>OY725329.1:52829563-54163604 GCA_963242795.1 Inga leiocalycina
TTTAAAAAAATACACACATACATCATTTGTAGTTGGATCTAGAGAAAGATGTTAGTTTCTCACAATTTAATAAATCAATATTTAGCTGAAGAGGTATTTACACTTAATATGCGATAATATTGAAACAGAATAATCTCCCATCAGAAAATATCTGTACCTATTAAGAAAAAAGAAATTTGTACATATAAAAAGTAAAAATTACAATTATTTAAGTCTTTTTTACGGACCTGTCATGACTATCCTAACCCTCCATCTAAATACCATGCATCATGTTCTCAATAAAGGTAGGCTAAATACCATTTTAATTCTGACCAAACATGGCGCCAAACTCTGATACTTGGTCAAAAACACATGGGAAGCTGACTCGTACCATTACTTCTGACTTCAAACAAGTCTTCTAGAAAATTTCAGAGTACCCCCACTATCTAGAATTTATATCTAATAGGCGCCAAAATTCACATTTTTTCTTAATTCATTGATTAAGTAATCATATCTCTTTCAAGCAACATATCCCTTAGTTTTAGGAGAAGTAATTTATTTCTATCTTTGATTGTGTACATTACTTTCTCTATGTGAATTTTCTTTAGGGAGGGGGAGGGGTATAAAATATTCTTCCAATTTTATTATCATTAAATTATATTTATCTCATGCATCGTATGGAGAATAAACACTTGTTAGCTTATATTTCTTGTAAATCGCCTCATTTTTATTGTAACTCATCTTATTTTAATGGGAAAATCTCCCAAAAATACCTCTAGGAAAAATTAATTACTGAATGCTACCTTGAATCCGTTGCATTTGAATGAAAGATATTTTGCACACAATAGAAGATTGTTTGCATATTCATATGAAATATTTTTGCACATACAGAAGATTGTTTGCACACAATGGAAGATTATTTGTACACACGGAAGATTGCTAGCATGCTTGATAGCATTCAACAACTAATTTGGCCCAAAGGTATTTTTGGATAATTTCCCCTATTCTAATTGTTAATTCATGTACAGACACCTCCATTTATTGGGCTTGTTAATAGCTGGAATAATAAGATTTACAATAAAAATATGGTGATTTACAAAAAACATCAGGACATTAACAAGTCCCATAAATAGAAGTGTCCATATAATACTAATGACTTAACAATTGAAATATAGAGATTTACATAAAGCGATTTACAACTAAATTTTCTGGCGGCGGGCTTGATTGTAGAGAATTATGATAAAAATGCATCTGCCTAGGCTTGATTGTAATGGCTGATTAACTGCAAATTGCTACTAATTGCATTGAGGATGTTGGGTTGAATAAAAGCTCTCAGATTTTTCGTTGTGTCAAAAGCATGGTAGATGATCAATTGCTTTAGGGCTTGTTTGGTTTGAGGGGAAGGTAGGGAAAGTGGACATAAGGAAAAAAATTTTGAGTTGAATTTAAAAAAATTAAAAAAGTGGGGTTAAAAATTTTTAATTAATGTTTCTTACTCCTTTATCTTATATATTCTCTTTATTAAAATTTTATTATCTCACTTTTTTAATCTTTTAAAATTCAACTCATAAAAATTTTTCCTCCCCTTCCTTCCCCTCCATATCCCTCGCACCAAACAGGCCCTTACAGTTGGAGCGCATACTCGCTCTCACTCTCACCTGCCACGCGTTTTGTTTTAATGTAACTCCGCATCTTTACAATACTTCCCAATACCTATTTTGTTCTTCCATCCTATTTTGTTCTATAAATTGTATATTTTATTCTATATATTTAATACTATTTTATATTGATTGTATATAAATTTCTATATATACTTAGAAAAACATTAAGAATTATTTTATTTTGTGTGGACCTCTGCAACTACCCTGTTCTAAATTCTAATTCATTCATATAGACCAAAACAGGGGCCTAAGAATAGATGGACATTTCTTATTCCTCACCAAACATAGCGCCAAACTTCCACATTTGGTCAAAACACGAAACTGGGGAAAATTGATACCGTTACATCTGACTTCACAAAAGCTTCCCACATAGTATTAGATTAGTTAATACCCCTGACCCTTCAATGCAAGGTTTTGATAAACACAATAATGAAGAGTTTCAGAGTTCTGTATCTTTGCTTCTTGCTGCTCTGCTTTATAAAACCCCTCACTGCACAAGACATCATCGCCCCAGGAAACTTGCTTAGAGATGGCGAGACTTTAGTTTCATCAAGTGGGTTTTTTGAACTTGGATTCTTTAGCCCTGGCTCTTCAAATGCCCGATACTTAGGGGCATGGTATAAGAAGTCTCCTTCTACAATCTTCTGGGTGGCCAACCGAGACAAACCTCTCAACAATCATAGGAGAAATGGTGTTTTGCAATTAAATGATCGAGGGGTTCTCTTAGTTCTTGATGCCTCAAACAACAACACAGTGTGGTCCTCCAATTATTCATCAACCAGAAACAGAGCATATAACCCTTTTGCTCAACTCTTGGATTCTGGGAACCTCGTGGTGAAAAATGGATATGCTAGTGGAAATAGTGGTAACTTGGACCAACTCTTATGGCAGAGTTTTGACAATCCTTGTGACACCATAATGCCAGGAATGAAGCTTGGGTGGGATCAAGAAACGGGTTTGGATAAATTTGTGTCATCTTGGAAAAGTTCTGATGATCCAGGTCGGGGAGATTATGTACTCAAAATAGACCGTAGAGGGTATCCACAAAGCTTTCAACTGAAAGGTTCTAAGGTGATGGTTAGAGCTGGTTCGTGGAATGGCTTCTCTTTTACGGGATTTTCGAATCGTATCCTGGATCCCGTAATAAATTCAGAGTTTGTGTTGAATGAAAAAGAGGTATATTACAAGTTTGATCTTATAAATAATTCAGTCTTCTCTAGATATATAATGACACCTTCAGGCATAGGGCAGCGTTTTGATTGGGTAATTCAAACAAGCAGCTGGCGGGTGATGACCACTGGTACCCCTGATCCGTGTGATAATTATGCCTTATGTGGCGCTAATTCTATCTGCAACATTAGTAACAATCCTTTTTGTGAATGCCTGAGAGGGTATGAACCCAAGAATTTTAAGGAATGGAATGTGTCTGATTGGAATAGTGGCTGCGCTAGAAGGGTTTCTTTGGATTGTAAAGCTAGTGATGGGTTTCAAAAGTACACAGGCATCAAGTTGCCAGACACTTCTTCTTCATGGTATAACACAACCATGAACCTTGAGGAATGTAACAGATTATGTCTGCAAAATTGTTCTTGTAAGGCATATTCGAATCTGGATATGCGAGGTGAAGGAAGTGGCTGCCTCGTGTGGTTTGATGAACTATTGGACATGAGACAGTTTCCTGCAGGGGGACAAGACATCTATGTGCGAGTTCCTGCTTCATTGATAGGTACTCTGTTTCATTGCTTTGATTACTGAATATCATTTACTTTTTCCCTTTTCTGGAATCTTATCGATTTACTTTAAGTTTTTACTTAATTCGAGACATCGAGAAAACCAATCGTGGATGTTAATGTTAGTTGATGCCTTTAATTGAGAAATTTTACTCAAAGTTGATGATTTCTCACACTATCTGTTAGTGTCAGATCATTTTAGGGATGAAGGCCGGGGGAGCATTAGGAAGAAGAAGTTAGTAGGAATTGCGGTGGGCTGTGCAGTATTTGTATCGAGTATCATGATTCTTGGATTGACTTTAATTGCAAAGAAAAGGAAACATAGAAATTCTGGTAAGTTTTGTCAATAATCGTATTCTCAAGTGGATATATTTTGTCACAGTTCTAAAATTCTGAATATGGTCAAGTTGAACAACTATAATGTAGGGAATGAAATCATGGATATTCCAATATTTGATCTGTCAGTCATAATCAAGGCTACCGATAATTTTTCTACCTTTAACAAATTGGGTGAAGGTGGTTTCGGGACAGTATACAAGGTATAACAATATCCAAACAATGATTTTATATTATCCTTATAAAAATTACAAGAACTTTCAAGTATGACTTTCAGGGTATTCTAGATGATGGCCAAGAGCTGGCTGTGAAAAGGCTGTCAACAAAATCTGGTCAAGGGTATGAAGAGCTGAAAAATGAAGTTGTGCTGATTGCAAAACTTCAGCACCGCAATCTAGTGAAACTTATTGGTTGTTGCATTGAAGGAGAAGAGAAGCTGTTGATTTATGAATACATGCTTAATAAGAGCTTGGACCACTTTATTTTTGGTTTGAAACTCTAAGCCTTCACCAAATTTCCAAGTTGTTGAGAATGCAAGTAGTGTTCTAACATGTTTTTGATCCCCAGATGGAACTCATAGCAAGTTGTTGGATTGGCTTAAGCGTTGGCATATTATTCATGGCATTGCTCGAGGACTTATCTATCTTCACATAGATTCCAGATTAAGAATTATTCATAGAGACCTTAAAACCAGCAATATTCTACTAGATGCTTACATGAATCCAAAAATATCAGACTTTGGCCTGGCTCGCACATTTTGGGATGATCAGGTTGAAGCCAACACTGACAAAGTTGTCGGAACATAGTAAGTTGATTTATCTTCAACATATTTATCATTTTACTAGGACCACATTTTATCACTTATTTTGCTTCATAAATTATACTTCTAGTGGATATATGCCTCCGGAATATGCTGTGCGCGGACAATTTTCAATAAAGTCCGATGTGTTTAGCTTTGGGGTAATAGTGTTAGAGATTGTTAGTGGGAAGAAGAACAGAAGATTTTCAGACTCAGAATACTGCCTTAATCTCCTTGGACACGTAAGTATGCTCCCAATTCGAACCACTTTACAAAGTTGGCAAAGTTGGTCGGCATTTATCTTTCTCACCGATTGTAAGCATTTATTTACTTTTTGTATAGCTAAGTAATATCTCACAAATGTTTTGAGAATTTCTCATTGGGTAAAGCACAAAGTTTCCTATTCATTATTTTGATTGCACTGAGTCTTTGCATTAGCTAGTTGTGTAAGTAATCAACAAATGCCTCACCGAAATTCACATAAATAGGCCCCATCAACTAAGTGCCTGTTTGAATTAGTAGTGAAAGCTGCTTTTCGGATGTAATTTATGGTATACGAAGTAAGTATGTGAGAGGAATTTTGTTTCAACTTACTAGACGTACTTTTTAAACATAAACTCAAATAAGCTCTAAAACACTCATGTTGGTGAAGGATCACCGGCTCATTGCTCAAACATATGACATAATACAAGTGCTAAGAATTTCCTCCGGCACAAAAGTTGAAATAAAATTTTCCTTTTTTGGTATTACTGTTATCTTAGGCATGGAGACTTTGGATGCAAGGAAGACCAATGGAACTATTGGACGAATGTTTAAAGGAAAGTTACACTAAATTTGAAGTCATGAGATGTATACAGGTTGGACTATTATGTGTTCAACAAAGAGCTGAAGATAGGCCTGATATGTCAGTTGTAGTTTCGATGTTAAATGGTGAGAAATTGTTGCCACAGCCAAAAGTTCCTGGTTTTTACACTTCAAGTGATTTTCCTCATGATGTAACTTCTTTGTACCAAAGATCTATACAGTTCTCACAAAATGAAATTTCCGAAACCATGCTACTGGGAAGATGATTCAGAGAATGGAACAAGAGACGCCAGCTAGCTTCAATGTTCTTACCACTTATTAATCTTAGGTTTCTTGTCTGATATGGACAGTATGTTACAGCTGTAATACGATGCTTGAATTTGTTATGATTCTTTAGTTGTAGCTTTATTATTGTCAAGAATGATAGATATGTGTTGTTGTGTTGGGCCCTATTGTTTATATTATTATTGGGACATTAGTTGGGTCATTTCTGCCTTCGGCCCACTATTGTTGTTGGCACTATTATGTACTATAAAATATAAATAATGTTTTGGTATTTTTTTTTGGGTGAAGGTGCATCCAGCACCTTGATTTTTGAAGATGCAATTAGCACCTTAAAGAATTTAAGGGTGCTTATTTTTAGAGATGCAATCAGCACCCTAATGTATTAAAAATAGAGCAATTACATCCCTCACTAACAGAATACTAACTCGGTTTACTGACATACTCTTTCCTTTCTCTTTCATTGATCTTCAACATATTCATCCATTCTTTTAGTATCTAAAGGTGCAATTTTGCCCCTAATGTATTAAAAATGGAGCAAGTGCACCTTTTTACTAATAGAATATTAACTTAATTTTTAGGGTTTAAGATTGATGAAAGAGGAAAGGAAAGAGAATATATGCAAACGGAGTTAGTATTCAGTGAGTGAATGAGTGTAATTGCTCTATTTTTAATGCATTATGGTACTGATTGCACCTCTAAAAATAGTTTAGGATGCTGATTGCACTCTTAAATATTTTAAGGTGCATATTACACCTCTAAAAATATCTCAGAGTGCTGGATGCACCTTTATTCTTTTTTTTTTTTTTTGCTAACTAATGTTTTGGTATTCATGTATATTATTATTGGGCAGCGACCGCATGCCCTAGTCATCTTTTAGATGAGCGGGCATGCTCATCAACCCAATTTCGGGGTGGAGATCATTTTATTTAAAATTATTTTTTATATTTTTATTTATTTGGATTAAATTGTATGCTGCATTCAGAAATATTTTTGCTATTCGGTATCTCAAATTAATTAATTTTTAGTCCTGCATTCAGAAATATTTTTCCTATAACACCAGTAGCCTGAAATAGTTTTCCAGTCGCACCCAATATCTGAAATATTTTTTAACATTCAGTATCTTAAGCTAATCAAATTTTAGTGTATAGAATATTTTTAAAAAAAACAAAAAAAAATGAAAAACCCCAAAATTGGGATGATGAACCGGGAATGTGGCTCCCAATTCCCCTTGGGGACTCTCGATGGAAGTCCAACTCTTGATAGCACTAGTAAACATGAAATTGCCCAACCTCATAATTTCGTTTGAAAAACCCCAAAATTGGGATAATGAGCAGGGAATGTGGATCCCAATTCCCGTTGGGGACTATTGATGGAAGTCCAGCTCTTGATAGTACTAGTAAACATGAAATTGCCCAGCCTCATAACTTCGTTTGATTTTTAAACAGGTCAATGTATTTTTTCTTTTATATAAAATAATATTCTATAGATAATAAATTATTATGAAAATTTTATGTTCATATTTTTCAATTTTTTTATTTAACATATATTTATATTATTTATTTTTTAATTATAAAACTCAAATAATAATAATAATAATAAAATTTTCTGAAAATAGAATATATTTATAATTAATTTGTATAACTCCCTAATAATTAATTATAAAACTATTATATTCAAAATTTATTTTTAATATATTATATGTTAATTTAATTAATTTATTTTTAATTAAATTAATAACTACAATCTAATCAAACTTCAGGGATGTCATTAAAAATTAGTTTAAACCATAAGAACTTGATAAAAAAAATGACAATACCTTATTAAAAACATATGAAAGTATAAGAACATAATTAAAAAAAATTATAGATTTCTCATTAAGAATCGGTTAAAATTACAAAAAATTGCAGACTTCATGGCTGCATGTTGACAATTTAGTAATATTGCAATACTGTTTATAAATTTGATATCATTAATTAATTAAAACGAATGAATTACAAAAAAAGGTTTTTCTTTGGAATGATTTAAGGAAAGAGTAAAATACAATAGGGAGGGAGCGGGTTTTGGTGCAAGGGGCAGTCCACGTGACTATTGACTAAGCGAAATAGTCTTATGTGATCACAAGAGCTTTAACCCTCTTAAGGTCTGTTTGGAAACGTGTTACATTGAAAAAAAAAAAACAATTGGGGGGCTGAAAGCCCCAAAACGCCCATTGATGATGTTTGGGAAAGCTTTTACTCGTGTAGGGCTTTTGAAAATAAGTAGCTTTTGAATGAAGTTGTAGAAAGCTGCTTCTCCTTCTAGTCTGATTCACTGAAGGTCAGTGAGCGTTGCACGCATATAGGATGCAAATGGACATTATATTCATTGAAAAAATACTTCTTCCATTGCACGCATATATTTTTTTCAATAATAATTTCATATTTTTTATTTTATCAAATTTTTTTAATATTTTTTTATTTTAATTATCACAATATATACAACCAACATGTGTGTGTGTGTGTATGCATATATATATATATATATATGTAGTATTCAATAAGATTTATACCATTTTCAGTCATTTCTCATCTAAACGGGCTTTTCAATCACTAATCCAAAAGGTTTAAAGTTAAAAAAAAAAAGTCACTTCGGCCATCATTAATCCAAACACAAATCACATCTATAATCTGACTTTTTTTCTATATGGCTTTTCCAAAAGTCCATCTGCTAAAAAAGCTCATTCTCCATCGCTAATCCAAACAAGCACTCAATTCCAACCCTCCATCATAATAACCTCTATTTGTATCTGCAGCTGCCTCTGCTACTAGAACTGAACCCCACCAAGAGGAAGTGGGAGGCCCATCGTTACTACAAAAAACACAATAAGTGACATTTATTTTTAAGAATATTATGATATTTGGGAAGTGCTATAGCTTCCAGCTTCATAAAAGAAAGCTAGGACACTTCTTTAATATATGGAGCGCCATATCTTGTTTCCTTTTTCTTTTTAAAAAATAGCTTCCTATGGCGCTTTCTTAAGGAAACGACATAGGATGCGTATACTTCCTATAGTGCTTCTTTGGAGAAGTGTCATAGGAAGTAATTTTTTTAAAAAAATAATTTTACGAAATTTTTTTTTCCTAATAAACTCTGTATTTTACAGTACAAATTCACAGTAAAATGAACAAAACTAAACCAGAATCAAACCAAATCAGAATGAAATAACTCAAAAAAAACTACATTGAGTAAATTAAAGTAGTAACAACTAATAAAATTATATTTGTGAGCTCAAAAATTACAAAACTTACAATGTATAGGAAGTTTAACTAAACAGAGTTGTAACTTCAAGTAAATACTTGGAAAAAAAATAGAAGTATACATAAAACTACAAGTTAAGATTCATGATATATTTCAAACTTAAAATAAAAAAAAGAAAACTATAGTGCCAATCGATGAAAGCTTTTGTATTAAAAAAGAAAAAAGACTCATAAGGAAGTTTTTGTAGGAGGACACAATAAGAAAAAAAAAAGCTTTTGAGATTTGAGAATTCAATATGTATTTAAACAAGAGGGTTCCATAGTCGCACTTATTTTCTCTAGTAGTACAAGCTTTGGTGTAAGCTTTTCAATCGAATTGGACTACATATTTCTTTGAACATGAGAGACTTGGGCGACAAAGCAATGACTTCCGCACTTAGATCTTTACGTATAAGTCACAATAAGAAAAAGAAAATATATGGTGAGTTGGACAAATTTTTTAAAAAAAAGTAGAAGGAAAGGAGGCAAGCACCATAGCTTTCAATAATTAAAAATAAATAAATAAAAAAGCCTTATTACCTTCAAAGCCGTTTGAAGGCAATTATATGGCCTTGACTTTTTCAAGGCCATCATAAGGCGCTTGATCCTTAAGCGCCTTTGAAGGCCTTAAACGTTTCACTGTTTTAACCTCTGTGTGATGTCTTAAAGCTTTTAAAGGTGGCTTTGTATGACACTTGATTAGGCAAGCACCACAAAAGGCCTATATTTTATTTAAAAAAAATAAGGCCAGCTATAACACTTATCTGGGTAAGCACTATACAAGCGGTCTAATTTTTTTTAATAAAATAACCCCTTGTATGGGGCTTCCTCAAGCAAGTGCCATACAAGGTATTAGACAACTATGACGCTTTCCTGGTCAAGCGTCATAGCTGCTACATGTATTTTTTTTAGAAAAATAGAAGTCTCTTTCGGCACTTGTTTGAAGATGTGCCATAAGACTAGTACTGTTAAATCTATATTTCGTAGTAGTGCATTAATACCAGAGACTCTTTCCCTAACAAGAAAAGATCTTCGAAAGGATTGTCCTAGTAATGCCCCTTTGGTCACCATTAAGCTGGAGATTCCGGATCCCTTTAGGGTTTGTTTGAGAAAGTAGTGGAAAAGCATGTTCACGCAAGTTGAAACAAAACTCCTCTCATCAACTTACCTTGTATACTGTAAATCAAGTTGGAAAAGCAGTTTCTACCGCTAATCTAAACAGGCATTTAAGCACCTTCGGTCTGCAAGTCACTTCCTAAAAACGATACCCTCTGAAATCTCTCAAGTTTCATGGAACTGGAGATTGAAACACCTATTTGTCTCGGTTCAAGAGACGTTCTGTTCGATGTCTAGAAATGGTGATGTAGGCCGACGGCAGTGGAGATGGGGCTGGAGGCAACCATCTCTTTCCTCTGGTTGTGATTGGTTATATTGTTGGATCTTGTCGCCTTCCACCCCTTATATAATTGTCATCATCGACAGTGACACCATCGTCCAACTTCCACCGTTTTTGACAGATTTGATCCTCCGTTGAGGTCCAATCTAGTCTAACTACTGCAAGTTCTTTCATGTTTTTTTTTCCAAAAAAAAATGATAGAACATATTTTTCTTCATTGTGATTTCTTATAATAAGAACATGTTATATGTTATACAAAATCTGACATTTTACTAATTCATGTATCTCAGGTACTGAAAGTTAGATGATCTTTGGAGAGAAGGCATGTTAAACTAGAGCTTTATTATTCTATTAAACTTGTTATTTGACATTTGGCATATGCCCCTAATTCTCTACTAGTATGATATTACTCTGTTTAAGGTCATGTTTGTTTGGGCGTTACGATTGCTTATAAGTTGCTTTTTACGTAAATCGAGACACAACTCCTCTCACATACTTACTTCGTATACCGTAAATCACTATTAAAAAGTAACTTATAAGCAATCGAATCGCTAAAACATATGGCTTTTGTTGCCATGCATATTGATTTACTGTTCCGTGGGTCACTGCTAGTATGATATTATTATGTTTATTTTCATTCTTTCAGCCTAATAAATCTTATTCAGTGCTTTGTCCATTTTCCTTTCCATTGGGCATAGGGAAAATTGCAATTACAAGTCAACTTAAAAGACAGCCCTAAATTTCTACAGCCAGCATATCATCCTCCTCCCTTCTAAACTCAAAAGCATCTTGAATTGACTTATCCATCCCACAGATTACACCACCACAGGTAACTTCTCGATTTCTAGATCTCTCCTGTATAACTTTTTGGGACCCCTATGGATCAAGAATTGATGAAGCTATGTTTCTGCTTCTATATAATAGTGTAATTTTTTCTTTAAAAATTAAAATTTATAGTGTGGTATTTTCAATTTGGGAATTATCTCTATACTTTCTTTTAAATGTCCTTCCTTAAAGTTGTCCAAAGACATATCTTCATGACTCATATAAGGATAATAATAAGGTTGGGTTTTATTGTTTTCATTTCGGACTCATTCTGTCATACCCTTATTTTATTTTTCATATTTTCATAGTGCTTGCGTGCAGTTCGGTGGGTAACACAGGAATAGCGTAAAAATACCAATATATAGTATATGATTACATTAAGGAATTCCCTTCAGCGTTAGGTAATATATACAATTTCTTGAAATATTCAAAATTAAAGACTAGATATAACCCCAATCTCCGTCTTGGGAAACATACCTGTCACTTTCCCGTATCCTCGTCTTTGCCTTTCTAGCCTCTGGTGTCACGCCCATATCTTAACTTCATCTTTACTAAAGTATTCGGGAAAATGATATGCTGTTTGGTAGGCAACACAGGAATAACATGAATATACTGATAATAAGTGCATGATTACATAAATTCCCCATAGGGGATTGTGCATGATACTTATGATTAAGGTAGCCGCACAAGGCTATTAGGGTGTCTAAACCCATCCCAGTGAAATGGAGACACCTTCTTGTCTTCATTCCACCACTACAATACCCTCCTATGATTTTCTTTGTTGTTCTTAACATATCTACTGTCTTTTCCTTGCTAAATTGTTAGTAGGGGAGGGTGAGATTCGAGAGAATCTCAGTAGGAAACAGATACCATAATGCATGCATGATAGATACTGTGTATGATATGTTAGCTTTATCTAGATGCATGTTCCATAATGGCATTTCTGCATGCTCAATGTTTTATGTAACAAAACTATGGCCACAGCGAAAACAGAAACAGAGTTTCATTTATTCAAGTATGCTTTACACAATCAAGTAAAGCAATCACATACATCACTACACAAGCAAAGATATCAAATACATGTAAATAAGGTAAGTCCCATACCTTAACCTTTTTCGGCCACGAAACGCGTGCCTCGATCTACGTGCAAATAGCTCGGGGCTCCATATTCGATCCTACAATATCAAATGTACTATTTAAACACTTCCATAGTGTTTCTGGTGGTTATATGAGTCTATCTTGAAAAATTACTAAAATACCCCCGGGGACCTGGCCCGACCCCGCTTACTCGGTTCGACCATACTTTTCCCGAAATTCTAACCTGGGCTATCCTGACATATTTCTGCCCAAGGAATCCATTTCCAAATTTGGAATTACCAAATTCAATATCAAATTACAAAAATACCCTGACAACCTACTTTAAGGGTTTCAGGGACGTTTTTGTAATTATGCTTTTTCGACCTTTTCCGAAAAAGTGCCCAACTGTAACCCCACCTAATTTTCGCTCTTGAACTCAATGAAATTATCAAATCATTGAAAATCCAACTCTAAGACCCATTTCTAGAGATGGCTGAAACTTATAAGAACTCCGGAGAAAATCAGGGTTTTTCAGTTTCGACTCCATAAACACGTTTTTTTTTACTCCTAACCACCTTATTGACTATTCCATTAGGTTAAAACTACCATTCAGTACCAATTTGGGCAGCATAACACTTAGGCCTATTCAATTTCCAAATTTCAAATCAAAGACAATCCGACAAAATTTCACCGATTAAATTGCCCACAACAACCAAAATAGTCAATATACAAAGGTTTGGAAGTTACCTCAAGCTCCCACTAACTTTTCCTCTTCTTGGATGAAAACCCTAAGCTCCCAAGACTGAAATTTGAGCTTCAAAACCTTAATCCACATAGAAAAATAGCTTAGGAGCGGAGTTATACACGTTAGGTAAAGATTTACCGAAGGAATCAACCTACCGTAGAAGTTTCTCTTATCCTTCTCTCTCTACAAAATTCTACACTTTCTCTCTCTTGTTGCAGCAAAACTGACGAAAATGAGAGGAGGAAGATGATAAAATATGATTTTATAAGATATTATAATTATCCAATAATTATTTTTCCATTTTCGGATTTTTACAAAATTCTGGCAGATTTCTGCCTAAACTTTGAAAAATCATAACTAATTTTAGAAAAATCAAATTAGAGTGACTCCAAAGCCTATAGAACCCTTATTGAGTCTAGTTTCAAGAAAAAATATATAATTTTGCTACATGGAATCAAAAAATTTCCAGAATTTTAATCTTTGTATGCTGTTCCAGAAACTTCACAGTTTTTCTGTGCTGATTTCAAAAATTCATATCTTTTTGTATATAGCTCTAATTGAGTCATATGACCTATCAAATTAAAGCTTAGGATGTATAATTTGATCCTGTAAAATTTCATAATTTTTTCTTATCATTTAATCATTCAAAATCACATGATACGCTCACTACCTCATAGGTGATTTCACCGAAAACATAATTATATTATTCCAAAGTTCACCATTTTACTTTCTTAATACCCTAAAGATATAAGAATCATTAGGGGATAAATTTGGGCTCCTGCTAAAGTGGGGTTTAGCAGTCCACTTAATTTAGGCTTGTTCCTAAGCCTCAAATTCCAAATTTTGGGATATTACATCTGGCACCCGCTGTGGTATTTTATTTAGAAAAAAGGGTGAGATTTCAATGAATCTCAGTAGAAATATACTATCGTCCACATAACGTGCGACAAGTAAATATGATATACACAATGTATGCACCAATTAATGAATGGTATAATCATATCGTCATGTATACATGAGTAGGGCGCCATCCCTACTAATCATACACTAGTTGGATTCTCACTCAATCCCCCACGTGTAAGTGCACTTTCGGCACTAACTGCCCTTTCTAGGCAAACCATATTGATTAAAAGCACAAGCAATGGCATCCACACAATCATATGAACTATGACATGATGTATGAAGGATAATGTCCCTACCTTAAGTCTCTTTCACCCCGTTTTACGTGCCTCAAAAAGCGTGTCAAGCTCAGGCTTCTAACTTAGTCCTAAAATATCAAATATCCTAAAATATTAAATGTACAAGAATTAGGTTAAAACCCATTCATGTACCATTTTAGATACTTTCATAGTGTTTATATTAGCCTATGGTGAAAATTTACCAAAATGCCCCCGGTACCCGACCCGGCCCCGCCTTACTCGGTCCCATTGTACTTTTTCTGAAATTCTAACTGGGGTTATTCTAACATATTTTTGCCCAAGGAATCCATTTTCGGACTCGGCTTACCAAATTCACTTCCAAATTACAAAAATACCCTTGACAGCCTCGCATTAAGGGTTTCAGGGGCGTTTTCATAATTATGCTTTTTCAAGCTTTTCCAAAAAAGTGACCAACTGTAACCCCACCTAATATTTCCTCCTGAATACAATGGAACTATTAATTTCATGAAAATCCAACTCTAACCCCTCCAAACTAGCCTTGGCCAAAATTCTCAGTTTCCCGAGAAAAATTGGGGTTTTTCGGTTTCAGCTCCATAGACATGTTTCTTTCTACTATTAATCATTTTATTAACTATTACATTAGCTTACAACTAGCATTGGGACCCAATTTCGGCAGCATAACCCCTAGGCATACACATTTCCAAAATTTAAAGCAAAGGACAATCCGATGAAATTTCACTGATTAAATTGTTCACAGCAGCCAAAATAGTCAATATATGAAGGTTTAGAGGTTACCTTTCACTTCCTTCCGGATTTTCTCAAAGTGGCTGAACTATAGCTCTCTTCAACACAAGAAATGGAGCTTCCAAACCTTAAATTACATAAAAGAGTAGCTTAGAAACGGAGTTATACGCATTAGAAACCGATTTACCGAAGAAATTACCTACCCTTGCAAGCTTTTTCCCTCTTTCTCTCTCTACAATTTCTCACACTTTCTCTCTCTTGTTGTAGCCTTGCACCACGGTTTTGGGCTGATGGAGGAGGTGGATGATGATTTATTATATTAGCTTATGTCATAATCTAATTATTCAACAATTTTCCAATTTTCGGATTTTTACAAAATTCTGGCAGATTTTCTGCCTAAATGTTGAAAAATCATAACTAATTTTAGAAAAATTGAATTGGAGTGGTTCCAAAGGATATAGAATCCATATTGAGTCTAGTTTCAAGAAAAAATATAACCTTTAGCCAATTAGAAACACACAATTCTCAGAATTTCAATCTTTGCATGCTTTCGCAAAAAATAATCAATTTTGCTGGGTAAACTTCAAAAATCCATGAATTTTTGTATATAGCTCTAATTGAGTTATATGACCTATCAAATTAAAGCTTAAGATGTATACTTTCATCATGTAAAATTTCATAATTTTTACTCATCATTTGGTCATCTAAAACCTCATAAAAAGCTTACTGCCTCACCGGAAGCATAATCACTTTCTTCAAAATTCACTATTTTATTTTCTTTAATGCCCCAAAGATATAAGAAATTTTAGAGAAAAGATTTGGGACACCTACTAAATCGGGGTTTAGTAGTCCACTTAATTTAGGTTTATTCCCAAGCCTCAAATCCCAAAATTCGGAATATTACGCATTCTCAGATCTACATATATATTTTAGTTATTTTACTGTATTTTGTGGTTTTTTTTTTGGACTAATATGCATCTTAAATAAAATCTTAATACAGTTTAAGAAGATAAAGGATATATACACAATATTTGGTTTCCATTACGTTGATGGAGGCATTGTTATGAATATCAAATAAGATACCAAGTTAAATTTAGTTTTCAAGACAAAGGCCATCAATAATATCCCACCGTAATTATTTCTTTTTTATTTTGATTAATGATCTAACCTAAAATTTTTTATTTAATTTTTTTTGGGCATGAAATTGAGCCATATTATTAAAATTAAACTTTCAATTATATGCTATGTGGGTTGTGATGATGAAGACAAATTTCTGTTTTATAAAAAATTTGACAAAAAGATGTTTGTGAATTTAAATGAATTCATAAATATGGTTAAAGATTTGATTGCTTGAGTGAAGAGATAAAAATCTTTATTTGTAAATTTTGTCACAGGTAAAATTGTTTACCTTTTTTTCTCAAAGGCACCTAAATTTGCCGCCATCTTCATGAATCTTTATATCAAATTTCTTAAAAATTAGATATTCATCTCATCATCACACCCAACATCCTATACAATTGAGGTTTTAATCTTGATATAGCTCTAATTGAAGTCTAAATTTAAAGTAAAATTATTATGTTAGATTACCAATCAAAATAAAGAAAAATAATTATGGCCCGATAAAAGAAATACTGATTATTTTTGTCTTTAAAGCCAAATTGTAATTCGTCATTTTATTTTGACTACCATGGCAATTCTTCTATCATCATAGGCGAGGCTGAATAGAATGCGAATGCATTTTATCTTGCATAGATGTTCACCAAAGGACCACATAATTTAATAAAATAATGAAAATGTTTTTATAAAGGTAAGAACTAAGAATAAGCTTAAGATGGAAGCAATAAAACTCCACATGCTTATTATCATCCTCGAACAAGTCTCTCAGTTGGAAGGGAAGCATGAAGGAAATTTGAAAGAAAATGAGAAATATATTAATTTGAAAATATCATATTTTGAATTTTAATTTTAAAGAAAAAGTCTAGCACCCTATAATAAAAGAACAGAAGTACAATTTCTTCAGTTTTTTATATAATAAGCACTAATAACCAGTGTTTATGAACCTGGACCGTAAACCGGTTTGGTCCAATCTAGCATTCAATTCGGTTCACTATTTTGTTTTTTTAGATTTTTTTTAGGATTTTATATTAATAATCTTGAAAATTTTAATTTTTCATCGGTTTGGCCCCGATTTGACTCACTGACCTTTAACCCAGTACCTTAACCGGTTCAATGTTCGGTCTGAGTTCATGAACCTTGTTAATAACTATGTTTTATGTTATAAAATGAGTCAATATAAATTTAAGAACGTTAGTGATTATGTAATATAGGGACGGAGGTATGAAAAGATTGTTTTGTATTTTTATGAGTAGTAGTCAATATATTATTTCCTTTTACATTAAAAAGTGGGGTGGCCTATGTATTGCAAGGCAAG
This sequence comes from Inga leiocalycina, assembly GCA_963242795.1. Classification (NCBI taxonomy): domain Eukaryota; kingdom Viridiplantae; phylum Streptophyta; class Magnoliopsida; order Fabales; family Fabaceae; genus Inga; species Inga leiocalycina. The sequence goes on from OY725329.1 coordinate 52,846,811, forward strand.
GAATCATACAAGTTTGAGGCTTTTGTAGATGATTGTTATGCATGGTTGTGCTTTTCTATTTTTATAAATTTTAAAATACGTATATTGCAAAGCCCCATGGCTCTTCCTCCCATTTATTACCCTACTAGTGGCATAGGCCTCAAAATACGCCAGGTTTGTCCTCTTTCTTTGCAATTTTTTTTTTTTGCCTACTTATGTTCCTCTTTCTTTGCTTCCTGCTTCTCCTTGGTCAGCTAGAAGATTTGTAAAAATCAACTCATATATAAGAATGAAATTTTTGTGGTTGTGTAATCATGGAGTTGTGGACACTAGGGGTACTTGGTTTTTGGCTTTTTGCTGTTTTTGTTCTGAGAAACCTTTGCCAAGGAATATCCTTACTAATTATAGATATAGCAAATTTGTGTTTCCAGTTTATACAGAAGTGGCAGAATGAATGGTCAGGGATGCATGGGACTTCTCAATATTGAGGTAGATTAGTTGGTCATTAGGGACTTCAACTTCCATTTACGAGCAAGATTTTGTATATTCTGTATAGTATAGTGTTCATTTGTAAGAGTTTATTTTTGGGTAATAAATGTTTATAAATCGTGATTCACGGTATACGAGGTAAATATGTGAGAGGAGTTTTATCTCGGCTTACGTAATAAAGACTTATTGTTAAAAAATAAGTGATACAAAATACATGCTATTGTTCAGCTTTATTATGGTATCGTAATCATTTTAGACCAATGTGAGTATTTGGATGGGCGTTTAAGCTATTTTTCACGTAAATCGAGACAAAACCTTTATCACATACTTACTTCGTGTATCGTAAATCATGATTGAGAAGTTTCTTTTGAGCGTTCCTATTGTTATTCCAATCACACATAATTTCAGTGGTATCCTTGAAACTTCACTTCTTGTTTTAAAGTTTTTAGTTAGATCATTTGCTGTTATCAGTTTGGCTAAACATGCATATTTCTTAGTATACTTCTGGTTCCTATCAGTTTGGCTAAGCATGCATATTTCTTGCTATAGGTTTTTATCGTACTCATTTCAAACCAATAATACCGTTTTTTTTTTTGTGCAATGATAATCGATAGGTACTTTTGGATTGATTCTGATTATGATAAATACTTGAAAGCGAATCATCTAGCTCCAGCTTTGCTTTCTGTTCTTCTTTCGCCATCCCTTATTGAGGGGCTCTCCAAGTTGAATTGTTAATGTGAATTCCACTGCAAGTCCCTTGCGGATTTAAATTTAACTTGCATACACAAATTATTATTATGCACCTAGCTTTTATTAATAAGTGTTTGTTTAATAAATTGAGCAGTATTATTTTTTAAAAGGTTAATGTGCAATTTTAACAACAAAGGTTTTTTTTTTTTTTGAGAAGGGTCTGGTATAAACAAGTTTTGAAATGGGCAAACATGTCAATAAATAATTTATTAAAAGGGTATAAATTCATCAAAATTGTTAAATTTGACCAAACAATCGTTAAGTTATAAAAGAAAAAAAACCCTAACGTAGTTTTGTGAAATTTAATAGTTTTGATGAATTTACACATTTTTAAATTGTTTGTTAATATTTTTACTCTTTTTAAAATTTATTTACGTTCCACACCCTTTAAGAAAATCTTTATTAGTAAAATTGCATCTTAAACCTTTTTAAAATTTGTTTTCCTTTTCACCAGGGCATGCTAGCCTTTTATGTAAAGCTCTACAAACTGGCAGATATTTTTTTTTTCATTGTGATTTTTAATTATATGAATATGTTATACAAAATCTGACGTTTTATTAATTCACGTATTTCAAGTACTAAAAGTCAGATGATTTTGGGGAAGAAAGCATGTTAAAGTAGAGCTTATTCTGTTAAACTTATTATTTGACATTTTGGTATATACCCCAAATTCTCTACTATAGGATGGTATTATTCTGTTTACTCTGTTAAACCAGAGCTTTTGTTGCCATGGCCCTCTGCTAATAGTCTGATATTATTCTGTTTATTTTAATTCTTTCACCCTAATAAAGCTTCCGGAACCGAATTATTCATCTCCCTATCACACCACCCACATGTAACATTCCCAGCTCTTGGATCTCAACCATATAAGCACTAACTTGGCAATTTTATCAAAACACTTGCAATACAAACAGTAAAAAGATTTACCAAAACATTATAGGGTGGGAAGTATTTATCAAAATGCTACATAAAAAATGGTTCTTCTAAAGAACGATTTTAGATTTTCAAAAAAGTCATTCAACTGAAGGACGAGTTTAGAGTCTGGCAGGTTTTTTTTAAATAAAAAATTGATATCATTCACTAGAAAAATGATTTTAGTGTTGTAGAACTCTTTCTCCAATGAAAATTACTAATAAATGCCTAATTCATTAATTTCTCATACTTTTTTCTATTTCCTTCCTAGTTTTAGAGAAAATAACAATTGGACCCCGTCCCTTAAAATTTTTTTTTTCAATTTTTCTTTTTATTTTCTACAAAATATCAAAAAGTATGAATAGATTTTATAGAACGATTACTACTCTGTCATGGTTATTAAATTTCAAGGAAATACATAAAATAAGTTAAATAAACATAATATGTATAGATATGATTTAATGTATCCAAAATATAAGCTTATTTAATCATAAAATATGTAATTATCAATTCCTATCTTCAAAACATGACATATTATATTTAAGAATCAAAATAAGCTCCCATCTAGCTCTATATTTAAGACCCTAGTTAGTATATCTTTTTCTTCTAATATGTTATGTTTTGACATTAGAAATTGACAATTGCATATTTCATGGTTAAATAAGTTTAGATTTTAGATATATTAGACAATATCTATAAACATTATATTTATTTAATTTATTTTATGTATTTCCTTTAAATTTAATTATCATAATAAAGAGTAGTAATCTTTCTATAAAATTGAAAAACATTTTATTGAAGGGATGGGTACCAATTGTAACTTTCTCTAAAACTTAGAAGGAAAGAGAAGAAAAGCATGGGAAATTAATGAATTGGGCATAGGTCGGGAAGTCTTTATCAAAATATTATATTAGAAACCGTTCTTCAGAAAAACTGATTTTAAATTTTCAAAAAAGTTGTTGACGTGAAGAACCAGATAAGAGTCTGACAGTTTTTTTTTGGGAAAATGTCAGCTAGGTCCCAAGCTAGGCAAAAAATATCACAAAAGTCCATTTGAAAAGTCAACTGTCACTTTTCTGACATGAATTCCCAATGACCATTTACCAAAATACCCCCCAAGCAATTTAACCACTGTCATTTGTTACAACATGTTATGCTATATTTACAACATCGTAAGTCATATTAACAATATAGTAAGTTACATTTACAACATGTTACGTTATATTTAATGAGTTGTAAACGTAACTGAAGAGGTTGTAAACGCAATACAATCACGCATTTTATATACATGTTGTAAACGTAACTTATTATATTGTTAATATGACTTACGATTAGTGGTGGAAATAGGCCAGGCGGCCTGTCAGGGGCCTGTAGCCTGGCTTGTCAGGCTAAAAGGCTAGGCTAAGGCCAAAACAAAAGCCTGTTTTGCTTAATAGGCTAGGCCAAGGCCTATTGACAGGCCTGTTAGGCCGGCCTGAGCCTGTAAAAATATTTTTTTAAAAAAAAATCAGATAAAGGTTAAAAGATAATTTCGCCTGAGCCTATAAGTTTTAGCCTATTTTCGGTCTGTTTAAGGAAGCCTGTTTTTGGCCTGTAGCCTGTTAGCTTATTTTGCAGTGTGGCCTGTAGGCCTGTCGATTTGTTTAAAAAATTTTAAAAATTCAGGCCTCCTTAACAGGCTTCAGGCCAGGTCCAGGCCTAAAAATTAGCCTTTAACAGGCCATAGGCCAGGCTCAGGCCAGTTTGTATCTTAACAGGCCGGGCCTGTTAAGGCAAAAGCCTGGCCTGGCCTGGCCTGTTTTCACCCCTACTTACGATGTTGTAAATATAGCATAACATGTTGTAACAAATGACAGTGGTTAAATTGCTTGGGGGTATTTTGGTAAATGGTCATTGGGAATTCATGTCAGAAAAGTCGACTTTTCTGACAGTTGACTTTTCAAAGGGACTTTTGTGGTATTTTTTGCCTAGCTTGGGACTAGCTGACATTTTCCCTTTTTTTTAAATAAAAAATTGAAATCGCTCAACTGAAGGATTTAGTGCTGCACAACTTTTTCTTCAGGGAAAATTACTAACAAATGCCCAATTCATTAATTTCCCATGCTTTTCTTCTCCTTCCTTCTAAGTTTTAGAGAAGGTTACTATTGGTACCCATCCCGCTTTTCTTCTCTTTTCTTATAAGTTTTAGAGAAAGTTAAAATTGGTATCTATCCCTTCAATAAAATATTTTTCAATTTTTCTTTTTATTTTCTACAAAATATTAAAAAATATGAGTACATTTTATAGAAAGATTACTACTCTTTATTATGGCAATTAAATTTAAAGGAATTACATAAAATAAATTAAATGAATATAATATTTATAGATATTGTCTATTATATCCAAAATCTAAACTTATTTAATGATAAAATATACAATTGTCAATTTCTAACGTCAAAACATAACATATTAAAAGAAAAAGATACACTATATAGGTTCTTAAATATAGAGCTAGATGGGGAGCTCACTTTGATTCTTAAATATAATATGTCATGTTTTAAAGATAGGAATTGACAATTACATATTTTATAATTAAATAAGCTTAGATTTTGGATACATTAAATCATATCTATAAATATTATGTTTATTTAATTTATTTTATGTATTTCCTTTAAATTTAATAACCATGACAAAGAGTAGTAATCTTTCTATAAAATCTATTCATATTTTTTGATATTTTGTAGGAAATAAAAAAAATTGAATTTTTTTAAGGGATGGGATACCAATTGTAATTTTCTCTAAAAGTAGGAAGGAAAGAGAAAAAAGCTGGAGAAATTAATGAATTGGATACTTACGGGTAATTTTCACTGGAGAAAAAGTTGTACGGCACTAAAATTGTTATTCGGGTGAACGTTTTCAATTTTTTATTTAAAAAAAGGGAGAATAACAGTTAGGTCCCAAAGTACAGAAAAAATATCAAGAAAGTTAATGGTTAGAAAAGTCCCTAGGGACTTTTTTGATATAAATTCCCAATGTCCATTTACCAAAATACCCCCAAACAATTTAATTACTGTCATTGGTTACAACATGTTATGCTATATTTACAACATCGTAAGTCATATTAACAACATAGTCAGTTACGTTTACAACATGAATATAATGCGTGATTGTGTCGCGTTTACAAACTCTTTAGTTACGTTTACAACTCATTAAATATATTATACTCTAAACTTATTCTTTAGTTGAATGACTACTTTAAAAATTTAAAATTGTTCTTTAGAAGAATGATTTTTGATATAATATTTTGATGAATACTTCACACTTATAGCATTTTGGTAAATCTTTGTACTGTTTGCAGTGTTTTGATAAAATTGCCCACTAACTTTCCTGAATTCTATTGACTCATTAGCATGCCACGTGTCTAATAATACTTATTGTATAAAGAATTGAATCCATTTGATGGTGGATGTAAAAAATAATGGGAGATTGGTAGGCATCAATCTAGTTTTTTTTTTTTTGGACCACGCATCAATTTAATTTTCAAGACATCGGTAATCAACATTTATTTTAATTGACTCATAATTGCTTCTTTTATTTTGAATAGTGAAGATTAAGTGACCAATTTCTAAACTCTACAACTCCTACTATCTTTTTTTATTACATAGAAATGATTAATTTTGTTTGACCATTTCACTTACATGTAATTTAATTACTGCTTCTTTTCATTAATTTAATAATACTTTACATTATGTAAAGTGTTATGATAATATGGCACCTGATGAGTAGAATCTTAGTATGTCTTTGTTAAGAAAGCCGTACTACCCGGCTCAATATCTGTCACATGAGAGATTATAATATTTTATGGGTTAATATAATTTTTGGTTCATGAAGTTTGATCCAATTTTGGTTTTGGTCCTTTAAGTTTAAAATCGATAGTTTTAGTCCTTCAAGTTTATTCCGTTTATAACTGTTGATCTCTCAAGTTTAAAAAGGACTTAATGGAAACCCGAACCGAATCGGAAAATAATTGAACCGAACTGAAAAAAATCAAGTCATTTTTAAACTTAAGGGACTGAAACCACCTATTTCAAACTTGAAGGACCAAGGGCCAAACTTGAGGAATTAAAACTATCGATTTTAAATAGGAGGGGCCAAAATCAAAATTGGATCAAATTTTAGAGAGTAAAAATTATATTAACCTATATTTAAATTCTAAGCTCTTATAAAAAACACCGGAGGAGGAAGTATCATGTTATATCGCTAACTAAAATAAAGAATCAATTACAACTCACGCCAGCAGCCTCATCTTTAACGCAATCTATGAACAAACCCAACACAAGAGAGGGAAAGACTAATCACAGAAAAGTATGAGAAAACCAGAAAGGCAGATTGAAGGACATGAACAAGAAGAACAGCGGCAAAGGTGCAACACCTTAGGTCTACGAATGTTGGCTACTTAAACAGAGGCGGAGAGGATAAGGACGAAAGTGTTTCCCATAAATGAAGCGTTCAATTAAGAGAAAAATATATGAATGACTAAATTGTAAGCTCCCTTGGGTGTGGGGTTGAATTATAAATTTGCAACCTTTTATATTTTATTTTATATATTCACCACTATTTTATATTAATGGTACAGAAATTTCTATATATAAATATGAAAACATTATGTTTTTTTTTGGGGAAAAAGAAAAAAAAATACTACATAAACTTTAAAATCCAAATCACTCCGTTGTTTATAAGAGTATGAGTATTAACTATACTTATATAATAATTGACAACTTATTTAGATAAGAAATAATTTATTTAAGATTTTAAAATTTAAATGTAATTGTTTTTATTTTGTGTGGGCCTCAGCAACTATTCTGTTCTATTTCATTCATATAGAGACTAAGATGGACATTTTTAGTCCTCACCAATGACCAAACATAGCGTCAAACTTCCACAGTTGGTCAAAACCCGAAAGAGGGGAAATTGATACCATTACATCTGACCTCACAAAAGCTTCCTAGGTATTCCTAGCCCTGACTCTTATTAAGGACCGGGTGTATGATGCAAGGTTTTGATAGACACAATCATGGAGAGTTCCAGAGTTCTATATCTTTACTGCTTGCTGCTATGCTTTATAAAACCCCTCACTTCACGAGACATCATCACCCCAGGAACCTTGGTTAGAGATGGAGAGACTTTAGTTTCCTCAAGTGGGTTTTTTGAACTTGGATTCTTCAGCCCTGGCACTTCAAATGCTCGATACTTAGGGGCATGGTATAAGGAGTCTCCTTCCATAATCTTCTGGGTGGCTAACCGAGACAAACCTCTCAACAATGTTAGGAGAAATGGTGTTTTGCAAGTAAATGATCGAGGGGTTCTCTTACTTCTTGATGCCTCAAACAACAACACAGTGTGGTCCTCCAATTATTCATCAACCAGAAACAGAGCATATAACCCTTTTGCTCAACTCTTGGATTCTGGGAACCTTGTGGTGAAAAATGGATATCGTAGTGGTAATAGTGGTAACTTGAACCAGCTCTTATGGCAGAGTTTTGACCACCCATGTGACACCTTAATGCCAGGAATGAAGGTTGGCTGGGATCAAGAAACGGGTTTGGATAGATATTTGTCATCTTGGAAAAGTTCTGATGATCCAGGTCGTGGAGATTATGCAATCAAAATAGACCGTAGAGGGTACCCACAAAGCTTGCAACTGAAAGGTTCTAAGGTGGTGGCTAGAGCAGGGTCATGGAATGGCTTCACTTTCACTGGATTTTCAAATCATAATCCGAATCCAGTAATAAATTCTGAGTTTGTGTTGAATGAACAGGAGGTATTCTACAAGTTTGGTCTTTTGAATAGTTCAGTTTTCTCTAGATTTATAGTGACCCCTTCAGGCGCAGGGCAGATATTTTATTGGGTAATTCAAACAAGCAGCTGGCAGTTAGTGACCAACAGTCCCCCGGACCTGTGTGACGAGTATGCCTGGTGCAGAGCAAATTCTATCTGCAACATGAACAACAATCCTGTTTGTGAATGCTTGAAAGGGTATGAACCCAAGAACTTTAAGGAATGGAATGTATCTGATAGGAGCAGTGGCTGCTCTAGAAAGGTTTCTTTGAGCTGTGATGCTAGTGATGGATTTAAGAAGTACACAGGCATCAAGTTGCCAGACACTTCTTCTTCATGGTATAACACGACCATGGATCTTGAGGAATGTAAGAGATCATGTCTGCAAAACTGTTCTTGTAAAGCATATTCGAATTTGGACATACGAGGTGAAGGAAGTGGCTGTCTGATATGGTTTGATCAACTGTTGGACATGAGACAATTTCCTGCAGGGGGACAAGACCTCTATGTACGAGTTTCTGCTTCTGAGCTAGGTACTCTGTTTCATTGTTTTGATTACTCAATATTATTTTTCTTAAACCAACTTTGATGCCTTTAATTGACATGTTTTTACGTGAAGTTGGTGATTTCTCACACTGTCCGTTAGTGTCAGATCATTATAGGGATGAAGGCCGTGGGAGCATTGGGAAGAAGAAGCTAGTAGGAGTTGCGGTTGGTAGTGCAATATTTGTAATGAGTTTCATGCTTCTTGGATTGATTTTAATCATAAGGAAGCGGAAACTTCAAAATTCCGGTAAATTTTGTCATGCTTGTCTTTTAACACGGATATATTTTATTACCGTTCTAAATATTATCATGTTCAATGACAATAATATAGGAAAGGGAGACATGGATATTCCAACATTTGATCTGTCAATTATAATTGAGGCGACCGATAATTTTTCTACCCTTAATAAATTGGGTGAAGGTGGCTTTGGGCTAGTATACAAGGTGTATTAACCATATCCAAACAATGATTTTATATTATCTCTCTTATAAGAATTCCAAGAAGTTTCAAATATGATTTTCAGGGTACTTTAGAAGATGGGCAAGAGTTTGCTGTGAAAAGATTGTCAACAAAATCTAACCAGGGGTTGGAAGAGTTGAAAAATGAAGTTATGCTTATAGCAAAACTTCAGCACCGTAATCTTGTGAAGCTTCTTGGTTGTTGCATTGAAGGAGAAGAGAAGTTGTTGATTTATGAATACATGCCAAACAAGAGCTTGGACAACTTTATTTTTGGTTTGAATCTCTGAGACTTGGCCAAATTTCCATGTTTTTGGGACTGCAAGTAGTTTTCTAACATGCTTTTGATGCGCAGATGAAACTCATAGCAATATGTTGGATTGGCCTAAGCGTGGGCATATTATTCATGGTGTTGCTCGAGGACTTATCTATCTTCATATAGATTCTAGGTTGAGAATTATCCATAGAGACCTTAAAACCAGCAATATTCTGCTAGATGCTTCCATGAATCCAAAAATATCAGACTTTGGCCTTGCTCGTACATTCTGGGATGATCAAGTTGAGGCTAACACCAACAAAGTTGCCGGAACATAGTGAGTTGTTTTATCTCCAACATATTTATCACTTTCTGAATGATCCCATTTTCTCACTTATTTTACTTCACAAATTAAACTTTCAGTGGATATATACCTCCTGAATATGTCATGCATGGACAATTTTCAACAAAATCCGATGTCTTTAGTTTTGGTGTTATAGTGCTCGAAATTGTTAGTGGGAAGAAGAATAGAGGATTTTCAGACCCAGAATACCAGCTTAATCTTCTAGGACATGTAAGTATATTGCCTAATTCAAAACACTTTTTTAGATAGTTGGCAAAGTCAGGAGTCAATAGGAACTCATCAACATGAGTGTGTGAATGGATCTCACCATCTTAATCACCATTGTTGGTGACGGATCATTGGCTCAGTGCACAAACATATGAAATAATACAAACACTAAGAATATCTCCTAGCATAAAAGTTGAAATATTTTTTTTTTTGGTTGTTAGGCATGGAGACTATGGATCCAAGGAAGACCCATGGAATTATTGGATGAATGTTTAAAGGAAAGTTGCATTGAATCTGAAGTCATAAGGTGTATACAGATTGGACTATTATGCGTTCAACAAAGAGTTAAAGATAGGCCTGACATATCAACTGTAATTTTAATGTTAAATGGTGAGAAATTGTTGCCACAACCAAAAGTTCCTGGTTTTTATTACAGTGCAAGTGATGTTTCTCCTAATCCAAATTCTTTGTACCAAAGACGCATACAGTTCTCACAAAATGAAATTTCTCAAACTATGCCAGAGGGAAGATGATTCAGAGAATGGCACAAGAAATGCCATCGAGCTTTTGTGTTCTTACGACTTTGTAATTTGAGGTTTCTTATTTGATATGTACAGTGTGTCACAGTTGTAATAAGACATTTTAATTAGTTAGGACTTTTTAGTTACAGCTTTGCTATATTTTGTTGGCAAAAATAATACATATATTTGATTTTAAACAAAGGCGGAATATCATTATTAAAGGCATTTCAATGAATCAGGAGTTAAATTAGAAGAGAGAACATGAATGACTAAATGGTGAACTCTCTTTTATGTGGGGATGAATTATAAGGTTGACTATTTATGTATCACAAAAAAATTAGTTTTTTCACTTAAATTTGGTTTTGCATGAGACTTGCAACAAAATGGGAAAATTTTAGAAAAATATCATCAAAATTTGAAAATATCAAATAAGTGATTTCGTATCAAAATAAGTTGACAGTTGCTAATCAAGTGTAGTTAATATCAAGGTTCTGAAACTCAGACCAATTACTAAACCAGCTGGGGTACTGGGTCAAGGGTTAGTAGGTCAGATTAAAGTCAAATTGGAGCTAACCCGAGGCCATACAGGTGAGAAATTGAAGACTTTAGAGTTATTAATATAAAATTATAAATAAAAATTAAAAAAAGCGATTAAAAAAAACCGAACTGGGTTGACTCCCGAACCGGACAAATTTGCCAGTCCAGACCTGCCGTTTCGGTCTGAGTTTCAGAACCCTAGTCAATACCTAAACTATTGTGAAAAATAAAACTAATTTGAAATTTTAATATTTTAGAGGCTTTGTTTTGGGCTTTTCCCATCTTTTATTCCCTGTATTTTTTGCAATTGATGATATTGTCCCAGTCGTTCTCTAATTCAACTTTTCAACTTTTCTTTTGTAAACGTCAGTGAAGTTCATACCCAATCTATCAGGGAAGAAAAAATGGGATTGGGTAATGAATGGGTCACGACATAAGTTTAAGGGTTGATAGGTCAATCACGGTCTAACTAGTGTTCAGACCGGCCATATTAAAATATTATAATTTATTAGTGACAATATATGTATATATATATACATGTGTGTGTGTTAAAATATATTAGTATTAATTATGATACTTATACTTATTCAATGGTATCTCATTTCCTATAATTATTTTATTCTTTTGAATAATTTTTTTCATCATCTTATTCTTTTTTTTTAGATTTGTTTTTTCTTTATCTACTTTTCTCTTCATTTTAGTTTTCAACATTTTATATTCCCCTAAAAAATAGCGCTAGATGATAGTTAGAAGAATAAAAAAATGAAATCGGTCAAACCAGTTAAACCATCAATTTTAACTGGTTCAAACCGGTCACAGCCTAATGATTGAATCAGACCAGACCACTGATCGATTACCAGTTGAATCAACCAGTCCAATCCGATTTTTTGTTCCATGGAATCTATTAAATCCTAATGGTGTCTGAAATTTGGGTTTTATTTTATTGGTTCGATTCAACCGTCAACTCATGGTCCCCAATTTTTCTGACTGACTTTGAACCATTTATATATTTCTTTCAAAGTTCGCATTATTCTCCTTTTTTATGACATCATTATTCTCATTTTATATATTTATGTAATTAAATAAATAAAATAAAATAAAACATAACTGCGTTTAAAATTTATATTTTATTTTTTATGTTGGTTTTGTAGAAATTTGTATGTTATTGAGTCTAGTGGAATTGATTAGTCTCTTATAATGTAATAAAAAATTTTTTAATTCCCCTTAGAAAATGTAGCCACATTTAATACACAACAGTGATTTCATACATATACCTGATACTTCTATAAAAAAAAAAGGGAAAATCTTAGAAAAATACTGTCAAAATTTAGACAAATAAAGGGTCCAATATCTAAAATTCCAAGTCAAACCGCAAGAGGGAATCTGAGATTTCCAAATTTTAACAAAAGACCAATATGCCTCTAAGTTATGTGACAAATAAAAACAAAACAGAAAGTGCACGGATTTATTATCTATACTGAAGTTGTAATTTAAGATTCTGAACTTATTATCTTTTCTCCTTCCGGAACACATTTTCTTTCATTTCTCTAAATTTGAATTTCTGCATTCATTGTTGGACCTCGAGACTTTTGAGCTTTGATTTTTCATCAATGCACTTTCCCCAACCCACTCTTCTTTTGCCATGCTGATCCCATATTGTAAAAAGTTTGTGCTTGCTTGGATGAGCGAGATTTAGAATTTCTAATCCCGCCTCTTGCTTCCCTTTTCCTGGCTGTCTCAGGATTAAATTGTTTCTTCATGGGTTCAATTTGAACAAGCTATGCTTGTATAGATTTTTGCACTCATCACTATGCTGAAGCAGTTTCTCAGTAAGCTTCCTTAGAAGTCATCCAAATCCTACTCAAACAAGTCAAATCGGGGTGATATGATAGGGAAGATCTTGAAAGTTGATATGTTTACCTTGGCTGGGAATGATGAGGAGAGAACAAAGGTAGAGCGTGGTAGATATGCTAGGATTTGTGTGGAAATTGATCTTCAGAAGAGACTTATACCCAGAGTTATTATTGCACAGTCTATTTTTAATGTTGAGTATGAAGGCCTGGATATGATCTGTTTTGGGTGTGGTTGGTACGGCCACAGGAAGGAAGTGTGCCCATGGAAACAGAACTGTGGGGAGGATTCGGCCACAAACTCGCAACCAGCAACCACAGTAACGCCGGAGATAGCAATGGGAAAAACTCTGCCGACGGAAGGAGAGAATTTTGGGCCATGGATGCTAGTCAGAAAGTCAAACAGAGCACATATTTCGAGGCCAGAGATCAGCAGATTTCATGTAAAAGGAGGTAATCAGTTTTCAAAATTCAAAAATAAGATGGAAAAAAGAATACAGATCTCATGTTTTTCGGCGTTAGCAGACTGTGGAGATTGTATAGTGCTGTCAGAGAAAAATAGAAGTAGCAAAAGGGAGAAAGGGGAAGCTTCGGATAGGACTGGCAGTGAATTGATAATTTATGAGGAAGGAGTCAAAGGTGTAAATAAAAATAATATGCTTGTGGGCCCGACGAGAACATAGGAGAGGAAGGCCTAAATGAGTTCAAAGAGTGTGTATGTGGCAAGAGGAAAAGAAAACGTGAAGCCCAAAAATAGTGGTAATCAAGCCCAAATTGTGGTGGTTAAAAGTAGGCAGAATGTTGAAGAATATAATGCACAGGTCCTAAAAGGGAATCGATCGGTGAAGGATATGGGCCACCGAGTCCATTGCGTGGTTAGCGGAAATCTGACAGAGAAAGAAGTGAAAGTAATCGAGCAACCTAACCAACCTAAAATGCACTCAGCTGTTATTACCCAGAGTGGGAGGGACGATGTGGAGGGCCGAAACCTGCAGAAAGAGATGAGGGAAACGAATGAGGTGAATGCTACTCACAAAGAAGAGGCGGTGAGTTCAAGCATAGAAGCTAAGGCATCGGCTCAATCAGGCAGAGGGGTTGAGTCTGGTACTGTGGGGGTAAAGCCGAAAGGGCCTAAAGGCAGAGCAGGCTTATCAAAGGAGGTCATGCCATAGGATAAGTGAGCTGCTTGTAGTCCCCAGGTATGAGATTTAATTTTTCTTATGATTGTTGCATATTGGAACTGTCGTGGGGTGGGTAGGAAATCTTTCCCACGTATCTTGATGGATGTTGTGAACAAATATAGAGTAAATGTTATGGGTTTGGTAGAAACCAGAATAAGTGGTGCTAAAGCTGATAGCATGATGTATAATATGGGATTTAATAATTAGTTGTGGGTAGAAGCTACAGGATATGATGGGGGTATTTGGCTTCTATGGAATGATTGGGAAGTGGAGGTTAACTATATTTACTCAAATACTCAACTGCTGCATTGTCGGTTAACGGAAAAAAACATAGGTGAAATGAGTTTTGTGACCTTAGTCTATGGTGATCCAAGAATGATGTTTAGACAAGAGTTGTGGTCTGGCCTTAAAACTCTAGCTGATATAACACAGGAGGCATGTTTAGTCCTAGGGGATTTCAATGCCTACTTGGACCCAAGAGATAAAAATGGTGGGGCTCCTCCAAATACAAGATCTATGCTTCCATTTAGAGAGTGTTTAAGATGTTGTGAGCTGATGGAGGTACCGATGATTGGTGAAAGTTTTACATGGGAAAAGAGGGAGATCCAAGAGAGATTAGACTGGGTTTTTTGTAATATTGAGTGGGAGATGACTCATGTAGACTTCAAAGTTGTTCACGGGCTTAGGTTCAAATCAAATCACAGGGTGATAGTTGTTCATCAGGGGGAACTCAAATGCTAACAACAATCCTAGAGTAAATTTCAAATATCAGGCTGCATGGTGTCTAGAAGATAAGTTCAAGGATGTGGTTCAAATGGCATGGCATAACAAATCGTGGGAAGAAGGTTGTAAACAGTTTGAGAGTTTGGCCACCGAATGAAATCAACAGGTGGTGGGAAATATTCCAAGAAAGAGAAGGAAGATTCTAAAGAGGCTGAAGGACTTGATCGGACCAGGCAGATATATACACATGCAGGGCTGGAGAAGTTAGAGAAGAAATTATGGCATGAGTATGTGAAAGTAATTAATCAGGAAGAGTTGCTATGGTTCCAAAAATTCAGATGCAAGTGGTTATAGTATGGGGATAGGAACACCAAGTTCTTTCATTCCTCGGCGATTATTAAAAAGAAGAGAAGAAATGTTGATGCTCTATAAAATGAACAAGGGGAGTGGATTACTGATCAAGAGGATCTGAAGAGGATGGCACTGGAATATTTTAAAAAATTATACTCAAAGGATCCAGGAGTAGTACCAGTTTTAAGTTGGCTGACTAGCTTTCCAATGCTATCAGAAGAACAACTAGCATCCATACAAAGAGAAATTTCCTTGGTGGAGATAAAAAATGCAGTGTTTGAAATGGGGGCATTTAAAGATCCAGGACCAAATGGGTTGCAACCTCACTTCTTTCATTCTCAGTGGGAAGTGGTAGGGACCAAGATATGTGAACTAATATGGAGAATGGAGAATGCCCCAGGGGAAATTGCAAGCATAAATCAGACTAATATATGCCTAATTCCTAAGGTAGATAACCCCACTATGGTAAAGGATTTTAGGCCAATTTCCTTGTGTAATGTTAGCTTCAAGATCTTGAGCAAGGTGATTGCAAATAGATTGAAGAGGGAAATGGATCAGATGATTCTTCCAAACCAATGTAGTTTTATCTCGGGAAGACAAAGTTGTGAGAATATCATACTTGCACAGGAGGCAATACATACTATGAGAATGAAAAGAAGTGGAAGAGGCTACCTGGCAATTAAAGTGGATATGGAGAAGACTTATGAAAGATTGGATTGGGGATTTCTGGAATTTAATCTTTAGATCCTTGGGTTAACAGAGAGGTTCACAAATTTGATAATGCAGTGTGTATCCTCAGCTTCTATGAAGGTGTGTTGGAATGGTTCCTTGTCGGATACCTTCTGATAAGTAAAATATTTACATATTTATTTTCCCTTATATGATGATTTTATGGACGATATTTGAGCTTAATATAATATATTTGGGTGTAAAATAAATAGTATTTAAAAAATAAAGAAAAAAGATCAGTACTGTAGCGTCGGGTACTATTCATGATGGAATCACTGTAGCAGGACGTTACTGTAGCGGATGGAGGTTGCTGTAGCGGATGGAATCACTGTAGCACTGTAGCAACACGGAAAAAACGCGTAAACCAACCGACAGGTTACTGTTCACTACTGTAGCAATGCGTGAAAAGAAGGCGAAATCACTGTAGCACCGTGGAAAAAAAGCGACGCGAAGCTGCCTATAAATTGCAATGGTCAGGCGTGGAGAAAGGGAGAGATTCGAGGAGTGGAGGTGGAGAATTTTCTCTGACAGTCAGAGATTCTTCTCTGACAGGGAGAGATATTTTCTCTGACAGTTCTAAATAAATTGTGTTATTTTTTATTTTTAATTTTATGTATTGTATTATTTTTTTCATGCCTCCTATATGGAAGGCTTAGTATTATATTACTTTTTGCATGCCTCCTACATGGAAGGCTTAGTATTGTATTACTTTTTGCATGCTGCCTACATGGAAGGTTTTACCTCCTAAATGGACGGCTAGATTTCTCCAGTTTTTTTTCATGTATATTTTTGGTTGTATATTTATGTTTGAGAATTTAATATTCAAGTTTATGCAGTATTTATGAAGATTTCATTCTAGTTTTATATAATGTCAATTTATTTTTATTTTGTTTTTTTTAATTTTATCATGAGCTAAATTTTCATTTTCCTAGGGTGATGACGTAGCTTACTAATGACGGATTGAATCTTAACTTATTAAATCTAGTTTTAATTTCTCCTTCATGATTGAGTTTTAATTATTGTTCTTAATGCTTTCATTTGATTGGCCACCTTTTGAATGATTACAATATGCATGTTGAGACCGGAAGGAGATGCATGTGTGTAGATTCTATAATTAAAACCATGACTTGCATATGAAATAGGAATATATTCATATGAGTTGTGTAGTCTTATTGAGTTCCATAAATCTTAATGCATAATTAATTGCTTAAATTCATATAGGAATATATTGGATTAGCAATTAATTATAGAATTGCTTGACCTTGGAAGAGGCTAGTAATTAAATTAGGGAAACTCGACTATCAATCATGTGGAATAAATTGGGCTAGAATAGATAAGTGATTCAATCCGGAATTTGTTAAGTGAAATCTAATCCCTAGGACTTTTTCTCATATTTGTTTTCATATCATCTGCACTCATATTTAATTATTTTTCTTTTATTTGTACTTTCAATCACCAATTTATCGATCGACTAAATAGAATTAAAATTACCCATTTTGGTACTTAGTGATCAATCCTCGTGGGAACGATACTCTACTCACTTCTATATTACTTGATTACGACAGTGTACACTTGCACTATATAATTGATCATCCAAACTCGTAACACCTTCCTACCAACTAGAGGTATTCGACAGGGTGACCCCATGAGCCTGTATCTATTTATCCTGTGTATGGAAAGACTGAGCCAGTGGATCAAGCTGGAGGTTGATGAAGGAAGATGGAAACCATTACGGTTCAACACTAGAGGTCCCCAACTCTCGCATCTATTTTTTGCGGATGACCTGATACTATTTTGTGAAGCGTCGCTGGAGCAAGTAACAAAGGTAAGGGATATCATGAATCTCTTCTACACAGTCTCAGGACATAAAATCAACTTGGCTAAATCCAAAGTGTATGTCTCAAGAAATGTCCAGTTTCATCTAGCAAACCAATTTAGTCAACTACTAGGATTGGGTCTTACTCTGGATTTAGGGAAGTACTTGGGTGTGCCGCTACTACATAAAAGGGCCACTAAAGTAATCTTTGGCCCGATATTGTCAAAGATTGATAAGAAGCTATCAAGTTGGAAAGGCCGACTATTGAGTATGGCAAGGAAAGCAGTTCTCATCAAATATGTACTATCAACCATTCCGTATAACCAAATGCAATCTCCTCTTATCCCAAAAGGTATACTAACTGTGATAGAGAAGAGCATAAGGAAGTTCTTTTGGAACCAGCATCCAGAGGGTAAGAAGCTTTATTTGATTTCTTGGGACGTAATTTAGAAGGAAAAGTCACTTGAGGGATTAGGGTTTAAGTACCTCGTGAGCCAGAACGAAGCGTTCATCATGAAGTTATGTTAGGGGTTGGTAACTAAACTAAATTCTCTTTAGGTGAAGTGTCTACGTGCCAAATATGCTTGCAGTGAGGGGAAGATCCCAAGAGTGGAAAGGAAAAGAAACCAATAAGAGGTATGGAAAGCGATATCGAGTGTCTAGGATACTTTCAGAAAGGGATTAGGAAGTAAGTTGGGTAATGGACAAACAACAAATACCTAGTGGGAGTTGTGGTCATAATTGGACTACCCTGTCATGCACTATGTTGACCGGAATCATCAACTAGTAGACCTAGATGCTACAGTTCACCAGTTTGTGACACCTGCAGGGACCTGGGACATAGAAAAGTGGAAGTGTTTCTTGCCGCACTGGGCGGTTCAGAAAATTGCATCAATGCAACCTCCTTTATGGACAGGGGAAGACCGATTTTGGTGGAGAAGATCTTCAGGTGGAAACTTTAGTGTAAAGTCTGCTTATAATCTACTTGTGCATCAGAGTGAGGAAAATAGGGAGCCTATTTGGAAGGACCTTTGGAGGTGGCCAATTCCAGAGAGGGTGAAATTCTTCCTATGGCAACTGTTTCATGAGAGATTGCCTACTAATCAACTTAGAGCAAAACGTGGTCTTACTGATAGTCCAAAGTGTCCTTTTAAGTATGACTGTGAGGAATCAGTGATACATATTTTGAGAGATTGTGAGATTGCAAACACTGTGTGGCTTTCCATAACTAACCCTATATATTATTCTGTTTTTTTCAATGGAAATTTGCAGGAATGGCTAGGATGGAATTTCAACCATGCACCAGGAGGTAGATCCTTTCGGAGATGGGCATGGATCCGTGTATTTGCGTTGATGTGCTGGCTATTATGGAAGAACAGATGCAAGAAGGCATTTGAAGGGGATAGTGATTCTCACAAGAATATCATCCACCGGTATAGCTATCTTCTTCAAGAAGGAGTTCAAGATGGGAAGTTCAAGCATATGATTTTCCAGGTACATAGTAGAGAGGATGCTCGGTGGTGTAACCTACAGATGGCTATGTCAGAGTTGATGTAGATGGTTCAGTGAATCACCTGAAGCTAGCGGCATGTAGTGGCATTGTTCGTGATAGTACAGGAGCATTGGTATGCGGATTCAAGAGAAAGCTTGAAGGTGGCCTGTCTTCAACAGCTACTGAAATATAGGCTATCAAAATGGGCCTAGAGGTGTGTAGAAGCCAAGGGTTCAGAAAGGTAAAGTTGTTCTCAGACTCTTTAGAGGCGATTCAATTATTATTGATGGAATACGGTCGAAATCATCCTATCGCCGATGACATTGACGAAGTTAGAGCAATATTGCTTTTAGATTGGGATATTCAGATTAATCACTCTCACAGGGAAGCTTTGTGTTGTGCTGATATGCTAGCTAGAGTAGCTCATGAAGCGAACAGTGAGCTGGAAATTCTCCACATACCCCCAGCTTTTTGTTTGAATTAAATGTTGGCTGATTTAAGCTGACATTTGTGGTTACGATTGCATTGTGCCAGTGTATGTCATGTCACTAGTATTTTGCATCCCAGCTTAGGGCTGGTCCTTGTTATTCAAAAAAAAAAAGTTTCATGCTTGGTCAAAACACGTGGGAAATTGACTCAAACCATTACTTCTGACTTTCTTTATTATTTTTACTAGAACGCCATTACTTCTGAGTCCTGAGTTCTGAGTTCTGACTTCAAACAAGTCTTCCCCATTAATAATATCCGCGACCCCGACTCTTCAACTCTTTTTCTATGTGTTCGTTTGAGATAGTTTATTTTTGGACAACAAATATTTATAAATCATGATTTATGATATACGAGGTAAGTATATAAGAAGAGTTTTATCTGGACTTATGTAATAAGTACTTATTCTTGAAAAATAAGTTAATCCAAACACACTTTTTGTCTGTTATGGAAGGTCTCTCCATGAACATAACAATGGTGAGTTTCATAGTTCTGTATCTTTACCTCTTGAACTTGGATTCTTCAGCCATGGTTCTTTGTCAAACTGTTAGATATTTAGGGATATGATGCAAGAAATCTCCTTCCACTGCCAAAACCCTTTGCTCTAGTGGCACTAAATGTGCCCATTATGGCATTAGGTTTGGATTTGATCCCCATACTCTTTAGGTCATGCGTTTGTCTCCAAATTCAAAAAAATAAAAAAAGGAATTCTCCTTCCATTGTCTTCTGGGTAGCAAACCCTAGCACACCCTAAAAGAGAGAAGAAAAGGAATTTTAATGATATAGTTGAGGAGGGGAGGAGATGGGAGATAATTTTTAATGGACTTTTTGTACCTTTATTAGTTTTTTTTGGACAATACCTCTATTAAATTTAAATGGCCTGGTTCTTTTCCTTTCTTTTTTAATGTTATCAATCAATATGTGATCCTGATGAAAGGTATTGATAATTATATACCACTCCACTCTATTCTTTATCATAAGTTACTTGTAATAAATTCTCACATCCAAATAGTAACGCATTAAATTAAATACATATAATTTTTTAAATTTACTCTTTTTAAGCCTCTTTCTATATCTACAAGTCATTATCACCTCTTTATGCTTTTTCCCTCTTTCTGACTAGAATTAAATAAGGTTAACATTGGAAGACCACCATCAATAATTAACCCTACAACTAACTTATATTTGAAATTTTTTTTTGGTACAAGTGACTTGTAATAATCACAAGAGTAGTAGCATTTTCCACCATAGACTTGAAATTGTCCTTCCTTCCTTTCTGCTCCTTCAGAATTAGTGCTTTGAACAATCAAATTTAAATTGCGATCTTCACAATAGAGTTAATGCTGCAAGTCAATACACTAAAAACTTGAAAGAAGTGCCTTGAATAATCAAATATCATCGATGGAGTTGGACCACACTCCATCCGTCTCACATAAGGTAGCTACGGTCTTAAATTCTTCTAAACAGCTCTTCGTCTTCTCTTCTCACTGTGATTGTAGTTGAACAAGTCATGTCATGGAAAGCAATAAGATGCTGCTACTTTTGCACTCTCTTCTCTCCTCCTTCCTAAGTGTTGTCACATCACTGAGCTATATTACCCCAAATCAGCCCATCAACTTCAATCAGACCCTGGTTTCAGAAGCTGGGAATTTTGAAGTAGGATTCTTCAGCTTTAAGAATTCATTAGAGAAGCAATATTTTGGCATATGGTACTTCACTATATTACCTAGAACAACTGTTTGGGTAGCCAATAGAGATACCCCACTTGAAAACTCATTAGGAGGAGGAGTTTTCAAACTGAATGAAGTATGTATATTAGGTTGATCTTTCCATTAAAATGACTCAAGTCAATTTGATGGGATCTACCATTAGGTTATATACCTTCATTCTAATGTTTGTGTAATCAATGTGAGACTATTCTTTATGTATTCCAATATGGAGAATGAAAGCTTGCTATACTTGACGGCTCTGGGGCTACAATCTGGTCCTCTAATTCATCAACTGCTTCTAAGAATCCTGTTCTTTTGCTCTTGGATTATGGAAACCTCATTGTAGGAGATGGAAATAACTTGGACAACCAGTTGTGGCAGAGTTTTGATCATCCTGGTGATACTTTGCTTCCAGGAATGAAACTTAAGGGAAACTTAATTACAGGTGAATACAAATCTTTGACATGTTGGAGAGACACAGAAGATCCTGCCTCGGGCGAGTTTTCGGCATTTATAAACTCTCATGGTCTTCCCCAACTGATTATTAAGAAGGGAAATCATTTACAGTACAGGGTAGGTTTATGGAATGGCCTTCTTTTCACTGGGGCTGCTTGGAAGAGATTGCACTATTTCTTTAATTACTCTTTTGTGTTAACTAAGGAGAAAGTCTATTATGGGTATGATCTCTTAAATAGCTCAACCGTTACTAGATATGTGTTAAGTCCACCGGGTATTGCAAACAGTTTCACATGGTCAGATAAGACAAATAGTTGGGAGTTTTTGTGTTAGGACCCACAGATCAATGTGATAATTATGCTATGTGTGGCCCAAATTCTAATTGCGATGCTAATAGCTCGTCGGCATGTGATTGCTTAGAGGGGTTTAGAGAGAAACATAGAGAAAAATGGGAATCATCAGACTGGTCTGATGGGTGTGTCAGGAGAATCAGATCGAGTTGTGATATTAATGGAGATAGGTTTGTGAAGTATGAAGGAGTGAAATTGGCTGATATTTGTTCTTCATGGTTTGACAAAAGCATAAGACTTAAAGAATGCAAGGCTTTTTGTTTGAGGAACTGTTCTTGCACTGCATATGCTAATTTGGATGTTAGAGATGGTGGGAGTGGTTGCTTGCTTTGGTTTAATGACATTATGGACTTGAGCAAACATTCCACTGATGAAGGGCAAGAGATTTACATCCGAGTGGCTGCTTCTGAGCTTGGTATATACTTCTATTCTTATCCTCCTCCTCCTCCTCCTTCTTTTTAATATTTGATCATGAAAGAACATATACATAAATATTTGGGCTAATACTATTGTTAATACTTACAGTTTGATCGAATTTAGTTTTAGCCCATATAGTTTCAAATTGTAGCTTTTGGCCTTTTAGTTTCATAAGAACTTGGTTTGAGTTTAGTGGGTAGAGATACCAAAACTAAAACTTATTAAAAGTATGGAGATCAAACGGGCTTTGATTTTGGTTCTAGAACTTTTACAAAGTTTTGGTTTTTATCCCTATAATTAACAACGTTAGCTTAGATCAAGTCCTTTTGAAACTATAAGGACTTCAAACCACAATTTGAAACTATAAGGAATAAAACCAAAATTTGATTAAATTGTAAGAATAAGAAATGGCATTAATCATAAACATTTTTATTTTTCATACGAACTTGTGCGGTTAAAAGTCATAAAGATTCAATCAATACAGTTCTTAAAGTCTGTGTATAATAAACCACCGTTGGAAAACAAAATATAAAAGAACTATCACAAAATGCAGAGGATTTTGTCATGGACACCAAAACACTTTAGCAAAAAAAAAGGGAAAGAAAAAGAAATTATACTTCTTGGGTCATTGAATTGTTTGTCTCATTTCATTTTAGTTTCCAAAGTTAGTCCTCTAAAACATAAAGGCACTGATGAACTAGTTGACTTGATACAATTTCCTGTAGGGGAACAAGACCTCTATGTGTAAGATTTTATGTTGAACTGCTGCTTCTAATTATTATGCTGCTGTGTTTCCTGAATTGATATCCATTTCTCTTTACAAAATAGTGCTCCAACTAAATTAGAGAAACTATTGTTCTCTAAATATAAATTATTTCATTCTTTACCAACTTTGAGGAGTCTCTAGTTACACTCTCTGTTAGTGTCAGATCAATTGAGGGATGAAGACCTTGGGAGCATTGGCAAGAAGGAGATAGTGGCAATAGCCGTTGGCTATACAATATTTGTAATGAGTTTCATTATTCTCATATTCACTTTAATTTCAAGGAAAATGAAATATAAAAAATTCAAGTACATTTTGTCATCCTAGTCTTTTAAAATGTTTAATTTTCCTTCAGTTATCAAGTTCTAAATATTGTCACATTAACCAACAATGATGTAGGAAAGGAAGTCATGGATATTCCAACATTTAATCTGTCAATCATAGCTAAGGCTACTGATAATTTTTCTACCCTTAACAAATTAAATGAAGGTGACTTTGTGCCAGTATATAAGGTATATAACCATATCCAAACAATGAGTTTACATTATTTTTGTAAGAATTTTAAGAACTCTCAAATATGATGTTCAGGGTATTATAGAAGATGGGCAAGAGTTTGCTATGAAAAAGCTGTCAACAAAATCTGGACAAGGGCTAAAAGAGTTGAGAAATGAAGTTGTGGTGATATCAAAGCTTCAACACCGTAATCTTGTGAAGCTTCTTGGTTGCTGTATTGAGGGAGAGAAAAAGTTGTTGATTTATGAATATATGCCAAACAAGAGCTTGGACAACTTTAGTTTTGGTTTGAATCTTTAAGCCTTTGCCTAATTTCCATTCTTTAGTGATTGCAATAATACTCTAAGAGTTTTTTAATGTCTAGATGAAATTTATAGCAACTTGTGGGATTGGCTTAAGCGTTGGCATATTATTCATGGCATTGCTCGAGGGCTTGTCTATCTTCATATAGATTCTAGGTTGAGAATTATTCATAGAGATCTTAAAACAAGCAATATTCTACTAGACGCTTGTATAAATCCAAAAATATCAGATTTTGACCTGGCTCGCATATTTTGGGATGATCAGGTTGAGGTTAACACCAACAAATTTGTTGGAACATAGTAAGTTGTTTTATCTCCAACTTATTTATATCATTTTCTGCTGGATCTCTTTTTCTCACTTATATATTTTAATTCACAAATTATACTTTTAGTGGATATATGCCTCCCGAATATGCTGTGCACGGAAAATTCTCAATGAAATTTGACATCTCTAGCTTTGGCGTGATAGTACTAGAAATTTTTAGTGGGAAAAAGAACAAAGATTTTTTAGATCCAACATCTTGCCTTAATCTTCTTAGACATGTTGGTATACTACTTAATTCAAAGCTTTTCTTTATATAGTTGGCAAAGTAATGAGTCAACAGGGACTCATCAAAATGAGTGTGTGCGTATATCTCACCATCTAAATCACCCATATTGATCAGCATTGTAAGAATTTTGGGCGTACCTGGAATCCGATTGACTCGTTGAAGTACTCACACGAAACCAGAGCACCGATGCGGACCCCGATCACATTACACAGCAAATACACCAAAGAGATGAAGAGAAGAGAACATTCTTATGAGAAAATATTTTTAAGGGAGAATTGTATATTATATCATCATTAGCCTTTTCCCTTAATCTCACACCTTATATATATAATGTACGTAAGTTTATATAGGAATAGATGCAACCCTTAAACGTACAGTTACATAAGAATAGATATAACATTTAAAACACAAAGCGTATGACTCTTTATAACCCATGTTTCTCCATGAATCCCATCTTGAATTGGGCTTGGGCCTTAATCCACCAAGGGTGGACTAGTATATTCCAACATCTCCCACTCACACTTAGTTGATTAGATGTTATGGGTCAAGTCTCTTTCTCTTACTTCTTTCATACAATGTGTTTTGCCATGACCGCTTGGGCATGACGTCTCCATTTGGGTGCTTTGTACTAGAAATCCCTTTTTTACAGAGATCAGCACAAGACAACCTTGTAGTGCAGCTTGATATTGATATAATGCCCGAATATCCTAGATTTACCAATATACACTTTACTCATGGTCAATCTAATCCCTCTTGCGTCAGTATAAAACTCAGATTGCCTTTCTCATATGCATAGTGTCTACACTTATGAAACTACAAAATAATATCATAAGGGATGGGTCTTAGACACTAACATAGGTGTGTATATTTTAGGTAATAATCTTTCTTTCGCCCATATATCACTTTGATATGTATCAACTGCTTTCCTGACATAATGCCTTTAGATCGCATCAATCATGATCATAGGACAAAATGCTAAAGTAGCAGATGTTAAAACATATTTCCATGATAATGTCAAAGTCAAAGGACATCAATAAAGGGTTAACCTTTCTGGGACTCACACAACAATGAAGAAGGGATCTATTCATTGGCTTCCTATTTGCTGTTCTTTAGCACATGTGGTATAAATCACATGCTACGGTATTTCTCTTATACTTTAAGAGCATATGTTGTTTGATTTTATCATTAACACCGTACAGACTTAAGTCTGGACACTCCCAGTATCTAAACCTAAATTCCTCAGCTCCACTCATATTATATGACTTCAATTTTGAAGAATTTGTTGCCTGGCAACATGTATCATAGACGTGGGTTTCCATGATTCGATCCATATTTTTACAATCAAGGATCTCATCTCGACTTACTGCACTTTAAGTCGAGGTGACATAGTTTATGTTTCTTCTCTACCATATTAGCACTCTTGTTACTTTACTGGTGAATACAATTGTCTCATCTTTGCACACTCCTCCTGAATGTCAAAGGCGGTCGCTTGTATGAGAAAGATGACCTCACCAACTTGTACGACATACTAGACATTGTATACTTACACACACATTAAAAGCCAAAATAAAGTATCATTACTTCATACTGTATATATGCCAAAGAACTTAACATGTTTCTCATACTGCCCTTGGTCATTAGGCTTAATTAGGGAACTTTGCATATGAATACATTGTTCAACAATAATTTTATGCGTTATAGCATATCTCATATAGCTATACCTTTACATTTAGTCTATCTATTATGCTTAGGGTCTTTTATTTAAGCAATTTCTACATGTACTCACAATACTTTGACACTAGATTTGAATTCTCATTTTCAAAATCTCTCATGTTCTATGAACATTATCAGCTATATAGCCTCTCGTAATACCACAGCACATACTTTGAACGTGCATAATCAATGCACTCTATAAGTATCTCAGGACCCTTCTGTGAAACCATTTAATGTCTCTCACAATGGTTAAACTAGTACCAAATTATAAGTCTTACCATGAACATATATATAGTCTTGTATATATCAATGCATATATCACACTACTAAAAATATCTATGAGGACATTCTTTTCCATTATCTTCTTGGTTGGTTTAGTTAGGGGAATTTATCAAGACTCAAACTCACCCCTAAAATCACTGGGGTATCTATGGGATTGCATTCACTTATTTTGAACCGCTTAAGAATCTTCTTAATGTAATACCATGAACATATATATAGTCTTGTATATATCAATGCATATATCACACTACTAAAAATATCTATGAGGACATTCTTTTCCATTATCTTCTTGGTTGGTTTAGTCAGGGAAATTTATCAAGACTCAAACTCACCCCTAAAATCACTGGGGTATCTATGGGATTGCATTCACTTATTTTGAACCGCTTAAGAATCTTCTTAATATAATTCTCTTATAAAAGAGATGAGTCTTTTTACACTATTTCTTTGGACCTCAAATCCAACAGCTTTACCGATGAACTTCTTTTTCAAAATGTATTAGCGCCATTCTTTAATAGGCATTACTGAATTCAAATTATATATGGCTAATAGTATATCATCACAAATCATTTACCAATAGTTCTCTTCAACCATTCGGAAAATGCATTGGGTTTCCTCTCTTTCAAAGCATTAAACATCATTATCTGGACGATTGTATCAATCCATAAAAGGACTTCTACAAAAAAAAATTCATGAAGTCACCACTATGTGAAACTTCAAATACTATTTTTATTAAAATCTAATAGTCACTGCATATAGATTTCTTCATCCAGATCATCACTCAAGTTTGAAAAAATGCCTTCCTGTTATGCATACCCCTATGTAACAACAAGTCTTATGTATGTCAATTGATTTACCCACTTTTCTCCTAAACCTATAGAACTCACTAGTTTTTAATAGCCCTTTTGACTTGGCATTCGATCAACTGATTCTCAACTTGATTCTTTTTCAAAGAATTCACTTCCTTTTCCATTGCTTTCTTCTATTCTCCCTTGTCATGTCCTCTTGTACAGAATGTGACTCATCATCCTACTTTAGAATAACCATGAACATTTTTCTCAGTTATCCCTTTTCTCATGAGCTTTTTTTTATTTCATATTTATTTTGTTTGGTTTCTTTATTGACCATTCTAAGCTCCCATTCTCAAAAACAATTAAGGATTATTGGCATGTTTTGCGCTACCTTGTCCTTGTGTCTTGCAAAAAGATGCAATGTAATTAGTTTCACCCTTAATTAAAAACTAATTCACAACAAGTGTGGTACCTTTCAATTCTTTTTTTTGTCATAATTCTATCATCATTTCACTCTTGAAAACGTAACCCTTATAAGCTCCCACTTACCACCAGTATGGGAATTTGCAACCGACCCTTATGGTCTATGAAAACTCAAATTTGATTTTTATTTAGTCCAACACTTATAGGGTATGATAGTGACTACTTTAGAGGGTACATGGTTAAACTCAAGTCCACATAACTTGATGAAACCAAGGATGTGTGCATGTGTGCTCATCCACCAAAAGTGGACCAGATAATACTCTCCCACTCACATTTGATGGGTTAGCATGAGCCATAATATGTTTAATCATATCTAATAGCATTCCATTATGCCTTTATAAACTCCTTTTTGGTTATGGAGTTCCTCGGATAGTTATCTATTTATTTATCCTTTTTTTTCACAAAGTTAACTAAAATTGGTCAAATAGATGCTCACTCCTTTGATCAGTTCGTGGGACCTTTAAAATTCCTATCCAATTGATTGTCGAACTTCATTTACATATTGTCTAAAGCAACAATCTTCAGACTTGTGTGAAATTAAGTAATAACATGAGAAATCATCAGCAAAGATAATAATTTACCCAACTCTGTGTCTTACCCTCAAACTTATAGGACCACATGCAATGAGATAGAATAATTGCAATGTAAACTCAGTTTTAGTATCTTACTGAAAAGTTTTTATTATACTATTTCTAGAACCAAATTCTATGTCTTTAACTAGTAAGACACGTATTTAAGTCAATACTTAAATTAGAAGAAATGGTAATGCAATTTTACACAAAGAATTTACCAACCAAAGATAATTGAAAGAAAGATTGAATCACAGCTATATAATTTTATAGGGCAATTCATACTATTTTATTTTCCTTGTTAAGCCATATAGGTCTCGTAACCTTTTCTTCACTAAGCTGACATCTCAACTTCAATATTACCATGACTATTTGTCAATAGCTTGACATGAATTATTTTTATAAATACCAGATATTTTGATTGTCCCCATTAAGTTTATAAATTATGTTCTTGATAGCTTCTCTTGGCTTAGCCACTCAAAGTATCCTACATACAGGATTATTCATAATTTATTTAATCCAAGAACTTATCAATAATATAACATATTGAAGTATACAACATCATGTACTTGTATTATTCCTGACTAGAAAAAATAACAATGTCATTGGGTCTATGATTAGGAGAATATGTTTGTACCTCCCATTACACAGATTCCAATTATGTCATTATCATCTATCAAGAAATTCATACAAGTACCTCAAATAAGATGCTCAATTATTACTCTTAAAAAACTCATTTTCTAAGAGCTCCCACTGAGATAGAGCATATGACGCTCTTGAAAGACTCATTTTCCAAGCGCTCCCACTTATGAAAAGTATTTTAACTTTTACTTCTTCATGCTTTCATCACATTATATTCATAATGTCTTATTAACCTCTTATCTAGGAGTTGGAAAAAATTAATAGTTTTTCTAAGTTCTCTATACATTTCATTTATGTACATTTTAATTTCCAGCAAAAAATACTTCATCTAAAGAATTAAGTTTCCATGCTTCTTAAACCTAGTTTGACAAGGTTCTCAACAAATATTATTTTTCTAAAGTTGCGAGAATTTTGTGTCTCCTATTATTTCAAAAATCTTTCAAATTTTCTAAAAGAAATATCCCATATATCTTATTCAAACTATATTTGTTTCCTAATAGAAACATTTTGTATTTCTTCTTAAAACTCTATAGTTTCAAGTATTGGAAATTTGGACTAGGCTTAGGACTTTATTCTTCACTTAAGATGGGCATTTACTCTTTACCCAATGAGTAATATTTTCGTGAACTCCACCATGATCCAGAGTTTGGACATTAAGAAATCTCTCCATTTGAGATTTTCTTTCACTTTGATCTGATACCAAAGTTTAGATATTAAGAAATCTCTCCATTTGAGATTTTCTTTCACTTTGATCTGATACTACTTCCTCAGTATTTGATCCTTCACTTTTACCTCTTTTCAGGTTGCTTTAGATTCGAATCTTGACATCTTAAGATTCAGGAGATTCAAGTTTCTCTTAGGACTGATCTTCCCAGTTCTCTTCCAGTTGCTCATCTTATTCCATTTCAGGATTAATTATAACCTTACTCTGGATTCTTTCATCTTGATCTTCTATCAAGATATTCTCCTTCTAGATTGTCACTCAATTTCATATTCTAATAGAAAAATCCCTATATCATCTATTACCCAGAGGCTTATATTTCTCTAAGTAATTTATGTTTGGAACAACATTTAATGGTTTTAACCGAAAAATTTATTTATTTTATTTTATTTTTAAAGCCATCAAGTTCAAGTTTAGATATATGTTTTTCAAAAAACTAAAATATTTTGATTTAGTGCTTCTAAAAACACTTTTAAATCATATCTATCTCAAATAAAAATACGACAAGACACTGCAAATATTTTCAGGATTTTTAAGCACATAAAATTTGACCATTACAACATTGAAATCGTTTATAATAGATTCAAATATGTTTAAAAAATATAAAAATTATATGTCTAAATGTAGAACATAAAATTTGAGAATTTTTGATATATTTTCAACTAATTTTGACCATGCACGCGCCCAACGTGTCAAACAAGAAAAACTTTTCTTTTTAATAAAATAAGAGCCCAATCTAGCCAGTCCAACTTTAGATTTTTTTAAAAAAAAGCATTAGAACCCAAAAAACTGTCCAGCACAGATGTTTTTCAAAACAACCCAAGCCCAAGGAGCCCAATATACTTTCTCCATTTTTAAATAATAATCCAATCTAGCTAGCCCAACTTCATGGTTTTTTAAAAAAAAAACACTGCAGACCAAAAAACGGTTCCAGCCTAGGCACTTATTTTTTTCCTTTTAAAAAAAACAGCCTAAGCCAGCAGAGCCTAATAGCATTGCTCTTTTCTTTTTAATTTGACGTGAAACACACCGTTTCACTTAAAGATGAGGAGGCACCCTATTACGAAAAATGATGTCGTCCACGGAATAGTCATGCTTCTTCAGGTCGTCCCTGACCTGAAGCCAGGTCACACCCACCTGGGGTAGCGACAGCGTCAGACCTCTTCTCTTCGTCATAACTGATGTCTCTGACGTCAGTTTTTCATGTTCTTGGTGTCTATCTCTTCATTTTCTCATGATCTACCCAAAGAAACTAATTTCATGACCAAAAAAAAAATCCTGTTTTATCATGACCCAATTTCCAAAACCACAGACCCGAAAATGATACCGTTCATATTGTTTTCCATTCTGTTTCTACATAATTCTTGGGTATCGTTTTCTTGTCCTCTACCTAATTTTGTGGTCTTTCTGGCCTAAAATCTAAGTTTTTGCTAAACCCAATCTCCAGTTTGAGTTTTCAAAGACATTCATCCAGTATACTCTTTGCTTTTTTTTTTTTTCAATATTTCAAAGACTTTCTTATACCAGAAAATACAGGACTCAACGTGAGTAATATACCAGAAATATTTATGCCATTCGTCATAAACGAAAAACATGCTAGAATAAGAAATAACAAAGAACAGAAACACATTCTAATATACAAGGACAATATTTCAACAGATGCATTGAAGATGTTAAGAATATTTATTATATATGTCTTAAGCATCAAAACATGCCAGAAATATGTTCCATGAATTATTTAATCAAACATCAAGGACTCATACATAGCGGAAACTAAATAAAACAATAGCATGCCTTGTTTGCATATTAATTCAAGGAGCAAAAAGAAACGCATCTTGGGAGAATGAAAATATTAAGATCATAACACCGTAATATCATGATATGGAGATTAGACATCATAATATTGAGATATGCCTAAAGGGATTTTGTCATGTATTCCATCGCAACAGATAAAATAAATATTTATGGAATCGTATGGATAATTGAGATCCAATGACAAAGTATGATGCAGGCCCAAAAAGAAAACCGTATTGCTCCCATAAGAAAAATAATATTATGCATGCCTCAAGAAAAAAGAATACATATATTTAGAGAACGATTATAATCTCATACAACCTACAATAACAATTTGGTTCTGATACTATGTAAGAAATTTGGGCGTACCTGGAATCCGATTGACTCGTTAAAGTACTCACACGAAACCAGAGTATCGATGCAGACCCCGATCACGTTACACAGCAAATACACCAAAGAGATGAAGAGAAGAGAACATTCTTATGAGAAAATCTTTTTGAGAGAGAATTGTGTATTATATCATCATTAGCATTCTCCCTTAATCTCACACCTTTTATATATAGTGTACATAAGGTTACATAGGAATAGATGCAACTCTTAAACATACGGTTACATAGGAATATGTATAATCTTTAAAACACAAAGCGTATAACTCTTTATAACCCATGTCTCTCCATGAAGCCAATCTTGAATTGGGCTTGGGCCCTTATCCACCAAAAGTTGACTAGTATATTCCAACAAGCATTTATTTACTTTCTGTATAGCTGACTATTATCTCACAAATGTTATGAGAATTTCACAATTGCTTAACAGGAAAAGCACAAAGTTTCCTACTCATTGTTCTGATTGCACTACAAGTGTTTGCATTAGCTGTTTGTCTAAGGATTCAATAACAACTCACCCAAATAATGTGAATAGGCCCCACCACCTAAAATACTCATGTTGGTTTGTGAAGGATCATTGGCTCATTTCACAAACAGATAACATATTACAAATACTAAGAATTTATCCCAACATAAAAGTTGAAATAGATTAAATTTCCCTTTTTTTTTTTGGTATTACTATGATGATAGGCATGGAGACTCTGGATTCAAGGAAGACCAATGGAACTATTGGATGAATGTTTAAAGGAAAGTTGCACTGAATCTGAAGTCATGAGATGCATACAAGAACGATTATTATGTGTTCAACAAAGGGCTGGAGATAGGCCTAATATGTCAACTGTAGTTCTAATGTTAAATGGGAAGAAATTGTTGCCGCCGCCAAAAGTTCCTGCTTTCTACACTGCAAGTGATGTCCCTGTCGACCTAGATCATGAAATTTCTCAAACCATACTAGATGGAAGATGATTCAGAGAATTGCACCAACAATTCCATCCAGCTTCGGTGGTCTCACCACTTGTTGGAATACCTGTTGACGTTGTATGATTGTTTTTTTTAAAAAAATATTATAGATACAAAATTATTTTCGAAGTTGGATTATTTCAAGGACAAGAAGTGTACGTTTTTTTGGGGTTATACATTCATGTCGGATTTATGTTTTTGTTGACAGGGATTTTAATCAAAGCAGGTACAAAAATAAATTAATATCATTTTTCTTGAGAGATATTTGATTTACATATTTTTTTTCTTTTATTATAAAAATATATACTCTTTCATGTCCTTAATGTAAGGCATGTTTGAGGTGTGAATCTTGGTCCTAAATATAAAATATGATTTTTATATTTATCAATATTTTTTTAATTTACCCCTATTGATGCTCTATTTAACAATAACTAAGGAAGAGAGAGAATGGGAGAATTAAAGAAGATGACTAAGTGCCCGTTTGGTTCACAGAATTGAATGTAATGTAATGGAATGGAATGCAATGTAATGGAATGTAATGTAATGATGATTACATAATTTGTTTGGTTCGTCATTAGAGAAAGATGATACATATACATAACAATGTTTGGTTGGATTACATTGAAAATGATAAATATATAGGAATAATATAGCAAGGGACAAAATTACCACTATCTACATATATAATAATGTACACATTGGGTTCATGATAATTTTTTAATTCTGTGCAATGTATACGATGGGTTCATGGTAATTTTTTAATATTTAATGATGAAAAATTATTCAGTGCATAGGTTGGGTTCAGTTAATTTTTTTAATATTTAATAATGGAAATATTATTTAATGATATATTTTGATTTTTTTAAAGGTGGAATATAATTTTTTAATTTTTAATGGGGAATATTTCTTAGGGCCCGTTTGGTTAGATTGCATTGCACACCTGCGATGGTAATCTTTATTACATTACCATTGGTGGCCTGTTTGGTTGGGCTAATTAATGGTAATATGGATTACAATTGTAAAACAGATTACATATTTTTTGGTAATCTCCATTCATAGGGGGACCCCTATGAAAACTCATTGCAGGCCTGTAATCATTGATGAAATTTCAATTTTATCCTTACTAATATAATGAAAAGACAATATATGCCCTCAATAGACAAAACATTAAAAACAGGTGATCATTTTCTCTCTCTCAATAGCCCTAACGTTGAGAGCTGACCATCGAAAGCAACAGAACTTGAGAGAGACGTACTCCACGGCGAAGGACTGCAGAAACAGAGGTAAGTTTCGGGTGATCATCAATTGCTGTGTAGAAATTGTTTGCCAAAATTTCGTTGTCTTCTTCTTCTTATGGGATTAGATGATTTAATCGCTGGTTTATTGTTGTGATTCAATATACCGGATGTAGAAATCTGGGATTTGGGGTTTTTATTTTCTTAATATGAGACCGGGTGGAATAGTCTTGGAAAGATTTATCACAGTATGATTTGTAAACAAACTGTAAATTTGAATTGAGCGCCAGACAATCCTACTCTAGATTCTGAAAGTTACGGGGATGATTTGTTCAGTGAAATTGATAAAGCTATCGCGATGAAGCGTAAATAGTTTTTGGAGCAAGGGCTATACATTGATAAATTGATAAAGCTATTTGACGTGTATTTTTTTATAGTGATTTCTTGTCTTCATTGTTGGATACTTAACGCATGATGAGTTGATAACCCATTATCATACTTACAAATTTTTTTTTGGTTGCAAGTCATTAACGCATGATGAGTTGATAACCCATTATCATATTTACAAATTTTTTTTTGGTCACAAGTCATTCTTACAATATTAAAGGCATAACTGACGCTAGTCTCCCTTATAGCTTTATTATATGAGATTGTTGTTCGTGTAACCTATACTTTCAACTTGGTGAATTCAGTGTTCCTTTTCTGTGACGCAAAAAATGTCAGCTCTAATGCTCTCAATATTCAGAACTCTGCTATTATATTGCTGCCCCCTTTTTACCCCAAAAAAAATGTCAACATAATTACAAACTAATTTTTTTGTGACATCATCCTCCCCGGAAAAAAAATTCCCAGCAAAAACCTGTCCTTTAAATTAGTGGTGGAAACTTTCCAAGAACTAAGGAAATGGGAAGTGATGTATGTAGTTTTTGCTGTAATCTATCCATGCAGTATAATATCAAGTTATTGGCTGTCGATGTTCCCATGGCTTCAGGCCCAGACCAGCGATTGTTCTTTGTTTTTTCATTGTGAATGATAAATTGAATGATTTAGAGGGTAAGATTGAGAAGAAACTAAAAAACAAACTTTAATTTATATGTTTGATTATATTCATGTTCACAAGTGTTTTACCATTGTTGTTTTATATATGTTGTTTGATTGATTGCAACCTCCATCTTTTTTTTATTTAAACATGTGGATGGTTATCAGAAGCCAAAAAATATGGATAAAGTTCATAAGGTAGCATTTCTCCATCTAATACTTGGCTGGTTAATGCTTATCCATGCTTTTCAAACAATGTTGACGAATATGATGTGTGCTGTAACCATTTTGAACAGTAGGATCATACAAGACCGTTCCTACACTCTTGATTTTCACACTAAGAGAAAGCATCTTAGGGAGTTGATTTATGGCAGTGACAATACTTGTTACAACCAAATTAGGATGTATAGATCGACATTTGATAAACTTTATGGCATGCTGGATACAATAGGTGGCCTAAAACCAACTAAACACATGTTAGTGGATGAGCAAGTAGCTATGTTCTTGCATATACTTGCTCATCATATGAAAAATAGGGTAATCCAATTTGAGTTTAGGCGGTCTGGGGAGACCATTAGTCGTTATTTCACCATAGTGCTAAGAGCCATGATGCTCATCCAAGGAGAGCTTTTCAAAACTCCTGAGCCAATTCCTGAAGATTCAAACGACGAGAGGTGGAGATGGTTTAAGGTACTAATGATTCTTGTACTTTTAAATTAGCTTAGGAGGTAATACATGGTAACTTATGATGACTTTTGGATGCAGGGTTGCTTAGGCGCATTGGATGGCACACACATAAGGGTTCAAGTGCCACTTTCCATAAAGGCTAGGTACCGAAATAGAAAAGGAGATGTAACATAGAAAAGGAGATGTAACCACTAATGTACTTGGTGTGTGCTCCCCAGATGGCCAATTTATATTCGTATATCCTGGTTGGGAAGGCTCAGCAGCAGATGGAAGAGTGTTACGGGATGCTATTGGAGGACCTAATGGGTTCAAGGTGCCCCAAGGTACACATACCACAATGATTTATTTACTATTTTGAGTCTACTATTGATTTGGAGTTGTATGCCTTGGTTTCTGACAATAATTAATTACGTGTAGGCAATTTTTATTTGGTTGATGCTGGCTACACCAATTGTAAAGGGTTCCTTGCCCTATATAGAGGTCAATGGTATCATCTAAGTGAGTGGCGAGAAGGTCGACATCCTCAAAATCCCCAAGAGTGTTTTAACATGCGACACTCATCGGCACGAAATATAATTGAAAGATGCTTTGGGATGCTGAAATTGAGATGGGCAATATTGAGGAGTCCATCATTTTATCCCATTCCCATGCAAAATTGTTATATTATTGCCTGTTGCTTGCTCCATAATCTTATATTGTGGGACAACTTCAATGATCCATTGGAGGCTGAATATGATGCACAAGATGAACCAAACATCCCTATGGAATTCAATCCCATTCTAACTATGGAGCCCTCAGATGAGTGGAGTGCATTTCAAGAGAATTTAGCTAATGAAATGTTCAATGCATTTAGAGCTCGTAGGGGAAATAGATAAGCCATTTGTGATGTATTTGAGACTTGTATTAGTCCTTATGCTTTGGATATTTGTCGCTTTTATATTTTTAGTACTTAGACTTATGATTTAAAACTTTCACAGTATATGTAATTGAATTTTATATGTTGCAATGTTATGATGAATTTGGCTCTTTTAGAGATAATTCAAATTTGTTTGAATGTGATTGAAAGTTGTTGCACGGTCTAAGTATATGTGTTTGAACAAGAGGCAAAAGAAAATGAAGAGGTGACTGAAAATGACCAAGCAGACCCAGTTATTGAACAATATGTTGAGATAGATCAAAGTGAAGTGCAGTCAACATCTAGGAAGCGGCGTAGATCAAGTCGTGATGCTATAGAAATTTTGTCAGAAGCAATGAAAGAATCTTCTAAAACTTTGGTCCAAGTCTCCGAGAATATGTGCAAATCTATTGTTGAGGCTTGTCAAGATTCTTCTAATAAACAAGTTGCTCAAGAACTATATCCTGAACTACTGAGAGTGGAGGGGTTGACACTTAATGAGATTGATATGGCTCATCTTAAAATTGCTGCATCTCCGAACTTAATGAATGGGTTCCCACTCATTCCAAACGAACACAAGGCTCATTGGATTCGTCATTTCATCAACGAGCTAGTTTAACTATTTAACTTAAAGTTGCTTTTTTTCATTGTTTGGATTCTATTTTACAAGGGTATTTTGCAATGAATGACTATTTAGAGATTTTTTAAAGTTAATATTCAATGCTCAATGTTCTATTAATAATGAGTATAAGGGGCAAAACCTCTATAATTCTTTACTACATTCTTCCTTATGTAACCTAATTTTTGCAACCAAGACAAAATAAAAATCGCAAGAACAGCACCCAGGAAAAAAGAGAGAGAGAAAAATAACTTCCATCAGATCTCAGAAACTCGCCTTTGGTAGTTGTAAAATATAATAAAAGACATACAAGGGAAACATTAACAGTACTATGTTCTTTATACCCATATAGATAAACTCCAGTAGGAAAAAAACAAAAAATGGATTAAAAAAGAACAGCTGACGCCAACGTGCATCCAAGTTGATAGACTTACTTCGTGTATTCCTGAAAACAGAAGAAGAAAATAAGAATGAAAAAATATGTACATCGATTAAAGTAAGGTACATAAGAGAGCTTGAAATTTCATAAACAAAATTTAAGTACGAGCAGTTTGCTTATTTTTCAGTTCTTCAATAGAATAAAATCTTCAACTACTATGACCAGATTACCGTTACTAACCAGCTTATATTAGTTTCATTATCAGAACATAAGATCCAAGGTACAGGAAGATTTTCGAATAAGAAATTACCAAAGTGAGAGTAGGAATCAAAGTAATAGTCAGCACTTGTTTTATCATCTGAACCGCTGAATGACTATAGGACCTATCCTTTCCAGTCTCTCTTGTTTCAGCTTGAAGCCTGAAGACAAAAAAAAAACACAACTTCGATCAAGTGGGACATGATACTACAGAAAGCTTTTACAATCAGCATTAGTCAGGTTTGCAAGGCAATCATAACAGAGGCATAATAAGGCAAGGTTCCTGATGTTCTGATTTAGGTGAAATAATGGAAAAATAATTTCTTCTTCTGGCAAATAGATTCAATGGATTATCAGTATTTAGATTAATCATGAAATGAAAACTCTCACTTGTTTAAATTATTGAAGGACTAATTTCTACTATCTGATCACCATTCATGATGAGGAACTTGAGACCACATTTGCAACTCCAACAGCCTATCAAGCAAAGCAAAGAAAGTATTAAAGATAAAGGAACTTGAGACCACATTTGTAATCCTCACCCGTACTTCATCTGCAACAAATTATCAAAGAGCAAATATATTAAAAGGAAATAGTTCACAACATTCATAAATTAGTAATAATTAGAATTAATAAATAGTTAAATACAAGGAAACACTATTTGCATCAAGATATGTTGTCAGTAGCCCTTTTACTTACCCAAAATAATTGAGAATCTCAACAATTTGATCAGCTAAGTCATCAACCCAAGGCACTGATAAGGACAAATTGCTGCAACTCCCAACTCCAATAATTGTTGTGGAAGTTCCAGAGGAGGCATTAACATAAATAATACGCTCAAATCAATCAACTTACAGACCTCATGCCCTGGAGGACTTATATGATATATGCAAAAGTTGTGAAGCAACAAAGAAGCTGCCTTAAGACAGAAAAATAATCCTTGGAAACATGACATATCTACCCAGGACAAAGACAGATAAAAAATTTCATATTAAAGTAAGAGCAAAACACGCACATATGAAATTGTTGATCTAATCTAAGAACAATATAAACAAGTTTTAGGACATCATAAAGAATTAAAGCTGCATATTGACATTTCAGAAAAAGGAGCAATGAATATGAGAAAATATCACAAATGCACTTACGATTTAGTGCTAAATACCAGATGGTTTTGATATATTAAGAAAAGGAAAGGAAAATAAGGAAAGAAAGTTGCTTTCCAATGGAATCCAAAAGAAGAAGCAAATCCCTCGCTAAGGTCTAGGAATAGCCACAACAAATGCATCAGTGCAAGCCTTGCCTCATTTAGAACAACTCATTAACTGAACGCATACAAAACCCAACAAATACTGTATTGACTAGATCCAAAGAGTAGTTATATCCAAAGCCTTTCAGATGCTAAGTTAGTGAATTTATGAAATAAAGAAGCAATTAAAATTTATTGTCCCAATTACCAAGCTAGCAAATCATGCCAAAAAAGAAAACCATTCTCAGTGTCTTTATGAGTAAGAAATTCAGCTTCTACCTGGCCAAGATATTCAAAGACATATGGATAAGAAAGAGGCTAGTCCTCATTCAAGGCAATGCCTAATTGTT
The DNA here is from genome assembly GCA_963242795.1 of Inga leiocalycina. Lineage (NCBI taxonomy): Eukaryota > Viridiplantae > Streptophyta > Magnoliopsida > Fabales > Fabaceae > Inga > Inga leiocalycina. Next base: position 52,886,379 of record OY725329.1, read on the forward strand.
GCCATGTAACTCCTTTATCAGTACTTTTTGCGACTCCAATATCTCCTTGTAAAGTGATTGAATTCTTTGTTTCATAGAATAGGTAAAACGTACCCCCCTAAATCATGGTACCAATATGAATCAACAGAACATTGTTATTTATCCACGCAAAAGACCAACTAGAGGGGGGTGTTTGTAAAACAGATTCTAACCATAAGTAACAAAACAAAAGGCTATGGATGGACCAAAGTGATAGACTATGGAGGCAGATATTAGGTTGGCAATGACAAAAATAAATTAATGAATAAATGAATAAATAATAATATAAATCAAACAAAACAATTTAAGATTTTAGCTAAACAATAAAGATTGAAAAGAAATACGTTCTTGCACTTCAAAAATTTCCCACTGGTGAAACCATTCCTACAAGTTCATTTTGCATTTTGATTGGATAACCAAATTTGATAAGGATATACTAACAGAGGAATCAAACACTTTGAAAATAAGAACAATTTGCACATCTTTGTCCATTTATGTGTATGTATCAGTTAGTAACTCCAACATCTATATTCTCTGCACAGCAGAGTTTGCTTGGTGGTGCATCCAACAGCTCTAGATAGTCAACAGGATCCAATGTCTAATAAAAGAATGCACGCAGAATGAAAATATTTTATGCAGCAATGAAAAATCAGGTTTACATTCATAAAGAAAGCATGTTCGCGTGGAAGGGGGAAGAGAGTAGTTAAAATAAAATATTAGTTTATACAGACAATAATAATATGCTTTTAGATGCCTTGTATTGGCTTACAACATCTAGGAAAACCAGAAACATTCTAGTTTTCTACGAACAGAACTATAAGATGTTTATTGGCATGATTTCTAATTTCTGACAGCAGAAGGAGAAACCAAAGACTAATGAAATTCACATTTGCATCCTGTCTACGTACTCAACATTGCTGGAAAATAAAGAAACTAAATATTCCAAACAAGTTTAAGTACCGTTTATACAGGAGTAAAGGATGGAATTTGATGAGGAGTAAGAAACGAAGGAGAGGGAATAGACCAGACAAACGCCAAGATAGGAAGCTTACCAGCTTCTTCGCCAGCATAGGACCATCGCAGATTCCGATCACAATCCGCCGCCTCACTAACTCAGACGCCGCCTGCATTTAAGTTTCAATTTTTCAAGAAATAAGGCATATTAATGGAGCAAGAGAGATAGGGAAAGGGAACGAAAGAGTGAAGGGGAGTGTGAAACCTTGAGGAAATGGCAGTGGCCGTCGTGCAGTCGGTCAAAGGTACCACCAATAACCACGGCATCATAGGTATTTAGGGGAGACAGATTATTGGGGTGAGGAAGGAGATGATTGGTGATGGATGTTTTTTTTATGTTTAAGGGGTATTTTGGACCTTTTATAATTCAATTTAAATATAAAAAAAATTTCACCACAACTTATTATTAGGCAACCAAACATGATGATGGTAATCATTATTGCATTGCACCCTATTGCATTGCAGTCCATTGCATTACCAGAGGGGTCTGCAATTGAACCAAACGGGCCCTTAAGTTTCTATATTATTAATTATTTTTTAATATTTAATACTGCTAATTAAAATTATTTAATATTATGGGTAGGCACTTTGGTCAATTTAAAAAATTATGATAACAATACTGTTATTTTCATTTGATTACAGGATGTTTGTATCCTCATTTATCAGTCATAGCAGTGTAATCCTAATTACATCAAATAATGTAATCAAGATTACAAAATGTAATCATGTTTACATTACATAAGTGCAACCAAACACTGTAATCACTCTATTGCATCAGGATTACATGCAATCCTCTCTCATGTAATCGAACCAAACGGGCTATAATATCTTCTAAAAAATACGTGTTACATTAACTAATTCAACTACTATTTTTAAGCTAATCAAATTAAATAAATATAGCTTATATTAACTATCGACAACATTATATCCGAGTGTTTTATTTTAGGAGAATGATAAAAAAAACCATTTGAATTCCAAAATCTTGCTGACAAAAATAATAATAAGATTGACAATACAAATATTTATCAAAGGACTAATTTAAAATTTAAATAGTATATTTTTACCATTCTCTTTTTTATTTTTCAAGAGTCGTTGGGATGGGGCACTCTTACCTCTGCAAATGGGAGAAAGTCATACCGTTACTTCTGAGTCCTGACTTCTGATTTCACACTAATCATTACTCCTCTTAGCTAATACTAACAAACCTGACTACAATTCTGGGTGTGTGATGTAAGGTCTTAATAAACAAAATAATGGGGATTTTTACAGTTCTGTATCTTTACTCCTTGCCACTATGCTTTATAAAACCCCTTACTTCACGGGACAACATCAACCCAGGAAACTTGCTTAATATTAACCACAGTAAAAATCAATCCTCTCTTAATAACAAAAAAAGGACAGCTCAACAAATGTTGCTAGACTAAAATCCAGAATGTTCCTTGACTGTAATATGTGTAGGGTTGAGATGATTTTGTATATCCTATAAATAGGATAAAGATGTATTGCACAAATCATAGAATACAATTTGCAATTCTCAATCATTATGTTTTTGTTTTATTTCTTGTTCTAATTCGTTATGGTATCAGAGCATCGACTGATGGAATAGTGTCAGAATGACGGAAGCGATGTCTGAAACTTCCGGTGCTCTTAATTCCTTAACATCTGGAGTTAATACTACTGCTTCACCTTCAAATTTCACACACTTTATTACTGTTAAACTTAATGAAGAGAACTATTTGATTTGGCGTACTCAGATGCTACCCTATCTTCATGGTCATCATTTGTTTGGATATATTGATGGTACAAAAATTGCACCTCCATTGGAGTTGCCTACAGCCCTTCCAAATCCAAAATTTATGGAATGGTTTGACAAGGACCAATTTGTATTATCAATTTTAATTGCTTCTTTATCTGAAAACTTGATTCCACGAGTCATGCGCCATAAAAATTCTAGAGCTATGTGGCTTGCATTAGAGACTCTGTTTTCACAGCAATCTCAAGCAAGATATGTTTAGTTATATCAACAACTGACAAATCTTAAAAAAGGGGTGAATCAATTAGTACTTACCACCGTCGTGCTATTTTAATTACTGATTCTCTAGCAGTAGCAGGAAATTCCATAAGTGATCTTGATTTTAATACCTATCTTCTTGCTGGTCTTGGATCGGATTTTGATCCAATTGTGACTTCGCTCACCACTTAGCGGCATTATCTATCGATTGAAGAAGTGCTAAGTCACTTATTGGTTTTTGAAACTTGCTTGAATAAGCAACACTCTGTTTCTGCCACCTCTGAATTAGTAGCTAATGCTGTGACAATGACTTCATATACTCCTCGTGGTTCTCAGAATAACAGAGGAGGTCTTTTTTTCAATTAACGGGGAAATTTTAGAGGTTTTAATGGAGGTTATCGTGGTCAAAGTTCACGAGGCAGAACTAATCATGGTGGTAATTCCTCTCAGGGTCGTCAATCCTTTTCCAATGACTCTGATGATTCTCCATGTCAGATTTGTCGCAAGTATGGGCATGACGCCCTAGTATGTTTTAATCGATATAATCATGCTTATCAGGCCTCTGCTCCACCATCCATTTCGGCTCATTATTCTGATTTGGGCTCTGACAATGAAGCTTTATGGTATCCAGATACAGGTGCTACGCATCATATTACTTCAGATTTATCTAATCCCAATCTCCAATCTGAGGTATACTCTGGTTCTCCTGTTCGTGTTGGTAACGGTGCACCTCTTCAAATTTAACACCATAGCACAGGCTCTCTTTCTGCTAATTGTGGTTCTTTTATTTTGTCTAATGTTCTTCATGTTCCTCATATTACCAAAAATTTACTGTCAGTTTATCAATTTTGTAATGATAATAATGTATTCTTTGAATTTTACGGTGATCATTTTTGTGTCAAGGACTCTAAAACAAAGACTCCACTCCTTCAAGGCCTTCCTAAAGGACGCTTGTATCCTCTTCCTTCTTCATTTCATCCTGAAGCTCTCTATGGTGCTCGTACTTCCTTTCTTCAGTGGCACAACCGCCTAGGTCATCCAACCTTTCAAGTTGTTCAGAAAGTTCTCTCCACCAATTAACTTCCAGTCTTTTCCAAGTCAGATCATCATCAATGCTCTGCCTGCCGCCTTGCTAAGAGTCATGATTTCCCTTCTCCAGCGTCTCCTTATCATTCAACTGCTCCTTTTAATTTAATTTTCTGTGATGTATGGGGTCCTGCCCCAATTGTTTCCTTTGATGGTTTTCGTTACTATGTCTCATTTGTCGATGATTTCTCTCGCTTTATTTGGTTCTATCCTATTAAATGTAAAAATGAAGTCATCTCTATTTTTCATTCCTTTAATAAATTAGTGTCTACTCATTTTAATTCCCGTATTCGCTCTTTTCAATCTGATTGGGGTGGTGAATTTCGTCCTTTACATCGCCTTCTTGTTTCACTTGGTATTTTTCATCGAATCACTTATCCACATACACACACTCAGAATGGAACCGTTGAGCGTCAGCATAGAACAATTGTTGAGACAGGTCTTGCTCTTCTATCTCATGCCCATATGCCAAAATCATATTGTCTTATATTTTTGCCACTGCATCATATCTCTTGAATCGTTTGCCTAGCCGGGTGTTGAATTCTCGAAGTCTATATGAATTTCTTTATAACCAACAACCTGACTACAATTTTCTAAAGGTTTTTGGTAGTGCTTGTTGGCCTCATCTTTGTCCTTATGCATCCAATAAGTTGGAATCTTGTTTTGCATTATGTGTTTTTCTGGGTTATGCCTGTCACTATATAGTTATTTGTGTTTGGACTTATCTACTGGCCGAATCTATGTCTCGCAAAATGTTGTTTTTGATGAATTGCATTTTCCATTTTTGGATCAGTTATCATCTGATGGGCCATCAAACTCACCCAATGCATTTTTGCCTATTATTTATTATGGGCCCTCCTCAAGGGTAGCTTCCAGGCCCACTACTGTTGAGCCTACGTCTCCTGCACTGGTTTCTATACCTAGCTCACCAGCCCCCTCTCCTTCGGCGTCTTCTCTGACTCACACCTCCGAGCCATCTTCTCCAGAGTCGTCTTCGTCACCGCTTCGTTTGATGCACCCAATGATCACGAGGTCCAAGAATCTCATTTCTAAACCAAAATCTCTTGGTGACGGCATGGTGTCCTAGCCTGCACCTCGTGCAAATTCTGTCTCGGGTCATGAGCCTTTCTTACCTTACTCAGTTTCCGATGCTCTCAAAGATCCTAGATGGCGAGCTGCTATGCACGATGAGTTTCAAGCTCTTATTGTTACTCAGACTTGGTCTCTTGTTCCTCCTTCCTCGGCTCAGAATATTGTTGGTTGCAAATGGGTTTTAGCCTGAAAACTTAATCCTGACTATTCCTTGAACAAGCTTAAAGCGCGTCTTGTAGCTAAGGGCTTTCATCAACAGCCTAGGGTCGATTTCTCTGAGACGTTTTCTCCTATCATCAAGCCAAAAATGGTACGCACTATTCTCTCTTTAGCTATTTCAAGAGGCTGGCTGGTTAAACAAATCGATATTAAAAATGCTTTTCTTCATGAATTTCTGGATAATGAGGTTGTCATGACTCAACCGCTTGGGTTTGTGCATCCTAAATTTCCTACTTATGTATGTAAGCTTAATCGTGCACTATATGGCTTGAAACAAGCTCCCCGGGCTTGGTTTTCTCATTTGAGTTCTAGGCTACATGAATTGGGATTTTGTTCTTTGCACTCTGATTCTTCTGTGTTTATTTCCAAATCTGCTACTTGTACTATATATGTTCTGGTGTACGTTGATGATATACTAATTACTGGCTCATCTTCCTCTGTGGTCTCTGATGTTATTGCGGCTCTTGGTTCTTGCTTTCCTGTTAAGGATCTTGGGAAATTACATTATTTTTTAGGAGTTGAAGCTCATTATGTCTCCTCTGGTCTTATTTTATCACAACGGAAGTATATTTCTGATTTGCTTATCAAAGCTAATATGTCTCGTGCTCGAGCTGTTACTACTCCTATGGCCTCATCTAAGTCACTTACTGCTGATTCTACAGCTCCTAATTTTCATGACCCTGGTCTTTATCGAAGTATTATTGGAAGCTTACAGTATCTTATTAGCTTTACAAGGCCAGATTTCTTTTGTTGTAAATCGAGTCTGTCAGTTTATGCACTGTCCAAAAGATTCTCACTGGACTACAGTTAAGCATATCCTACGCTATTTGCAAGGCACTACTTACCATGCTCTTCTTTTACAATCTTCATCTTCCATTGATATTACTGCCTTTTGTGATGCTGATCTTGGTGGTGATCCTATTGATAGTCATTCAACTGTTGGTTTTTCCATTTATCTTGGACCAAATCTTATTGCCTAGAGTTCCAAGAAACAACCTTCTGTTTCTTGCTCAAGTACAGAGGCTGAGTACAAAGCTCTTGCTACTACTACCTCTGATGTTATCTAGGTCCAGTAGTTGCTACAGGAACTTGGTATTTTTCTCTCGATTCCCCCTGTATTGTGTTGTGATAATTTGGGAGCTACATATTTGGCTGCTAATCCTGTTTTTCACTCCCGGGCAAAACATATTGCCTTAGACTATCACTTTGTTCAGGAACATCTAGCTGCTAAGACTCTTTGCATCACTCATATATCTGCTCAATACTAGATTACAGATATTTTTACCAAGCCTCTGCCCTCCTTAAAGTTTGCCTTTTTTAGTTCGAGCCTCACTGTTCATCCTGTCTAGTTTGACTCGCAAGGGAGTATTAACTATAGTAAAAATCAATCCTCTCCTAATAATAGAAAGAGGACAGCTCAACAATGTTGCTAGACTAAAATCCAGAATGTTCCTTACTGTAATACGTGAGGGTTGAGATGATTTTGTATATCCTATCAATAGGATAAAGATGTATTGCTCAAATCATGGAATACAATTTGCAATTCTTAGTCATTATGTTTCTGTTTTATTTCTTGTTCTAATTCGTTACTTATAGATGGGGAGACTTTAGTTTCCGCAAGTGGGTTTTTCGAACTTGGATTCTTCAGCCCTGGTTCTCCAAATGCTTGATACTTAGGGGCATGGCATAAGAAGTCTCCTTCTACAGTCTTCTGGGTGGCTAACCGAGCCAAACCTCTCAACAACGATAGGAGAAATGGTGTTTTGCAATTAAATGATCAAGGCATTGTCTTACTTCCTGATGCCACAAACAACAACACAATGTGGTCCTCCAATTATTCATTAACCAAAAACAGAGCATTTAACCCTTTTGCTCAACTCTTGGATTCTGGGAGCCTTGTGGTGAAAAATGGATATGGTAGTGGTAATAGTGGTAACTTGGACCAAATTTTATGGCAGAGTTTTGACCACCCTAGTGACACCTTAATGCCAGGAATGAAACTTGGGTGGAGTCAAGAAACGGGTTTGGAAAAATTTCTGTCATCATGGAAAAGTTCAGATGATCTAGGTCGAGGAGATTTTGTAATCAAAATTGACCGTAAAGGGTACCCACAAGCCGTTGAACTGAAAGGTTCAGAGTTGAAGGTTAGAGCAGGGTCATGGAATGGCTTCTCTTTCACAGGGTTTCCAAATCATAATACGGATCCTATAGTAACTGCTGAGTTTGTGTTGAATGAAACGAAGGTATATTACAAATTTGAGCTAATAAATAGTTCAATTTTCTCTAGATATGCAATAACCATATCTGGTATTGGTCAGCGTTTTGATTGGGTAATTAAAACAAGCAGTTGGCTGTTATTGAACACTGGACCTCCAAATCAGTGTGACAATTATGCCTTTTATGGTGCAAATTCTATCTGCAACATTAGTAACAATCTTGTTTGTGAATGCCTGAGAGGGTATGAGCCCAAGAATTTTAAGGAATGGAATGTGTCTGATTGGAACAGTGGCTGCACTAGAAGGGTTTCTTTGGATTGTGAAGCTAGTGATGGGTTTAAAAATTACACAGGAATCAAGTTGCTAGACACCTCTTCTTCATTGTATAACAAGACCATGGATCATGAGGAATGTAAGAGATTATGTCTGCAAAACTGTTCTTGTAAAGCATATTCAAATTTGGATATACGAGGTGAAGGAAGTGGCTACCTGATATGGTTTAAGAAATTGTTGGACATGAGACAATTTCCTGCAGGGGGACAAGATCTGTATGTGCGAGTTCCTGCTTCAGAGATAGGTACTCTGTTTCATTGTTTTGGCTAGTGGCTACTGGAATTGCATATATATTTTCCCCTGTAGGAAAAATATTAACTAAAAGGAGATTAGGCGTACCTGGACAAATCCATGTTAGGATCCGGGTCAAAGCTCCAATACTCCATACTTGTGCCCACACAATTATTAGACTACTAGAGCCTAATTGTGATTTGCACAGCAGATCACCAGAACCAGAAAGATGGTAGGAGAGAAGGGAATTACCAGAAAACTCAATGGCGAGGCGAATTGAAATTGAGAAGGCATACCTTATTTATAGTGGTTTATGGAGGCCACTAATTAGGAAATGTGTGCACTCCTTCTTGCCCTCCAAGACAGCAATTGATTGTCCCTCAATTAATTCCATAATCTGCAATTAATGCTGATTTTTATTCTTATTTGATTAGGCTACTTATTTCTTAATCAAATAGTCCGGCTCATCAAGGGCGGACTTGGACCTAAAGTCCAACATCTCCCACTCACACTTTATGGGCCTCCCATCGTGCGTGCGTTACTCTTTCTTGTTTAATACTTGGTGTCTGCCATGACTGCGTGGGCAAAAACGTCTTTCAGATTTAGTGCTTGTGATACTAGAAATCCTTTATATCGGACCAGCATCCAAGGACACCCTTTATATATAACCGTAAGCTATATGTTCATTGCCTTATATGCCCCAGATTCTCCCATACACATTACTCATGGCATATCTAATCCCTCTCGAGTTAATATGTTGATTAACTCAGATTGCCTTCCACGCACATAGTATCCGCACTTACTAGCTATACACAGAGCTAGTAAGGGGTCGACCACAGATACTAGCACATCTTATGTATCTAGGAGTAAATCTTCCTTTTTGACTAAACATCAGTCCATCTTAACTTGGTCGCTTTCCTAGTTTTCACTCGTTTGACCGAATCAAGTGTGATCATGGAGCTTCAGCTAAAGTAGTTGTCACCAAACCAAGCTTTCATGATGTCGCCTAAGTCTTAAGGGCATCATGGAAGGATTCTTCCTTCCTTGGACTCACACTGTGGTGAACTAGGGATCTTTCATTCACATCCCGTGTTGTAGTTTAACTCTCAAGCACATGCAGTATGAATTGCATGCTACGGTGAATGGTTTGAGGTGTATGTCGATTTCTTTATCTTTTACCGTACAGACATTAGTTCCAAAATATACTCAACATTTGAACCAGAACTTCCTTTTTCACAATATCTCTTTTACAATCTCATTTGTGAAAAAGGGTTCTTTGCCTGGCTACAGGTCTATATTCATGCTTCGATTTGTTTTCTGTGTATATGCACACATATAGATCTCATCTCAGTCTAACTGAGGCGACTCAAACGCAAAGATTCTTCTCAACCATCTCATGGTGATCATTTGCTCATCTTACCTTCCCATGCCCCTGCAAAACATGGGAAGACAGTTGTTCGTGTGAGTAAACCAACCTCTTTTGACCTATACGACATACAAAACTGTATACCTTTATGTATTTACTCATAACATACATACAATTTCTTTTATCTTTATATAAAAGTTCACGACCTTATATTTTATTTGTGCCCCTAGATTTTCACTAACTCAATGAAAAACAAGCTATGGGCTCATTAAGGGGATCTACCAACATTCTGTCAGTAGAAGGTCATTGAACTGTCGCTTTCCCTCTTTGAAAGCATATCTCTCATAGAGATATATCAAAAAGTATGTTTTGCCTTGCTGTGATACTTAGGATCCTCATCATAAGATGTTATCGTTTGGATCCTTCTATCCACCATTCATTCCCAATCTCTCATAGGAATTACTTTAGCCATATGGCACTTTGAATGATGGCAGAACACGCCCTGCGTTCTATTTCCATGGATAACAGGAAAAAAATACTATGTATATTTTCTTACTCCATCACCATTTACCTAGGTCTTGTATTGGAGTATCCTTTCAAAAAGGAAAGTTGTTGTCTTGACAACTTAATCCATGGTTATTCTCATAACCCATTTCACAACAGGACCAAAAAGCAACTTCCAAGTCTGACCTAAAAACATTTGGTCTTATATACACCAATGTGCACCTTCATATTATCAATTATAGTCTCACATGGGACTCTATCCACCTTTCTTATGTTGGATTCCTCATAGGATATGTAACCTCTTTAGGTTTATGCCCTTGACTTCAGGGGTGTCTATGGGTTTGCAGTTTGACATCCTAAGATGTCTAAGGATTACACTTATACATGTCTTAGGTAGAAAAGACTGTATCTTTCTTGTGCAATCCCCGTTTATCTTGTCATTCAAGATATTTGTTCAACCCATGACTTTCTTAACTCAGAATTTAAGGATTCTCTGATCCTTTATTCCTTTGACTCCCTTAACACTTGTTTCATTTGTCACTTGACAAAGAATGACTTCACAAAGAATCATCATTAGACTATTTGGAACTTATGTAGTGTTCTTCGATTATTTCAAAGTTGGTGAGGCTTCACCTTGTGAAAACCTCATATACTACTATTTAGGTGATTGTTTCTACGAAGCCCTTAAGCTGCTTCAGTGTAGAGTTCATCATCCAATTTCCAAAATTCCAAATTGGAAGGTCATCTTGATGCAATTTCAAGACTAAGCTTGTTGTCATAGCCAAAGTTCAGAGTTAAAACACATAATGGACAACCTTCCATTGTATTACCCCCTAGCCACTAAGTGTTTTAGGTTCTACATGCCCCTAACAGATTTGAGAACCTACTTGTTCCCAATCGCCTCTTGGCTAGGTGACAAATTACCCAAACACGTATTTGGCTTAAAAGGAATCCAAATCCTCCTGCATGACACTTTTCAATTCATCTTAGCAGGTCCTTCTAGTGTCTTTCAGACACTTATAGGTACTTATCATCACCTTTTATATAATGAAGGGAGCATTCAATCCATTAGGGAATCTATCCCTTATAGTCATTCGTTAGATGACAATTTGCTCCGAGGTGGATTTCATAGGATTCTTTTCCTATGTATGAGTGAGGTAATTCTCTCGTAACTTACCCCTTACCTCTTTCATTGTGAAAATGGTCTCAATCCTCCCACTCGAATCAGTGAACTTAGGAATACTTGGTTATTCCTTGTCACTTGTGAACCTCTTAAAGAGATTTATTGTGATTAATGCTCATTTCCTGCTAGGAAATCTTGGTCTTATGAACGTTATGTCCTACGGTTTTCTCTCAGTCACTGAACCGCCATCATTTTCACTAATGAAGACGTGTCATGTCAAGTTCTCATGTCATCTCACAAAGAGATACCTTGTATACCTTAGCCCTAATCTTCCTTACTCATAGGAAGAATTATGAATATAAAGTTGATGACCCTTATGGTCTTAACGAGCTTGGCCCTGGTCTAAGGCCTATCCACAATTCATAGGGTAAGGTCGTGACTGACATATAGGGTATTTGGTTAAGTGTGAATATAATAGTTGTGAGTCTACCTACCAACATATGGCTGATAGGCTCATTAATGCTATTATGTACATAACCAAAACAAGGAGAGGTCTATCTCTCCATTTCAACAACTCTATTATGTTGAAGGGTTCTAGGAAATGTTTTAAAAGCCGGACCGGAAGTCGAGCCGGAAAGGTCAACGGGTCATGGTTCAACCGGTTGGAACGGTCGAGCCGTTCGGTCGGATCGGTGACGTAATAATTAAATTTAAAAATAATATATATTATATATTACAATTAATCTTCAGTCCAATTTCATATGAAGTTAATAAAGTAACAAAATATCATTTAAGGAAGACCATTAAATCAATCATCAACCTAACAAAATGTATTAACAATAATAATTTCATGACTTGCCAAATATTGGTGGTTCTTGATTGATCCAAGCATGAGTTTCTTGAAAGATATTAGACTATATCACTTAGCTTGAGGATAAACATCATTGCCTTTTCCTTCAAAAGCATTTTTATAAAATAGTTTATAATAAACCAAATTATTAAAATTAGTAACATATAATATACTTGGCAAAAAAAATAGTAACATATAATATTAATAAAATAAAATAACATGTCTAAAATTTATATGCCATTTTTTAAATATTTTTTCAGCACCAAATATAAAAAAAATTGCAGAAAAAAAAATTTCCTACTTTTTTATTGGATCGGACGGTTTTTGAAAAACCGGTCTGGTTTCCGGCTCAATAACGGTTAACGGCTCAAAACCGGCTAAACGACGGTCCAAAACGCTCCTTAAGAAAAACGGCTCAATGCATAAATCCGGCCCGCTTCAATGACCGGCCGACGGTCCAACCGGTCCGACCGCCCGGTCCGGTCCGGTTCTCTAAACAGTGGTTCTAGGTATTGATAGTTGCCTAACAATGCCTTTCTTATACACACAACTGTTTGAACTAATCACATGGGTGTCGTAAACCTTTGTTAGTTCGAAAGGTCTTATTCTTTCAGTTTACTGATTCCTGACTAGTTTAGCCATCATCTAATAGCTTCCCACTTGCCAATAATCAAGTAAACATTGCTGTATTTCGAGTAAACGTCCACAACGTTAATGAAACACAAAGCTTTGTGTCTTGCCCTCACGTTCATTGGTTCACTAACGTCATAATTTGCCAATTGCAGTGGATATTCTCAAAAAATGTTCCTTTGTCTTTCTTGTCAGGTAGAATAAGTTTTCAACTTATTCATAAGGGTATTAACCCTTTAGCACACGTTGTTTAGCAAATACTCTTTTGCTAGTTTGATCATTCCTTTTGATCAAGGTGTACATATGGCAAGTAATGGAATCTTTTATCCCTAGGAAAGAAACATCAAAATCCAACAAAGGATTTGAGAATCATAGTCCTATCGATCCTTAACTAAAGAGATAGCAAAGATGTGATTCTGTCAGTTACAATTGCATGGAGTGAATCAGGGTGGTTTATTTATGCAGAGTTAACGTGCAAGTTCTAATCCCTTGATTCTATCTCTTTTAATCGCTTTGCATTTGATATAAAGCCATATGCTTCATTTGAAACATCCGCAACTCATGTGGATTGCTACTTTTACAACCCTTAAGGATTATTAACGTAGCTTTTCATCTTTGTAGAAACCATTAACCTCTTCTAGATCAAGTTTACCTCATAGGTTTCTTACCCTTGGGCTTAGAGGATGAATCATCCCACTCTTTAGCTAAGTTCGTCTGACTGATGGATCTTGAATCCTTCAGTCTTTCACATTCAAGTTCAATGTGGTGAATCACATTGCTGAAGGTTACAATATGCATATCCGAGGCAATCTTTACTTTCGTATACGCCCACTCACTGGAAGACATGGCTCACTCCCACTCATTGAGAGATATAGCTTCCTCCCACTCACTGGGAGATGTCTTATCACAACATACACTTGTTGTTTGTTAGAAAGAACTTGGCATTTAGTTTGTCTCAACTTCTTAGTTTGACATCTGCCTCAAGTGTTGCCTAAACAACATGTTAGGACTTAGCACACTATGTTAAAACTTAACTTAGTTTTAACTTTATGGAAGAAGATCACTTATTCCACTATCTTCCAACACTATCCACACGGCTTGGATAAGGTTACATTGCTCAAACCAACATAAGTTTAAGCAATATTGTTCTTTCTATACTTGATAGCATAAATCTTTTGTTTCCTTCGGTTGCTTCAACCTTTAAATGCTGAAGATTAGTTGGTAGGATGTCCTTGACATCTCATTCTTCTTGAATGAAAGAGATTTGAGAGTTTTTTTAACTCCACAGATATCTCTATTGAGCTTGTCTTCACAAGCTCAATCAAATAGACTTGGTCATAATTGGTCACTCAGACGATTATGGTATACAAATCTTATTTGTTCAAATAAGACGAAGGATAATTAGATAATAAGTTCACTAGTTTCATGTTCAGGAGACAACTATGTTGACTCCCATCCCAATCATACTAGTTAGCTCATCACCCATTTAACCACAGTCTTTGTTTGAACACTTTCCCCTTTGGATTTCTAGACGTATTCCAGAAAACTCCCACTTAATCAAAGAGCAGTTATATTAACAAGATAATAACACATTATCATCTAACTGGCATAAATGCTCAAGAAAACAAGAAGAGAATATACTGAATTCAATTCTATAAACTAACAGAGAATTTAATCTTAAATTCAATGGGAAAAACAAGAACATTCAAAAATTTAAGCCTCATATCATTGTCTCTTAACTAGGTTCTCCTTCTCATAGGCCCTTCTGACCATATTAACTCATGTAGCTTCTAGCTACAATGTCAAACTCCTCTTTGCCATGTTTACATCTACTCACTTGGATGTATTTGCAACATACCTCCCACTTGATGAGATGATTCTCACATCTCTATCTCTCTTGTCCTTTGTCACAACATATGTGATAAACGGTTGACTTTTAGAAGCCATTGCTTCAACATTTGGGAAGACTTATTATTATTCAATAATTATTGAATAATTTTAAGTTGCTACAATTTTTCAGGTTTTAGTCCTAAGAGTTTGAGTCAAGGTTAGATAGGATTTTATATTCAAAAACTCATTTGAATAATCCCTTACTTTTAAAGAATCTTTCAGTATTTAACCTTATGTTGTAACTGAAAAAAACTCTTAAAAAAATAAGCCAACCTATCCCAAAAGATAATAAAACCAACATTGATTCAATTCCAACATTTTTGGGATCTTCTAAGTGCATAAAAGCACCTTTTTGACTCAAATCATATCTAAACGTGCTTTAAATATATGCAAATTATATATCAAATTGAAGCTCTTAAATTTAGAGATTTTTAGGAACCAACCACGTCTCAATCGGAGGTCCTATGCGCTCTCACGCGCCCCTAGAAGGTGTCTGAATGGAAAAATTCTGAAAAATTGGAAAATTCCTGCGTTGACCACTCTCGGCGGTGGCGCGTGACATACACGTGCCGCCTTGCGGCCGTCCACCGGCGACACGCGCCGGCTCCCAAGACTCCACGCGCCGTCCTCTCTTTAACGGTGCTTGCCACGTGTCAAACGGAGACCCCAGTGGGCCCCACGCGCCATGTGTCCTCCTTTTTTTTTGGTCAACAGTCAATGAATGATTGTTTGACCATTGACCGGTCAACGTTGACCTGTCACCGCTGACGTGTCAGTGACGTGGCGCTGATGTGTCTTGGTCAACGTGGCTGGTCAATGGATGACGTGGCCTCGTTGACTGATGCTGACGTGGCGTTTGGCGCTGCCGTGGCTACCGATCATTGGTGCCACGTTTATTGGTTGACCGATGATGTGGTGTTGACTGCCACTTCATCGTCTTCAACCTCCAGCCGGGTCAATCCGACCCGGTTGGAGCTCCGATGGGTCATCGCGACCTGCCAACTTCGAGAGGCCATATCTCCCTCGTTTTAGCTCCGTTTTTCGCGTTCTTGGTGTCATTAGAATCGTAGTTCAGCGAACTACAAATCCATGGCATTTATTTGATCTTAAAACCTCTGTTTCATTGATCAAATCACGAGTGAAGTTGCGGTGGCGATTAATGACCCGCGAACTTCTTTCCTTTGTTTCTCCCTCATTCGGACTCCGTTTGACGCGTTCTAAGCATCGTTGGAATCGTCTCTTCGAGATCTACACATCTATGTCCTTACTTTGGGCAAAAACACCGAGTTTTAAACACCCAATTTTTCTCAACGTTTATCGGTGCGACATAATTCGATGTGGATGTGTATCCTCTAGGTTTCAAAAGCTTTCTTAACCTTTAAGAGTCAAAGGCTCTTGTTTTTTTGGTTCCACATAGGTTCCAAAAAAAAACTCAACCTTTAAGAAATCGAAGAAGAAGGAAAAACGGCACCTTGAAATATATATATATATATATATATATGCGTGTATATATATATAATGATTAGAGGAGCAAACAATCAAGAACCCAATATCATATGTGTGTGTATTAGGCTCAGTTTGAATAGCAAAACATGAGAAGATGAATTCGAATAGTTGCACACAGACACGCATATAACACAGCAAAGGCAGAAGCAAAAAAAATATATATATATACATGTTCACTTTTTGGAAAAACATATACCCAGATTCCTAAAAATATTCACATATGAACCAGAGAACATGCATAACGAAAATTTCAAGCAATAGAGGCTACAGATATAAAGCTTGAAAAAAAACAGTAGCACAACGAAAAATATAATGGAGAGATATAAACAAATTATATCACATGTTTATTCACATAGAATAATCGCAGCCTCATGGATCAAATGGCTTTGATGCCAATGTAGGAAAAATATTAACTAAAAAGAGATTAGGCGTACCTGGACGAATCCATGTCCAGATCCAGGTCAAAGCTCCAATACTCCATACTTGTGCCCACACAATTATTAGACTACTAGAGCCTAATTGTGATTTGCACAGCAGATCACCAGAACCAGAAAGATGGTAGGAGAGAAGGGAATTGCCAGAAAACTTAATGGCGAGGCGAATTGCAATTGAGAAGGCACACCCTATTTATAGTGGTTTATGGAGGCCACTAATTAAGAAACGTGTGCACTCCTTGTTGCCCTCCAAGATAGCAATTAATTGTCCCTCAATTAATTCCATAATCTACAATTAATGCTGATTTTTATTCTTATTTGATTAGGCTACTTATTTCTTAATCAAATAGTCCGGCCCATCAAGGGTAGACTTGGACCCAAAGTCCAACATCCCCCAATTATTATTGTTTTTCGTATCTGTTGGATTGATTGGAAGCTTTTACTAATGTCAGTAAGAACTTGAGGAGATGGGAGGGGACTGGCAAAAGAGAGAAGTGTGTTAAAGACATTGACAAAACCAATTGTGCGCTATTTTGGGTTATTTCACAGAAAATTTACGACAAAACTACCTTGGTCAACAAAACAATCCAAAGGCTGCCTATGAAGGATTTTTTAGTATTATGCACTTTAACAACATAAGATTCTAACTTGATGTGGTCAAGGATTTTAGTAGTGGTGCTTCTAATTGTTATGCTGGGTTGTTTTCCCTAATTGATTTTCATTTTTCTCTATAAAAAAGAGATCTTAAATTAGAGAAATTATTGTGCCTTTGAAGTATTATTAGTCAAAAATTGATAGTAGCGGAGGCCTTTAGTTGAGATGTTTTACTCAAAGTTGGTGATATGTCATATTGTCTGTAACTGTCAGATGATTTTGGGAATGAAGGACATGGGAGCATCAGCAAGAAGAAGCTAGCAGGAATTGTGGTTGGCTGTGTGGTCACTATCTTCATAATAATTCTAGGATTGATTTCATTCAAAAGGAAAAGGAAACTTTAAAAGTCAGGTAATTTTTTCATGCTTGTCTTTCAATTTGGATATATTTTGTTACGGTTCTAAAATTCTGGATATTGTTATGTTCAAAAACAACCCAAAGAATGAGGTCATGGATCTACCTACATTTGACCTATGAGTCATAGCTAAAGCTACTGATAGCTTCTCAATTATTAACAAGTTAGGAGAAGGTGGCTTTGGATTAGTATATAAGGTAATACAACCATGTCCAAAGAATGATTTTCTTTTATCTTTGTAAGAATTCCAAGAACTCTCAAATATGATTTTCAAGGTACACTAGAAGGTGGGCAAGAGTTAGCTATGAAAAGGTTATCAACAAAATCTTGTCGAGGGTTGAAAGAGTTGAAAAATGAAGTTGTACTGATAGCAAAGCTTCAGTATCGTAATCTTGTGAAGCTTCTTGACTGTTGCATTGAAGGAGAAGAGAAGTTGTTGATTTTGCAGGTGGTATCTGGGTTCTTTGGCATGACATTGATGTTTCTGTTGAATATCTCTTTTCTACTACCTAGCTTCTTCATTGCCGATTGACTGATAAAAATACTAGTGATAGCTTCTGTACTACATTCATTTATGGAGACCCCAGATGGAGTTATAGACAAGAGCTGTGGTATGACCTCCGAAATTTGGGGAGAAATGTATCTGAGGCTTGGCTTGTCCTTGGCGATTTTAATTCTTTTTTAAATCACTCTGACAAGATGGGTGGTGCGGTCGTCCCCGACAGATCCTTGCATCCTTTTCAAAACTGCGTTCATGATTGCGACCTTCTAGACCTGCTTGTGGTTGGTGATAAATTCACTTGGTCTAGAAATGATGTGAAGGAAAGGCTTGACTGGGCTTTTTGTAATTTTGCCTGGGAAGTGGGCCACCCATATCTCAAAGTCTTCCATCATCTTCGTTATAAATCTGATCACAGAGTTCTTGTGATTGCATCGGGAAATGTGCAAGCCACATCTAACCCAAAAAATTTTAAATATCAAGCTGCCTGGTGTCTTGAAGAGGGTTTCTCAGACTTAGTTAACACCGCTTGGCAGAATAATGACTGGTTATCTGGTTGTAACGAATTTGAGAATAAAGCCTCCTGGTGGAATAGAAATGTAGTTGGCAGTCTTTCTAAAAAGAAGAGGACCTTGCTCAAAAGATTAGAGGGGGTTGACCGTGCAATCACCTCTCATCCTCATGCTGGCCTTCGTAAGCTTGAAGCCAAACTCTGGAATGAGTACTCCAAAATTGTAAGTCAAGAAGAACTTCTCTGGTACCAAAAGTCAAGGTGCAAATGGCTCAAATTTAGAGATAAAAATACCAGCTTCTTCCACTCTTCTAATATGATCAGAAGAAAGAAAAGCAAAATTGAAGCTCTTCAAAATGCTCAGGGCGAATGGATTACTGATCAAGATGAACTCAAGAAATCCGCTCTTACCTATTTCCATGAACTATACTCTACGGATCAAGAAGTGATGGAGGTATCAAACTGGCCGGTTGACTTCCTTGCTCTGAATGATTCCCAACTTTCTATGATCCAAAGAGGTGTGTCTGCGGTAGAGATAAATAATGCTGCTTTCGAGATGGATGCTTTCATGGCGCCTGGTCCTGACGGACTACAACCCCATTTCTTCCAATCCCAATGGGAGGTTGTGGGCCCGAAGATCTGCGATCTTTTTTTCGCCATCTTTAGAGATCCGGATAAGGTTATCGATATTAACCAGACTCATATCACTTTGATTCCTAAGGTGGACAATCCTACCTCGATCAAGGAATTCTGACCCATTTCTCTATACAATGTAAGCTACAAGATTCTAAGCAAAGTTCTTGCAAATAGGATGAGGGCTGTTCTGGACTACTTGATTCATCCTACTCAGTGCAACTTTATAAGGGGAAGACAAAGCTGCGATAACATAATCTTGGCTCAAGAAGCGATCCACACAATGAGAACGACCAGGAAGAAGAAGGGATTCGTTGCTATTAAAGTGGATATGGAGAAAGCTTTTGACAGACTAGATTGGAACTTCCTACATTTCAATCTTCATAGTTTGGGCATAAGTAAGCACTTTGTCAGGCTGCTGATGAGGTGTGTCTCATCTTCATCTATGAGAGTGGTTTGGAATGGGTCTCTTTCTGATCAGTTTCAGCCAACAAAAGGAGTGCGTCAAGGGGATCCTCTGAGTCCGTATCTTTTCATCATATGTATGGAATGTTTAAGCCAGCTGATTAACCGGGAAGTGAATGAAGGAAGATGGAAGCCTTTAAGTATTACAAATTCGGGGGTGAAGCTCTCCCATCTTTTCTTCGCTGATGATCTTCTCTTATTCTGTGAGGCTTCTACGTATCAGATAGAGAATATTAGGGAAGTGATGGCTTATTTCTGCAGAGTCTCGGGGCACAAAATCAACCTTTCGAAATCTAAGCTTTTTGCTTCCAGAAATGTCCAATTCCACAGAGCTCTGCAACTTAGCCAGACCATAGGAATCAGTATTTCTGGGGATCTAGGCAAATACTTAGGTGTTCCTCTTCTTCACAAAAGAACTACCAGGCTGACATTCGCCCCTCTGGTTTCTAAAGTTCAGAAGAAACTGTCCAACTGGAAAGGAAGATTCCTGAGCATGGCTGGAAGAACAGTTCTGATAAACTCCATTCTCTCCACCCTCCCGTCTTACCAGATGCAAACCAACCTTCTGCCTAAAGGGGTCTTGCAAGATCTTGAGAGAATAAATAGGAACTTCTTCTGGAATCAGGGCCCGGATAGTAAGAAGCAACATCTAATAGCTTGGGAGAAAATCAAGAAAGGAAAAAAGGATGGGGGTCTAGGCATCAGAGATCTCTCTAGCCAAAACAAAGCCCTTATCATGAAATTGTGCCGGAATCTCATCACCAGACCAGATGCTTTATGGGTGAAAGTTCTCAGATTAAAATACAGCTGCGGAGATGGGACTCTTCCAAGAGTTGAGAGGAAAAGAAATCAATCTGCTGTATGGAATGCAATCACAACGGTTTGGGACTCATTCAGGATAGCAGTGGGCAAAAAGCTTCGAAGCGGACAGTCAACAAATGCTTGGTTGGATTTATGGACAAGCCTCGATCAACCTCTGTTATTCTATGTTGATCGTAATCACAACTTACTAAATCCAGATGAAACTGTTAGAAATTTCGTTGGTTCAGATGGGGAGTGGGACCTACATAGTGGGAAATGTTCTTACATTGGTGGGTTGTGGAAAGGATCAAGAAAGTTCCCCCTCCATCCCAATCGGGTGACGACAAATTCTGGTGGAGGAAATCCTCGGATGGAAATTTCAGCATTAAATCTGCTTATTCCATGATCTACTCGTCGTTTGAGGAATCCTCTGATTCTTTCTGGCAACGTAGATGGAGATGGCCTATTCCGGAGAAAGTTAAATTCTTCATGTGGCAGTTGTTCCAAGAAAGAGTTCCTACGAACTCTATTCGAGCCAAGAGGGATGTGAGAATAAACACTGAGTGCCCTTTCGAGTGTAATTGTGAGGAAACAGCAATTCATGCATTGAGAGATTGCGATTTCGCAAATTCTGTTTGGCTTTCTTGCATTAACCCAATTTATTACTCTGCATTTTTTCGGGAAATTTACAGGTGTGGATCAACTAGAATAGCAGCACTTGGCGGGAAATCGTAAGATGTCAAGATGACCCTGGCTTAGGGTTTTTGGTTCATTATGCTGGCTAATTTGGAAAAACAGATGTAGAAGAGCTTTTGAAGGGACTAGCGAGTAGCAACCTTACACAACAACTTCTCCACCGAGGTCTACATTTTCTTCATGAAGGCATAGAAGATGGATGATTCAGACACAAGATTCTCAGAGTGCCAGAAAGAGACACGGCTAGATGGAATGCTCTGCCGGCGGGTTTTACCCGAATTGATGTGGATACTGCGGTCAAGGACAACAGAAACTCTGCGATTGGAGGAGTGATTCGTGATAGCTCTGGAGCTTGGATTTGCGGTTTCCAACAGAACTTAGGATTCTCTTTCGGTTCGACAGCTTCAGAGGTTCAAGCAATCAAAGCAGGTCTCCAGATTTGTCAAACCATGAATCTCAGAAAGATTAAGTTGCACACCGACTCAACGGAAGCCATTCGATTGTTATTACAGCCAGGTGGCCAGTACCATCCCCTCCAGAATGAGTTAGAGGAAGCAAGGCACCTAATCTACAGAGACTGGGACTTAGAGATTACTTACAGTCACCGAGAAGCCATTATGTGTGCTGATATCTTGGCGAGGAAGGCCCTCCTTTCGACAAATGATTTTTCTTTCTTGGATCAACCTCCTGACTTTTGTTCGATCCAAATGTTAGCTGACCTCAGCTAAGTTCTTGGGTCTATCTTGTATTTTTCTGTACTTAATTCCTATGTAACTGGCCCGTAATGGCCTCAAGAGTTTTCTCTCTTGTCACTTCAATCCAAAAAAAAAAAGTTGTTGATTTATGATTATATGCCAAACAAGAGCTTGGACCACTTTGTTTTTGGTTAGGAACTTTGGGCCTTGCCAAATTGCCTAGTTGTTGAGAGTGCCAGTATTAGTGTTCTAACATGTGTTTTTATTACCAGAAAAATCTAAAAGCAGCTTATTGAACTGGCTTAAGCGTTGGCATATTATTCATGGCATTGTTCGAGGGCTTGTTATCTTCATATAGAATCTAGATTGAGAATTATTTATAGAGACCTTAAAGCCAGCAACATTCTTCTAGATGCTCACATGAATCCAAAAATATCAGACTTTGGTTTGGCTGGTACATTCTGGGATGATCAAGTTGATGCCAACACTAACAAAATTGTTGGGACATAGTAAGTTGTTTTAATTATCTCCTACTTATTTATCACTTACTCAAGAAACACATTTTTTCCACTTATTTTACTTCACAAATTATAAGTGATCTCAGTGGATGCCTCCTAAGTATGTTATGCATGAACAATTTTCAACAAAATCCGATATCTTTAGTTTTGGTGTAATAGTGCTTGAGATTGTCAATGGGAAGAATAATAGAGGATGTGTAGATCCAGAATACAACCTTAATCTTCTTGGACAGGTAAGTAAACTTCAAGCACTTCTTTAGGTCATATGGTTGGAAAAGTAAAGAGTCAATAGGAACTATAAAAAAGATGCAAGAAGTTTATTGCCACAGCCAGGACTATTATGTGTTCAACACATGTTAGGACTATTATGTGTTCCACAAAGATCTGAAGATCGACCTAATATGTCAGTTGCAGTTCTAATGTTAAATGGTGAGAAATTATTGCCACAGCCAAAAGTTCCTGCCTTTTATACTGCAAGTGATGTTCCTCCCAATCCAACTTCTTTAGATCAAAGATGTATCCAGTTCTCACAAAATGAAATTTCTCAAACCACTCTAGAGGGAAGATGATTCAGAGAATGGCACAAGAAACGCCATCCAGCTTCAATGTTCTTACCGCGTTTAAATCTTAGGTTTCTTATCTGCTATGGACTATGTGTCGTAGTTGTAATATCACGTTTGAATTTGTTATGATTCTTTGGTTTTAACTTTATTATGTTTTGTTGCCAATTTTTTTTTAATATTTCATACAGAGGCGTAAGAACAATATTACAAGCATTTCAATGAATGAGGAGTTAAATTACAAAAGAGAGAACATGAATGACTAAATGGCAAACTCTCTTATATGTGGGGATCAATTATAAGGTTAAAAATTTGTGCATCACGTAAACGTAGTTTTTGTCAATTAAATTTGGATTTGCATGTGGCTCGTAGCAAAATCTTTTATTCCCCTTTGGTCTATGCGATTGATTGAAGCCTTCTAAAATCCAACTTTTCTATTTAAGCGTTAATCTAGTTCATACGTAAATCTCTTAACCCTCATGATCTCTACAATTAGTGTTTGATTTCAAGCGTTAACTTATGTTCCCTAATTTTTCTGACTTTGTTTGAGAGCAGGCATTATTCTCCTTTTTTTTTTTATGACATCGTTATTCCATTTTTATGTACTTATATATTTAAACAAGTGATATAGATTAAAGTCAATGCGTAAATTTACCCAGCAGTCTGCGATCATGAGTGGTGGCTCACATGGTAGTATTGTACAGGGAAAATTTCACCTAGGCCCCACAGTAGCAAAATAATTTCCAAAAGCCCCCATAACAATTTGAAATATCACTGCAGTATTTTGAGGGGAAGTGAAATTAATTTGAGGAGTGAATGTGCAAAAACAACCCTCCCAAAAACCCCATTACAATATAAAAAACATGTATTACAAAACAAATGTGCTCATTTACAAGATAATCATGTGGATTTACAAGACAAATAAGATAATTTGTAAGAACAATAATTAAAAAGACAATAACTACCTGTGGTATTTACAAGACACGTGCCTGTTTACAAGATAATTGTGCTTATTTACAAGATAAATAAGTTGATTTACAAGACCAATAATTGAAATAACAATAGCTTTTGATATTTACAAGATAAGATGCACTACTACAGGTTTTGCTATATATGACGCACCATATTTAACAGTTTTTAAGAAACTCTTAAATATAAAGAGGCTGAATTATGGGAAAGAAATATATGATGATTATTTAAAACCATAGTTATATATAGAAGAAAATATTTGACGATTTTATAAGAACACCGTGATAGATAATTTTGTTTTTTATGAAAAAAAATGCATAATTTACATGACGGTTGTATTTAAAAAACCATTATATATATGCTATCAATATATAATGGTTGTTTATCAAAATAGTGAAACTTATATACATGACGGTGATTCATAAAATCCATAAGATATGTCTTTAAAATTTCTTTCTAGGCTCTATTTTCATGATTTCAAACTTCCCACCATTGTTCCTCGCGCTCGTCGAATAGCTCCGACCCCTCATTTCCGGCATTCCCACTGTTATTCCCCTCTCCATTATTGCCGAAATCGTGATACTCCTCCTTCCCATCTTTGTAGTGTCTGTGAAGGCGTTTGTGGCTTGTTCTGGGTTCTAAGTTTGGTGTCCATTGAAGCTTTGCAACTTTCACGGTGATTTACATAAAGACGAGAAATTTCTGCCCTTAACTAGAGTGAATAATATGAAAACTATACTCTATATTTGTTGAATTGGTTTTGGGTATAGGGTTCTTTGAAATTTCTGCCCTTAAACGTTCGTGGCTTTTTCTTTGGTTTCTTGAATGTTGCTATGAAGAAAGAAACTTGAGCCCAAAGGTCTAAATTTATTGATGTTTTAGACTAGACATTACTACTAGAAGTTGAAACTGGAATTGAATTTTCTAGAATTGATAGCCCAAAAATTTGAATTCCTTGTATGTTGCCTTTGATATATGTGGCTAAAAATTTTCCTGAAAATTGATTGTCAAATCTGATTTACCAAATTGGTGTCACTAACTGAGATTGTTTCTAATTTGACTGGTAAGTGCATGTTTTTCTCTCATTTTTACCCTTCTTTGAGAGTCATATTACATTTGAGAAGCTGATATTGGCTCTTAGTCACTTTGTTATGTAATTGTCGTAATATGAGATTGGTTCTTAGTCACTTTAAGAGTCATATGTCATTTGATAGTCATAATACTAAAAGCGTTCATGCTCAAGCTGAATGTTGTGTAATTGTAATTAGTTTTAAAAGGGCCCTATATGAGGATATAGCTGTTGTGATAGTTAGTTAGTTTAGTCTCTACTCTATAAAAGGGACCTATATGAGGATGTTCATCTTTTTTTTTTCCAAATTGGTCTCTCGGTGGAATTTTGCTTGAATCTCTATGAAATTTCTTATTTGTTATAGGTTAACATGTCGGTATCTGATGGTGGCTCAAGTACTGAGGGTCCTAACCCTTCCAACCTCTCCGCCAACTCCTCTAGTGCACAGTAGGCTGATGCTGACGTATAACTTATACAATAAGAGGAAAGAGTATTGAGGGAGGGCCTTGCTGTGATGAAGTAGGTCCAAAAAGTAAAGAGAGAAGGGAGGAAACTTAATATCAAATGGAATAAGAAAGGGCAAGTTGTGAGTTCTAACAACTTCGTTAGCTACCTTGGGTATGCAACAAAAACCAATGTGCCTATCACTTTGAACAACTGGAGGAAGGCAATTGATACAATGAAAAAGAATATCTAGGATGAAGTAATGATAAGACAATATACTACTTAGTTAATAATATCTTGTTAATCGATATGCTTAACATTAATAATGATTTGTGTGTTTTGTAGTTTGGATTCCACATTGGTGAGGAGAAGAAGGATTATGTGCTCGAGAAGGCTGGCAGGATTATGCTCTAGTTTTGAGGGTTTGTTGTAATAACCTTCTATAATTACCTTATAATTAATTATTCCAACAAAACATTTAGTACTATTACATAATAAACAACATATCAAAGGGCTCCGCCTATAGTACAAATCCCAGTATACAGTGGATTAGTCAACATATGCAACTCATACCAAAAAGCCCTTAAGTTTAGTAATATACTTTATGCTCATATAATTAAACGAGACATACGATTGATATCAAATCAAGTCTCTCATGTTTTCCCCTTTATAGCACCACCTGAACTTTCTCCTAAAAAAAAGTAAATTATTGACGGGGAGAGTTACATGGACCCCGTAACCACAATTCCATTTTAACAAGTATGCAGGGTATGATTACAAGATAGTTAAGCATGCAAAATATGCGTTCATATAACATAAAGCATAATCTTTCAAAAAAAACATTAATAGTTCAAGAGAACAATTTAATATGCATAGAACTCCCTCAACTATCCTTATAACCTTCTTAATCGCTGACAAAACCCATGGGTTACAAAATATAATAGGATTAGTCTCTTTGACAACACTACACCAAGCTCTCCAATAATGAGATATAGCGCGGCTAAAGGCTACAGAACTCATATAGACCATGGGTTCTCTTTCTGTCGAATATGGAAAGGTGTCACCTAGTCCTTGAGCTGACCCTTAACCTAGTCAAAGGAGATGGTGATACCAAAGGCCCTAAGAATGTCAAAGCCATCCACTGTGCACACAGTGGCGACTATACCACATCATATAAAAGAACCAAACCTCCCTAATCATAACTCACCACATCCAACATCTCAATATCACAAATTGCAATATCAATAATTTATTCTCATATTTTTCATATTCAATGCTATGCATAATCAACATTAGAATATCAAGATAAACAGTTTAAGCCCATTTAACTAAAAAGTTTACTAAAAACATAATTCATACTATTATTGTACATTTTTTATGTAAAATACTATAACATATTTATAACTATTAAAAATACGTACCAACATACACATAATCACCTCAACAAGCATACAAGGTAAATTGGAAAGCTGTTGCTTCGAGTTCTTGACACAACAAAACTTAACAAAATTCAAGTTCAATAAGCTAAATTCAAGTTCACACTACAATTAATATATAATTACATGTTAATAAAATCATCATATCAACATCCTAGACCAATTAAATCTCGTTTTTAACTTATATGAGTATAATCTTAATTATTAAACAACCTTTGAAACCTCCACATATTTAAAACCATATCAAAATTTAACTCTAATATCAAATCATAATTTATAATTTCATATAACTCAAAATCTATAAAACTAAACCGATTAAAATTTAAATAATACTTCCGATAACCCAAATAAATTGTTTAATCCATATTTAATCAGTCAAAAATGTCCCTAAAGTATACTTTATGATCTATTTAAAAAGAAATTAATTATAAAATCATAAAATAACCTAATGATAAATCTAAACTAATTAAAATCAACTACTATTTATTCTCTACATATCTATAGTCATTTTTTTGTCAAAACTCAAAATTCTAACCCTAAAATTTTTACTAATCAGCAAAATATTACCATCAATAGAAAGATAAAAATACGTAGAATAACTTTTATGAAAGAAATTTGATAAAAAGAAATGGTTTTAATACTAAAATTATCTGATAAATTTAAAACTTTATCAGAAATGAAGACAGAAATACACCTCTCGTCTTTCTCACCTTCTCGCCAAATGAAGATAAAATGGTGGGGGGAAGGGGTATTAATAACACCCCCACCAAGTTTGACTAAAGGGCTACCGGCCTTTTAGGGTATGTTTGGTTTGAGGGTTGGGGAGGGAGGGGAGGGGGTAATTACTTTTTTGGGTTAAAGATATTTAAATTTTGAACGGGAACCCAAAATTTAAAAGGAATGAGAGAATAAATTTTGGACGGGAACCCAAAATTTAAAAGAATGAGAGAGTAAGTTTTGGGTTTCATAAGTACAAAATTGTAATTTATCCCCCTCCCCTCCCCTACCCTCAAACCAAATACACCCTGAGTCCTTTTTTATAAAAACTAAAGGGCCACATGCCTTTTAGTTTTAAATTATTTTATTATTATTATTTTTTTAAAATAAATATTTTAACCAGACCTCCTTTTTTCTTTTATTCTAAAAATTACCCACTAAATTTATTTTTCATAATCAATTATTTTCCAATTATAATTACATCCTAAAAATAAAAATAAGGATGTTGCATTTGTGATGAAGAAATTTTTTTCAGAATTTGACTATGTAGATGAGTCGGTGGTTCGGACTTGCTAAAGGAAGTTTTCAAACAACCCGAATGAGTTGATTTTGTATGGTCACGATGCTCTCCAGCTTTCAAAGTAAATTAAATTTAATGTGTATTCTTTTGTATGCTCTCCAGCTTTTGAATGCTTTTGTATTCTTTGTTGTCTCTGTCCACAGGAATTAAGCATGGCAAACCATGACAGGGTGCAGAACAATGAATACTTGTATCGTTGAGGCTGTATGGGGTATGCGAACATTGAGCAACAGTTGATAGAGAAGCAGAGGTCAAGATCAGATGTGACTATTACCCATGGAGTGTTGTGGGCTGCTGTGAGGCAAAACAAAGAGAGCACCATTGACAATCCTGGCATCCAGGAGGTTGTCTCAAGAATGGTAAGTATTGCTGATTTTGATTCAATTATGTTTGTGCTATGTAAGAGTTTTTAACCTTTCATTTTGCTACAAGAGACCTTGAGTCAAGAAGTAGAGCAAGGCAAGCTTCCTGGGGATGAGGATGTCTTGGAAAAGGCTCTGGGTCCTGACCACGATGGTCTTTTGAGGGGTGTGGGCTATGGAGTCGGCAAAAAAGAATACTTCAGGAAGCGAAGAGGTCGACAATGGTGTGTGATCAAAAGCTTCAACAGTATATGGAGATGACCGAGATCCTAAAGAAGATGGTTGAAGCAAAATGAGCTGTTATTGTCCTCTATTGTGAATGAATACTTAGCTACTCATAACATTTATATATATACTAATTTGCTTGTTTTTTTTATGTAAGGTGCCTTTACAAGGAGCATATAGCCCATAATGGCTTATAAGACATGTTCCTGTCCCTCAACGCCCAACTCTATTCAGGAATGTTGGACAAAAGCAATAAGCCTAGTTTTGTGGAAAGGAAAGTGAGGGAACTACGTATTTGGTCATTAAAAGGGCACCAAAGAAGAAGGACATTTTTTCTTGGTGCCGTACTGTCAGGGATAAGTATACTACTTCATTAAATTGGATGCTCATTATGTTTGTTTCTTAGTTTTGTTCTCATTATGTTTATTTTACTTAGGGGTCATTGGATGCTCATCATGCTAAATCCCTTCAAACAAAGAATTTGGTACTTTGATTCGGTTTGTGGGGATCCGAAAAGTCTACCATAGATGGTTGAAGTTTTCAATAAGTAAGTTTGATACTTTTATTTAGAGTTTATTATGAATTTGGTTCTTTAATTTTTCATTGTGATATATCTTGTTAGAGTTCTTTGCTATTAAGCCATAGACAAAGGCCTCACATGCTCCTCGTTAAAAGGCAAAGACATTGCATTCGCTTACAAATGGAAGAGAGTAGCGGTAATTTATCAATACTTACCATTTTGTCAGAGTGGTCAGAGTTGGTTTTTTGCGTTAGACTAATACATTTCATTTGTTTGTTATAATGTCAGTTGCAACCAGATGAGAGCTCTTATTGTAGGTATTGTGTCATGAAGTTTATAAAAGACATAGTCACCCATAATCCCAGCTCAATTGGTACTAAAGAGTGCACGCGCGCGCTTGTGTGTGTGTTTAAGTTAAATTAAAGTAAAGTCATATATATTTACTAACCATACTTTGTTTTTGCGTATAGTACTTTAAGGATAGTTATTCTAAGCAATATACACTCTGACAAATTGAAGAAGTCATAGAAGAGTTGGCTATGACAATTTATCGGCAATGGATAGAAGCATAAGTTAGTTATGACTGAATTTAGTTTTAGTTTCTATTTTTGTTTTCTCTTTTTGCTCTAACTAGTTTTGGTTTTGGTTTCGGCAATGTATAGTTTAATTTGTATATGTACATTTTGATGATTGCTTTTTGTAATGTACATTTTTTATGATTCTGCATTTGGTTTTTGTATGTATAAGCAGATGGTGGCTTATAGAAAGTGAGCCCCCCAATTTTTTAAAAAATATTTGTCACTATATAATGGTTTTTTTAAATAACTGTCAAATAAACCCCTTCCTTTGGATCAATAATTTACTGATCATCATTTTAACCGTTAATTATTGTACATAATATATCATAGTTCTTATTAAACAACCGTCAAATATAAATTGCTATATTTAACAGTCATTATCTTACAACTGTCAAATATAGAGCCCTATACATAATGGTTGTTTTAAACAACTGTGAAATATAGTATCCAATATTTAACAGTCGAAAACCGTTATAGATAAATATTTAACGCTTGGATATTTAACGGTTGAATATCGATATTCAACCCTTAAATATCAACAAAAAAAACCGATATATATATATATATAAACAAATATGTAGTGGTGATGGCAATTACAAGACACATGTGCCTATTTATAAGATAATCTTGCATATTTACAAGATAAAAAAATTAATTTGCATGACCAATAATTAAAATGACAATAACATTTGTGATATTTACAAGAGAAAAGGGAATTCACAAGATAAATGTGAACTTTTATAAGATGCATATGGAAATTTACAAAAAAAAAAAAAAAACCAGCTGAAAGTAAAGTAAGAAAGAGTTGTTTTTTAACCAAAAGGAAGAAGTAAGAAAGAGTTGTTGTACTGTAGGACCACCGATATCACCAAGTGAATCTTAATCATTATCAAGGATGGCAACCTTAGCAAATTAAAAGAAAAAACAGAGAGGAGGGAGCACTCCGATACTGTGGTAATGACGTTGAAGTGTGTGGGAGAGAGACAAAAGCTCTCCGAGAATTGAACAAGGAAAATGTGAGTGAAAGAGTAAATAGGTACCCTCCAACCACAAGAAATGTGAGTGAAAATGAATCCCCACTCTGAGAAGAGGAAACTTAAACGCACTTGCTCTTGAAGAAATGGCTAATTTGGAAACCTGAGGGAAAGAGAAGACGCTACTTGCTGAACCATGGTTTACGCAACCCGAGATAAAACTCATCTCACATATTTACCTCATAAGTCGTAAAAACTATTAAAAAAAATTAATCCAAACACACACTTTGGTCAAACTCAAAACACGGCCTGGACAAAACATGGTGTCAAACTTTCATACTTGGTCAAAACACGGCTTAGACAAAACATGGTTTCAAACTTTCATACTTGGTCAAAACACATGTGAAACTGACAGCGAATCTGACTCATTCAGGGAAAAAATACTGTTCACTCGTGTAAGAAACTTAATTATCACTCTAATTCTATTTATAAATTCAAATTACCTAATTTTCTTGTATTAAGAAAAGTTAGTTAAATTAAAAAATATTAATTAAATTGATTAAATTTTTCAATTTTTTCCTTATTTATGGATTAGTATTTCACCTATTTCTTTTTTCTCTATATTTAATACGAATAAAATTATAACATTAGTATTTATTATATTGAAAATGGACTTATAAGAACCAAAATTTTTTCTAATATGAACTTATAAATAGGCTAAGAGTGGTACTACAAAGTCCCATAAAATGTCAGAATAACTCTAAGGTCCTCATTAGCTGATGATAAATAAATTTATTTGTGTAATTCACTCCATTACCTACTTATTGCAGAGAAAATTTAATAATTAAACAAATAAATTTATTTACCATCAGTTTCTTGGTACTTGAGAATTATTCTTTCATTTCATGGTTTTTTCTAGGGATTAATGCCTTTTTGATAGCATGGAACTAGAGAGAAGAAAGTGAAAATAGAAGTGGAACAAACTTAGTTAGATGTTTGGTACAATAAAAGTGGCTTCAACAAGTCACTTTCATCAAAATCGATGGAATTCACTTCCACCACTAACCCCTGAGAAGCGGCTTCCACTTCCAATTCCATCACACAATTTATGCACTTGTCCTCCCATTTTCTATTCTATTGCCTTCATTGTCATTGACCTTCGTCGTCTTCACCAACCTCCATCATGCCCATCCCAGCCTGTTCAACCTCCATCGCTGCCGCCGCCCTCCATCGCACCCATATCGTCATCTTTAACCTCCGCCGCTCCCTCCTTCTTTAACCTGCAACGTCCCTCTTCGTTGTCCACATTCAACGCCCCTCCTTCATTGTCATCCACACCTGTTGCCTCGCCCAGCTTGACCAACGATGGCTTGCACTTGACAGATATGCAAGCTTCAATTTTCATACCCATCTCACTCTCGTCGATCTCATCACTTCCCCTTGATCTCAGTAAGGATGGAGGAGATTTGCAAACTCTGATCTTCATAACGATCCACAACCTCCGTCTCTAGTTCGACTTCTTCCTTCAATTTCAGGTTTACGAAGATGATCAATGAAGGATTTTTTAATTTTTTTTTTTTCAAATGAAATATGGCCTGATTTTTAACTTGTGGGGGTTTCGATTTCTTCTTTTTGTTGTGAAATCTGATTGCTAATAGTGGCTGTCGGTAGTTTTCACGGTGGTCACTCGTTGCTCTAGGGTGCTTGAAGTAGTTGGAAGTGGAGGCTGGAGTTTGTTGCATAAGGATAGTTTGGTCATTTCACATTTAAAATAAACAATTAAATTAAAAATTAAAAATTATATTATACTCCCATGATTATATCAAATACATTTTTATCCTTACTTTCACTTCCAATTTCACGTCTAATTCCGTTTCCAGTCCATACAAAACTCTTCTCCGGTGTCAAACGGGGCATAAGTTCTGACTAGGGAATGGACAACGATTTCCGCGTACTTCTTCTGGCTTCAAATAGTTTCTTCAGGAAAGTCTGCCCAGTTAATATCCCCGACTCTTGGGATCTTTCTGTCTGTTATGCAAGGTCTCTCCATGAACAAAATGATGGCCAGTTTCAGAGTTCTGTATCTAAACTTCTTGCTGCTCTGCTTCATAGAGTCACTCACTTCACAAGACACGGTCACTGAAGGAAACTTCATTAGAGATGGCGAGACATTAGTTTCCTCAAACGGGTTTTTTGAACTTGGATTCTTCAGCCCTGGCTCTTCCACTCTCAGATACTTGGGAATATGGTACAGGAAATCTCCTTCCACAGTCTTCTGGGTAGCCAACCGAAACTCACCCATCAACAACGATAATGGAAAGGGCCTTTTACAATTAAATTATCAAGGGGTTCTTCTTCTTCTTGATGCAGAAAACAACACAGTGTGGGTTTCCGACAATTCATTCACTACTACCAGAATCAAAGCATATAACCCTTTTGCCCAGCTCTTGGATTCGGGGAATCTGGTGGTGAAAAATGATACCTTGGACCAATTTTGGCAGAGTTTTGACTATCCTTGTGACACCTTGATGCCTGGAATGAAGATTGGGTGGGATCAAGAAACGGGTCTGGATAAAGTTCTGTCATCTTGGAAAAGCTCAGATGATCCAGCTCGAGGGGATTACATAAACAAAATAGACCGTAAAGGGTATCCACAATACTTTGCTCTGAGAGGTTCCAAAGTGATGTTTAGAGCTGGTTCATGGAATGGCATCACTTTAACAGGGCTTCCAAATCATAATCCGGATCCCATAGTTACTAATGAGTTTGTGGTGAATGAAAAAGAGGTGTACTTTACGTCTGTGCTGGGTAATAATTCTATTTTCTCCAGATTAGCAGTGGACTCATCAGGGACTGCGCAGCGTTTTGATTGGGTAGTTCAAACAAGCAGCTGGCAGTTAATGAGCATTGTTTCTTTTGACCAGTGTGAAAATTATGCCTTCTGTGGTGCAAATTCTATCTGCAACATTAATAACAATCCTGTTTGTGAATGCCTGAGAGGGTATGAACCCAAGAACTTTAAGGAATGGAATGAGTCTGATTGGAACAGTGGCTGCACTAGAAGGGTCTCTTTGGACTGTGGTGGTGGTGATGGATTTAAGCAGTACACAAGCATCAAGTTGCCAGACACTTCTTCTTCACAGTACAACACGACCATGAACCTTGAGGAATGTAAGAAAACATGTCTGCATAACTGTTTTTGTTCAGCATATTCGAATTGGGATATACGAGGTGAAGGAAGTGGCTGTCTGATATGGTTTGATCAACTATTGGATATGAGGCAATTTCCTGCAGGGGGACAAGACCTCTATGTACGAGTTCCTGCTTCAGAGCTAGGTACTCTGTTTCATTGTGGATGATAATATTAATTAGTCACAACTTAATGTTAGTTTATGTGCCTTTGTTGGTGATATTTTGCTTGAAATTGATTTCTCACTCTATCTTTTGTTGTTAGATCATTTAAGGGAGGAAGGCCGTGGGAGCATTGGCAAGAAGATAGTAGGAATTGTGGTTGGCTGTGCAATATTTGTAGTGAGTTTCATAATTCTTGGATTAACCATAATTGCAAGGAAAAGGAAACTTCAAAATTCTGGTAAACTTTATCATACTTTTCTTTTAACGTTGATATATTTTGTCACGGTTCAAAAATTCTGAATATTGTCTTGTTCAATAAAAATAATATAGGAAAAGAAGTCATGGATATTCCAACATTTGATCTGTCTATCATAATTAAGGCTACTGATAATTTTTCTATCATGAACAAATTGGGTGAAGGTGGCTTTGGGCCAGTATACAAGGTATTATAACCATGTCAAAAATATGATTTTTTATTGTCTGTATAAGAATTTGAAGAACTGTTAAGTATGACTTTCAGGGTATTTTAGAAGATGGACAAGAGTTAGCTGTAAAAAGGTTGTCAGTAAAGTCAAGTCAAGGGATGAAAGAGTTGAAAAATGAAGTTGTACTGATAGCAAAACTTCAGCATCGTAATCTTGTGAAGCTTCTTGGTTGCTGCATTGAAGGAGAAGAGAAGTTGTTGATTTATGAATATATGCCAAACAAGAGCTTGGACCACTTTATTTTTGGTTAGAAAGTTTAGGCCTTGCCAAATTGCCTAGTTGTTGAGACTGTCAGTAGTAGTATTCTAACATGTTTTTTAATGACCAGAAAAATCTGTAAGCAGCTTGTTGGACTGGCTTAAGTGTTGGCATATTATTCATGGCATTGCTCGAGGGCTTGTTTATCTTCATATAGATTCTAGATTGAGAATTATTCATAGAGACCTTAAAACCAGCAATATTCTTCTAGATGCTCACATGAATCCAAAAATATCAGACTTTGGTTTGGCTCGTACATTCTGGGATGATCAAGTTGATGCCAACACTAACAAAATTGTCGGGACATAGTAAGTTTTTTTTTAATTATCTCGTACTTATTTATCACTTCCTCTAGAAACTCATTTTTTCCACTTATTTTACTTCACAAATTATATGTGCTTTCAGTGGATATATGCCTCCTGAGTATGCTGTGCATGGACAATTTTCAACGAAATCCGATATCTTTAGCTTTGGTGTAATAGTGCTTGAGATTGTCAGTGGGAAGAAGAATAGAGGATTTGCAGATCCAGAATACAACCTTAATCTTCTTGGACATGTAAGTAAACTTCAAGCACTTCTTTAGATCATATAGTTGGAAAAGTAAAGAGTCAATAGGAACTTATCAAAAAGAGTGTGAAATTGTATAGCTGACTGTTATCTGAAAAATGTTTTGAGAATTTCTGGGTAGCTTAATTATTAGGCAAAGCACAAAGTTTCCTACTTGGTCTAATTACACCATGAGTCTTTGAATTAGCTGGTGTTGTAAGGATTCAATAAGAAGTCACCCAAATACATTGAATAGGCCCCACCATAAAAAAAAATACTCATGTTGGTTAAGGATCATTGGCTCATTTCACAAACATATGACATATTACATGCAAGAATTTCTCTTTGCGTAAAAGTTGAAATGGAATTTTTCCCTTTTTTTGATATTACTATGTCATTAGGCATGGAGATTGTGGATCCAAGGAAGACCAATGGAACTACTAGATGAATGTTTAAAGGAAAGTTGCATCGAATCCGAAGTCATAAGATGCATACAAGTAGGACTATTATGTGTTCAACAAAGAGCTGAAGATCGACCTAATATGTCAATTGTAGTTCTAATGTTAAATGGAGAGAAATTATTGCCACAGCCAAAAGTTCCTGCCTTTTATACTGCAAGTGATGTTCCTCCCAATCCAACTTCTTTAGATCAAAGATGTATACAGTTCTCACAAAATGAAATTTCTCAAACCACTCTAGAGGGAAGATGATTCAGAGAATGGCACAAGAAACGCCATCCAGCTTCAATGTTCTTACCGCGTTTAAATCTTAGGTTTCTTATCTGCTATGGACTATGTGTCGTAGTCGTAATATCACGTTTGAATTTGTTATGATTCTTTGGTTTTAACTTCATTATGTTTTGTTGGCTGCTAGGATTTGAATCAATGAGATTACAAGGCATAACCTAAACTAATCCTAAAATATAATCTAACCTAACATGAATAAATCTTAATCAAATATAAACTCTAATAATAATATTTTTAAGATATATCAAATATCAACAAATTATATATAATATCAAAACATGAGAATATATCAAATATTAATATAAGATATAATAATAACTTAACATTAAATTTTTTTTTATATTTTATATAGAGGCGGAAGAACAATATTGAAAGCATCTTAATGATGAGAAGTTAAATTACAAGAGAGAACATGAATGACTAAATAGTAAACTCCCTTATAAGTGGGATCAATTATAAGGTTAAAAATTTGTGTATCACTAATGAGCCTCGTTTCAAGAAGAACCAGGTGCATAAGAGGAGGTCCACTAAGATTGATCAGAATGGGCAGCAGGCCTTATCCGGCCCATTAGACACCTAGTACAGCCCAATGAGGGATAGCAGGGACCGAGTTAGTTATCTAGGATTTTGCCCCTGGTAAAGGCATACAATGTGTGTCTTGGACTTGGTAGGAGAGTCCCTGACCTCTCGAATGTCTAGGAGGGTCATTGGTTTCTCTATTACATTTTGTTAGGAACTGTAGCTTGGAATAGTCAGTCGATTTTCCTTATTCTTTCTTTCCTCTATCGAGAGAGAAGAGGCTTGTACGGGCTTTCTAGTTACTTGGCATTAATAATATAACTCAGTTCCCATCGATCACGTAAACTTATTTTTGTCAATTGAATTTGGATTTGGATTTGCGTGAGGCCCGTAGCAAAATCATTAATTATTCCCCATAGCATAGGCAATTGATTATGGGCATGTTGAAATTGGTGTTAGAAAATCATGTTGACGCAAGCCGAGACAAAACTTATGTTACTTGAATTAGTGTCTCGACTTGCGTGAAGTTGCTTCTTGAACAGGAACTCAAACATGCGCTTAACATTATAGAAACATGTTGATGCAAGTCGAGGTAAAACTCACCTCACATATTTACCTTGTATACTGTAAATTACGTGGGAAAAACAGTTTTTACCGCTAATCCAAACAAACATGTATTTGTCTGTGAATCACGTTGAAAAAATAGCTTCCACTGTTAATCCATGATCTTTGCAATTTGTGTTTGATTTCAAGTTTTAATTTATGTTCCCCAATTTTTCTGACTTTTCGAGAGTAGGCATTATTCTTCTTTTCTTTTATCTATGACATCGTTATTTCATTTTTATATACTTATATATTTAAACAAGTGATATAAAATGAAGATTAAAATTAATGTGTAAATTTACTTCAAAAGTCTTCTATCAGGAGTGTTAGCTCACATGGTAATATTGTAAAGGTAGGTCCTGAATTGAAATCTAAACTAAAAAGTGATGAGCATAGAGATTAGACAAAGTGGCATTCTCCCTCCAAGAAATTAGAATAATGAAGTAGCGTGGTAACAATCATGACTTTTGTGTAAGTGTATAATTTAAACGAGCAGGAGTTACCCGTGCGTTGTACGGAGAGCTCTTGCATACTGATAAATTCTTTCTATATTTTGCACTTAATCAGTTAGATTAATATATTTTGTGTTTAAATAAGTACAGTTACATCATCTTGAATAATATTGCTTATTACAATAGTGCATTTAAACCATTAAACTACACATAAGATGACAACGGATACAAAACAGAAGATTGCATTCTTCAAATTTAAGCTTATATTACATGAAAAGGAAAAAATTAATATAAACAATAGCCAGACTTAATATGAACAAACAAACTATAATAACTCATAAAAAGTTCAATCAAAAGAGGAACAACACCGTAACACATTACATTTACATTTCAAAAAATCTGTTTGTAGACCATCTATAATAGTTTACTTATTGTGTATATCATATTTTAATAGTCTAAGTTTTCTTATTTATGTTTAAAATAATAGTTTTAGAAAATATAAAATCTAGACCATCTATTTTTATAAACATGAGGGTGGAGATGAAATTCTAAGAAGAAAAGGAGAAAAATGATTATGAGATAACCTAAAACCATGATTAGTATATATTTTGATATATCTGCATATGTGTACTTGTGTCATTTTTTTTTGAAGATTAATGCATAGCAATGCTATTTGTTTTAATTTATAATATGTTGTATTGTATAGTTTTCAAGAGAGTGAATAGAAAGGATAAAAGGAATCCAATATTGTACAAAGAAATGGAGTAAGTAACCCACTAATCTTAATCTCATTTGAGATTGAAAAAGCATGTGGCTTGTTAGCAGCTATTGAATTCCAGTGTTTATTCAAAAAAAAAAAGCATGTGGCCGATGGGAATGTTGACAGAAATAAGGGCATTTTTATGTAATATTAGACGCTACTTTCAGTGTAAAACATGTCAGAGAAAACTACAGAAAAGTGCCCTGAAATTCTAAATTGTCATTTTGATCCAAAAATCCGAAAATTACCTTCTTTCACCTCTGGAACTGATTTTTGCCAGCCTCTTGTACATAATTTAGAGAAATCTGATCTTAATATAATCTTGGAGGGCTTTTTCCGCAATTTAGAGGGGATTTGAAGGAGATTTGAAATCGCAAAAAAATAAAAGGATCAAAAGTCTCATTGTTCTCTAAAGCCGCAAATCACATCAGTCTCATGTATCCACAAAAGAATTGGTCTCAAAACAAAGAATCATCACCAATATTGTAGGATACAAAATAGGATTAATCATCTACATAATAAGAGGTAGTTATAAGTTAGAGATACTAAGATTACAACTATAAATTAGAGATAATTAGAAATCTCAACGTCATATGATTCCTTAATCTTGGGGATTTTATTGCACTATTTTTTGTTCTCTCTGTTTTTTTTAAATTTAACAAGG
Source organism: Inga leiocalycina (assembly GCA_963242795.1). Taxonomy (NCBI): domain Eukaryota; kingdom Viridiplantae; phylum Streptophyta; class Magnoliopsida; order Fabales; family Fabaceae; genus Inga; species Inga leiocalycina. Next base: position 52,925,550 of record OY725329.1, read on the forward strand.
AATGAAATGAAAATATGCTGTCATTTCTTCTCTTAATAATCACCAAAAATTTAAGCTTCCATAATAGGAGATGAAGCTTTATGTAGACAGTGGAGGATGGAGTTTTATATTTAATTTTTAATCCTATTAAAATATTTAATAGGATAAAGCTAAAAATAAAGGAGGTTTTGCTTTATTAAAAAATAAAGCTATTAGACAAAACAAAATGATGAAAGAAGGTTTCAACTTTAGTCACTTTGTACATGTAAACTATTGAAGGTTAAGAAATACAATTAACAATATAAACTTAGTGGGATAGTTACCGAGATATCCAGCCGACAAATGATCTTTCTTCTTCTACTTGACTCTCTCTTTGTTCATTTTGAATGAACTGAATCTCTTTCATAATTTTGAACAAAAAAAAAATCTCTTTCATAATTGGATGACTAACCTCTTCTTCGCCTTTCCCTGAACTTCACATTTTTTTTTTCGATACATTTTCCTGAACTTCAATTTTGTCTGCTAGTGCTTGGAACACATGGATTTCTCCTCCATCCTATCAACTTTCTTCTTTATACTTTGACTAATAAATTAATATATATAATTTAATGATACATAACATATGATATGATTAAGTAACTTATTTAACTTCCTTAATTTCTCCAAAAAAAGTCAACTTTGTCTTATAATTAGGACCGGAGGTAGTATTACTTTTCTCCTACCGTGCATTTTGGAAGCATTTTCATTTGTTAATCGGACTCTACCATCACTGACTAATGAGGCAGGGATGAAAAAGGAAAAGAACAATATAAGGAAAAAAAAATGTCCAAATAAAAAAGACTTTAAATGATAGAACAAAGTTGAATACAGAAGATTGTTTAAAACAGTCCAAAATGCAAAAAATAAAGCTTCATGGTTAAAAGGTTATGAATTTTGTCGGTTCAGAATCCTCCCGCTAAAAAGTCAAGCAGTTCTTCATGAAATTATTTAGTTTTAATTCGATAAAAGGTTATTTTGAAAAAATATATAAATTTGTTACAGCATTACTAATTTAATTTAATTAATCTGATGGGCTCTTTGTATTTGGATTTAAAATTCAAGCATGATGGTCCACTAATTTAGGAGTTATATAAATAATGTGTGAATCATATCCTGATTCACCTTCTGATTTCCACACGTAATGTAATATCTTTATTTTTACTTATAAGATATAATTATAATTAGGAAATAATTGTTTATATATAAAATAAATAAATTATTTCAAAAAAAGAAGAAGAACAGCAACATAATGATGATGTTAAGAAAAATAGTAAAGGAAGGAGCACCAGCCATGATGAAGATACTGGGGAAAACTACAGAAAAGGCCCCACAATTTCTGAAAATTACACAGTTGTAAAGGAAAAGGGGCAAAATAAAAGAGAAGTACCCAAAATTTTGAAAATTCAGTTGCGTCCAACAAAAGTTTCAAGAAGTTTTAATATGATCCCTCTGCAAACTTTAAGAAGTTTCAAGTTTGTCCCTTGGTCAAAACGTGTGTTTTGACCAAGGGAACTTGAGTTTGCAATATGCTTCTTCATCAGGCACCCGACACGATTTAGTGGAATGGAGAAAAAAAAAGGAGTGGAGAAAAAAAGAAGGAAAAGAAAGATGAGTGGAGCATCTTAAATTCCCTTCCCTTTCGGCTGATAATGATGGAGTTTGGGACAGTTTATTTCTACTAGGGTTAATATAACTTTTGGTCCCTGAAGTTTGATCCAATTTTGGTTTTGGTCCCTCAAGTTTGAAATATGTGGTTTTGGTCCCTGAAGTTTCATGCAATTTTGGTTTTGGTCCCTCAAGTTTGAAATATGTGGTTTTGGTCCCTGAAGTTTCATGCGATTTTGGTTTTGGTCCCTGAAGTTTGAAAAGGACTTGGCGACCCAATTAAAAAACCCGACCCGACCCAGAAAAAAAACCAAGTCCTTTTCAAACTTCAGGGACCAAAACCAAAATCGGGTGAAACTTCAGGGACCAAAACCATCGATTTCAAACTTGAGGGACCAAAACCAAAATCGCATGAAACTTCAGGGACCAAAACCACATATTTTAAACTTGAGGGACCAAAACCAAAATTGAATCAAACTTCAGGGACCAAAAGTTATATTAACCCCTACTAGGGTTAATTCGGCTAAGATTTATGCATTTCCTCATTTTCTCTTATTAGACCAAGTCAAACATATTTACTCCGTGTCATGGTGATTAAAAGGAAAAAAAGCAAGCTAAGTAATGTCACTTTCCTTTTCTATGGGTCACTTCCTGCTTTCTAGAAGTATTTTATACTTCATAGGTTATTAATATTAAAGTGTAAAATTTATGAAATAATTAATATTTTTTCCAACAGCATTATAGTACGAACACTGTAAAAAAAATCATGATGGAGAAATGGATCAATGGAGATAAGAAGAGTTGTGTTGTGCTAGAAGTTATTGCTTTCAATTGAAGGTATTTTTTAAAAATATGAGTAATTTATGTAGTTTTAATTTTTTTTTTCCGGAATTTATTTAGTGTTAATTAATTAAAACGGATTTATAAACATAAACCAGAGAACAACACGCTTATGCACACACAACCACATAATCCACACAAATGAATTCAAAATTGGTGAAACATCCCAAGTCAAGTCAATTTGTTTCTATAAGGATAGGAAAAAGGGAAAAAGTAAGGAACAAAAAATTAATATTATTTTTCATCTTTAATATAAGGGCCACTATACACAAATTTGTAACTTTAAGTTATATATTATATTTATAAGTTACATAAATTAATGTGGAAGAAAATAAGTTGAGATATTTTTGTCATTACTTTTAGTGGCTGTTTAGATTAGCAGTAAAAACTATTTTTTTAACGTGATTTACCATATATAAGGTAAGTATGTAAAAAAAAATTTATCTTAATTTACATAAATATGTATGTATAACGTTAACTCAAACTAACCCCTTGGACTTCATCTTGATGAGGACGCATTCCCAAAGTTGGGGTAGGCTAGACATGGAAAAAGGAGGGATGAAATACATAACCAACCAATAGAATTCAAGCACAAAAATTATGGTTTTCTAACAGGTAAATAAAAAAGGGAAAATGGCATTGGGTTTGGGTTCTAAGGTAAGAAAAATATGACTTCAAGATCTTTTAAAATCTCTAATTTATAGCTCTCGTGAAATGTTTAAATAATATAATTGAATTATAAAAAGACTGAAAAATTCTCAACGAATTTGAGATACCCAATTCTTCTTTCCCTCCGCCGAGGGCCCCAATTCTTCGTCTCTTCCCTTATAGCCTACAATGATTAAGTTTCGCATTCTGCATATTTCTTACTTCATTAACTCTGTGCTTTGGAGGAGTCCCGTTGAATGTGAAACCCCTCGCCCTCATTAATTTCCATTCCAAAATTGCATTCTTCTTCAATTTCGGGTCGTTTGTTTTGGATACACTTTGTGAAAATGATTGATTCATTTTTCCTATAAAGCTCATTCAGTGGATTCTAATTTCAGTTTTTATTATGCACAGCTGTTCTTCGTGTGTGAAATTCACTATTTTATTCTTAAGGAAAAAAGGTATAACATGCGCACATGGTTTCTTCCTAGAAAGCCGCTCTTGGCAATTGTGTAACAGTGATGTGTCCTTTTTTTCTTTTCAAAATCACTTTTTCTACTTAATTGCATGAGACACTATCATTGCATGCCAGCGTAGAAAGGGTTCTTGAGGGAGAGAGGTTCTTAGCAAAAAAATATTTGACCACCATGTGTATATCAATCTTCAACTTTAAGCTCTGAAGCGTGTTTTCTTTATTTGGGCGTGCCGTCTTTTTCAGTAGCCTCTTCATACGCCAATGAAATGCATCACTCATATCTCATATCGGATGATTCTGCTACAGCGACCTCACTTGCTTCGTCACTTCCTCTGCAAAAGTTTTGTATGTACAGTGATGGTTAAAGAGCAAGAAGAAGTAGAAAATACTGATCCTTGTCTGTCTTCAGCTATGTCCCCAGCTCTAGGAGAACAATCGCTTGGTCTGGACGCGATTTCGGACAACCCATCTATCAGAGATCGCATTAATTAAAACTTTTGCAGAGTAAGTTGATCGCAAACCACCTGAAGCGCGTCGGGAAACTTGTAAAGCAGAATTAGTTTGGGATAGCTTTGTATCGCCAAAGGAATGGACGGCGTTGATCTTGCGAGACGAAACACACTCTGATTCGGGATAACACACTCTGCTCGGCGTTTTGGTTCTACTTGAGGAAAGTACCGACCAAGATGAAGACACTGAAGCTTCCATGGCAGTATCCCGGCCCGATCACTGCATCGCCGGTTAACAGGCCTATGTACTGTCGCGTAGGCTCGTGGGATCACGCCATCCGCACATAACTTCCGTGGGAAGTGTTGAAGGAATGCTCTGCTTTGCTTGAAACTACGTCGCATCCTTCTATCTTTTCGTTTCTGTTCTCTCTTTTTTTTTAAGCCAGATGCGCTTTCAGCTTTGGGGAAAATAGAGGCAATCGGACTACAAACGCCATGTACCATTTCCATGATCCTCCAACAATGAAGTGTAGATGAGTTCAAAGGGAGGAATAGCAGAGGGGGCAAATAAGAAAACAGAGGCAGAAGAAGACGTGCTGACTGCTGAGAAGGAGAGGGTTTCGAGGAAGAGAAAAGAAGGGAGCATCGAGGGAAGGAAAATATGTGGAGGGTGAGCGGGATTCGAGAATATAAATATATCATCAAACAATTTGGTGGGATGTATGAGTTTGAATTTGAATTAGAATTTGAATTACCCGCTCAATGGCTTGTTGGGATTCAAACGCTTGCTTGAGTGTAAAATTCCAATCACGAAGGCAGCTGCAGAATTGTAGAAGGAGCTGATGGCACGCAGCCCAATACCATATTTGGCTTATGAACAGTTGTTTTCCCTCTCTGAGTAAGGGACTCTCTGAGTAAGGGAAGAGAATTTGATTATATATTGATCCTTCTCATATTTATCCAAAAAAAAAATCCTTCTCATATTGAAAATAAGGTAAGAAAGAGTTGTTTTTTGCCCCCAAAAAAATGTAAGAAAGAGTTGTTGTACTGTAGGACCACCGATATCACCAAGTGAATTGTAATCATAATCAAGGATGGCAACCTTAGCAAATTAAAAGAGAGTCTATATATGAGATATATAAGGGGGACATAATTCTAGTACAAATGCTAATATTCAATCTTAAAAGGGGGTGAAGGCACATGAGAGATCCGACAGACTTGAAGTCAAATTCTGTAGGAAACCAATATATATATAAACATGAAGCCAGTAATGAAAGAACCACACAAAACAAGACTCAGAATAAACCAAAGAGAAGGGAGAAAAAGCCAAGACGACGATGGCAGAAGGGGGAAACGGTTGGCGACGACGGAGGGAGGGAATGGATGGCAGTGGCGACCAGAGATTAAAGGCATGTTAAGGCTGAGAGAGAACGGAAAGATGGGAAAACAGAGATTGAATAGCAGATGATAAAAAATAGAGAGGAGGGAGCACTATGATACTGCAAGTACTTGTTCGGAATGGTAATTGAAGCCTTCAAAATAATTTTTTAATTATGATTTATAGTATATAAGGTAAATACGTGAAATAATTTTTATCTCAATTTACGTAAATAAACACTTTTGAAGGCTTAAAAGTCATCCCAAACAAGAAGTGTGCAAACTAGAGAGACAAGGGTTGTGCCGGAGAGACAAAAGGCCTTTGTGTATTCTATCCTCTGTTTTTTTTCCTTCTCAAAATAGTTTTATAACATTGTTTTTGAAAACACATTTTGAAAAAGAAAAGATAAAAAGTGTGTTTAGTTGTTTTAAAAAATATGTTTTCACAGTGATGTGGCGGCAGCTGTGCCAATGGTAATATGGCGCTGGTCATTATCAGTAGTGGGGAAATACCTACATCGGAAAAGAATGTTTGCATTGATCTCTCTCCATTTCCTCTCCATTAAATGTTTCAATCATTAAATTAAGTTTCAATTGTTGATATTTCAATACTATTTTATGTTTTATTTAATGTTATAAGAATATTTTTATATAGTATTAACCAATGGTGGAGACATTCAATAGAAAGAAAATAGAGAGTGAGAGAAATCAATGAAGACATTCTTTTCTCGTACTTACATACTTTAAGAGTATCACGTCATCTGAACTCTATCAAATGGAAACAGAGCAACTCAAATCATTTTAATCTTAGTTGGCTGATGATTCATTTGGAAAAATTCAAATTCTATTTTGTTTTTATGAAAATAAAAATCTTAATTTGACAAAAAAAAAAGCTAAAACAAAACAATCAGCCAATATTTTTCTTAAAAATAAGATAAAACTTGAATTTTTTTCATATGGCTCATTAGCCAATTAGGATTAAAATGTTCTGAGTTATTATATTTTCATTGGACAGAGTTCAAATAACGTAGTACTCCTGGAGCATGCAAGTATTTCTTTCAGTAGTGTGGTATCGATAGTGAATAAGTAACAGTCTCAAAAAATGAAAAATAGAAAAACCAAAATAAGAAAACAACTAAAAATTGTTTTTTTTCAAAAACATTAGTAGGAAACAATTTTCAAAACAAGTTTCTTTGTTTTCTTAAACAAATTGTTTTTAAAAACAAAATCAAACAAGCACAAAACTCTTCGAGAATTGAACAAGAAAAAAGCTTAACTATGGCCTGTTTGAATTAGCTTTGGAAAAGCACATACTTGTAAATTAAGATAAAACCCTTCTCATATATTTACTTTATAACACCTCATTCGAAATGGCATATATACTTAACATTCAATCCGTTAAAATATCACTTTGTGAATTTGGGGACTCTATCCGAACAAAACTTGAACAAAACTTACTTAATACTTTCAACTATTAGTTCAAAATTTTAATTTCAAACAAATATTTATCAACTGAAATATTTTAGGATGAAAAATAATCCTAATGTCATGGCAATTAAATATAAAGTGTCATAAAGGTGCACGATGAGCCTAATAGAGCCTTCAAGGCTCGCTCTAAGGTGCCTTTCCTTGTTTCCCATTAAAATATTCACCTAAAAAATGTTAATATAATAGGATGAGATTTGTATTATTTCAAATTGTGATTAAGGGCTAATGACTTCAAAAGTAATGTAATTAATGTTAATCAAATACTTTTGAAGCAAAAGATGTGAATTTTGATATGAAGGTGTACTGATCAGTGTCCAATCCCTGCGTTTAAACTTAAATGTGTGATAAAGCTTAAATTGAACCCTAATATAGGGTAGGGCGCATGTTTGAGTTAAATGAGTGATATAAATGTGTTTGGTGATGATTTAGTAGTATAGTGATAATCAAGGGCAAAATGGGAAATTTACTGACCAAGTGGTCAGTTACCGAAGAGGAAATTCATTAGTAACTCAAAGATCAATGGTTGAGATTTATTGTTAAGAGAGTAAAAGGGTGGAATCCTATGCATAAATGTGTATGTGAGTTCATGAAAGAGAAGGCAAGATGTTGACACTTGGTAAAATGTGAGCCATGGATCAAAGTCAACTTTTCAAACTTACTTTTTCCCTTCCCTCTCTTTCTCAAAGTCGTTGGTGAGCATGGGAATGGGGAAAATTGTGATCATCATCTTCATCTCATTTCTCTCTCCTTAGCCTCCATTTTCGGTGGAATTCAAGGTAGAAAGAGAAAGTGAACGGTAAGATTTTGACGTTATTATGGTTCTCAAATGCTCTTCTTTAATATTGACCACCTTGATGAGAGCTTCATCTTGATGGTTTTAGATTTTTGAAAGAAAGTGTTTTGGAGTTTGAACAAATTTGAGAGTTGAGGAATCAAGGATCTAACCTTAGCAAGTTTAGGAGGTGAGTATTTGTAGCATTTTGGTATATATGTTATGATTTTTAGTTAAGTTTTAATATTTGTGGAAATTGCCCTGTTTTAAGTGTGATTTTGGAATGCATGAGTTGTATGATATTTATGGTAGAATTGGTGTCATATGATGCTATTTGTATGTTGGAATTGGTTTGGAACATCGGAAGAGGAATTGGGGAAAATTAAGTAATATGGGTTATATGGTGACCCAAAACAAAACTTCTTGTTATAGTGGGATTTTGGGTGTTTTGAGGTTACCAATAGGTTCCTTGTGAAATTTTATGTAGGAATGAACTTTGGTATGAGGTTTGGAACCATTGGACTCAGGTTTAACAAGTTTGGAAACTTCTGTCAATTGATGCGTTTTGGCTTCTGATAAGCCTTACTTAAGTGAGGTAGGGTCTCACTCGAGTGCAGCAGTATATTTTCCCTTTTCCTTCAACATTTCAGTAGAGTTCTTAAGCAAAGTTCAAGAGTGCACTTCCTAACCTGCGAGTGATATAAGGTATCACTCGAGTGCTTGTGTGTTTTGCATTTTGAGAGTTCGTATCGGGTTAACACTCGCAGGCTATTTTCTAAGAGTGTGACTTGACACTCGCAAGTGTTGGGTAATCACCCGAGTGCTAGAGCTAGTGCTCGAGTGCACTCCTCATTCTAGGGTTTTTGTTGCTCTTGGGTTGTCACTTTCTATGTTTCACTCGATAGGACTCGGGTGAATGTGAGGTCGTCACTCGAGTGCTGGGTTCAGGGCTCGAGTGCTATGACAACTTTCTGCCTCAGGTTGTGCTTTCAGCCAAACACTCGCACGAGTGATCTTCAATGCTCGAGTGCAAGTCATTCCATCACTCGAGTGAGATCTTCTTCACTCGAGTGTTTGAGTCAAAAATCAGTGTGCTTACTTCTAAAGAGGGATTTTTGGGGTAATTTCTCCCAACCCTTTAGGTATGTGTCTAAGCTCCTAGTGGCCACCTAAAGAGTTATAAGGATAACCAACTTTAAGAGTTATGACAATAATAATTGGGAGTAGAGAATTAATCTGCGGTTCTTTATTTTGGTTATAGGGTTTGACATTTGGCCTGATCGTAGACGTGCAGTGCCGGAAGATGTCAGGAAAGAATAAGGTAGTGACTCTTTCTCTTATACTATGTGTAAAGCATTGTATATATGTTTATCATGCATTGTGATGCCATTGCTTAGAGATTACAACAAAAGCTAGCATTGTGATTACAGCAAAAGCCGTCGCATAGTGTTTACAGCCGTGAGTGCTGTCATTTATGATGAAAGCCATAAATCATTGTGCATTGTGATATTGCTGCTGATGTTGCTGCTAATGATATGCTTGCATGCTATGTGTTTATATATTGTATGAGTGATTTTTTACTCCTGAGATTCTTTTGTATCTCATTCTTTCCTTTGACTAACCTATAGACAGGGCAAGTAGTTCCAAGGAGAAGCGAACAACTAGGAGCGACTAGGATTTTGTAGGGATATTTGATGTTGGATTGTGGTTATCCATTTTGGTTTGGGATTGCTGTATATCCTTGGTATGTAAATATTATTTTGGATAGGATTATGTAATCCCCTCATTGGGAAACTGCAAGAGGCGAATATGCTTCGAAAACCCTTTAGCTATATGGTATGAAACCCGGGGGTTGCCGGGATTTTTATTTTACACTCTGATATGTATAAATGTGATTTAACTGTATAGGGTAATTATATTCAAAACGTGAATTTGAGACCAGGATAAGGGCAAAAGTTTTTGAAAGAATTTGTGAAAACCCCCGTAAGGAAGGGGTTGTAAATGACTTTTGATGATTATTGGTCTTTATTTCATTTTAATTACGAATTTTGAATTATAATTACGGTTTTCAAGGTAGGGGTTACATTTTTTGTATCAGAGCTGTAGTTTCTGGTAAGGGTAGAATTTGTTAGAATATTCCCCTTAGACCAAACAAAGGAATAGGAGATTACCTTAGTGGTAGAAGATGACTTCTATTGGTTTATTGTGTATACACATATGTGATCTATGTTGTGGATATATATGAGATTTATAGACTATGTGTATACATTATTTATGCAACTGACGTAGTGAATGATTTGTAGAATGAAAAAGATAAAGGGTCGTCCCAGGGCACAGCAAGTAGACCCAGAGGTGGAGGTAGTCAATGACAATCCACCAGATCCGATGCGAGAATTAATGGGTTTGATAAAGGATTAGCGGGATATGATTGCTAAGCTGAGAAAAGAGCTCAAAGTAGAGAGAAGACCCGGTTCAGTCCACTCTGGAAGAGACCGAAGAAGGGACTTGCCATGTGGAAAGTGCTGAAGGACCAGCACAACCACTAGAGTCCCCACGTCATACTGCCCCGAACCAAGAATCACATGGGGCGCCAGTTAGAGAGGAAAGGGATCTACAGTTTTGGGTCTCTAAATTCTATAAACATTTGCCTCCAGTATTCAATGGTAGATTTGTAAACATTTGTAAAAGGAAAATGCAAATAAATAAATTAAAAAAAAATACAACTACATATAAGTGTTTTTTAATTACTATAGTGAAAACTAAAAGGACGTTGGGGTGATGGCAAAAAAAAACGGACGTTGGGGTGGGAGGATGATTTAACTCGAGAAGCAATGAATGTTAGTGGTGAAAGATGAATGGAGATCAGGCAAAAAAAAAGATGAATGGAGGTGGGGTCAAGACATAATGCGTATTGACAATTGGAGGGAGAAAAGAAGTAATGACAAGACTCACAAGAAGACAAAATGAGGAGCCACAGTAGGAAGATAATTTTGACCAGATTCAAGAATAAGAGGAATCAAACAAGAAAAAAAAATGAGGAAGAGAGCTACCTGAGCGCCTGTAGCGCGACGGCTACAGGGGATAAGGGAAAGAAATGATATTTATATGAAGAATGATGTAGGGTTTTTTTTCAACAATACAATTGGGCTCTTAAAAGATCTGAATATATACTTTTTCTATATTTGAATTCTAAACTACAATTTAATACACTTGTTTAAAGGCTATTCTTTTTTTTTGGCCAAGAAATATATATATTATATTAAAAGCAAAGCTACAACACAAAAGAGGCAACGACAGACAACAAACAACAGAATAGAAAGACAATATACTCTAAACAACATAAAGCAAAGTTAGAAAAACAAACAACTAAAAGGTCTTCTAATTTAATTTAAGGTTGAGTAGACTTAGAACATCATAAGCTGAGAAATCCTGCTGTGAGGATGGTTGAGATACCCCAACCAAAGGGTAAGACCAATCCAATAAAGTTTGGCACTCCATTCTGTGACCAAATTTGCTTCAATGGGAATCCATATGCAATAATGATTCCTGATCAAATTCCTTGAGACAAGCAAATTCTCAAGGAGAGCAACAAGAAGAGTAATGGCAGAGAGAACCAGACCAGCTTTAAATATAAAGGAAAATTTTTCCAGTAGAATCTAACACTGGAATACTCTACCACCTCCATTGCTCATTAGAAACTCCGTTTCATTAGATGCGAACCAAATTTTTGCATCTCAAAATTCTTGTAAGAACCTTCCAATTGCTGCCAACTCTAGCACTGCGGATTTTAAATTCAATGGATGCAAAGGCCCCCAACGAAGATTTCTAGCTCCTTCACGGTGAGTGGAAAGCCCCAAAGTATACACTCCGAACCACCGCTACCCACCAGAGTCAACATTAAATCGTTCAGCCTCCACCCACCAGCACCCCAAATTCCGATTAAAACTTATTAAAACTTAACCAAATATAAATAATTTGACTTAATCTATTTAAAACCTTACAATTATTTTTTAAATTATTATTTACTTACAAAAATAAAATTTGTCAACTTTTATTTAATATATATACTTATTTGTATAAACTACTTTTACATGGTGGAGTTTTATTTAATATTTAATTGTAATTATTTTGTTTTAAGAAATAGATAACTCATTAAGATGAAAATTAATTCTAAAGATAGTCTCTTACTTAACCTAAGTTACAATTGATTTCTAAATTTAAAAAAAAATGATGTTACATACTTCATATATTGTAAATCATGTTAGAAAAATACCTGATGCTAATCCGAATACTAATTCAAAGTCGTGAGAAAGGGTACAGGTACCCTCCAATCATAAGAAATGTGAGTGAAAACGAATCCCCACTCTGAGAAGAGGAAACTTAAACGCGATTGCTTTTGAAGAAATGACTAATTTGGAAACCTAGGAAAGAGAGGCTATGTGTTTGGTGGGGGCGTTTGGGCCCCCAAAAGCTTATCTGGATACCTAAAAGCTAATAACCAATTGGGAAAAAAACGTGTGTTTGGTGAGCCCATATCATTGAGCTTGTGATTTGAAAACAAGCTTTTTCCTAAAGCTCACATATGGAGCTTTTCCTTTGGCTATCAAGCGTTTATTATTACCGTTAGGTAATAATTATGTTCCAACTTCTCTCACCTACTTTTTATTCTTTTTTATCTCTTTCCCTGTCGTCCTCCTTACAGCTCCTTCTTCGTCTTCGTCCTCCTCCTTCATCATTCCGCCTCAGCTCGTGTGCTCTGAGTGCCATTCCCTCCGTTCCCTCTCTCGGCGTCCACCCAATCTTCAAGCTGAAGAGCTGCTTCATCTGCAACTTTGATCTGTCCTTCATTCGATCTGTCCTCATCGTCTTCAATCTGTCATCTTCGACTTGAAGTCCGACGGTGCTTGCTTTGGTGCCGGCGTCGCCTTTCACTTTCTCTCTCGCCATGGATCTGGTCTCCGACAGTCTTTCCCTTTTGGAGGTAAGGTGTAAATTCATTCATTGAAGATTTGTTATGGTTGTTCTCGGGTGGTTTGTGCAAGTTCATCCTCTGCTTTGCTCTGGCCTAGTTTGGTTGTAACACACACACACACACACACACACACACTGTTTGCGATCTGCGATCTGTACGCTATGATGGTATTTTTTTCCTTAAAAAATAGAAAAATAGATGTTTCATTTGGTTGAGAATGAGCACCAACATTGTTCATCTTTGATTCTGGTTTCGGTTTAGGATATTGTGACCCATCTAAACTTTCTAATTTTTTTTGGAGTATTGTTGTAATGTGGAATTACACCTGTGCCTAACCGAAATGCTTGCTTCGTCCTGCTTAATGGTTGAGAGACTTGAGAATATCGATGGCTCTGGCATTTTTCTTCATATAGAACTTGGACATTCATAACTTTCATTCATCTGCTTAGCTTTGGTTTTTTTTAGTAATAGTTAAAGTGAGAATGAAAATAAAGTAAAGAAAACATGTTTGAGTAATAGTAGCTGCATAGGAGTTACTTGTTTTTATGAGCTAGCTAAATTCAATGTATATGATGCCTCCTTTCTCTTAAAGGGAGAATAGGGTCAGTGAACATTGAACGGTGATCCTTCATTGCTGTGAAAGAGATTGCCAAATTGAATGGATTTCTTTATTAGTATTTGTTTTTTTGCATTAATTAATGATATGTGTGGAAAAGAGAGAAGAGCAATTGATTTTTTCTGGTCCTGCAAAAGTTTAATGGTACTCACTACTACTTTAGATTAGATGGCCAGCTTGTGGTATGAGACAGAACCTTCCTTTCCTTCTCCGAAACAAACAAATAAAAGCAATGAAACAATGCCAATCACATAATCACAAATTTCATTTTTGAATTAAAAAGACTCCCAGCCAATCATTATTCTGCATTTATTCTCAAATAATTTAGATTCTCTCTGTATAAATGAAAGTGAATATATACACACACATTTAAAAGCAGCTGTTAGATGGTTTTACTTTTATAGTTTGGCACCTGTTTTTTTTTTAAATAAAAGGGCTGGTTAGTTAATGGAAACTTATGTATGAAATATTCCTCTATGAGGCTTGAGTCTTGCTTTTAATGATTTGTTTCTTTTTTTTTGGTATTGATTTGATGAAATGAATTATACTTTTCTACAGTTTCATGCTGAATTCATTTAGTGAAAATGCTTGGTGAGTTTGGAGTGATGAAGAATATACTGACCCTATGAATTGGTTTCCTCTTTAGCCTTCATATTAATTCTTATTCATTGATGTTGTGTTTTAGCCTTCATATTAATTGAATCGAATGAAATCATGCATTTATTCTTGTGTGTGTGTAATATTACATTTGTACATTTCTGGAATGGTTGTTTTAAATTTGCTTTTTTGAGGTGCAAGTATGGTTGAAATAGTGGCATAGAAATATGGATAAAGCTGTTTGGGATGATGCAACAACGGAGACTTTTGTGTACGCCTGCCTAGAGCAAATTTACAAAAAAAGAATGCCAGGGGTTGCATTTTACAAAGGATGGATTGAAGGGTATCGTCGCTACATTTAATGAGATGACTGGGAAAGAATATACAAGGGCACAATTGAAGAATAGGTTTGATATCCTTAGGAAAGATTTCAAGACTTGGGATTCCTTAATCAAAGAGACCGGTGTGAGTAGAGATCCTACAAGTAAAGTCCTCGCATTAAAAGAGTGGTGGCAGTGGAAAAAACAGGTAGCGAAAAATTTAGCAAGTTATACAATTAATTGTTTTCCTCTCGACTAATTCATTTTGTTTAATTAATTAGTTTTTTGTTACTTGTGTGCTTGCAGGAGAATACATCAGACCGAAAGTTTAGACACACAAGCCTCAAGTTTGAAAGCGAACTAAGGATTATATTCAAGGATGCTATGGCATCCGACGAGGATGTTTTTGCACCGCCTTTTGCAAATCCATAGACACAGACAGAAGATGCTGAGAATGAAGATGTGTATAGACCAACAATGCATGAAGAAGAAGGGTCAGGGGATAGCGAAGATGATATGTTCTGTACTAACCTCGTGCCTAGTACCAGAGTGACTGATGAGCTTGCTAGCATTGGTCTAACAACAAGCGCTACATCAACTGGTGGTACTGCGTCAGGAAGTCGGGGTAAGAGAAAGATGGGTGAAGGGTCTGGGTAGAGAAAGAAGCAGAAAGGGCCAGCTTCAAGACAGATCGCGGATGCAGTTAGTGTTATGGCAAATGCATCTAAGGACAAAGCGACAACATTAGATGCTATTAAAGAAGTTAGTGTCGATGCTGCTTTGAATCAGCTGCTTGACATTGATGAAGTCATACGTGATGAGGACTTTCGTCACCTCTGTATCAACCTAGTACAAGATAAGACAAACCAGGAAATGTTTGTGTCACTCACTAAAAAAACCATGGAGTTTGTGGTTCCATGTTGCGCTTTAAGATTTATGACTCCTAGATGTACCTAAACTATGTTTTATTATGTTTGTGACTTCATGACACTATGTGACTTCATGACAATATGCTTTGTGAAAGCTATTTTATGCCATTATCACTTGAATTTGTTTACTGTATGCCTTTCAGTCCTTATTTGGTATTTTATTTCTTCCATTACTCATAATTGAATTTTTAATCACACTCACAGGGTCCATAATCAATGGCAAATTCGAATGACCGCGTTGATCTGTCAATATTGGGTGCCTTTCATATGCAAAGAACCCCACAAAACAAGTGCACGCACTGGTCGTTTATGGGTGCAAGAGGTATTAGCAACCCATAGTTCACGCTGTCATGACATGTTTAGAGTGAAAAAACATGTCCTTTACAGCTTGTGTCATAAATTTGTCGAACATGGCTTACAGAATTCAGTGAACATTGGGATCGAGGAAATGGTTGCCATGTTTTTGCTCACCGTTGGCCATGGGATAGACAATAGGGTGGTACAGGAACTCTTTCAACATTCAGGGGAAACGGTCAGTAGGCTTTTGCAAAGGTATTAGATGCTTGCATCAATCTAGCTCAGGAAAATATCAGACCCAGTGATCCCGAATTCACTGTATGCCACCCAAAGATCGAAAATGATCCCCGTTATTATCCATACTTCAAAGATACTATTGGATCAATAGATGGAACGCACATTAGATGTGTGATCATTGGTGGCAATCAGGAAAAATATATCGGCAGAAAGGGATATCCAACACAGAATGTAATGGCTGTATGTGATTGGGATATGTGCTTTACGTTCGTGTCGGCGGGCTATGAAGGTACTACACATGATGCTCGTGTATTTAGAAATGCTATTTCAAATCCAGCTATGAGCTCCCCTCATCCACCTGCAGGTATATTTCAGTCACATTCCTGTCAATTACTTTCACGCCATACCGCAATTGTATTTATTTAACAATTTGAATTGAATTCAACATTTATTAAGGAAACATTATTTGGTTGATGTTGGCTATCTGATACAACTTGGTTACCTTGGTCCTTATAGGTGTGAGCGTTATCATATGCTAGAATTTAGCCGCCAACTCGAATTTAAAAATACTAACGAGACCTTTAATTTTTATCATTCTAGTTTGAGGTCAACTATAGAAAGGACTTTTGGAGTATGGAAGAATCGATTTGCATTGTTACAAAACATGTGTAAGTACAGCTACCAGACACAAGTTCGCACTGTTTATGCAACAATGACCCTACATAATTTTATTAGGAGAAATGATGTTGAAGACGCGGTGTTTCGCCAGGATGAAGCTGTGAATTTCGTCGATGTAGATAATAATAGCGTAGATGAACAACCTTCCGCGTCAAATTATGGTAGGCAATCTTTCATCTAAATGAATTAGTTGTGTGACTCAATTAAAGACCACATTGTACGGGACGTGTGATCCAATTTGTTATGTAATATTATTTCATCAAATTGTGTTAATTTTAATTTCCAAATTTCCCAACTTTATTATAAAAATCACTTATGCTTAAGTCAATCCAAACAAGTTTGTAAAAGCTAAATTGACAAACTTTTTTTTTTTCAATCTCCAATCCAAACATAAATCACATTACACAATCGAACTTTTACAAAAAATAAGATTATCAAAAATTAAATTGACAAACTCCATTTTTTCAATCGCTCTTCCAAACACATAAAGAACACTACTTGCCGTCTTGGTCAAAACACTGCTTGGACAAAGCGACTGTCGCTGTCACACTTTCATACTTGGTCAAAACGCGTGAGAAACTGGCATACCTGGAAAAGTTACTGTTCACCCATGTAGGAAACTTAATTATCACCCCTTTTTTTTTTCAGAAGTCTAAGCTACTTAATTTTCACTTTTAAAGAAAATCTAGTTAAATTGATAAATATAAATTAAATTTATAATTTTTTTAAAAAATTTTCCCTCATTTATAAATGAGTATTTTCTCTTTTTTCTTTTCTCTGCTTTTAATAGAAATAAAATTATAATACTTTCATTTATTATAATGAAAATGGACTTACAAAGGATATTTTTTTTTTCCAATCTGAATTTATAAATAGGATTAGAATGAAAGTACAAAGTCCCATAAAATGTCAGAATAACTCTAAGATCCTAATGAGTTGGTGATAAATAAATTTATTTGTGTAATTCACACCATTATCTACCTATTACAGTGATAATTTAGTAATTAAACAAATAAAATTATTCACCATCAGTTTGTTGGTATTTGAGAATTATTCTGACATTTCATGGTTCTTTTTAGGACCCATATTCCTTGCTCATCAAAAATATGAGTAAGAGAAATCTCATCACTCTAATTTTGGGATTTTTTGTTTTTTTTTTAAAAATACTCCATGTACTAAAAATTAATTAGCTTAACATAGTAAATATTAAAAAAATATTTTAAATATTAAATTCTACTGAAAAAATATTTTAAAATCTTAGTGTTGTGGAAAAAATTTCTGAATGCAAAACTAAAAATTAATTAATTTAAAATATTGAATGAGAAAAATATTTTAGAGTATAATATATAATTTAATCTAAATAAATAAAAATATTAAAAAAAAAAAAAAAGAGTAGGTGATGAGCATACCTGCTCCTCTTTTTGTTAAGCTGGGAATGCGGACCCGTTCTTTGGATCTTTCCAGTAATTAAGTTCTGACATGGGATTGGACAATGAGTTCCGCTTACTTCTTCTTCTGACTTCAAATAGTTTCTTCAGGCAAGTCTTCCCAGTTAATATCCCCGCCTCTTGGGTTCTTTCTGTCTGTTATGCAAGGTCCCTCCATGAACAAAATGATCGCCAGTTTCAGAGTTCTGTATCTATATTTCTTGCTGCTCTGCTTCATGGAGTCACTCACTTCACAAGACACGATCACTCAAGGAAACTTCATTAGAGATGGCGAGACTTTAGTTTCCTCAAACGGGTTTTTTGAACTTGGATTCTTCAGCCCTGGCTCTTCAACTCTCAGATACTTGGGTATATGGTACAGGAAATCTCCTTCCACAGTCTTCTGGGTAGCCAACCGAGACACACCCATCAACAATGATAATGGAAAGGGCCTTTTACGATTAAATGAGCAAGGGGTTCTTCTTCTTCTTGATGCAAGAAACAACACAGTGTGGTCTTCCGACAATTCATCGACCACAACCAGAATCAAAGCATATAACCCATTTGCCCGGCTCTTGGATTCGGGGAATCTGGTGGTGAAAAATGATGCCTTGGACCAATTATGGCAGAGTTTTGACTATCCTTGTGACACCTTGATGCCTGGAATGAAGCTTGGGTGGGATCAAGAAACGGGTCTGGATAAAGTTCTGTCAACTTGGAAAAGCTCAGATGATCCAGCTCAAGGAGATTACATACTCAAAATAGACCGTAGAGGGTATCCACAATACTTTGAACTGAGAGGTTCCAAAGTGATGTTTAGAGCTGGTTCATGGAATGGCATCACTTTAACAGGGCTTCCAAATCATAATCCGGATCCTATAGTAACTAATGAGTTTGTGGTGAATGAAAAAGAGGTGTACTTTTTGTGCTGAGAAATAATTCCATTTTCGCTAGATTGGAAGTGAACCCAACAGGGTTTGGGCAGCGTTTTGATTGGGTATTTCAAACAAGCAGCTGGCAGTTAATGAGCACTGGTTCTCTTGACCAGTGTCAAAATTTTGCCTTGTGTGGTGCAAATTCTATCTGCAACATTAGTAACAATCCTGTTTGTGAATGCCTGAGAGGGTATGAACCCAAGAACTTTAAGGAATGGAATGTCTCTGATTGGAACAGTGGCTGCACTAGAAGGGTATCTTTGGACTGTGGTGGTGGTGATGGTGATGGATTTAAGCAGTACACAAGCATCAAGTTGCCAGACACTTCTTCTTCATGGTATAACACGACCATGAACCTTGAGGAATGTAAGAAAACATGTCTGCAAAACTGTTCTTGTGCAGCATATTCGAATTTGGATATACGAGGTGAAGGAAGTGGCTGTCTCATATGGTTTGATCAACTATTGGATATGAGACAATTTCCTGCAGGGGGACAAGACCTCTATGTACGAGCTCCTGCTTCTGAGCTAGGTACTCTGTTTCATTGTCGATGTTAATATTAATTAGTCACAACTTAATATTAGTTTATGTGCCTTTGTTTGTGATATTTTGTTTGAAATTGATGATTTCTCACTCTATCTTTTGTTTTTAGATCATTTAAGGGATGAAGGCCGTGGGAGAATTGGCACGAAGAAGATAGTAGGAATTGTGGTTGGCTGTGTAATATTTGTAACGAGTTTCATGATTCTGGGATTAACCTTCATTGCAAGGCGAAGTAAACTTCGAAATTCTGGTAAACATTGTCGTAA
This sequence comes from Inga leiocalycina, assembly GCA_963242795.1. Classification (NCBI taxonomy): domain Eukaryota; kingdom Viridiplantae; phylum Streptophyta; class Magnoliopsida; order Fabales; family Fabaceae; genus Inga; species Inga leiocalycina. The sequence continues at coordinate 52,945,039 of OY725329.1, forward strand.
TTTTCTTTTAACATTGATATATTTTAGCACTGTTCAAAAATTCTGAATATTGTCTCGTTCAACAAAAATAATATAGGAAAAGAAGTGATGGATATTCCAACATTTGATCTGTCAGTCATAATTAAGACCACTGATAATTTTTCTGCCATAAACAAATTGGGGGAAGGTGGCTTTGGGCCAGTATACAAGGTATTATATTCATGTCAAAACTATGATTTTATATTATCTGTATAAGAATTTGAAGAACTTTCAAGTATGACTTTCAGGGTACTTTAGAAGATGGACAAGAGTTAGCTGTAAAAAGGCTGTCAGCAAAATCAGGTCAAGGGATGGAAGAGTTGAAAAATGAAATTGTGCTGATAGCAAAACTTCAACATCGTAATCTTGTGAAGCTTCTTGGTTGCTGCATTGAAGGAGAAGAGAAGTTGTTGATATATGAATATATGCCAAACAAGAGCTTGGACCAGTTTATTTTTGGTTAGGAACTTTGGGCCTTTCCAAATTGCCTAGTTGTTGAGAATGCCAGTAGTAGTATTCTAACTTGTTTTTTTATGACCAGACAAATCTCAAAGCAGCTTGTTGGACTGGCTTAAGCGTTGGCATATTATTCATGGCATTGCTCGAGGGCTTGTTTATCTTCATATAGATTCTAGATTGAGAATCATTCATAGAGACCTTAAAACCAGCAATATTCTTCTAGATGGTTACATGAATCCAAAAATTTCGGACTTTGGCTTGACTCGTACATTCTGGGATGATCAAGTTGATGCCAACACTAACAAAATTGTTGGGACATAGTAAGTTGTTTTAATGATCTCCTACTTATTTATCACTTCCTCTAAAAACTCATTTTTTCCACTTATTTTACTTCACAAATTATATGTGTTTTCAGTGGATATATGCCTCCCGAGTATGCTATGCATGGACAATTTTCAATGAAATCCGATATCTTTAGCTTTGGTGTAATAATGCTTGAGATTGTCAGTGGGAAGAAGAATAGAGGATTTGCAGATCCAGAATACAACCTTAATCTTCTTGGACATGTAAGTAAACTTCAAGCACTTCTTTAGGTCGTATAGTTGGCAAAGTAAGGAGTCAATTGAAACTTATTCAAAAGAGTGTGAAATTGTATAGCTTATTGATATCTGACAAATGTTTTGAGAATTCCTGAATAGCTTATTAAGCAAAGCACAAAGTTTCTTACTTGGTCTAATTACACCATGAGTCTTTGAATTAGCTGGTCGTGTAAGGATTCAATAAGAACTCACCCAAATACATTGAATAGGCCCCACCTTAAAAAATACTCATGTAGGTTAAGGATCATTGGCTCATTTCACAAAAATATGACATATTACATGCAAGAATTTCTCTCAGCGTAAAAGTTGAAATGGAATTTTTCCGTTTTTTGATATTACTATGAAATTAGGCATGGAGATTGTGGATCCAAGGAAGACCAATGGAACTACTGGATGAATGTTTAAAGGAAAGTTGCATCGAATCTGAAGTCATAAGATGCATACAGGTAGGACTATTATGTGTTCAACAAAGAGCTGAAGATCGACCTAATATGTCAGTTGTAGTTTTAATGTTAAATGGCGAGAAATTATTGCCACAGCCAAAAGTTCCTGCCTTTTATACTGCAAGTGATGTTCCTACGAATCCAACTTCTTTAGACCAAAGATGTACGCAGTTCTCACAAGATGAAATTTCTCAAACCACTCTAGAGGGAAGATGATTCAGTGAATGTCACAAGAAACGCCATCCAGCTTCAATGTTCCTACCACTTTTAGACCTTGAGTTTCTTGTCCAGTATGGACGGTGTGTCACAGTTGTAATATAACGTTTTAATTAGTTATGATTCTTAGGTTTTAACTTTATTATGTTTTATTGGCAATTTTTTTTAATATTTTGTACAGAGGCGGAAGAACAATATTGAAAGCATTTCAATGAATGAGGAGTTAAATTAATAAAGAGAGAACATGAATGACTAAATGGTAAACTCTCTTCTATGTGGGGATCAATTATAAGTTTAAAAATTTGTGCATCACGTAATTAATCTTTTTTTATTTTTCAATTAAATTTGGATTTGCATGAGGCTCGTAGCAAAATCTTTTATTCCCCTGAGGTCTATGCAATTGATTGTAGCCTTCTAAAATCCAACTTTTCAATTTAAGCGTTAATCTAGTTCATATGTAACCCCCTAAATTTTATATCCACAAAAAATATATTGTAATTAATTGAAAAATTCAATAAAAATGATGAATATTTATAAATTTGGATCTTGTGAATTTTGAAATATTTATATTTATAAGGAAGTGGACAAATTAATTCAAGGAAGGAATTAAATTACAAAGGTGATAGCAAAATCATAATTTTGCCAATTTAGCCGAAGATTAATTATTTTCTAATTAATTGGAGTTAATTTTAATTAATCAAGACAAATAAAGGAAAATGTATAATTGGATTATTCTTAATGGAATAAATCAAGAATTGTGAAATTAGAGGAAATTATACATAATTCATTTAATTGAATTATGGAATTATTGAAACACATTTATTTCCCTTTTTCCTTGATAATTTCGTTCAACACAAGGAAAATGGAGGGAAAAGTAATCTTGGGGATTAAACATGCTAAGTACCATTATCACATGAAAAGGAGATTAAATGAAGATTTAATTTCATGAGCACATGTCAAAATGCTACATGAAGATATTAATAATGACAATGGTAAGGTGTGCATTACATGAAGGTATGGGCATGGTGATCATGATGGTTGATGGTAAGGGAGCAAGTAAGTCAAATGATGAAGGAAGTATGTCATAAAGTGAAGAGGTATGGTGGAAGCATGGAGGGAGGGATGGTGGAAGACATGTGTTACTATATCAACCCTTAAATCAATGGCTAGGAGGAAATAAGAGCAAATTAATAAAACACATTCTCTTCCCTTTTCATAAAACATTTCAGCCAAACCAAAGAGAAGGAGAGAGAGAGAGTTTGGAGAAAACCTTGAAGAGCTCTCAAGTTCTAGAGAGAAAGAAGAAGAAGAAGTTTAAGGTAAGTATAATTTATTAAGAGTTTTCTCGTGATTTTGCTTAGAAACCTTCTCTAAACCTTTCTTCTTCATGGAATCCATGATTTTGAAGACATATTTTGAGCTCAAGAAGAGAGAGAGGAGATGCCTAGAGAGAGAGGATTCAAGATCTCAAGAGGTAACCTCACAAATCTTAGATATAAACTAGTATAGTGTTGTTGTTAAGGTTTTTGTTTGGTTTTGGTGATTTTTGTCAAGTTTTTGAATCTGGAAAGTCCTAATCCTAAGGGGCTATGCTGCCCAAATTTCTTTGAATCATGGTTAAGATGTGTTTAAATAAGTTAATAAAGGATTAGAAGTGGAAAAGTACAAGTTTTGGAAGCTAAAACATATAAAACTCCATTTTCCCCATTTCTTTGACCAATATTTCGGCGAAGACCAGATTTGAGGGAAGGAGCTGGATTTTCATAAAATAGATGGTTCCATTGGATTCAGTGGGCAAAAATAGGTGAGGTTACAGTTGGTCACTTTTTTTTGAAAAGGCCGAAAAAACATAATTACGAAAACACCACTAAGACTCTACTCGGTCCTAAAATGTCAAATGGCATGCAAATCGAGGCACGTTATTCGAGGATAAGGGAAGGGCGATTAAAGTAGGGGACTTGCCTCTCCTGCATGTATTTGATATTTGTGCTAGTGTATTGATGCATGTTATTGCTTTGCTTAATTTTGTGAAACATATATGAATAATTGAAGCTTTGTTCCTGTATATGTTATGACCATACGTATGTTGTTTGAAACATTGAGTTTGCAGATAAGTCATTGTGTGAGTATGAGTTATGTAATGTGAGCATGGCACGCATTAAGCACTTATCTTGCATGCATATTGGTATTGCTTTCCTACTGAAATTCCCTAGAATCTCACCATTCCCTACCAACAATTTAGATAGGAGAAGACATAAGATATGCTGAGAACAATGTAGAGAACCGTACGAAGGGGATCGCAGTGGTGAAACGAAGACGACAAAATATATATGTTTTACTATGATGAGTTTAGAGATCCACGTAGTACTGCGGGTTACATTAATTGCAATTATCAAGTACGAGTCCCTACAGGGAATTTTCATAATCGTGCACATAATATCAGTATGTTTATGCTATTCATGTGTTGCCCACTGAACTACGTATCGTTTTCCGCAAATACTCTATAATAAGTTAAAATAAGATGAGGGTGTGACATCATGCGTCAATCTCTTAACCCCTATGATCTCTACAATGTGTTTGATTTCAAGCGTTAACTTATGTTCCCTAATTTTTCTCACTTTGTTTAAGAGCAGGCATTATTCTCCTTTTTTTAATTTATGACATCGTTATTCCATTTTTATGTACTTATATATTTAAACAAGTGATATAAAACAAAAAGATTAAAGTCAATGCGTACATTTACCCAGCGGTCTTCGATCATGAGTGCTGGTTCACATGGTAATATTGTAAAGGGACAATATCACCTAGCCCCTACTGTAGCAACATAATTATCAAAAGCCCCCATAATAATTTGAAATATCACTGCAGTATTTTGTGGGGAATTGAAATTAATTTGAGGAGTGAATGGACAAAAAAAAAACCTCCCAAAAGCCCTATTACCAAGGAACGAAAAATCGGACCGGGTAATGAACCGGTCACAGCACAGGTTCAAGGGTTAATGGGTCAATCGGGGTCTAACCGGTAGTTGAACTAGTCATATTAAAATATTATAATTTATTAGTGACAATATATATTAATATATTTTTAAATATCAAATGAAGATTTTTTCCTATAATTATTATATCTTTTTAAATATTTTTTTTAATTATCTTCTTCATTTTTTTTTAGATTTGTTCTTTCTTTACCTACTTTTCTCTTCATTTTGGTCTTCAATCTTCCATTTCCCCTAAAAAATCACAAAATAAAAATTTGAAAAATAAAAAAAAATGAAATCAGTTCAATCGGTTGAACCACCGGTCGGATCAGTTCAACCGGTTTCACAGTTTAACCATCAAATCAGATTGGACCATCGACCGATTCCCTATTCAATCGGTCGAACCAGCCGGTTCGATCCGATCCGGTTATTTATTCTATGCCCATTACAATATTAAAAACGTGTATTGCAAGATAAATGTAAGATAAATGTGTTCATGTATAAGATAATTGTGTGGATTTACAAGATAAATAAGATGATTTGCAAGAACAATAATTAAAATGACAATAACTACTTGTGGTATTTACAAGATACATGTGCCCATTTATAAGATAGTTGTGAGTATTTACAACACAAATAAGCTGATTTGCAAGACCAATAATTGAAACTACAATAGCTTTTGGTATTTACAAGACAAGATGCACTACTACAGGTTTTGCTATATACGACGCACCATACTTAACGGTTTTTAAGAAAACGTTAAATATAAAGAGGCGGAATTATAGGAAAGAAATATATGATAAGTATTTAAAACCATAGTTATATATATAAGACAATATTTGACGATTTTATATAAATACCGTGATAGATAATTTTGCTTTGTTTTTTTTAAAAAAATCACATCATTTACATGACGGTTGTATTTAAAAACCACTATATATATATATGCTATCAATATATTACGGTTGTTTATCAAGACACTGTGAAACTTATATATATGACGGTGTTTTATAAAAACCGTAAGATATATGTCTTTAAAATTTCTTTCTGGACCATATTTTTGTGATTTCAAATTTCCCACCATTGCTCCCGCGCTCGTCGAATAGCTCCGACCACTCATTTCCAGCATTCCCACCGTTATTCCCCTCTCCATTGTTGCTGAAATCGTGATACTCCTCTTCCCATGTCTGTGGCAGTCTGTGAAGACGTTTGTGGCTTGTTCTGGGTTCGGTGTCCATTGAAGCTTTGCAACTTTGTGATTCACATAAAGATGAGAAATTTCTGCCCTTAACTAGAGTGAATAATATGAAAAATATACTCTATACTTGTAGGATTGGTTCTGGGTTTAGGGTTCTTTGAAATTTCTGCCCTTAAACGTTCATGGCTTTTTCTTGGGTTTCTTGAACGTTGCTTTGAAGAAAGAAACCTAACCCAAAAATTTGAATTTTGTTATAAAAATAAGAAAGTATAAGAGATTGAGATGAAGGGAATGAAGAAATACAAGAGAGAAATAGAGAGCAAGGAGGGAGTGATTCTTATTCATTTGGATGCCAACAAAGTGTAGTACATAGTGCTCTATTTATAGGCACTCAACCACAACTAAGAGTTACACAAAGTAAATGGCAAACTTTAATCCTCATGAGTGCATACATTGTAACCTTTGAGTTATGTGCATGAAAACTCCTAAAGATCATTCATTGGAGAGGTTATAGGATGTAGAAAATGAAAGGCCAAGAGTTGGGAGCTCATGGACATCCACCTTAATTAGTATTTTACAACAAATTTATTGATGTTTTAAACTAGACATTACTACTGGAAGTTGAAACTGAAATTGAATTTTCTGGAATTGCTAGCCCAAAAATTTGAATTTCTTGAACGTTGCCATTGATATATGTGACTAAAAATCTAACTGAAAATTGATTGTCAAATTTGATTGCCAAATTGTTGTCACTAACTGAGATTGTTTCTAATTTGACTGGTAAGTACATGTTTTTCTCTCATTTTTACCATTCTTTGAGAGTCATATTGCATTTTAGAAGCTGATATTGGTTCTTAGTCACTTTGTTATGTAATTTTCATAATGAGATTGGTTCTTAGTCACTTTGAGAGTCACATGTCATTTGAGAGTTATAATACTAAAAGCGTTCATGCTCAAGCTGAATGTTATGTAATTGTAATTAGTTTTAAAAGGGCCCTATATGAGAATATAGTCGTTGTGATAGTTAGTTAAGTCTCTATTCTATAAAAAGGCCTTATACGAGGACGTTTATCTTTTTTTAAAAAAAAAATTGGTCTCACGGTGGAATTTTACTTGAATCTCAATGAAATTTCTATATGTTATAAGTTAATAATTGGTATCTGATGGTGGCCCAAGTACTGAGGGTTCTACCCTTCCAACCCCTTTAGCACGCAGTAGGCTAATGCTGTAACATCTTTATTTTTATTTATAGGATAAAATTATAATTTGAAAATAATAAATATAGTAGATAAGTTTTAGGGATGGTTAAAATATTTTTTAAAAATAATAAAAATAATAATAAATTAATTATAAAAAATAAAAAATAATAATGATGGCGTCGTTTCTTTAGAAAAAAGGGGGTGGCAACCATTATATATTAAAAAAATTAAAATGATTAAAAGTCGGTGGTGTGACTAAGGGAAGGGGGTTATATAAACCCCTACATTTTCCTTCATTTTTTCATTAAGACGAAGTGCTATTTTTGGAGTGGTGAAGTTCGTAAAGTCTAAGTTTTTACACTTTTAAAAATCAATAATATACTCAAATTCTCTTTTGATCACAAAAATATTTTTATGAAAATATTCTAAATAGTTTTCTCTTTCTTATGATAGTAATTTTGTGCTGATTAGAGAAAATTTTAAAATTAAGATTTTGGACAGATTTGAAATTTGTTAATATAAGGCAATAGAAATGTAGAGGATAATTAATAGTTAATTTTAATCAGTTTACTTTTATTATTTAGTTAGTATAAGAATTTATAATGAATTTTTTATATAATCAGCCTATAGATAATTCTATATTAGACTCTTTAATTGATTAAATTTGGATTTAATAATTTATTTGGGTTATTGGAGGTATTATTGAAATTATAATCGGTTTAATTTTGTAGATTTTGTGTTATTTGAAATTATAAAATTATAATTTGATATTAGAAATTAGATTTTAATATGATTTTAATTATGTGGAGATTTCAAATATTGTTTAATAATTAGACTATACTCATGTAAATTAGAAAAATAAATTTAATTATTCTAGAAGGTTGATATTGATGATTTTATGATTATAGGTATATTGAAGGTGAAACTTTAATTTATAAAATTGAGTGATTGATGTGAGAATATGATGTAGAGATTATTTAAGGATTTTAATAAGTGATTTGGGCTCATGAGGAATGATCTATGGCTAAGGATTGTTAAGAAAATTGAAATATTTAAGGATAATGGTTGTAGAGGAAATTGGGTTTCGGGAGTTGAATTTGCATAAATTATTTATTTTAGTATTGCTTGTGGTTAATTGGTATCTACATTGATAATGTAGAGTTTTCTTGTGATCAGTGATTGTTCGTGTTTTGGTACTTAAGTTAAGGTTAAGCTTGGAATTGAGATAACCAGGGTTAATTTATGTTATATGCTTGTTTTGAACCATTAGATGTTTTCTAAACCTTACTTTCATCTATACTACTTGTATGATGTTTTGAAAGATTATGTGTATATTTGAATATAAACCTAGTTCCATAAAGCAATGTATTTTCCAACTTGTATTTATGAGCGTGAATTATTATTAAAATTGTTATTGTTGTGATGGTTATGATGTTGTGATCGAATGTTGTATATGGGATCATAATTTGTAAATGTTTTCAAAATCTAAATTGATATATTGTTTTTCTATTATGAGATATGTTGGGTTGTGTGGAAGAGATATGGTGAATTGTGTCCATCGGCTCTCTCATTCCTGGCCCGGATTTTGAGTTGAGTGTTTTGGGCAGACACCTCCCTGTTACTGTATATTGGTGGTGGCATGGGAAGGGGCAGTATTCTTGAAGTTATTAGCTAACCTTTGGCCGGGTATACTAGCACTGATAGGTTGTACCGCGTCTAGAAGCTATAAGGAGGAGCAAGATGGATGAGTGGGGATGGTTCTAATTATCGATCATATTATGTGAAGTTTAATTATTGAGAATATTATTATTATTATTATTATTATTATTATTATTATTATTATTATTATTATTATGTTAGTTAAAACTGCTTCTCTGACTTACAACATTTCCTGCATATTTTGTAAATTGATTTTGGTTACTGAGACTTTATGTCTCACCCCGTCATTGTAAATATTTTTTTTCAGGCAAGACCTCTAATTTGGCTAGAGGCCAAGGGAAGCAATCAGAGGCATAAGTGTTGAGAACCTCTTAGGCCTTTTCTGGTATTGGTGTTGTATTATTTTCTATATTGCCATTATAGTACATCTTATATTTTTGGAGATATCATTTTACTGTTTGGATAACTGTTTTAGAATAATTGTTTAACTTTTGTTAGGCCTAAGGCATTATTTTTGTACTCAAAGATTTTGGTGGACCCACAGCCATATTTGTGTTAGAAACTGTTTTGATTGGAATCTTAATTGTGGAATTCAGTGTTGTAAGACTTGTGGTCTATGATTTCTCCTATTGTTATGTGTGCTCAGAGTAACGGATTTTGCTGTAGTGGGTTTGTGGGCGGGTTTTGTACCCTAAACTCTGATATGTCTTGAATGAGAAAATTGTTTTCAATTATTACTGGTTAATTAGATTTTATAAAACCATTATGGTAATTGTTATTTGGAGAAAGGGTCTTTTCATATGCTAACGCAGAACTTATAGAACAAGAGAAAAGAGCATTGAGGGAGGGCCTTGTTGTGATGAAGCAAGTCCAGAAAGTAAAGAAAGAGGGGAGAAAACTTAATATCAGATGAAATAAGAAAGGGCAAGTTGTGAGTTCTAATAACTTCACTAGCTGCCTTAGGTATGCAACAAAAACCAATGTGCCTATCACTTTGAACAACCAGAGGAAGGCAATTGATACAATGAAAAAGAATATCTAGGATGAAGTAACGGTAAGACAATATGCTACTTAGTTAATAATATATTGTTAATCGATATGCTTAACACTAACAATGATTTGTGTGATTTGTAGTATGGATTTCACATTGGTGAGGAGAAGAAGAATTATGTGCTCAAGAAGGCTGGCTGGATTCTGCGCTAGTTCTGAGGGTTTGTTGTAATAACCTCTTATAATTACCATATAATTAATTATTCCAACAAAATATTAAGTATTATTACACAATAAACAACATATCAAAGGGATCTGCCCATAGTACAAATCCCAGTATATAGCGGAGTAGTCAACATATGCAACCTATACTAAAAAAGCCCTTAAATTTGGCAATGTACCTTATGCTCATGTAATTAAACGAGACATATGATTAATATCAAATCAAGTCTCGTATGCTTTCCCCTTCGTAGTACCTCCTGAACTTTCTCCTAAAAAAATTAAATATTGACGAGGTGAGTCACATGGATCCAATAACCACAATTCCATTTTAACAAGCATGCATGGAATGATTACAAAATAATTAAGTAGGCAAAATATGCGTTCATATAACATAAAGTATAATCTTCCAAAAAAACACTAATAGTTTAGAGAACAATTCAATATGCATATAACTCCCTCGACCATCCTTATAACCTTCGTATCGGCTGACAGAACCCATGGTCTACAACATATAATAGGATTAGTCTCTTTTACAAGACTGCACCAAGCTCTCTAATAATGAGTTGTAGCCCGACCAAAGGCTACAGAACTCATATCAGACCATGTGTTCCCTTTCCGTTGAATATGGAAAGGTGTCACCTATCCCTTGAACTGACCCTTAACCTAGCTAAAGGAGATGGTGATATCAAGGGCCCTGAGAATGTCAAAGCTATCCACTATGTGCACAGTGGCATCTATACAACATAGTATAAAAGAATCAAACATCCCCCAATCACAACTCACCACATTCAACATCTCAACATCACAAACTGCAATATCAATAATTTATTCACATATTTTCCATATTTAATGCTATGCATAATCAATATTAGAATCTCAAGATAAACAATTTAAGTCCACTTAACTAAAAAGTTTACACAAAACATAATTCATATTGTTATTGTACATTTTTTGTATAAAATATTATAACATATTTATAGCTATTAAAAATACCAACATACATATAATCACCTCAACAAACATACAAGGTAAATTAGAAAGTGGTTGCCTCGAGTTCCTAAAACAACTAAAATTGAGAAAATTCAAGTTCAACAAACCAAATTTAAGTTCACTATACAATAAATATATAATTGCATGTTAATAAAATCATCATATCAATATCCTAGACCAATTAAATCTTGTTTTTAGCTTATATGAGTATAACCTTAATTATTAAACAACATTTGAAATCCCCACATATTTAAAACCATATCAAATTCTAACTTTACTATCAAATCATAGTTTATAATTTCATATAACTCAAAATCTACAAAACTAAATCGATTAAAATTTCAATAATTCCTCCAATAACCCAAATAAATTGTTTAATCCATATTTAATCGCTCAAAAACGTCCTTAATGTATAATTTATGATATGTTTAAAAAGAAATTAATTATAAAATCATAAAGCACACCGAATGATAAATCTAAACTAATTATAATCAACTACTTTTTATTATTTACATATCCATAGTTATCTTTTGTCAAAACTCAAAATTCTCCCAAAATCCTAACGACAAAATTTTCACTAATTAGCAAAATATTACCATCAATAGAAAGATAAAAATATGTAAAATAAATTTTATGAAAAAAATTTGATAAAAAGAAGTGATTTTAAGTATCAAAAGTATTTGACAAATTTAAAACCTCACCTAAAATGATGAGGGAGATACACTTCTCGTCTCTCTCGCCTTCTCCTAAAATGAAGATAAAATAATGGTTTTGGGGGGGGGTATTGATAACACCCATATTACCCTTGACTAAATGGCTACCTGCTCTTTAGTCTTTTTTTTTAGAAACTAAAGGGTCACGTATCCTTTAGTTTGAAATTATTTTATTATTATTATTATTATTATTATTATTATTATTATTATTATTTAAAAAATTATTTTAACTAGATCCCCTTTTTTCTTTTATTTCAAAAATTACCTATTAAATTTATTTTTCATAATTAATTATTTACTAATTATAATTACATCCTAAAAATAAAAATAAGGATGTTACATTTGTTATGAAGACATTTTTGTCGGAACCTAACTCTGTAGATGAGTCGGTGGTTCTGCGTTGCAAAAGGAAGTTTTCAAATGACCTGAATGGGTTGATTTTGTATGGTCAAGATGCTCTCAAACTTTCAAAGTAAATTAAATTTAATGTGTATTTTTTTGTATGCTCTCCAGCTTTTAAATGCTTTTATATTCTTTGTTGTTTCTGTCCAAAGGCATTAAGCATGGCAAACCATAAGAGGGTGAAGAACAAAAAATACCTATATCGTGGAGGCTGTACGAGGTGTGCGAACATCGAGTAACAGTTGATAAAGAAGCAAGGGTCAGGATTAGATGTGACTATCACCTGTGGAGTGTTGTGGGCTGCTGTGAGGTAAAACAAAGAGAGCCATTGACAATCCTCTTGTCCAGGAGGTTGTCTTAAAAATAGTAAGTATTGATGATTTTTATTCAATTATGTTTGTGCAATGTAAGAGAGTTTTTAACCTTTCATTTTGCTACAAGAGACCTTGAGTCAAGAAGTAGAGCGAGGCAAGCTTCCTGAGGATGATGATGTCTTGGGAAAGGCTCTGGGTCTTGATCATAATGGTCTTTTAAGGGGTGTTGGCTATGGAGTCTACAAAAAAGAATACTTTAGGAAGCGGAAGAGGTCGACAATGGTGTCTAATCAGAAGCTTCAATAGTATATGGAGATGATCGAGATGCTAAAGAAGACGGTTGAAGCACAACAAGCTGTTATTTTCCTCTATTGTGAATGAATATTTAGCTACTCATAGCATTTATATATACCAATTTGCTTGTTGTTTTATGTAAGATACCTTTATAAGGAGCACATAGCCCGTAATGGCCCATAGGGCATGTTCTTGTCCATCAACCCCCACCTCTATTCAGGAATGTTGGATGAACGTAATAAGCCTTATTTTGTGAAGAAGAAAGTGAGGGAACTAGCAGATTTGGTCATTAAAAGGACACTAAAGAAGAATGACAATTTTTTCTTGGTGCCGTACTGCTAAGGGTAAGTATACTACTTCATTAAATTGGATGCTTATTATGTTTGTTTCTTAGTTTTATTCTCATTATGTTTATTTTACTTAGGGGTCATTGGATGCTCATTGTGCTAAATCCCTTCAAGCAAAGAATTTGGTACTTTGATTCAGTTCATGGGGATCCGAAAAATCAACCATAGATGATTGATGTTTTCAATAAGTAAGTTTGGTAATTTTATTTAGAGTTTATTATGAATTTGGTGCTTTAATTTTTCATTGTGATATATCTTGTCAGAGTTCTTTGCTACTAAGCCACAGACGAAGGCTTCACCTGCTCCTTGTTAAAAGACAAAGGCATTGCATCCGCTTACAAATAGAAAAGAGTAGCAGCAATTCACCAATACTTATTTGTTACAATTGTCAGAGTTGGTTTTTTGCATTAAACTAATACATTTCATTTGTTTGTTATAATGTTCGCAACAACTAGATGAGAGCTCTTATTATAGGTACTGTGTTATGAAGTTCATAATAGACATAGTCACCCACAATCCCAACTTAATTGGTACTAAGGTATGTATATATATGCGTGTGTCTGTGTTTAAATTAAATTAAAGTCATATATATTCAATAACCATACTTTGTTTTTGTGTATAGTAATTTAAGGATAGTTATTCTAAACAATATACGCCCGGAAAAATTGAAGAAGTCATAGAAGAGTTGGCTATGACAATTTATCGGTATTGGATAGGAGCATAAGTTAGCTATGACTGAATTTGGCTTTTGTATGTATATGCAGATGGTGGCTTATCAAAAGTATGCCCCCCAATTTTTAAAAAATATTTGTCACTATAAAACGGTTTTTTTAAATAACCGTCAAATAAACCCCTTCCTCTGGACCAATAATTTACCGATCATCATTTTAATAGTTAATTATTATACATAATATATCACGGTTTTTATTCAACAACCATCAGATATAGATTGCTATAGTTAACAGTCATTATCTTACAACTGTCAAATATAAGGCTCTATAGATAATGGTCGTGCTTAAACAACTGTGAAATATAGTACCCAATATTTACCAATTGAAAACCATTTTATAAATATCTGACGCTCGGTTATTTATCCGTTGAAAAACCGATATTCAAATGTTAAATATCCACAAAAAATACCAATATATATATAGGGAAACTCTCAGGTCCTAAGTAACAGGCATATTCACAGGAAAGTCCCAGGAAAAAGTCAAATATCAGAAAAGTCCTTAGGAACTTTTCTGATATTATTTCCCAAAGTAAAATGACACACATGCCCCTCTTGTAATTTAAACTCTTCTTTATTCAAAGCAAATTTCCAAATCACGAAACTGTGATTTTCGAACAGGAGCTTGCCCTGCCTCTCCATCTGTCGGTGGTCCGGTCTTTTGGCGCACCTCTCCGTCACTGGTGGTCGAGTCCAAGAGGAGTCCTTCATCGCTCCTCCGCTCCGAGTGTCCGTCGTTGCTCCGATCAAAGTCGCCACTGCCATCAGTCAATGCTGCTTCGCCTCCAGTCACGGTCCGTCGCTGCTCCTCTTGCAGTCACCTTCTGTCGCTACTCCCATCCCAATCGGTGTCTATCGCTGTTGTGATTTTTGGTATATGTTGAATTACTCATAAAATTTTAAGAGTTTGCATAGTCGTATTGTGTAAATTGTTGGATTTATTACTATGAGTGCAAGCATTATCTCATTGCTGTCATTCTTGGGCATTGCTATATATTTGTAGTAGTTTTGGATTACTGAAAATAATTGTTACTGCCATAAATTAGTCTGAGCATAGTTTATGGCGCTGAACTGAGTACTTGGTAAAAAGGCAGAAATAAACTTGTTTGAGATCATTTATTAATCTTCCTGACACTTGATTACTTGAGGCTAACCTCTATTTAGTTGCCATAAATTGCTACAAAGTATGATTGGACTTGTTGGTTTTTGGATGAGAATTGTGAGTTGATGTGAGCTTGGTTTAGGTTTTGTTAGGTTGAGTACATAACTACGGTGATATAATTGATTGATTTAGGAAACTGAATTAGCTTATGTGAAATGAGTTTTCAGGTTTAAATTGAAAACAAAATCTGAAAACCAAACTCATCCTTGCATTTAAGCTGCTGATTTGTGATTATTGCATTAATTATGAACTCAGATTGTCCATCTGCACGTGGAACTAAAATTTTGGCTGAATTGCATCATTTTGAACACTATTATTGGGCTAATGAATTTTTCCATAGTTTTTTATATGTATACCCTTAACTAAGATTGTGAGTTTGCAAGCCTTTTTAAACTGAACACACACACACACACACACACACACACAAATGAATCTTTGCTTGCTAAGATTTTAAATTGTTGCTGTCATTTCATTGCTGAATTTTGCTTTTGTTAGTAAACATGCCCCCATCCTTAAAACCCTCTTTCAGATCCGAATTTTGAATTTTTATTGTGACCAAGTAGTATTTTATTCTCTGTAAATCAAAAAAAAACTTAAGACCTCCCAATGTAACAAAGAGATTAAAATGAAATTGTTAAGACCTGAAAACCAACAATTTATTTATAGCACAAAGTAGATACATATATACTCACTGCGTCTCTTTTTTTTAAGAAACCTTTTAATTAGAACCTCTTTTTGTCTCAAAATATAAGATATTGTATCATCTCTTTTTCACAATCATACCATTTTACTCTCAACTTTGTGAAAGTTGTACGAAGTATATAAATTAACAACACTTTGAGTGTGTTTTACAACTTCCTACACGTTCCTCCCTGAAACAATGTTTTATCATGTTAAGTATGGCAAACGGTTTGTTTACAACTAGCAAAGCGTGCATTAACAACATTTTGAGTGTGTTTTACAACTTCCTACACGTTCCTCCCTGAAACAATGTTTTAGCATGTTAAGTATGGCAAACGGTCTGTTTACAACTAGTAAAGCGTGTATTAACAACACTTTGAGTGTGCTTTACAACTTCCTACATGTTCTTCCATGAAACAATGTTTTATCACGTCAAGTATGGCAAACGTTTAGTTACAACTCATAAAGCGTGCATTAACAACACTTTGAGTGTGTTTTACAATTTCCTCCACGTTTATTCTTGACACAGTGTTTTCCCATGTTAAGTATGTCAAACAGTCTGTTTACAACTACTAAAATGTGCATTACCAGCACTTTGAGTGTGTTTTACAATTTCCTCTACGTTTATTCTTGACACAATGTTTTCCACGTTAAGTATGCCAAACGGTCTGTTTACAACTACTAAAGCGTGCATTAACAACACTTTGACTGTGGTTTACAACTTCCAACACGTTTCTTCTTGAAACAATGTTTTCTCATGTTAAGTATACCGAACGGTCTTTAACAGCTCATCAAGCATGTATTAACAATAGGTTGATTGTTATTTACAACTTACTCCATGTTCTTTCCCAAAACAATGTTTTCTCTAGCTAACACTGTGAAGTGGTACGTTTACAACACTATGAGTGTGCTTAACAACTTCTACATCAATATTAACAACTAGATATGCACATATTAACAACATTTCTTTTAGTATCATATGAGCTTTTTGTAATCATACAAAGCACAATCACATTCAATCACTCCCACTTTAAACAAAGTCATACTTCTGTTAGGTTGCCAAACAACAGGGCATTCTTTCTATTATATTACCTAAAAACATAGCACAGGTTTTGTATTAACAACTACAAAAGTTATATTAACAACAACTATTGTACGAATTAACCACAATTTTTTTGTTTCCATATCAGCTTTTTCACATCACCCCACCACCATGACAATCAGCCATTCCCATTTCAAACATATCACTTCCTTTGATGCTTTTCCCAAAAAGAGAGTACTATGACACCCAACCTCATTTTCTGTATTAACAACTACTACTGCACGAATTAACAATAATTTATTTTTTTCCATATCAACCTTTTCACATCACTCCACCACTATGAGAATCAACTATTCCTACTTCAAATATACCACTTCCTCTGTTTCCTTTTCCAAAAATAAAGCACTATGACACCCAACCTCATTTTCTGTATTAACAACTACAACTACTACTGCACGAATTAACAATAATTTGTTTTTTTCATATCAACATTTTCACAGCACCCCACCACTATGAGAATCAATCATTCCCACTTCAAACATACCACTTCCTCTGTTATGTTCCCCAAAACATAGCACTATAACACCCAACCTCATTTTCTGTATTATCAATTACTATAGTTATATTAACAACTACAACTGTGCGAATTAACAACAATTTAAATTTTTTCCATATCAGCGTTTTCCCAGCACCGCACTAACATGACAATCAACCATTCCCACTTTAAACGTATCACTTCCTCTATAACCTTCCCAAAAAATAGAGCACTATGACATTAACACTACCCAACCTTATTGAAACCCCAACTACAATGCTTAAGATCATATCTTTACCTAAATCATGCCATTACTTATCTACCTCCTACCACTTTGCCCACTATTGACCCCAAGCACCAACCTTTCACCAACCCTCAATCTCAATTCATCCAACGTTTACACAAAACACAAAAATAAAAAAAAAGAATTAGTTTGTTGTTCTACCTCTGTACTAGTAGGTGGAGCTTGCAAATTTGATCGTTTGCCAAGAACTTCAACACTACACTTGATCCCTTCAATGTTGCAGTTCCAACTCGTCCCTTTCACCTCGTTTCTTTGTCTTATTAATGGGAAAAGTTGCATCTTCCCTCCTCTTTCTGAAACTTCGATTTTTACAATTACAATCGGGGACATGTGTGTCATTTTACTTTAGAAAATAATATCAGAAAAGTCTCTAGGGACTTTTCTGATATTTGAATTTTTCCTAGGACTTTTTTGTGAATATGTCTGTTACTTGAGACCTAAAAGTAATTTTTCCATATATATATATAAACAAATTTGTAATAGTGATGGCAATTATTTATTTTTTGCCAACAGTAGTGATGGCAATTATAAGACACATGTGCTCATTTATAAGACAATCATGCATATTTATAAGATAAATAAATTGATTCGCAAGACCGATAACTAAAATGATAATAACACTTTTGATATTTACAAAAGAAAAGGGAATCCACAAGACAAATGTGAATCTTTATAAAATGTACGTGGAAATTTACAAGAAAACTAAGCTTAAAGTAAAGTAAGAAAGAGTTGTTTTTTAACCCAAAAAAAAAGAAGCAAGAAAGAGTTGTTGTACTGTAGGACCACCGATATCACCAAGTGAATCTTAATCATAATCAAGGATGGCAACCTCGGCAAATTAAAAGAAAAAACAGAGAGGAGGGAGCACTGCGATACTGTTGTAATGACGTTGAAGGGTGCAGTGGCAAGGGTTGTGGCAGAGAGAGAAAAGCTCTCCGAGAATTGAACAAGAAAATGGTGAGTGAAAGAGTGCATAGGTACCCTCCAACCACAAGAAATGTGAGTGAAAACGAATCCCCACTCTAAGGAGAGGAAACTTAGTGAGTGTTTAGTATCACTTATTTTAGAATAATAAGTCTTTATTATGTAAGTCGAGACAAAACTCCTCTCACATACTTACCTCGTATACCGTGAATCACGATTTATAAGTACTTATTATCCAAAAATAAGCTATCCCAAACGAGGGCACCTGCTCTTGAAGAAATGGCTAATTTGGAACCCGAGGGAAAGAGAAAACACTACTTGCTGACTTGGTCAAAACACGGCTTGGACAAAACATGGTGTCAAACTTGCATACTTGGTCAAAACACATCTAGGGAAAAAATACTGTTCACCTGTGTAAGAAACTAATAACCATTTTAATTTTAGGGTTAAGGTGCAAAAATACACATGTGATTGTCCTCAAAGTGCACCCAACACCAAATGCTTTTTTTAGGTGCAACAGTGACTATGTGGTTATAAAATAGGTGCAAAAATACCATTTGACCGTTAGTTTGACTGTTTGACCGTTAGTTTGACTTTTTATCCTGAAAGTGATGACGTGTATGATGACATGGACGCTAGAGTGACATTCTGAAAAAAAAAACTTGCTGAAAATCAAATTTTCCTAATAAATCATATAATTTAATAAAAATCAGTAATATAATATATGTATTATAATGATTTTAATTTAATAATATTGGGAATCTAGGGTTGGGAAAAAATTGAGCAATTAGTATGTTTTTTAGGGCAACAGTTCTGCTGACTGAGTTAAGCACTCTGCACTCAGATTTGAATCTACTTTAGCGAATGTGGTACTAAATAGTGAAATGTGGATAATATTAATTGCAAAGCTTTACCAGTTAGCAAGTTTTTTTTTCCAAAATGTCACTCTAGCATCCATGTCATCGTACACGTCATCACTTTCAAGGTCAAAAAGTCAAACTAACGGTCAAAGGGTATTTTTGCACCTATTTTGTAACCACATAGTCACTGTTGCACCTAAAAAAAACATTTGGTGTTGGGTGCACTTTGAGGACAATCACATGTGTATTTTTGCACCTTAACCCTTAATTTTATTTATAAGTCTAAATTACCTAATTTTCACATATTAAGAAAAATTAGTTAAATAAATGAATAAGAACTAAATTAATAAAATTTTTCAATTTTTCCTCATTTATGGATTAGTATTTCACCTATTCTCTCTCTCTCTATATATATATATATACCTTTAATAGGAACAAAATTATAACACTATCATTTATTACATTGAAAATGGACTTAAAAGGACCAATTTTTTTTTTTTCCTGATATAAACTTATACATAAGCCTAGAGTGATACTGTAAAGTCCTATAAAATGTCAGAATAGCTCTAAGGTCCTAATTAACTAATGATAAATAAATTTATTTGTGTACTTCACACCATTATCTGCTTATTACAGAGAAAATTTAGTAATTAAACAAATAATTTTGTTTACTATAAGTTTCTTGGTACTTGGGAATTATTCTTTTATTTCATGGTTCTTTCTGGGAATTAATATCCTGTTTGGTAACATGGAATTAGGGAGAATGAAGTGGAAGTGAAAGTGAAAATAGAAATGAAAACCAACTTATTAAATGTTTGATGCAATGGACTTCCATCGATTTGAAGTCACCTCCATCAAAATGAATGGAAGTGACCTCTTAGAAGCGGCTTCCAATTCCAATTCCATCACACAATTTCTGCATTTAGCCTCCCATTTTCTATTGCCTTTGCTGTCATTGACCTTCGTTGCCCCCTCCAACCTTCATCGCACCCATCCCATCCTGTTCAATGAGTGTTTGGGGAGGGCGTTTAGACCCCCAAAACTCTCAATTGGGTGAATAAAGCCCAATTGTCAATTGAGGGGAAAAAATGAATGTTTGGTAACAATTTTTTTTTAATTAGGCTTATCACAGAAAAACAGCTTTTGCCCATAAGCTCAAAAAGTCAGCTTATGCAAATTTAGCGTTTGGCATGAGGGTGAATAGTTAAAATATCTTTTCAGTTGTGCCCAGTGTACTATCAGACTTATTGCAATTTTACACTTAATGTACTTTTTCAGCTACAAAATTTAATTTAAAATATTTTTTTCTGCTTTTGACCCTTCAACTATTTTTCCAACTGTATCCAGTGTGTTATCAGACTAATTACAACTTTACCCTTAATGTATTTTTGCAGCTCCAAAAATTACTTTAAAATATTTTTTGGTCTTTTTAACCCTTTAAAATATTTTTTCAGTTATACCCAATTTTAAGAGATTGACTACAATTTTATCTTTAATGTATTTTTTTTAGTAGTAAAGAGCACCTAAAACTTAAAATACTGATTTATTGATTTCCACCCAACCTAAAATATTTTTCTAGTAACACCTAATATTTTAAAGTAATTCGTTATATTTATTTGATTTTTTTAAATATTTTTCCATCTATTCTCTCTTACTATTATCATAAAAGTCACTTATATTTAAATCAATCTAAATAAATTTTACTTTTATAAAAAGTCATTTACACGATCTAATGATCACCAATCCAAACATAAATTATATTATACGTAACTTTTATCAAAAATAAGATTATAAAAAGTTAAATAAAAAAAAACCACTTTTTTCCATCGCGGTGTCAAACAAACAATCAGTATTCATCGCCGCCGCCGCCCCCATATCGTCTTCTTCAACCTCCGCCGCTCCCTCCTTCTTTAACTTGCAACCTCCCTCTTCGTCGTCCACAATCATCGCCCCTCCCTCTTCGTCATCCACACCTGTCGCCCCTCCCTGATTGACCAACGATGGCTTGCACTTGACAAATCTGCAAGCTTCAATTTTCATACCCATCTCACTCTCTTCGATCTCACTTCCCCTTGATCTCGGCGACGATGGAGGACATTTGCAAGCTCCAATCTTCATACTGATCCACAACCTCCGTCTCTGATTCGACTTCTTCCTTCAATTTCTGGTTTCCGCGTACTTCTCCTTCTGACTTCAAACAGTTTCTTCAGACAAGTCTTCCCAGTTAATATCCCCAACTCTTGGGATCTTTCTGTCTGTTATGCAAGCTCCCTCCATGAACAAAATGATGGCCAGTTTCAGAGTTCTGTATCTAAACTTCTTGCTGCTCTGCTTCATAGAGTCACTCACATCACAAGACACGGTCACTCAAGGAAACTTCATTAGAGATGGCGAGACTTTAGTTTCCTCAAACGGTTTTTTTGAACTTGGATTCCTCAGCCCCAGCTCTTCAACTCTCAGATACTTGGGAATATGGTACAGGAAATCTCCTTCCACAGTCTTCTGGGTAGCCAACCGAAACACACCCATCAACAACGATAATGGAAAGGGCCTTTTACGATTAAATGATCAAGGGGTTCTTCTTCTTCTTGATGCAAAAAACAACACAGTGTGGTCTTCCGACAATTCATCGACCACTACCAGAATCAAAGCATTTAACCCTTTTGCCCAGCTCTTGGATTCGGGGAGTCTGGTGGTATTACATAAACAAAATAGACCGTAAAGGGTATCCACAATACTTTGATCT
The DNA here is from genome assembly GCA_963242795.1 of Inga leiocalycina. Classification (NCBI taxonomy): domain Eukaryota; kingdom Viridiplantae; phylum Streptophyta; class Magnoliopsida; order Fabales; family Fabaceae; genus Inga; species Inga leiocalycina. Next base: position 52,967,057 of record OY725329.1, read on the forward strand.
GAGAGGTTCCGAAGTGATGTTTAGAGCTGGTTCATGGAATGGCATCACTTTGACAGGGCTTCCAAGGTGATTTTTGTTAGCATCACTTTATCAATTCGGATCCTATAGTTACTAATGAGTTTGTGGTGAATGAAAAAGAGGTGTACTTTACGTCTGTGCTGAGTAATAATTCTATTTTCTCCAGATTAGCATTGAACCCATCTGGGATTGCGCAGCGTTTTGATTGGGTAATTCAAACAAGCAGCTGGCAGTTAATGAGTACTGGTTCTCTTGACCAGTGTGAAAATTACGCCTTGTGTGGTGTAAATTCTATCTGCAGCATTAGTAACAATCCTGTTTGTGAATGCCTGAGAGGGTATGAACCCAAGAATTTTAAGGAATGGAATGTGTCTGATTGGAACAGTGGCTGCACTAGGAGGGTCTCTTTGGACTGTGGTGGTGGTGATGGATTTAAGCAGTACACAAGCATCAAGTTGCCGGACACTTCTTCTTCGTGGTACAACACGACCATGAACCTTGAGGAATGTAAGAAAACATGTCTGCAAAACTGTTCTTGTGCAGCATATTCGAATTTGGATATACGAGGAGAAGGAAGTGGCTGTCTGATATGGTTTGATCAACTATTGGATATGAGACAATTTCCAGCAGGGGCACAAGACCTCTATGTACGAGTTCCTGCTTCAGAGCTAGGTACTCTGTTTCATTGTGGATGTTAATATTAATTAGTCACAACTTAATATTAGTTTATGTGCCTTAATTTGTTTGAGATATTTTGCTTGAAATGGATGATTTCTCACTCTATAGTTTGTTGTTAGATCATTTAAGGGATGAAGGCCGTGGGAGCATTGGCAAGAAGAAGATAGTAGGAATTGTGGTTGACTGTGCAATATTTGTAATGAGTTTCATGATTCTTGGATTAACCTTAATTGCAAGGAAAAGGAAACTTCGAGATTCTGGTAACTTTTCATTTGTATAGAGTCCGCGGCAACCATTTTGTTATATAATTCACCAATGCTTACCATTTGGTTAGAGTTCTCAGAGTTAGTTTTTTGTGTTAGACTGATACATTTCATTTGTTTGTTATAGTGTCCACGGCAACCAGGTGAGAGCTCTTATTATGGGTACTGTGTCGTGAAGTTCATGAAAGACATAGTCACCCACAATTTCAACTCAATTTGTACTAAGGCATGTATATGTATACATGTGTGTTTAAGTTAAATTAAAGTTATATGTTTTTCACTAACCATATTTTGTTTTTGCATACAGTACTTTGATGACAATTATTTTGAGCAATATATGCCCGGACAAATTGAAGAAGTCATAGAAAAGTTGACTATGACAATTTATTGGTAATGGATGGGAGCATAAGTTAGCTATGACAGAATTTGGTTTTGGTATTTTGTTTTTGCTCTAACTGATTTTGGTTTTGGTTTATGTAATGTATAATTTAATTTGCATCTGTACATTTCGATGATTGTTTTCTGTAATGTACATTTTGATAATTCTAACATTCTGTATTTGGTTTTTGTATGTAATATGCATATGGGGGCTTATTGAATGTGAGCCCCTAATTTTTTTAAAATATTTGTCATATGTAACGGTTATTCGTCAATAACTGTCAAATATTATATATATATATATATATATAATGGTTTTTTAAATAATCTTCAAATATATCTCTTTCTCTGCACCAATACTTTACCGTTCATCATTTTAATTATTAAGTATTGTACATAATATATCACAGTTTTTATTAAACAACCGATAAATATAGATTACTATATTTAATAGTCATTATCTTACAACCGTCAAATAGAGGGCCCTATACATAACGTTTGTCTTTAAACAACCGTGAAATATTGTGCCCAATATTTAACGGTTTAAAACTATTATATATAAATATTGGACGTTCGGATATTTAATGACTGAAAAATCGATATTCAACCATTAAATATCCACACACAAAAATCATTATATATAGGCAAATTTGTAGTAGTGATGTCAATTACAAGACACATGTGCCTATTTACAAGCCAATCGGTCATATTTACATGATAAATAAGTTGATTTGCAGGATCAATAATCGAAATGATAATAGCACTTGTGTTATTTATACGAGAAAAGAGAATTTACAAGATAAGTATGAACCTTTATAAGATGCATGTGAAAATTTACAAGAAGACTAATCTTATTAACAAGACCAACAATTGGAATTTAACATTGTGTTTGTTGATATATAATAATTTAACATTGATTATAAGTTATTATCATTTTAATTATTGGTCTTACAAATCATCTTATTTGTTTTATAAATATGTATAATTTTACATTGAAATGGGGCTTTGGGGAGGGTTATTTTCGTCGATTCAATCTTTATATTAATTTCATTTTCCCCCAAATTACTGCAGTGATATTTTAAAATGTTATGGGGGCTTTTGGGAATTGTTTAGCTACTGTGGGATATTAGGTGAAATTTTCCCTATTACAAATGCCATGAATTGGAATCTCAACTAAACGGCTAGTGACGAGTATAGAAATTGGACAACGTGGCATTCAGCCTCCAAGAAATTACAATCATGAAGCAGCCTGGTAACCAGCACGGCCGACTTTTGTGCAAGTATATAATTTATCCTTATCATATCCACGTAAAAAAAGAAAAATTCCTTCTCGTATTGAAAATAAAGTGAGGAAGAATTGTTTTTTAACCAAAAAAAAAAGGTCAGGGAGGAGTTGTACTGTAAGACCACCGATATCACCAAGTGAATCTTAATCATAATCAAGGATGGCAACCTTAGCAAATTAAAAGGAAAAACAGAGAGGAGGGAGCACTACGATACTGTGGTAATGACGTTGAATGTGTGTGGAAGAGACAAAAGCTCTCCGAGAATTGAACAAGAAAAATGTGAGTGAAAGAGTATAGGTACCCTCCAACCACAAGAAATGTGAGTGAAAACAAATCCCCACTCTGAGAAGAGGAAACTTAAACGCCCTTGCTCTTGAAGAAATGGCTAATTTGGGAACCTGATGGAAAGAGAAATCACTACTTGCTAACTTGGTCAAAACACTGCTTGGACAAAACATGGTGTCCAACTGTTACCTCTATCACAGGAGCAATTAAAATTCCAGGACACTAAAATTTGCAATTCAGTATTACAATCTAGGTTGATTCTCTTAAGAGCTAAAAAACCTTGAAGTAAATTAGAAGACGAGTTTGCTTTGCTGAAATCATTATCCTATTTTTTACTATTTATGGATTTTTAGAGTTTGAGAAATAAAAATGTCAGAAAACAAAGAGTTATGATGTGAAAGATAGCAAATCTCGAAATAGCCTTCCCTAAAAATTTCACCCAACCTTTATTGCCTCTCAAATTATTGGAGTTAAACCAAAGAAGCGATTCTGATTATGCGTCTAAAGATTCAAAGACTATACTGCATTTAAAACTCCTTGATGAATGGGAAACCACACTACTTAAAAATCAATCAAACTAATCATAAAATCTTATTCAAATGAGCCAAATATTATCACTAATTCTACTTTGAAACATGTAGCATTATACACCTAAACCCATTACATTCCATAAATCTTGATTTAACAACCATGAAGAACACACAATCAGAGAATAACACATATCAAAATTTAAGTTCCTGAACAGTAACAATATGTAAAAATAGATCGATTAACTCTCTCTCTAGCTCTGAGACTTAGGCATCAGTTCTTCTTTTAAGACTTGTTTGGTATGATGGAATTAATTTTCATAGAAATGGAAATGGATATAATTATGAATATAGACACAGAAATTGGCTTTAAAAGCATGTTTGATACATTATGAAAATGAGATTTAAAGTTGAAAATAGGTACACGGAATTGCAAAACTTAAACTATTTGGATGGAAGCCATTTAGATGAAATTGACTTATTCAGCTGTTCATTGGCTTGCAGAAAGCTTCAGCGTTCTGGAAATGTGCTTCGGCCATTGCTGCTTCCTTCAGTCCGAAAAGAATCGAAGTGGTAGTGTACGATTTACGAAGCTTGCGAGTTTGTAAAGAAAAATGTTTACCCCAGTCCAAGCCTTGATTTCTTCTTCAGGTCCAAATTGCTGGTGAGACAGAACTTCTCCTTCTTTCCAAGACACGTGTCACATCCAGAATCTCCTGCAGAATAGTAATGCATTACAGCTGGCTCTTATTGATCACATGCATTCCAATTCACTGCCTCTTAGGCTCTTAGCTCCCTTCTGCCACTCGAAACTGATCCCGTTTTTCGTGATTCAAGATTGCTTATTTCTTCATTTTGTCCCTGCATATATCAAAAATTCCAAACACCATCATATGTTCTAAACTATCACAGATTATATATTTTAAACCCCTAAAAAGTATTCTAATAACAATAAAATCCCTCAGGAAATGGAGGAACAAAATGGGTTTATCACAAACTTTCATACTTGGTCAAAACGAGTGCGAAACTGACTTATGCCTGGATAAAATACTGTTCACCCATGTAAAAAACTTAATTACCATCCTATTTTTATTTATAAGTCTAAATTACCTAATTCTCACGTATCAAAAAAAGTTATTTAAATCAATAAATATGAACTAAATTGATAATTTATTTTTTTAAATTTTTTCTCATTTATAAATGAGTATTTTCACCTTTTTCTTTTCTCTACCTTTAACATGGACAAAAGTACAATACTCTTATTTATTACATTGAAAATGAATTTATAAGGACTAAAATTTTTTCCTAATACGAACTTATGAATAAAACCAAAATGGTACTATAAAATTCCAAAAAATGTCAGAATCAAGGCAATTAAATCCGTACCGGTCACTGAACCGGCTGGGGTACTGGATCAAGGGTTAGTGAGTCAGACCGGAGCCAAACCGGGACTAAACCAGTGATGAATTGAAAATTTTAGAATTATTAATATGAAATTCTAAAAAATAAAAAAAATAAAAAATCCATTTTTTTTATAAAAAAAAAAAATCTGACCCGGACTTGTGTACCAGCAGGTTGGTTGGTTTTTGGTCCGATCTGGGCCTACTTACCTGCGTCAAAATAACTCTAAGGCCCTAATGAGCTGATGATAAATAAATCTAATTGTGTAATTTAGTAATTAAACAAATAAATTTATTGCCCGTTAGTTTCTTGGTATTTGAGAATGATTCTGACATTTCAATAATTTCATGGTTCTTTTTAGTGATTAAGTTCTGACATGGGATTGGACAATGATTTCCGCTTACTTCTTCTGACTTCAAACATTTTCTTCAGACCAGACTTCCCAGTTAATATCCCCGACTCTTGGGTTCTTTCTGTCTGTTATGCAAGGTCCCTCCATGAACAAAATGATGGCCAGTTTCAGAGTTCTGTATCTATACTTGTTGCTGCTCTGCTTCATAGAGTCACTCAGTTCACAAGACACGATCACTCAAGGAAACTTCATTAGAGATGGCGAGACTTTAGTTTCCTCAAACGGGTTTTTTGAACTTGGATTCTTCAGCCCTGGCTCTTCAACTCTCAGATACTTGGGTATATGGTACAGGAAATCTCCCTCCACAGTCTTCTGGGTAGCCAACCGAAACACAACCATCAACAACGATAATGGAAAGGGCCTTTTACGATTAAATGAGCAAGGGGTTCTTCTTCTTCTTGATGCAAAAAACAACACAGTGTGGTCTTCCGACAATTCATCGACCACTACCAGAATCAAAGCATATAACCCTTTTGCCAAGCTCTTGGATTCGGGGAATCTGGTGGTGAAAAATGATGCCTTGGACCAATTATGGCAGAGTTTTGACTATCCTTGTGACACCTTGATGCCTGGAATGAAGCTTGGGTGGGATCAAGAAACGGGTCTGGATAAAGTTCTGTCACCTTGGAAAAGTTCAGATGATCCAGCTCAAGGAGATTACATACACATAATAGACCGTAAAGGGTATCCACAATTCTTTCATCTGAGAGGTTCCAAAGTGATGTTTAGACTTTGGTCATGGAATGGCATCACTTTAACAGGGCTTCCAAATCATAATCCGGATCCTATAGTAACTAATGAGTTTGTGATGAATGAAAAAGAGGTGTACTATACGTCTGTGCTGACAAATAATTCTATTTTCTCCAGATTAGCAGTGGACCCATCAGGGACTGCTCAGCGTTTTGATTGGGTAATTCAAACAAACAGCTGGCAGTTAATGAGCACTGCTTCTCTTGACCAGTGTGACAATTATGCCTTGTGTGGTGCAAATTCTATCTGCAACATTAGTAACAATCCTGTTTGTGAATGCCTGAGAGGGTATGAACCCAAGAATTTTAAGGAATGGAATGTCTCTGATTGGAACAGTGGCTGCACTAGAAGGGTCTCTTTGGACTGTGGTGGTGGTGATGGATTTAAGCAGTACACAAGCATCAAGTTGCCGGACACTTCTTCTTCATGGTACAACACGACCATGAACCTTGAGGAATGTAAGAAATCATGTCTGCAAAACTGTTCGTGTGCAGCATATTCGAATTTGGCTATACGAGGAGAAGGAAGTGGATGTCTGATATGGTTTGATCAACTATTGGATATGAGACAATTTCCAGCAGGGGGACAAGACCTCTCTGTACGAGTTCCTGCTTCTGAGCTAGGTACTCTGTTTCATTGTGGATGTTAATATTAATTAGTCACAACTTAATATTAGTTTATGTTCCTTAATTTGTTTGAGATATTTTGCTTGAAATTGATGATTTCTCACTCTGTATTTTGTTGTTAGATCATTTAAGGGATGAAGGCTGTGGGAGCATTGGCAAGAAGAAGATAGTAGGAATTGTGGTTGGCTGTGCAATATTTGTAATGAGTTTCATGATTCTTGGATTAACTTTAATTGCAAGGAAAACGAAACTTCGAAATACTGGTAAACTTTGTCATACTTTTCTTTTAACATTGATATATTTTGTCACAGTTCAAAAATTCTGAATATTGTCTCGTTCAATAAAAATAATATAGGAAAAGAAGTGATGGATATTCCAACATTTGATCTGTCAGTCATAATTAATGCTACTGATAATTTTTCTGCCATTAACAAATTGGGTGAAGGTGGTTTTGGGCCGGTATACAAGGTATTATAACTATGTCAAAACTATGATTTTATATTGTTTGTATAAGAATTTGAAGAACTCTCAAGTATGACTTTCAGGGTACTTTAGAAGATAGACAAGAGTTAGCTGTGAAAAGACTGTCAGCAAAATCAGGTCAAGGGATGGAAGAGTTGAAAAATGAAATTGTGCTGATAGCAAAACTTCAGCACTGTAATCTTGTAAAGCTTCTTGGTTGTTGTATTGAAGGAGATGAGAAGTTGTTGATATATGAATATATGCCAAACAAGAGCTTGGACCAGTTTATTTTTGGTTTGAAACTTAGAGACTTTTCCAAACTTCCAAGTTTTTGAGACTACAATAGTGTTTTAACATGTCCTTTTTTTTTTTAGATGTAACTTATAGCAACTTGTTGGATTGGCCTAAGCGTTGGCATATTATTCATGGCATTGCTCAAGGACTTATCTATCTTCATATAGATTCCAGATTAAGAATTATTCATAGAGACCTTAACATCAATGTTTTACTAGATGCTTACATGAATTCAAAAATATCAAACTTTGGCCTAACTCGCACATTCTGGGATGATCAAGTTGATGCCAACACTAACAAAGTTGTTGGAACATAGTAAGTTGTTTGATTTCCAACTTATTTATCATTTCATGTGAGACCTCATTTTCTCACTTATTTTACTTCATATCTATACTTTCAATGGATATATACCTCCTGAATATGCTATGCATGGACATTTTTCAATGAAATCCGATGTCTTTAGCTTTGGCGTAATAGTGCTAGAAGTTGTTAGTGGGAAGAAGAACCGGGGAATTGTAAACCAAGAATACTGCCTTAATCTTCTTGGACATGTAAGTATACTACCTAATTCAAAGCACTTTTTTAAATAGTTGGCAAAGTAATGAGTCAATAGGAACTCATCAAAATGAGTGTGTGAATGGATCTCACACACCTAAATCACCCATGTTTATAAGCATTTATTTACTTTCTGAATAGATGACGGATATCTCACAAATGCTTTGAGAATTTCTCAATAGCTTTATAGGCAAAGCACAAAGTTTCCTACTCATTATTCTGATTGCACCAATGGTCTTTGCATTAGCTGGTTGTGTAAGGATTGAATAAGAACTCACCCTAATTAATACATGTGAATGGGCCTCACCACCTAATACACTCATGTTGGTGAAAGATTATTGCCTCAATGAAATTTTCCTCTCGGCATAAGAGTTGAAATGAAATTTTCCTCTTTTTGGTATTATTGTGATGTTAGGTATGGAGACTGTGGATCCAAGGAAGACCAATGGAACTGTTAGATGAATGTTTAAAGGAAAATTGCAATGAATCTGAAGTCATAAGATGCATCCATATAGGACTATTGTGTGTTCAACAGAGAGTTGAAGATAGGCCTGATATGTCAGCTGTGGTTCTAATGTTAAATGGTGAGAAGCTGTTGCCACAACCAAAAGTTCCTGGTTTCTACACTGCAGGTGATGCCCTTGCTAATCCAAGCCATGAAATTTCTCAAACCATGCTAGATGGAAGATGATTAAGAGAATGGCACAAGAAGAAATAACCCATTAAAATGTACTCTCAAAACTGTTTACTTCCATCTCAATTTATTTGTTTTGTGTTGGAAACTATAATTTGAGCATGTATATGTGCGTTGTCCCAAAAAAATAAATGTATGTGTCCACTTGGAAATAGCTTTATGTGAAAATTAGGAAGCTTCTCAATTGCTCTTTTGCCTGCATTTAAGTGCCTGACAGTAGTAACATACAAAGAACTTCAATTTTTCACAACTCTAACATGCTTGGGGAAAATGTACACACACAATTGTTTAAGATAACCACGAGAAGGCGTAACCTTGAAGAAAATTTGCAAAATAAGAGAGAGAAATGGTATAATATTTAAATACAATATATCCAATATTAGATACTTACTCCTTCTTATCCTTAATTTAAAACATATTTCGATTCTACGGCACATTTTATATATTTGTCAATATTTTCCATTTACCCCTATTGATATTCTATCAATAATAACCAAAGAGGAGTAGAAATAATGGAAATAAGGAAGATGATTAGAGTGCTTTAGAAAGTACATGTCATATTAACTAATTTAATTAACTTTTTTAATCTAATCAAATTAGATAAATATGTCTTATATTAACGATTGAAGGGAGTATCATACACACACACACACACTTTAAAGCAAAGTAAATTGATAGCTTACGTTTAAGATTAATGCAGACTCTCAATTGGTACTTCTTCCGGTTCTAAATATAACACAAAGTTAACTTTTTTGGGAATATTAAGGAAGCTAATTAAATTACTTTAGAGTATTTTTATTTTTATTTTTTTCTCCAAACTAATTAGTTTGACTAATAAACTAATATATAATATAAGAATATACAACATATAATATGATTAAATAACTTATTTAGCTTCCTTAATCTCTTTAAAAAAAAGTTAACTCTGTTTTATATTTAGGACCGGAAGGAGTACATCTTATATTTAAGATTGGATGGAATAATAAATAAAGATTATATATGTTGAATTTTTAAGGTTACAAAAATATACATATTTCCCATAGAGCGACAAGGTTGATCTATGTTTTCAAGTCCATCAGAAAACAAAATGTGTTTTTTTTTTTAAAATAAAAAATAAAAAAGAGTTCAATATGGTTAGGTTTGATTGAATAATGTGATTCTTTCCAAATTATCTATGTATTAATATGTATGAGCCAATTCAATCGGACAAATAGGATTGGCCTGATGCCAACATCAATTCAAATTTTACATCTTAGCTCTTGGGGGGTTATTACTTATATTTGACATTTTATAGTCTCTGTTTACATCTATTGACGGCTACAATATTAATCAACTAATTAATGAAGAATACGCAAGTTGCATATGAAAGTTTTTGAAGGCTTCTGAGTTCTAACATTAATTTAAATAAAAGCATTAAGTTTCTCTGAAATAATTCTTTTTTATTATATATGAATTGTAATCCATATATCACGGTCATTAAAAAAAAAAAAAACTCGTGATCCGTATATAGTTGACTTGATTTGGGGTTGGGGCGTATCCACTCCATGACTATTTTTAAAATATTGCCGGCCTAGAATGTTTATTTAATTTTTCAGAGATAGATTTTCTTTATGAAAATGCATCTTCACCGTTTAACTTTATAAAATGATTTTTTAAATTTAATAAAAATTTATTTTTAGCCATTTAACTCTAATAATGTTAGTCTAAATGACGATTTTTTTTTTCAATCATTGTTACTTTTGAATATTAAACTTTATATATTATTATTTAAGGATGTTTTGTCAACATTTAATATTTTATTATCAGTACTCTTTATTAACGATATTAATATTAGGGGATTAAAAATACATTATAAAATTAAGGGATTAAAATAAAACACTGTATAAAATTAAAGCACTATGCACTTGTACTTTTTTTATTATTTTTTTCTATGAAACTTACCATAGATATTTTTTTAACATAATAAAGATTTGATCTTTTAAAAGCTAATCAATTCCAAAGATTTAATTTTGCTTTCTCTTTGTTGGACAAATTTAATTTTACTTTCTGATATGCTGTCAATACATATATTTGTAACAAAATTTCTCGTCTCATTATTTTTTTTGAAATGTAGTAATAAAAATTATTTATCTAAACAAATTTAAACTTTAATATATATAAATCTTGTAAGAAATTAAATGTGATTTTTTTATTGGGAATAACTTTGTAATTGGTCGTAAAAAATAACTTTATAATTTGAGATATCTAAATTATAAGGAATTACAGTATTTCATTATTTCATACAACAATTTTTTCTAAAAAAATTTCAATATCAGTGTCCCTCCTCCGTAATTCTCTCTCTTTTTTATTCTTGGCTTAAAAATTCACTCCCTCTCATCGTTCACTCTAAGCATACATAATATATGGCATCAATATACCTTTTCACCTAAATTTACAAGTTTTTGATATTTTTCTCCACAGTATTTCTATTAATTACATCTATGAAGCGGATCAGTGGACAGACTCCTTTCCCTATAATTGCATGATTAAGCAGAGTGTTTTAAGAAAATCAATACATATTTATTATAAATAATTAAATTAATTAATTTTTTTTTAACATTCACACGTTAACATCATTAGTTCGTTGCTATCCGCGTACGAGAATATGTCAACAGTGAATATGTCAAAAGCCGTCCCCACACAGAAACATGAAGAACGAAGCCATGATAAAAGTTTGTACTAGAAACTTCCTCATATCAGACCAAGACGAAGTAACCATCCTCACGATGCTTCTTCCTCTTTCCCTTGAATGGACTATTTTGCCCTTGGCGGCATTCCACGAAGGCCATGGTGCGACCGACCTTCCTTCTTCTTCATGACCTGTATCTTAGCTGTCTTCTTTGTCTCCCCCTCCTTCTTGGAAATCCCAATCCCCATCCTTCTTCCTCTTTATATACATCTCATCCTTCAATTCTCTTCACTCGTCTCTCTCTCACATCTCTCTGAGTATCATATTTGACTAAATCTCTCTCTTTGATTCTGTTTCTTCTTCTTCAATGGCTTCACAAAACCCTCAAACTCATTTCCAAGATTCTTTGCCAATTATGGCTGGAAAGCTTGGTGGGGATGGTTTAATTGACGAGCTTTGCAATGGGTTTAATCTGCTGAAGGATGCCGATAAAGGGGTTATCACTTTCGAGAGCCTCAAGAGGAATTCCGCTTTGCTAGGGCTACATGATATGAGCGATGAAGATCTTCGTTCTATGTTACGGGAAGGGGATTTTGATGGTGATGGCGCTCTGAGTCAGCTGGAATTTTGCGTCCTCATGTTCAGATTGAGCCCTGAACTTATGGAGGGCTCTAAATTGTGGTTAGAGGAAGTCCTTCAACAAGAACTTAAAGATTACTTCTGATTTTTGTTTTGTTGATTTGTGAATTTGTCATGCTTGGCAAATTTTCTATATACTTGTGACGAAGAAAAAGTGAAAGAAAGGAAATGGAAAGTAACTCGAATGACATTCTTATGTATATCATCAGATCAATTGAATTATTCTTTTCTGCCCAATACTTTTGCGTTGGTCAACCTTCAAGTGTAAATTTGGAGTTCAAACTTCTTTATGAATTTTCTTTATTTGATCACTCTTGAATATTAATTTGATAATTGAGGTGTGCTTGTGGTTTAAGCCTTAAGGCTTGAACCCTTTTAGTCTGCTCTGGTAATTATTCAGTCTTGAATATCCCAACTGTAAATGATTCACAGATTAATGGCGGAGAAAAGCTCAATCAGGTTGAAAAGGAGAGCAAAGGAAAACTTACGAGTGGTATATGTATCTATCTGGCGGCTTCTCTGTTTCTGGACTAGAATTTTACTATAAATTTTAGTAGGAAACAGGCATTTCCTGGGAAGACTTTTGACTTACAGCATGACCGATTCACTTCTGAAAAATTTTCTGTTTCATATATGATCTGGCTTCAATTGGAATAAGATCGTGGTGTGTAGTACAAATGGCCTAAATGATAAAATTATCAGTTTTCTTTATTATTGAAAAGTTAGTTTCCTTTACGTAGGCAAACAGACTAACAGAGAACTAGTTGATGGTAGATAATGATAGTCATATTGTTGAATGTCAGAAAGAAGGCCTGAACATTCAGATTGAGTCCTGAACCTATGGAGTGGTCTCAATTGTGGTTAGAGGAAATCCTTCAATGAGAACTCAAATATTATTTCTGACTGTTCTTTTGTTATGCTGATTTATGAATTTGTCCTGTTGGGCACATTTTCCACATACTTTGAGAAAAATGATGAGAAGGAAATGAACGTAACACGTATGTCATTCTAATGTATACCATCAGATCAATTGACTTATTATTTTCTGCCAAATATTTGTGTGCGGTAAACCTTCAAGCGTAGATTAGGAGTTCAAAATTCTTTATCAATTTTTCTTTATTTGATCACTTCTGAAAATTGATTTGATTATTAAAATGATCAAGCCTTAAAGACTTAAACCCTTGATCTGAACCGGAAATTATTTAGTCCATACTAGCCCGGCAGCAATTTTGGTTCACAATGATTGGCCATGAAAAACTCAATCAGAATGAAAAGTAGAGCAAAGGAAAACTTAGCGGTGAATGTATCTCTATCTTGTAGCCCCTCTGTTTGTGGACTAAAAATTTTACCCTAAACATCACTCTTGGAAACAGACATTTGCCGTGAAATGTTGACTTACTGCATGATGATTCACTCCTGAAAAGTTTTGTGCTCATGTGTGATCTGGCTTCAGTTAAAATATAATTGAGGTGTGTGGTAGGAAATTGCTCAATTTCATAAAATTATGTCGTAAGGAATAAAATTATCTGTTTTATTTATGGTTGAAAATTTAGTTTCCTTCTACATAGGGAAGCAGAGAACCACTTGTTGTCAGACAATTAAATTGAATGTCATAAAAATTCCTGGATTTTCATTGATCTTACCACGTTTATTTATTTATTTCTGTCGAAATATGAAGTTGAAACTATTTTATCATAGATGACAATAACGAGGAAAATTCATATTTACACTCTGAACAAAGAATTCCAACTATCTTATGCCATCCCCTAATAAACATAGCTAAACTAGACCTACAATGAAGTCCATGCTTGCAAACAAACATTTCCCCATCACATGACTGTTGATTTGTAAGAGATCAGCAGCTAATTATGAAAACTTGGTACACAGGCAACTAATTAAATCTGTCTGCTTCTGCTTCCCTTATTACTGCGGTAACTTGAAGGATATATATCTTTAACTTGTTAAACCGTTTCATTAAAGCAATGGCTATTCTGATGTGCTTGCCCTTACAAATCGAAAGGTTTGAACTAGGTTTCTTTAGCCGAGGTAGTTTGAGAAATCGTTATCTTGGAATTTGGTACAAGAATGTGCCAGTTATAACTATTGTCTGGGTTGCCAACCGTGACAAACCATTCAAAGACAACTCTAGCATGTTGAGGATAAACACAGAGGGACATCTTGTGATTCTCAGCCAGAATCATACTGTTGTTTGGTTGGCAAATTCAAGAACAAAGGCCTTGAGTCCAGTTGTACAACTTTTAGGCTCTGGAAACTTGGTACTGAGATGAGAAAGACCAGAATCTTCAAAACTATATGTGGCAAAGCTTTGACTATCCTTCTGATACCTTTTTGCCAGGAATGAAGTTTGGATGGGACTTGAGAACTGGTCTTAATCGACGACTAATAGCGTGGAAGAGCTCAGATGACCCTTCTCCAGGAGACTTCATATGGGAGCTTGTAAATCATGATAATCCTGAGGGTGTTATATGGAAGGGCCAAACAAAGTATTTTCGGAGTGGTCCTTGGAATGGTCTTCGATTTAGTGGAGCTCCTGAGTTGAGGAACACTCTGGTATTCGATGTCAGATTTGTATCCAATAAGGATGAGGTCTATTACATTTACAATATGAAGAATGACTAAGTAATTTCAAGAGTTGTTATGAATCAAACAATATATGCTCGTCAGCGTCTCGCTTGGATTGAAGAAGCCAAAAGCTGGAGGCTTTCTGCTTCTGCGCCAACAGATGATTGTGATCGGTATAATATTTGCGGTCCATTTGGAAATTGCATCATGGGTGAATCACCAGTATGCCTGTGCTTGAAAGGATTCAAGCCAAAATCATCCCGGAATTGGGATGCAATGGATTGGACTCAAGGATGTATCCACAGTGAACCATGGAGCTGCAGTGTAAAAAACAGAGATAATTTTCTTGAAGTCTGTGGGCTCAAATTGCCAGATACCACACATTCTTGGGTTGATGGAAGTATGACACTTAAGGAGTGCAAAGCCAAATGCTTGGAAAATTGTTCCTGTACTGCTTATGCTAACTCAGATATTAGCACAGGGGGTAGTGGCTGTATCATCTGGTTTGGTGATCTAAATGATATAAGACAGGTTTCAGCTGCTGGGCACGATCTATATATTGGGTCAGCTGTACCTGAAACAGGTATAACCTTTTATTGATCATATGCTCACTATTTTTTGACTGCTTAACTACCTCTTTTTTCTGTGTATTGACTGTTAATTCAATCATTTGTCAAGCTGACCGTGGAGATGCAGATGGAAAGAAGATAAAGATGATTATAGTGCCAGTTTCCATTTTCTTGGCTCTTGTGATGTTTCTCACTATATTTTTCATTTATAAGAACCAAAGAAAGTCTGAAGGTAAAAATGTCTTTGCCTTTTTTCTTTTTCTTTTTCTTATGAAGGACAAGTTTGAACTGGACATGATTAAGTAGCATATGGCTATTTAGTCAAAATATTAAACAAATTTCTTATTTATGCCACTAATTTCATCTATTTTACTCCAGTGGAAACAGAGAAAACCTTGCCAACAGAAAATAATGATGAAGGCCCAGAAGAAGATTTGGAACTTCCTTTCTATGACCTGTCTGTAATAGCCGGTGCTACTAGTGACTTCTCAACTGACTATAAGCTTGGGGAAGGTGGTTTTGAGCCTGTATATAAGGTAAACATGCAACGTTCATATTAAATAAGAGAAAAACAATAAGATCTATGTTTCTGGTTTATCACAGATTGACGATATATTAAAAAATATAAACTTCTATGGTATACTGGCGAATGGACAAGAGATTGCTGTCAAGCGGCTTTCACAAAGATCTGGACAAGGATTTAAAGAATTTAAGAATGAAGTTGTTTTGTGTGCTAAACTTCAGCACCGAAATTTAGTCAAGGTCCTTGGCTGTTGCATTCAAGGAGAAGAGAAGATGCTCATCTACGAATACATGCCCAACAAGAGCTTAGATTCATTTATTTTTGGTTAGTCTCCATGCCAAACTGTTAGTTTGCAGATTCGTCTATTTCTCTAACTTCACCTTGGATAACAATGAGTATGATAACCCTGAAACTCAGGTTCCACTACTCGAAGTGATTTACTAGATTGGCCCAAGCGTTTTAACATTGTACACGGAATAGCTTGGGGGCTTCTTTATCTTCACCAAGATTCTAGATTGAAGATTATCCATAGAAATTTTAAAGCAAGTAATGTATTATTGGATGATGAGTTAAATTAAAAAATTTCTGATTTTGGTATGACGTTTGGAGGAGATCAAGCCAAGGGAAATACAAGGAGAGTGGTTGGTACATGGTGAGTATCTTCTAGTTTAATTTTGGCTTGCATTTCTACAGATTATTAAATATGGAATTAACTCATTTGTGATGTTTTTTAGTTGTTATATGGCACCTGGATATGCCATTGATGGGCTATTTTCTGTCAAATCCTAAGTATTCGGTTTTGGCATATTGGTATTAGTGATAGTAAGTGGAATAAAAAACTGAGGAGAGTATTAATCTTATCGGGCATGTGAGTAGTAAATAATCTAACTTTATTTTTTATCTTCTTATGAAAAAAAAGCTATTTTTTATCTTTAAAAATGAACTGGGGGTTTTGGTGGGTGTTCTGAATTTTTGCAGGCATGGAGGTTGTGGAAGGGGGACATGCCACTAGAATTGATTGATGCATGCTTGCAGGACTCTGTTGTTAAATCAGAAGCATTCCGCTGCATCAATATTGGTCTTCTTTGTGTGCAACACCATCCTGATGATAGGTCAGAAATGGCATCTGTTGTAGTGATGTTGAGCAGTGAGATTGCTTTAGTCCGGCCTAAGGAGCCTGGTTTCCTATTGGAGAAAACCTTAGTCAAAGGAAGTTCCTCATCTGGCCACCATATGACTTGTTCCACCAATGAAATATCTTATACCCTGTTAGAGGCCAGATAGAGGAATATTTTTACTTTGTTCTTTTTCTGCTAGTGGTTCAGTTACTTGTATTTTGATGATACTGATTATGGACTAGAACCCTCTTAAATCAGGTGTTTGATTTCAACCCAGCTTGGTGCTTACCATTCTGTGTTGCTATGTACTCCCTCCGG
Source organism: Inga leiocalycina (assembly GCA_963242795.1). NCBI lineage: Eukaryota > Viridiplantae > Streptophyta > Magnoliopsida > Fabales > Fabaceae > Inga > Inga leiocalycina. The sequence continues at coordinate 52,984,104 of OY725329.1, forward strand.
TTTTTAAATATAAGACAAAGTTGATTTTTTTGGAGAGATTAAGGAAGTTAATTAAATTACTTTAAAATATTTTTATTTTTATTTTTTTCTCAAAACTAATTAGTTTGACTAATAAACTAATATATAATCTAAGGATCACAATATATGATATAATTAAGTAATTTATTTACCTTCATTAATCTCTCCAAAAAAAAAGTCAACCCTACCTTATATTTAGGATCGGAAGGAGTACTATTTTTGTGATATTGTCCGTACCTGAACAAACACAAATGTGACCTGTACATGACATTTTGTTTTAACTTTTTCATGAGGAAAATGTTTTTGACCTGGAGTTTGAATTTTCTTCTTGCATGTAGAAATGCTCTGCAACTACTGAAGCAAATGGGGTGCTATATTTGAAGCCTTTGATACGAGTTCAGATGATCAATTAAATAGTGTAAGTGTACACTGTCGTAATCAAGTAATATAGAAGTAAGTAGAGTATCGTTCCCACGAGGATTGAGCACTAAGTACTAAAATGGGCAATTTTAATTCTATTTAATCGATCAATTAGTTGGTGATTGAGAGTACAAAATAAAAGAAAAACAATTAAATATGAGTGCAGATGATATGAAAGCAAATATGAGAAAAAGCCCTAGAGGTCAGATTTCACTTAACAAATTCCGGATTGAATCACTTATCTATTCTAGCCCAATTTATTCCACATGATTGATAGTCGAGTTTCTCTAATTTAATTACTAGCCTCTTTCAAGGTCAAGCAATTCTATAATCAATTGCTAATCCAATATATTCCTATATGAATTTAAGCAATTAATTATGCATTAAGATTTGATTGACTCGGTAAGACTACACAACTCATATAAATATATTCCTATTTCATATGCAAGTCATGGTTTTAATTATAGGGTCTACACACATGTATCTCTTTCCGGTCTCAACATGTATATTGAAATCATTCAAAAGATGGCCAGTCAATCAAAAGCATTAAGAATAATAATTAAAACTCAATCATGAAGGATAAATTCAAACTAGATTTAATAAGTTAGGATTCAATCCGTCATTAATAAGCTACGTCATCACCCTAGGAAAATGAAAGTTTAGCACATGATGAAATTAAAAACAAAACCAAAATAAATTGACATTATATAAAACTAGAATGAAATCCTTAGAAATACTGCATAAACTTGAATATTAAATTCTCAAACATAAATATACAACCAAAAGATGTATGAAAAATGAAGAAATCCAGCTGTCCATTTAGGAGGTAAAACCTTCTATGTAGACGGTATGCAAAATAAAATCCTAAGCCTTCCAAGATAGAGGCATGCAAAATGTAATAAAATCCTAAGCCTTCCAAGATAGAGGCATGCAAAATAAAATAAAATCCTAAGCCTTCCAAGATGGAGGCATGCAAGAATTGATACAATGTATGAAAGTAAATCTAGAAAGTAACACACTTTTTTCAGAAATGTCAGAGAAGGGATCTCTCCTTGTCAACAGAAGGGCTTCTAATTGTCAGAAAAGGACCTCTGATTCTCTTCCTCTCTTCCCCTTTGAGCTTGGCATTGATCTCTATTTATAGGGGAAAAAACATGTGCTACAGTACTGCTACAGTGCCCTGGCGGCTGCTACAGTGCCGTTGACTTGCTACAGTGCCCCCCTGGCGGCGGCTACAGTGCCGGCGGCTACTACAGTGCCCGTTGACTTGCTACAGTGCTTTTATTTTTTTTTAATTATTATTTTTAAATGCTGTTTATTCCAAAAACAATATTTATTTATCAATCACACCCAAATTTATTCTATTAAACGCAAATATCGTCCATAAAATCATCATATAAGGAAAAATAAATATGCAAATATTTTACTTATCAGCCGTTATCATGCCTTGCCAAAAGTTGATCCTCTTTGTACCAAGTTTCATCAATTACGACTCCTCTAGTCCTTAACGTAGAACTTAATTGAAGAGTTAATCTTCGTTCTAAGTGTAAGACTTATTTTTCATATTTGTCAGTTTTTTCCTAATTCACTCCTATTGATATACCCTCAACAATAATCAACTAAGAAAGATATGGATGGAATTAAAGAAAATGATTTATGTGTTTTAGAAATGTAAATGAAATATACTCTTTTTGCTTGATTAATCATGTAAAATAGAGGGTGTATATATATACATGAGAGAGGAGCCTCGGCATTTATGGCTTTCAATGATAATTTCTAAATATAATCCCTGATTTCTAGTGATCCTAATTGATTAATTATAATATATTTCCTAACACTCACCCTCAAGTTGAAGTGTAGATGTTAATCAAGTATAACTTATTATGAAGATAGTCAACACGAATCATATTTAAGGCATTAGTCAAAAGATCGCCCAATTGGTCGCTAGACCTTACATGCCTTGTAGAAATGAAGTTCTCCTTGATCTTATCCCCTACAAAGTGACAGTCGATCCCAATGTGTTTTATACGTTCATGAGACATAGTTGGAGGCAATGTGTAGAGCAGCTTTATTATCACACCACAGCTTCATGGGCAATGACGTGGCAAAACCAACCTCTTCCATTAACTGGTGAATCCACACAATTTCCTGCATCGACTGAGCCATGGCTCTATACTCAACTTTCACACAAGATCGAGATGCCACATCCTGCTTCTTGCTTCTCCAGGACACCAAATTTCCACCCACAAACATGCAATATCCTATGATGGATCTCCTGGTATCCTTTGACCCCGCATGGTCTGTATCACAAAAACATTCGATCTTGGTGTGGCTATAATTCGTATAAAGTATACAACGATTAGGTAAACCCTTCAAGTAATGTAAGACATGCTCCAAGACTTCCCACTGAGCAATGGTTGGTGCTATCAAGAATTGGCTAAGTACACTAATTGGAATGGTCACATTAGGGCGAGTCACTGTGAGATAGTTCAATTTCCCTATCAGTCTATTGTATCTTTCAGAATACGCAAATGGTTTGATTTTCTCAGGATCAACCTTTTTTCTCACATTCTCATGTAGCTCGTCAAATGGTACTCTATCGTCAATGTTCAGAAAAGGATTAGGAATCAAGGGAAAGCTACTTAATGCTGTTCGAAGTTTCCTGATTTCTTTTAGCAGATCAAGAACATATTTCCTATGTGTCAAGAGGATGCCTTTCTTGCTTCTCATAACCTCGATTCCAAGAAAGTACTTTAGCGGACCCAAATCCTTCGTTTGGAAATGAGAATTAAGAAAGGCCTTGAATGATGAGATTTTCGATGTATTGCTACCTGTGATCACAATGGCATCAACCTATACCACTAAGAGAATTATGCTTGCATCTATTTGCTGATAAAACACAGAGGGATCACACTTACTCTGATTCATACCAAATTTCTTAATCACAGAGCTAAACTTGTTAAGCCAAGCACGAGGGCTTTGCTTTAAACCATATAAAGACTTCTAAAGATGACACACTTTCCCACGCTCCCCATGAGCAATGAAACCAGGTGATTACTCCATGTAAACTTCCTCAAAAATATTCAAGAAAGCATTTTTAACATCCAATTAATGAAGATCCCAACCATAAGTAGCCATCTTAGATTTTACACTTAGTGCATTGCGTGGGGACATTATGGTATGAGCGATGAAGATCTTCATTCTATGTTATGGGAAGGCGATTTTGATGGTGATGGCGCTCTGAGCCGGCTGGAATTTTGCTTCCTCATGTTCAGATTGAGCCCTGAACTTATGGAGGGCTCTAAATTGTGGTTTGAGGAAGTCCTTCAACAAGAACTTAAAGATCACTTCTGATTTTTTTTTTATTTGTGTTGATTTATGAATTTGTCATGCTTGGCAAATTCTCCATATACTTGTGAGGAAAGAAAAAGATGGAAGAAAGGAAATGGAAAGTAACTCGAATGACACTTCTGTATATCATCAGATCAATTGAATTATTCTTTTCTGCCCCATACTTTTGTGTTGGTCAACCTTCAAGTGTAAATTTGGAGTTCAAAATTCTTTATTTGATCACTTCTGAATATTGATTTGATGATTAAAATGATCAAGACTTTAGGCTTAAACCCTTTGATCAGAACCGGCAATTTAGTCCGGACCAGCCCAACTGCAATTTTGGTTCTCAATGATTGGCCAAGAAAACCTCTGTCAGATTGGAAAGAAGAGCAAAGGAAAACTTAGGGGTATATGTATCTCTATCTTGTAGCCCTTCTGTTTGTAGACTAAAATTTTTACCCTAAACATTGCTCTGGGGATTGGAGTAGGAAACAGACATTTCCCGTGAAATCTTGACTTACAGTAATACAGCATGATTTTTTTTTGGACAACATACAGCATGAGTATTTACTGCTGACAAATTTTCTATTCATATATGATCTGGCTTCAGTTGAAGTATAAATGTGGTGTGTGGTAGAAGTGGCTCAATTTCATAAAATTATGTCTTAAGGAACAAGGTTATCTGTTTTATTTATGGCTGAAAATTGAGTTTCCTTCTACATAGGGAAGCAGAGAACCACCTGATGGCAGACAATTAAATTGAATGTCATAAAAAATTCCTGTCTTTCCACTGATCTTACTAAATTTATGGCTTTCCACTGATCTTACTAAATTTATGATAGAGCCCAAACCAGAACGCAATATGAAACAATACTGCACTTTCAGATTAATTCAAAATACCTCCCCTAATGAACAAAAAGGGAGTCACAGTGCATCTGGTTCACGCACACAGGTAACACCTAAACAAAAGACACTGAAACAAAAAGACAAAAATGAAGAAAGGATGATCTTCCTCCACCCCCAATCTGACTTTCGAGACATCAGAGATCTCCTCGCCACACTCAATACCAAAAAAGTCCTACCCTCTCCCATCACACAGCAACGGCTAAATAAGAGCCAAAAAGTAAATCTCAAGGGGGCAAAATAGTCCAGATTTTTGTTAAGTGACAGAGACTAATGTTTTGAACGAAATAAAATTTGAAGGGTCAAATCATATAGTTTAAAATTTGAGGAACTAAAACCAAAATGAGTGCAAACTTAAGAAACCAAATATTATATTAATCCTAAAAATGATGAAGAAATAATCTTCCTCCCCGCAACTTTCGAGTGGTCAAGAGTTCTCATCGCCATACTCAATATAAAAAGTAACTCTCATAGCCCCCAAAAGCAACCCTATAGCAACTTTAATGCTTAGTTTCTTTCTCCAATATCTTGAGGTCAATGCCTTGAACATCTGAAATTGGTTTTTTTCTTTGTTGTATCCTCCTAGTTTTACTTTTATAATTTTGACCAGAAAAAGCAACCCTATTGGTTTATTAATTTATTTCTGCAGAAATATGCTGTCAAAACTTTGTCATAGGTGACAATGATGAAAAAATTTCATGTTTACATTTGAAATGAATTCCAAGTATTTTATGTCATCCCCTAATGACTCCTCTGAAGTGAAGTTCGGGTCTAAACCTGACTGCAAATAGTGAAGTCAATAATGACTCCTCTGAAGTGAAGTTCGGGTATAAACTTGACTGCAAATAGTGAAGTCAATGTTTGCGTCACATGAATTTTTTGATTTGTAAGAGATGGCGGCTGTTATGAAAACGGGGTACACAAGCAACAAATTAAATCTGTATGCTTCTGGTTTCCTTATTACTGCATCAACTTCAAGGATATATATATCTTTAACTCGCGAAACCCATTTCATTAAAGCAATGGCCACTCTTCCTTATGTGCTTGCTCTTATAAATCTGTTTATGTTCTGTACCCGATTTTCTTATGCAACTGACACTCTTACCCAGTTTCAGTCACTTCCAGATGGCAGGACCTTGGTTTCCGGAGATGGAAGCTTTGAACTAGGCTTCTTTAGCCCAGGTGGTTCAAGAAATCGTTATCTTGGAATTTGGTACAAGAAGATCCCTGTTAGAACTGTTGTCTGGGTTGCCAACCGTGACAAACCAATCAAGGACAACTCTAGCATGTTGAGCATAAACACCGAGGGAAATCTTGTGATTCTCAGCCAGAATCATACTGTTGTTTGGTTGGCGAATTCAAGAACCAAGGCCTTGAGTCCAATTGCACAACTTTTAGGCTCTGGAAACTTGGTACTGAGAGATGAGAAAGACCAGAATCTTCAAAACTATTTGTGGCAGAGCTTTGATTATCCTTCTGATACCTTTTTGCCAGGAATGAAGTTTGGATGGGATTTGAGAACTGGTCTTAATCGGCGAGTAATAGCGTGGAAGAGCTCAGATGACCCTTCTCCAGGAGACTTCATATGGGAACTTGTTAATCATAATAACCCTGAGGGTGTTATATGGAAGGGTCAAACAAAGTATTTCCGGACTGGTCCTTGGAATGGTCTTGGATATAGTGGAGCTCCTGAGTTTAGGAACAGTCTGGTATTCGATATCAGATTTGTAAACAATAAGGATGAGGTATATTACATTTACAATCTAAAGAATGAGTCAGTAATTTTAAAACTTTCTATGAACCAAACAATATATGCAAGTGAGCGCCTCACGTGGAATGAAGAGGCCAAAAGCTGGAGGCTTTTTGGTTCTGTGCCAGGAGATGTTTGTGATCATTATAAACTTTGCGGTCCATTTGGAAATTGCATAATGGGGGAGTCACCAGTATGCCAATGCTTGAAAGGATTCAAGCCAAAATCTTCCCAGAACTGGAATGCAATGGATTGGACTCAAGGATGTATCCACAGTGAACAATGGAGCTGCAAGGTAAAAAACAGAGATAATTTTCTTAAATTCAGTGGGCTCAAATTGCCAGATACCACACATTCTTGGGTTGATGGAAGTATGACACTTGAGAAGTGCAAAGCCAAATGCTTGGAAAATTGTTCCTGTACTGCTTATGCTAACTCAGATATCAGAAGAGGGGGTAGTGGCTGCATCATCTGGTTTGGTGATCTAAATGATATAAGACAGGTTTCTATTGGTGGGCAGGATCTATATATTCGCTCAGCTATTCCTGAAACAGGTATAACCATTTATTCATTTTTTGGTTCTTATTTAAAACCTTGATTTTTTGTGGATTAACTGTATCTGGTCATTGCCTTGTGAAGGTGAAGTTAAATATGATGGTAGGAACAAGACAAATGAGATTGTGATCATAGCTACCATTGAATTAGCTTTTGTGATGGCTTTCATTTTCGTCTGCGTTTACAAGATCAAAAGACAATCTAGAGGTAAGCATTTACAAAGTTTTGAATTGATCATAATAATGTCTTTTGGGATTTTGTTTGCAAATAATAAAAGCATGCACTATTTTCCTTTTTTATCTGATGAATTAGTTTATGGGAGTGAAAATAAGGATATATCTTTGTCAAAAGGAAATGATGTTGAAGACTCAAAAGGAGATATGGAAATTCCTTTCTATGACTATGCTGTAATAGCTACTGCTACTAGTAATTTCTCAATCGACAAAAAGCTTGGTCAAGGTGGTTTTGGATCTGTATACAAGGTAAACATACAATTAATTAATCAGTTGATTCAAATGATGAAAACAAGTAATGTTAATCAATTTAATTTTTGATTTATGGTGTCATAGAATGACAATCCTTGACTGCAAAATTATGATAGGGTACGTTAATAGATGAACAAGAGGTTGCTGTCAAGCAGCTTTCTGAGAGCTCTCACCAAGGAAAGAAAGAATTTAAGAATGAAGTTGTTTTGTGCCCTAAACTCCAACATCGGAATCTTGTCAAGATTCTTGGTTGCTGCGTCAAAGGAGAAGAGAAGATGCTTATATATGAATACATGCCCAACAAAAGCCTAGATGCATGGATTTTTGGTTTGTGTACTGTTCATAAATATAGGTTATCAAATTTATCCTTTTCTTTAAGGGAAAATCACTATGCATCTTAAGAAAAGAATGTAATCAATAAAAAGTCCTACAACAACAGAGGAGCACGTATAGGCCTGTTGTCATTTTCTATATCGCAACTTGTCATTGTTGCATGCTACTTACTTTTGGGTTTTTTTTTTTTTTTGTGATTACATTCCTTCTTTTGGACTTTAGTGATGTTCTCTTTATTTAATTTATCTATATTAAGCATGAGTATTGTAACTTCAACTTTCACAGGTTCTATCGCTCAACGTAGTATGCTAGATTGGTCTACACGTTTTCAAATTATAAGTGGAATAGCTCGCGGGCTTCTATATCTTCATCAAGATTCCAGATTGAAGATTATCCATAGAGATCTTAAGGCAAGCAATGTGTTGTTAGACAATGAGATGAACCCAAAAATTTCAGATTTTGGGTGTGCAAGGATCTTTGGAGGAGATCAATTTCAAGAAAATACAAACAAGGTGGTTGGTACATAGTAAGTACTTTGTAACATTTTTCTGAATTATATTCATACACTTTATGATAATATAAAAACACATTTGTAACTTGTTTTAGTGGATATATGGCACCTGAATATGCAATTCATGGATTATTCTCTACCAAATCTGATGTATTCAGCTTTGGAGTATTACTCCAAGAAATAGTGAGTGGAATGAAAAATAGAGGGTTTTCCTATCCAAGCCAAAGTCTTAATCTTATAGGGCATGTGAGTAACAAGAATCTAACTACATTTTAGCTTTTTTCAACATTTAATTAATGAACTTGAAGGTCATAAGGTTACATTAATTTGCATTGAAACGTACTTGTAGGTTTGGAGTTTGTGGAAGGAGGGCATGCCATTAAGATTGATTGATGCCTGTTTGGAATACTCTTTCGTTAAATCAGAAGTGTTGCGCTGTATCCATATCAGTCTTCTTTGCGTGCAGCATTATCCTGATGATAGGCCAAACATGGCCTCTGTGGTTATGATGTTAAGCAGTGAGGGTGACTTGCCTCAACCTAAAGAGCCTGCTTTCCTTTTGGAAAGGAATCCACGTGGACAAGAATCTTCTCAGAACAATCATACTAGTTCTTCCATCAATGAAATATCTTTGACTGAGTATGCCAGATGAAGGTTTTGTAGCATACTCCGACTTTTCTGATTATAAATTATATATATAACTCTCATGAATTATGAGGCTTTGATTTCAATTCAGCACATATATTGTGTTATTGTTCCTTCATATTTAAATGTGTGGATTTATAACTTCTCTTTCTTATGCACCAAATGACAGCCTTGAGGGTTAGAAATAAGATTATCTCCTCCTTGACATAAATAATGTTCAACTGTTGGCCAAAAAAAAAAAGTTCTTCAACTGATGAAGCAGCTTCCATATTTGGCGAACCTAGTTTTATTCAAGTCAACATAATGTAGAGAGTCGAGAGATAAACGTAAGGAGAAACTAGCTTTGATAGCTTGAATATAGGGGTATTCGTGTCATTATGCTTAGACTTCCAAAAAATTTAATAAAAAGTTCAATTTGCAAAATACTGATCACTTTTTATCAAAAGTGAATGAAGCACCATATGCTTTTCTGGCACGAAAAAAAATATATAAATATTTAAAGTTGGAGCAAAAATGTTATGACTATTGAGTATTACCTACCACTCTTACTTTTTATAATGGGGTACATACTATTTTTGCATATACATATTTATTAGTGTTAATTTATATGTAACGGCATTGACATTTTTCACTTCTATTTTCACCCTTTGTTTGGATGGGAAGAAAAGTTGGGAGAAAAGAAAATAGAAAGAGATAAAATGAGGAGAATCACTACAAAAAAAAAGGTATTTTGTAGCGGTGCAATTGTAGCGGTTATATTAAACCGCTACAAATTATAGTATTTGTAGCGGCAAGGTTTTTTGTAGCGGTTTCCTACAAAAAACTACTACAAATTTGGCGCGAAATTCCCGCCAAAACTTGTAGCGGTTAATGCACAGAAACCGCTACAATATTCCCGCCAGTTGGCGCGCCAACAGTGTAGCGGTTATTTGTAGCGGTTATAACAACAAAACCGCTACAAAATACCAAAGGTCAGAAGTTTGTAGCGGTTATGCCCCTATAACCGCTACAAAATTTCAAGAGTCTCGACATTTGTAGCGGTTCTGGGCAATAACCGCTACAGAATTTCAAACGTTGTGAACTTTTGTAGCGGTTATTGAAGAACCGCTACAAATTTAATTATTTGTAGCGGTTAAAATAACCGCTACTAATATCTGGCTTATTTAAACCCCTACGTCCTTCATTTCTCCTTTTACTCATTTTGTTTCCTGAGGTTTCTCTGAGTGATTTCTTCGAGATTTGAGCGTTCAGACGTCTCTATAGGAGTTTTTGCTCAATATTTCTCAGTATTTGCACTTGAGGTACGTATATAACACGTATTTTATTTATATTTGTATTTTTATTATATTTTTGCATGATAATGTGACTAATTTTTTTTTTTAAATTTTTACAGTTGATATGGCTTCAGGACAGGATAAGGGGAAGGCCCCTGAGGTCCCCAGACCGATTTTACGGGGTGGCAGCAGCCGGGCAGGGGGCAGAGGGAGGGGGCAGCGCGCAGGCAAGGCTACCGCGGCATCTCAACCCATCCCCCCACAGGCACCGCAAACGATCCCACAGGCGACGACCGCACCAGAGGTGCCTGAGGTGGAGAGGCCAGATATTAGCATTGAGGACTTCCTCAACGAGGAGGAGTTCGAGATCCTGATTGGGTTCAGGGAGATGGAGCAGTTCCTCGATGAGAAGGACACTCGGGAGCAGAACAACCCACGAGAGTCGTCTTCGCGGTCTACTGGGTTTGAGGTGTAGGTCGAAGGTAAATTAATTTTTTAATTTAGTAAATTATTTATTTAAATTAGAAATGTTAACTTTGAATTATAATTTATCTAACGTGCGGTCAACTGTGCAGATGAGCAGGGGAACGTGTCGACGAGGAGGCTGGATGTGGCCGGTCTGAACAGCATGGACCGGACCCTGTGAGTTATAATACCGTGGAATGAGGGCACTGACCAGCAGATCCATAATGGGGGTCACCTGCTCAACCGCTTCTTGAACGACCTAGGAGCGAATTGGATGCGGTTCCCCCTTCACTTCCCGACGTGGAGGCACGTTCCGAGGGGGTCGAAGGACCAGGCTTGGGAGGAGGTGGTTCAGGTAATTAAAACTATTTAATTAATATTTTTTGTAATTAATTCTATTTAATTAATTTTTTTTAAATTATGGTTTTTATAATTATTGATATTTAAATAATTTTTTTTCAGCTGCGGTTTGCCGTTCGGGCCAACCGGAAGAGGTACGCTCTCGTGAAGATGGGCGACGCCTGGAGGAACAGGAGGAACCGTCTCTTCCACAGGGTGGATAAGGACGGGACGATGCCTCTGGAGCAGCTGATGGAGAGCGTCCCGAACGGCGTGCCGCCGAACGACTGGGCGCGTTTCGTCTAGTTCAGGAAGAGCCCTCAGGCGCAGGTAATGTATTTATTAGATTTTTTATATATAATTTTGTAATTGTTAAATATTAAATTATAATTTCAATTTAATTTGTATTTAATTTTAAATTATAATACATTTAATTATTTGTTTTTCCAGGAGCTTTCTCAGAGGAACACCGAGATCCGGGCGCAGCAGACGATCCACCACATAGCAGGATCGAAGACCTTTGCTGTGACCTACAGCGAGCTGGTAACTTTTCAAAATATCACTTACTTTTAGCTGATTATTTCATAATACTAATTATTGTTTTGTAATTGTTTTAGGAGACGAAGGCACAGCAGGAGAACCGTCAGACGGACTATGCGGAGCTGTACGCCATCACACATAGACACCGTGACAGGACTGCGACCTCTCAACAGGTAGAGGCGGCCATTGTAAGTAATTTTATATTTATATTTTTTATAAAACCAAGTTAATAATGAAAAATGCTAATTAGTAATTGTTTCATAAAATGGCAGGAGCGGATGTAGTAGTCGCAGGCTGAGCTGCGACAGACCTAGCCTGAGGAGTCACAGGGGTCAGTGGACCCGACGGATCCTTTAAAGGCGGGTCTGGCTCATCCTGAGCACCCCGGACGCATGCGGGGGATGGGGATAGGCGCCAGACCCAGCATGGTCTACAGCAAGAAAGCCGCCTCTGAGGCTGGCAGCTCTAGAGGGGTCAGACGTCGGAGGGATGAGTCTATTGACCAGCTGCGGTCAGATTTGGAGCAGACGCAGCAGCAGCAGCAGATGCAGGTACAGCAGCAGCAGCACCTGCAGATGCACGCTTATATGTTGTACGCTCAGCAGACGCAGTGGCGTGAGATCGCGAACAACATGCTTGAGGGAGCATGAAGTCGCCTGTTCCCGAATGAGCAGCATCCAGCGGTTCCCCCTGTCCCTCGCTACATCGTCCCGAGTACTACTCCTCCTGCTACTGCTCCTCCTCTTGCTGATGACGATGGTGCGATTCACTCTGCGCAGCGGCCCGATCCAGTGGCATATGAAGGAGCCCCACTTGAGGGAGCACCAGAGGATCAGCCCCCAGCTCCTTAGTTTAGGACTTTTTTTTTTTGTTTAAACATTTGTAAATATATATATGAGTTTTTATTTCAGAACTTTCTTATTGTGTTTTATATAATTATATTTATATTATTAGATCGTGTTGTTTAATTTATGAATTATTTATATCTAAATTTAAAAAAAAAGTATATATATATTTGTAGCGGTTATTAGTTTAAAACCGCTACAAATATATACATTTGTATCGGTTTTAATTTAAAACCGCTACAAATGTATATATTTGTAGCGGTTTTAAACTAATAACCGTTACAAATGTGTATATATATAATTGTAGCGGTTTCCCAAGAGAAACCGCTACAAATATATATGTTTGTAGCGGTTATACACTAATAACCACTACAAATACTCATAATTTGAATTTTGAAATTTGCCGCCTTTGTGCACATTTGTAGCGGTTATGTTATGTATAACCGCTACAAATTAAAAAATTATTTTTAAATTTAATGTCCAACGGCTTTAATATTAATAGCGGTTTTATATATATAACCGCTACTAATACGCAACAAGTAAATTTTGAATTTCCCACCAATGTGTAACGGCTTGAACATTAGTAGCGGTTTTATATATATAACCGCTACAAATACTCAACAAGTACATTTTGAATTTCCCACCAATGTATAACGGCTTGAATATTAGTAGCGGTTTTATATATATAACCGCTACTAATATTTTATAACTGTAGCGGTTGGTGTAGGGGTTTAATAACCGCTACAAAATTATAAACGTTGAAATTTCAGAATATAAGGTTCTAGGCATTCGTCATTATCTTCTCACTCATCTTCTTCTCTATACTTTCTTCTCTCTCACTTGTAGCTATGGATAAATCATGGATAAGGTTGCCGCACAATTCTCCTGAATATTTGTACGGATTAAATAGTTTCTTAGATTTCGCATTCACTCACGCCAGCTGTAACGGCAAGATCGTCTGTCCGTGTCGGAAATGCAAGTTCAAGAAGTGGCATGCACGAAATGTTGTGAAGGAACATTTTCTTGTGAAGCCTTTCCCTGAGGACTATACGTTCTGGGCAGTTCATGGTGAGAAGGCCGGCATTAGATATGATGATACTCTTCCTCGAAGTTCTCAAGTAGGCGTTCAAGTATATGAAGATGATCCTGTGAATGATGCTGTGCGTGATGCGTTTGGATTTCAAGGCGACAACTTCAACGAAGAAGTGCACAGCTCTGAGCCGGCTTTTATGGGGAATGAAGTAGCTCGGGATTTTTTCAGCTTGATGGATGAGGCAGATCGTCCTTTATATCAAGGTTGTCGCAAATATTCTAAATTATCTTTCTTGATCAAATTGTATCATATCAAGTGCTTGTGTGGGATCACAGATAAGGGAATGTCGATGTTGCTCGACTTATTACAAGATGCATTCCCCGACGCCGAGATTCCCACAACCTTCTACGAGGCCAAGAAGATTATCAACAGGTTGGGGTTGAATTATCAAAAGATTGATGTGTGCCCAAATGATTGTATGCTGTATTGGGGAGACGATTCCAGCAGGGAGACGTGTAAGAGATGTCACACATCGAGGTACAAGACAATTCGGAAGGGGAAAAAGCAGAAGAAGAAACCTGCAAAGATTCTCAGGTACTTCCCTTTGAAACCTCGTCTACAAAGATTATTTATGTCATCTAAAACTGCTAAGCACATGAGGTGGCATGCCGTTAATAAAAACGAAGACGGTAAATTAAGACATCCGCGGGATGCAGCTGCTTGGAAAATGTTTGACAACGACTTTCCAAATTTTGCGACTGACCCCAGAAATGTTCGGCTTGCGTTGGCGACCAACAGTTTCAATCCTTTCGGGAATCTTAGCACAAGTTACAGTATTTGGCCAGTAGTTTTAGTTCCCTACAACTTACCCCCTTGGATGTGTATGAAACAAAGCTCTTTCATTATGTCTATGATCATTCCAGGCAAAAAGGCACCGGGTAATGACATCGATGTGTATCTCCAACCGCTTATTGCGGAATTGCTTGACCTGTGTAATGTCGGCTTGGAGATATACGACGCTTACAGCAAGACTTTGTTCAACATGCGTGCAGCCTTGATGTAGACAATTAGTGACTTTCCTGGCCTTGGCACATTATCTGGTTGGAATGTGCATACTGGGTCGGCGTGTTCAGCTTGCAATTTTGACTCTAACGCATTGCGCCTTCCCCACAGCCAAAAGTGGTGCTTTATGGGGCATCGGAGGTTTCTCGATGGAACGCATAAGTTCAGATTGCAACGGAATCGCTTTAATGGGAAACCAGAGAAAAGAGGACCACCTCAGACTTTGTCCGGTACAGATATCTTACAGCAGCTTGAGCATGTTGACTTCGAGTTTGGAAAAAGCGACGATTCAGCACAAAATCGCCAAAAGACGCGCATGACTTCGGCGCCTCAGCAGTGGAAGAAGATAAGTATTTTCTTCACGCTTCCATATTGGAGATCTAATTTACTTCGCCACAGTCTTGATGTAATGCACATTGAAAAGAATGTTTGCGACAATGTGCTGTATACGCTGCTTAACGAACCCGACAAGACAAAAGATCACCTTCAAGCGAGGAAAGATTTACGCGACATGGGAGTTCGTGAAGACACTTGGCCAGATGAGCATGACAGATTTACACCGGCAAAGTTTACCCTCACAAAACCGAACAAGGATGTGTTCCTCGCGACATTGAAGAAATTAAAAGTTCCTGATGGGTATTCAAGCAACATTTCTCGATGTGTCGACTTGCAGGCTCGAAAGGTTGCTGGACTGAAGAGTCACGACTCACATGTTCTTATGCAGCAGTTACTCCCTCTGGCTATAAAGAATACACTTCCTCCCGATGTTTCCATCATTTTGGTGGAACTTTGTTCTTTCTTTCGCAAGTTGTGTTCTAAGGTTTTGATCATTGAGGAGCTCGATCAGCTGCAGTCAAAAATCATTCTTACGCTTTGTCATTTGGAGATGATCTTTCCTCCGTCCTTTTTTACTGTGATGGTTCACCTCACAGTCCACCTCGATCATGAAACAAAGCTCGCTGGACCAGTACAATATCATTGGATGTATCCGATTGAGAGGTACTCATTTTAAATATGTGCTTTCATTTATTGTCCGTATTTAATGTTTGCTAGTCGTCCTTTTCATCATTTTATATCAATTTTCTCTTCTGTACTTCGTAGGTTCCTTGGGAAATTAAAATCTTACGTGAGGAATAAGGCGTGGCCAGAAGGTTCTATAGCTGAAGGCTATATAGGGGATGAGGTGCTATATTTTTGCTTAAGGTATTTTAATGATCTTGAGACGGCTTTCAACCGCCCGCCTCGTGTTGACGATTGTCCCGAACCTGCGCCGACATCAGGAGAATTTATCCCTCGTGTTGGTAAACCAGTTGGAGCAACTGAGAACTTCAAACTAACGGCAACTGAGAAGTTCCAAGCACATAGACATGTCTTGATTAATTGCACTCAAGTTGAACCTTTCATAAGGTAAGAATTGTACACTCACATGTTATTCGATCTATATCTTTCGTAACATTTCTCACTTTCATTTCACTAACGCCTCTCCATTATTAATTGCAGGGAATTCAGAAGTCATGTGAAGCGTCAACTCAGGATCCGTACACAGACATCCTCGGAAGTTGATAGGAGGGTCCACAGAGAATTTTCGAGCTGGTTTGCGCGCAGAATACTAAATGACCACAACCCACACTCACCAGATTTCAGAGCTCTCGCAATCGGCCCTCTTGATCATGCAAAACGGTTTACAGCATACAATGTCAATGATTTTAAGTTTTGCACGGTTTCACGGGATCAAGGATTGCAAACACAGAATTCGGGTGTTTATGGCACATTTGGGACAAGGAGTTATGCGAGCAACAGTGACGCCAACATGTAGTTTGGAGGCGTCCCTTACTATGGCAAGCTTCTTGATGTGGTCGAGCTTAATTATCAAGGCCGTTTCACCGTGACGCTGTTCAAGTGTTTGTGGGCAAATACCACTACTTCTCGGGGACTGACAACTGACGACCTAGGGATCACATCAGTCAATTTCTCACGGCCGATTCATACTGGTATTTCTCAAGATGATGAGCAGTATATTCTAGCTTTAGAGGCACATCAGGTTTATTATGTCGAGAACGAGAGGCATAGGGATTGGCACATGGTCGTTCATTTAAAGCCAAGAGACCTTTACGACATGGGTGAAGGCAATAACATCGTCTACGAGAGTGAGCCATTTCAGCCAGCTGATTTTGAAAACTACTTCCCTGAAGGCGATGACAATTTACCTCTACTGCGGTGAGTTTTTTTAAGTCCATGTCATTTGAATTAAATTTTTTAAATTTAATAATACATCAATAACAATAATTTTTCTACAAAATTTCTGTAGGGATGGCGACGATAAGTTATCAAATTCAAGTGTAAAAAATTTGTCTTTACAAAAAATGCAAAAAATTTGTTAAAATAAAATGTAAAAAAAAATAGTAAAAAAATAATTAAAATAATATTTGTAGCGGTTATTAAACCGCTACAAAATTATAAATAACCGCTACAAATAGCACTATGAATATTAAACCGCTACAAAAATATAAATAACCGCTACTAATTAATAACCGCTACATTAACTGTTACATTAACCGCTACAAATAGTACGTGGATCCCTATAAATACCCTTACCACAACTCATTTCAAACACTCCCCAATTTCTTTTCACCTTACATTTCTTTCATTTCCTCTCATTTACAACTTCTTTCGTATGAGTAGAGGAGCTGAATAATACGATCAAATATGGTAACAAGATTTTCAATTTTTTTAGAATACTTCTTTCCTTTTTATAAAATTTATTCTAATCATTTTTTTTTCTAGATATATCATAACTCTATCTCATTTTCATCTATTTTTCATACACAATTACATTATATTAGAAAACATAATAATTCCTTATTACCTAGCTATCCTTAATAATATTATTAATATAAATTTTATACTAATCCTATTCAATTACATTTTTTATTTTTATTTATTAATAAGTTAAACTATTGAATAATAAACTAATTGAAATAGAAAAAATAATAACAAAATAAACTATTTAATATAATATTGAAAAAACAGAAAAAAAAATCATTGTATATTTTTAAAAAAAATTTTAAATATTTGTAGCGGTTATTAAACCGCTACTAAATAACGTGCCTTTTTACGACTCAATTTAAATTTTTTGGCGCTAATTTTGAATTTCATGAAATTAGTAGCGGTTTTAAAAACCGCTACTAATTTCATGAAATTCAAAATTAGTAGCGGTTTGTTAACCGCTACAAAATTAAAAAAATGTCATTTTTTTTTCGCCAACAAATTTTCAATTTTTTATATTTGTAGCGGTTTATTAACCGCTACAAAATAAAAAATTCTTTTTTTTAGCTTTCAATATAATTTTTTATATTTGTAGCGGTTATATAACCGCTACAAATATCCTTGGGTATTGTAGCGGTTAAGTTGAACCGCTACAAAGTAAGTAGCGGTTATTTTTGATTGAGTAGCGGTTTTATAAAACCGCTACAAAACTGCTTGTAACGTACGATTTAGTAGCGGTTTGAGTAACCGCTACTAACCTAGTTTGTAGCGGTTAGAACCGCTACTAATACCCATTTTTAACTGTTACTAAATCACGTTTTTTTTTGTAGTGAATAGAAAAATAAAGAGAAAGTATTATTAATCTTTTTGCTTGGACGAGTGAGAGAAAACTGGAAGAAGAGAAAATGAAAAAATGTTTGATGACTAAAATACCCTTACCCATATATTAAAATAATCCTATTTAAAATTAAATTAAATATCACCATGACAAAATCATTTTAATATTAACATCATCAAATAATTTAATATAATAAATATTTATTTTAATGAAACAAAATAAAATGTTATTTTTTTAAGGTAAGAAATAAAAAGTGGATAATTTTTTAAATTAAATATAATAAAACCAAATAAATAAATTATACACTATCCCAAATTATCAATGATTGCTGAAAATAATATAAAAATGAAAAGGTTAAAGTGTAATATAAAAAGTTAAACACTTTTTCCCCAAAAAAAAACTATTTTAACAGAAATTAATAAAACAGATTTTTCAAATATTATTTATTTACTTTTGTAGATATGCTCATATGCGTGGTGTAAGTGTAGGTGAGAAGGACTTTTTTTTTTTTTTGGTTTGAATCAGTGGTTAATAGAGTTATTGCGGTACAACGTTAAAAAAAAAAAAAGCACTGTTGTGGTGGGAGTTTAGACAGAAAGAAAAAAAGTAAAATGCAAAGGGCAATTTTGGGCATTAGTTTTTCTCTCCAAAATCTCCCCACTTTTGGAGAGAAATTTTGAGAAGAAAAAACTATGTGGGACCCACCTCATTTTCTTCCATACTTTTTCTCCCCCCTCCTTTTTCTTCCACATTCAAGCAGAAAACTTTCTCCCCCCCTCCTCATTTTCTATCCCACTTTTCTTTCCTCTCCTATTTCCCCTTAATCCAAGCAGAGCCTCAATGTTCATGGGTAAATTATACCTCCACAAAAAAAATATAGTGTTTGATGCACTTTTGGAGTTTTGGTGGAAAATCATAAATACTTTTATACCTCACAGGGGGAAAAAAAGGAAAATGGAGTGAATGTCTATAAATGTTTGCCTTGAATGCTTATGCATGAAACGATTAGGCTTACATTTAAACGCTGGTAGCTGACAGTTGGGCTATAAATTCCATTTTCTGGAGGCCTTCAATTTGTTGTTGCAAGGATGTGGAGATTGAAACTTGAAAATATAGTGATCATTTTCTTATAAGCATGAGAGGGATTCTCGTTTCCTAATTTTTTCCCAGAAATTTATCTCAAATGGTGAAACAGACATTAGTTATTAAGTTCATAACTCACGTTCATAATATATAATATATGCATATGCATATGCATATATATATATATATATATTAACAAGTTCATATAGATGTTCTATTTGTTTGTTTGAGATTGCTCTTCTACAATCATATATACATCAACATTAGATTGTATGTAATTCTGCACCACATTAACAAGAAATATAATGATAAATTGGCCAATTATAAACATTATATTACTGCAGAAATTATAGGGAAAATCTATTATAAAGAACTTTAAAAACATTAAAAGACAGAAAGATGGTCCCAATATTCATAATACTAGAGAAGTGTGAGGGCAAGATTTATCCTTTTTGAAATCAAAAGGAAATGATACAAATGTCTTCATATACATATATACATATATATATATATATACCTCTTATCCAAACTCCAATGACCCAATGAACAACACAATCTTCTCCAATAACTGCAATGAACGATGGCAGAGAAAACAAAGTGAAACTCCAATCCTCCCATATTCTTTCACTTTATATTAACTGGGACGAATTGCGGGTTCGAGAACTAGCTCCGACGGTCGCAACCCAGCTCAAATGAGCGACGCATGAGGGTATCATGCACCGTCGATCATTGTGAGACTACATAAAGAGATAGATATGTGACATTTGATTCTTCCTTGGTAGGCAGTGAGACTCAATTCATTATCAGGAGTTGGAAGTGTGAGACTTTAGAAGGAGATAGGTTGTTCTACTACTGTGGGTCTTTGGTTTTTTCACAATCAAGAGCTGTAGTTGAATATTGATTTCTATATTGAGATTCAGAGTTTTCATTGTTATGAAAAATATATTAGTTTTTCCTACTCTACTAAAGGTTCATCCACTAGTGATTTTTAATGTTGATTATATCCTTTGGTATCCATCTTCAATAAGAAGTTTAAACTGCTACGTAGGTGTTACGTTGGTGCCTTAGATGCTTCGCCAGAAAGTGTTGGTCTTTTCATGGTAACCTTAGATGCTTCGCCAGAAAGTGTTGGTCTTTTCATGGTAATGAACTAGCATGTACTCCCTTATGCATTGCATGGGAAGCTTGTGCTTCTGCTTATTATAAATTAGAAACATTATCAATTTTCCCAACATTTTTCATTGTCTTACTATCTGAAATGTTCTTGACATACTAATAATATACATGTAATGCTTACATATTACACTATTAGTAGTCATACTATCATTAATTCAAATTTTGGAATACTTCTTGCTACACAACATTCCTTGTAGTCCTCTTGTCCTTGTTGTTATTATCGCCAACAACTATCTTCAAGCCTTTCATGGTTTTAACTCTTGACAATGCAACATATAGTTGTCCATGTGTACAGATTGGTTTGTAAAAATACAATTCAACATGTTGTAGAGATTGCTTCTAACTTTTATTGATAGTCATAGCAAAAGAAAGAGTAATTGGGAATTGTCTTCGTTGCATGTGGAATGGCCAGCGACTTTCTGAAGGATTCATATCCATTATATGAATGAGGACCTTATAATTTGGATGTGAACCATTTAAAGTGATTGCCTCAATAACGGTTTTTCCCAATTGAGTTATGCAGAGATGAGTTCCATGCATAATTCGGATGACTAATCAATGTGACTTAGCAACATAATTGGTGTTCCAACTTTGAGAATAAGTTTATGTGGTGCCACGGGGAGCTTATAATTCCTGACTTATTATGTCTTAATTGTAATTATATTAAAAAAACAATTATTCCCTAATTGTGGTTGAGATCCTAAAATGGTCACAACTTTATAATAGGTTATTAAATAATGTATATGCATACAATAAACCTTTCAACATAGCTATTGAGAGTAGAAAGTGAAATTGCTATACATTGAAAATTTAGCTAGTTCACAAGTACAGGTCTTGTGTTACCTTATGGTCCCACTAATACAATAGATTAAAGTTGCAACAAATCATTGGTCTCTAAATTTATTAGTAGTTTACAATTCCTTATCTCTCTTAATGAACATATATAATTCTTAGGGATATATGAGTAAACTAAGCCACAAAGCTCATTGAGAGATGAAGAAGTTGTAGTTTTGTCTTCTTTTCTTAAACAAAACAGAGAGCATGTTGGGTAATACTAAGTCGTATTGTGCTCTCATTATTTCCCCTCTCCCTATTATCCACTTGATCCTTTGTATACCAAAGAAATTTATAATGTTAATCTTCAAATATTACACATAAAGCAACATGAAAGACCTTGGAAATCATGCAGATGCTAGAATATTAATCTAATGTTACACATAAAGCTTCAGTAATACTGGAATCAATCAAGGAATAATTAAAATGTAAGAAAGGATTTTGAATACCACAAAACCTTGTAGAAAAATGAATCCAAGACCCAGGACCTTACTGCGCAAAGGGTTCAATTATAATATCGGTTTGTCCTTAGGAAACACCATAAAACCAATGACCATTATGTAAGATTTGGGGAAAGTTTCAGGATGATTAGGCTTGCTAACAAAAAGAAGCCAGTTGCAACTTGTATCTCAGCCCGGAGAGAATGCAAAAAAATACTAATCTATGAAGCAACCAAAACTGACAGAAAGTTTATACTCCCTCCGGTCCTAATTATAGGATATATTTACCTAACTTTGGAGAAATTAAGAATGGTAGTTAAATTAGTTAATTTTATTTATTTTCCCAAAATGCCCTTATTTAACAAGGATGATTTAGAAAAACTGTACATGAGTAATCGGTAACGTCTAGCACGGGCACTATCATTCACCACACAAGTCCACGCTTTAAGAAAAATGCGTAAGGAACACAGCCAAATAAGCTGCCTGGTTCCGCATATATAGACTATAGACTATAGACAATATAATATGAATTTATTATTGAGAAAGTATCAATGGGGGTATTTTGGGAAGAAACTGAAAAAAATTAAAACTTTGTCCTATAATTAGGACTAAGATTAACTCCCAAATATTATCCTATAATTAGGACAGGAGGGAGTATATTTTTAACTTTTCATGGAAAAAATAATCTGTTGTCGTTTTCATGGCCTCTGAACTTCTTATTTGATAGTAAAAGAGCTTATGACTCTTAGCTAAAAGGTCAATTATCAATAGCTTGTGAAAGGTATTAACTTTGTTTTACTGCATTGATTACTAGAATTCATAGGAATGCGCAGCTAGCATGCATACCCTACATTGAGAGGTGGGAAGCAATATGAAAAAAAAAAAAATTAGGGTCACATCTAAAATGAAATTAAGATATGAAATCATATTCCTTTTTCATGAAGAATAATAAATCCAAAATTATAACAATGTTCATTTTTTCTTTTGTCCTCTTTTAGCTTTAATTCAAAATTCGAAATTAGCATATAAAACAGTGTTCATTTTATCTAAAGACTCATGTTGACTGCCTGGACTGGATTACTGGCAACCTAGACATTTACAAAAGTTTGCATAGGCGAAAGTAAGCATTATCTAAAGTCTTTTAACATCACTCTTGATAGGTGGAACTTTATTAGTATGCAAAATTCCTTTACAAAATTTTGATCATATTGTTTAAGGGTCTACTAAATATTCATGCCCCAGCACTAATAATCACCTAATGGTTATCACATTCTAAATAATCTCATTCATAACTTCATAACTTAAAATGATTTTTTCACACTCCACCAATTCTCTCATATGTGATCAATATTTACAATAGAAAGGTACACTTTCTTCAGAAAAAGAATTTGAAAACAGAACGTCTTGAAGTCAAACCATCTTGGGGGATCATGCTTAAACGTAAACTCAATATAGTCTTGATCTCAAACCATCTTGGGGGATCATGCTTCAAACCAACAACTATGTACGTAACACTCTTATTGATACATATGGAGTGCATGGCATAGAGTCAACACTGAGGATTTATTATTTGGCATGAAAGAAGAATAGGATTTCATATCGCCTTTTCATTTGGAATGAGACCCAACTCTCAGTGGGTGGAATAAGACCCAAACTTTAAATGAAGGCGTTAAAAGACGTTGTATAGATGTAAGATTTCTAGCCTTCAGTAGGGGGAGTGAGACCCAAGCTTCAAATGAAGGGTAGGAAAATAAATAAATCATTTAAATGACCAGAAAAGGTTGACACACATAAACTCAACATAGTGTATGTTTGGAATAGCTGCAGGAAAAATGACTTATTATGATTATGATTTATTAAAAATGACTTAATAGAAAAGTCAGTTTTTGTAATGTGATTTATGTTTGGATAAGCGATTGAATAAGTGATTTTTCATAAGTCAAAACTTGTTTGGATTGACGATTGTATAAGTGCTTTTTTAAAAGTAAAAACTTGTTTGGATTGGCGATTATGTAACATCCCAAATTTTATATTCACCAAATATATTGTAATTATTTGGGAAATTCAATAAAATGGTGAATATTCATGAATTTGGAATTTATGAATTTCATAAATGTTCAATTTCATGGGAAATTGGACACAAATAATTATGGAATTAATTTGGGTAATTTAAAAAGCCCAATATTAAGGTCCAAAAATGAAGGAATATTAGAGAAAATATTTGGTCCAAAAATAGATGGGAATTGGCCAAAGAAAAATAAGAAAAGAAATTGGATTAGAAAGATAATGGCAAAATCGTAATTTTGCCAAAATAGCACAAAATAAATTATTTTTCAATTAATTGAAGTTAATTTCAATTAATTAAGTAAAATAAAGGTTAAAAATATATTTAGAATATTTTGGTCAATTTAATATGAATTTATGGAAAATTTGAGAAAAAAGTGTAATTTTGACCAAAATTGAGACTATACGTGTATACGTAACCGGAACAAGTTATGAAGCCAATTGAGACCATAGGGAGGGACCCCTAGGAGTCTCCTACATGTGGCATGGAGAAGGAAATATTGGTTGGGCTTAATGGGTATGATTACATGTACATAAGTTTATGTACATAAAAACTAGTTTTTGAATTTTTGGAAAATTAATAAATAAATACATGTCATACAATATATATGATAAAGCAACATCATCATCTTCATATCAGCCCCTAAACCGACGTTGTGCAGCTGAAACTAAAGTGAGAACGTTGAGAGCATTTGGAGAAAGAAAGAAGAAGAAATCTCACAAGGTAAGCCGATTTCTCCGACGATTTCGCTCCTAACGCGTATAACCCTGATCCCAAGCTACTCCTCCTTGTTCTTTAAGGTTTGGAAAGCTCAAATTTGGTGATATAAAAGCTAGGGTTTTCTGCAATTTTTGGGAAAAGCTTGTGGGAGCTTGAGGTAACTTCCAAACCTTCGTATATTGTCTATTCTGGCTGCTGTGGGCAATTTAATCGGTGAAATTTCGCCGGATTGCCATTGGTTTTAAATTTTGGAAACGTGTGTATATAAGGGTTATGCTGCCCAATTTTAGTTCAAATGATTGATATAACTCAATTAGATGGTTAATGAAGTGGTTAGGAGTAGAAAGGAACGCGTTTACGGAGCCGAAATCACAAAACACCGATTTTGCCCGGAGGACTCCATAATTTCGGTCAGGGCCAGATCTAGGGGTAGGAGTTGGATTTTCAATGATTTGATGGTTCCATTGAGTTCAGGGGCGAAAATTAGGTGGGGTTACAGTTGGGCACTTTTTCAGAAAAGGCTGAGAAAACATAATTACGGAAACGCCCCTAAAACCCTAAAAGTAGGGCTGCCAAGGGCAATTTCGTAATTTGACATTGAATTTGGTAATTTTGAGTCCGGAAATGGATTCCTTGGACAAAAATACGTCAGGATAGCCCTAGTCAAAATTTTGGGAAAACGTGCCATCGGGCCAGGTACGGTGGGACCGAGCCGGGGTCCCGGGGGCATTTTGGTAAATTTTCACCATAGGCTAATATAACCACAAGAAACACTATGGAAGAGTCTAAAATGATACTTGGATAGGTTATGACCTATTTCTTGTACATTTAATATTTTAGGATCGAATCGGGAGCCGAAAGTCGACACGATTTACAAGGCACACAGAAAGGGGTCGATAGAACTTCGAGGTAGGGACATTATCCTTCATACATTATGCCATAGTTATATGATTGTGTGAATGCCAATGTTTGTAAATGCGCTTTATTAATCAACATGTTTTGCCCAGATAGGGGCCAGTAGTGCTAGAGGCACTTACACTGGAGTTGGCGGAAGACCAACCGGTGCAGATTAGTGGGGCGGGGCCCTACTCATGTATATATGCATATGATATGTTTATATTGTTCATTAATTGGTGCATACATGGCATATATCATATTTACTTTTCGCATTTTCTATGAACGATAGCATGTTTCTACTGAGATTCTTCAGAATCTCACCCCTTTTTCTAAACCAAACATCTCAGCGGGCGCCAGTGGATCAAAAGGCAAGAATGTGGACCAAAGGAAGTGACTGGCATGTGCCTCGAGGAAAATACAAAGTTCGTGGTTATAGATAGTCTATGTCTAAAATACTTTTGGATATTTTGTAATAGTAGTGTATATTATCGCATTCTGTAGGGTTGATTTTGGACTGTAAACAAATACTTTTATCAGTATATATGTACTTTTCTGTATGCCTGTGGAACTTGGTCTCTATTACTCTGTGTATATCGAAATGGAAACGGGTGTTGACAGATTACATTAGTGTTTTTGAGTTAATTATAACAAAACAAGATATTTAAAATTAAAAATTAGTGGAAAAATTGAAGTTAGAAAATGTGATGCCAAAATACATAATTTCACATAAAAATATTACATAACTAATTGGATCACATATCCCGTACAAGTCGATCTCTAATCATGTCACGAATGCGATTCATACGGGTTGAAGATGTCCCAGCATCATTGGTCGAAGAAGCCGCATCGTCAACAGTATTATTATCTTCATGAGCTACATCGTTAAAGTTGACTTTTTTTGGAGAAATTAAGGAAGCTAAATAAGTTATTTAATCATATCATATGTTATGTATCCTTAGATTATATATTAATTTATTAGTCAAACTAATTAGTTTGAAGAAAAAAATAAAAATAAAAATACTCTAAAATAATCTAATTAGCTTCCTTAATTTCTTCAAAAAAGTCAACTTTATCTTATAATTAGGATCAGAGGGAGGGAGTATCTAAAATCAAAGTTTATGTAAGATTCCTTCAAAACGTATTTTTGGTCAAACAGTCATCTAGAAGATGACATAATTTGAAATCCACATAAAAAAAAAAAGTTGCAGTGTGGAGCTTTTTTAATATGTTACTTATTCTACCCGTGATGCAACTTAAAAAAGCTGAACTAAACATTAAAAAAAAAACATATCCAACTCATTCAGGCTTTTTTTCCATTAAAAAATGCCCCAAAACGTTATACCAAACACTCACATATAGTCTTTAACTCAAACCATCTTGGGGGATCATGTGTTAAACCAACAACTATGTACATAGCACTCTTATTGATATATGGAGTGCATAGCATAGAGTCAACATTGAGGATTTATTATTTGGCATGAAAGAAGAAAAGCATTTCAAATCATATTTTCATTTGGAATGAGAGGGGAATGAGGCCCAAACTTTAAATGAAGGTGTTAAAAGGCGTTGAATAGATTTGAGAGAAATGAGACCAGCCTTCAAATGAAGACAAAACAAAAATAAGTCTTATAAATGACCAGAACAGATATATAATTTTAAAAGCATTCTTTGTATTAAAAAATAAAAAGCATTCTCATGATCCATCTTACTGTTACGTTTTCTCCTTTTCATCATTTTAACTCTAATCACAAAAGGTTGAAAAGAACATATATATATATATATATATATAAAATTAAAGTTAAAGAAGATTAAGTATAATTAAAGATTCCATTGGTAGAGGTAAGAATTCTTTCGGCGAGGATGATCCAAATTTTTTGGACCCATTCCTTAAAGCCGTTTTTGCCACCACATTCCCCGCTTCTTGCGCTTCATCATTATGTGCTTCACTATCTTTTTTATCCCTTCTTCAATTATTTTTCTTTTACTTTTTTTTCCTGTTCTTTTTTTTTTCTCCCTTGGAAACTATTAAAAGAGATTTATTCCCCCATCGAACTGTTTATTTCGTAAGTAACGCTAAATTAATACTTTTTGGTTTTTTTTTTTTTTGGATCAAAAGATGCTTCTATTACTCATTCAAATAAAGATAACAGTTAACAGTTCCTCAAACTGAAAATAACAAGGCAAACACCCAACAGGAAAACAACCAATGGAAATAAAACGCAGCAATAAGACTAGCCCACACCCATCCGAGATCTTGAGCCTGAGGTACCCACAACCGCATTGCAAGCTTCCTGAGCATCTGAGGTTAGTAGAGGAATCAAGTAGAGTGTCGGCTGAAACACCCACCCCAGAGGACACACTCCTTTATAAGCATCAGCTGCGAGACTATTTGGTTTTTTTAATCTCTGCTTTTTTTAAGGGAGAATTGTGAAAAAATATCTCAGTGGGAACTTAATTGTCAAATGGGATCTTGGTGTGCAAACGATCTTCTAAATATGTAGAATTATATCTTCCCCTGTGTGTAGAATATCTTCTCTTGTATGCAATATTCTTCTCTATACATGTGTAAAATATCTTCCCTATATGTAGAAGATCTTCCCCGAATGCGTGTGCAAAATATCTTCTCTGTATGCAAACTATCAAAAGTGTAAGCTAAAGAACATATATGAAACTATATTTACACTCTATTTCTAATGAGAGGATTACAGTACATATATATACACAAAATGGAGACAGAGTGATCGTGATTAACGGAAGGTATTTCAACGAATGGGTGAAGGTGGGTGAACTACCGTATCTTTTCTTCAACAATATCATGCCACCGTCTATGACTTCTAACACTCCCCCTCAAGTTGGAGTATATATATTGATCATGCCTAACTTGTTACAAAGATATTTAACTCATGTCCCATGTAAGGCTTTTGTTAGAAGATCTGCCAGTTGGTCGTCAGATCGAATGTGTCCTGTAGATATAATATTTTCTTTGATCTTATCACGAATAAAATGACAGTCAATCTCAATATGTTTTATTCGTTCATGAAACACAGAGTTTGATGCTATATGAAGTGCTGCTTTATTGTCACACTATAGTTTTGCAGGTAATGTCGTGGTAATACCAATTTCCTTCAAGAGTTGAAATATCCACACAATTTCTTGTACTGACTGTGACATGGCTCTGTATTCCGCTTATGCACTTAACTTTGACACAACTCCTTGTTTCTTACTTATCCAAGATATCAAATTTCCACCAACAAACACACAGTAACATGTAGTGGAACGTCTTGTGGCCTTAGATCCTGCATGATCCGCATCACAGAAACACTCAATTTTAGTATGCCCATAATTTGTATAAAGAATACCAAGACCAGGAGAACCTTTCAAATAATGCAAGATATGTTCTAAAGCTTCCCATTGTGCAACCGTTAGTGATGCCATGAATTGGCTGAGCCTACTGACTGACAAGGTTATATTAGGATGATTTACTGTTAGATAATTCAGCTTCCCAATGAGTTTTCTATATCTCTCAGGAAATAGGAACGGCTTCAATTTTTGTAGATCAATCTTCTTTAAATCATCAGGAAGTTTATCAAACATACTAGTATCAAAATCGAGGAATGGATTTGAAATCATAGGAATGTTACTTGGCGCAACTTCAAGTTTTTCAGTCTCCTTTAAAAGATCAAGAACATACTTCCTTTGAGTCAAAAGAATACCTTTCTTGCTTCTCAAAACTTCAATACCAAGAAAGTATCTTAATGACCCTAAATCTTTTGTCTGGAAATGAGAATTCAGAAAGACTTTAAGTTCTGAGATTCCAGAAATGTTACTCCCTGTAATTACAATATCATCGACGTATACTACTAAAAGAATCATGCCTGTATCATATTGCTGGTAGAATACAGAGTGATCACACTTGCTTTGACTTAATCCAAATTGCTTGACTACGTCACAAAATCGCTCAAACCAGGCACGAGGGCTTTGCTTTAGACCATACAATGATTTTTGGAGATAGCACACTTTCCGATTCTCCCCCTGAGCAACGAACCCAGGTGGTTGCTCCATATAAACTTCTTCTAGGAGATCACCATTCAGAAAGGCATTTTTAACATCCAATTGATGCAAATCCCAGTGATAGGTGGCAACTAAGGAGATAAGAAGACGAACGGAGGATAGCTTAGCCACAAGAGAGAAAGTTTCAGAATAATCAATACTATAAGTTTGTGCATATCTTTTGGCAACAAGCTGAGCTTTTAACCGTTCTAAAGAACCATCAGCCTTGGTTTTAACAACAAACACCCATTTACATCTAATGGCTTTCTTCCCAGAAGGTAGATCAACAAGGGTCCATGTACCAGCTCTGTCAAGGGCCATGAGTTCTTCTTCCATTGCTGTACGCTAGCCAAGATGAGTCAGAGCTTAGTGAAGAGTAGTAGGGGTAGAGATGGAATCAAGTGTGGTCACAAGTGAAGATGAAGAAGAGGACAAGTTCTGGTAAGAGACAAAGGAAGATATAGGATAAGTACATTCAGCATATCTTCTGGGAGGACAACAAGGACGGGTACCTTTTTGGAGGACAATAGGTAGGTCAGGAAGGGGATCAATAGAAGAATCTTGGGAGTCTGGACCAGAATTCGTCGACGAAGTAGTGACTGGTGATGGCAAAACATGTGGAACATCAGTATCATTGATGACATCAGGTTCTAGTAAAGCAGCCTGTACTGGTGATGAAGGGACACGATAAACCAGGACATCATCAAACTCAGTAATAATGGATGGAGAGTCAGAGAAGATCGAAAATGTGAAGAAAGGAGAAGACTCATGAAAGGTCACATCAGTGGAGACAAGGTAACGATGGAGATCAGGAGAATAACATCGATAACCTTTCTGGACTCGAGAATAGCCTAGAAAAACACATCGTAGGGACTTGGGATCAAGTTTACTAACACTAGGACGGACATCCTAAACAAAGCAGACACAACCAAATATTTTAGGAGAAACAGGAAACAGCTTAGTGGTAGGAAACAGAATGGAATATGGAAAATCTCCACCAAGAACAGCCGAAGGCATGCGATTGATAAGAAAACAGGTAGTAGATATAGCATCAGCTCAAAAATGTTTAGGTACTGAGAAGTGAAACAAGAGGGCTCAGGCAGTTTCTAAGAGATGCCTGTTCTTTCTTTCAGCAACACCGTTTTGAACAGGGGTATCAACACAAGAGGATTGGTGAAGAATACCATGACTTTGCATGTAATCGGTAAATGGGGCAGAAAAATATTCTTTTGCATTATCACTTCGTAAGATTTTCATAGGAGTGTTAAATTGGGTTTGAATTTCAGAACAAAAATTGCGAAAATGAGTAAATAATTCAGAACGATGTTTCATTAAATAAAGCCAAGTGGTTCAGGAAAAGTCATCAACAAAAGTGACAAAATAACGATAACGAGTTTGGGACAGAATTGAATAAGGACCCCAAACATCAGAATGCACTAACTTAAAGGGGAACGCAGCCTGTTTATTTACTCGAGGTGCCAAATGAATACGATGGTGTTTGGCAAACTGACATGACTCATAATCTAAAGTAGACACAGAAGAAAACTGAGGATACAATTTTCGAAGAGACGATAGCGACATATGACTTAGACGACAATGAACTTCAAATAGAGACAACACACCAGAACAAGCAACAGAACGTGGGACCTGATCATCAAGGATGTAATGTCCCCCGGATTCATAACCTCTACCAATAATCTACTTCGTCGATAGATCCTGAATTAAACAATAGTCAGGGAAGAGTGAGATAAAGCAGTTCAAATGACGAGTAAGTTTACTTGAAGATAAAAGGTTAAAGGTAAGATCAAGAACGTTAAGAACAGAGGATAATGAGAGAGATGCAGTTGGTGTAACAGTGCCTGAGCCAGTAACACGGATTGGAGAACCGTTGGCGACAAATATGGATGAAGGGTTGGTATAGGGGACATATGAAGAGAACAAGTGATGATTACCTGTCATGTGGTCGGTGGCACCAGAATCAATGATCAACTTAATAGAAGCTGTAGTAAGACCAGAGGACAAAGTACCTGTGGCTAGAGCCCCTGCAGAAGAAGATCCAGATCCAGAATCAGAGAGACCGGGTGTCTGGGCAATATCAGCAAGTCTACGCTATTGTTTATTTTGCAATTTTCGACAATATTTCTTAATGTGGCCAGGTTCTTTGCAATAATTGCAGATAATACTGCCATAATTCATTGTCGGAGAAGTGGTGCTTTGTTTATACCCATAATTCCTAGATTCAAAGGGACCACGCCCAGCTAGGGCACTTGCATTTGGATCAGCAAAAGAATGAATCATATTATCAGCACGAAGAACTCGTGAAAAAACATCTTCAAGAGAAGGAAGCTCTTGGCTAAACAAAATTTGGGAATGAATAGTTTCATAAGATGGGTTGAGAGCTTCAAGAAAACTTATGATAGCCTGAAGTTCCAAATTTTTGATACGAGTCGACAGATCGGCTTGCGGAGACATTTGTACTTTCATTTCCTCATACATCCTCTTGAAATCTAAGAAGAAATCTTTCAATGAACGATCTTGTTGTTGAGAACGATAAAAACCTTTGCAAACCTCATGAATATGAGTAATATTTCCTTTTCCAGAAAACATAAATTCAAGATAATTCATGAGTTCTTTAATAGTTTTACAATGGCTAACAGAAGATAGAATCTGTGATTCAATAGAATTTCGAATTTGAAACAGAATCCGAGCATCTGCTCTTTGCCAAGCCAAAAGTTTTGTTTTATCACCAGAAGGAGGATCCTCAGTTAAATGACTTTCCATTTCAATACCCAAAATATATACTCTAACAGTTTGATTCCAATCACTATAATTTATCCAGTTTAATTGTGAACCAGTAATCTTAGCAGACATAGGCAACATATCAGAGTGCTTAGAGTCAGCCATAATGACAAGCAAGTGGAAGTCACAAATTTGTTTGAGAAAAAAATAAGTATCAAAATCAAAGGAGCACGAAGTATTAAATCAAAGGAATCAAAGAGTATAATATTAATACTCAATCAGAGGCTAGCCACAAGGGTTCAACAAACACTCAATCACAAAATGGAAGTAAAGGGCCACAAGAGTCACAGCATTACCGAATGGGAAAAACACCCAACAAAGTTCATGAAAAAGGTGTCGTAATGGAGACAAATACCAAGATATACCCAACAATCCAAGATGAGATTTAGATGACACAGCCACCGGGAGTGGAATGGGCTCGAGAAGACGATCAGAAAACACCTAGGATGCGCTGGAAAACCTCGCCGGAAAACACCCCACGCGCCAACGCGTGGATCAGGCAGCGAACGGTCTGGAGGCGCGTGAGGCATCACGCGCCGTCGTCTGGGGATGCCGCTTCAGGGTTAGGCCGGCCGGAGGTCAAGGTATATGGGTATGGGGCGCATGTTCCTAGAAGAGAACCTGAAGAACAAAGATCTGAAAGCTTCACACACGATAGTTACCGGAATCAATGGAGGTCGCCGGAGAAACTGAATAAGCTAGAATCTTAGGAAGGCTCTGGTACCATGTAAGCTAAAGAACATATATGAAACTATATTTACACTCTATTCCTAATGAGAGGATTAAAATACATATATATACACAAAATGGAGACAGAGTGATCGTGATTAACGGAAGGTATTTCAACGAGTGGGTGAAAGTGGGTGAACTACCGTATCTCTTCTTCAACAATATCATGCCACCGTCTATGACTTCTAACAAAAAGAAAAAGGAAATCAGAGAAGATAGTAGGTAAGAGAAACAAAAATAACCTACCAGAAGAGTGAACACAAACCCATACCATAAAAATTGAATACTACAAAAAATCTGTCCACCATTTTGTAGTGACGAAGAAGGAGGGAAGAAAGTTCGATGTGAAAATCTTTGGCTCCTTTAACCAGAGCATCATCATCCCTTCTTGCCTAGTGTCATCCCCATACTCACCAGTGCCTCCCACTGTTTTCATTCTACACCTTCTCAGTAGAGTTTGCAGCCTTCATATATGTTTTCAGCCTACACTTTCACCGCTGCAAACTCAAATGAAAGTTGAAAAATGAAGACAAAGAGGTATAGCTAAAAAACATGACATAAATCCATAAAGCATAGGTTGCTAATAAGTTAACAACCATAAATTTGGTAGAGTTGACAGGAAGGAGGAAGAAAGTTGAAAAGAGAGCACCTATCCTGTTCGCGTTTTCACTTCAATGTAAGAGCACATACAGATAGTACCTTACGAAGGTCGTCCGTGGGCTACAAATGAAAACGCGAAGATAATAGTCAACGGGTAAGGTTATATTAGCGAGTCCGTGGCCCTACGGAAACGAAGACGGCTCACTAGTTTAAAATAGGTTTTTTAGACCAGTTTATTTAAATCGGTTATAGAGAATAAGGTTTAAAAATTGTGACCGATGACATTTTTCTTAAATATCTTGAGCTTTTAAGACCAATTCCACTAAGATAAGGTCTAAAATATATTTTTCATATCTGATTTCTAATCAACTGATCTAAAAAATATAATAAATATAACTTTTAGATTAGTTATTTATATATCATGTCTAAAATATATTTTTCTGTGTTAAAAATAATTAAAAAAATAAAATATTTATTACTTTCTAAGCCTAATCTTCAATACAACCGGTCTAAAATAACCTGAATTCCTAAAATTCCATCCATTTTCTTCACCACCTCCGCGACCTCATCCCTCTTCTTCATCTCCTCAACCTCAGCTAGATCTCACCTTCACCGAACCTCGCTCGTCCGCTGCACCTCGATACTCTGCTCCTCCTCCCTTGCGCCTCACTCCTCCACCTCGAAGCCAAAATGCAATGTATTGTAGATGTTAGAAAACTATAAAAAGGGGCTTCGTTCAAACAGGTACCTCAAACCATTTTCTTCCTCTTCTCTCTCCATTGTAACCCTTGTTTGATTAATTGTTGCTGTAAGATCACTGGCGCTGCCAGATACTTCTCTGGATGACATTTCTATGTTGCTATTTCTTTAAATTTTTTTCCCCTTCGTGGCGTTCATTATCAGAGCTTCCCGAGATTTCGATCTTGTTGGCGAATCCGTCCCCGGATTCTTTGTTGGAGCTTCCCGAGCCCTGGATATCAAGCAAAGCGGTAATAGATACATGTGCGTCTTGCGCTTTTGCAATCTCTTTTATATGCTTTCGTTATTGTTAGTTGAAATCATAATACGAGTTTTGTTTGGGGTGTATTTTTTCTTTCTCACAAACGAATGATAAAGATAATTATTTCATCCTCTTTCGGTTACAATATAGTTCCACTAATTGCATCAATCAAAAATATATTTGGATTTCCTATTTGTCTAGTGTGATGCTTAAAGTATCGCCTTCTTGGGTTGTAGTGCTTCATATCTTTTCTTTATTGTTCTTTATCTTAAAAGTTAGATCTGTTTTGGGTTTCTATCTGGGTTGTTGGTTTGCGCCTAGGATGATCTCGTGTCCTTATCGTTGAGCTTAAATTGTGTTTAAATTCTGGATTACCACCTACTATTTACTATATTTCCTTTTAATAATCTTTACACTTTGCTGCTGGCCAACGAAGATGACGCTGCTATATACGAATTCAGTATATCTTGGAGGCAGTATATACGAATGCAGAGAAGAGTAGGGCAAATTAGGAGGCATTTTGATGTGCATTGTCCTCCCAAACGATTTGATGTGTTTCATATGACCCTTCATTCTGTATGGCTCAGGAGATTGAACATTTAAGTTCACCATCATCAATAACTATATCAGTTTTTGAATTCTATCGCTGTCTTGTTATATGTCTGTGGCAGGGAAAAATGGTTTTCTAGCGGTTCTTAAGGCCGTAGGGGAACTTAAATTTGAGAGAAGTTGGGGAAAGAATATCATCTTGTTCAATGTCTGGCTATTGTTTGACGGCAACACTGGGAGTTTTCAATTGCTTTTGTTCATTGCTTAGTTGAGTTGAACCGACTAGTCCTTTCCAAAATCTCTGAATGACATCACTGAGCTTTTCAATGTTCTGAAACGCTTCATGTTTTTCCCCATGGTCAAATTCTTTTTTAATCTTTAGATGTTGATGTAGTTTGGATGGGGTTTCTTTCACTGGATTTGATTTTTTTTTCCTTTTCACTTTTTTTTATTTATGGAATCCTGCTAGTTTTTCATTTTGCTGTCAATTGAGTGGCTTCTGTGATTGGCTATATTTGCTAGTGGGGAATTTGTGATACTTGAGTGCTATTGCGTCTTTTTCACCATAAAAGTGTTGAGAATTATTGACTGTGATTGGACTCTTGTTGAGGGAAAGAATTTGGTATTGAAATTCCAATTGTTGGTCACTGTAACTACTTAATTTCTGCTAAAGTTTAGGATTTAGTTGTCTGAATTCTAATGATTTTCTTTGACATTTGGAATACTATATATTACCCATGAATGAAGTTCCAAAATTCAGTAAGATTTTGTTACTAACATGTCACAGCAACTGGTATTATGATTTCTTATAGCAGTGTCGTTCACTCACACTATCAAAGCAATGGAGCCTTTCTTTCTTGTAGTCCTTTCTGTTATCTTCGTAGGAGAGGTGATAATACAATGGTGCACTCAGTTTCTTTTCTTTTCTAAACAAAGCCCCTTATATTATTTATTTGTAGAATCTAATGATTTATCTTTTACTCTTAGTAGCTGGCCATATATCTTTATGTTGTGAAAGTACTCATCATTTTGCTTTTAGGAGCAAACAACTGGTATGATGGCATTCTTGTTGCCTAGTCTCTAACTATATTTGGATTGAACGTCACATGAGTTGTATGAGTTGTGTATGTTTGCGTATTTTGTGATTTGTAATTGTTTAAGACTTATGGTGAAATTCTAGTGAAGAGTATAAGCATCATGCTAAAATTGTTGGCTCTTATAATTCATTTATGCTGTGGATGGGGAATTAACATCAAGGATAAAGATACAAATCATGCAGCAATGCAGTTCTATTTTACAAGTCTATTTGGTCCAAATTCTTGCAGAATTTGCTTTTTTAAACTGTAGGTAAATTATCTCTTGGATCTTTTCTCTAGTTACAATTTACAAGTATTTTTATTTTTAGATGTGGGTTCAATTCTGCACTAAGCACTGATTTTTTCTACCTTCTGAATTTGTTACAACAATGCAGTTCATTTCTCCTTGGAAATGTGTTCTTTCACAAATTCTTCCAATTCTCAGAAATGTGTAATTGTTAAGATACATGATGTTATTTGTTTCATTTTTATTTACATGTGTTTTGGCTCATGTTAGTTCATGTATGTAGTTCATGAACCTTTGTATGATGAATTGCTATTTAATTAAATTTGTTCATACTTTAATTGCAAGATTGAGATATTTTTTTTTATTAAGAATTAAGTTTTTATCTTGTGAGTTGTTGTTTTCAATCATTTACTTACAGTTGTCATATCTTATTTAAAATTATAAAATAGCAAAAAAAATAGGGCACTTTTTTTTTGGATTGTAGTGATTTTAAATTCATTCCAATTTAAAAAAAAAGCCCTATTTATTTATTTTTTTAAAAAAATGTTTTATAGGCCGGTTATTTGGACAACCGGTCTAAGAAAGGTGTTTTTAAATCGGTTGTCCAAACAACCGGTCTAAAAAGTCATATTTTTTAGACCAGTTGTCCGACAATCGGTCTAAAAAGTTATTTATGCAACCGTCTAAAAAGTATCACACTTTTTAGACCGACTGTATTAAGACTTTATCCAGAACCGGTTTAAAAAGTCATTTTTACTCGGTCTAAAAATTTTTTTTTCCACCAGTGGCTGGAGGAAAATTAGTGCCGAGGGAAAACTGGTGTGTAGGGGAAATTAGTGTGTTGAGGGAGAACTGGTGTGTAGAGGAAAATAGTAGCAAATGTCAATGGTAGAACACTTTATGAAGGGAGGTGGACATGGCTAGAAAATTCAAACCTTGTGGGAGATTTCCAAAAAATTGCAACACGAACACCATAAGAATGAGACAACTCACCGAGACCTTCTTCCTTCCTTCAGATCTCTACCTTCATCGGAGTTGACAGTCACCAGAGAGAACAGAATCTCTCAATTCAACACCATCACCTTCTTCCTCTTCTTTGGCGAAGAGATGCAGACCCGAGAGTTGCAGAGAGTGTTGTGGAGAGGGAGCTTAAACTGCCATTCTCTCCATCCTCAAATACCAGACCAGAGAAAACCAGAAGCTCAGATCGCCAGTGATCTCCAATTCTGAATATTCTGGCGAGTGCTTCTTCTTTCTTCTGAGCTTCTCCGATGACTTTGAAGAACTTGAAATCTTTCCAGAGGATGGTTTTGGCCCTTCCTTGGATCTTTCCAGCTAGCTCCTGCACTTTACGGTGAGTTTCTTTGATTTCATGAACTTCTTGACCGAAAAACCTTCGCTCCTCCATCAGACCCCAAGCAAAATCAAAGACAATCTTGAGGTTCAAACATCTTGGAGGTAAATTAATGCATACAGAATAGTATAACACCCATCCACCATGCTTCTTCCAATCGGACTACAATTGTCATTTACCATTTTCATAATTCTCCAACAGCGAAGAGCAGATGATTTGCCACAGAGAGAGATGAGTTCAAATGGAGGAATAGAAGAGCTACCTCAGGCAAATAATAAGAAGACAGAGGCAGAACACATGTTGAAAAGGAGTTTGAATTTGAATTTAAATCTGACAGGGTATTTAGATTTAAAAATCCTGCTCAGTTTTTTCTCATGTGGACTTGGCTCGTAGCCCAATGAGTAACTTACCCTTTTCCAAATGGCTTATGAACAATGATGTGTCTGTAGCCGAATATAAGCCGATGCATAGAAGGGCTGAGGGGAAGAGATTTTATATATATATATATATATATATATTTTTTGATGATGATGGTGCTATGTAGGTGCTGGTGCCTCCAATTTTTTATTTGAAATTTGAAAAAAAAATTATTAGAACTCGTTAACATCTAATATGAATTTATGAAACCTTTATTAAAAGTGAGAATTAATATTTTGTCATTGTAGTAAGTGGTGAATTTTGAATTAGAATTTATGAAAATTTTATTAAAATTTATTAAAACCTTATTTGCACTTGTAAAACCATTATCAGAAGATGGAATCTATATCTTATCATTTGTTGCAAGTAGTGATTTTTGATTTGGAATTTGTGAAAATAGTGGGAATGATTAATATCTTATTATTATAACAAGTGGTGAATTTTGAATTTGAATTTGTGAAAATCTCATGAGAACTTATAAAAAATATTAAATGAACTTGTAAAACCTTTATTAGAAGTGAAAATCAATATTTTATAATTGTAGTAAATGGTGATTTTTGAATTAGAACTTTTGGAAATCCTATCAGAATTTATCAAAACCTTAGAAAAGCTTATTAAACTCTTATAAAAAAAATGGAAGCATGTTTTTTAAACTCAGAGGGATATTTATATTATGTCCATTTAATTTTAAAAATGATAAATAAGATCCTCACACCTCTTTATTATTTTGAATATTCCGGTATGAAAATAACGATGTTCTATATGCGAAGTCCTAACACGTTTTATTGTGAAAGAAGTCAAAGAACCATTAATGTGAAAATAACGTGTGGACTGTGGAGTTACGAATTCTTCCATACGTTACATTCTCTGATTTGGCTTTTTATTCTCTCTTACGCAATCGACACCCTAGGTCCATAGTCCAATAAATTATCGGGATGGTGGCTTTAACTTATTGATTGACTTCTTCGCACCAAGTAGCCGAGCTCTGTGGGGCCCACGTTGGAAACGTAGTGATCCTAAACGCAGTCAAAGTAAACGTGATGTATGTGATATGAATGCCTCCCTATGGCATAAACGGATCCGGCTCCTCTACCTCACCATTTACCTCTTCTAACCAAAACTACATCGTTTTGAATGTAAAATGAGGGAGTTCTCACTCCCCCCCAAAATAGCATTCAGCATCTCAAGTTTTTTTTTAGTGATATCTGATATCTTAAATTAATTTTTCGTGTACTAATTATCCTAAAATATTTTACCAATGTCACTTAGTATCTTGCATCCAACACTTGAAGTATTTTCCTAATAGCATTCACTATTCTTAGATGCATAAAAAAATTATTTTCAGATATTAGATGTTATTAAAAAATTACTAAGGATGCTAAATGCACTACAAATTAATTTATAATATTAGATGTTACTGGAAATATACTTCAGGGTACATCTTACTAGATATTGGGTGCTATTGAAAAAAGTATTTTATAGTGTTGGATTGGTCATAAACACATATTGTAGTTAAACAATGTGTTGGGATATTTTTAAAAGAAAGAGATGTATTTTTTAGAAAGTCATGTGCTTATAAATTAAGAAATTTATATAAATGACTGTGTAGGGATTTGCAACACCAATGATGTCCCTTTAATTCCTTAAAAAAAAACTTATAACAGGTTATAACTAAAATTGTGGTAACCACCACTTAATGAAACATTGTGTTATTTTAAAGAAACCCTGTATACCATAAGGGCGTTACTTTTCATTGAAAAAATTATTTTAAATAATCATATGTTATTGAAGTTATATATATTGGTTCATGAAAAGATATATTTTTATAACTTTTTAATTAAAAATGTATATTGCTTCATTTTACCCCGAAAAAAACGTATATTGCTTCAAAAAGCACTACATTAAGACATTATTTTATTCACTATAAATATCTTGCACTGCCATTTGGTTCAAATGTGAACATCAACATTCATTGCCTATGTCTAGGTAGGTGTGGGTTGTGATGTCTCATATCAATTGGGGAGGGGAACGAAAGACAGCTTATCTAAATATCTCCCATCTCGACACATTTTAAAATCATGA
Source organism: Inga leiocalycina (assembly GCA_963242795.1). Lineage (NCBI taxonomy): Eukaryota > Viridiplantae > Streptophyta > Magnoliopsida > Fabales > Fabaceae > Inga > Inga leiocalycina. The sequence continues at coordinate 53,024,337 of OY725329.1, forward strand.
AGAGAAACATTTTATATAAAAGTCCGGATATCTCCCCTCTCGGCGTGTTTTAAAACCGTGAGGGTAATAGAATCCAAAGTGAACATTGTTGATAATGATTGCAATGGCGTTTGCGATTTGGCTCTTATATTTGAGATGGCATCTCATATTCGTGGTCGCTATTCGTTGGCTCTCTTTTTAGTTTTGCATTTGGCTCTCCTCCACCAGCGGATATGTGTCTACAACGTGGTGAGAGACCGTCACCATTTCGAATCCTCTGCTTTCGCCGTTGACCATTGCTCCACTTTCTTTATTGAAAGTTTTTTGCGATAACTGCAATGGTGTTTGCAACTCCGACAAAGGACCATGGAACGCCCAGGGCATCGTTCATTTTGGATCCTGAGCTTTGGCCATCTCCATTGTCTTTGTTCGCTGCACGTACAGGAATGGGCCCCAAGTTCAGCCCAAACCCCGAAACGATTCCTCGTAAAGCGTGTCAACGATTGGGCTCTCAACTCGATTCTAAAATATCAAATGTACAAGAATTAGGTTAAGCCCCATTCATATACCATTTTAGGCACTTCCATAGTGTTTATAGTAGTTATATAAGCCTATTGTGAAAATGTACCAAAATGCCCTCGTGGACCTTGCCTAGCCCCGCCGTACTCGGTCCGATCGTACTTTTCTTGAAATTTTGAATATGGCTATCCTGACATATTTTTGTCCAAGAAATCCATTTTCAGACTCAGAATTACCAAATTCACTGTCAAAAAATAAAAATGCCCTTGACAGCCCCTATTTCAAGGTTTTAGGGGCGTTTTGGTAATTATGCTTTTTAAAGTTTTTCTGGAAAACTGTTTAAATGTAACCCCACCTAATTATCCCTCTTGAATACAATGGAATCATTAGAATATCAAAAATCCAACTCTAACCCCCTGAACTAGAGTTGGCCAAAATCCTAGGGTTTTCCGGGAAAAGTTGGGGTTTTCCAATTCTTGCTCTGTGGACTTGCTCCTTTATACTCCTAACCACTTTATTAATTATTTAATTATGTTAAAACTACCATTTAGACTCAATTTAGGTAGCATAACGTTTAGGACACAACTTTTCCCCAAATTTACAAATAGAGCAAATCCAGCAGAATTTCACTGATTAAATTACTCACAGCAGCCAGAACAATCAATATTTAAAGTTTCAGAAGTTACCTTAAGCTTCTTCTTGCCTTTCCTTGGTGTGGCAAAAAACCCTAGCTCCAAAACACCAAAATTTATGCTTCTAATACCTTAAATAACATAGAAAAGAAACTTAGGAGAATGATTATATACGTTAGGTATGAATTCACCGAAGAAATTAACCTACTTTGTGAGATTTTCCTCATTCTTTCTCTAAAACTCAACACAAGCTTTTTCTCTCTTTTGGGCAAAAATGGCGTCGGTTTTGGCTTAGGAAGATGAAGGGAAATGATGTTTATAATATTTACTTTATGTTATAATTTTCCCTCAATTATTTAATTTCCAAAATTCTCAAATTTTGACTTTTTGTGTATATGAACTATATCTTTATGTAATTATATCATTAAGCTCAATTACATGTATATAATATTTCCCTCTTCTTGTGTAATATCCTGAATTGTAGGTCTAAAGACTTAAGGATATGCCTATATCAGGCAGACGACTAAGCCCAATTCGGGAAGAATCTCAAGAATGTCAAGAAATAGAAAGACTTTAGGGGACTATGTGATCTGGCCTTACCGGGCATAGGGCTTAGTATGTGTAAGCAGTAGGATTAAAGTGTCGGTGCAAATGTGTACATAACACATATACGGCGCCATTGAGTTGGTAGAAAGATGCCACATAGCTATGTCATGAGGTATGAGACTGATTGGTCGAGCAAAATATACAGATATAGGTGTGCACATGGCATTTTTAGGGCAGACATGTGCACCCCGCGCTTTTAGAGAAGACATCGGAATGTGGCGCCATGTGGGGCCTACATACATACTCCGACCTGGTGTCATCTTGCGGGCTCCGATATGCATGACACAATTATGAGTAAGTCCCGAGTGAAAAAATAACTTTATTAAAGTAGCATTAATAAAGTAAGTAATGATAGCTAATGATGACACAACTTTTGTATTGGCACCATAGGAAATAGACACGTGTCCCATCATTATGAAAAATACAAAAGCCACTTTTGTGTTGCCCAAATAAGGAGGTGACAAGTGTCCCTCATCATTACACCACCTTTATACCTTTTGTGGTGGCATTCCCGGAGTGTGCCACCTAGCGCCTGAGTCTGGGGAATCCACCGGTCTCCGGTCCGGACATAGAATTGACTGTTTTGAACACTGAGCCTAGGATCCGGGGAAAATCATCAGACCCCTATTTTTCCTGACATATTGGATGGCTAGAAGCCCGAGAAAAGAGGCGTGACCCACTCTATTAAAGTAAGTGACATGTGTCACCGAATCACTAGAACACCGAACAAATGGCACCACCAGAATATGACATGTGGTGGAAACTTTCCAAGACCATTAAAGGCCCAACAATTTCGTCCATATACCCCCAAAAATCAGAAAAAATGCCAAGAAATTGTTATAGGAGAGATAGAAGGTGAATAGTAACCGTTCTTGAGCTCTAGAGCCGATTTCACCTCCAAATTAGCGTTTTCTCTCAAAATACCCTTCACAAGCCTTCTTTTACTCATCCCAGCTTCATTTCTAAGGTTTTAGATTTTTATTTAGAGATTTTTGGTGCCATCTCGCTTGTCGATGTACTGCCGGATTTTTGAACTGGTTACGGAAACGCTTAGAGGTAAGCGTGAGCTTCATTTTGAACGAATTGGTTTATTGTTGGGATGAGTATTCTCGAGGGTGGGTACTATTCATAATTCATCCAAGGGGTATTTTTTAGGTTTAATCATGTATTTATGGTTAAATGATGATTTTGGAAGTTTATGTTAAAGTTTTCTGAATTTATTTTCTGGAGGTAGAGAGCTTGTAACGTGTTTTTGATCGATCAAACTTAATCCAAATGTTATGAGATTTTACAGGGTGAAAATAGACATCTTGGGCTTTAATATGATAGGTATTATGAGCCATTTGGATTAATAGATTAAACGTTATGATTTTTCAAAATTTGACCATGATTCTGGAATGAAACCTATGACAGTTTAATTTGACGAATTTCTAGGAAATATATGGCTGCAATTGATGCTTTGTGATATTTTTTCCTTAATGAGGACTTAAATGCTTTTTATAGAAACTATAACCAACCCATTTGGAGTTTTGTAGAATTAATTATGAATTTTCAAAAGTTGGTCTAGAAAACTGGCGGATTCTGAAGGCAGTCTGCTTGTGGCGTGTTTTTAATTGAAAACTCTTGTTCAATGACCATAAAACTTTCTAGATTTGAATTAGGCATCCTAAGTTTTAATTTGATATATAATTGGTGTCATTTGGCTTTGTAGATTGTGAGATATGAATTTTTGAAGTTAGGCACCGAATCTGGAATGTTTTCTTTACCAGTTGTGTTGTTTGATGATTTTGGGAAATTTAGCCCTGTAATTGGCTATGGATAATATTTTTCCATTAAATTAGACTTAATGTGGGTCACATAGAACTTTGAAACACTACATTTGGATTTTTTTTAGAATTAGTTATGATTTTTCAAAGTTAAGTGAAAAATCTACCAATTTTCTGGAATAGTGCGAAAATGAAAAAGTAATGGCATTTGGTAATAAAATTAACTTATAAGGGCTAAGTTAAGCACTTGGAGTTAGTGTGGGCCTATTAAATACCCATTGAGCTTAATGTATTAACTTTAAAGTTAGTCGATCAATGTGTCTTGGGTTATTAAAGTTTGGCATAAGTATGAGCCCAAAGAATAGAGACAAGTCCTAAAGGCTAAAGTAGTCTATTGGATATTTATTTGTCATGACTCTAATAATATGGCCATTTATCTAGGGCCATGAGATGACAAAGAGGAGGCAATTGAAGCAACTTCAATAGTTGGAAGAAAATGTATAAGGAGGGAACTTGAAGATAAAAGGTAGTAAACTTACTTACTTGTATGTATGTGATGTTTATGCTGTGTATTGATTTGTTGTATTGCTTTGCTTGATTATGTGAAGCATGTATGAATGAATGAAGCCCTGCTTCTATTTTTACTGTGGCCATAAATATGTTGCAGTAAACATATTGAGCGTGCAAAATATCATTATATGAAAATGATCCTATGTAAGGCAAGCATATCATGGACTAGCATTCATATCACAAAATATAGCAACATGTAGCATATCAACAATCACATAGTGTATGAGAGATAAAGTTACTACCTTAACCCTTTTTAGCCTTAAAACTCATGCATCGTAAAGCGTGCCAACGACTGGGATATCAACTCGGTCCTAAAATATCAAATGTACAAGAATTAGGTTAAAACACAATCATGTACCATTCTAGGCACTTCCATATTGTTTATACTGGTTATATAAGCCTATTGTAAAAATTTACCAAAAATGCCCCCGGGGACCTAGTCCGGCCTCACCGTACCTAGTCCGACCATACTTTTCCCGAAATTTTAACCTGGGTTATCCTAACATATTGTTGTCCAAGGAATCCATTTCCAAACTCAGAATTACCAAATGCACTGTCAAAAGACAAGAATGCTCTTGGCGGCCCCTATTTCAGGGTTTCAAAGGAGTTTTGGTAATTATGCTTTTTAATAATTTTCTGGAAAAGTGTTCAACTGTAACCCCACCTAGTTTTTCCTTCTAAATGTGATGAAATCATCAAAACATCAAAAATATAACTCTAACCCCCTGAACTAGAGCTGGCCAAAATCCTAGGGTTCTCTAGAAAAAGTTGGGGTTTTCCAATTCTGGCTTTGCAGACTTGCTCCTTTCTAATCCTAACAACTTTATTAACTCTTTAATTACGTTAAAACCACCATTTAGACTCAAATTGGGCAGCATAACATTTAGGACATAACTTTTACCCAAATTTACAAACAAAGCAAATCCAACAAAATTTCACCAATTAAATTACTCATAGCAGCAAAAAAATCAATATTTAAAGTTTCAGAAGTTACCTTAAGCTCCTTCTTGCTTTTCCTTGGTGTGGCTGAAAACCCTAGCTTCAAAACACCAAAACTTGTGCTTTTAATACATGAAATAACATAAAAGAGAAGCTTAGCAGAATGATTATACACTTTAGGTACGAATTCACCGAAGAACTCGACCTACCTTGTGAGATTTTCCTCTTTCTCTCTCTAGAACTCAACACAAGCTTTTTCTCTCTTCTGGGCACAAATGGCGTCAGTTTTGGCTTAGGAAGATGAAGGGAAATGATGTTTATAACATTTACTTTATGTCATAAATTTCCCTCAATTATTTAATTTCCAATATTCACAAATTTTGACTTTTTATGTACATGAACTTTAGCTTTATGTAACAATATCATTAAGCCCAATTACATGTACATAATATTTCCCTCTTCTTGGCCTATGCAAAAGACGTCCAAGCACCTCCTCTCAACATGTCTCCATTTGCTTCATAATTACAATGTTACCATCACTTTTTTTTTCCTTCATTTTTGGACTTGTGACATTTCTGACAGATTTTCTGCCCAAATTTTGAAAAATCATAACTAAATTTGTAGATATTGAATTGGAATGATTATATTCCAAAGATTATAGAACCTTTATTAAGTCTTTCAAGGAAAAATATAGCCTTTTGCTAATTGGACACAAAATTCCCAGAATTAACTTCTTTGGACGCTGCTCCAGAAAATAAACATTTTTTCTGAGCTAATTTCAAAAATTCATAACTCCTTGTATATATCTTCAAATGATTCATATGACCTATTAAATTAAAGCTTAGGATGTCTACTTTCATCCTATAATATTTCATAATTTTGGACCATCATTGGTCATTGAAAACCACATGACAAATTCACTGCCTCACTGGAAGAAGTGAAACAGCATGCATTTGCAATTTCAATAAATTCTATTTTTGTATACAAATTTCCCATATTCTTTAATTCACTATTTTATCTCATGAAATGTCTCATTACATAAAGGGAATATTGGTGATAAAAATTGAGGTGTTATATCAGTGGATTAGAGAAATTTTCTATTCTTGTATGTCAAAACTTAACTCACTAGTTTATCTGCATTAATAAGTAGCTTTAGATATCTTGAACAAATTACTTTAGCAGATGGTTTTCGTATGACTCTTGCTCTGGTTTTTGGGTTGAACAAATTTTTCATGTTGCAATCAATTGTCTCTGATGGCCACTTTGTTACTCTATTTGGATTAAAGGTCGTAGGCTATTCATGCATATCAGTTAAGGAGCTACGTTTCAGCACATAATTGGGAGTGACAAATGCATTGAAGCTATCTCAATTATTGTTTTACATCAAAGTGATTTGAGGAAGCTTCACATCACATGTTGCTGCGTGATGACTACCATTTCCATTACAAGCAGTATAAATTCAAGCATTAGTTTTGCTTCTCTCAAGCGGAGTCCTGCAGCCTAGTTTCATCTTAATTGGACTGCACTACCATTCTCTTAAGGATCTTGACCTCATTGCGGTTGACATTGTACCTTCTCTACGTGTGTGGGTTTGCGCAGATTTGATTGAATATAGCTAGGTGTAAGGATATATTTTTTTCTTGTTTTTGTATTGATGATTGAGGACAAGGATATTTTTGTAAAGGGTGTATTGTTATGTGGCAAAAGAATAGTAGTAATAATTGGGCTTAGTTAGCTATAGATGGACAATTGTAACTGAGTTGGTTAGGAAGGTTAAACAGATTAACCACATGGGCTAGTGAATAAACACTCTCACACATGTACTACTTGGCTGTTGAATAATAAATTACTCTTTTTACCATCTATTACTCTCTCTCTCTTTCTTTTTTATTTCTCACAATTGGTATCAGAGTCATTGGGATGTTACAATTGGTATATCGGATTCTGGTAAAAAAAATTCCAATGAGAACGGTTGTTTAGGTTATCAACCATGGGAAAACTAGCCAAAGACAACACATGCATGTTACATATAGGAAATGAGACAATCCCTTGGGTGGCAAATTTTCGCAAAGGCCTTGAGTCCAATTGTGCAGCTTTTAAGCTCCAAAATTTGATACTAAGAGGTGAGAAAGACCAAAATCTGGAAAATTACTTGTGGCAAAGTTTGTTGAGTAATGCTTTAAGACTTGCGCACCTGTTGCTTATGAGATATTTCAAATTGTTTAGTTAATTATTATTTTATTATTAGGTTTGATTTTATTATTTATTATTTATTATATCTTAGGATTAGATATGGATATTATATCTTAAGAATATATCTTAGATATTTTTTTATATTTTAGGATCATATCTTAGATATTTTGATTTGATTAGATTAAATTAGATTTTAGCTTTATATTTGCCTATATAAAGCTCATTTGTACCCACTTTTATTCCAAGCTTAATCAATAATATTCCTAATATTAAAATTTCAACAAATCATTGACTATCCTTCTGCTTTCATAATTCAGTGGGTAACTTCTGCTTTCATAATAGGGAAAATCATTGACAAGTCCCAAGGACCCAAAAAAACAAAAAAAAAGCCCCAATCCAAATTTTTCTACCAACAAGGTCCCTAGGGACTGAAATGTGATTAAGTGGCAATGTGAAATGACTATGTTGCCCTTAGAATTTAAAATAGTATGTCTTTAAAGCAATCTTCAAAATTTTCTTTGCAAGCTTTGATCTATATCTTCTCCTCTCATTCATTGCATCCTTCGCTCATCCGTCCGTTCGTCACTACTTTGAACCCCCAGAGTCCTTTGTTCATCCGTCGCTCCTCCAAACCCTAAGGACAAATTATACAATATCAAGTTTGATTTGCACAAGACTCTATGGCATTTTTTATGAGTTCTTCTGCCTTTTTTTTACAAGTGAATGAGTCATTTTCACAACTGAGTTGTAATTCCTGGTGGAGTTAATTAGTTTCACAGCTCCCCGCTTGAACAACTGCTTATTTGGTTGTTAACAAGTTCTTCTGCCATTTTTACAAGTCCATGAGTCATTTTCACAATTGCATTTTCATACCCCGAGGAGTTTGTCTGTCACACCCTTATCTTATTTTTCATATTATCAGAGTGCTTGCGTGAATTTTAGTGAGCAACACAAGAATAGCGTGAAAATACAGATATATAGTACATGATTATATTGAGGAATTCCCTTCATGGTTAAGTAATATATACAATTTCTCAAAATATTCAAAAGTAAAGACTATATATAACCATGGTCTTTGTCTCGGGAAACGTGCCTCTCAGTTCCTCATATCTACATCCTTTCCTTTTGAGCCGTTGGCACCCACTGAGATGTTTTGTTTAGAAAAAGGAGTGAGATTCTAAGGAATCCCAGTAGAAACATACTATCATTCATATAAAATGCAAAAAATAAATATGATATGCACCTTGTATGCACCAATTAATAAACAATATAACATCATTGTCATGTATACGTGAGTAGGGCTCCTGCCCCACCAATCGTACACTAGTTGGATTCTTACCCAACTCCTAATGTAAGTGCACTTCTGGCATTAACTGCCTCTTCTAGGCAAATCATGTTGATTAAAAGTACAAACAATGGACCACACAATCATATGAACTATGGCATGATGTATGAAAGATAATGTTCCTACCTCAAACCTCTATCACCCCGCATCACGTGCCTCATAAAACGTGTCGACTTTCGGCTCCCGTCTCGGTCCTAAAATGTTAAATGTACAAGAATTAGATTAAAACCTATTCATGTATGATTTAGGCACTACCATAGTGTTTCTTGTGGTTATATTAGCCTATGGTGCAAATTTATCAAAATGCCCCCGGAATCCCGGCCCGACCCTGCCGTACCTGGTTCGATTGTACTTTTTCTGAAATTTTGAAATGGGTTATTCTAACATATTTTTTTCTAAGGAATCCATTTCCAAGTTCAGAATTACCAAATTCAATGTTAAATTGTGAAATTGCCCTTGACAGTCCTACTTTAAGGGTTTTAGGGTGTTTTTATAATTATGCTTTTTCGGGCTTTTCCGAAAAAGCGATCAACTGTAACCCTACCTAATTTTCCCTTCTGATCTCAATGGAACCATAAAATCATTGAAAATCTAAATCCTTCCCCTTAGAACAGGTTTGGCCAAAACATTGCCAAGGAAAAGAGAATTTGCAATTTTGTGTTTTAACACTTAAAGCTTACTCCTTTCCACTTCTAATCCCTTATTAAACCATTTAAACATGTACTAACCATGATTTGAGGAAATTTGGGCAGCATAACCCCTTAGGGTTATCACTTTCCAAATTTACAAATTCAACCAACAAACACCAAATCAAGCCAAGAACATCAATAACAACAACATACTACTTCAAAGATTGAAGTTTTTGAAGTTACCTTGGTTTTCTTCACTTTCTCTTTTTAAGGCCTACCACCCTCTTTCTCTCTCCCTTGAGATTTGCTTGCTAAACATAGTGTTTCATGGAGAAGAAGGGATTAGAGAGGAGATTATACAAATTGGAAGCCTTAAAACTTGAATCCACAAGGTCTTATCTTAAGATTTCTCCTCCTTCTCTCAAGATTTCCCAAGCTCTCCCTCCCTCCCTTTTTATCTTTGTTGTTTGGACGTGAAATGGGAATGAGAAAGATGAAGAAAGACTAATAAAAAATCTTCATATTCCCTTAATTATTATTATCACAAAATGAGATTTATGACACCATGTACTTGGCTTTATCTCATATGACACATTCTCTTTCTTCTCTCCTTAATGCCCAACTTAAATATGATGAGGAGGAGGAAAAATATGATGATGCCCACTTAAGACATCTCATCATCTTTTCCTTTTTGTTTTATTTTTAAATTGGAGTTATGACAAAGCTTGTCCTTGAGTTTATCTTCATCAAATGGTGTCATCAGCTCCATTACACTTGAACTAACTTTTCCTCCCTTTAGTTGGCCCAAGAATGACATCCCAAAAGGTCCTTCATACTCCAATTTGGGCTTCTTCAATTATCTCAATGAATTGGTCAACATATAATACTTTATTGAATTTCCACATGTGCTTTACTTTTCACAAATTCATATTTAATTGTTTAGCTTAAGATGATGCTAATTGGCATGTTTATGAGCCAAATAATTATTTTCCCTTCCTATTTCTTTATTTCACAATTTACACAATTGCCAACACATTTTATTTTCCAATTTTCGGAATAGTGCCAATTCTAGCTGTTTTTTTGCCCAAACTTTGAAAAATCATAACTAAATTTGTAGACATCATTTCAGAGCGATTCCAAAGGATATGGAACCTTTATTGATATAATTTTAACAAAAAAATATGGACTTTAGCCAGTTGGAAGCACATCATTTTCAGATTTAATTTCTTTGACCGCTGCTCCAGAAACTTTTCAGTTTTTCTGGGTTAACTTCAAAAATTCATAACTATTTGTATATAGTTTCAATTGATTATACGACCTATCAAATTAAACTTAGGATGTCTAATTTCACCTTGTAAAATTTCATAATTTTTGCTCATCATTTATTCTTCCAAAACCTCATAAAAAGCTCACTGTCTCACAGAAAATTTCACCAGAAGCATAATCACTTTCTTCAAAATTCACCATTTTATTTTCTTTAATGTCCCAAAGATATAAAAAACATTAGAGAATAGATTTGGGACACCTATTAAACCAGAGCTTAGCAGTCCGCTTAATTTAGGCTTATTTCTAAGCCTCAAATCCCAGAATTCTGGATATTTCATTGTCAGTTTCACGGGTCCCAGCATTTACAAATGCTTCTTTCATTTTTAACAACTTCTTGTGCCATTTTTACAAGTCCATAAGTCATTTTCACAACTTTCATACCTCAAGGACTTTATCAGTTTCACAGTTCCTAGCTGTTATAACTGCTTATCAGAATTTTAACAACTTCTTGTGCCTATTTTAACAAGTCCATGAATCATTTTGACAACATCATTTTTACTCACCAAGATATTTACAAATTTCACAAGTCCCTAATTTGAATGAAAACTAAAATAAATTGAAAACTTCATAAATGTTGCATAAACTTTGAATGAAAACTTCATTAATACTGCATAAAACTTGAATATTAAATTCTAAAACATAAATATACAACCAAAATATACATGAAAAATGGAGAAATCTAGCCTTCCTTATAGGAGGTAAAACCTTCCATGTAGATGGCAATCTATACCATCCATAAATGAGGACTACCTATACTATCTATATATGATGTCTACCTAAGCCTTCTAAGATGGAGGCATGTAAGAAATAATACAATGCATGAAATTAAATCTAAGATATAATACAATATTCTCCCCCTATCAGATAAGGACCTATAATTGTTGGAGAAGGAAACCTCTGCTTCTCTCCCCTCCTTCCTTGATGCTTGGCCTAAGATCTCTTATTTATAGGCAAAAAATGTGTATGCTACAATGAAAAAAACACGTCTGCTATAGTGAAAAGCGCATTGCTACAGTGGAAAACGTGTTTCTTTAGTTTTTCGTTCGCAACAGTAATTGCCATCCGCTATAGTAACTTCCGTCTGCTATAGTACTTTCATCCGCTACAATCTTTTGTCTTTTTTTCGGCTTCACATCCTTGTCTTGTTTCAATCATATGGGTTTATTTTTAGGTCTCCTTTCTTCTTTTTTTTGTCTTTAACATGGTGTTGTATGTGGCTATCAAAAGAAAAGCAAGGAAATACTATATTATAATATTAATAATATTTATTCCAAAAATATTATTTATCAATTACACCCAAATTTATTATATTAAACTCAAATATCATTCAAAAAATCATCATATAAGGAAAAATAAATATGCAAATATTTTTCTTATCAAATTCCCCCACACTTAGCTCTTAGACATCATCGGATAAGGAATGACTAATAAGTTCTTCCAACAAAATTAGAAGTGTCAATTCATGAATTAACGAAAATATAAACTGGTAACTTTATTTGAAAATGAATAAATTGATTTTGTAAGTGTAGCTCATTCTCTCAATCTATCAAGTTTTTAAGGGTAAGTATTTCACTCAAATTCAACCAAAAAAGTACACTACCATAGACTTGCTAAAAATCTCAATCTCCATTACTTAGTTCATATGCATAATTCAAATAAAAAAGACTTATTAAGGATTGTAATGGGATTAAGGTAAAAGGAATGTAAAACATAATATGAAAAGCTACATTTAAGAAATTTAATAGAACAATTGAAAAATGAGCCAACTTATGAATAAATTTATCTTATCACAACAAACCCTAATTCAAATAGTTAATATATATTTTTTCCACTTTTTTTCTTCTTTTTTCTTACATAAATTTGTAACTCTAAATTGATAATATATACGCCCCATACTTGTCAAAAGCCCATTTCACAGGAGTTTCAAATGCTCTGCTAATCTTCAAAATTAGGTAAAAGCATTTGATATATCATTAAAACACATGTTAATGGGTTAAGAACAAAGAAATAGTCAATTAGGCTCAAAGGGGCTTATCAACGATAATATATATAATTGCAAGGTTGGCTATTTGGCTTTGGTTAAAGAAAATGAATGCCTTTATCATTTTTTAATACGCATATAAGATGTAATTTCAACCAGATTTAAAGCAAGTTCTAAAGTGACAATTTAATAGGTGAATATCACACATAAGAAAAATAATCATTATAGGCTCAAAAGCTCACGGTTAGGGGCTTTCAAACTCAACTCATTTAATCTCAAAATTCATCACCAATTATAACAATTAGTTGTTCATTCATGCTATGAAATCTTTAAATTCAATTGGTTTATTTTTAAAACTTATATACTTCTTAAAATTATTACAAAACACCTAAATAGGATTTTTTTTACTTTTATTCTTTTTTTTAGAAAAGAACAAAAATATGCAACTAATAAAATGTGTCTCAAGAGTTAAGAATAACTCCTTACTCTGTCATTTTTTCCACACCTCATACATCTAATGGTTTTTACTAACCAACTATTTTTTTTTTTTTTGCAATTTCTATCACACCCTTATCTTATTTTCACCTTTTCAGAGTCTTCACTGAAAATGATACATAGTTCAATGGGCAACATAGGAATAATATAAATATATTGATAATATATACATGATACAGAGATTCCCCATAGGGGTTCGTACATAATAATTACCAACCTTGTAGCCGCACAGGGATCTAGAGTATCTAAACTTATCCCAGTGAAACGGAAACATCTTCCCATCTTTGTTCCACCACTGCAATCCTCTCATATGGTTCCCTTTTCTGATCTCTTCGTACCTTCCGTATTCACTTGTCTAAATTGTTGGTAGGGGAGGGTGAAATTCGAGAGAATCTCACTAGGAAACAGTATCAATATGCATGAAGGATAAGTGCTTAATGCATGACATACTTGCATTACAAAAACCCATGCTAATACAATGGCATATCTGCGTGCTCAATGTTTCAAACAACATACTTATGGCTATAGCATAAACAGAAACAGAGCTTCAATCATTCATATATGTTTCACATAATCAAGCAAAGCAATAACATGCATCAATACACCAGTACAAATATCAAATACACACAGGAGAGATAAGTTCCCTACCTTAAGCCTTTTTCTTTGCGAAAATTGTGCCTCGATTTGCGTGCCAACCCCTTAGGCTCTCACTTAGTCCTAAAATATCAAATATAAAAGAATTAGGTTAAAACTCATTCATGTACCATTTTAGGCACTTCCACAGTGTTTATTGTGGTTATATTAGGCTACGGTAAAAATTTACCAAAATGCCCCCAAGGACCTGGCCCGGCTGTACTTTTCCTGAAATTCTAACTGGGGCTATTCTAACATATTTTCATCCAAGGAATCCATTTCTTGACTCCGAATTAGCAAATTCATTATCAAATTACAAAATTGCCCCTGACAGCCCTTATTTCAGGGTTTTAGGAGCGTTTTCATAATTATGTTTTTCGGGCTTTTACGAAAAAATGACTAACTATAACCATACCTAATTTTCCCTCTTAAACTCAATGGAATCATCAAATCATTAAAAATCCAACTCTAAGGCCCTCTAACAGCCCTAGCCAAAATTCATAGGTACTTTGGAGAAAATTGGGGTTTTCCGATTTCGGCTCCGCAAATGTGTTTCTTTCTACTCCTAACCACTTTATTAACTATTACATTAGGTTACAACTACCATTTAGTACCAATTTTGGCAGTATAACAGCCCCACACCCCCATTTTCTATTTTTACAAACACGGACAATCCGGCAAAATTTCACCAATTAAATTGTCCACAACAACCAGAATAGTCAATATACAAGAGTTTGGAAGTTACCTCAAGTTCCTACTAGCTTTTCCTTGACTTGGCTAAAACCCTAAGTGTTCAACAACAAATTTTGAGCCTTTGCACCTTAATGAACATAAAGGAGTAGCTTAGAATTGGAGTTATACGCATTAGGAACCAATTTACAGAAGATATCACTTACCTTTGCAAGCTTTTTCTTCTCTTTCTTTCTTTAAGAATCTCACACTTCGTCTCTTTATGTTCAAATGTTTCACTTCGGTTTAGGGGCTGTTATGAAGAATATGTTGCTTTATCATATATCTTATGCTTATGTCGTAATTTGATTAATTATTTAAGCCAAAATTCCAACTTTGTGCACATAAATCCTATGCTCATGTAATCATGCCATTAAGCCAAAATAATATTTTATTCTTCATGCTACATGTAGAAGACTCCTAAGGGCTCCTCCCCTTTGTCTCAGTTGGCTTCATAACTTGTTCCGGTTACGTATACACATAAAGTCCCAATTTTGGCTAAATTTGCATTTATGCTCAAATTTTTCATAAATTCTTATTTAATTGACCAAAATTTTCTAAATATTTTTCCCACTTTATTTTCTTTAATTAATTGAAATAAAATTCAATTAATTGAAAAATAATTAATTTAGCACTTGCTTGGAAAAATTATAAGTTTGCCATTACATTTTCTCTATTTTTAGATTTTCTGGCATATTTTCTGTCCAAATTTTTAAAAATCATAACTAAATTTGTAGATATTGTATTGGAGTGATTCTAAAGGTCATAGAACCTATTGAATCTAGTTTCAAGAAAAAATATAGCCTTTATCCAAATGAAAGCACACCATTCTTAGTATTCAATCTTTGAATGCTGTTCTAGAAAATAATCAATTTCGCTGGGTAAAATTCAGAAATTTTTGTATATAGCTCTAATTGAGTCATATGACCTATTCAATTAAAGCTTAAGATGTCTAATTTCAGCCTATTAAAGTTTATAATTTCTGAACATCATTTGATTAATAAAATGCATTGCACAGCAACACTGCCTCACTGGAAGCAATGAAACAGAATGCACTTGCAACTCCAACAAATTCCATTTTTGTATACAAATTTTCCAAACTCTTTAATTAACCATTTTATTCTCTTTAATACCTCAAATATATAAGAAACGTTAGGGAATAGGTTTGAGACACCTGCTAAACCGAGGCTTAGCAGTCCGCTTAATTTAGGCTTATTCTCAAGTCTCCAATCCTAAAATTCAGGATATTACAATTTCTCCTCTAACCTAAATCAGACATTGTCCTCAATATCTTTTAGAGCTTAGAGAAAGGTTTTTTTTTTAAATGTAAACACATAATAAACCAAAATACTAAAAGTAAAACCAAAAGATTAAGGAGAGTTACAATTGAAGAGTGGTATCTGGAGTATGCTTCTGACTATTATTTGAAGATTGTCCACCTACTTGCTTGACTAATAGATCTTTAGGTTCATAGGTTTGTAGTTGATCGAACAGCTGATCAGTAGTTGGTACAAAAATTATGGAATGAAATTCACTTGTGGTATGAATCTTGTTTCCACAGCATGATAAAAAAAAGACTACAAATCATTATAAAAATCATTAACATTTAACAATCCTAATAGATTTTTGTGAAAGTTTAACTTAGCCCAATATGCAACAATAGAAATGCCATCCAATGTCTCCAAACCACCAGGTAGAGCGATGAAAGCTTAAGCATGGTAGAACATTCATCTCGTTCGTTCAGGCAAGCTTGAAACCTGTAACTCTTGTCCTAAATAAAAGGTGTGAACTTCTAATTCCTTCACCTTTACACTTAAACCTTTGCTTCCATTAATGGATGTAGAAATGACCACACTTCCCCTTAGGCCCTGGATGCCTCCCTCGTATACAAAGTTGATCTTTCTGGCAGCTAATGTAATTCTAAGTTCTTTTGCTACAGTTACAAACTCTCCATTCTTGCTTGAATCAATTTTACCAAAAATGCAGATAGATGTAAATCTACATTTTTATGTGATACCCTTTTTCTCTTTTTTCTCTCAGACCATTTGTGTTTACAAGTAGAAAAATGCATATTTATAAGTGAAAAGTACATATTTACAAGTGGAAGAGTACATATTTATACTACTAAAACAGCGATAACAAAATCATACAAATCACGCATTTTTCAAATAAATTTGAAAAATTTTCTGACAAGAATGACCGGCGTAATTTGCGTGAAGAAATTAAACAAAAAGAGGAAAGAAAATCAAAAGTTATTGAAAAGATAAGACAGATTAGACAAAAGCTGCTAAAAAGATAAGACAAATTAAACAAAAGCATAATTATGTACAGTATTTGTGATTTTGACTCACATCTTCCTCTGGGTTTACGTCCAATAACGGCTTAAACGCTTTCTATGAATCGAGGATTTCCTTCCTATCCAATTTTCTTATAAACTGGCAAACAGAGTCTTTTAATGTCAGATTCCTAAGACAATAACGCTATTTTTCTTTATTGAATATGTCTACTAAATCGAGAAGAATACAATGAACATCACCATTCGGATGTGTCTCACATATATTCCAATATTTTGGACACTTGATTCAATTATAGTGACAAGTTCCTTTTGCTCTTTACTAAATCTCTCTATGAATCCACACACTTCTCATATAATCTTTCCAAATTAGATTTTTTTCTTATGCTCAAGGGTGTGTTCTTCAATATGTGGATAAGGCTATAAAGGAGGATTAGGACAATACCTGACATATAGATCCAAAGACTCTTGTTGCTCTAACATTCCACTAGGATAAAATGAATGATCAAGACAAGTTTGGTTCATAGTGTGGGCAATGCTCATAAGAATGACACTCTCCACAATAAGCACAAGAAAGACAATTATAAGGAGAAGAATTTTCAATCCAACCAACATTTATATTTTCTTGTCTCATTTCATCCACATGCATTTCAAAAAAAGAACCAAGAACTGACAATTTATCACTGATTGAACTAAATAAATGATGTGAATAATCCATTTTTTTAATATTTTAATTTTTTTTGAAATTTTAACATGAAGACTAAATTAGTATTAAAATTACTTGGTATTGATATCAATGACAACAATCCCCAACAATGGCACCAAAAACTTCTTACAACTTTAGATGATTTATTAAATAGTGCAAGTGTACACTGTCAAAATCAAGTAATACAGAAGTGAGTAGAGTATCGTTTTCACGAGGATTGATCACTAAGTACCAAAATGGGTAATTTTAATTCTATTTAGTCGATCGATTAATTGATGATTGAGAGACCAAAATAAAATGATTAGATATGAGTGCAAATAACATGAAAGGAACTATGAGAAAAAAGCCTTATGGGTCATATTTCACTTAACAAATTTTGGATTGAATTACTTATCTATTCTAGCCCAATTTATTCCACATGATTGATAGTCGAGTTTTTCTAATTTAATTACTAGCCTCTTCCAAGGTCAAACAATTTTACAATTAATTGCTAATCAATATTTTTCTATATGAATTTAAGAAATTAATTATGCATTAAGAATTATGAAACTCAGTAAGACTACACAACTCATATGAATATATTCCTATTTCATATATAAATCATGGTTTTAATTATATGATCTACAGACATGCATCTCCTTCCGATCTCAACATACACATTTAAATCATTCAAAAGATGACCAATCAATTGAAAGCATTAAGCACAATAATTAAAACTCAATCATGAAGGAAAAATTAAAACTAGATTTAATAAGTTAAGATTCAATTCGTCATTAGTAAGCTATGCCATCACCCTAGGAAAATAGAAATTTAGCTCATGAAGAAATTAAAAATAAAACTAAAATAAATTGAAAACTTCATAAATGTTGGATAAAACTTGAATGAAAACTTCATAAATACTGCATAAAACTTGAATATTAAATTCTAAAACATAAATATACAACCAAAAGATGCATGAAAAATGGAGAAATCTAGCCTTCCTTATAGGAGGTAAAACCTTCTATGGCGGTGGCAACCTATACCATCCATAAAGGAGGACTACCTATACTATCCATATAAGAGCTCTACCTAAGCTTTCTAAGATGGAGGCATGCAAGAAATAATACAATGCATGAAATTAAAACTAAGATATAATACAATATCCTTCCCCCATTAGATAAGGACCTCTAATTGTCAAGGAAGGAAACCTTTGCTTCTCTCCCCTCCTTCCTTGATGCTTGGCCTAAGATCTCTTATTTATAGGCAAAAAATGTGTATGCTATAGTGAAAAAAAAGCGTCTGCTATAGTGAAAAGCGCATTGCTACAGTGGAAAACGTGTTTCTTCAGTTTTCCGTCTGCAACAGTAACTGCCATCCACTACAGTAACTTCCGTATGCTATAGTAACTTATTGCTACAGTACTTCCATCCGCTACAGTCTTTTGTCTTTTTTTCAGCTTCACATCCTTGTCTTGTTTCAATCATGTGCATCTATTTTTAGGTCTCATTTCCTCTCTTTTTTCCTTAACATGGTGTTGTATGTGGCTATAAAAAGAAAACCAAGGAAATACTATATTATAATATTAATAATATTTATTCCAAAAATATTATTTACTTATCAATTACACCCAAATTTATTATATTAAGCTTAAATATCGTCCACAAAATTATCATATAGGGGAAAATAAATATGTAAATATTTTACTTATCAAGAGTAATCCCTCTGTTACATTGCCCAAAAATAGAGCATAGGTTCTGTATTAACAATTGTAACAGCAATATTAACAACTAAAATTGCACGTATCAACAACACTTTTTTTATATCATATCAGCATTTTGTCAACAAAAAAACTACCATCACATTCAACTATTCTCACTTAAAATAGAGCAATCCCTTTGTTACCTTGCCTAAAAACATAGCTCAATTCTATTCACACAACCCAACTACGGTAAAACCTCAAATTCAATAATCAAAATCATATCTTTACCAAAATCTTAGCATTACTTACCTACATCTTAGAACATAGTCCATTATTAAGCCCAAGCTCCAATCTTTGACTAACCCCTCAATCTTAATGCAGCTAACATACACAGCAAAAAAAAATTCAAAATCACTGTTCACATTCTCTAATAGTAGATGAAGGCTGTAAAGTCTAACCTTTACCCAGGACATGAACACCACACTTAATCCTTTCAACGTTGTAGCTGCAACGACCTTAGGCTTCCTTTGTTTTCTCTTTTTCCTATGCCTTAATGAGAAAAACCATGCCAGCCCTCCTCCTCCTGTGCCTTTCCTTTTTTAATTTATTGGGGGCAAGTTAATCATTTCACATTGTCAATTAATCGCACAAAAGTCCCAAGGGACTTTTTTGACTTGGGAATTTGGATTGAAATTTTTTTGTGGTTTTTTTGGGTCCTTGGGACCTGTAAGTGATTTTCCCTTCATAATAATGATGAATAAGTCAATCTGGTGGAACCAATTTACCTACTCATCCAAATAGGGAGAGCTCGTCACATCTGAACTGTCCAGATGAGATCTAGATAGTCTATATTTATTTTTTTTTACTTTTTATTTTTTTCAAAAAAAAATATTTTAATGGGTAGAGAATCTAAAATAAAGATAATCTCTCAACCAATATTTTTTTTAAAAAATTATTTTTTATTTAAAAATCACTAATTAAAATATCTACCCATTAAAATAATTTTTTAAAAAATAAAAAGTAAAAAAAAAAGGTGAAGAAGGAATGATAGTTAAAGACCTATGGTTATGAACTTGAGTAATAAACTTAGTCTCTATATGGGTTAGCAGTAGAAGTTGTTTTTCTAACGTGATTTATGGCCTACGAGGTAAGTATGTGAGAGGAATTTTGCCTCGACTTACGTGAACGTGCTTCTCCAACGTTAACCCAAATAGGCCCTTAACTAGTTCCTTTTAGCATTATGAAGCCCATTCTCTTCTGTAAGCATAATGATGACAATAACAATAAATGTTAGAAAGCAGGCCCTTACTTAATACAATAAATGTTTATTTCTGTCAATTACTATCACAACAAAGGGAAATCCTTAAATGTATAAATTACAAGGTTATGGGATATTCCTTCCGTTTGTATATATAAGATCTTGTTTTTTAATGGGCTTATCTCTTTTTATAAGAATTTGTTTTGTTTGTCTTAATAATAAATGTATTTTTACCTATTTTGCCCTCATTTACTCTCACCATTTATTTTCTATACATTCTCTTTCATCTTTTTCTTTTCATTATTACTCTCTTTCTCTCTCTCACTCATTCATAAATAATGGCATTTTTGCAAAACAACTTATATTTCCTACATATTTATTACTTTTAACTAACTTAGATTGTTTCTTAGAATTCCATGCTTTGTTTGAAAGGACCTTATATATAGAGACGGAGGGAGTACATACGAACAAGTCACCCTTTGCTTCTGGCCAGTGCCTATATTACTGCATCAAATTAATTAAGAATGGGTGTATGTCTTGTAAAAGTCCAATTATTAAAGCAGTGGCCATGTGTGATTGAACACTCTTTAGTTCTTATCCATTATGTTTCACCCTCTCTCTATTTATACGCCCTCCCGTTTATAATATAGGGCACTTTTAGAATAAATGTATAGTCCAAAATATAAGTCACCTCCAGTTTGATTAATTCTTTTTTTTCCTATTTTGCCCCTGTGATTAATACTCACTTTCTAACTTTGCTTGTTCATCATATCCCCCTCTAAAATAACATTTCCAATGCAATTGAAATTTTAGGATATATTAAATGACTTAACTGTCATTTTTTATTTCTTATAATATAGTTGAAGTGTCTTACATTTGGACATGAGGGAGTATATATTTTCTAATGCAATTGGCACCAAAACACGGTTACACTACTACAAAAAAGTAAAGCTGTGGCGTTTATAATTGCATTAATTGTGGCCCTAGAGAAGTGCCACATATCTGGACGCCACTACAAAAAGCTGTGGCGCTTGGAAACGCAACAACATTTTAAATTTTTTTTTTAAAAAATACCCTCCTGTGGCGCTTGTTTGAAGAAGTGCCACAGGAGGGGGGCCTCCTGTGGCGCTTGCATCAGTAAGTGCCACAGGAGGGGGGTCCTATTGTGGCGCTTACGTCAGCAAGCGCCACAGGAGACCCCCCCTCCTGTGGCACTTCCTCAAACAAACGCTACAGGAGGGTCCCTTTTTTTTTTCTTTTTTCTTTCTTTCTTCTTCTTCTTCTTTTTTTTTCCTGTGACCCTTTTTTATGCTTCCTGATTGTGAAGCTTTATATAAAATGAGCGACTTTCGTGTTTATCATCTCCACAAATTGTCAATCTTTCTATTTTATATTTCAACCTATTATAAATAAATAAATAAATAAATATATATATATATATATATATATATAATTTTCACATTTAAAATTCAAGTTCCCCAACAATAATGTTCTTACATTAATACTCTCCAAAGCTAACATAAAAAATATCACAATACAAGAACTTGATATGTGAACACAGTACATCAACAACTAATTAAGTAAATTAAAAGATTACTAAAAAACGCAAGCTTGTCGGCACAAAAATTTAAACAAAGAAAAAAGGCAAACGAAACAAGCTAGGTTTTCACTCTTTCCTATTAAATTAGGAACAAAAAGGCAAACGTTATATTACGGTTTATCTTGACTAAAAAAAAATTTAAACAAAGCAAGCTAGAATGAAACAGTCTTCTTCTTACAAATTTATTAATTGACCAGCGCAGGGAGTGGGGGACCACATTGGTGACGCTAGCTTGAGTGACGAGTGAGTGTGTGGGTGTGTTTTTTAGTGTGAAGATGATAGGAAATGGAGGGAGGGGGCCGACGAATCCACCAAGAAGATGAGAAAGGGAAAGTAGTTTAATGGAGGAGAGAGTAGTTGAATAATTAAAGTGGAGTAGTAGTCAAAAAGAGAAGGAATGGGGGGTGGACACGGGACCACTATACAGGAAATGAAATAATTAAGAGATATATACTATCCATTTGAAATTTTTCCTTTTTTTTAGAAATGGGCAAGTGTGGCGCCTAACTATTTAGGCGCCACACATTGCCTCATCAGCTGTGGTGCCTGGGATGCCTAGGCGCCACAGCTGATATTTAATATATCATGTGTGGCGCCTAACTATTTAGGCCCTACACATGATCTTTGGTGCAGCTGTAGTGCCTGGTGGGTCAGGCGCCACAGCTGCTTGCTTAGCGCCAAGTGTGACGCCACCCTAGGCCTCCCCAATTGTGGCACCTAACCTATTAAGCGCCACAACTGGTACCCAAAATAAAAAAGAATTATCGAGGTAAAAAAAAAGGGAAGCTGTGGCACTTGTTTAAAGAAGGGCCACAAAATGTGCGCCACCTTTTACCCTTTTTGTAGTAGTGTTAGGTTTCTATGACATTTAAGAGCTTCCTGCATGACATACATGGGTTCAAGTTATCCAATGACCTGCCATTGTTAGATTTTATTGAGTTAGAATCATATACATGTGTGCACACATGGGTGCTTAACTTCCCAGTACATTTATTAAAGCAATGGCCATCCTTCTTTATGTGCTTGTTCTTACAAATATTCTTCCATTAGTTTCACAAGCCACCCCACTCCATTGGGCTCCGCGCTAGCCGTTTCAGCCAAAGACATCCCTCTGCCTTCGTGGCCCTCTCCTTGCTCCAAACAAAAGCTCGCTCATCTTGCTCAAGGCGTGTTCCAAATGTTCCTGTCATTTTCTCTTTGTTAGAGCAGTCATGGTGGCAGTAGCCGTCTTCATACAGGTAACCCCTCCACCATTGTTAATTTCTCTTTGCACTTCTTTTCTCTTCTTCCTCTCTCCTTCTCCTTTTTTACCTTTCCCCAAGGCCCTCTTCTCTTCTTTGTTTGTTCCTCTCAACTCTCATAGCATCTCATCTCTAAAGTCAGGGTTTCAAAATTTGAATGACTCCTTTCTACCCATATCAAATTTATTCTTACCTATCCTCTTTCTCAGTCATTTGCACTCCTTCACAATGGCCCTAATCATTGTTGACGCAAAAGTAAAGGACAATGATATCTTAGGGATTTCATGATTTAAGCTCTTTTCTTCTTCTTTTTTTAGTTCTGTTTCCTCTTCTCCTCTCTAGTATGAGATACTGATTTCATACTTCTTAGAGAAACGGTGAGAACAATGGTAGTGAAGAAGCAACGGCAAGAAGCTGGGGCCTTTCTTCATCGCAAACTCATCTTTCTTGCGTGGGTTGCCTATGTTTTCAAAAAGGTTCTCTCACAGAAATCCCTTCACCATTTTTATGGTATGCAATTAGCGTTCTTCCTCTAGCTTCTCTCCTTTTTTCTTCTCTTAATTGAAATTGAAATCCATTTTTGTGGTTGAACAGGTAAGGAGAGATCTTTGATTGCTTGGCTCATTCCTTAGGTAATGATAGCATTTAACAATTGTATCCAGTCAATCGATCCAGGAATTTCTCTCTTTATTTTGCCAACTGCATCACTGGTGCTCTTCCATGTTGAAAAACTTACAATTTACTTTTTTCCATGGTTTATTACTAATCATGTTAATTTTTATTTTTATAAATTATGCAAGGCATACATTCTTCAACTAAAGGGGTAGCATGGGAGTTTTTGTTAGGCTTCTATGATCACAACGACACGTTTGTAGGATGGAAACAATTTACTAAGCAAAAGAGGTATATATTAAAAGAAGTATATTTTTGTCATTTGTTGCATCGCTAAGCAAATTTCGTATTCTACGAAATTTCATTTCTTGGCTCAGTAGCTTTTGTTTTCTTTCAACGTATTGCTATTTTGACTCCTTTCGCGGTAAATTTGCAAAGTTGTATAGTTAAGTTGATTTTATGTTTTCCTTTTTGAGGTGGATACCAAAAATATAACCATTTTGTTTTATATTTTCTTGGGTTTTCACATCTTCTCTCAAATGGCTCCACACAATTTCTACCTTCCTTTTTCATTGCTGGAAAATGGTGGTAAGATTTGTGGTACTATTCCATTTTTATCTAATGTGATTAGTGTTCCTTTTCTGGCTTCTCCCCTTTTGGCTTCTCCTCCTTTCTAATTTTAGTCTTCAAGTTATGAAGAGTTTATTTTTTTTTAACTAGATCATATTGTTAGATGGGATTGTGTTGTATGTATCTTTGATGCTTTTGTTTACATTTCTTTCCTTAGAAGAAAATTTTGCTTCTTTAACAAGCTCCAATACTTTTGTCCTTCTTTTCTATTAATGTAATTAGCAAGTCCAAAAGGGTAGACTTTCCATATAAGTTTATATTGGATTTCTTGGGTAAAAGATTGAATCCTTCTTAACTTATTGCTTTTTCTTGAAATTCTATTTGCAAGTGATCCTTAATCTTATTGTTATGTTAGAACTCATTTCCTCCCTTAACCATATTTGTAATTTAAAAATGATTGCATTTGATTTTATTCATGGTTTTTTCTTAACCATGCTATTGTGATGGTGTGAGCTTGAAAATTGATCATGCCTCTTGAATGAAGGTGCTAGGAATTACATTAAATAACAGAGTAATAAATATTAGTATGATGAATACATGGTTGTCTTCAGATTAATTATCTAATATTGTTTGCATTTAGCAGAATATATGTAACCGCTACAAATGTGATGACATTTGAAGTTCTGTAGCGGTTTAGGAAACATATCCGCTACAAAGAGGCGGCCTTTGGCATTTTGTGGCGGTTCAATTCATAGTAATGGCTACAAAAAACTAATACACTATTGGCGCGGCTTAGTGGCGCCAAGTGGCGCGAACTTTATAGCAGTTTATATGTTGTAACAACTACAAACTAACCGCGACAAATTTTGGCGGGAAACTCGTGCCATATTTGTAGCGGTTTTTTTCTATTAGCCGCTACAAATAACGTTGATAATCAGTCGCGCCAATTGGCGCATAGGTTGCCGCTACAATATTGTAGCGGTTAAACTTAACTACTACAAATGCACCGCTACAAAATACCATTTTTTTGTAGTGTATAAATAGGAAATTCTTCCTTCTTTTCTTATAAAACACTAGCAAATGTTGGCTACAGTCGTGCTTTCTTGTACCCTTCCCACTAAATATAACAGAGCATTAGCATTAGAAGGTATGCTCAAAAAATTAAGTCAAGCATCTTATAATAAGAGTAGTTATTTGACATTTTACAAATCACACATCTTAAAGTATGTCATACCTTTTAACCTTTTTTAAACTAAAGTAGTTATAAAAGCAGGTAGGAAATGTTAAAAGCCATATGAAGAAAATTTAT
Source organism: Inga leiocalycina (assembly GCA_963242795.1). Taxonomy (NCBI): domain Eukaryota; kingdom Viridiplantae; phylum Streptophyta; class Magnoliopsida; order Fabales; family Fabaceae; genus Inga; species Inga leiocalycina. The sequence continues at coordinate 53,049,946 of OY725329.1, forward strand.
ATATAAGATATCTTAAAGACAAGTTTCCTACTATCAAGTTATTTTTAATTGTGGAAATTATGTTAGAAGATAAGATACACATTGTGAATTTCAATTAGCTCCGGAAATGATAGATCCAATAGAAGCTATGAATGTTCTATATTTTATAACTTTTCATTTGTTGTTTTAGAATGTATGGAAGATGTTATAGTTAAGGGGTCATTTACTCATTATTTAGGATGAGGATGGAATAAAATGACAGAAAATTTACTAGATAAAAAGGCATGAAAAAAAAATTCCTAATACATTATTCCATTGGAGAATGTTATGATGGTTGTTGTCCACTAGATGTAAGACAAATTCTTCAACAGATATTTCATGAAAACGTGCTTTGCTTATTTGCGCTTTAACCAATGCATAAGCATCATCACACTAATGCCCTATAATATTTGCATGATACACATCCACAGGTTAAAAGTTCATGTTTTACTAGGCATCCATCCCTACAAGTTTCAATGTTATGGCAAGTTTATTTATCTGCATTTAAGAAAGCTGACAAGTTTGAACCTATACATGGTGGTTTCATTACTTATTTTGTGAACAGGTCTCTGCTTTTATTATGTCATCTTGCAGAAATACAGTAAGGCAATTAAATTGATAGGAGCTTACTCAACCTAGGTGTATGCCAAAGGTGTTGGAGACTTGGAGGTTGTAAAGTTGGTAGTGTGAGTGTAGCATGGATACTTGAGAGAGAGACAAGATCATGAGCTTAGTTGGTTAAAAAGAAAAAATAGCACTACACCATTTCCATATTTAGAAAAAGTGACACGTACGTGGACAAGAAGTTTTAAAAGAACATATAGCATCAAAATTTTAAATCATGCTTGTCACGCCCTTATGTTAATTTCACATTTACCAGAGTATTCACGGAAAACGATATGCAGTTCGGTAGGCAACACAGGATTAGCATGAATATACTGATAATACGTACATAATTACATAATTTCCCCCGAGGGGTTCGTACCTGATAAATTCAAATAATGTAGCCGCACAAGGCTACTAGGGTATCTAAACCCATCCCAGTAAAACAGAGACTTCTTCTCATCTTCGTTCCACCACTGCAATCCCCTCGTACGGTACTCTGCATTGTTGTTTGCATATCTTCTGTTGTCTCCTGTCTAAACTGTTGGTAAGGGAGGGTGAGATTCGAGAGAATCTTAGTAGGAAACAGATACCAGAATGCATGCATGATAGATGCTATGTATGACATGTTAGCTTTATCTAGATGCATGCTCCATAATGATATTTCTGCATGCTCAATGTTTCATGCAACAAAACTATGGCCACAGCGAAAACAAAAATAGAGCTTCAATTATTCAAGTATACTCTACACAATCAAATAAAGCAATCACATACATCACTACACAAGCAAAGATATCAAATACATGTAAATAAGGTAAGTCCCCTACATCCAGCTTTTCTCCTCAATTTGTGTGCCAACAACTCGGGCTCTCAGCTCGGTCCTACAATGTCAAATATACCATTTAGACACTTCCATAGTGTTTCTGGGGGTTATATGAATCTATCTTAAAAAATTACTAAAATACCCCTAGGGACCCGGCCCCATCGTACCCGGTCCGGCTGTACTTTTCTCGAAATTCTAACCTGGGCTATCCTGACATATTTTCGCCCAAGAAATCCATTTCTAGACTCGGAATTACCAAATTCACTGCCAAAAGATGAAATTGCCCTTGGCAACCCTTATTTCAGTGTTTTAGGGGCATTTTCGTAATTATGCTTTCTCGGCCTTTTCCGAAAAAGTGCCCAACTGTAACCCCACCTAATTTTCCCTCCTGAACTCAATGGAATAATCAAATCATTGAAAATCCAACTCTAAGACCCATTTATAGCCCTAACCGAAATATATGGGTTTTCCAGGGAAAATCGGGGTTTTTCGGTTTCGGCTCCGTAAACACGTTCCTTTCTACTCCTAACCACTTTATTGACTATTCTATTAAGTTACAACTACCATTTAGTATCAATTTGGGCAGCATAACAGCCCCCACAAACCATTTTCCCTTTTTACACACAAAGACAATTCGGTGAAATTTCACCGATTAAATTGTCTACAATAGCCAAAATAGTCAATATACAAGAGTTTAGACATTACCTCAAGCTCCCACTAGCTTTTCCTTCTTGTGGCTGAAAACCCTAACTTCAAAACACCAAGATTTGTGCTTCAAATACCTTACATCACATAGAAGAGAAGCTTAGGAGAAGGATTATACACGTTAGGTACGAATTCACTGGAGAAATCGATCTATCTCGTGAGTTTTCTCCTCTCCTTCTCTCTCTAAAACTCTCAACTTTCTCTCTCTCCTTGGCTGCTATTTCACGACAGAAAATGGAAGAAGATGAAGCCAAAAGTGCTTTTATCATATATTACAATTTCCTTTATTTATTTTCTCATTTTCGGATTTTTCAGAGATTCTGGAAGATTTCTGTCCAAATTTTGAAAAATCATAACTAATTCTAGAAAAATCAAATTGGAGTGATTCCAAAGCCTATAGAACCCTTATTGAGTCTAGTTTCAAGGAAAAATATATAATTTTGCTGAATGGAATCACAAAATTCCCAGAATTTCAATCTTTGCATGTTGTTCCAGAAAATTTCCAGTTTTTCTGGGCTAACTTCAAAAATTCATATATTTTTGTATGTAGCTCTAATTGATTCATATGACCTATCAAATTAAATCTTAGGATGTATACTTTCATCCTATAAAATCTCATAATTTTGTATCATCATTTGATCATTCAAATGAATATAACAAGCTTACTACCTCATAGGCAATTTCACTAAAAACATAATTACTTTCTTCAAAATTAACCATTTTATTTTCTTTAATGCCCCAAAGATATAAGGAACATTAGAGAATAGATTTGGGACATATACTAAATCGGGGCTTAGTAGTCCATTCAATTTAGGCTTATTCTCAAGCCTCCAATCCCAAATTTCGGGGTATTACAATGCTCATGCAGGATGAATTGCTCATTTAGTGTGTGGTTATATGTATGTTGTTGTGATGAATAAATACTATATAAATGACTTACTTATGCTCTCATATTATTTCCTTCCGAAGTAGACTAAATATCTACAAATTTGTCCTTTGCAACTGAGCCAACTTTGGCATGGTGCGATTTAAAGGCTACTAAGGTATCAAATTTGCCAGCATTGCTGTGAAGCTAATTAGCCACTTTCGTATTTTGTTGGCGGCTTGAATTATTTGGTCATTTTTTGTTTTCTGTACAAGTTTATTTTAACTACTTATCATTATCAAAACATTATTTTTGTTAAAATAGTTTCAATTCCATCTAGTTTAAAGGATATCAGTCGATATTCAAAAAAGAAAAAGAACATCATTTATGATGATTTTAACCCAACCAGAACTTAACATATCTTGATAACGTTTTGATAAAGTATTGGATCATGTTATAATGTTGGTGCAACAGTTTCATATACATGTGTATGTGTGTGTATACACACACATGTATATAGATATATATAGATATGTATACATATGTACACACACACATAGATGTATGTACGAACGCATGCACCATGAAAAAATAAATATATTTAACTTAACCTCACAAAATAAAAGGAATTAAGGGAGTATTATATTTTAAAATATGAAGATTAATTGGGTAATATTTGTAAATATGAATACATTTTGGGGTAATAAATAGGTTTAACTTAACCTCACAAAACAAAATGAGTTTAAAAAATAAAACTAAATATCAATTATCCATATATAATGTCAAGTATTTCAATTTGTATTTTTTATCAAATATCCATACAATGTTAAGGAGTGAATTATGATCATCATCATCAATAAAAAATTATTGATTTTAAGACTTTATGTTCTTGGGGAAGAACTTAATTATAAGTTATGGTAGTAATAACATATTTCTTAAGGTGGGTCTACAAAATCTGCATCAGTCATGAGATTTTAGTGTATCATGTGAGGGTAAGCATGCAAGCAAGGATATGTTGTTGGGATGGTATAGTGGTTTTTTGAAATATCTTTGATTTTGATATATTTATTCAGTAGGATAGGAGTGAGTTGTTTTTATTGGAATTAAAATGAATTGACTCCAAATTTATAATCTATTAGAGCGGTGAAGCACACAAATATTGTTTTTAATACAAAGAGTTATTCAGAAATCTTGATATATATCTCATTGAGTTGTACTAATTACAAAATCTTATGAAGAATTAGTTATTTCTAATTAGTAATTACGATGTAGCTGTAATTATTTATGGTTCAAATAACAATGCATAAAGAAAATAGTATTATTAACAAAATATGAAATAAAGGGAAAAAATATATCAATATGTAAAAGCTCCCCGTACAACGCACTGGAAGCACATACTCATTAACCCTAAAATGACGAAGAAAGGATGATCTTCCTCCACGCCAATCTAACATTCGAAAGGTCAAAGTTCTCCTTGCCACACACTCAATATAAAAAGTAACTCTCACAGCCCCCAAAAGCAACCCTATAGCAACTCCAATGCTTAAAACTATTTTTGGAATAGCATTTTTTTAAAAAATAAGTGCTTATTACATAAGTCGAGATAAAATTTCTCTCACATACTTACCTCGTATACCGTAAATCACGATTTATAAGCACTTATAAATAAAAAATAAACTATCTCAAACGAACACTTTAGTTTCTTTCTCCAATATCTTGATGATGTCAATGCCATGGACATCTCGAAGTGGCTTTCCTCTTTCTTCTAACTTCCTAGTTTTACTTTTATAATTTTGATCAGAAGCAACTCTATCAATTTATTAATTTATTTCTGTAGAAAGATGAGGTCAAAACTATTCTATCATAGGTGACAAACTGACAATAATGAGGAAATTTCATATCTACATTTGAAATGAATTCCAACTATCTTGTGTCATCCCCTAATGACTCCGCCGAAGTGAAGTGCAGGTCTAAACTTGACTGCCAATAGTGAAGCCAATGTTTGCGTCACATGACTTTTTTTATTTGTAAGGGATGGCGGCAGTTATGAAACACAAGCAACAAATTAAATCTGTATGCTTCTGGTTTCCTTATTACTGCAGCAACTTCAAGGATATATATATCCTTAACTTGTGAAACCCATTTCATTAAAGCAATGGCCATTCTTCCTTTTGTGCTTGCTCTTATAAATCTGTTTATGTTCTGTACCCGATTTTCTTATGCAACTGACACTCTTACCCAGTTTCAGTCACTTCCTGATGGCAGGACCTTGATTTCCAGAGATGGAAGCTTTGAACTAGGCTTCTTTAGCCCAGGTAGTTCGAGAAATCGTTATCTTGGAATTTGGTACAAGAAGATCCCTGTTAGAACTGTTGTCTGGGTTGCCAACCGTGACAAACCAATCAAGGACAACTCTAGCATGCTGAGCATAAACACAGACGGACATCTTGTGATTCTCAGCCAGAATCATACCGTTGTTTGGTTGGCGAATTCAAGAACCAAGGCCGTGAGTCCAATTGCACAACTTTTAGGCTCTGGAAACTTGGTACTGAGAGATGAGAAAGACCAGAATCTTCAAAACTATTTGTGGCAGAGCTTTGACTATCCTTCTGATACCTTTTTGCCAGGAATGAAGTTTGGATGGGATTTGAGAACTGGTCTTAATCGGCGAGTAATAGCGTGGAAGAGCTCAGATGACCCTTCCCCAGGAGACTTCATATGGGAACTTGTTAATCATAATAACCCTGAGGGAGTTTTATGGAAGGGCCAAACAAAGTATTTCCGGACTGGTCCTTGGAATGGTCTTGAATTTAGTGGAGTTCATGAGTTTAGGAACACTCTGGTATTCGATGTCAGATTTGTATCCAATAAGGATGAGGTCTATTTCATTTACAATCTGAAGAATGAGTCAGTAATTTCAAGAGTTGTTATGAATCAAACAATATATGCTCGTCAGCGTCTCACGTGGATTGAAGAAGCCAAAAGCTGGAGGCTTTTTGCTTCTTTGCCAGGAGATGTTTGTGATCAGTATAATCTTTGCGGTCCGTTTGGAAATTGCATAATGGGGGAGTCACCAATATGCCAGTGCTTGAAAGGATTCAAGCCAAAATCTTCCCAGAACTGGGATGGAATGGATTGGACTCAAGGATGTATCCACAGTGAACCATGGAGCTGCAAGGTGAAAAACAGAGATAATTTTCTTAAAGTCATTGGGCTCAAATTGCCAGATACCACACATTCTTGGGTTGATGGAAGTATGACACTTGAGGAGTGCAAAGCCAAATGCTTGGAAAATTGTTCCTGTACTGCTTATGCTAACTCAGATATTAGCACAGGGGGTAGTGGCTGTATCATCTGGTTTGGTGATCTAAATGATATAAGACAGGCTTCAGATGCTGGGCAAGATCTATATATTCGATCGGCTTTTCCTGAAACAGGCATAACCTCTTATTGAACATATGCCCATTATCTTTTGACGGATTAACTACCTCTTTTTTCAATTTTTTGTCGATCATATAAGTTTTATTCATTGTTTGGTTCTTTTTGAAAACCTTGATCGTTTGTGGATTTACTATATCTGGTCATTTCCTTGTGAAGGTGGAGTTAAAGATGGTGGTAGGACTAGGACAAAGGTGATTGTGATCATAACTACCATTGTCTTTGCTTTTGTGATGGTTTTCATTTTCGTCTGCATTTACAAGAGCAAAAGAAAATCTAGAGGTAAGCATTTACAAAGTTTTGAATAGACCATAATTATGTCTTTTGGGATTTTGTTTGCAAATAATAAAAGCATTCACCATTAGCTAGATTTATTTGATTAATTAGTTTATGAGAGTGAAAATAAGGGTATATGTTTGTCAAAAGGAAATGATGTTGAAGACTCAAAAGGAGATATGGAAATTCCTTTCTTTGATTATGCTGCAATAGCTTCTGCTACTAAGAATTTCTCAGTCGACATGAAGCTTGGTCAAGGTGGTTTTGGACCTGTATACAAGGTAAACATACAATCAATCAATCAATTAAAATAATGAAAACAAGTAGTGTTAATCAGTTTAATTTTAAATTTATGATGACCTAGAATGGCAATCCTTGATTATAAAATTATGGTAGGGTACATTAGATAGACAAGAGGTTGCTGTCAAGCGGCTTTCTCAAGGCTCTTACCAAGGAATGAAAGAATTTATGAATGAAGTTGTTTTGTGCTCTAAACTCCAACATCGGAATCTTGTCAAGGTTCTTGGTTGTTGTATCAAAGGAGAAGAGAAGATGCTTATATATGAATACATGCCCAACAAGAGCCTAGATTCATGGATTTTTGGTTTGTGTACTATTCATAAATATTGCTCATCAAGTTTATCCATTTCTTTAAGGGAAAATCACAATGACATCCCAAGAAAAGAATGTAATTACTATAAAGTCTTACAACAAGTGAGGAGTATGCATGGACATGTTATTATTTCTTACATTAGAACTTGTCATTGTCGCATGCTACTTACTTTTGGGATTTTTTTGGTGATGACATTCCTTCTTTTGGAACTTGGTGATTTTCCCTTTCTTTAATTCATGTATGTTAAGCATGAGTATTGTAACTTCAACTTTCACAGGTTCCATTCCTCAACGTAATATGCTAGATTGGTCCAAACGTTTTCAAATTATATGTGGAATAGCTCGTGGGCTTCTATATCTTCATCAAGATTCCAGATTAAAGATTATCCATAGAGATCTTAAAGCAAGCAATGTGTTGTTAGACAATGAGATGAATCCAAAAATTTCAGATTTTGGGTTGGCAAGGATCTTCGGAGGAGATCAATTTGAAGAAAATACAAATAAAGTGGTTGGTACATAGTAAGTATTTTGTAACATTTTCCTGAATTATAGTCATGCACATTTTGATAATATAAAAACTCATTTGTGACTTGTTTTAGTGGATATATGGCACCTGAATATGCAATTCATGGAATATTCTCTACTAAATCTGACGTATTCAGCTTTGGAGTATTACTACAAGAAACAGTGAGTGGAATGAAAAATAGAAGGTTTTCCTATCCAAGTCAAAGTCTTAATCTTATAGGGCATGTGAGTAACGAGAATCTAACTTCATTTTAGCTTTTTTCAATATTTAATTAGTGAACTTGAAAAGGTTACATTAATTTGTATTGAAATGTACTGGTAGGTTTGGAGGTTGTGGAAGGAGGGCATGCCACTAAAATTGATTGATGTTTGTTTGGAAAACTTTTTTGTTATATCAGAAGTGTTGCGTTGTATCCACATCAGTCTCCTTTGCGTGCAGCAGCATCCAGATGATAGGCCAAACATGGCCTCTGTGGTTATGATGTTAACCAGTGAGAGTGACTTGCCTCAACCGAAAGAGCCTGCTTTCCTTTTAGAAAAGCCTCCAAGTAGACAAGAATTTTCTCAGAACAATCATACAAGTTCTTCCATAAATGAAATATCTTTTACCGAGTTACCTGCCAGATGAAGGTTTTGTAGCATAATACGTTGCTGATTTTAAACTACATATATATATATATATATATATATCTCATGAATTATGAGGCTTTGATTGCAATTCAGCATGTATATCGTGTTATAGTTCCTTCAAATGTAAATGTGGATGTATAACTTCTCTTTCTTATGCATCAAATGACAGCCTTGAGGGTTAGAGATAATATTATCTCCTTCTCTGGCATAAATAATGTTCTTCAACTGTTGGCAAAAAAAAAAAAAAAAAAAAAAGCTGTTCCTCAACTGATGAAGCAACTTCCATTTCTAGCTTCCATATTTGGCGAACCTAGTTTTATTCAAGCCATTCTGTAGAAAAATTGAGTTTAAAGAGAAACGTAAGGAGAAACTAGCATTGATAGCTTGGGGAAAGAGGTGTTTCTGTCATTATACTTATGCTTCCAAAAAATTTAATAAAGGGTTAAAGTTAAAAAATACTTGAGCATTTACCAAAAGTGTTTCAAGTACCTTATGCTTTTCAAAGGTGAAAAATACTTATAAATATTAAAAATGAGAGCAAAAATGTTAAAATATTTAAATATTACCTAACATTGTTACTCTTTATGGTAGAGCCCACACTATTTTTATATATACATATGTAATGGTGTTATCAGGTTATATTTAATGGTCCTACATTTTTGCTCAAATTTTAAATATCCATAAGTATTTTTACACATCCAAAAAGCTAAATGCACTTTTGAAAAAAGATCACGAATATTTTTATACTTTAACCCTTTAATTTGGAAAAAAAAAACAAGGGGGTGAATTTCTATAAATGTTTGCCTTAGACACTTGTGAATATCTCGAATCATTTTCTTATAAGCATGAGAGGGATCCTTGTTTCCTAATTTTCCCCAGAGATTTAACTCAAATGGTGAAACAAACACTAGCTATTAAGTTAAAAGTCCATAATTCATGTTCAGAATAATATATGCATATATTAACAAATTTATATAGATGTTCTATTTCTTTGAGATTGCTCTTCCACCATCATATATACGTCAACATTAGATTGTATGTAATTCTGCACCACATTAACAGGCATGATGAATAACAAGAAATAATAAATTGGCCAATTATAAACATTATTTTGTATAAATTATAATTCTGAATAGTTTGTCCTGCATATTGCTTTGTAAGAGACTCAAGTAATTAATTAAAGAATTTTCAGTGATTGGCTAGTACAGCTATATATAGGCCACGTTTGGCCTATCTTTATAAAACATACACACACTCATCTTTTTTTTTTTAATAAACAGTAACTACTTTTTTTTTTTGGCCCAAAGCAACAACAACCTAAATCATCATGTAAAAACAAACTAGTGATTAAGATTAATTAAAAATAATTAATGTGTCAGAGATATCCCCCAACATAATTTTATTTATGAAGATGATGGGTGAGAGAAAGAAGGAGAGAGTAAAGATAGGAGAGAATGTATAGAAAAAAAATATGTGAGAGACATGTAATTAAATATGGTATAAATAAAAAAAATGGATTAAATTTTTAGAGATAGGAAGAAATCGTTGATTATAAATACAATCGGAGAGAATATATGATGGATTTGGCTTTCGTCCGCTGCCTATCCTTTTTTCCCTTTGGTGTAGTTTTGGGTAAAATGTTGGGGCTGATTTTTTTCTTATTTTTTAAATGGTATCTAGTATTTTGAAATATTGTTTTAAAAGTATCTAGTATCTTAAGATATTTTTTAAGTAACGTGTAGTATTCTAAAATAATTTTTAGTGTTTTTACCCCCTTAAAATATTTTTTCAGTTATACTCAGTCTGTTAACAGACTTAGTATAATTTTACTTTTAATGTATTTTTTCAACTCCAAAAATTATTTTAAAATTTTTTTGGTGTTTTTAACCCTTTAAAATATTTTTTTCAGTTTTACCTAATGTTTTAGGAGATTTATTACAATTTTACTGTTAATGTATTTTTCTTAATAGTAAAGAGTATCCAAAACTTAGGATACTGATTTATTGATATCCACTCACTCTAAAATATTTTTTTAGTAGCATCTAATATTTTAAATTGATTTTTGGAGCTAAAAAAAATACATTAAGGGTTAAATTGCAATTAGTCTGCTAACAAACTGGGTATAACTAAAAAAATATTTTAAGGAGTTAAAAGCACTAGCAATTATTTTTAGAATACTGCACGTTACTTAAAAAATATCTTAAGATATTAGATATATTCAAAAAAAGAATACTTTAAACTAGTAGACACTATCTCAAAAAAATCATCCACAATATTTTACCCAAAACTACAACAAAATAGTGTAGTTTTGGGAGAAAATGATAAACAGCAGACCGCTGAGCAGCGGACGCAAACCAAATCCATATCTAATTGCAGTCACATGTCAGAATGAAAGCAACACAAGACTATCACAGTACTAGTCATTAATTGAAAGCATCTCCCCAATTCGACCATCATATTATTAAGGGAAAATCATTCCCAAGTCCCAAGCAACAGAGATATCCACAGAAAAGTCCCTGGAGATTCTGAAATATCAGAAAAGTCCCTAGGGACTTTTCTGTGATTATTTCCTAATGTAAAATGACAAAGATGCCCACATTCTAATCTCCTTCACTCAAAATCAGACTCGTGCTTCAGCAGCAATTGAAGACCTTGCCCTTGCTTCTCGCCTTCTGTTGCTGCCGCTCTGCTCCCAATCGTCGTCCGTCGATGCTCCTCTCCTAGTCGGCGTGCGTCACTTGAGCTCCGCTCCCATTCACTACGTCGCTGCTGCTCCTCTCCCAGTCGTTGTGCGTCGCTGCTCCTCTCCAAGTCACCGTCCGTCATACAACTTAATATTTTAATGTTATATGATTTGCTATTCAGTTGTGACAGTACAGTGATGAAATTGCAAAATTTCTTAATTCATGTAACCTCTATAGCATTCTCTATGTACTATGACTTGTTAGAGATTTTGTTGCTATATATAATTATTCAAGCATCATTATCATATTGACGAAAATAAAAGTATCATTATCATGTTATCTGTGGCAGGTTTCCATTGAGCTCTGATGTCATGTTTTAAGTGATTGGCCTAGCCTTGCATATTTGTTTTGCATTGCTTCATTTAAGATGGTTGTTACTTCATATATTTTGGAGTTATAATGTTTGGGGATGAAATCAAAGATTAATAAAAGTTAATAGAAAACTAGCTTAATTCCAGTTTGGACACATTTTTCATTTTTCTTCCCTTTTGCTTATTCTTTTCTTGATCTATCCTGCATAGCATAAAAGTGGTTGGTTTGATTTGGAGGCTCTTGGCTGTTTCTTGTTTTATATGTTGTGAAAATGAATGCAGCTTTTGATAGGCCCCCCTTTTTTGGTAATACATTCTCTTAAATCTAAGAAATTGGACTTAATGAACTGCCTTGAATTGAGATTAGCACATGCTAAATTTTGTATGTTCTGCTGATGGCGTTATGATCAGCCATAACATGATTTTACAACTTGTGCTATGCTGTACATATAATTTCATGCCATTATATTCTTTTTAATCAAACCTTCTACTGCCAGTTTGACTGAAATTCAGAATGCTCGTGGTATTATGGATGTTCTTGCAGAAATGCTCAATGCAATAGAACCAAGTAACAAAGAAGTAAGTTGCTTTCCTTGAATATACATTTAAAACATGATGTATCGTATGAGAATACCTTTAGCTACTGATTATTGGCAAAGATGTCATAGATTGTTGGCTTTTGTTAATTTAGCCACTGATTAGGTTGAAAGTGTTTAGCACCCTGTCTGGGATACTATGTAGGCTTATCATGAAGCAGTCTTTGAATTTTAGTTGGATATTGGTTTGAGGTCCTTGTAAAGTACTTCACTCAAGTATCTAGGTGTGGCCATGTAGCTTATGCTAAACTAAAACAATTTGTTATAACTTGCAAACGATTATATGATCATTCTCTTACACTAAGATTTTGTTATATGATTAGGTACCAGCAGTTGTTTGAAATCATGATTTGTTGTAGTTACAGGGGTGACATTAATTTTGCAGACTATTGCTGGTTGGACAGTCACCTTGTGAAAACAACTCATGAAGTTGTGAAAATATACATTAGAACTTGTAAAAGCTGATGTCAACTGTTGTAAAAATTGTCAGCAGGAGTTGTAATCAAATAAGCACAGTAATGAGTTAAAATCATGGTTAGCTTCTGTGAAAGTGGGAAGGTGTGCAATTTATAAACTCATGGGATAATTACAATTCACTTGTAAATGTAACTAATGCACTTGATAAAATAGGCATAACAAGTTGTTAATAACTTGATACATTATGACCAAGTCAGCTACTCTAACACCCCCAATGGGAAATATTGATGCAGTTGTGAGATCTTGCGTTGCAAATAAATATAGTTTCATCCAGCAATGAGACAAAGTTGTAAAAAGACTCAACATGTTGTTAACATATGCTTAAGAAGTTGTAAATAGATGCTTGACGAGTTGTAAACAAAGCACTCCGCTTACTTAACGTGAGAAAACCTTGTTTCTATCCAATGTGAGGTAGAAGTTGTGAAAAAGACCTAATGTGTTGTAAATAGACGCTTGACAAGTTGTAAACAAAGCACTTCGCTTACTTAACATGAGAAAACCTTATTTCTATCAAATGTGAGGTATAAGTTGTTAAAAAAACTCAACGTGTTGCAAATGGACGCTTGAAGGGTTGTAAACAAAGCACTTTACTTACTTAACATGAGAAAACCTTGTTTCTATCCAATGTGAGGTAGAAGTTGTTAAAAAGACTCAACCAGTTGTAAATAGACGCTTGACAGGTTGTAAACAAAGCGCTTCACTTACTTAATGTGAGAAAACCTTATTTCTGTCAAATGTGAGGTAGAAGTTGTTAAAAAGACTCAAAGTGTTGTAAATGGACGCTTGAAGGGTTGTAAACAAGGCACTTTGCTTACTTAACATGAGAAAACCTTGTTTCTATCCAATGTGAGGTAGAAGTTGTTAAAAAGACTCAACCAGTTGTAAATAGACGCTTGACAGGTTGTAAACAAAGCGCTTCACTTACTTAATGTGAGAAAACCTTATTTTTGTCAAATGTGAGGTAGAAGTTGTTAAAAAGACTCAAAGTGTTGTAAATGGACGCTTGAAGGGTTGTAAACAAGGCACTTTGCTTACTTAACATGAGAAAACCTTGTTTCTATCCAATGTGAGGTAGAAGTTGTTAAAAAGACTCAACGAGTTGTAAATAGATGCTTGACAGGTTGTAAACAAAGCCCTTCGCTTACTTAATGTGAGAAAACCTTGTTTCTGTCCAATGTGAGGTAGAAGTTGTTAAAAAAACTCAACGTATTGTAAATGGAGGCTTGAAGGGTTGTAAACAAAGCACTTTGCTTACTTGACGTGAGAAAACCTTGTTTCTATCCAATGTGAGGTAGAAGTTGTTAAAAAGACTCAACCAGTTGTAAATAGACGCTTGACAGATTGTAAACAAAGCGCTTCACTTACTTAATGTGAGAAAACCTTATTTTTGTCAAATGTGAGGTAGAAGTTGTTAAAAAGACTCAAAGTGTTGTAAATGGACGCTTGACGAGTTGTAAACAAAGCACTTCGCTTACTTTACAACTTTGCTTACAAAGTGAAGTGCTTCGTTTCACAACGTCCCACATGTTCCTCTTTGACACTTTTCTCACGTTAAGTATAACCAATTAAGTTATTTACAACTCGTAAAACGTGTATTAACAACCCTTTCATTTTGTTTCACAACCCCCCAACACCTTTCCTTTGGCACTATGTTTTCTCACATTAAGTATGATCAATTGAGCTATTTACAACTCGTAAAGCGTGTATTAACAACCTTTTCAGTTTGTTTCACAACCTCCAACACCTCTCGCTCTCGCACTATGTTTCCTCACGTTAAGCATGACCAATTGAGCTATTTACAACTCGTAAAGCGTGTATTAACAACCCGTTCAGTTTGTTTCACAACAGGATGCCGTGACTGCATCAGTAGTTTCTATTTGGCAGCTCACAACAATTGAATTATATCATAATTGATCAAGTTGTTGATAACTTATTAGCCTATTATATCAAGTGCGTTACACACATGCACAAAATGACTTGTCCATGACTTTATAAACTTCACACCTTACACTGTCACCTAAGCAACTCATCATTTTAACTAATTTTAATGCCTATTTTATTACAAATCCTGCTACAAAATTTGACAGCAACTGATGCAAATTTTCACAACTCTTAATGCCTGTTTTCACAACATAATGAGTTATTTTCACAAGGGATCTATCAGACCCGATAGTGAACCAAATGAAAGTCCCCCCTGTAAGTACAACATAGCATGAAGTTAAGCAATTGATGCAACCTAATGAAACTCCACCCTGTAAGTACAGCATAGCATGAAGTTAAGCAACTGATGCAACCTGATGAAAGTCCCCCTTATACCAAATGAGTTATTTTCACAACAGACACGCACGCCGAAACGACCGGACCACCGCGACGGACAGGCTCGGGGAATGACCTGACCAACGACCGACACGCACCGCGCAGCACCAGACCACCACGGAGAGGCAGCAAGACGTTTTCGAAAATCCTCTTCTTGCACGATTTGGGGCTGCTCTGTTTCAAATGGAGAAGAGAAGAGTTTAACTTTCAATTAAGGGCATGTGTGTCATTTTACTTTGCAAAATAATATTAGAAAAGTCCCTAGGGACTTTTCTGATATTTTAGAATCTCTAGGGACTTTTCTGTGGATATCTCTGTTGCTTGGGACTTGGGAATGATTTTCCCTATTATTAATTCCATTATTTGTTTGTTAAAAAAATGATTGAATTTTTTTAAAAAAATTATAAAATCCTAAATCACATTTATTATCAAGAATTTTAAAATAACAACATGTAATAAACAAGTTATAATACATTTTATGAAAAGTATCTGATTTCAGATTTTACAATTTTAAAGGTTTTTTCTTACCATTTTCCCTTATTTATTCTTCTTCCTCAACCTTTATCCTCAAAGGTTATAATGTTTTCTTTGATCCACCAATATAATATAGGTAAAAACTCCAAAGCACAAAGATGCATATTTTATGTTAGGATACAGAGCATGAGAAACCAATAAAAACATCATAAAGATAAAAAGAAAAAAGACAGAAAAAAAATTTTAAAATTATAAAATTTCAAATCAGGTTTGTTTTCAATAGTTAATAAGGAAGTAACGAAATTGGATTAGCAATTCACAATTCATTTTTTGAGAAATATTTTATTTAAAATTTTACAATTTCAAAATTCTTTTTCTGCCTTTTTCCCAAAATAAAATGGCCAAGTAGAAAACTTTTTTTAGTGAAAAAGAAAACTTGAATTTAGTCATGGATGCCTGATCCTTTCATTAATTCATGTCTTAATGATAAAGAATTCATAATTCGCTACTATTTCTAACAAAATTCAAGCAACGGGTATGCATCAGTAATTAATTTTGTGATAGATATGGCAAATAAAAAATAATTTTGTGATAGAAAATACACACACACGCATAATTAAATGGAACATGTTAATTTGTCACTAACATTTTTCTAGTAACCGATGGAAAGTATTACTGATCCGTGACTAACTATGATTTCATTGATTTTAAGATGTTTAGACATATAAATCTTGGCTTCACTAGTTCATTACCTAGCTTTAGGTTTCCATACCACGACCAAACAACAAGTAAGGGTATGAGAAAGAGCATGACAAGATGTCCAAAGAACCATTAATGTGAAAATAATATGTGGAGCTAGGAATTCTTCCGTATGCACAGTGGGACATTCCGATTTACTTTTTTAATGTTGGTCTGAAATAATTTATTTTTAGGTAATAAATATATATAAATCATGATTTATAATATATGGGATAAATATATGAGAAAAAATTTATCTCAACTTATATAATAAATATTTATATTTAAAAAATAAATATTCCTAAAGATACACTTATTCTCTTACGCAATTGACCCCATAGGTACGTTAATCAAGGAAGGTGGCTTTGACAAATTAATTGTCTTATTTACACCAAGTAGCTAGCCTAGCTGTGGAGGCCACGTTGGAAACGTAGTGATCCTAAACCCAGTCAAAGTAGACGCGATGTGAAATGGATGACCTCCCTATGTCATAAACACAATGGTAGTCCTACGACTAGGAGTTAAAGGGGCACAATTCGTATGTGCAGTGTGACGTTCTGATCTGGCTTTTCATTCTCTCACGCTATTGACGCCATATATCCGTTAATCAAGAAAGGTGGCTTTGACATATTAAATGGCTTCTTTACCCCATGTAGGTAGCCTAGCTGTGGAGCCCACATTGGAGTAAACTTGGTCAAAGTAAACGTGATGTGATATGGATGACCTACCTATGTCATAAACACATGGGGGTCATATGAATGGGGTCCCGTTAATTCCTAACAAAACTTAAAATAATTTATAACTAAAATTGTGATAATCACTGCTATTTAGTAAAATGCCGTGTTGTTTTAAAAACAACCCTTCGTATTATAAGGTGTCACCTTTCATTAAAAAAGTTATTTTAAATGATCATAAGTTATTAAAATTTATATTGATTTATGAAAAGACATTTTTATGACAATTTAATTAAAAATGTATATTGATTCAAGAAGCACTACATTAAGACATCATTTTATTGAGAACAGAGCTCTTAGATGAAGGGTTAGCATTGAGATGAGTGCAAAAAGCCAGCTCGAGAGAGTGGTGTGATCTATTAGCGACTAGCGATAGAGTGAGATGAGAGAAGAGACAATTCTCTAGATGAAAAATTCTTTAGCAAATGCCTTAAAATTACTTGTGGTAAAACTTTAATTACTTTTTTGATATTGATTTGCTAGGCATGAAGATTGGATGGGATTTGGCCCTTCTCTTGAAAATTTCACATATGAGTATGAATAAATGTCTCAAATATTTTGCATTTTGCTCTAATACCATAATTGTTGCTCTGATACTACTTATGCGCTCACAATATTTATGGATAGGCGTCTCTGATCTTCTACCTGTTGCTTTGATATCATGATTGTTAATCTGATACCATGATTGACTATTGGGATTCCAATGGTGTGGAATTAACGATTGTTGCTTTAATACACGGTTGTTGGTGATAAAAAAACCATAAGAGAAATGATACTCTTAGTAGCAACATTTAATGTCGTCGCTGAAAATTGACTTTTTGCGATGCCACTAAAATGTTGCCTTTCAGTGAGACCAAGAACATTGGAATGAGAGGGAGAGAGTAAGAACAAAAGGGATAAATCAGGATTAAAACCAAATTTCATGTTGTCACTCGTCTCCATTAGATGAATAAGAAGTGAGGGATACTACAAAAAAAACATTGAATTTTTGACAGAATTTGTCACGAAATCAGCTTTTAAGTCAAAATTTTCGATGGACCACATTTCCAATGGAATTCGTTCCGTCGCTACTAGGTGAACGACAAAAAAATTTGCAAATTCCGTCGGAAATTCCTTTCTGTCGCAACTTATCTCATAATTCCTGAAAATGCCTCTCTTCTAGTTCGAAAATTCCATTGCAAATGTGCGTGAGTCTTTGCCAGTTGCGCCGAAATGATCCTATGTCATATTATTACATATTATTATATATATAATATTATCACACACACACACACACATAATTAATTAATTATATACACATAATTAATTATTAATTAAATATAATATTATTAAAAATAATGAAAATTTTAAAAAAATATTTATATATTTAATTAAACAATTTTTATTTAAAATTACTTAATAAATAATAATTTAATATTATAAATATTATTTTTAATATAAAATTATAAATATAATATTAATAACATATATATTCTTTTTCAATAAAATAATAATAATAATAATATTATTATTATTATTTTAATAATTAAGGTTAAATAGAATTATTTAATAATTAATATTTTAATTTTATAAATATTATTTTTAAAAAAATTAAAAAAATTTAATTTTTTCCAATGGAATTTGAGACAGAAAGTTTCCATGGCAATTTGTCACGAAAATTTTCGTTGAAAATCTTTCCAACGGAATTTGCAGTCGGAAAATTTCCGACAGAATTGCTGTAAGAAATTCCGTTGGAAAATTTCTGAAGGAATTTTCCAAGAAAAAAATTCCGTCGGAAATTCCGTGGTTAAATTTGTGATGGAAAATTCCGTCAGAATTTGCCATGGAAATATTTCTGTAGAAAATTCCGTAAAAATTCGGGTGTTTTTTTATAGTGGGATAAGATAACCACAAGCCACATTAAATGAGAAGCAAGAGATAAAAGTAATGGCACTAATAAGCAGAAACTTATAAAGGGTAAGCACTGAGATTAGTGCCAACTGCTAGCTCCAGATGAGCAATGCGTAATGCGTGAGATGAATCACCTAATGCGTGAGATGAATCTCTTGAAATGCAACTTCATATTTAGTCACATCTTCTCGCACAAAATAGTTAGATGAATAAGAAGTGAGAGAAAAGATAACCACATCAATACAAAATGCGAAGGAAGCTAGGAATGAAAATAATGGCACTATACAGAGCAGAATCACTAGAATTGAGAGATGGCACCAATACAAAACTAACTTATATGTGTATATAATTATATGTCATGTTTGTCATTATATTAAGATAACTTACACCAATTTGATATCAACTAGCTCAAAGTCATATACTATGCCTGCATTTAAATATTCAGTCAGTGGATGTGAGACAGATCTATGATCATCATTATTATTATCTGGCTTTTAGATTCAAGTATCTGGTCCCCTAGTTAATGTTTTTGAGAAATAGCTTGGTGGTTTCAACCCATTATTTGTCAAAAGATGTTCTAGTGTGTTTGTGTGCCTGTGTGTGCTGCTTCTATCAATTTGGACTTCTGGTTTTGAATCCATGCTCATGTGTGCATATTTCTTCTGTAAGTTTTGGTTTCACGTTTTAATAATAAAGTTTTAAAAAAAAGATTTAGTGTCAACACCCGTTTCCATTTCGATAATCAAAGAGTAATAAAGACGGAATTCAATGGGCATACAGAAAAGTACAATTATACTGATAAAAATATTCGTTCACAAACCCAACGGCGTTCGTTTACAATTCCGATATTGTTCGTCGACGGAAACAGAAAATACAGCGGAAGTTCTAATATTTACAAATTATCCAAAAATATTAAGGCATAGGCTAAGGCATAACCACGTTCATATCCTCGCCTCGAGACACGTGCCGCTTACTGTCCGGCGTCAACATCTTTGCCCTTTGGCCCACTGGTACTCGCTGAGGTATTTGTTTAAAAATAGGGTGAGATTCCGAAGAATCCCCGTAGAGACATAATATCGTTCATAGAAAATGCGAAAAGTAAATATGTCATGCGCCAAGGTATGCACAAATTAATGAACAACATAAACACATCATCGTCATGTATACATGAGTAGGGCCCAGCCCCACAATCTACACCGGTTGGACTTCCGCCAACTCCCAGTGTAAGTGCACCTCTGGCACTAACAGCCTCTCTCTAGGCAAATCATGTTATTAATAAAGTGCATTTACAAAACAATGGCATCCACACAATCACATAACTTATGGCATAGTGTATGAAGGATAATGTCCCTACCTCAAAGCTTTATAATCCTCTTTTAAATGTGCCTCGAAGAACGTGTCGTATCCGGCCTCCAAATCGGTCCTAAAATATTAAATGTACCAGAAATAGGTCATAACCTATCCAAGTATCATTTTAGACTCTTCCATAGTGTTTATTGTGGTTATATTAGTCTATGGTGAAAATTTACAAAAATGCCCCCGGGAACCCGGCCCAGCCCCGCCGTACCCGGCCCGATGGCACGTTTTCCCAAAATTTTGACTAGGGCTATTCTGGCTTATTTCACCCAAGGAATCCATTTCCGGCCTCGAAATTGCCAAATTCATGGTCAAATTACGAAAATACCCTTGACAGCCCCTATTTAGTGATTTCAGTGGCGTTTTCGTAATTATGCTTTTTCGGCCTCTACCGAAAAATTGCCCAACTGTAACCCCACCTATTTTTGCCCACTGAGTCCAATGGAACCATTTATTTCATGAAAATCCAACTCCTTGTACCAGTTCTGGTCTGACCGAAATATTGAAGGGAAAATAGAAAAATGGAGCTTTGTGTTTTAGCTTCCAAAACTTGTACTTTTCCACTTCTAATCCTTGATTAATTCATTTAAGAACTTCATAATCATGATTTAAAGGATTTTGAGCAGCATAACCCCTTAGGATTATGGTTTTTCCAATTTTACAACTTAACCGAAAATCCCATAAATCAAACAACAATCACCAACAACAACTTCAATACACAAAGAAGTTGAGATTTTGGAGATTACCTCTTGATCCTTGGTGATTCTCTCTCTAGAACGTCCTCTCTCTCTTCTCCTTGAGCTAAGAATGAGTCTTCAAGATCATAGATTCATGAAGAAACATGTTTTAGAGAAGGATCTAGGGGAAATGTTACAAGGAAAGCCTAAGAATCAACTCTTACCTTAAGATTTCTTCTTCTTCTTCCCTCTAACTCTTCAAAGTTTCTCCAAACTCTCTCCCCCTCTATGTTGGACGAAAATGCATGAAGGGAAGGGAAGAGAAAGCCTTCATAAAAATGCTCCCTTGATTCCCAACCATTGATCTCATCTAAGGTTGTTATGGTGACACATGTCAACCACCATACTTGCCTCCATGCTTGCACCATACTTCTCTTTTGTGTGCACTCAACCTTGCCATGCTTCCCTTTTGTGTACACTCAACCTAATTATCATTTCCTTCTTCCTTGGTTAGCCAAAAACGTGCTCCCTCTTATGCTCCAATTAAATCAAGTGTTCCTTCCATTTACTCAAGTCAATTGGTGCAAAAGTTGGCCACCTAACCTTATGACATAAGTAAGGACTTATGACACAACAATTATCTCCATCATCTTTCATGTGGTGTTGACACTTGGCCTCATTGGATTTTGACACTTGTCTTCTCCTCCTTCATCCCTAAATTTCTAAAATAATTAAGAGAAAAAGGAAGATTACTTTATTTCTCAAATTTTCGGAATAATGCCAATTCTGGCAGATTTTCTGCCTTAACTTTGAAAAATCATAACTAATTTTGTAGACGTCGTTTCGAGTCGATTCCAAAGCCTATGGAACCCTCATTGAGTCTAGTTTCAAGAAAAAATATGGAATTTTACTGGAAATGATCATATTATTCCCAGATTTTCAATCTTTGATCTCTGCTCCAGAAACTTTCCAGATTTTCTGGATCAACTTCAAAAATTCATATCTTTTTGTCTATAGCTTCAATTGAGTCATATCACCTATCAAATTAAAGCTTAGGATGTCTACTTTCACCCTATAAAATTTCATAATTTTTGGTCATCATTTGGTCTTCCAAAACTATATGACAATCTCACTGCCTTGCAGGCGATTTCACTGAAAGCACTGTTCCACCTTCAATTTTCAATATTTAATTCTTTTGGCCTTAAATATTCACCATTTCATTAAATATATATAATAATTACAATATATTCTTGGTAAATAAAATTTGGGATGTTACATTTAGTGTTGCTAAAATATTAGTTGTAAGCAATCTAATTGACAAAACTTATCTTCATTTCGTTTAGATAGCCAAGTTTATGAATCAACTACTAATAAAACAACAGATATCTCAAAAAGCAAAATATAATAACTTAATTTTTTAGGCTCATGTACTATACATGGACCCATATAACAAAATTTATTGATATATAGATGAGATAATTGGTGTAGATTTTGGAAAATTCAATATATACCTTCACTAGTTATCATGTCGTGAAAGCAGCAAAACAACTTATAATCAAAACCCAAATTTTTTTGAGCAAAAAAAAAAAAAAAACCCAAATCTTTGTGCTTCACTAGTGGAGCATTAGGTGTACAAGTGTAATCATGTTGTGATAGAAAAAACATTTTGGTGTTCATCCACTTGTACTCATTTCTTTTCTTCTCTTTTTGTTTGGTTCTGTTTAAAAAGTCTGTCATATTTTAGGCATATTATGAAAATAGATTAAGCAGCTTCCATTTCTTGCTTTCATTACTGGCGAACCTAGTTTTATTCATTTATTCAATACTAGCCATATTGTAGAAAAAATAAGTTGAGAGAAAAATAACTTTAAACTGCCTTGAGCGTTTATGCATGAAATGACGAATAGGCTTAAATTTCAATTCTGATAGCTCTCTGACAGTTGGGCTATAAATTGCATTTTCTAGAAGCCTTTGTTATTGCAACGTTGAGATTGACAATTGAATCATTTTCTTATAATCAAGAGAGAGATTCTCGTTTCCTAAATTTTTCCAGAAATTTAACTCAAATCATTAGCTGTTAAATTAGAGTCCATAATTCATATTCAGAATATATAATATATGCATACTAACAAGTTCATATAGATGTTCTCTTTTTCTTTGAGATTTCTCTTCTAATATATCATATATACTTCAACATTAGATTGTATGTAATCCTGCACCACGTTGATAATAGGCATGATAATTAACAAGAAATAATAAATTAGCCAATTATAAACATTTTCCTGCATAAATTATAATTATGAACAGTTGTCCTGCGCATTTTGCTGTGTAAATTGGATACATTTGAGACACTATATTTACTTAACCTCCATGCAATAATATAATGAATTGCCCAACCCTAGTAAGAGACTGGGTAAAGAATTTTCAGTGCTTTGCATCAAAATTAATAATTAAGGCCATATAATAAGTATATATTTTATAATTAAATAGTTGTAGATTTTCAGATATAATTGATTAAATTTATACCTATTTAATTATCTTTTATATATTTTCTTCTCTTGAATTTATTATAGGATAAGAAGGAATTTTGCTATAAAATCTACTCATATCCTATTAGATTTTTGCATGAAATCAAAAGAAAAGATATAAATATATGTCTAAAATATAGAAAACTCTCATAAACTTTGAGGGCGATTGCACAATATAACTCATCCCTTAACATATTAAATTTTTTTCATCATAGAACCCTGCCATTAGTCTTTCCGTTAACTCACTAACTGAGTTTGCACGTCATATTAGTGCGGGTCATGTGTTATTTAATATAAATAAATAATAATAATAGTTACAACCGAATGGTCAAAATTTAATTCTGACCTGTCAAAGTGAAAGAAGGTTACCTTTTACCAAATCTCACTAAGTTTACAACAATGACGTTTTGTAGAGGTTTGGCTCCATGTTTTCAACATTTACTTGTTCAACTGGATGGACTAATTTGTATTTATTAATCACCACTCAGAACCCCAACTCCGTGAGAGCTGTTTCCTCAATGACTTCTTATAAAAGACCACGCAGGCCCACGTTTTCGACGCGCGAAAAGTTTCTCTTCAAAATTACAAAGCCATGAAAGTCGTTTCCCAAGTCAAAGCCACACTTCATTATTGAAAAGCAAGATTTTTTATAGGTTTTTCCTCGGAGTGGGTTTTTTATTTTTTATTTTTTATTTTTTTCCTTTCTGCTGGCACAGTTTGTGCTAGAACCATCCTTCTGAATATGCTTTAATAGGATCAATGATCATCACAAAGCCATTGCCAGGACGGAGCGATTGATGGAGATGATCACATGGATAAAATTACATTTTGAGTTTTTGACCATTCGTTGTACTTATTAATTTTCTTTAATTTCATATTAAATGACACTTCACTCTCATTAATATGATGTGGCAATCTCAGTTAGTGAGTTAATGGAAAAACCAACGGCTCGGTTCTATGGTATAAAAAATAAAAGGTTAAGGAGGTTAATTTCTAACTTTAATATGGTAAGGGAGTTATGTGCAACCGACTTAAAATTTAGGAGAGTTTGTTATATTTTAGCCAATATAGATACATATAATATCTACCTATCTAAGGGAGCCGTGTGAAGACGCTGGAAGGGAATAGAAAAATAAATCAAACGGCAAGAAGAGGCAGCACATATGCGCATCCCACTTGAAGCAAGGAAAGAAAGTGATAAAGCAAATACTCCCTCTGATTCTTAATTTTAATTTGATTAGAGTAAGAAATTTAATTAAATTAATTAATATAACATGTATTTTTTAAAGTATCCTAATCATCTTTCTTAATTCCCTCATTTCTTCTCCTCCTTGATTATTGTTAAGAAATTGTCAATAGGGGTAAATTAGAAAAAGAATGACAAAATGAAAATTATATTTTATATTTAAGATCAAGAATAACTCTCCTAGTATGTCTTATATTAAGTACTACAGGGATCGGAGGATATTCTTGGTGCGTTAGACTAATTGAATAGAAAGAATAATATAATATATTTAATTATATTGAATTACAAAAGATTTGGATAGAGACGGAGAAGCCCAACACACCCAACCCAAGCAATATATATTTATTATGAAGAGAGAGCAAAAGGAGACGCATAGAGACCTTGACCACCATTGAATTTGAATTGGAGATTTGAGATTTGCCTTGACGAAGAGGATTTAAAATGAAGCTCAGAAATTAAGTAATACGGAATTATGTTATAATCTAATTTACTATTAGGATAGACATATACCTAATAGACTTATAATCTAGGAGGATTAAGTAAGCTAAGAGATTAAGTAATCTAAGATAATTAAATTAAGATTTTCCTTGACGAAAAGGATTTTAATTAAGCTCAGAGAGATTAAGTAATATGAGATTGGGTTAAAATCAAATTTTCCATTAGAATAGACATATACCTAACGGACTTATATAATTGTTGAAGAGTGCATTGGAATTATTTTAATTTGCCTCTTGGATAATTGTGCAAGACATAGTATTTTATATTTGAGAGAGGATAATAGATGGACCGAAAGGCATCTATAGCTATTAATATTCAAAATTAACATAATTGGCATTGAGGCTAACTAATTACGTGGAAATAAGATCTAGGAAGCTAATGAGGAATTAATAACTATAGGTTACTTTTTAAATTAGTAGTTGCCATTATTGGAAATTCTTGAAATTCACTTTAAGTTGGATTTGCTTTACTTATAAAAGAAAATTGGGACTTTAATACCTAAGTATTGTTTTACTTAAAAGAAAATTGGATTTGCTTGACTTATAAAAGAAAATTGGGACTTTAATACCTAAGTATTGTTTTACTTAATTCCTCGTGGGATGATACTTGTTTTATTACATTAGTACTTGATACAACATGTACATTTGCGGTGTCACACCATGTTTAACCTATTCTCAAGGTATCTAATTGCAGTCACTGGCCAGAATGAAAGCAATACAATACTATCACAGTACTAGTCATTAATTGAAAGCATCTCCCAAACAACCATCAATTATTATTCCATTTTTAGTTCTATTCGTCCTCAATCTTTATCCTTAAAGGTTAAGGGTTTTCTTTGATCCACCATTATAATATAGGTAAAAACTCTATAGCACAAAGATGCATATTTTGCGTTAGAGCATATAGAACGTCTTAATAGTGAGAAACCAGTAGAAGATAATAAAGACAAAATGGAAAAGTAGAAACCCTTTAATTTTTTTTTTTTGGGAAAGCCCTTTATTAATGAAAAGAAAATTTAAATTTTGTCATGGACCTTTTATTAATTCATGTCTTAATAAAGAAGTCATAATTTGCTACTACATCCAACATTAGTTAGCTTATAGTGTCACAAAAATTCAAGTAACGAGTATGAACACGTATCTGTAATTAAATTTGTGATAAAATATATATAATTAAATGGAACATGTTAATCTGTCACTAAAATTTTTCTAGAAGCCGGTGGAGCGTTTATTGCTGATCGTCACTACTCACTAGCTACGATGTCATTGATTTTAAGATTTTAGCAGATAAAAAAAAATTTAATATTTTTTTACTTTTTAACTGCTATTAATTACAATAAAAAAAAATATTTTATTTATGTTGATTTTTGAAATCAGGATCTAGATAACGGAAAATTGAAAATTTGGTCCATAATTAATGAATTAACTAAATATTTTTTTATATATAAGAGTTAGTTAATTTGAACTTATAAACAAGATTAAATGAGTGTTTAGTATACCGTCTTGGGGCATATAAGCCCGTTTTTAATTGAAAAAAAGCCCAAATGAGTTGGATATCTTTTTGTTTTTATGTTTGGTTCAGCTTTTTTAAGTTGCATCACGGGTAAAATAAATAACTTATTAAAAAAGCCCCACACTGCAGCTTTTTTTTATGTGGATTTCAAATTATGTCATCTTCTAGATGATTGTTTGGCAAAATACGCATTTTGACGGAATCTTACATAAACTTTGATTTTAGATACTCCCTCCCTCCGATCTTAATTGTAACATAAACTTGATTTTTTTGGAAAAATTAATGAAGCTAATTAGATTATTTTAGAGTATTTATGTTTTTATTTTTTTCTTCAAACTAATTAGTTTGACTAATAAATTAATATATAATCTAAGGATACATAACATATGATATGATTAAATAACTTATTTAGCTTCCTTAATTTTTCCAAAAAAAGTCAACTTTAACGATGTAGCTCAGGAAGATAATAATACTGTTGACGATGTGGCTTCCTCGACCAATGATGCTGGGACATCTTCAACCCGCATGAATCGCATTCGTGACATGATTAGAGATCGACTTGTACGGGACATGTGATCTAATTAGTTATGTAATATTTTTATGTGAAATGATGTATGTTGGCATCACATTTTCTAACTTCAATTTTTCCACTAATTTTTAATTTTAAATATCTTGTTTTGTTATAATTAATGTAAAAGCACTAATATAATCGTCAATCCAAACAAGTTTTTACTTATAAAAAAATATTTATACAATCGTCAATCTAAACAAGTTTTAACTTATGGACAATCACTTATTCAATCACTCATCTAAACATAAATCACATTGTAAAAACTGACTTTTCTATTAAGTCATTTTTAATAAGTCAGAATCATGATAAATCATTTTTCTTACTGCTATCCCAAACACACACTAAAATGGTAACTCTACATTTAAATTTAATTGTTTTCTTCGCATCAGATTGTCTAGCTCTGGATCCCACGTTGGAAGCGTACTGATCCTAAAGTCAACCAAAGTGAAAGCGATGTGATATTTATCAGCTCCCTTTGTCTGAAACACATTGGTAGCCACCTAAGCTGTTGGAAGATTTTTAAAAGGAAGAAATGTATTTTTTTGAGAATTTATATCCTTATAAATTAAAAAATTTATGTAAAAGGTTTATATGTAACGACAACATTATAAATCACTAAGGTCAGGTCTTTTACTTCCCAAAATTATCCATTTAGATATTTCCTTTGTTTTTAAGTACATTAAAAATAAAATCAAATTATCACTTACAAAAATTATTATTATCTTAGGTCAATTTTTGATAGTATAATTTATACTCGAGGGTTTTCGTTATATATCCTTCAAGAAAGTTTCCATCACCCAATTTGCACCCAAAGAACGGAATATGTGGGGTGAATTAAAAATAAAAACTGTGTTACGGACGCCTTAAAGATATTGTGCACAAATTTCCTATTGTTACATCTTACTGCTTCTACAAAACATCATTGACACACATGTATGGACAAAGCAGCAAGCACCAACATGACAACAATGATAATTTTATGCATTTTAATATGTATGAAATAATGAAACACCCGCTTGAAGACTATTCTTTGTTTGATGTGCATTTTATTGATGAATTGCATGATAATGATCATATTGAGCTTGAGTTAGTTCCTAGTGGACATATAAATCATGTTGATGCACATGTGATTAATTCTACCCCTTCTATCCCCCTTTCTTCTATTTCCCCCTCCCATAGTAGTGATGTCAAGTGTTCTAGTGCTAGTTCACTAAATTACACTTGTTTTACACCATCTGCTATTTTAGCAAATAATGCTATGCTTGTTGAGTCTTCCACTAACCCAAATATTTTTGAGAAATGTGTTGTTTGTGCAGATAGTGTAGGGTATAATGGAGCTACTAAGACTCATTCAAAGCAGCCTTTGAACATTTTTCATGTCTTGAGGCAAGTTTCCAAACCAGTTAAGATGGTGGGCCAAATCCATACTAATCCACCACCTAGCAAAGAGAAACTTTTGAGGCCCAAGGATGGATTTGGAAGCTCTTCACTACTTCCACTCCATGCCTTGTCCATTGATTCAAGTAAACTTACTTATGAGGAGCTTCAAGCACAAAAGTCCACTTTTGAAATTGGTGACTATGTCATGGCTTATGTGCCTCATTACTCTACTCCACATGAAGAATTCAAGGAGACATGGATTGATCCTTTAGAAGTGGTTGCCAAGTGTGATAAGAGGACTTATAAATTGAAGGATGGCTATGGAGGACACTTCCACACTCAAGCCAACCATCTCCATTTGTACCACACTAGCTACAAGCCTCCATGATAAGGTTGTTTCCTTCCTTTCCCTTGTTCTACTATTTTACCCTATTAATTGCCTAATTTCATTATGTTGAACAAGTGTGGGGGAGGGACACTCTAATAGCAAAAGGTAGCTTGTGTCTTGTGTGTTGATTTTGTATTTTCTTTGTGTGTTAATCTACTCTTTTTCACATTGATTCTTTGCTGCATTATTAAGTAATATTGTCATATCATTAGTCTATACGTGCATTGAGAACAATGCAAGGATTAAATGTGGGGGAGAGATGGATTGTGTGTTTGTTTTTTGTTTTATTTTTAGGGACTCTAATATGCTGTCATATATTGTGTTGCTGTTGTTTCATCCATTTTGAGCCTATTTTTTCAAAAATTGAGATGTTTAAGCATGATCAAGTATCTCAATTGCATGTGATTAGATATTGATGTTAAAACTTGTCTAAATGAAGTGAATTGCCATATGTTATAAGTCTTAGAAATGATGCATTGTTTACTTTTGATGAGTTTGGTAGGAAACAAAGAGCCTAGTTGAAAGGTATTTTGGGCATAATTATTCATTTCATTGTGTGATTTGTCCACTTAGGCTATTGCTTCTAGAACTTGTCCTGTTTCTTATTTGAGGCTACATTTTGTAATGGCATAAATAGATATGACATTGGCATTCCTTTTTAAACCTTCTTACCCAAACACAAACCAATCATTGTTCAACCTTTGTTTACCCCTTTGAGCCATTCATTTCCATTTCCATTTTCATTATACAAATGCCATGCTTGCATTTTTCATCAAATTCCTCAGCACTATGATGAGAAAACTAGAAATATTGCTCTTGTCAATAAGATTATAAGCGTCATGTTATTCATCAAAAAAAAAGAGAAAAGAAAAAATAGAAAATAGAAAATAAGAAAAAATAAGGAGCAAATCAAAAGGGGAAAAAACGGAGAGAAGAAAGAAGATACAAGGCACTTCATATAAAAAATATGTATAGATGAGTTGAAATTGGGAAATTTTGGCATGAGAAAGTTACATTATTGTGATTAGTGCTATTGGATCTATTAATCATATTTAATGCATGCATGGTAGTCTATTTTATTTTTTCATCATTTGGCCTATTCAACATTACAACCCTACAAAGTCCTTTAGATCTATTTTTGCCATTGTTGTAAGTAGTGGAGAGCCTAGAAATATTATAAGCTTATGATACAGTGTGGTCAAAGTGGATGTGAGTGAAAAATTACCTTGCATGAGAGTGAAGTGCAAACACTTATCCTAGTAAGAGTTTCCAATTAAACTCATTTAGATTAAGCTTTGCATCTTTGCTAGTTCTGCTAACATGTGGCATGCTTGTGGAGTTTGGATAGATGGATACTTCATTGTTTACTAAATGTGATTCTTGA
Source organism: Inga leiocalycina (assembly GCA_963242795.1). Classification (NCBI taxonomy): domain Eukaryota; kingdom Viridiplantae; phylum Streptophyta; class Magnoliopsida; order Fabales; family Fabaceae; genus Inga; species Inga leiocalycina. The sequence goes on from OY725329.1 coordinate 53,080,261, forward strand.
ATATTGATTATACTTGTTCATCTCTATTCTTGGTTCATGGATTGAAATGATTTTGCCCGGGAGTGCAAAAGCTAAGTGTGGGGGAATTTGATAGAGCCAAATATTCATATATCTTTTAATGAATAACCTTAGGCTTTTGTGGGATTTGATTAATTATTTTTGGGCATAATTAGGTATTAATGTGAGATTTGAGTGCAAAGGTGATTTGGGAATTAAAGTGGCTAAATTGATATATTTTAAGTAATATTTGTGATTTCCATTATTCTTTAATTGTGAACCTATGATATTACCTTTATGTATCTCATTTATGTAGGTGATGGCATGGTACATTGGAGCTTAATAGAGGACAAAGATGGAATTAAAGGAGAGCACATGTGCAAATTTTATTTCCCAATTTCCTAATTTTAATAGGCATAAGAAAGGAGTTAGGCATTGTTTGGTGGCTTGAATTAATGACCTATTCTTAGCCTTAAGATCCCTCACATTATTATCAGTTTCCAAACATGCCCTTGGACTAGAGATTGAGATCCAAAATGGCAATAGCTTTCTTCAGGGAAGGATATCACGTTTTTAGCACTTCTTCATCTCATGCTGATTCTGGCTTTCTTCAGTTCACTCTTGCTTTCTCCACTCCCACTGACCACCACTTCTCCTTCTCCTTCCACTTTCCACCAATTAACTCTCTCTCTTCTCTGTTTTCTCGGATCTACAACAAACATGATAATCCATAGGTATAGAGGAGTTAATTTCTGAATCATGAGCAGCTATAGTCTTTTGTCTGATGGTGATGATGAAGCTAACCTGAGTCCTTGAGCAACTAGGGAAGTTCTTTGTGTCTTAATTTCATTTTCTACTCTAAGCATATGCAGATTATGATTCTAGGTTGCTAGAGTTTATGATTTGTGTATATGGCTGAGGATTTAATCGGTTGATGTAATCTGGATGATGGTACTTGTGCTAGATTTGTACTCATTGATTGTAATTGGACTATAGCACTCTTTTGTTATTCAATTGCTTTCCTCTATTCTCTTGAAATCAATTGTTTGCTAGGTTTCTAGGAATTAATTGGTGGTAGAGAGGATCTCTTATGAATCTAGCATGAGCTAAGTACTTAAGATATTCCTAACTGATTATTGAGTCTAAGTTTAGATATAATTGAGAAGTTAGGAATATTAATTAGTAAGGGTTCTTGCTAGTCCTTGTGCTTAGTTAAAAGAAGAACTTAGAATTAAAATTGGACAATGATGGTTAGTGGACTCACTCACCTAGGACATTCATCTCTTGCATTTACACCCACCCACTCACTTTATACATTGAAAAATTCATAAACAAGTAGCTCTTTAGTTTAATTAGATAGATGAAACTCACATCCCATACTCTTTGGTTAATTTGTTATTTACACTAGATTACTTAGGAACTAAATATAAACTCCACGTAGAGATCGACCTAGGTTAGTTGCCCTATAATGCATTTAGCTTAGTTTTACTTGATAGCCCCATGATATGGCTCTTCAATTATTATGCATGTCAAATTCTTCAACCATGTATAGCTGCGTGTCCTATTTTTTTTATGTGGGTTTATTGTTAAAAATTAATATTTAAAAAATATGACACATGTTTACATGTGATTTGGAGAACTTGCACAACGAATATATGGAAATTAATTCCATAAATATTATTTGTCATCTAAAAACTGTAAAGCACGAATATCCAAATATTGTGCTTCGCAAAATTTAAGGAATGAGTCGGGACACGTATCTATATTTAAATTTGTGAGATAGTGTGTATTACTAATCAGTTACTGTATAATGTCATTCATTAAGATGTTTACAGATATATTATACTCCCTCATGTTCTTAATATATGACCTATTTAGAGAGTTAATATTGATCCTAGATATAACATATATTTTTCATATTTATCAATTTTTTCCTAATTTACTATTAGTACTCCCTCATCAACAATTATCAAGGAGTAGATAGAAGGAAGAAACTAAGAAAGATTATTAGGGTTCTTTAGAAAGTATCTATCATACTAATTAACTTAACTAATAACTTCTTTAATATAATCAAATTAGATAATATATCTTATATTAACTATTCGAGGGAGTACTTTTGTTATCAATATTCATTATATTACCTAAATCTATGTTTCCAGCAAGGAATATTCTTCCTTATGTGACATTCTCGGCTTCTTTGATTCTCTCGATTGTCTTACGCAATTGACCCCAAAGGTCAGTCAATTAGATTCAAAAGATGCTGTCTTTGAAAAGTTTGGTTTGTTGAAGCTAGGGTAATCTAGTTCTCGGGCCTACGCTGGATTGTTGTGGTCCTAAGAGCAGCCTGCAAGGCACGTTCATGGGTTCAAGTCAACCGCCAAGGACTCGATCTTAACGCTTCAAAAAAATCATTCGGGCGTTTCAAACACCGTGTTTGTAAAGATGGGGAATTTGAATTGAATTGGTTTCTTCAGGCCAAGTAGTCTAGCCCCGGATCCCACGTTGGAAACGTAGTCATCCTAAAGTCTAAACTCATCCAAAGTAAGGGTATTTATGAGCTCCTTATGACACATACGCATAGGCCCGAAAATTGAAACAGATAAAGAAAAATGTTGTCCAAGTGTTGAAGACATCGTGCAAGACTTTCTTATTCATTTTTGTTAAGAGTGCTTATTCATATTTGTTAAGAGTGAAGCTCAAATAACCTGAATAACACTTGTAATATTATTAACAAAACGTTCTCACTTACAACACATTACATCTGACCCTCTACTTATATATAAACAACCCCATATAGTCAACCTTGGAAAACATCCTAACTCTACAAGTTCTTCCGTATGTAACATTGATCTGATTCGTTTTCTTTTTTTTTTTCTTTTTGTAAATTCTCCGTCACGCAATTGACCCCACATGTAAGTTAAATTCTTTTTTTTTTTTTTGTGTGATAAAAGTGAAGCGAAACACCCAATTAACTACAGCAGCCCATTATGTCTTGCTTTACATAAGTCTCCAAATCCGGAAAGCTCCCTGAGAAGGAATGACACCCCGGCAAACACGAGAGAGCTCGTTTAGCTAAGAAATCGGCAGCGGCGTTAGCGTCACGAGAAACATGCTGAATCTAAAGATGGTGGCTTTGAATATAATTTAATTGGTTTCTTCAAGCCTAGTCTAGCTCCGGAGCCCACGCTGGAAACGTAGTGATCCTAAACTCATCCAAAGTAATTAAAGGCGATGTGATATTTATGAGCTCCCTATGCGACACACAGAGGTAGTACCCCAAAGATTGAAATGGATGCGATGCATTAAGTTTAAAGTAAAACGCTGCCCAAGTCTTAAACGTATCGTACACGACTTTCTTCTTCATATTTTCTGTCTCTTCCCACTTTACTTTCTTCTTCATATTTTCTGTCTCTTCCCACTTTGTTAGATCTTTACCACTTCCATAACAAAAATCAATGACAGACACATGTATGTGTAAACAAGCTAAGCCAACACCATCACTACAATAAAATGGCCATCCTCCCTTATGTGATGGTTCTTCTCAAAATGCTTCTGTTCTCGCGATTATCTTCTGCAATTGATGCTATCACACCTTCTCAGGCACTTCGTGATGATGGGAAAACCACGTTTGTGTCTGAAGATGGAAAATTTGAGCTGGGTTTCTTCAGTCCAGGTGGTTCCAAGAACCGTTATGTTGGAATCTGGTACAGAAAACTTCCAACTAGAACTGTTGTTTAGGTTGCCAACCGCGAGAAACCAGCCAAAGACAACACAGGCGTGCTGGGCATAAACACAGAGGGAAATCTTGTGCTTGTTGACCAGAACGAGACAATTCTCTGGGTGGCAAATTCATCAGCGAAGGCCTTGACTCCAATTGTGCAGCTTTTAAGCTTTGGAAATTTGATAATAAGAGATGAGAAGGACCGAAATCCACAAAAGTACTTGTGGCAAAGCTTTGACTATCCTTCTGATACCTATTTGCCAGGCATGAAGTTTGGATGGGACCTCAGAACTGGTCTAAATCGGCGTATCATAGCATGGAAGAATTGGGATGACCCTTCTCCTGGAGATTTCACATGTGAGCTCATGCTTCACAATCTCCCAGAAGTCGTTTATTGGCATGGTCGAACAAAATATCACAGAAGTGGCCCTTGGGATGGTCTTCGATTTAGTGGTGCTCCACGAGTTATGAACAGATCCACTCTTGTGTCTCAGCTTGTCTCTAATAAGGATGAGGTTTATGTTACACATTCAACACCAAAATTGAGTCGTTGATAAGAAGAATCGTTTTGAACCAATCAACATACAGTAGTAATTACTTCATATGGATCGAAGAAGATCAAAGATGGAAGTCTTTGAGCATCTTTCCAAGAGACAGCTGCAATAGATATGATCTTTGTGGTCAAAATGGAAATTGTGTCATAGGTGGGGCACCAATATGCGAGTGCTTAAGAGGATTCAGGCCCAAATCTCCAAAGAACTGGGATGCTATGGATTGGAGTGAAGGCTGTGTTCGAAGTGAATCCTGGAGCTGCAAGGTAAAAAACAAAGATGGTTTTTTGAAATTGAGTGGGCTCAAATTACCAGAGACTACACATACTTGGGTTGATGCTAGTATGACACTTGAGGAGTACAAAGCAAAGTGTATAGAGAATTGTTCTTGTACTGCTTATACTAATTTTGATGCCGTTAATGCTAGTGGTTGTGCCATTTGGTTTGGTACTCTAATTGACATAAGGGATGCTTCCCCTAATGCTGATCAAGATCTATATATTCGCCTGGCAGCTTCAGAAATAGGTGTAACTTTTTGTTGATTATATTAGTTTTATTCATTTGTTGGTTCTCATTAAAAAATTAATATTTTGTGTATTAACTATATGTGGTCATTTCCTTGTGAAGCTGAAGTTAAAGATGGTGGTAGGAACAAGACAGAGATGATTGTTATAATAGCTCCCATTGTATTTTCTTTTGTGGTGGTTATCATTTTCTTCTGCATTTACAAAAGGAGAAGAAAATATAGAGGTACGCAATTACAAAGTTTCAAATTGATCATAATTGTCGTATGGGATATTGTTTGCAAATTATAAAATATGCACTATTTGCTATTTTTATTTGTTAAATTTGTTTATGGGAGTGAAATACAGAAATATCTTTGTCAGAGGTAAATGATGTTGAAGACTCAAAAAGAGATATGGAAATTCCTTTCTATGACTATGTTGTGATAGCTACTGCTACTAACAATTTCTCAATCGACAAGAAGCTTGGTCAAGGTGGTTTTGGACCTGTATACAAGGTAAACATATAATCAATTAATCAGTTGATTAAAATGATGAAAATCAAACAAGTAATTTTAATCAGTATAATTTTTAATTTATGGTATCATATATTGATAATCCTTGACTGTAAAATTATGGTAGGGTACATTAGCAGATGGACAAGAGATTGCTGTGAAGCGGCTTTCTAAAAGCTCTCACTAAGGAATGAAAGAATTTAAGAATGAAGTCATATTGTGCTCTAAACTTCAACATCGGAATCTGGTTAAAGTTCTTGGTTGTTGCATCAAAGGAGAAGAGAAGATGCTTGTATATGAATACATGCCCAACAAGAGCCTAGATTCATGGATTTTTGGTTTGTGTGCTGTTCATAAATATTTATTATCAAGTTTATCCATTTAATTTCTTTAATTAATTTACGTTAACAATGAGAGTATTGTGACTTTTCAACTTCCCAGGTTCCATCACTCAACATAATATGCTTGATTGGTCCAAACGTTTCCAAATTATATGTGGAATAGCTTGTGGGCTTCTATATCTTCATCAAGATTCTAGATTGAAGATTATCCATAGAGATCTTAAGGCAAGCAATGTATTGTTAGACAATGAGATGAACCCAAAAATTTCAGATTTTGGTTTGGCAAGGATCTTTGGAGGAGATCAAATTGAAGAAAATACAAACAAGGTGGTTGGTACATAGTAAGTATTCTACATTTTGCTGAATTTTAATTTATTCTTGTACATTATGAGATAATATATATATAAACTCATTTATGAATTCTTAATTTTAGTGAATATATGGCGCCTGAATATGCCTTTGATGGAATATTCTCTGTCAAATCAGATGTATTCAGCTTTGGAATATTGCTATTAGAAATAGTGAGTGGAATGAAAAGCATAGGACTTTCCTATCCAAATCAAAGTCTTAATCTTATAGGGCATGTGAGTAACAAAGAATCTAGCTACTTCTTTATATTTTTCAATCTTTATTGAACTACAAGGCCATAATAAGGTTGCATTTGTATTGAAATGTACTTGTAGGTTTGGAGGTTGTGGAAGGAGGGCATGCCATTAAAACTAATTGATGCCTGTTTGGAAGGCTCTTTTATTATGTCAGAAGTGTTGCGTTGTATCCATATCAGTCTCCTTTGCGTGCAGCAGCATCCTGATGATAGACCAAACATGGCCTCTGTGGTTATGATGTTAAGAAGTGAGGGTGACTTGCCTCAACCCAAAGAGCCTGCTTTCCTTTTAGAAAGGAGTTCACGTGGACAAGAATCTTCTCCAAACAATCATATAAGCTATTCCATTAATGGAATGTCTTTTACCGAGTTAGATGCCCGATGAAAGGCCATTCTACTCTTTTTGTAAGTTTTTTTTTTTTTTGCATAAGCTATATAATTCTCATGAAATAATATAAGGCTTTGATTTTCTATTAAGCATATTATGTTATTGTTCTCCTTCATATCAAAAAATAAATAAATAGAAGTGTAGATACTTTGTCTTCCACACAAGGAAACGGATGATACACATTACTACTGATTATTTATCCTTTCATTACACATTCTATTCTTTTTCTTTTTGTAATGAAAAAGACATTCTATTCTATTATGTTCGCGAGTCAATATGATATCGTATAGTTGAAGTAAGAGCTCGAGTTCACAATGAAGAGCATAGTACTATAATCAGAAATCGAAAGCATCCCCCCAAGAACCATCAGTATGATTAGTTCCATTAGCTAGCTAGGTCGCTCTTCTTATTCCTCAACCTTTATCCTGTGTCAAGGTTAAATTGACGCCAAAGGTCTGTTAAATTGAAAAGATGCAATTAACATCTGAAATTTTTGATTTGTTGTCGAAGCTAGGGTAATCTAGTCCTCGAGCCTACGTTAGAATGTTGTACATGTCCTAGGGACAGCCTATATATATATGACACACATGGGTTCAAGTCAACTCCCAACGACTCTATCTTACGGTTGATGTGTGTGTAAACCAGCCAACTTGTTGGTGAGTTATACTCTCATACTTAGAGAACTGAGCAGCCAGAAGACCACTCTAATCTTATTGAATAAAAATAAACTGTACATTATATGTTGGATCATAGATTGATCCTACCATTTATATAACTATTGCCTACACTACACCTATTGGGCCAAGCCCAATGATACTCGCACACACTAAACCCAACATACAACTTTAATATAACAATCATATATTCCATCACTCCCCTTCAAACTGAGGGCAGAAAACGTCTACTGCACCAAGCTTGCGCAGAATGGTGTCTTGTGTGTCTCTAGTGACAGCCTTGGTCAAGAAATCAGCTTGCTGGTCATGTGTTTTAACATGCTGTAACTTGATCAGTTTTGCCTGAACCTTTTCATGAACGAAATGGCAATCGATCTCGATGTGTTTGGTTCGCTCGTGGAAAACTGGGTTACTAGCTATGTGAATCGCCGCTTTACTATCACAATAAACATCTATAGGCTGTGACTGAGGTTGTCCAAGCTCCTTGAGATATCCTTCTAGCCACAAAATTTCTGAAGTTGCAGATCCCAAGGCCCTATACTCTGCTTCTGCAGATGAACGTGACACTGTTGTCTGCTTCTTTGATTTCCAATGGACCAATGATCCCCCTAACTTGAGTAGGTATCCCGTTACAGATCTTCTTGTCATACCGCATGCCCCCAATTAGAATCACAGTAGCAGCTTATGGTGGTATCTCCTTGTGAACCAATCAATATTCCCATTCCAGGACTCCTTTTAATGTACCTTACCACATTGAGTGCTACTGCCATATGAATTTTCATTGGTTGTTGCATGAATTGACTTAAGACCTGCACCGAGAAACATATATCAGGACGAGTCACTGTGAGGTAAATAAGTCTACCAATCAATCTTCTATATCTATCTGAATTCACAGGCAAATCAACAGGTTTATCCTTTCCTTCTTGGTAAGCCATCAACTTCAAATTTTGTGGCATTGGCATTCCAAGAGGTTTACATCCACTCATTCCCATATCAGCTAACAAATCTAGAGCATATTTTCTTTGAGACATAATAATTCCTTCTTGAGACCTAGCCATTTCTATACCTAAGAAGTATTTCATCAATCCTAAGTCTTTAATTTTGAAATTATCATGCAAAAATTGTTTTACCTCATCTATCTTGACTATTGAATTTCCAGTGATCAACAAATCATCAACATAGATCAGAATTAAAACCATACTACCATCACTGTACCTTCTATAGAAAAATGAGTAATCAAACTTACTTTGAGTGAATCCTCCTCTTATTAATGCTAATGTCAACTTACAATTCCATTGGCGAGAGGCTTGCTTGAGTCCATACAAGGACTTCTTAAGTTTACAAACAAGAGTATCCCTTTTTCTATGGAACCCTTGGGGAATGGTCATATAGACTTCTTCCTCTAGATCTCCCTGCAAGAAGGCATTGTGAACATCCATTTGGTAGATGTTCCAATTGCAAATTGCTGCCAATTTCAAAGTCATACGAACAGATATCATTTTAACAACAGGAGAAAATGTGTCATGGAAATCTACTCCTTCTCTTTGGTTATATCCTTTAGCAACTAACCTTGCTTTGTATTTTTCAACCTCACCATTTGATTTATATTTTACTTTGTACACCCATTTACATCCAATGGGCCTTTTACCTGGAGGCAAAGGCACAATATCCCAAGTCTTATTATGTTCAAGAGCTTCTATTTCTAGACTCATAGCTTTTACCCATTTATCATCTTGGGCTGCTTCCTCATAGCATCGTGGTTCAGAAACAGCATCTAAGCGACAAAGAAAACACATGTGAGAAGCAGATATTTTTTCATATGCTATGTAATCTTCTATCGGATAAAGGGATTTAGTGTTTTGTTCATGGGATCCTTTTGTTATTAAATTGCAGACATAGTCCTTTGCCCAAATAGGTGGCTTTCTTACCCTGCTGGCTGGAATTTCAGAGGAATGAGAGCTATTATCGACATGCTGGTTATTACTCATATCCCTACTTGATTCGGTGTTGTCTGTATTAGTTATAACCCTACCTGATTCTGTGTTATCATTGTCAGTATGTGTTAATTCAGCAGTCTGTATTTTAGTTCTGGGCTCTATAATGTCATCAAATAGGAACATATGTCTTATTTCTTTTGGTATTTCTCCCCTTTGATCTAGAGGTATATGTTCTAAGAAGGGAAATCTATCCTCTAAGAAAGTCACATCCCGACTCACTATAATCCTTTCTGTTTTCAAATCTAAGAGGATGTATCCCTTTTGGTTATTAGGGTAGCCTAGGAATACACACGACGCTGTACGAGGTGCAAACTTATCAGAAGTATTCAGATTTGTGGCATGTGCTAGAGAGCCAAATATTCTAAGGTTTTCATAGCTGGGTTCCTTGCCATACACTTTCTTAAAAGGTGTTTTGTAGTCTAGAATTTTAGAGGGGACCCTATTTACTATGTAGGCTGCCATGCGTATACATTCTCCCCACGGGTCCCAGGATCGGAACCTGGCTCTGATACCATGTTGGTGAGTTATACTCTCATACTTAGAGAACTGAGCAGCCAGAAGACCACTCTAATCTTATTGAATAAAAATAAACTGTACATTATATGTTGGATCATAGATTGATCCTACCATTTATATAACTATTGCCTACACTACACCTATTGGGCCAAGCCCAATGATACTCGCACACACTAAACCCAACATACAACTTTAATATAACAATCATATATTCCATCACAACTCCGTCATTAAAACAATGGACGTTGATACTATCGCACATTCTCGGCCACTTGATGATGATGATGGAAGAACCACGTTGGTGTCCAAAGATGGAACATTTGATGTTGGGTTTCTTCAAAGCCTATGTAGTTCCACAAACAGCTGCTCTCTCCTCGGCCGATAATGTAGGCACTTTAACTAATTCATGGGAAATGAGAAGTGACCAATAACTCATTAAGTATCTTGTAAATTCAAAAACTTTTCCACTTTTACCTGAAGATGTGTTTGAAAATTTAATAAGAGGGCAAAACTGAAACATGGGTATTAATTATCTTACAAGTAACTTATATTTTTTATCAAACTATTCTTCTAGCTAGAAGCGTCCTATGCTGTAGACGGGAGGGAGTATACATGTTGGAATCTGCAGGTACTAAAAAATTCCCATTGGAACTGTTGTTTGGGTGTGGCAAACCATGAGAAACCAGCAGGTGTCAGTCGAAGACAACTTCGACATGTTTGAGCATTTTCATAGTATCACATTATAAACTGCATGTGGGTTGAAGTTAATACCACATGCTTCTACAAAGATCATTGCTTCAGTAATTAAATTATGCATAGATCAAGTTAAAATACAAGTTTGAGCTTTTGGACACGTGTGATCAACCTTGGTCGACGGGGGGCCATCATGACGCTTAATTAATTGTTTTGATAATGAAAGCACGATAAAATAAAAAAGCAGTATTATATAGTGCACGTCCTTCTCCGCAAGAAAAAGTGTGTGTCCGGTTTTTCATAATCTTATGGTATGGGTATTAGTTGGCAAAAAAAAATATATTATGAGTATACAATCCAATCAATCAATAAATTCGACTTTTGAAATACTAGATGTGTCTATATTATGTTTGTGATTCTATTAAAATAACTTAAACCAATTTGATAAGAACTATCTCAAAGTCATATATACCTACATTATTTAGATATCCAATTAGTGGATGTGAGACTCTATGATCATCATTATTATCTGGCTTTTAGATTCAAGTATTGGGTCCCCTAGTTAATGTTTTTGAGAAATGACTTGCTGGGTGGAGCCATTATTTGTCAAAAGATGTTCTTGTCTGTCTGCGTGTCTACCAATTTCGACTTCTGGTTTTCAATACATGCTCATGTGCATAATTCTTTTGTAAGTTTCGGTTTGACGTTTTAATAATAAGGTTTTCAAAGTAAAGTTTAGTGCTGCTAAGATATTATTTGTAAGCAATCTAATTAGGATAAAACTTATCTTCATTTCGTTTAGATAGCCGAGTTTATGAATAAGCTACTAATAAAACAGATACCACAAAAATTAAAATAACTACCTCAAGTCCTTAATATAAGACCTAGTTAACTTTTTTATAGAGATTAAAAAAACTAAATAAATTACTTTAAAGTATTTATATTTATCTTTTTTATATCAAACTAATTTATCTTATTTATAAACTGATATATAATCAAATGATACATGACATATGTTATAATTAACTAACTTATTTAGTCTTTTTAATTTCTCAAAAAAAATCAACTATGTCTTATATTAATGACCGAAGATAGTAATAATAAATTTTGTAGGCTCCTGTACTATAGATCCATGGACCCATATTACAAAATTTATTGATGTATAGATGAGATAATTGCAAAATTCAATATATGTCTTCACTAGTTATCATATCGTGAAAGACCCCAAAAAAACAAAATACATGTCGCATGGAAAGAAATTCATAATCGTCCCTCCGCAATTTTAACAGTCAGTTTCACGTTACCTTGCATCAAATTAGCAATTTTTTCTCAAAAAAAAAAAAAAAAGGCAAGGAAATATATCACTCCCATTTTGCCGTCAATTTCAAGAGTCATTTTGGTAATGGCATTTTTTATTTTCAGATTTTTTTTTGCCAACAATTTGAGGAAAGTACTCCATAGAAAGCAATTTCATATTAAATGTGGTATTGCTACTTATAATTAATTTAATTATATGGTCACTATTTATAATTGGAAAATTTCATTCAGCACCATAGAAAATATTTCAGTCAACTCCCAGAATATTTTGAAACTTCACTGCAACTCTTTAGGCCAAAATAAAATTAAGCCCCCAACTTAGATTGAGGGAAAATCAATGAGGAAAGAAAACATGAGGGAAGATGAACTTTCCCTTAGTTGGATGAGGGAGGAAAAGGGGAAGAAAGAAAAAGTAGGGGAGAAACATTTTCTCTCCAAAACTTCTCTACAAATTTGAAGAGATTTTAACAGAAAATCTCTATTCCACATGCTGCCCTGGCCCACCTTCACCATAATCTTCGTACCTCCCCTCTACCGTGTGTCCTCAATCTTCTAGCTTGCTCTTGCTTTTGTTTTTTGGCCTTCAAGCTTACTCTTGCTTTCACTCCGTCCCTTCCTCCTAGATCTGATTTGCTTATTAGGTGATATTCAACAGAAAGCGAATCTGAGAATCATGGAAGCTTTGGATACGAGACATCACTTCATCCCTTCCTCTACATTGTGTGTCTCCACAATTAGAATAATTTTCCACTTTTTCCTTTTCAGCTATTATATTTTATTTTTAAGAAAATTATCCATTCTGATTTTTAAATATAACATAGAAAATATACTTTCATCAAATTATTTTATTTTTAAATAGAAAAATATGAAAATACATTTTTGTGAAATAATTTGAATTTAAAATGTTTGAATGGTGCTAATTTTAATATGGTTGTTGCCTTCAATTTATTTTAATAGAGACAATAACATAATATATCCTTACATAAGATAAGGGTGAGATTGTCATTATATCATTTGCTTATTTTCCTTCCTCTATATTTTCTTATGTCCTTCCAAGCACAATGAGAGTTAACATTATCCCTCCAGTTTTCTCTTCTCTCTATTTTCTTTCCTCCCAACTTTTCTCTCTATTCAAGCAGAGCATAAGTTTTATGGGTGAAAAGACAATGATGTCCTTATTTTATTTTTTGAACGCATTAATCTTTGAATTGTGAATACCCTCATTTGTCTTGTGAATGACCAACATGTTTTTAACTTCATTAGTTCTTTTGAATCCCTTTTATTTGTCTTATAAATACCCTTATTTGTCTTGCGAATGACCAAAATGTTCTTGTTAACTCCCTAGTTTCTTTTGAATCCCTTTTCTTGTCTTTTAAATGTTTGAGAGGATTTGAGCCAAAATCACCCAAGAATTGAAACATATATTCCTGGAAAGGTGTTGTGTTGGAAGCGAACCTTGGAGTTGTAAGGTGAAAAAAAAAGAGAAAACTTTGTTAAATTTAGTAAACGTAAATTACTATAGATACTACATATTCTTGGGTCAATACAAGTGTGACACTTGACAAGTGCAAAGCCAAGTGTTGGGACAACTATTCTTGTACTGCATATGCTAATTCACTACTTCAGAAACATGTGAGATATATGTTAATAAATCACTTCTTTACATAAATGAAACTAAAAAAATCAAATGATATTGTCAACCCCAAATCCTTACAAAGTATCTTCCGTTCTCGCTAGCAAATCAACCTGGGCTTTGACACTATTTGTAACACCCCGAGTCAATACCATTTGTAACATCTCAAGTTCGGTTCTGATACCATTTGTAACATTCTAACTCCTTATATCCATTTTGGACCCATATCACCCCTTATAGTTTTAAAGCGTGTTAAGAGGGGAGAGGTATCTAGATATTCACAACTTTATAAGGCGTCTTTTGTTGACCCGATCCTAGCTTTGGTACCAACTGTAGCATATTGGTGCCTTGCTCTCGATATTATCAGCTTTGGGATCCTATTACCTTTGATTCTTGATAATGCATGGCAATGCTTCAACAGGAAGGAGTCCCTACCTCCTAACCTAAGAAGAGGATCCTCCTCTAGAGACCAAGGATACGATCGAGAAGAAATCCCTAAGTGCAGATGAAGAAGAGATCCACAAAAGAAAGCATGTATACTGTCTCAAATTCCCCCACACAAGGAGTCTACCTCTACCTCTTATGATTCTCATGATCCTCCTCGAGAGACAGGATCCAAAGGATGAGGTCATCACAACAGGTCTAGTGAATTCTACCCCAAAAGCGACTACGTCTTCTGATTCTATCTCTACCTCTAATTCTCAGGCTCGCACATCCCCAACTCTAACCATTGGGATTTGTTAAAGTATGCCTGGGGATCCTACAACGGGGAGGAGTACCTGACTTTAGCAACATGGGGATATATGAGAGCAATCCCACGTCCTGACTTCAACATGCTTAAGCATTTTAATTTTAACAGATTATAAACTGCTTGTGTTTTAAAGTTAATATTGCATGCTTGTACGAAGATTATTGCTTCAGTAATTAAATCATGCAAAGAGAAAATTAAAATATAAGTTTGAGGTTTTGGGTCACGTGTGATTCAGATAACCTTGGTCGATAGGCAGGGGGCCATCATGATGCTTAATTAATTGCTTTCATAACAAAAGCATGAGAAAATTAAAAAAAACCAGTATTATATATAACACTATACGTCCTCTTCGGCAAGAAAAAGTGTGTGTGTATACATCTTCAATTTTTCATTATTTTATATCACCCTATCCTTTTTATAAATTTAGATCATCTAATTCTCATATATCAATGAAAATTATTTAACTCATTAAATACGATAAAGTTTCTCAATTTTACCATCACTTATGAATGGGCATAAAAATATTTTATACATTGTGTTTCACCTCTTTCTTTTCTTTCTACATTTAATAGAGGCAAAATTGTAACATTGTTATTAATTACTCTCTAGGTGGACCTATAATAAGGACCAAAATTTTTTTCGAAATTGGACTTATAAAAAGGACCAGATTGGCATTGACATATCCCTATTTTTATTATATATTTTCATATTTTATTTGGGGATTTTATCATAATAATTTAGCTTAAAATGCCTTCTTTGTGCTTAATTGAGATTAAGAGTAAATATATTAAATTAGGACTGAAAAGGGAAAAATTGTCATAAAAAATTGTAATTACTCTTAATTATTTATTTTGTAGAAGATTTGATGTTCGGCAAATTATTTTTACTTGTACGAACTTGGAAAATGGGATTAAAACTGAAAATGGCAGTTTGGGACTTGAATTTGAAAAATGCCAGATTGGTCCCAGGAATTTGAGAAATTCCATTTTAGTCCACGAGCCACAACACAGCTTTTTGCCTCTAGGTCTGAAATTTTGACCGGGGGAGCTGATATACAGAGATTGCAGAGGAGAGACGAAAAAGAACAGAGAGCAGCCGCAACACACAAAGACCTCCCTTCATCACTTCAGCTTCTTCTTCCTCTCTCGCCGGCTGCGTCATCCAGCACCACAGGCCACCGGCGGGAATGTTTCTAGACCACAGCTGCAGACGAGAACCGGAGCTGCGAGTAACAGGGGAATCGGAGAAGGTGGAAGCTGCCGCTAGCTTCATTCTCTCAACACAATACACCGCCCATCATCTTCACCATCCTTCCTTCGCGCTCCGCACCCACCGTCATCTGCTCATCACTATCGCGCCTCCACCGCCGCGACTGTGGGCTGAGGGCCGAGAGAGCTGCATCAAGAGGGAACGAAGGGAGTAAGGAGTAGCTTCAGCTGAAATCTTCAACACTTATTATTCACTCACTGCCTAGATCAGCTGCAGCGAGAGAGAGCAGAGAAGCAGATTTCAATTTTTCTTCTCTGATTTCATACTATCATAACCGTGGCTTGCTCTGTTCTGTTTCTGGAATTATTTCAGCCTTCAATTTCATTGTACATAACTAATTGGTTAATTGATTCAATGTGCTCCATGGCTGGAATTGTGAAATTGTTTGGTAAAACTGTGATGACAAATTGCAGTAGCTGATTTCTTTGGCTCTTGGAGATGATTTGGAGATGGTCTAAACTCAAATGTGTTTCATATGTGTTTCAAAGAAGAGTTTAAATTAACCATAACTCATTATATTTATGATTTCTTATATTTATGAATTCATTTATATATTGAGACTATGATTTTAGTTATATTATGAACTGAGTCCTTGTAATTTGGGTTTTTTAATGAGGATTTATATTCATCAATATATATATAGTTATATATATGTTTCCTATGATTCTATTGATTTCTATTTATTTAACATGATATTGTTAGATAATTTGATTGAATTGAAATTGTAGTTGAACCTAATGCATTGCTTATTCCACGATCACTCTCTAAGGAGTTTTAATAATGTTTAAATAAATGGGTTCATAAGTTTAAGCATTAGACTCAATAGTAATTGAGGTTTGATATTTTAGGAAACTTAGATAAACTCATTACACTAAAAGGGATTAATAACATTTCAAGGGTAGGGGTTCCTCTCTTGTGATGTTAGACTAATTGGTTAATAAGGTTTGGAATATTAGAAGTTTAGTGTATTAATTCCCCAAATATCTTAATTGAGCAAAAATAGCCATTGAAAACCATTTCCAAGAACATTTTCATCACTTACATTTTTGACCCATTTCCATTCCTACTTATTTGAAAAATCACAAAAATATATATTTTAATTGCATTTAATGCATAGTTTTGAAAATCAATCTCATGTTTTATCCTTATCAATTTTGCACTATAATTACTTAGTTTACTAGGAATTAGTTTCATAACGGCTCATCAAAGTGAAACAGCCCGAGTGATGTATTATATTACATTAATTCGGTTTTATTCTTGATAACCCTAAGGTGACTAAAGGGCTATTTCAAGGGGTATTAATTAGTGGGAAAAAATTTTATGAGTGTTCTATTCAATCAATCAATAAATTCAACTTTTGAAATACTAGATGCGTATATAATTATATATCATGTTTTTCGTTATATTGAAATAACTTAAACCAATTTGATATCACCTAGCTAGCTCAAAGTCATATACTATACCTGCATTTAAATATTCAGTCAGTGGATGTGAGACAGCTCTATGATCATCATTATTATTATCTGGCTTTTAGATTCAAGTATCGGATCCCCTAGTTAATGTTTTTGAGAAATGGCTTGGTGGTTCAACCCATTATTTGTCAAAAGATGTTCTTGTGTGTTTGTGTGCCCGTGTATGTGTACTGTGTCTACCAATTTGGACTCCTGTTTTTGAATCCATGCTCATGTGTGCATATTTCTTCTGTAAGTTTTGGTTTCACGTTTTAAGAATAAAGTTTTAAAAATAAGATTTAGTGTCGCTAAAATATTAGTTGTAAGCAATCTAATTGACAAAACTCATCTTCATTTCGTTTAGATAGCCAAGTTTATGAATCAACTACTAATAAAACAACAGATATCACAAAAAGCAAAATATAATAACTTAATTGTTTAGGCTCATGTACTATACATGGACCCATATAAAAAAATTTATTGATATATAGATGAGATAATTGGTGTGGATTTTGGAAAATTCAATATATATCTTCACTAGTTATCATGTCGTGAAAGTTGCAAAAAAACTTCTAATCAAAACCCAAATCTTTGTACTTCACTAGTGGAGCATTAGGTGTACAAGTGTAATCATGTTGTGATAGAAAAAACATTTTGGTGTTCATCCACTTGTATTCATTTCTTTTCTTGTCTTTTTGTTTCGCTCTGTTTAAGAAGTGTCTGTCATATTTTAGGCATTATGAAAAAAGATTAAGCAGCTTCCATTTCTCGCTTTCATAATTGGCGAACCTAGTTTATTCAATACTAGCCATATTGTAGAAAAAATGAGTTGAGAGAAAGGCAAGGCGAACCTAGTTTATGTCTTTATGCTTAGACAGCAAAAAATTTGATAAAACAAACAAAAGGAGTGAATGTTTATGAACTTGTGGGACTTGGGGGTGTCTGCTGCTCCTCCCCTAATGCCCCATTTGTTGTCCCTCAAAATGTTCAAACTTTTTGTTTGTTTGTTTCTTGTTTCTTTTTATAAAAAAGTTTTACATAACATTACTAATATTTTGATATTTTATAGGGAAAAAATGATGCAGTTTTCAATTTTTTCTCCCCAATTTTTTGAAGAAAAATAACTTTAAACTACCTTGAGTGTTTATGCATGAAATGACGAATAGGCTTAAATTTCAACTCTGATAGCTCTCTGACAGTTGGGCTATAAATTGCATTTTCTAGAAGCCTTTGTTATTGCAACGTTGAGAATGACAATTGAATCATTTTCTTATAATCAAGAGGGAGATTCTCGTTTCCTAATTTTTCCCAGAAATTTAACTCAAATCATTAGCTGTTAAATTAGAGTCCATAATTCATATTCAGAATATATAATATATGCATACTAACAAGTTCATATAGATGTTCTCTTTTTCTTTGAGATTTCTCTTCTATTATATCATATATACTTCAACATTAGATTGTATGTAATCCTGCACCACGTTAATAATATATAGGCATGATAATTAACAAGAAATAATAAATTAGCCAATTATAAACATTTTCCTGCTTAAATTATAATTATGAACAGTTGTCCTGCGCATTTTGCTGTGTAAATTGGATACATTTGAGACACTATATTTCCTTAACCTCCATGCAATAATAATGAATTGCCCAACCCTAGTAAGAGACTGGGTAAAGAATTTTTAGTGCTTTGCATCACAATTAATAATTAAGGCCATATAATAAGTATATATTTTATAATTAAATAGTTATAGATTTGAGATATAATTGATTAAATTTATACCTATTTAATTATCTTTTATATATTTTCTTCTCTTGAATTTATTATAGGATAAGAAGGAATTTTGCTATAAAATCTACTCATATCCTATTAGATTTTTGCAGGAAATCAAAAGAAAAGATATAAATATATGTATAAAATATAGAAAACTCTCATAAACTTTGAGGGCGATTGCACAATATATCTCCCTTAACATATTAAATTTTTTTCATCATAGAACCCTGCCATTAGTCTTTCCGTTAACTCACTAACTGAGTTTGCACGTCATATTAGTGAGGGTCATGTGTTATTTAATATAAATAAAAAATAATAATAGTTACAACCGAATGGTCAAAATTTAATTCTGACCAGTCAAAAATTTTTGCCGTGAAAGAAGTTTACCTTTTACCAAATCTCACTAAGTTTACAACAATGACGTTTTGTAGAGGTTTGGCTCCATCTTTTCAACATCTACTTGTTCAACTGGATGGACTAATTTGTATTTATTAACCACCACTCAGAACCCCAACTCCGTGAGAGCTGTTTCCTCCATGACTTCTTATAAAAGACCACGTAGGCCCACGTTTTGGTTTCTCTTCAAAATTACAAAGCCATGAAACTCGTTTCCCAAGTCAAAGCCACACTTCATTATTGAAAAGCAAGATTTTTTATAGGTTTTTCCTCGGAGTGGGTTTTTTATTTTTTATTTTTTATTTTTTTCCTTTCTGCTGGCACAGTTTGTGCTAGAACCATCCTTCTGAATATGCTTTAATAGGGTCAATGATCATCACAAAGCCATTGCCAGGACGGAGCGATTGATGGAGATGATCACATGGATAAAATTACATTTTGAGTTTTTGACCATTCGTTGTACTTATTAATTTTCTTTAATTTCATATTAAATGACACATCACTCTCATTAATATGATGTAGCAATCTCAGTTAGTGAGTTAATGGAAAAACCAACGGCTCGGTTCTATGGTATAAAAAGTAAAAGGTTAAAGAGGTTAATTTTAAATTTTAATATGGTAAGGGAGTTATGTGCAACCGACTTAAAATTTAGGAGAGTTTGTTATATTTTAGCCAATATATATACATATAATATCTATCTATCTAAGGTCTGGCAAAAAAAAAAAAAATATGTCTATCTATCTAAGGAAGCCATGTGAAGATGCTGGAAGGGAATAGAAAAATAAATAAAACGACAAGAAGAGGCAGCACATATGCGCACCCCACTTGAAGCAAGGAAAGAAGGTGCTAAAGCAAATACTCCCTCCCATTCTTAATTTTAATTTGATTAGATTAAGAGAATTAATTAAATTAATTAATATAATATGTATTTTCTAAAATATCATAATTATCTTTCTCAATTTCCTCATTCCCTCTCCCTCTTGATTATTGTTAAGATATTATCAATAGGGAAAATTAGGAAAAGAATGATAATGAAAACTATATCTTATATTTAGAATCAAGATTAACTCTTCTAATATGTCTTATGTTAAGAACTGAAGGATGGGAGTATATCCTTTGCGCGTTAGACTAATTGAATAGAAAGAATAATATAATATATTTTATTATATTGAATTAACAAAGATTTGGATAGAGACGGAGACGCCCAATACACCCAACCCAAGCAATATATATCTATTATCAAGAGAGAGCAAAAGCAGACGCACAGAGACCTTGACCACCATTGAATTTGAATTGGAGATTTGAGATTTGCCTTGACGAAGAAGATTTAAAATGAAGCTCAGAAATTAAGTAATATGGAATTGGGTTATAATCTAATTTATCATTAGGATAGACATATACCTAATGAACTAATAATCTAAGAGGATTAAGTAAGCTAAGAGATTAAGTAATCTAAGAGAAGTAGATTAAGATTTGCCTTGATGAAGAGGATTTTAATTAAGCTCAGAGATTAAGTAATATGAGATTGGGTTATAATCAGATTTGTCATTAGAATAGATATATACCTATATAATTGTTGAAGAGTGCATTGGAATTATTTTAATTTGCCTCTTGGATAATTGTGCAAGACATAGTATTTTATATTTGAGAGAGGATAATAGATGGACCGAAAGGCATCTATAGCCATTAATATTCAAAATTAACATAATTGGCATTGAGGCTAACTAATTACCTGGAAATAAGATCTAGGAAGCTAATGAGGGATTAGTAACTATAGGTTACTTTTTAAATTAGTAGTTGCCAATATTGGAAATTCTTGAAATTCACTTTAAGTTGGATTTACTTGACTTACAAAAGAAAATTGGGACTTTAATATCTAAGTATTGTTTTACTTAATTCCTCGTGGGTTGATACTTGTTTTATTACATTATTACATGATACAACATGTACACTTGCGGTGTCACACCATGTTTAACCTATTCTCAAGGTATCTAATTGCAGTCACTGGCCAGAATGAAAGCAATACAATACTATCACAGTACTAGTCATTAATTGAAAGCATCTCCCAAACAACCATCAATTATTAATTCCATTTTTAGTTCTTCTTCGTCCTCAACCTTTATCCTTAAAGGTTAAGGGTTTTCTTTGATCCACCATTATAATATAGGTAAAAACTCTATAGCACAAAGATGCATATTTTGCGTTAGAGCATATAGAACGTCTTAATAGTGAGAAAACAGTAGAAGATAATAAAGACCAAATGGAAAAGTAGAAACCCTTTAATTTCTTTTTTTGGGAAAGCCCTTTATTAATGAAAAGAAAATTTAAATTTTGTCATGGACCTTTGATTAATTCATGTCTTAATAAAGAAGTCATAATTTGCTACTACATCCAACATTAGTTAGCTTATATTGTCACAAAAATTCAAGTAACGAGTATGAACACGTATCTGTAATTAAATTTGTGATAAAATATATATAATTAAATGGAACATGTTAATCTGTCACTAAAATTTTTCTAGTAGCCGGTGGAGCGTTTATTGCTGATCGTCACTACTCACTAGCTACGATGTCATTGATTTTAAGATGTTTAGCAGATAAAAAAACTTTTAAGATTTTTTTACTTTTTTACTGCTATTAATTATAATAAATAAAAAGATTTTATTTATGTTGACTTTTGAAATCAGGATCTAGGTAACGGAAAATTAAAAATTTAACCCATAATTAATGAATTAACTAAATCTTTTTGATATATAAGAGTTAGTTAATTTGAACTTATAAACAAGATTAAATGAGTGTTTGGTATACCGTTTTGGGGTATATAAACCCGTTTTTAATGAAAAAAAGCCCAAAAGAGTTGGATATCTTTTTTTTATGTTTGGTTCAGTTTTTTTAAGTTGCATCATGGGTAGAATAAGTAATTTATTAAAAAAGCCCCACACTGCAGCTTTTTTTTTTTTTAATGTGGATTTCAAATTATGTCATCTTCTAGATGATTGTTTGGCAAAATACGCATTTTGACGGAATCTTACATAAACTTTGATTTTAGATACTCCCTCCCTCCGATCTTAATTGTAACATAAAGTTGATTTTTTTAGAAAAATTAAGGAAGTTAATTAGATTATTTTAAAGTATTTATGTTTTTATTTTTTTCTTCAAACTAATTAGTTTGACTAATAAATTAATATATAATCTAAGGATACATAACATATGATATGATTAAATAACTTATTTAGCTTCCTTAATTTCTCCAAAAAAAGTCAACTTTAACGATGTAGCTCATGAAGATAATAATATTGTTGACGATGCGGCTTCCTCGACCAATGATGCTGGGACATCTTCAACCCGCATGAATCGCATTCGTGATACGATTAGAGATCGACTTGTACGGGACATGTGATCCAATTAGTTATGTAATATTTTTATGTGAAATTATGTATTTTGGCATCACATTTTCTAACTTCAATTTTTCCACTAATTTTTAATTTTAAATATCTTTTTTTGCTATAATTAATGCAGAAGCACTAATATAATCGGCAATCCAAACAAGTTTTTACTTTTAAAAAAACATTTATATAATCGTCAATCTAAACAAGTTTTGACTTATGGACAATCACTTATTCAATCAATCATCTAAACATAAATCACATTGCAAAAACTAACTTTTTTATTAAGTCATTTTTAATAAGTCAGAATCATAATAAATCATTTTTCTTACTGCTATCACCAACACACACTAAAATGGTAACTCTACATTTAAATTTAATTGTTTTCCTCGCATCAAATTGTCTAGCTCTGGATCCCACGTTGGAAGCGTCCTGATCCTAAAGTCAACCAAAGTGAAAGCGATGTGATATTTATCAGCTCGCTTTGTCTGAAACACATTGGTAGCCACCTAAGCTGTTGGAAGATTTTTAAAAGGAAGAAATGTATTTTTATGGGAATTTATATCCTTATAAATTAAAAAATTTATGTAAAAGGTTTATATGTAACTACAACATTATAAATCACTAAGGTCAGGTCTTTTACTTCCTAAAATTATCCATTTAGATATCACCTTTGTTTTTAAGTACACTAAAGATAAAATCAAATTATCATTTAAAAAATTATTATTATCTTAGCTCAATTTTTGATAGAATAATTTATACTCGAGGGTTTTCATTATATATCCTTCAAGAAAGTTTCCATCACCCAATTTGCACCCAAAGAACGGAATATGTGGGGTGAATTAAAAATAAAAACTGTGTTACGAACGCCTTAAAAATATTGTGCACAAATTTCCTACTGTTACATCTTACTGCTTCTACAAAGCATCATTGACACACATGTATGGACAAAGCAGCAAACACCAACATCACAACAATGATAATTTTGTGCATTTTAATATGTATGAAATAATGAAACACCCGCATGAAGACTATTCTTTGCTTGATGTGCATTTTATTGATGAATTGCATGATAATGATCATATTGAGCATGGGTTAGTTCCTAGTGGACATATAAATCATGTTGATGCACATGTGATTAATTCTACCCCTTCTATCCCCCTTTCTTCTATTTCCCCTCCCATGGTAGTGATGTCAAGTATTCTAGTGCTAGTTCACTAAATTACACTTGTTCAACACCATCTGCTATTTTAGCAAATGATGTTATGCTTGTTGAGTCTTCCACTAACCCAAATACTTTTGAGAAATGTGTTGTTTGTGCTGATAGTGTAGCGTATAATGGAGCTGCCAAGACTCATTCAAAGTAGCCTTTGAACATTTTTCATGTCTTGAGGCAAGTTTCCAAACCAATCAAGATGGTGGGCCAAATCCATACTAATCCACCACCTAGCAAAGAGAAACCTTTGAGGCCCAAGGATGGATTTGGAAGCTCTTCACTATTTCCACTCCATGCCTTGTCCATTGATCCAAGTAAACTCACTTATGAGGAGCTTCAAGCACAAAAGCCCACTTTTGAAGTTGGTGACTATGTCATGGCTTATGTGCCTCATTACTCTACTCCACATGAAGAATTCAAGGAGACATGGATTGATCCTTTAGAATTGGTTGCCAAGTGTGATAAGAGGACTTATAAATTGAAGGATAGCTATGGAGGACACTTCCACACTCGAACCAACCATCTCCATTTGTACCACACTAGCTACAAGCCTCCATGATAAGGTTGTTTCCTTCCTTTCCCTTGTTCTACTATTTTGACCTATTAATTGCCTAATTTCATTATGTTGAACAAGTGTGGGGAGGGACACCCTAGTAGCAAAAGGTAGCTTGTGTCTTATGTGTTGATTTTGTATTTTCTTTGTGTGTTAATCTACTCTTTCTCACATTGATTCTTTGCTGCATTATTGAGCACCATTGTCATATCATTAGTCTATACGTGCATTGAGGACAATGCAAGGATTAAGTGTGGGGGAGAGATGGATTGTGTATGTGTTTGTTTTTTGTTTTATTTTTAGGGACTCTAATATGCTGTCATATATTGTGTTAGCTACTGTTTCATCCATTTTGAGCCTATTTTTTCAAAAATTGAGATGTTTAAGCATGATCAAGTATCTCAATTGCATTGGATTAGATATTGATGTTGAAACTTGTCTAAATGAAGTGAGTTGCCATATGTTATAAGTCTTAGAAATTATGCATTGTTTACTTTTGATGAGTTTGGTAGGAAACAAAGAGCCTTGTTGGAAAGTATTTTGGGCCTAATTATTCATTTCATTGTGTGATTTGTCCACTTAGGCTATTGCTTCTAGAACTTGTCTTGTTTCTTGCTTGAGGCTACATTTTGCAATGTCATAAATAGAGATGACATTGGCATTCCTTTTTAAACCTTCTTACCCAAACACAAACCAATCATTGTTCAACCTTTGTTTACTCCTTTGAGCCCTTCATTTCCATTTCCATTTTCATTATACAAATGCCATGCTTGCATTTTTCATCAAATTCCTTAGCACTATGATGAGAAAACTAGAAATATTGCTCTTGTCAATAAGATTATAAGTGTCATGTTAATCGTCAAAAAAAAAAGAGAAAATAGAAAATAAGAAAATAAAAGGAGAGAAGAAAGAAGATACAAGGCACTTCATATAAAAAATATGTATAGATGAGTTGAAATTGGGAAATTTTGGCACGAGAAAGTTACACTATTGTGATTAGTTCTATTGGATCTATTAATCGTATTTAATGCATGCATGGTAGTCTATTTTATTTTTCCATCGTTTGGCTTATTCAACATTACAACCCTACAAAGTCCTTTAGATCTATTTTTGCCATTGTTGTAAGTAGTGGAGAGCTTAGAAATATTACAAGCTTATGATACAGTGTGGTCAAAGTGGATGCAAGTGTAAAATGACCTTACATGAGAGTGAAGTGCAAACACTTATCCTAGTAAGAGTTTCCAATTGAACTCATTTAGATTAAGCTTTACATCTTTGCTAGTTCTTCTAACATGTGGCATGCTTGTGGAGTTTGGATAGATGGATACTTCATTGTTTACTAAATGTGATTCTTGAATATTGATTATACTTGTTCATCTCTATTCTTGGTTCATGGACTGACACTACTACAAAAAACCAAATCTGTGGCGCTTATTATTGCATTAGCTGTGGCGCTTGCGAAATGCCACCTATCTTAACGCTACTAAAAACAGCTGTGGCGCTTGGAAGCGCCACAGTTTTATAAATTTTTTTTTTTAAAAAAATAGCTTTCTGTGGCTCCTAACGTGGCAGGCGCCACAGGAAGCATACCTCCTGTGGCGCCTGGATGGCCAGGCGCCACAGGTGGGAGGGCCAGCTGTGGCGCCTGGCCGACCAGGCGCCACAGTAGGCCTTAACCTCTTGTGGCGCCTGGCTGGCCAGGCGCCACAGTAGGTGGTTTTTTTTTTTTTTTGTTCTGGTTTTTTTTTATTTTTTTGGGTGCCAGGCGCCACAGTAGGTTTTTTTTTTTTTTTTTTCGTTCTGGTTTTTTTTTTGCATATTTTTTCTCATATTTTTTTGGGTTTTTCGTATTGGTTTTTTTTTAGCATATTTTTTTCTCATGCATATATAATTATAGTCTGCAAGGTTTAATAAGAACAATAATAGATAACTTTAAAATGATACCAACAAATGATTGATTAGCTAAAGTAGTAATGAAAATTGTTATACAATATACTGTAAACCTAGCTGAATGAAATATAATACAACAAATTCAACTTGAACAAACATGCAAGACACAACAATTATATTGGCAATTAGAAACAACACAAAAAAAACCAGCTAGTGAATTTAATAGTAAATATAGCTACCTAGGGATTTGCTTAAACACATATTCACACCATTCCTCGATCACTTCATTAACTTGATGGTCTGTCAAAGCGTCACAACGTTGATCTTCATAATACTACAGATATATACAATCAGACACAAGTTAGAACAAATTGAAATCAGTAAAACATAACTGTCAGGCACTAATTCAATTTCATTACAACACAATATGAAGTGCAAGTAAATGACTTACTTTTTGAGGAATAAATGGTTGATCATGCATAATAACATCCTTCATAAATTTCATGATATAGTACCCACAATCATTGTCATTAGGTTGGAAAGGGCACTGCAATAATATAATGCAATATTTAACTCTGTTCATGAATAAAAAGTGTTTACTAACAAATTCTAAGTAAAGTCAAATATCAATACCTGTATCTTCTTCCAAGGATAACTAAGGCGGGGGTCAGTAGCTTTAGAATAGTTTAACGCGACAGACGACCGATATGCAGTCAATGCGCTAACAAAAAACAGAAAATGATTACTTTTGATTATTCAATCACGTTCGCAAATATTTATACATAGGCACGTATACTTACCTACTGATCAATAGCATCATATCAAAACGCTCTTGTGGAAGACCATTTTGCAGAGGATCCACATAATAAATGCGAGGGCCTGAAGGTTCCGCTGGATTGATAACGATCAATATCCAATGGCGCCTAAAATATATTTTAAAAATTTTTTTTGAACAATCATGTTATGATAGAAGTTAAACAATAAAAACAAAAATTGTACTAATAATAACTTACCCCGCATTATACGGCACTAAAAATAATGTATTTGCTGCCGCTTTCTTGCTAAAGTAATCTTTCAGCCCATTAGACTGCGCAGTCACATCTATTTTACCCTCATGATTACCAACGAGAAAAGGGTTGACAAATGCGAATTGGACCCTCTGTGTATCCATTAAAACGTCCTGGTCCAAATGCCTGGTATAAAACATACAGTGTCATGAGAAACAAAAGAAATGGAACGAGATATATTAATAACAGTGATAAACGATGATAGTGAAGTACCTTATCCAGATGTTGATAGCCGAAGCACTAACCCAATCACGAGCACATATTTCCTGCACGACCTCGGCAGTAATATAATCAACTAGACCACCAGCATTGTAGATATGTCTTGGAATACGTAATGCCACTACTCCCTCACCGATCAATTGTGGTGCAATCAATATTAATTGATCGAGATATGAGGTATGTCTTCTTCTGCTCTGTTGGCTGGCCGATGCTTTTGACTTGGGTTGTGTTGTTGAAGACTTTGAAATCTTACCCTGCGCAAATCAGAAAATTAAATCACAGTTCGAGATGAAAGTTCGAAGGAAAAGTGCAGGGAATTTTGAATGAACGACCTTTCCACATGACTCGATAAGACCTATTGGCCAAGCAACATAGCCACCTACAACATCTGCCACCTTATTTTGCTCATCTTGAGACGGGATCGGTAAGAGGGCGTCTTCGTTCGTGCAGACGTCAACCCTAACCCAGAGTGTGTTATCCGGCAACGGTGAATTGTGCAGTATGTCCTCACCAGTGTTGTAGGCAACACCTACTGCAACCGCGTGCTTGGATGCTTGCTCGACATATAGCTTGCATTGAAATTCCCCCTACAGAAAACAGAGTTAATATGTTAAATTCGCTTAATTATAATTTAACATAAAGTTAAGTAGAAAAAAAATTAATTACCGAAGGAAAAGGGACTTTAGGCACGGAATTGCAGCTATCTCTGAAACTTGGGCTATCACAGAACGGAACATTTGGTATTGGCCTACCCTGGACCAACTGTTGTATTTGCGTTGTTAACAACGCATTATGTTCTTGCAGCAAACGCATTTGTTCGGTGAATTGTTCTTCTCGTTGTTCCTTGTAGCGCATTTGTTGTTGAAGTTCTTGCATTTGATGCTTAAAGCTAGACATCTCGTCACGTAGGTGAGAAACATCACTTCTACTCGAGCGCTTCTGACGTCCGAAGTATGCTGATGGGGTGACTGCAAAACCAGTACCCCGAACACGACCATCATACTCGGGTACTGGTAACGCTCTGCTCAATAAATCGTCCCGACCAACATAGGTCGCCAACGCAGGATCCTCCTGTGTCATTTGTCGCTTTACCAAAAAGAATTACAATGAAAATTAGTTATTATAAATGGAGTTCATTTAAGTAAAGCCAATTATTTATTGAACGCATGATATAATTGAATACTTACACAATATTCGGCTACTCTTCTTGCTTCCTCACTACGAATTTCACCTTTCTTATTTGTGACACCCTTGACCCACAGCTCATGTCGTGGAACCTGTGTACTATCTGAGCCTGATTCTTGTATCTGCACATCGAAGTTAGTCGAAGTTAAATGATATTCATATAATTTTTATTATGAATGAAATAATCATCAGTTCGTACAATTTGTTTTTGTAAAGTTCCGTATGAAACAGGTCCTTGTGTGTATCGGTATGGCATGTTGGTCGCGTTGGCTCGATTCTTCTCGCTCAACTCCTAGATAGATCAAAATGATTCATATAAATATATAAATGTTACTTACAAATACGTACATTACACGTAATAGGGAAAAATAAAAAAATCCCCTTACCAGGAAATCAGGAGTTGTATGTGTTTTGATAAACTCATCCCACATTGCTTGAGTGATGATTCCTTCGTACAATGGATAAGGCGGTGTAGTAATGATATCATCATTATCATCCCTCAAGAAATATTTGACGAGATCAGAACGAAACTTTCGCAAAATTTTTCCGGCTTTTCTCATTATGAAGTTCTTCCGATCATCATCAATAATAAAAACACTCTGTAAACAAGTCAAAAAACATATATCATATGTAAGATTGAAATGAAGTGAAACAAAGCTCAACTCCTAAATATATAATTAAGGTGTTACCTGTATTTCAGCCCAGATCCCATCCTCATAACTTTTCTTTACCATTTTCCAATTTTGAACTGTAATAGGGACTCTGTCTCGAACCGTAGTCCCGATGAAGTTATTTAACGAGGTACTGTTCTCCCCAACCGGGTTCCCAAGTTCATTCCACTCTACTTGTAACTTGATCCCGTTACTTCTCAGTCTGATCAACCTCGCCATAACTGTCCTGCCACGTCTGACGTTCACCTCAAATCTCTGTCTACCAATGTGCCTGGGAACGTCATCAATGTCATCAGGTACGGGACTGGGAACGTCATCAATGTCATGATGTGGTGAGTCCATACTCCTGCAAGTGAAATAAACCAAATCAAAACATCAGTACACAATGGTCTTGTATGTCAATGAAAGCAAATTATTTTGAAATTTATAAAAACATACGTACAAGTAAATGTGTCAAGGCAATCATTATCTTTTCCTTTTTCTTGTTTGATTTAAAATTTTATTCTTCAGAATTCGTGTTGGATTGAGAATTGTGTTCCTTTTGACCCAAGTTCCCTCTTTATGATCATGTCTCACGTATAGGGGTCCATCTCCATCTTCATCTTCATCTGCATCTCCATCTATATCAATCTCTGCTGACCACAAATCCTCAAATGAAGGATCATCATTATTGATGTTCAAATATTCATTACTTTCAAAATCAACTTCTGCTTGACGATTCTTGTTGGATGGAAGTACAATAGACCAATTCTTCTTAGCAGGATCAGGAATGTAAAATGCTTGTTCTGCCTGTGCTGCTAAAATAAAAGGATCATCTTCATACCAAACCTTAGAAAGGTCCACTTGCACAAAGCCTAAGTCATCTATCCGCAATCCACTGTTGTTGTTAACCCACTGACATTTGAAGACAGGGACCCTGAACATAGAGTAATCTAACTCCCATATGCGTTCAATGACACCAAAGTATGACATTGATGCATAGATAGGGTGTGTATCTTTAGCACTGGATCTATGCCAAGAATCAGCAACAAGTGTTACCCCACTATTCTGCATCGTGCTCTGTTTATCATGGTCTTGTGTATAAAATGTGTAACCGTTGATTGCATAACCATTGTAAGATAATACATGTAAGCTCGGTCCCTTCGACAGGCACTTCAATTTTTCAGAAACTGAATCAGGATTCCTCTCCATCTCATCGTTAATACGATTTTTCAACCAGCCTGCAAATTGTTTATTGTGTTCTGTTGTTAATAAATTTTCATTCCCATCACCATGTACCAATCGGAAAGCATCCTTGTGTTCTTCTACATACGGTTCGACCTCATCAGTGTTATGTAGGACATACAAGTGGGCTTGATCCCGTTCAGTCACTGATATCG
Source organism: Inga leiocalycina (assembly GCA_963242795.1). Classification (NCBI taxonomy): domain Eukaryota; kingdom Viridiplantae; phylum Streptophyta; class Magnoliopsida; order Fabales; family Fabaceae; genus Inga; species Inga leiocalycina. Next base: position 53,110,920 of record OY725329.1, read on the forward strand.
TTATTACATCACTCCCCGTTGTTCCTTTCCCTGATCTTCGGCCATCATGACGGGACTTGGGGATCCCTACAGGGTCAACATTTGATAGAAAATCAGCACAGAAGTCACTTGCTTCTTCAACCATGTAACTTTCAGCGATACAACCCTCTGGACGGTATCTATTTTTCACATACCCCTTTAATATTTTCATGAATCGTTCATTTGGGTACATCCATCTCAAGTACACTGGACCGCACAATTGAGTTTCTTTGACCAAGTGTACAGTTAAATGTACCATAATGTCAAAAAAAGAAGGCGGAAAATACATTTCAAGTTCACACAGAGTACACACAATCAGCCTTTGCAAATCTTGTAACCTGGTTGAATCAACCACTTTACTGCAGATCAACTTGAAAAACACGCAAAGTTTCGTGATAGTGTTCCTTAATTTTTTGGGAAGAATGGATCGTATACCAACCGGTAGGAAATTTTGCATGAGCACATGACAATCATGAGATTTAAGGTTCTTTAACTTCAACTCTTTTACCGATACAAGGTTCTTTATATTTGAAGAGTAGCCCTCGGGGACTTTAATTCCTTGCAGAAACTCACAAAACAATTTCTTCTCTTTCCTCGACAGAGTGTATGCCGCTGGCGGTAGATAGGTACGAAACCCTTGCTCAATCGGTGCCAACTCTTCTCTAATTCCCAATTTCACTAAATCCAACCTCGAATTGACATTGTCCTTGCTTTTTCCTTGGATATTAAGCAACGTGCCAATTAGACTATCACAGATATTTTTTTCTATGTGCATCACATCAAGAAAATGCCTCACATATAAAGACTTCCAATATGGAAGTTCAAAGAAAATAGACTTTTTCTTCCAACCGCTTGTCTCGATTTGTTTCGCAAAAGGTTTGCCAAAATTGTTCTCCAAGTCTTTTACCTTGGAATACACCTGGGAACCGGTCAACATCTTCGGCGGGCTACCTTCTTCTGCATCACCATTGAAAGGCTTTTTCCACTTCCTCCAACGATGTTGTGATGGTAAGAATCTTCGATGCCCCATGTAAACATTTTTCTTACAATGATGAAGTCGCATTGAATGAGTGTCATCTTCACATATAGGGCATGCACCATATCCTTTGACGCTGTATCCTGACAAATTTCCATAAGCAGGGAAATCATTAATTGTGCCAAACAACATAGCTTTCAAAGTGAAACTTTCTTCCATGTACCCGTCATACACACTAACACCTTCATCCCAAAGCAGCTTCAGGTCATCAATTAAAGGAGCCAAGTATACATCTATATCATTCCCAGGTTGCCTTGGCCCAGAAATTAACATGGACAACATCATAAACTTGCGTTTCATGATTAAGTGTGGAGGAAGGTTATAAATCATCAATATCACCGGCCACGTGCTATGTGTGCTACTCTGAACACCGTGCGGATTAATTCCATCAGTTGACAGTGCAAGGCGAAGGTTCCTGACTTCATCAGCAAAGTCAGGGTACTCATGATCAATTTTTTTCCATTGAGGAGCGTCTGCAGGGTGCCTAAGCTTCGTGTCTTTAATCCTTTCATCTGCATGCCATGTCAACTGCTTAGCAATCTCTGCATTACTATACAGTCGCCTGAATCTCGGAAGAATGGGAAAATACCATAGCACCTTCAAAGGACTTTTTCCTTTCTTCTTCCTATATCGAGATGCGTTGCATTTAGGGCACTTCTCCAACGTTGCATACTGATTTCGAAATAATACGCAATCGTTAGGACATGCATGTATCTTCTCATATCCCATACCGGTTGTAGAGCAAAGAATTCGCTTTGCCTCGTATGTCTTGGTTGGAAGTACATTTTCTTCTGGAAGCATATCTTGCAACAGTTCAAGCAATGCGGTAAAACCCGAATCACTCAATCCGTAGCGAGCTTTAAAGTTGTACAACTTCAACACTGCTAGCAATCTTGTGTATTTAGTACTTCCGACATATAATGGTTTCTCTGCATCACCTTTCAACTTCTCATATTCGTTAGGGCAGTTATGAAGCACCCCTCAACCATATTTACCATTTCTTCAAGACCATCATCTTCATCAAACATGCTTTGATCAAATTCATCCGAGGCACCACCCGTGGTATGCATGCGATCACTATATGGCTCGTTGGTCTCACCATGCCTTGTCCATCGTATATATGTTTGATCAATACCATAACACACTAGATGATCTAGCAAATCAAGTTGACTAATCCGCTTTCCAAAACAACAGGATAAGCAAGGACATAAGATTTTGCCAGGATCTTTTGTGTGCTCAGTTGCAAATGTAATAAAATCCTTCACCCCATCTATATATTCCCTTGAACATCGATTAGATGACATCCATTTACGATCCATCTATGGGCTTCAATCTATTTTTTTTAAAAATTACGTGGTTAGTTGTATGACTATTGCATTTACTAATTACTTTTATATTCTCTGACCAATTTTAATTTAAAATAACATACACCACATGAATCTTCATAATTGAAGCTTTCTAAGTCTTAAACTAAATATTTAAATTGCCAAATAATTCATTAATTATTCCCAGGCATTATAATAAAATTTTACAACTCATAACAAAAGAAACCATATTTGCCACAATAATATATCATAGTTAAATTAGAAAACATTACAAGTCAATAAATAAAATACAAGTGTTAAGAATATATAAATAATTATTTTACTTATGCAATTAATAAATAACAATCATTAGAACACCTACAAATTATAACAAAAAAATTTAACTAAAATCACATTTGTAAGCTCAAAATTTAAAAAACATACCGTAAATAGAAGCTTCAATAGACTGATGAACTTAAACTACAAACACAAATTAAATATAAACAAATCAATAAAATATTTGAGGTTCTAAGTTATTATTTAAAATAATAATATGTGTAATAAACATCAAAATATAATAAAATCAAAAAATATGATTCAGAAAATAAAATAAAGAAAATAAAATAAAATGGAAAAATAAAGCATAATCCCAACATTAATTAACAATATTTTTCTATCAATTTCTCTTAAAACATCTAAGAATCTTAAATTTTTTAATTTTGGAATATCACATACGGGTTTGTTTGCAATTAACCTAAACTTCATAATCACTTAGTACCTGCAATGTAAATCCCTAATTTCTCTCAACAGTTATTGTATATTTCTACAGGCACACACAACTCTTCTTGTTACGTTCCTCATCCCCATTTGTTTTATTCCCTTAAGTTCCTACTCATACACATGTAGGCTTTTTAGGGTTTATCTTTTCAAGGGCCAAAATCCAAATATTCAAATCTATTTCTACCTGTAATAGTCCCCGATAGTCCTAGCTAGCTATGATAAGATGAGACAGGTTTTTTTCATATTTTTTAAGTCTTTAGTCTTAGTTAGTAAATCACTGGCCAAAAAAAAAAAAGTTAGTAAATCAATTTTTTTAAAATGAAAAGTTGGATTTTCACCGAAAATATTTACTATATATAGTGTTTTTATGGTGATACTTATTTATTATATAGATCTAATTACATGTATCACATGCAATCTATAAATTTTATATACTTTTTAGTAATCACAAATAATTTTTTTATGATCCTATATTTCAAATATCCTTTCTACTTTTAATATATAATTTTGATATATTTATTTCTAAAAATTCATAAAAATCATATATTTTTCAAACATTATACATCTAAATCTATTTTTAAAGTGTATATATCATACAATCAAATATTTTAATTTATTAAATATCTTTTCTAAAAAAATTGAAACTTTAAAATCATATTGCACTAACTTTTATTCCAACTTTAATTTATAAATTATTATTTGTATAATTTTTTTTTTTTGTATATGCCAATTAGTTTATGTTTGTATTTTTTTGTATAACTTAAAAATAAACCCTTATATATATATATATATATATATATCTATCTATATATCATTCAAAAACGCAAATTAAAGGCATTGACTAACATCATTATATATCATTCAAAAACGCAAATTAAAGGCATTGACTAACATCATTGAAAGGAAGAGGGCAATTGGACAGAATAGTGGCGTAATGAATGATTAACGGAATATATATGTACACACACGCCTACAAACAACAAACACATTTGTATATTTTATATATATATATATATATATAGGTGTTGTACATGTAAAGAGCAAAGAAACAAAACTAGAGATGGTCCCACAAAAAAAAAATTCTGCCGACAGAGGGAGAGAGAGCGCATAATATATACATGGGCATTGTCTTCTCCTCTTGCATTTTAGTTACATTATATTCTTTATTTTTTTTCCTGTGTTGATCATATCGGATGAAATTACATACTATATACTATTTCTAAATTGAATTGGTTTATGTACATGGGCATGCGTGTCATAACAGGGAAAAAAAACCATAGCAAGCATGGCATAAAAAAAAACAGCAGAACAACCTGAAAAAAAAAATTAATAAAAACAAAACGCAAGTTGAACTTACAGGTTGATCAGTGCAGTGGAGTGGGGGACCACGTAATTGCCGTTGGTGACGCAATCTTCAACGAGGGAAGGAAGAAATTTGAGCGCTAGCTACCAAATGGAGTGGGGACCAAAAGAGTTGAAGACAACGGAATAATACGGAAAGAAGTGGGGTTGGCAGTTGGAAAAATACAATAACGTGTGCGCGTGTGGATGTAGTTTTAAGATATGAAGATGAGAAAATGGAGGGACGGGGTGCACGCACAGAACAAATGGAAAGTGATAGAGGGAATAATTAAAGATAGAGAGAAAGAGATGGAGGGGGGGTGAAAACGCGGTAAATGAAAGATTGGGGGGGGCGGGAAAACAAAATGGGATAAGGGGGGGCGGGTAGGGATATCATTGGAGGGGAAGGGATAAGATATCCAAATTATTTTTTTTTTTATTTTGTTAAAAAAGGTTAGGGGTGGCGCCTTTCTGGACAGGCGCCACCCCTGAAATTTTTTTTTTTTTTTAAATAAAAGGGTCATGGGAACGCAATTCTGACAAAAAAAAAATTTTTTTTTTTAAAAATATCAGGGGTGGCGCCTGGCCAGGTAGGCGCCACCCCTCACAAATATTTTTTTTTTTAAAAAATATCAGGGGTGGCGCCTGGCCAGGTAGGCGCCACCCCTGACTAATTTTTTTTTTTTTTAAAAAAAAAAGGGTCAGGGCCTATTGGTGCGCCAATTCTGACAACAAAATTTTTTTTTTTTTTATAAAATGTTATGGGTGGCGCCTGCCTGGCCAGGCGCCACCCCTAACAAATTTTTTTTGTTTTTTTCAAAAAGGGGTCAGGTGTAGGCCATTCCTGACCAAATTTTTTTTTTTTTTAAAAAAAGGATCAGGGGTGGCGCCTGGCTGGTTAGGCGCCACCCCTGACAAACAAATTTTTTTTTAAACATGGGTGGCGCCTGACCAGCCAGGCGCCACAGCTTAGCATAAGCTAGTGTGGCGCCTGGCAGCTGCTCCACCTTGTTATGTGTGGCGCCTGGCTTGGGCAGGCGCCACACTTGACCATACCAGCTGTGGCACCTACCCTTCCAGGCGCCACAGCTGGTTTAAAAAAAAACATATAATGTAAAAAAAATAATAAATGAGCAGCTGTGGCACTTCATTAAGGAAGTGCCACAAAATGTGCGCCACCTTTCAACCATTTTGTAGTAGTGTGAAATGATTTTGCCCGGGAGTGCAAAAGCTAAATGTGGGGGAATTTGATAGAGCCAAATATTTATATATCTTTTAGTGAATAACCTTAGGCATTTGTGGGATTTGATTAATTAGTTTTGGGCATAATTAGGTATTAATGTGAGATTTGAGTGCAAAGGTGATTTGGGAATTAAAGTGGCTAAATTGATATATTTTAAGTAATATTTGTGATTTCCATTATTCTTTAATTGTGAACCTATGATATTACCTTTGTGTATCTCATTTATGTAGGTGATGGCATGGTATATTGGAGCTTAATAGAGGACAAAGATGGAATTAAAGGAGAGCACATGTGGAGATTTTATTTCCCAATTTCCTAATTTTAATAGGCATAAGAAAGGAGTTAGACATTGTTTGGTGGCTTGAATTAATGACCTATTCTTGGCCTTAAGATCCCTCACATTATTATCAGTTTCCAAACTTGCCCTTGGACTAGAGATTGAGATCCAAAATTGCAATAGCTTTCTTCAGGGAAGGATATCACGTTTTTAGCACTTCTTCATCTCATGCTGATTCTGGCTTTCTTCAGTTCACTCTTGCTTTCTCCACTCCCACCGACCACCGCTTCTCCTTCTCCTTCCACTTTCCACCAATTAACTCCATCTCTTCTCTGTTTTCTCGGATCTACAACAAACATGACAGTCCAGAGGTATAGAGGAGTTAATTTTTGAATCATGAGCAGCTAGATTCTTTTGTCTGATGGTGATGGTAAAGCTAACCTGAGTCCTTGAGCAACTAGGGAAGTTCTTTGTGTCTTAATTTCATTTTCTACTCTAAGCATATGCAGATTATGATTCTAGGTTGCTAGAGTTTATGATTTGTGTATATGGCTGAGGATTTAATCGGTTGATGTAATATGGATGATGGTACTTGTGCTAGATTTGTACTCATGGATTGTAATTGGATTATAGCACTCTTTTGTTATTCAATTGCTTTCCTCTATTCTCTTGAAATCAATTGTTTGCTAGGTTTCTAGGAATTAATTGGTGGTAGAGAGGATCTCTTATGAATCAAGCATGAGCTAAGTACTTAAGATATTCCTAACTGATAATTGAGTCTAAGTTTAGATATAATTGAGAAGTTAGGAATATTAATTAGTAAGGGTTCTTGCTAGTCCTTGTGGTTAGTTAAGAGAAGAACTTAGAATTAAAATTGGACAAGGATGGTTAGTGGACTCACTCACCTAGGATATTCATCTCTTGCGTTTACACCCACCCACTCACTTTATACATTGAAAAATTCATAAACAAGTAGCTCTTTAGTTTAATTAGATAGATGAAACTCACACCCCATACTCTTTGGTTAATTTGTTATTTACACTAGATTATTTAGGAACTAAATATAGGCTCCACTTAGAGATCGACCTAGGTTAGTTGCCCTATAATACATTTAGCTTAGTTTTATTTGATAGCCCCATGATATGGCTCTTCAATTATTATGCATGTCAAATTCTTCAACCATGTATAGCTGCGTGTCCTTTTTTTTTTTATGTGGGTTTATTGTTAAAAATTAATATTTAAAAAATATGACACATGTTTACATGTGATTTGGAGAACTTGCACAACGAATATATAGAACTTAATTCCATAAATATTATTTCTCATCTAAAAACTGTAAAGCACGAAGATCCAAATATTGTGCTTCGCAAAATTCAAGGAATGAGTCGGGACACGTATCTATATTTAAATTTGTGAGATAGTGTGTATTACTAATCAGTTACTGTATAATGTCATTCATTAAGATGTTTACAGATATATTATACTCCCTCGTGTTCTTAATATATGACCTATTTAGAGAGTTGATATTAGTCATAAATATAACACATATTTTTCATATTTATCAATTTTTTCCTAATTTACTATTAGTACTCCCTCATCAACAATTATCAAAGAGTAGATAGAAGGAAGAAACTAAGAAAGATTATTAGGGTTCTTTAGAAAGTATCTATCATACTAATTAATTTAACTAATAACTTCTTTAATATAATCAAATTAGATAAATATGTCTTATATTAACTATACGAGGGAGTACTTTTGTTATCAATATTCATTATATTACCTAAATCTATGTTTCCAGCAAGGAATATTCTTCCTTATGTGACATTCTCGGCTTCTTTGATTCTCTCGATTGTCTTACGCAATTGACCCCAAAGGTCAGTCAATTAGATTCAAAAGATGCTGTCTTTGAAAAGTTTGGTTTGTTGAAGCTAGGGTAATCTAGTTCTCGGGCCTACGCTGGATTGTTGTGGTCCTAAGAGCAGCCTGCAAGGCACGTTCATGGGTTCAAGTCAACCGCCAAGGACTCGATCTTAACGCTTCAAAAAAAATCATTCGGGCGTTTCAAATACCGTGTTTGTAAAGATGGGGGAATTTGAATTGAATTGGTTTCTTCACGCCAAGTAGTCTAGCCCCGGAGCCCACGTTGGAAACGTAGTCATCCTAAAGTCTAAACTCATCCAAAGTAAGGGTATTTATGAGCTCCTTATGACACATACGCATAGGCCTGAAAATTGAAACAGATAAAGAAAAATGTTGTCCAAGTCTTGAAGACATCGTGCAAGACTTTCTTATTCATATTTGTTAAGAGTGCTTATTCATATTTGTTAAGAGTGAAGCTCAAATAACCTGAATAATACTTGTAATATTATTAACAAAACGTTCTCGCTTACAACACATTACATCTGACCCTCTACTTATATATAAACAACCCCATATAGTCAACCTTAATTGGGAGCAACACTACTACAGAAGGGACTTTTAACGCGTTTTTATATCCTTTAGACGACTGTTTTCAAAAGGACGTATATGTGAGTGTCGTTGAAAGTTTTAAAATAGACGACCGTTTCAAAACAGTTGTTGTAAGAGACTTACGACGACTGTTTTTGAAAAAACAGTCGTTGTATGTTGTGACTTACAAGGACCGTTTTTGCAAAAACGGTTGTTGTAAGTGACATACAACAACCGTTTTTCCAAAAACAGACAACATACAACGACTGTTTTTGCAAAAACGGTCATTGTATCCCTCTATTTTTTTTAAAAAAATCTTATACAGAAATCAACTTTTCATATAGAAATTTCCAATGAACAACATTCAAACGAAATTTCCAACGAACATCATTCAAACAAAATTTCCAACGAGCAACACTTAAATAAAATTTCAAACTCTTCATTTTAGGAAGTAAACCCCAAATATAATTGCAATTCAACTTCCAAAAATAATAACCAAATAAAATTAAATATAAAAAGGCAAGGAGAAAAACCTCAAGTGCTTTGCAAACACTCTCAAGCTCAAGGAAATACTTAATCTTCTGGGCTATCATTACAACCTCATTAACACCCAAGCAAATGTTGCTTCTTTGCTCAAAGACTGGTAGTGCTCAAGATCCATGCACATCATACTCTTGAGCACAGACTAAACATGCTTCTGATTATCGGAGTAAGGGCGAGGAGAAGAGGCTTCACCATAACGCTGGCAAAGTGGAAGGTGAAGATCGCGATTGGGTCAGAGAATAGGCTGGAGGTCGTGTCTGGGGTCGGAGAGGGGCCAAATGATGTGACTGGAGGTTGGACTAGGGCTCAGAGGTGGATCTGAGAAGGAGAGACGCGACTAGTAGAGAAGATATGATTGGGTTTAAAACAGATCTGGAATACTTTCAACGACCGTTTTTGGAAAACGGTCGTTGAAAGTCTACACTTTCAACGACCGTTTTTGGAAAACAGTTGTTGAAAGACAAGTCAAAATTTCAAAAATGTCACCGCCTCATTTTTAACGACCGTTTTTTAAAAACAGACGTTAATTAGTGACGTTAAAAGTACTTTTTGTAGTAGTAAGCCCAATTACAAACATCCTAACTCTACAAGTTCTTCCGTATGTAACATTGATCTGATTGGTTTTCTTTTTTTCCTTTTTGTAAATTCTCCGTCACGCAATTGACCCCACATGTAAGTTAAATTCTTTTGTTTTTTTTTTTTTTGTGTGATAAAAGTGAAGCGAAACACCCAATTAACTACAGCAGCCCATTATGTCTTGCTTTACATAAGTCTCCAAATCCGGAAAGCTCCCTGAGAAGGAATGACACCCCGGCAAACACGAGAGAGCTCGTTTAGCTAAGAAATCGGCAGCGGCGTTAGCGTCACGAGAAACATGCTGAATCTAAAGATGGTGGCTTTGAATATAATTTAATTGGTTTCTTCAAGCCTAGTCTAGCTCCGGAGCCCACGCTGGAAACGTAGTGATCCTAAACTCATCCAAAGTAATTAAAGGCGATGTGATATTTATGAGCTCCCTATGCGACACACAGAGGTAGTACCCCAAAGATTGAAATGGATGGGATGCATTAAGTTTAAAGTAAAACGCTGCCCAAGTCTTAAACGTATCGTACACGACTTTCTTCTTCATATTTTCTGTCTCTTCCCACTTTGTTAGATCTTTACTACTTCCATAACAAAAATCAATGACAGACACATGTATGTGTAAACAAGCTAAGCCAACACCATCACTACAATAAAATGGCCATCCTCCCTTATGTGATGGTTCTTCTCAAAATGCTTCTGTTCTCGCGATTATCTTCTGCAATTGATGCTATCACACCTTCTCAGGCACTTCGTGATGATGGGAAAACCACGTTTGTGTCTGAAGATGGAAAATTTGAGCTGGGTTTCTTCAGCCCAGGTAGTTCCAAGAACCGTTATGTTGGAATCTGGTACAGAAAACTTCCAACTAGAACTGTTGTTTGGGTTGCCAACCGCGAGAAACCAGCCAAAGACAACACAGGCATGCTGGGCATAAACACAGAGGGAAATCTTGTGCTTGTTGACCAGAACGAGACAATTCTCTGGGTGGCAAATTCATCAGCGAAGGCCTTGACTCCAATTGTGAAGCTTTTAAGCTCTGGAAATTTGATAATAAGAGATGAGAAGGACCGAAATCCACAAAAGTACTTGTGGCAAAGCTTTGACTATCCTTCTGATACCTATTTGCCAGGCATGAAGTTTGGATGGGACCTCAGAACTGGTCTAAATCGGCGTATCATAGCATGGAAGAATTGGGATGACCCTTCTCCTGGAGATTTCACAGGTGAGCTCATGCTTCACAATCTCCCAGAAGTCGTTTATTGGCATGGTCGAACAAAATATCACAGAAGTGGCCCTTGGGATGGTCTTCGATTTAGTGGCGCTCCACGAGTTATGAATAGATCCACTCTTGTGTCTCAACTTGTCTCTAATAAGGATGAGGTTTATTACACATTCAACACCAAAATTGAGTCGTTGATAAGAAGAATCGTTTTGAACCAATCAACATACAGTAGCAATTACTTCATATGGATCGAAGAAGATCAAAGATGGAAGTCTTTGAGCATCTTTCCAAGAGACAGCTGCGATAGATATGATCTTTGTGGTCAAAATGGAAATTGTGTCATAGGTGGGGCACCAATATGCCAGTGCTTAAGAGGATTCAGGCCCAAATCTCCAAAGAACTGGGATGCTATGGATTGGAGTGAAGGCTGTGTTCGAAGTGAATCCTGGAGCTGCAAGGTAAAAAACAAAGATGGTTTTTTGAAATTGAGTGGGCTCAAATTACCAGAGACTACACATACTTGGGTTGATGCTAGTATAACACTTGAGGAGTGCAAAGCAAAGTGCATAGAGAATTGTTCTTGTACTGCTTATACTAATTCTGATGCCGTTAATGCTAGTGGTTGTGCCATTTGGTTTGGTACTCTAATTGACATAAGGGATGCTTCCCCTAATGCTGATCAAGATCTATATATTCGCCTTGCAGCTTCAGAAACAGGTGTAACTTTTTATCGATTATATTAGTTTTATTCATTTGTTGGTTCTCATTAAAAAATTAATATTTTGTGTATTAACTATATCTGGTCATTTCCTTGTGAAGCTGAAGTTAAAGATGGTGGTAGGAATAAGACAGAGATTATTGTTATAATAGCTCCCATTGTATTTTCTTTTGTGGTGGTTATCATTTTCTTCTGCATTTACAAAAGGAGAAGAAAATATAGAGGTACGCAATTACAAAGTTTCAAATTGATCATAATTGTCGTATGGGCTATTGTTTGCAAATTATAAAATATGCACTATTTGCTATTTTTATTTGATAAATTTGTTAATGGGAGTGAAATACGGAAATATCTTTGTCAGAAGTAAATGATGTTGAAGACTCAAAAAGAGATATGGAAATTCCTTTCTATGACTATGTTGTGATAGCTACTGCTACTAACAATTTCTCAATCGACAAGAAGCTTGGTCAAGGTGGTTTTGGACCTGTATACAAGGTAAACATACAATCAATTAATCAGTTGATTAAAATGATGAAAATCAAACAAGTAATTTTAATCAGTATAATTTTTAATTTATGGTATCATATATTGATAATCCTTGACTGTAAAATTATGGTAGGGTACATTAGCAGATGGACAAGAGATTGCTGTGAAGCGGCTTTCTAAAAGCTCTCACCAAGGAATGAAAGAATTTAAGAATGAAGTCATATTGTGCTCTAAACTTCAACATCGGAATCTGGTTAAAGTTCTTGGTTGTTGCATCAAAGGAGAAGAGAAGATGCTTGTATATGAATACATGCCCAACAAGAGCCTAGATTCATGGATTTTTGGTTTGTGTGCTGTTCATAAATATTTATTATCAAGTCTATCCATTTAATTTCTTTAATTAATTTACGTTAACAATGAGAGTATTGTGACTTTTCAACTTCCCAGGTTCCATCACTCAACATAATATGCTTGATTGGTCCAAACGTTTCCAGATTATATGTGGAATAGCTCGTGGGCTTCTATATCTTCATCAAGATTCTAGATTGAAGATTATCCATAGAGATCTTAAGGCAAGCAATGTATTGTTAGACAATGAGATGAACCCAAAAATTTCAGATTTTGGTTTGGCAAGGATCTTTGGAGGAGATCAAATTGAAGAAAATACAAACAAGGTGGTTGGTACATAGTAAGTATTCTACATTTTGCTGAATTTTAATTTATTCTTGTACATTATGAGATAATATATATATAAACTCATTTATGAATTCTTACTTTTAGTGGATATATGGCGCCTGAATATGCCTTTGATGGAATATTCTCTATCAAATCAGATGTATTCAGCTTTGGAATATTGCTACTAGAAATAGTCAGTGGAATGAAAAGCATAGGACTTTCCTATCCAAATCAAAGTCTTAATCTTATAGGGCATGTGAGTAACAAAGAATCTAGCTACTTCTTTATATTTTTCAATCTTTATTGAACTACAAGGCCATAATAAGGTTGCATTTGTATTGAAATGTACTTGTAGGTTTGGAGGTTGTGGAAGGAGGGCATGCCATTAAAACTAATTGATGCCTGTTTGGAAGGCTCTTTTATTATGTCAGAAGTGTTGCGTTGTATCCATATCAGTCTCCTTTGCGTGCAGCAGCATCCTGATGATAGACCAAACATGCCCTCTGTGATTATGATGTTAAGAAGTGAGGGTGACTTACCTCAACCCAAAGAGCCTGCTTTCCTTTTAGAAAGGAGTTCACGTGGACAAAAATCTTCTCCAAACAATCATATAAGCTATTCCATTAATGGAATGTCTTTTACCGAGTTAGATGCCAGATGAAAGGCTATTCTACTCTTTTTGTAAGTTTTTTTTTTTTTTTTTTGCATAAGCTATATAATTCTCATGAAATAATATAAGGCTTTGATTTTCTATTAAGCATATTATGTTATTGTTCTCCTTCATATCAAAAAATAAATAAATAGAAGTGTAGATACTTTGTCTTCCACACAAGGAAACGGATGGTACACATTACTACTGATTATTTATCCTTTCATTACACATTCTATTCTTTTTCTTTTTGTAATGAAAAAGACATTCTATTCTATTATGTTCGCGAGTCAATACGATATCGTATGGTTGCAGTAAGAGCTCGAGTTCACAATGAAGAGCATAGTACTATAATCAGAAATCGAAAGCTCCCCCCAAGAACCATCAGTATGATTAGTTCCATTAGCTAGCTAGGTCGCTCTTCTTCTTCCTCAACCTTTATCCTGTGTCAAGGTTAAATTGATCCCAAAGGTCTGTTAAATTGAAAAGATGCAATTAACCTCTGAAATTTTTGGTTTGTTGTCGAAGCTAGGGTAATCTAGTCCTCGAGCCTACGTTAGAATGTTGTACATGTTGTCCTAGGGACAGCCTATATATATATGACACACATGGGTTCAAGTCAACTCCCAACGACTCTATCTTACGGTTGATGTGTGTGTAAACCAGCCAACACCGTCACTAAAACAATGGACATTGATACTATCGCACATTCTCAGCCACTTGATGATGATGATGGAAGAACCACGTTGGTGCCCAAAGATGGAACATTTGATGTTGGGTTTCTTCAAAGCCTATGTAGTTCCACAAACAGCTGCTCTCTCCTCGGCCGATAATGTAGGCACTTTAACTAATTCATGGGAAATGAGAAGTGACCAATAACTCATTAAGTATCTTGTAAATTCAAAAACTTTTCCACTTTTACCTGAAGATGTGTTTGAAAATTTAATAAGAGGGCAAAACTGAAACATGGGTATTAATTATCTTACAAGTAACTTATATTTTTTATCAAACTATTCTTCTAGCTAGAAGCGTCCTATGCTGTAGACGGGAGGGAGTATACATGTTGGAATCTGCAGGTACTAAAAAATTCCCATTGGAACTGTTGTTTGGGTGTGGCAAACCATGAGAAACCAGCTGGTGTCAGTCGAAGACAACTTCGACATGTTTGAGCATTTTCATAGTAGCACATTATAAACTGCATGTGTGTTGAAGTTAATACCACATGCTTCTACAAAGATTATTGCTTCAGTAATTAAATTATGCATAGATCAAGTTAAGATACAAGTTTGAGCTTTTGGGACACGTGTGATCCAGATAACCTTGGTCGACGGGGGGCCATCATGACGCTTAATTAATTGTTTTGATAATGAAAGCACGATAAAATAAAAAAGCAGTATTATATAGTGAACGTCCTTCTCTGCAAGAAAAAGTGTGTCCGGCTTTTCAAAATCTTATGGTATGGGTATTAGTAGGCAAAAAAAAAAAAAAAAAAAAATTTATGAGTATACAATCCAATCAATCAATTAATTCGACTTTTGAAATACTAGATGTGTATATATTATGTTTGTGATTCTATTAAAATAACTTAAGCCAATTTGATAAGACCTATCTCAAAGTCATGTATACCTACATTAGTTAGATATCCAATTAGTGGATGTGAGACTCTATGATCATCATTATTATCTTGGCTTTTAGATTCAAGTATTGGGTCCCCTAGTAATGTTTTTGAGAAATGACTTGCTGGGTTGAGCCATTATTTGTCAAAAGATGTTCTTGTCTGTCTGTGTGTCTACCAATTTCGACTTCTGGTTTTCAATACATGCTCATGTGCATAATTCTTTTGTAAGTTTCGGTTTGACGTTTTAATAATAAAGTTTTAAAAGTAAAGTTTAGTGCTGCTAAGATATTATTTGTAAGCAATCTAATTAGGATAAAACTTATCTTCATTTCGTTTAGATAGCCAAGTTTATGAATAAGCTACTAATAAAACAGATATCACAAAAAGTAAAATAACTACCTCAAGTCTTTAATATAAAACCTAGTTAATTTTTTTGGAGAGATTAAGAAAACTAAATAAATTACTTTAAAGTATTTATATTTATCTTTTTTATATCAAACTAATTTATCTTACTTATAAACTGATATATAATCAAATGATACATGACATATGTTATGATTAACTAACTTATTTAACCTTTTTTAATTTCTTAAAAAAAAAAGTCAACTATATCTTATATTAATGACCGAAGACAGTAATAATAAATTTTTTAGGCTCCTGTACTATATATCCATGGACCCATATAACAAAATTTATTGGTGTGGATTTTTGCAAAATTCAATATATGTCTTCACGAGTTATTATCATATCGTGAAAGACCCCAAAGAAAACTTTTAATCAAAATCCAAATTTTGTGCTTCACCAGTGGAGCATTAGGTGCACAAGTGTAATCATGTTGTGAGAGAAAAGTGCAAAATTTTGGTGTTCATACACTTGCACTTATTTTTTTGGGAGAATTGCTGAAAAATACTTTGGAAGCAAATTAATTGCTGATTGCTACCAAGTGTGTAAGTGATCTTCCGTGTGTGCAAGCGATCTTCCGTTTTGTGCAAATCATCTTCCGTGTATGCAAAAGTCTTCCGTATAAATGTGCAAGCAATCTTCCGTTATATGCAAAACATCTTCCGTTATGTGCAATGGTAGCATTCAGTAATTAATTTGTCAAAAAGATATTTATCAGCAATTCTCCCTATTTCTTTTCATTTCTTCTTTATTTATTTTCTTTGGTTCTGTTTAAGAAGTGTATGTCATATAGGCATTATGAAAAAAAGATTAGGGGATATAGCTAGGCACAGAATAATTTTAATTTGAAAACTTCGACTGTGATTTAAACAAGTCACAGCAAAGAAAATATCACTAGTGTTTTTCTCTAAAATTTAGTGGTGAATTTTAAGTTGAGCGCCTTACATTGATCAACTAGTTTTTTGTCCAAAAAAACAAAATATGTAACATCCTTATTTTTAGAATATAATTATAATTTAAAGATAATTATGAATTTAGTAATAAATTGTTGAAAAAATAAAAATAAATAAATAAATAAATAATATAATAATAATATATATATATATATATATATATATAATTGTGGGTGCCAATTTGTCCCCACAGTTGAAATTTGAGGGAGGCACTTTCGGTGCCTCCACTCATTCATGAATTGGCGCCTTATGGCGCCAATTATTAGATGTGAAGAAGGGAGATATTATAAATATCCCCTCTCCCTTCTCACTTCACGCAGATCGTCTGTGTGAAGTGATTGTGCAGAAGGTATATGGTGTATGGTGTGATACTGATAGGAGTATTTTCATATATTTAGGGATTAATAAGGTACTCAAATTTTTTTCTGATCACAACTCTTCTTTTGTGAAAATGTTCTAAATAATTTTTTCTTTCTTATGATAGTAATTTTGTGTGGATTAGAGAAAATTTTAAGATTAGGATTTTGGACAAATTTGAGTTTTGTTAATATAAGGCTATAGGAATATAAAAGAGGATTAATAGTTAATTTTAATCAGGTTACTTTTGTTATGTAGTTGGTATATATTTTATAATGAATTTTCTATATAATTAATCTATGAATAATTATATATTAGGCTTTTTATCCGATTAAATTTGGATTAAATAATTTATTTGGTTTGTTGGAGGTATTATAGAAATTCTGATCGGTTTAGTTTGGTAAATTTTGTTGTATAAGAAATTATAAATTATAATTTTATATTAAGAATTAGATTTTTTATATGATTTTAATTATGTGGGAATTTTAAATATTGTTTAATAATTAGACTATATTCATATAAATTAGAAAAAGAGATTTAGTTATTTTAGAAGGTTGATATTGATGATTATATAATAATAGATATATTAAAGGTGAAACTTTAATTTATAAAAATTTAGTGGTTGACGAGAGAGAATGATATAGAGGTTGTTTAATGATTGTTAAGGAAGTTAGAATATTTAAGGATAATAATAGTAGAGGAAAATTGGAGATGAATTGTGTAAATTATTTATTTTAGTATTGCTTGGGGTTAATTGTTACTTAAATTGATAATGTAGAGTTTTCTTGGGATCGGTGATTGTTCGTATTTGGTATTCAAGTTAAAGTTAAGCTTGGAATTGAGGTAACCGGGGTTAATTTATTTTATATGCTTGTTTTGGACTGTAAGGTGTTTTCTAAACCTTACTTTTATCTATACCACTTGTATGTGTTTTTGAAAGATTATGTGTATGTTTGAATATAAACCTAATTTAGTGAAGCAGTGTATTTTCAAAATTGTATATATGAGCATAGATATTATTAAAATTGTTACTATTGTGATGGTTATGATGTTTGAGATGGAATGTTGTAGAAGATATGGTAATTTGTATATGTTTCGAGAATTATATTAATATATTATTTTTCTGTTATGGGATATGGTGGGTTGTGTGGAAGAGATATGGTAAAACTGTGCCCATCGGCTCTCTCATTCCTGGCCTGGATTTTGAGTTGAGTGTTTTGGGCGAACAACTCCCTGTTACGGTATATTGGTGGTGGCATGGGAGGGGCAGTATTCTTGAAGTGACTAGCCAACCTTTGGCCGGGTATACTAGCACTAATAGGCTGTACCACGTCCAGAAGTTGTAAGGAGGAGCAGGATGGATGAGTGGGGATGATTCTAGTTGTTGAATATATTATATGAAGTTTAATTATTGAGAATATTATTAATATTATGTTAGTTAAAGCTGCTTCACTGACTTACAATCTTTTCTTGCATATTTTGTAAATTAATTTTTGGTTACTGAGGCTTTATGTCTCACCCCATCGTTATAAATATTTTTCAGGCGAGACCTCTAATTTGGCTAGAGGCCAAGGGGAGCAACCAGAGGCATAGACGTTGAGAATCCTGTAGGCCTCTTGTGGTATTGGTGTTGTATTATTCTCTATATTACCATTATAGGACATGTTATGTTTTCAGAGATATCATATTTACTGTTTGGATAACTGTTTTAATGAATATTTTTGTAGTGGGTTTGTGGGTGAATTTGTGCCTTGAACTCTGATATGTTTTAAATGGGAAATTGTTTTCGATTATCACTGGTTAACCAGATTTTGTAAAATCATTACGGTTAATTGTTGTTCGGAGAAAGGGTGGTTTCAAAATACATGTCGCATGGAAAGAAATTCATAATCGTCCCTCCGCAATTTTAACAGTCAGTTTCACGTTACCTTGCATCAAATTAGCAATTTTTTCTCAAAAAAAATGGCAAGTATATATATCACTCCCATTTTGCCGTCAATTTCAAGAGACATTTTGGTAATGGCATTTTTTATTTTCAGATTTTTTTTTTGTTTGCCAACATTTTGAAAAAAGTACTCCATAGAAAGCGATTTCATATTAAATGTGGTATTGCTATTTATAATTAATTTAATTATATGGTCACTATTTATAATTGGAAAATTTCATTCAGCACCATAGAAAATATTTCAGTCAACTCCCAGAATATTTTGAAACTTCACTACAACTCTTTAGGCCAAAATAAAATTAACCCCCCAATTTAGATTGACGGAAAATCAATGAGGGAAGAAAACACGAGGGAAGATGAACTTTCCCTTGGATGGATAAGGGATAAAAAGGGGAAGAAAAAGTGGAGTAAGTAATGGTCGAAAGCTTTTTTCAGTGCTCTGCAACGGTTCTGTACATCGCCAGAGGTCCAGGCGGTGGATCTTAGCCGACGTTGTGTTCGGTTTCGTCAGGTGCTTCTCCATCCGTTTATAGACAAGGAGCTGGAAGGTAGAGGGAGTTTTCAGTGGAGATCGCTGTTCGACGGTGGAGCTACAGGCGGTGGATCTTCGCCGACGTTGTGCTCAGATTCATCAGGTGCGTCTCCATCATGGTTGCAGACAAGGAGCTGGAAGGTAGAGGGAGATTTCAGTGGAGATCGCTGTTCGACGGTGGAGCTACAACTGATCTCCAATTTCGGTCGTCGATGGTGCTGATCTATGCTATGTTAGAATTGGAGTTCCGCCGGTGACATCGCTGAGCTTTCATGGCCGTAGATCCATTAATCTGAGTGTGTTCATCCGTTAATCTGTTTCATCGTTGAGCTCTGTTGCTGTTCGAATTTCAGGTGCGTGTTGATTATTCTATCTATTTCGAATTAGCTTCTTTCTTTTTTTTGGTTTTTTTTTTGGATCTGAGGAGGAAAAAAATAAAATAAAAATATAAGAGAGTCAGAGTAAGAGAGTGGTGAGTGGAGTGTGGAGGGAAAAGTAAAGAAGAGTGTATTTTTATTGTATGCTCTAGAGATGAATGAGCGGGAGAGAGAACGTAGCCCCGTGAGAATGGTTTTGGTACCAATGCAGGAGGAGAGAGAGGGATTGGAGCATAGCAGGAAGAAAATTCGTGATGATGATGAAGAGTTCACAAATAAGCAATCCTTGGTCCCATGGGTTGAGGATTGGATGAGAGACGATAATATTGTACAAGAAACTACCATACCTGAAGCACCTAAACGGTCATACAAGGATGCATGCGTGGTTGATCAGACGCAGAATGATTGTTCAGATGATGAAGAGGAATGGTGGAGAGGGGACGGATGGAAGTCAAGGATTGAGGTGGAGATGACGAAGAAAGGACCAAATATAATTGTGTCTCCGGAGTTTAAAAAGAAGCTAGCGAGGAAATGGTCGACATCGTTGTTCGTTAGACTCCTTGGCAGGATGGTGCGTGAGGATCAATTGGGTCGAAAATTGCAACAGCTGTGGGGACGTAAAGGCCAGGTTGAAACTATTGAGATAGGATCCGGTTATTTTCTGGTTCGTATGAGCAATAAGGAGGACTATGATTTTGCATTAACAGGAGGCCCTTGGTTATATATGGATCATTACCTAGCAGTGCAACCATGGAAGTCAGAGTTTGATCCTGACTCTGGTGAGGTTTCCAAAATTGCAGCCTGGGTGAGAATTCCTAAATTCCCAGTTGATTTCTATGATAAAGGTATTCTACATGTTGTGGGTAACCAAATTGGAAGGGTTCTAAAAGTGGATACAAATACCATTCAGAGAACCAAAGGTCGTTTTGCCCGTATATGTGTTGAAGTCGATCTGAGTGCGCCTTTACTTCCGTCATTGATGATTAATGGGAAAGAGAAGAAAATTGTTTATGAGGGTTTGCACTTGATTTGCTTTTCATGTGGACGGTATGGCCATGACACGGCGCATTGCCCTAATAATCAAGCTATAAGCACGTTAAAGTCGGCATGCGTGTCAAACCCGTTGGCTTCCACAGATTCAACACAAGAGCCTACATGCCCTGAATCCGAAGCCAAGGTGTATGGGGAATGGATGGTCGCACCGAGTCGTAGAAGGGGACAATGGACCTCGAACACGGGGAATGGTAACCATGGGCGTGAGTCTAGTAGTGATTTACGTTCTCGAAATACGGGAGGAGGATCACGTTTTGAGGCTCTTAATGTTGAAGATATTGGAATTAATTATGGAGGTTATAATGATAGTGGAAATCAAGGCAAGAATCGTGTCAGTTCAAAGCCAGGAGAAAGATCGCGTGAAGCAAAAGGGAACTCTGGTCATCTAATTGAAATAAGTAAAGGGAGTAAGGGGAACAAAGGATCGGATAATCTGAATGTAGGAAAAAAGGAGAAAATTTGTGAGAATCCGATTAGTGTTGGCCAAATGAAGACGTTGAATAAAACACGTGCGACACAGACAGCTAAGAAGAAAGGGATTGAGGAGGGAGTTTCCCACGGAGCTTTGAGTATGGGCTTGAAAATGCAGCAAACAAGAACTCAAGTTGACTCTCAGTTGTTGAACTCTCACAAGTTAACTCATAAAGCAGAAACGTCGTATAATTCAAGTGGGGAGGCGGGTTTACGAATTAAAAAAAATATTATTCAAGTTGACCCTAAATCCACTACTATCCGCCTAAAAGACATTGATCCTATTGACCCAGGTGCAGAACAAGGGGAGAATTTTGCAAGTCAAACTAATCCTCTTGGGACTGTTGAGGATGTGGTGATGAATGGTGTTGATGAGGTGAAGGAGGGACATATGTCTCAATAAGGTCTGGTTGGTGGTGCTCTTCTTCATCTTATTAATTTTTTTATGATTATTATGACTTGGAATACTCGGGGTGCCGGTGGTGCCTCTTTTAACAGATTACTTAGTGATGTTGTTGTCAGACATGGTGTTAATTTCTTTGCTTTGTTAGAACCCAGACAACAAGGGATGAAAGCCAAGCTCATTGCAAGGAAATTGGGATGGACGAATATGCACATTGTAGAAGCTCGGGGATTTAGTGGAGGTATATGGTTATTCTGGGATTCTACAGTTCATTTTTCTGTGACTTGTTGTGGTGATCAATTTGTTCATGGTATGGTTAACAAAGGCACAAGTGTGGAGTGGTCTCTTACTGTGGTTTATGGTAATCCGAATATGGTTATTAGACGTCAACTTTGGCCTACTCTTGAGGGTATTCAACATTCGATTGTTGGAGGCTGGGTAGTGATTGGAGATTTTAATGATGTTTCATGTTCTGAAGATCGCTGGAGTAAGAAACATAGGGAAAATAAGGGTATCGATAGGTCCTTCCGAAATTGGTTATTGGGTAGCGAATTACTTGATATTGGTTTTAGTGGACCTCGTTTTACATGGGGCAATTTGAGTACACAAAGCAGAATTGATAGGGCCTTGGTGAATAATTGTTGGTTTATTGAGAATCCTAATGCAACTGTGACACACTTGCCAAAATATAAGTCCGATCATTGTCCGGTGCTTTTGGATACTGAATCTCATGTTCTTACTGCAAAGAATCGAAGGCCTTTTAGATTCTTTGCCCCCTGGGTTATGCATGAAGATTTCAAGAATTTTGTGCAGTGTCACTGGGGGTTGGGTGACGACTGGTGCAGATCCTTAGATCAGTTCACGGAGGATTTGAGGTTATGGAATAAGGAGGTTTTCGGTAATATCTTCTATATGAAAGAAAGTTTGTATCGACGATTAGATGGTATTAATGCAAAGATTGCTTCAGTTGGTATCTCCGAGTCTCTTGAAAAGTTACAAGGGGAGCTATGGGGCGAGCTGGAGAAACTCTTGACATGGGAAGAAGTTATGTGGTTACAATACTCTCGAGTTAACTGGTATGTGGATGGAGATCGTAATACCAAATATTTCCATTCAGTGGCTAACAGCAGGCGAAGAAGGAATAAAATAGAGGTTTTAAAGCTTGACACTGGGGTGTGGACATATGATGCGGCTGAAATTATGAAAATGGGAAGTCAATTCTTTGAAAATTTATATACGGAGACCCAGATATATAGTGGATCTTTGGTTTTTGGATGCACGTATCCTGTTATTGATGACGAAAATATGCGTACTCTGGGGAGATCAATTGAAGATCACGAGATTAGACGCGCTTTGTTTGATATGGGGTCTCTGAAAGCACCAGGACCAGACGGTTACAACCCGTTATTTTATCAGAGCCAATGGGAAACGGTGGGACCGTCAGTCATTGACTTAGTTAAAAAGGTTTTTAATGATCCAATGTGGATACGTCAAATTAATGCCACTAAAATTGTACTCATACCGAAGGTGGAACATCCTAAGACGATTAAAGATTTCCGTCCCATAAGTCTTTGCAATGTTGTGTATAAAATAGTTACGAAGGCTATATCAAATAGACTTAAGGCTGTCATGTCTTTAGTGATAGCCCCGAACCAGTGCAGTTTTGTGAAAGGGCGACAGAGTTCGGACAATATTATCCTAGTTCAGGAGATCATTCATTCTATGAAGTCCTTAAAGAGGAACAAGGGTTTTATGGCAATTAAGATCGACTTGGAGAAAGCTTATGATCGGGTCAAATGGAGTTTTATTTTTGATTGCTTAAGAGAGCTCAAGATCCCGGAATACCTTCTTAGAGTTATTCAAGCTTGTATATCAACGTCTCAAATGCAACTGATTTGGAATGGAAAAGCTACTAATATGTTTTGCCCCTCCCGTGGAGTTCGACAGGGTGACCCAATATCGCCGTATCTTTTTGTTATCATGATGGAAAGGTTAGGGCATCTCATCCAAACAGGAGCAGATGAGGGTGACTGGAAACCTTTTAGGCTCTCCAAAAGAGGTACTCCTGTCTCTCTTTTTTTTTTTTTGCTGATGATCTCATTTTATTTGCAGAAGCAGATCTTGATCACGCAGGGGTTGTGAAGGCCATCCTAGATGACTTCTGTGACATTTCGGGCCAAAAAGTTAATGCTGGAAAGTCAAGAGTTTACTTCTCTAGAAATGTGAATCACATCAAATGCAAAGAAATCAGTGAGTTTTTGAATTTTACTCCGACGTCGAATTTGGGAAAATACCTGGGAATGCCTATTTTACATGAACGGAGTTCAAAGGCAACGTATAATTTCCTCCTGAATAAGATGGATGCTCGTCTATCGAATTGGAAGTCCAATATGTTATTAATGGCGGGCAGGCATACTCTAGTGTCCTCTGTAATGTCGGCTATGCCTTCTTATGCTATGCAAACAATGCCTCTACCTTTGGGAACTTGTGATGAAATTGATAAACGATGTTGTAATTTTCTCTGGGGTAGTAGCCCTGTTAACAAAAAATCGCATCTAGTCTCCTGGGATTTGGTGTGTGCACGTAAAGAAAATGGAGGCCTTGGTCTCAGGAAGGCTCGTTACCAGAACCAGGCTTTTATGATGAAGCTTGGATGGAGTATGATTAATAGAAAAGACTCGCTCTGGGTCAAGTTTTTGCGTGAAAAGTATAAAGCCGGCAATGATATTATTCCTAAAATTGAAAAGCGTCGGTCGGAATCATGTACATGGAGGGGTATTCGTAACAATTGGAAGAAGGTCAGTGATAGTATATCATGGAGAGTTGCAAATGGAGAAAATATCTCTTTCTGGAACGATGTGTGGGTGCCACATTTGGATAAGCTTCAGAGTTTAGTAACCCATGCATTGCCTAGAGAGGTTATTGAATGGAGAGTAGCTGATTGTATAACTTCCTCTGGACAATGGGATATGAGTAAGTTTGTTCACCTACTCCCAGCATATATATGTACCGCTATCAGACGGGTTAATATACGTCAACTAAATGGGGAGGATTTCCCAGCATGGAGATGGTCTTCTGATGGCAATTTCTCCCTTAGCTCTGCTTACAAATACATGGTGGATACCCCACGGGCTCACACTAAATACCGATGGAAATGTGTTTGGAAAATGAAGGTCCCTCAAAGGTACCGTACTTTCTTGTGGTTGTGCTTTCATGGCCGTTTAATGACGAACATGGAACGGTTCCATCGTGGTTGTCATCCTACGGGTAATTGTGAAGTATGCCATAATGCAAGTGAGTCAATACTCCACGTTCTACGGGACTGCCCGACCATTTCTGAATTTTGGAATAGTTTCTTATCGCCGAGTTGGCGGGATCAATTCTTCGGCATATTGGATAGAAATGACTGGCTTGCATGGTGTATGGAGAGAAATGATGTTGTACAGGGTTTTGAGTTTCGTCTCTGGTTTACCGTCTTATGCCGTTATATCTGGTTGGCTCGAAATGACCGATGTTTTAATAACAATTCTTGGAGTATAAATGCCATTTTAGCCCGTGCTCGTGCATGCTTAGCATGGGGTAGTACAAGCCTGTGTAAATATCATGATGAGAAAGAGAATTGTACACACTGGAAACCACCTCCGCCTAGGTGGGTGAAGATTAATACTGATGGATCCAGGAGGGAAAACTTAGGGATGTGCACTTGTGGTGGTGTACTGCGAGATCATGATGGTGAGTTTTTGCTGGGGTTCATGTATCGAATTGGCCAAGGGACGGTGGTCTCTGCTGAAGCATGGGGTATATTGTGGGGTCTTAAAATTGCCTGGGATAAAGGATACAGACAAATTCTGATTGAGAGTGATTGTTGTGAAGTCATGGAACTTATTCAGGCAACGGTGTCTCAAGAACACCCAGATTTTCAACTTATCATGGAGATTCGTACGTTGATGGATCGTGATTGGGAAGTCAGACTGTTACATTGTAATCGTGATGTTAACACAGTTGCAGATGCTATGGCAAAGGAGGCGTGGAAGATGGCGTTGGATCTCCATATCACTGAATCACCTCCTGTAGTTATTAATAGTTTATTACTTACTGATCAAAATAGGTCGAGATCGCAAGTTGACTCAGGAGGATAGCTTCTGAGGTGTTTGTAGTTTTTCATGTACTATCAAAAAAAAAAGGGGAAGAAAGAAAAAGTAGGGGATAAAATAGGGTGTGGGACCCACCCCATTTTCTCCCCCAAAACTTCTTTACGAATATGAAGAGATTTTAAGAGAAAATTTATATTCCACATGCTGCCCTTGGCCCGCCTTCACCATCATCTTCGTACCTTCCCTCTCCTTTGTGTCCTCAATCTTCTAGCTTGCTCTTGCTTTCTTTCTTTCTTTTTTTCCTTTTTTTTTTTTTGCCCTTCAAGCTTACTCTTGCTTTCACTCCATCCCTTCCTCCTAGATCTGATTTGCTTATTAGGTGATATTCAACAGAAAGCGAAGTTGAGAATCATGGAAGCTTTGGATATGAGACGTCACTTCATCCCTTCCTCTACATTGTGTGTCTCCACAATTAGAATAATTTTCCACTTTTGCTTTTTCAGCTATTATATTTTATTTTTAAGAAAATTATCCATTATAATTTTTAAAAATAACATAGAAAATATACTTTCATCAAAATATTTTATTTTTAAATAGAAAAATATGAAAATACATTCTTGTGAAATAATTTGATTTTAAAATGTTTGAATGGTGCTAATTTTAATATGGTTGTTGCCTTCAATTTATTTTAATAGAGACAATAACATAATATATCCTTACATAAGATAAGGGTGTTATTGTCATTATATCATTTGCTTATTTTCCTTCCTCTATATTTTCTTCTGTCCTTCCAAGCACAATGAGGGTTAACATTATCCCTCCAGTTTTCTCTTCTCTCTATTTTCTTTCTTTTTATTTTCTTTCCTCCCAACTTTTCTCTCTATTCAAGCAGAGCACAAGTTTTGTGGGTAAAAAGACAACGATATCCTTGTTTTATTTTTTGAGCGCATTAATCTTTGTCTTGTGAATACCCTCATTTGTCTTATTAATTCCCTTATTTGTCTTATGAATGACCAACATGTTTTCAACTTCATCAGTTCTTTAGAATCCCTTTTATTTGTCTTATAAATACCCTTATTTGTCTTGCGAATGGCGAAAATGTTCTTGTTAACTCCTTAATTCCTTTTGAATCCATTTACTTGTCTTTTAAATATTTGAGAGGATTTGAGCCAAAATCACCCAAGAATTGAAACATTTATGCCTGGAAAGGTGTTGTGTTGGAAGTGAACCTTGGAGTTGTAAGGTGAAAAACAAAGAAAACTTTGTTAAATTTAGTAAACTTAAATTACTATAGATACTACATATTCTTGGGCCAATACAAGTGTGACACTTGACAAGTGCAAAGCCAAGTGTTGGGACAACTGTTCTTGTACTGCTTATACTAATTCACTACTTCACAAACATGTGAGATATATGTTAATAAATCACTTCTTTACATAAATGAAACTAAAAAATCAAATGATATTGTCAATCCCAAATCCTTACAAAGTATCTTCCCTTCTCGCTAGCAAATCAACCTGGGCTTTGACACTATTTGTAACACCCCGAGTCAATACCATTTGTATCATCTCCAGTTCGGCTTTGATACCATTTATAACATCCTAGCTCCTTACATCCGCTTTGGACCCATATCACCCCTTATAGTTTTAAAGCATGTTGAGAGGTGTTAAGAGGGGAGAGGTATCTAGATATTCACAGCTTTATAAGGCACCTTTCATTGACCCTATCCTAGTTTTGGTACCATCTGTAGCATATTGGTGCCTTGCTCTTGATATTATCTGCTTTGGGATCCTGTTACCTTTGATTCTTGAGAATGCGTGGCAATGCTTCAACGGGAAGGAGTCCCTACCTCCTAATCTAAGAAGAGGATCCTCCTCTAGAGACCAAGGATACGATCGAGAAGAAATCCCTAAGCGCAGATGAAGAAGAGATCCACAAAAGAAAGCATGTATATATACTGTCTCAAATTCCCCCGCACAAGGAGTCTACCTCTACCTCTTATGATTCTCATGATCCTCCTCGAGAGAGAGGATCCAAAGGATGAGGTCATCACAACAGGTCTAGTGAATTCTACCCCAAAAGTAGGGCTGAACATTAACTAGACCGGGTCGGGCAGGGTAATAGCCCGTGGTCTGGTCCTATGTGGTCTTCGGGCTGGTCATCCCAACCCGAAACCCGGTCTAACCCGATTGAGAACCCGCCATCTGCCGGGTTAGGCAGACTGGACTAGACTGGATCGGGTTAGTGGTCCAATTGGTCTAGTCTACTGCACCTAAATTTTTTTGTTTGGTACCTCAGATGAGAAGCACAATCCTTTGATTTGCAATAAAAAAAATTGCAATACCATGAGAAAGAGCCTGAGAATCGAGTAATGAATCTGTCAACTTCATCTCAAGGGGTATAGAGTAAAAATAGGAAAAACATACTGAACAAGAAATTTCGCCAGGAAAAAAAATGCAATAGCTATAAAGATATAAATATCAGCTTCTTCAAAATACAAGTCCACAAGCATTTTTTGATTTGGCATACATATCAAGGAAGAGAAATAGTGTTGAAGAAGGGGACTTGGAAGGTAAGCACGGACCAAGCAGAGAAGCTAAATAGGCGCCGACCTTAAGGACTATGACCCAGGATTGAAGTAAATCGTCAGATCAGGGCGTGGGGATGGAAGAAGAGAAGTTGAAAAAGCAGGCGCTGAATCGTGACTGAAGAAGGTGGAAGCACTGGCCGTCGAGCTTGGGACTTGGGGTTTGCCCTTCTCCTCCTCGCTCTCGCACTCTGCCGTTCGCGTTTGGAAGAAAAGAAAGAGGAAAGCAAGAATAGTGATTTGGTATTCTTATATAATATATATAGATATATATTGTGGGACCAAAGCTGAAGGGAAAAACTATATCTTTACACAATACATGTATGCATTAAAAAGCTTAGGATGTCGGGTAAGACCGGGCTAATTGGTCTAGAAGGCATACCCGGAACCCAGTCCTACCCGGTGATCGGGTCAGACCCGGTCTACCCTAAATATTTTCGGGCTTATTTTTTATCTTTCCGGGCTAGACCGGGTAGAGTCGGGCCAGACCGGATTTATCGGGCTTCCGGGTTTAATGTTCAGCCCTACCCAAAAGCGACTACGTATTCTATCTCTACCTCTAATTCTCAGGCTCGCACATCCCCAACTCTAACCATTGGGATTTGTTAAAGTATGCCTGGGATCCTACAACGGGGAGGAGTACCTGACTTTAGCAACATGGGGATATATGAGAGGAATCCCACGTCCTGACTTCAACATGCTTAAGCATTTTCATTTTAGCACATTATAAACTGCTTGTGTTTTAAAGTTAATATCGCATGCTTGTACGAAGATTATTGCTTCAGTAATTAAATCATGCAAAGAGAAAATTAAAATATAAGTTTGAGGTTTTGGGTCACGTGTGATTCAGATAACCTTGGTCGATAGGCAGGGGGCCATCATGATGCTTAATTAATTGCTTTCATAACAAAAGCATGATAAAATTAAAAAAAAACCAGTATTATATATAACACTACACGTCCTCGTCGGCAAGAAAAAGTGTGCGTATATACATCTTCAATTTTTCATTATCTTATATCACTCTATCCTTTTTATAAATTTAGATGATCTAATTCTCATATACCCATGAAAATGATTTAACTCATTAAATACGACAAAGTTTCTCAATTTTACCATCACTTATGAATGGTTATAAAAATATTTTATACATTGTGATTCACCTCTTTCTTCTCTTTCTAAATTTAATAGAGGCAAGATTGTAACATTGTTATTAATTACTCTCTAGATTGACCTATAATAAGGATCAAAATTTTTTTTCAAATTGTACTTATAAAAAGGATCAGATTGGCATTGACAGATCCCTATTTTTATCATATATTTTCATATTTTATTTGAGAATTTTTTTCATAATAATTTAGCTTAAAATGCCTTCTTTATGCTTAATTGAGATTAAGAATAAATATATTAAATTAAGACTGAAAAGGGAAAAATTGTCATAAAAAATTGTAATTACTCTTAATTATTTATTTTTGAGAAGATTTGATGTTCGGTAAATTATTTTCACTTGTAGGAATTTGGAAAATGGGATTAAAACTGAAAATGGCAGTTTGGGACTTGAATTTGAAAAATACCAGATTAGTCCCACGAATTTGAGAAATTTCATTTTAGTCCACGAGCCACAACACAGCGTTTTGCGGTTTTGCCTTTAGGTCTGAAATTTTGACCTGGGGAGCTGATATACAGAGATTGCAGAGGAGAGACGAAAGAGAACAGAGAGCAGCCGCAACACACAAAGACCTCCCTTCATCACTTCACCTTCTTCTTCCTCTCTCGCAGGCGGCGTCATGCAGCACCACGGGCCGGCGGCGGAAATCGTTCTGGACCACAGCTGCAGACGAGAACCGGAGCTGCGAGTAACAGTGGAATCGGGGAAGGTGGAAGCTGCCACTAGCTTCATTCTCTCAACACCATACACCGCCCATCATCTTCACCATCCTTCCTTCCCGCTCCGCACCCACCGTCATCTGCTCATCACTATCGCGCCTCCACCGCCGCCACTGTGAGTTGAGGGCCGAGAGAGCTGCATCAAGAGGGAACGAAGGGAGTGAGGAGTAGCTTCAGCTGAAATCTTCAACACTCATTAACCAGCATCCACCGTCATCGTCATTCACTCACTGCCTAGATCAGCTGCAGCGAGAGAGAGCAGAGAAGCAGATTTCAATTTTTCTTCTCTGATTTCATACTATCATAACCGTGGCTTGCTCTGTTCTGTTTCTGGAATTATTTCAGCCTTCAATTTCATTGTTTGTAACTAATTGGTTAATTGATTCAATGTGCTCCATGGCTGGAATTGTGAAATTGTTTGGTGAAACTGTGATGACAAATTGCAGTAGCTGATTTCCTTGGCTCTTGGAGATGCCCTAAAGTCACATGTGATTCAAAGAGTAGTTTAAATTAACCATAGCTCATTATATTTATGATTTATTAGGTTTAGGAATTCATTTATATATTGAGACCATGATTTTAGTTATAATAGTGAATTGAGTTCTTATGATTTGGGATTTGTAATGAGGATTTATACTCATCAATATATATTATTATATTTATATTTCCTATTATTCTATTGATTTCTATCTATTTAATATGGTATTGTTAGATAGTTTGATTGAATTGGAATTGTAGTTGAACCTAATGCATTGCTTATTCCATAATCACTCTCTAAGGGGTTTCAATAATGCTTAAATAAATGGGTTCATGAATTTAAGCATTAGACTCAATGGTAATTAAGGTTTGGTATTTTAGGAAACTTAGAGAAACTCATTACACTAAGAGGGATTAATAGCATTTCAAGGATAGAGGTTCCTCTCTTGTGATGTTAGACTCATTGGTTAATGAGGTTTGGAATATTAGAAGTTAATATATTAATTCCCCAAATATCTTAATTGAGCAAGGATACCCATTGAAAACTATTTCCAAGAGCATCTTCATCACTTACATTTTTGACCCATTTCCATTCCTGCTTATTTGAAAAATCACAAAAATATATATTTTAATTGTATTTAATGCATAGTTTTGAAAATCAATCTCATATTTTACCCTTATCAATTTTGCATTATAATTACTTAGTTTACTAGGAATTAGTTACACAACGGCTCCTCACAGTGAAACAGCCCGAGTGGTGCACTATATTGCATTAATTCGGTTTTATTCTTAATAACCCTGAGGCGACTAAAGGGCTATTTCAAGGGGTATTAATTAGTAGGAAAAAAATTTATGAGTGTTCTATTCAATCCATCAATAAATTCAACTTTTGAAATACTAGATGTGCATATAATTAGATATCATGTTTTTCATTATATTAAAATAACTTAAACCAATTTGATATCACCTAGCTAGCTCAAAGTCATATACTATACCTGCATTTAAATATTCAGTCAGTGGATGTGAGACAGCTCTATGATCATCATTATCACTATCTGGCTTTTAGATTCAAGTATCGGGTCCCCTAGTTAATGTTTTTGAGAAATGGCTTGGTGGTTCAACCCATTATTTGTCAAAAGATGTTCTTGTGTGTTTGTGTGCCCGTGTGTACTGTGTCTAGCAATTTGGACTCCTGGTTTAGAATCCATGCTCATGTGTGCATCTTTCTTTTGTAAGTTTTGGTTTCACGTTTTAATAATAAAGTTTTAAAAATAAAATTTAGTGTTGCTAAAATATTATTTGTAAGCAATCTAATTGACAAAACTTATCTTCATTTCGTTTATATAGCCAAGTTTATGAATTAACCACTAATAAAACAACAGATATCACAAAAAGCAAAATATAATAACTTAATTGTTTAGGCTCATGTACTATATACATGGACCCATATAACAAAATTTATTGATATATAGATGAGATAATTGGTGTGGATTTTGGAAAATTCAATATATATCTTCACTAGTTATCATGTCGTGAAAGACGCCAAAAAACTTATAATCAAAACCCAAATCTTTGTGCTCCACTAGTGGAGCATTAGGTGTACAAGTGTAATCATGTTGTGATAGAAAAAACATTTTGGTGTTCATCCACTTGTACTCATTTCTTTTCTTGTCTTTTTGTTTGGTTCTGTTTAAGAAGTGTCTGTCATAGTTTAGGCATTATGAAAAAAGATTAAGCAGCTTCCATTTCTCGCTTTCATAATTGGCGAACCTAGTTTTATTCAATACTAGCCATATTGTAGAAAAAATGAGTTGAGAGAAAGGCAAGGAGAAAATAGCTTTGATATTTTAGAGATAGGGGTGATTATGTCTTTATGCTTAGACAGCAATAAATTTGATAAAACAAACAAGAGTGAATGTTTATGAACTTTTGGGACTTGGGGGTGCGGGTGCCTGCTGCTCGTCCTCTAATGCCCCATTTGTTGTCCCTCAAAAATTTCAAACTTTTGTTTGTTTGTTTCTTGTTTCTTTTTATAAATAAATTTTACATAAAATTACTAACATTTTGATATTTTATGGAGTAAAAATGACGCAGTTTTCAATTTTTTTTTTTCCAATTCTTCAAATAAAAATAACTTTAAACTACCTTGAGTGTTTATGCATGAAATGACGAGTAGGCTTAAATTTCAACTCTGATAGCTTTCTGTCAGTTGGGCTATAAATTGCATTTTCTAGAAGCCTTTGTTATTGCAACGTTGAGATTGACAATTGAATCATTTTCTTATAATCATGAGAGAGAGATTCTCGTTTCCTAATTTTTCCCAGAAATTTAACTCAAATCATTAGCTATTAAATTAGAGTCCATGATTCATATTCAGAATATATATATAATATATGCATATTAACAAGCTCATATAGGTGTTCTCTTTTTCTTTAAGATTTCTCTTCTAATATATCATATATACTTCAACATTAGATTGTATGTAATCCTACACCACGTTAATAATAGGCATGATAATTAACAAGAAATAAAAATTAGCCAATTATAAACATTTGTCTGCCTAAATTATAATTATGAACAATTGTCCTGCGCATTTTGCTGTGTAAATTGGATACATTCGAGACACTATATATTTACTTAACATCCATGCAATAATAATGCATTGCATTGCCCAACCCTCGTAAGAGACTGGGTAAGGAATTTTCAGTACTTTGCATCACAATTAATAATCAAGGCCATATAACAAGTATATATTTTATAAATAAATAGTTGTAGATTTTGGTATATAATTGATTAAATTTATACCTATTTAATTATCTTTTATATATTTTCTTCTCTTGAATCAATTATAGGATAAGAAGGAATTTTGCTATAAAATTTACTCATATCCTATTATATTTTTGCAGGAAATCAAAAGAAAAGATATAACTATATGTATACAATATAGAAAACTCTCATAAACTTTGAGGGCGATTGCACAATATAACTCCCTTAACATATTAAATTTTATTTCACCATAGAACCCTGCCATTAGTCTTTCCGTTAACTCACTAACTGAGTTTGCACGTCATATTAGCGAGGCTTATGTGTTATTGAATATAAATAAAAAAATTAATAGTTACAACCGGATGGTCAAAATTTAATTTTGGCCAACTTAAATGACCTGTCAAAAATTTGTGCCGTGAAAGAAGGTTCCCTTTTACCAAATCTCACTAATTTTAATTTGTAGAGGTTTGGCTCCATGTTTTCAACATCTACTCACCACTCAGAACCCCAACTCCCTGAGAGCTGTTTCCTCTATGACTTCTTATAAAAGACCACGCAGGCCCACGTTTTCGACGCGCGAAAAGTTTCTCTTCAAAATTACAAAGCCATGAAACTCGTTTCCCAAGTCAAAGCCACACTTCATTATTGAAAAGCAAGATTTTTACAGGTTTTTCCTCGGAGTGGGTTTTTGTTTTTTATTTTCTTTTTTTCCTTTCTGCTGCACAGTTTATGCTAGAACTATCCTTCTGAATTTGCTTTAATAGGGCCAATTATCATCACAAAACCATTGCCAGGACGGAGCGATTGATGGAGATGATCACATGGATAAAATTACATTTTGAGTTTTTGACCATTCGTTGTACTTATTAATTTTCTTTAATTTCTTATTAAATGACACGTCACTCTCATTAATATGATGTGGCAATCTCAGTTAGTGAGTTAATGGAAAAACTAACGGCTCGGTTCTATGGTATAAAAAATAAAAGGTTAAAGAGGTTAATTTTAAACTTTAATATGGTTAGGGAGTTATGTGCAACCGACTTAAAATTTAGGAGAGTTTGCTATATTTTAGCCAATATATATACATATAATATCTACCTAAGGGAGCCGTGTGAAGACGCTGGAAGGGAATAGAAAAATAAATAAAACGACAAGAGGCAGCACATATGCGCATCCCACTTGAAGCAAGGAAAGAAAGTGATAAAGCAAATACTCCCTCTGATTCTTAATTTTAATTTGATTAGAGTAAGAAAGTTAATTAAATTAATTAATATAACATGTATTTTTTAAAGTATCCTAACCATCTTTCTTAATTTCCTCATTCCCTCTCCTCCTTGATTATTGTTAAGAGATTATCAATAGGGGTAAATTAGGAACAGAATGACAAAATGAAAACTATATCTCATATTTAGGATCAATATTAACTCTCCTAGTATGTCTTATATTAAGTATTGCAGGGGTCGGAGGATATCCTTTGTGCGTTGGACTAATTGAATAGAAAGAATAATATAATATAGGAAGAATTGATGATAAATACCTTTTTGGCAAATTAATTACTGAATGCTACCATGGAAAATCTGTTACACACAACGGAAGATATTTTGCACATAATGGAAGATTGTTTACACATTTATATGGAAGATTTTTGCACATACAGAAGATGGTTTGTACAAAACGGAAGATAGCTTGCACACACAGAAAATCACTTACACGCTTGATAGCAATCAGCAATTTATTTGCCCCAAAGATATTTTTGGGCAATTCTCCCTATAATATATTTAATTATATTGAATTACAAAAGATTTGGATAGAGACGGAGAAGCCCAATACACCCAACCCAAGCAATATATATCTATTATGAAGAGAGCAGAGCAAAAGGAGACGCATAGAGACCTTGACCACCATTGAATTTGAATTGGAGATTTGAGATTTGCCTTGACGAAGAGGATTTAAAATGAAGCTCAGAAATTAAGTAATATGGAATTGGGTTATAATCTAATTTGTCATTAGGATAGACATATACGTAATGCATTTATAATCTAAGAGGATTAAGTAAGCTAAGAGATTAAGTAATCTAAGAGAATTAGATTAAGATTTGCCTTGACAAAGAAGATTTTAATTAAGCTCAGAGATTAAGTAATACGGGATTGGGTTATAATCTAATTTGTCATTAGAATAGACATATACCTAACGGACTTATATAATTGTTGAAAAGTGTATCGGAATTATTTTAATTTGCCTCTTGGATAATTATATTGTGCAAGACATAGTATTTTATATTTGAGAGAGGCTAATAGATGGACCGAAAGGCATCTGTAGCTATTAATATTCAAGATTAACATAATTGGCATTGAGGCTAACTAATTTGTGGAAATAAGATCTAGGAAGCTAGTGATGAGAGATTAGTAACTATAGGTTGCTTTTTAAATTGCACTACAAAAAAACATGTTATTACCGACGGAATTACCCACGGAATTATTTCCGTGGGTAATTACCCACGCTTTTCCCACGGAATTCCGTGGGTAATTTGAATGAGAAATTACCCACGGAATTCCGTGGGAAAAGCGTGGGTAATTATCCACGGAAAAATTTTCCGTGGCTTATTACCGACGGAAAATTTTCCGTGGGTAATTTCCGTCGGTAATTACCCACGGAATTTTTTCCGTGGGTAATCCGTCGGTAAATTTGACTTTTACCCACGGAATTTTTTCCGTGGGTAATTACCCACGCATTACCCACGGAATTCCGTGGGTAATTTGAATGAGAAATTACCCACGGAATTCCGTGGGTAATCCGTCGGTAAAACTAATAATTTTTTTATCATATTTTAATAATTTATATAAAATAATAAAAATAAAAATAATATATAACAAATAAAAATTTAAATATTATACAATTAATATTAAATATATTAAATATAAAAATTTTAAATGAAATAAAAAAATTAAATATATATAATATTAATAATAAAAATTTTAAATGAAATAAAAAAATTAAATATTTTAAACTTTATATCATAAAAAAAAAATATATAATTATATATAAATATATATTTAATATTATATATATTTATATTAATATTAAATATTTAAATGAAATAAGAAATTAATAAAATTTATATTTATATTATAAAAAACGAAATATATAATTATTTATAAGTATATATGTAATTTTGTATATATTTATATTAATATTAAATATTTAAACAAAATTAGAAATTAAAAAATTTTATATTATAAAAAATGAGAAATATAATTATATATAAATATATATATTTAATTATATATATTTATCTTAATATTATATTTGTTTTTAAATTATTACATTATATATATTATTACGTGAATAAATAACACAAGGTTAAAGCAGCTCAACTGGCAAAGGCATCAGAACACATACCAAAAGGTCCAAGGTTCAAATCCTACCTTCGTCACAAAATGCAACAATTATCTCACAGAGACACGTGGCGCAATGTTAGAGGGACACGTGGCCCTTGCTCAGGGGCTGACGGGGCCAGATGTGGGGGCGGGCGGTGGGGGGCTTTCGGAGATGTCCACGTGGCCTTTTTTAAGATTGCCACGTGGAATTTTTTTTTTAAAAAAATAATATTAAATTACCGACGGATTACCCACGGAAAAAATTCCGTCGGTAATTACCCACGGAATTTTTCCGTGGGTAAATTCCGTGGGTAATCACCGACGGAATTTTTTCCGTGGGTAAATTCCGTGGGTAATCGCCGACGGAATTTTTTCCGTGGGTAAATTCCGTGGGTAATTACCGACGGAAAATTTTCCGTGGGTAATTTCCGTCGGTAATTACCGACGGAATTTTTTCCGTGGGTAATTTCCGTCTGTAATTTCCGACGGAATAAAAATTCCGTCGGTAAATCAATTTGTCACGGATTTTTTAGGGACGGAAAAAATTCCGTCGGTGATCCGTCGGTAATTCCGTTTCCGTCCCTAATCCGTGGGTAATTTGATTTCAGAGACGGAATTCCGTGGGTAATTTCCGTGGGTAATTTGCTATTTTTTTGTAGTGTTGGTTGTTGTCGTTATTGGAAATTCTTGAAATTCACTTTAAGTTGAATTTGCTTGACTTATAAAAGAAAATTGGGATAATACCTAAGAATTGTTTTACTTAATTCCTCGTGGGATGATACTTGTTTTATTACTTTATTACTTGATATAACATGTACACTTGCGGTGTCACACCATGTTTAACCTATTCTCA
The DNA here is from genome assembly GCA_963242795.1 of Inga leiocalycina. Classification (NCBI taxonomy): domain Eukaryota; kingdom Viridiplantae; phylum Streptophyta; class Magnoliopsida; order Fabales; family Fabaceae; genus Inga; species Inga leiocalycina. The sequence continues at coordinate 53,148,394 of OY725329.1, forward strand.
AGGTATCTAATTGCAGTCACTGGCCAGAATGAATGCAATACAATACGATCACAGATTCACAGTACTAGTCATTAATTGAAAGCATCTCCCAAACAACCATCAATTATTAATTCCATTTTTAGTTCTTCTTCGTCCTCAACCTTTATCCTTAAAGGTTAAGGGTTTTCTTTGATCCACCATTATAATATAGGTAAAAACTCTATAGCACAAAGATGCATATTTTGCGTTAGAGCATATAGAACGTCTTAATAGTGAGAAACCAGTAGAAGATAATAAAGATAAAATGGAAAAGTAGAAACCCTTTAATTTTTTTTTTTGGGAAAGCCCTTTATTAATGAAAAGAAAATTTAATTTTGTCATGGACCTTTTATTAATTCCTGTCTTAATAAAGAATTCATAATTTGCCACTACATCCAACATTAGTTAGCTTATAGTGTCACAAAAATTCAAGTAACGAGTATGAACATGCATCTGTAATTAAATTTGTGATAAAATATATATAATTAAATGGAACATGTTAATCTGTCACTAAAATTTTTCTAGTAGCCGGTGGAGCGTTTATTGCTGATCGTCACTCCTCACTACGATGTCATTGATTTTAAGATGGTTAGCAGACAAAAAAAATTTCAGTTTTTTATTTTTATTTTTTTACCGTTATTAATTACAATAAATAAAAATAATTTATTTATGTTAACTTTTGAAACCGGAATCTAAATAATGAAAAATTGAAAATTTAGCTCATAATTAAATTTTATGGTGTTGGATGCACTTTTTAAAAAAGTTCATGGGTATTTTTGCACCTCAAAAAATAAAATTGTGGGTCCCACAAAACGGACGTTTGTACCAATTAACGGTTTGACATTTTTGCCCCATTTTGAGAAGTCCATGGGCATTTTTGCACCTAAAAAAAGTTTATGGTGTTGGATGCACTTTTGAGAAAATTTCATGGGTATTTTTGCACCTTAACCCCTTTTTTTTTAATCTTTTTTTAATAACAAGGGTATTATAGTCTTTTGATAATTTATTTCCAATTATAAAATAAAATTATACAAGTATTCCTTGTAAATATTACTTCATACCAAATGTAATTTAAAAGCTTCGTTGCTAATCCCAATCCTAGTCCCAATTCCAATTATAATCTCAATCCATTAAAATTCAGTGTCGCGTACCAAACAGGGCCTTAGTGCTTTCCTAGTTCCTACTAAGGAGCTCCATCCTAATTCCTAAAGAATTGCACACATTTCAAAACAAAAAATGATAAAAAGAGTAGGTGAAATATATATATTTATATATGGCAAAAAAAAAAAATATATATATATATATATATATGTATGTATATATACATATATATTTATATATATAACTTTTTAAATATGATCGAACTAATATTTTTAACCTTTTTTATATTAAAGTGGCCCTGATGAGTTGCTCAAGAGATTATTTCACAGGAGCTTGTCTTTCAAGTGGTCAATCGTGAGAACTTATACAATTATTCGAAAACGAAAATCATAGAGGATAAGTGAAAGAGAGAGAGAGAGATATATGTATATATATATATATATATTTTAAAAAACGTATTAAATTATTATTCATAATTCTCTTACATTAAATTGCCCCTCATGATTTAGCTCCTGGATACATATATGATAACTTGAAACCAATGTATAAATATTTTGTTCTAAATAAGCAAAGAAAAATTCATTTAAGCTGATCAAGAAGCACCATCACATACGTTTAATGAATGGTCGTTGCTCCTATCAACCATTAATTATACAATTGCTAATGTAAAATGTTGAGGATAAGCTTCTTCACAAATCACAACAACCACCAGTTTCTATGAAGATCCTTACCTTTTTCTTTCTTTTTTTTTTTTTTTTTTTTGCCCTAGAGATTATATATATGAATGAAATAGCAATACTTGCTTAGCACGCTCCCTTGTGTTCTTATTATAAGCACTTAATAACAACTTGACATATTTTAATGAAATTAATTTAAATTAGTTATTTCTTGTAAAATATTAAAATTACCTCTAATAAAAGTCATTAGTTAGAGGAGTTTAATTAGTTAGTTAAGATATTATGTAATAAGTAAAAAATACTAAGTGAAAAATAAAACTAATACTTCAGCCAAAACATGTTACATTATGAAACATGCCAAGAGTGTTTGTAATAAGGATAAGAGGGAGTAACTGATCAAGATCAACAAAATTATTTACAATAGTTAAGCAAATCCCATTCCGATTTCCAGGCATATAGACTTCTATATGCCAAACAGTCTCAATAGGAGGAAGACACTAAAAAAGCATAAAAATAGAGTGATAGATTAAACCTCAAAACATTTAAGATTCTTTCGGTTATAAATATAGGACGTAATTTAAAGATGAATTTTGGTTACAAGACATTTTTGTTTTCAATTTATCTCTTATATTAATCATTTTTAAAAAAAATAATTTGTCTAACTTGGTAAGTTATTGTAATGACAGCCCTACTTGTCACACTTAAATGACGCACCGGGTTTGATTTCGGTGTTGACATACCTGTCCACTGGACAACCTTTAGATTGTATTAGTCAAAAAAGTTTGAATTTTTTTTACAGGGCTATTTGACTTTGCCACATTGTCGAAACTAATTAAGGATAACACTTTGGAATTTTCTGCATTCACTAAGGTTCAAACTCAAAATTTAATACTTAAGTAGTCAAAGTCTCTTGCACTAAAATCATCTTAGGTTTAAAAAAATTCCAATAAAAAAACAATCAATCAATTGGTTTTTGAAATCGGTGATTTTAAAATAATGCCCATCATTCAAAAAACAAAAAAAATCCAACCATTGTCCATTGTTCGTTTCTTCTTGTTCTACCGAACGGCGTTCATTTTACCCTCCGCTTTTTAAATCACAAGTCTCCAATTTTGGATCCCACCATGGGTTCTTTTTTTTCTTTTTTTTGAAAAAAACTATAGCTGAGAATCAGACGAGATAAGGCATGACACTTCTTAATTACATCTTTCTATTTAATAATCGTTTTGTAAAGCTTAAACAAAATATAATTGTGTTTCCCAAAAATAATCTCCAAAAAATATGTTTTAAATTAAATTAAGATAGAAAGGAAAAAAAGAGAGAGTAGGCGAAACAGTGAAAGAAAAACAGAATAATTAATAAAAAGAATTTAAGAAAATAATGAAATAATTTTAAAAACATTTTTTCCTATCAAATAGATAATGTTTTGTCCTAAAAAGAATGAAAAAATATGCTATACTATTCCGTTGAAAAAATCCATCGAAAAATAGTTATGCTATTTACATCATTAATCAAGGATAAATATCAATTTGGGTTAATCTTTAATCCCTCAAATTTATCTTCATTTTGATTTTGTTCTCTTAAGTTTTTAACAAAAGGTTTTGGTCCATCAAGTAATAAAATGGTCCAGATGTTTATTTAATGGTAGAGATCAACATTTTAAGTGGAATGAAACTTTTAGTTTGAAGCTTGATGAAACAAAATTACAATAAAGGCAAATTTAAAAGATCAAATATTCTATTAACTAGATAAATTTTATTAATAACTAGGGTTTTGTTGCCTGATATCAAGCATATTTTTTAGGGAAAATCCTATAAAAGGTCATTCAAAATACCCAAATTCTAATTCGGGTCACTAAACTAGACAAATGAATAATTAGGTCATATAACTTAAAGTAGGATTTAGAAATTGAACGAAATTAGTTTCATGCCCTTGATTTATTAATCCAAGAAGTTGCTAAAATGTGCATGTTTTTCAAACACTTCTTGAATTCCGAATCCCTCCCTCTTCTGGATCCTCCCCCCCTCTATTCCTTCCACCATTAAAACAAAGTCTGGGATCAGCTAACTGCCTCCTGCAACATTTATTGGTTCGCAATCAATCATTTTTCCACCATCGAGCAATATCTCATATATGTTGACAATGAAAATTGCATTATGTCTGTACACACCTCACGTTCTTTCACTAGGATCCACCATATAATATTTCCATTTAATATTGTAATAAATGGGCCTTCAAACGCAAACGCACATAAGCAGAGACACAATATATTTTATGTGTGAGAAAAGAGAAAAGAAAGAAGATGGGTTGAAGGAAGAAGGTGATGGTTTAAAGTGGGTTCAGTGTTGTTCGTGATGCCGTTCATGGCTACGACAGAATCCGAGCACCCTGCTAGTGGAGGCGTTGATGAATGGCTTCTGATGCTGTTAAAACTCCTCAGACTTTGCTTCAATGGTGGAAGGAATAGAGACTGAGGGTAGAGGAAGGAGAGAGAGAAAGTGAATATAGGAGAGATGTTCAGAATTAGAAAGAGATCGTAGAGAAAAGAAAATGGGTCAAAGATGCGTTAGAAAATAAAGGGAATGACAATTTTTTTTGGGCAAAAAAAAAATGACAGTTGTTTTTTAAAAAAATTATTAAAATATTAGGTATTGAGAAAAATTTGCCAGACAAATTAAAAATTTACATATAAGCTGCCGCATGGTTTAAATTTATCCAGATGAAATGCTTTCATTATTTAGTGAATGATCAGTGGGTTGGTAATTTCTCAAAAATGGTGGATGGGAAAGGAGAAAGGATAACGGTAGTGAGTTAATAATTTCCCAAAATTGGTGGATGGGAGGAAAGAGAGGTAGTGTGATCAGGAAAGATAATTAAATAAGAGGTATTAAAGTAAAATTATCAAATTTTGATATCTTATCTTATGACATCCATCCTAATTTAGGATTTGTTAAGTTTAATGGCTTAATTTAGGATTTGAGTAATTTAACTGTCTTTTAATGGAATTTTCCCTATTTTTTCTAGTCTTTGGGAAAATTTCAGTTAAATCCTTCCAAAGCAAATTAATTCCGTAGAAAGACAGTTCATCCCCTGAATATCTTTCCACTGTGGCGGGCCTTTTCTAGCTAAACAAACTAAATGACCCGGATGGACCATTTTAGGAAAAACCTCACTCTGATCTGCGGTGCCTTTTTCGATTCAAGTCTTTCATTAATTTGTTTTTGATATGTACAACCTGCAAATCCATTGCTGATCCCACCTAAAGCTTGGCTACTGCTGCTGTTGTGTATAACCTGCAAAATTTTGTTTGTTAACTTGAACCTTGGTAAATGGAGATCCAATGTGATTTATGAAAATGAGTTTATACTACATTTTAATCTTAATAAAGAAGCCGCAGATAATCAAGACAGAAGAAGAGAGTCACGCTAGAGAGCACAAAGTGTGTTTTTTTTTCCATGTGCACTCGATATCCCAAGACAGGCCATCTTTCAAGCATAATAGCAGTCCCGAACTCATCCGGATCGAGGTATGACAAGAACTATTAAGGTTGGCGCCCCTGACCCTTAAGATGCTATATTCTCATACCTCGAACTTGAGACCCGTGGTTAAGCTAGAAGAGATCCTGCTATCTCATCTAATTGTCGGGGTTACAAAGGCGCGTTTTTAATTGACCATCCACAACGCTAACCCGTAGAAAAGTTGGCTTCCTACTATTACACGCTAGGAGACTTGTTGGTGTATATTGTTGAATTTGGTGTATCAAGGTGGGAAGCCCCTTTTTAGCAAAACGTTGAAATGCCCCTTTCCGCATAATCAATCCCGATCATTAATCTAAATCCTTTGATGTAACTATATAATTTTGTGCGCAAGAGTTTCATAAGGATGACGAAGGCACGGGTTTCGTGTTTTTTCCCGCACTCCATATTCCCCCTTGAGAAAATAATTTTATGTTTGCATCAAATCAGATACAATACAAAGAGTCAAATACTATCACCGCTCCATAATAAAAAGATCCAATTGATTTTTTATTTTATTTTAAAGTGATTAGTGAAGTTAAATAAATTATTTTAAGGTATTTATATTTATATTTTTTTATACTAAATTAATTTATTTTATTTATAAATTGATATGTGTGTGTATAATCAAATGATACACAATATTTATTATGATTCATTAATTTATTTAATTTTCTTAATTTTTTTTAAAAAAGTTGACAGTTTTATATTGAAAACGGAAGAGAGTACTATCCACTGTTGCTTAATGCTTATTCCATACTCATGTCCCTTGTTCAATTCTCATGGAATACCCTTTTTGTTTTTTGGCAAAGCTAATTTTTATGCGATCCAGATAAATTGGTAAAAACAAATTAACTTTGCCGTTGATATTAAGTCCAAGGTCAACATCTTAACTATTTTTATACAATCCTTTATTATCTATATAAAAAATGTTAGGATAAAAAAGAATAAAAAAACATGCCACAAAAAAATTTTGGGGGTGGGGATTAGAGCTAAATAAATCTTATTAGCGTGGTTGATTTGATTTTGTTGGATATTTTTTATTCCACCCTATTTCTATAATATAGAGATATACACAACAACAGTCTAAAAAAATCTTATCACACTAGCAATGCTAAAATTATTAATCAAAATATTTAATTCTATAACTTCATTGAATGTTCATTTTGGTCTTTCTCTATCTCTTTTCAAATGACTCTATGCTATTTGATGGACTTTCTTTACTTATGCATCCAATGACTTTTTTTGTGTTCAAATAACCTTAAATGATTTTCTATCATTTTCTTCTTCGTATATGTCACTTTAACTCGTATGCGTACATAATTACTACAAATCTTATTTTTAATTGCATTATCGCACATTTATCTCAGCTACCCCACTTTATGTTATGTCATTCTTTTAAAACCCAGTATTTACTGTTATATAACAATTTGGTCTTATAGCAATATGATAAGATTTTTTTTTTTAATTTTAGTAGGTGTTTTTGGATCACAAATAACTTTAATATTTTTCTAAAGTGTATATGATTTGCCATGACTTTTAGTGTATGTTTGGGATAGCGGTAGGAAAAATGACTTATTGTGATTCTGACTTATTAAAAATGACTTAAAAAAAAAGTCAATTTTTGATTCGTGATTTATGTTTGGATGAGCGATTGAATAAGTGATTTTTCATAAGTCAAAATATGTTTGAATGAGCGGTTGAATAAGTGATTTTTCATAAGTCAAAATGTGTTTGGATTAGCGATGGTATAAGTGCGTTTTTAAAAATAAAAACTTGAAGGGTATTTGTATATTCTTCAAATTTTAGATAGATCATATATGCGATATTCAATATATGTGTATATAATATATATAAATATATATATTATATTATTATATTGGAAGAGAAATAGAAATCGTTGATAAGAGTTCATGCCAAATTCAAATGCTGAAGAAAATTCATGGGTCCCATGTATCTCTTTATATATTATATTATTTTATGGAAAAGAGATAAAATTGACTAAGTTTATTGGGCCCCACATGAGGAAAAGATGGGACTAACACATGAGATTCAGATTTAGCCAAAAAAATGCAGCTTGTTTTAAAAAAAAGCCTCAACTTCGGGCTTATCAATAAGTTAGCGAATTCGGGCTTATTTTTTTTACGAAAACATTATACCAAACACTTACAAAACGGGTTACAGTTTTATTTAGGCTTTTTTGCTGAAAACGGGCTTTTTGGGCTTAAAACGTGAAACCAAACACTCCCTTATGCACATCGCCATGAATATAACTGAATTGCTGTATAGATACACACACACATATTCATATAAATACTGTGATTATGTTGGGTGTTTAATTCCGTTGAGAGAAAACGTATGTGGCTGTCGTCATCATCGTAAGCAGGTCTCGTGAATCGTGATGTATGGGATTGGGATCCGAGTTTCCCACGCCATCTTCTGTGGGCCCAGAGAGATTGTCATTCCCACGATGAAAAGAGCTGTCTCCATGCCCCCTCTATGTAATGTACTACCTCCGGTCCTAATTATAAGATAAAGTTGATTTTTTTGGAGAAATTAAGGAAGCCAATTAAATTACTTTAGAGTGTTTATATTTTTAGTATCCTTAGATTATATATTAGTTTATTAGTCAAATTAATTAGTTTGGAGAAAAAAATAAAAATAAAAATACTGTAAAGTAATTTAACTGGCTTCCTTAATTTCTCCAAAAAAGTCAACTTTGTCCTATAATTAGGACCGGAGGGAGTATTTACTTTCGATCAATTTTTAGGCTTTGTTTGGTTGGAGGTTAGATTAAGTTGGGGTGGGGTTGGTTTTGTTTGGTTGGAGGTTAGGTTAGGTTGGGGTAGGTTGGGGATAAAAAAGTGGTGTTTGGTTGGAAGGAGGTTAGGTTAGGTGTTGGATGTTTTTTAGTCTTTTAGTGGTAACCTAACCTAGGTTCTGAAACCTCCAAAATTGGGGTTTTTCCTAGGTGAGAGAATATTTGTCTTCAATTGTGACTAAATTGCCCATAACAATTTTTTAAAATTCCAACACTGCCATAACTTGACCTTCTGATTTAATGAACTTTCCAAATAATAATAATTTTATAAATAATTATTTATATGAAATAATTATTTTATGAATAATATAAAATTATTATTAATAAATACATTATAAAAGAAGAATGAAAATATGTAGAAGGACATTTTAACCTCCTCTAACCTAACTTAACTTAAATAAACCTCACTTAACCTAACCTTCGTTAAACCAAACAACATTATAACCTCTTCTAACCTAACTTAAGTAAACCTCACTTAACTTAACCTTCGTTGAACCAAACAAAGCAGAGATCGTTGACATTTAATCCTGCCTCCGGTTTTATGTATAAATAATTTTTTCTTTTATTGTGTAAAATAAATGTATTAAAAATACTATATTTTTTTTATATATATTTCTATTTATAAAAAGAGTATAGGAGAGAGAATATAAAAAAAGTATGAGAAATAATGAGTATAAGATATTAGAAAGAATGAGTATTTAATAAGGATAAAATAAAAAAAAAAATTTATATTTTTAAACAAAAAATAAAAATTGTTTATAAAATAAATCAACTCTATGAAAAAGAAAATTTCTTATAAATAAGAACGGAGGAAGTCATTCGTAAGATAAGTCAAAAAGAAAAACTTTTGGACCGAACATTTTACACGTCATTTTCCTTTGCAACTAATGGTTGATTACAGCATTACCCAGTCTCATCCCCTTCGTTATGTTGGAGGGAACTTAATTAGGTTCCGAAGATGGAAGCTCGGAACTTGGTTTCTGCCCCCACTAATTTCCACCAACTGAAGCAGCGAATTCTGGTACAATAGCCTTTCTTAATTTGCTCTAGTTTATACCATTTCAGTATCCATTTGATGTTTGAGTCGCATTCTGGTTCAAGACTACGCTTTTAGGTTTAAACCCCTTTCATTCTAATTCCAATTGATATTAGCCTACCTGCGATTTTTTAATTTAATTATTGGCCGAGAAAATTTTAATTAGGTGGATTAGAGCTAAGAATTTTAACCCAAAAAAAAAAAAAAAGAGAAGATTTTTTTAAGAAAAAAAAAAAAAGAGCTGTCTTTATGCAGATAGGAAGCAGCCTGATTCGCCTTCGGAAGAGAAGTTGATTGACTTACAAAAAAAGCGGGAAAAAAAACATTGGCATTTCGCAAATTTTGTTGAATATCATCCCGGGGATAAAAAAACCAAAAGAAAAGGCCTGAGCGTTCCTTTCCTTGACCCTACAACAAGGATTTCATGGATCTATCTCCGTATCTGTTAGTTTGTTGACAGGAAGAATTACATTGAATTTGGAATTTGAGTTTGGAATTCTGAATATGATGTCACAATCTCATCCATACATTTGAACAAGTCAATATCTTATTCTTGCTTTGAAAATTATGCTATCTATTGTGAAGGAAAGAGAACAGTTTTTCTGAGTTGAACAGCACATAGTCAACCTGCATACTTCTGGTGGGCTGCCCTTTGACCACGTGCCACATCAGGGTCAGTGGTATATTTATTTTTTATAGTGTAGACCAATTCATTGAATCAATGGCTATCCTTCCGTATTGGCTTGTTCTTCCCAATCTGCTTTTTTTCCTCTTCCTGATGGCCAGACCTTGGTTTCAGCAAATGAAATCTTTGAAATGGGTTTCTTCAGCCCAGGTAGTTCCACAGACCGCTATGTTGGGGTCTGGTACCACAAAATCCCAGGTAGAACTGTTGTTTGGGTTGCCAACAGAAACAGACCCATCAAAAACAACTTTGGCCTGTTGAGCATAAACGCAGAGGGACATCTTGTACTTCTCAGTAATGATGAGACTGTTGTTTGTTTGGCAAATTCCACTGCAAAGGCCTTTAGTCCGGTTTTGCAGCTGTTAGGCTCTGGAAACTTGGTTCTAAGAGATGGAAATGATCAAAAGCCCCAAAACTATTTGTGGCAAAGCTTTGACTATCCTTCTGATACAACTTTGCCAGGAATGAAGCTCGGATGGGACCTGAAAACTGGTCTTAATCGACGTTTAACAGCATGGAAAAATTGGGATGACCCTTCCTTTGGAGACTTTACAGAAGAGCTTGTATTGCACAGATATGCTGAAACAGTAATTTGGCAGGGCCCAACAGAGTACATGAGGAGTGGCCCATGGAATGGTGTCCGGTTCAGTGGCGTGTCTTATGCAACGATAAATCCACTTTATGAAGTAAAGTTTGTCTCGAGTAAAGATGAGATGTATGCAGTTTTTAGTGTGAAAAATGAGTCACTAATCGCAAGATTTGTCTTGAACCAGACATTATACTCACTAGTGGACAAAATATGGAGTGAAGATGATCAAAGATGGATTACTTTTAATTATATACCAATTGATAACTGTGATAGATATAGTCGTTGTGGCCCAAATGGATACTGTATAATGGGTGAGACACCAATATGCCAGTGCTTGACAGGATTCTTTCCAAAATCACCCAAAAATTGGAATGCAATGGACTGGTCTGATGGATGCATCCGCAACAAAACATGGAGTTGCAAGGTAAAAAACAGGGATTATTTTGTCAAATTTAGTGGGCTGAAATTTCCAGATACAACATCCTCTTGGGTTAATGCAAGTATGGCACTTGAGGAATGCAAAGCCAAATGCTGGGAAAATTGTTCTTGTAATGCTTATTCTAATTCAGATATCAGGGATGGAGGTAGTGGTTGTGCTATGTGGTTCGGTGAGTTAATTGATATAAGTAAGGTTCCCTTTGATGACCAACATTTATATATTCGCCTTGCTTCTCCAGAAACAGGTGTGGCTTCTTAGTGATCATTTTTCAATCATCTTTTGGTGCTTTAGCATCCTCAACTTTTTGTCTACTGACTCTTGGTACATTTCTTTGTGAAGCTTTACATGATGGAACTAACCGAAATAAGACAAAGGTGATTGCTGTAACGGTGACCACTGTATTGGCTGTTGTGATGCTTCTCACTGTGTTTTACATTTACATGCGCAGAAGAAACTCTATAGGTAAACATTCCAAATGCAACTGCCTTTACTTTTTGCCCCCATTTTCCCATCTTCTTATGATGTCTAGTGTTTGTCTGAAGGATAATTGAACTTGAGTGAGCTTTATGTCATTATGTTTCCGTAAGAACAGAACGGTTTCCTTTCCTTATTTTTTTTCACATATTTGTCTCATTTAGTGTCTTAAAGTATGCTATGAAAACCTTGTTAACTGTAAACAATGAGAAAGGCTCCTAAGGAAATATGGATCTAAAAATGACATCGCCTAAATAGCTAATACTACTAATACACTACCTTCGGGCCTAAATAGCTAATGCTACTAATATACTAGTATTTTTTTATTTATATATTTCATCTAATTTACGAAAATGAGCTAAGAAAGAAAACCTTGTTAGCAGCAAACAAGAAAGAAGGTTCTAACGGAAATATGGAGCTAAAAACGTTGATAGCAGTAACCAATGAAGACGGCTATCAAGGAAATATGGAGCAACGTATCTATGATCTTGCTCTAATAGCTAATGCTACTAAGAACTTTTCACCAGACAACAAGCTTGGCCAAGGTGGTTTTGGTCCAGTATACAAGGTAAGCCCGCAATTAACTTGTTAGTAAGAGTAAAATATTACAATTAATCTTCTAATTTATGATGTTACATGTTGACAATCATTTATATGGTGTAAATATGGTAGGGTATACTCGCAGATGGACAAGAAATTGCAGTGAAACGATTGTCACAGAGCTCCTCCCAAGGTCTTAGTGAATTCAAGAATGAAGTCAATTTGTGTGCCAAACTTCAGCACCGCAATCTTGTTAAGGTTCTTGGTTGTTGTATTCAAGGAGAGGAGAAAATGCTTATATATGAATACATGCCCAACAAGAGTTTAGATTCATTTATTTTTGGTTCGTGTGCCCAATCAGTAGATTTTAATACTTTTCTTTTATTTCTAATCGGTGAATTATAAGTATCAGTACATTAAAATTTTGTAGGTTCTAAAAGTAAATTTCTTGATTGGTCCAAGCGCCTTCACATTATCCATGGAATTGCTCGAGGGCTTATGTATCTTCATCAAGATTCTAGATTAAAAATCGTCCATAGAGACCTTAAAGCGAGTAATATATTATTGGATGGTGAATTGAATCCAAAAATCTCAGATTTTGGATTGGCAAGAATATTTGGAGGTGATAAAATTGAAGATAATACAAGGCAAATAGTTGGTACATAGTAAGTATACCTTATTACATTTTGATTTTGTATATCTGCATATTACTGAATTAGATACTAACTACTTTATAACTTATAATAGTGGTTATATGGCTCCTGAATATGCAATTCTTGGAATATTCTCGGTCAAATCTGATGTGTTTAGCTTTGGAGTATTACTATTAGAAATAGTGAGCAGCATGAAAAACAGAGGGCCCTTCTTGTCAAGCCAAAGTATTAATCTCATTGGACATGTTAGTAACAAGGTGCCTAACTTTTCTCTTATCTTTACTGAAATTGGTAACTGATTCTATGTTTCAAATTGTTGTAGGTATGGAGACTGTGGAATGAGGGAGTTCCACTAAAATTTGTAAATGAACATTTGGAGAGGTCTTATATTGAATCAGAAGTACTGCGATGCATCCACATCGGTCTTCTTTGTGTGCAATACAATGCTGATGATAGGCCAGACATGACATCTGTGGTTATAATGTTGAGTAGTGAGGGTGTGTTGCCTGAGCCTAAAGAACCTGGTTTCCTTTTGGATCATATTCCAGTTAGGGCAAAATCTCCTGAAAATCATGCAACTCCTTCAAGTAATGAAATATCTATAACGTTAGAAGCTAGGTAAACTCTTTACATCTTGGTTTTGGAGTTTGGACCACTAATGAGCATATATAGTCTTAAAAGTCAGACTAGCATTTTGCATTAATGTAAGATGATGTTGATTCAAAACAACTTAGTTGGGCATTGTGTTGGATGTTACTAATTTCTTCTTTGAGTTGTGGTTTTTCCTTCTATAAAAAAAATTTGCACTGATATAAAAGAATCCATCAGGCATGAGAATTGTACGAACTTGTAGTGCATTGGGGAACAAGAGTTTTTATTAACATTAGCTTTGGGAAAAGTTGGAATTGACTTGGAAAAAAAAAACAGAGTAGGTAGCTAGCAAATTTTAACTTAAACATCCCTAAAATGAACCCTTTTTTTTTCTTGCCTATACAAATTTAATGGATCTAAAATATCTTATTTTGACTTATTTAACCCCATCATATTTTTATATTTTAACTTTTGTCCATGATACTATAGTTCACTTGCATTCTTAGCTCAATCCTCTTGCTATGTTCCCGTCTTGTACTCAAATGTCCATTCTCTTCTCTTACTGCCTGAAATGCTTCTTCAGTTTGACTTTTTAAATAAATTTAATGAAAATGTTGAAGAGAGAGAGAGGTAAACAATGTTAAAATGATTAAGGATATAATAGTTCATGTATTATTATTTTTCTTCCCCTCCATTTCAATACCAAATAAGATAATATTAGATTTTCTCTCACTCGCTCTCTCCTATCTATTATTTTCTTTTTGCTAAACTAATCTCTCAATCATACTAAAACAAAAATACATGGTGGAAAATTATAGTTCTCTTCTCTTCTCTTATACCTTAGTGAGCTATTGGCATTCACTAATATAGGATTTGTGTAATATCCCGAATTTTAAGATTTAGAAGCTTGAGAATAAGCCTGAATTAAGTGGACTGCTAAGCCCTAGTTTAGTAAGAGTCATAGGAATGAGGATTTGCTGCCAATGTATTTTTCCATTGTGACAGTCTTCTTATAGCATATTTTTAAACAGGCAAATAATTTCCAAAAATTGTGAAATTTTTTGGGATGAAAATAGACATCCTAAGCTTTAATTTGATAGGTAATATGAGATCTTTGAACTTGAGAATTGAGAGATATGACTTTTCAAAGTTAGACCCTGTTTTTGGAACCAATTCTGGAACAGGTCAGGTTTAACGAATTTCTAGGAATTTTGAGCTTCTAGTTGGCTAAAGTTATATTTTTCTTTGAAACAAGACTCAATAAGGGTTTCATAGCCTTTAGAATTACTCTAATTCAATTTCTACAAATAAAGTTATGATTTTTCAAAGTTTGGTCAGAAAATCTGTTAGAATTACCAACTATTGCGAATTTGTGGAAAAAATGTAATGGCAATTATGTAAATTGTGGAATAAAGTAAAAGCCCATATTTTCCCTTTATTGGTGGATATTTGCTATTAAAATATTAAAGGAGAAGGAAAATATTAACTTGGATACAAATGGTACCAAGTGTCATTATCTTGAGCCAAGGAATTAAATAGGAATTTATGAAGATAAGAGCACATGTTGGAATTAGGCATAAAATATAATATTTTGTGGAATTGGATGAAGTGATCAAAGGAAACCCATTTGGTTCATTTAGGGCCCTAAAGTGGCGTTTGTTTGGGCTTGACAAGAGGAAGGAAGTTGGTTCAAATGTAATGGGAAGTTATGACATAATTAAGAAGGGATAAAGCCAAAGAAAAATCACATATCATAAACCCTTAAAATAATATATTTTAAAGAGAGATGAAGAGATACTTTTTAAGCTATCATCTTCATCTTTTCTTCATTTTCATTTAGCATCACAAATATAGAGAGAGAGAGAGAGAGAAGAGCTTTGAGAGACTTAGAAAAAGAGAGCTTGAGGAAGCAAAATCTAATGTAAGTATTGTGATTTTAAGAGTTCATCCCTTCTATCTTGTGTAGAATCTCTCCTAAGTCATTTTCCTCCATGTAAATCATGTGCAGCAAGCAAACCATCAAGGGAAGAGAGAGAGAGAGAGAGAGCGGGAGGATTCCTAGAGAGAAAGTTTAAGAATCAAGAGGTAACTTCAAGAACTTTAATCTTTTTGGTAATATGATGTTGTTGTTGTGGTTCTTGACTTGATTTGTAGATTATTTGGTTATTTTGAAAATTTGGGATGTTGAAACCCTAAGGAGTTGTACTGTCCAAATTTCTCAAATCATGTCTAATAAGTGTTTAAAAGGTTTAATAAGTGATTAGGAGTAAAAAAGGAAGGAGTTTTAAGGGTTAGATCAACAAAGTCACATTTTCCCTTTTTAGGGTTAAGTTTTGGCTAGCATGAGAAATAGGGGAAGGAGCTGGAATTTCATTAATCTGATAGTTCCATTGTGTTCAGGAGGGAAAATTGTGTAGAGTTGATGTTGATCATGTTGTGAGAAAAGCCCTAGAAAGTGAAATGACAAAAATACCCCTAAAACCCTAAGTAGGGGCTTTTAAGGGCAAAACTGTCATTTGGTAATATTTTGAAAAAACCGAGGTCAAAAATGAATTTTACATACAAAACTGTGTAGGAATAGCCTGGGTCAAAATTTTTGGAAAAGTACAGCCGGATCGAGTAAAAAGGGGCTTAGACCGGGTCCCTATGGGCATTTTGGTAATTTAACATATTTAGATTAATATAACCAAGAAAAACAATTTGGAAGGGTCTAAGGTGATTCATGAATGGATATTAACTTAATTCTTGTAAACTTAGAATTTTAGGACCAGACTGTTGAGCCCAAGCCAGACCAAAATCAGGACTCGTTTTGCATGCAAAAAGTGGTTTAAGGTAGTAACTCTATCTTTCGTAAAGTATGTGAATGTTTTATATATTTGTGTATGCCATCTTTTGTGATATAATTGATGAACACTGTTTTGTCCAGGAGAGCAATTGTGTGTGGAGGCACACTTATACGGTTGTGAGCAAGAACCCAACCGAGGTATTTACGGGTTGTGGGGGATTGAGCCTCTAACTCATGTATACATGCCGTGATGTTGTTTGTATTATTAATATGTTGCATAACATGGAGCATGACAAATTTAATTTTCGCATTTTATATGATTGGTTGTATGTTAATACTGAGATTTTTTTGAATCTCACCCTTTTTCAAATATAAAAATTTATCCAGCTAAAGGAAGAGACTCGAAGGACAAAGATGTGAGTATATTGATAAGTGTATGTGACTATATTGATAAGTCATAGAGTGGTTATTGACAAGTCTATCTATGTTAACTAAACTAACTCCAATTGATAAGAGTATGTCACTATATTGACAAGTCATAGAGTAGCCATTAACAAACTCATCTATCTCACTGAGGTTCGCAAGGACATTCTTTATAGAAGATTCTACACTTGAACTTTGTTATAGAAGAAATACACTGAAACTTTTTTTATATTTTTTCTAGTATTTCATCTGAGTGAGATTTTCCAAAAAAAAAAACAAATTACCCTCCATTTTCCTATGCAACTAATTGCTAATTCTATTACAGCATGACTCAGTCTCATCCACTTCATCCTCTTGGAGGGAACTTAATTGGGTTCGGAAGATGGAAGCTCAGAACTTTCCGCGAACTGAAGCAGCGAAATCAGGTACAATGGTGTTTTATAATGTGCTTCAGTTTTTAGCATTTGAGGGCCTGATTGAGTTGGAGTTTGAAAAACATGTTTACGAAAGTCAAGCTAAAACTTTTCTCATATATTTACCTTATATACCATAAATCATATTAGAAAAGCAGTTTTTACCACTAATCCAAATAGGCATCTAGTATCCATTCCATGTTTGAGCCTCATTCCAATTCCAGTCTTACGTTTTAACCCCTTTCATTCCATTTCCAATCGATATTAGCCTAGCTGCGACTTTTGGTTCTATTATTGGCCGAGAAAAACTTAATCAGGTGGATTAGAGCAAAGATTTTGCTATCTATATGCAGATAAGAAGAAGCTGTCGAAAAAGTAGTTTATGAAATTGACTTGCCCAAAAAAACAAAAGAAAAAAAGACTGAAAACATAGGCATTCCACAAATTTTGACTTGGGCCATTATGAAACGAAACCTTTCATGTTTTTTGCGACCTTTTACTATCTGATTTGTTTAGGCTTCAGCTGGTAGAAATGATTAAAAAACGGTAATTTCCTTTACATTAGGACAAGCACAAAACAATCTGATGGTAGAACTCAACTATGTTGAATATCATCCACCAAAACAATATAAAATAAAATAAAAGGCCCGTGCCTTCCTTCCCTGAACCTACTACAAGGATTTGATTTATCTCAGTACATATGCAAGGATCTGTTATTTTGTTGACAGAGAGAATTACATTGAATTTGAAATTTGAGTTTGGAATTCTGTATATGATGTCACAATCTTATTCAAAAATTTGAAAAAGTCATGTCTTATCCTTGCGTTGAAAATTAAGTTCTCTGCCGTGTAGTTAGTACAGTTTTTCTGACTTCAATAGAACCAAGTCAACCTGCACGGTTCTGGTGGGCTGCCCTTCCAACATGTTTCACATCAGGATCAGTGGTATATTTACTTTTTATAGCGTAAAACAATTCATTAAATCAATGGCTATCCTTCCTTCTTTACTTGTTCTTCCCAATCTGCTTTTGTTCTTTTAGAATCCCATACATTATTAGAATATATTATTAGGAATCCCATAATTATAAGGCTTAATTAAATCTAAAGATTATAGGAGATAATTGTTAGGATATTATTTTCAAATTTCAAATCTAGATCTCCTTAATAGATTGGATTCTCTCGTGTATAAATGTAATTGCCCTCTCATCGGAATACATAACAATTATTCTTATCTGATTATCTTCATGGTACCAGAGCTGTTTGAAAATAATTAGAGTTAATATTTTTCCGGCGCCGTCACTAGAACCCAGTCTTTTCTAGCACCGTCAAGCTTCCCGGAAAATCCCTTCAGAGCATCTTGCCAGTTACTCCCATATGTGATCGTCAAGCCTCATCGGAAACCATGCTTACGCTCAAAAGTTCCATCATCAAGCTGTTCCCTCCCTGTTGTCAACCCAGTCAGATTGAGATCGGCCGCTGTCAAGCTGTTCCCTCGTTGTTGTAGACCTAGTCCGAGATCGATTGTCGTCAGATTGTCTTTCCCAATCCGTCACCATCGGCCTTCTCATCTTGCTGACATTACACTCATGGACCAAACTATCATTTGGAAATTTGGTAGGACCAAATTGTCATTTGGAAAATTTGTTGGACGAAACTGTAATTTCTGAAATTTGAAACCCCAAAATGACATTTTCATTGACCAAATTGTCATTTGGAAAATTTGTTGGACTAAACTATAATTTCTGAAATTTGAAACCCCAAAATGACATTTTCATTTTGGTCTTGTGCCTATTTGTGTGGTATTCAATAAATCTCAAGTCAGATTGTTCCACTTAATCTCCTCAATATGTCTATAGATTCTGATGCTTCCTCTCTTTGTATGCTACAAGTTAGTGCTAATGACATCTCCACTGCTCTTCTTGTTTTTGACAATTATCAGGAATAGTTTCAATCCATGATTCTTGCTCTCGATGGAAGGGATAAACTTGACAACTGGTGAAGCTAAAATGCCCCCAAAATCAGAAACAAAGGCGTTTTGAACATGGAAATTTGAGAATGCATTAATGTCCTCTTAGCTGATCAATGCGATCTCATCCCCAATCAAAAAGAGTTTTATGTATCTTCCTTCAACAAGAGAAATTTGGAAAGCACTTCGAGAAACATACAACCCCATGGGAAACAGGTCCCGCATATTTGATGTTATGAAAAAGGTATGGGATCTGAAACAAAATCACAGGCCTCTTGATGAATACTACCTTGCAAAGTCCGCTCTTTGGCAGGAGTTTGATGCTCTGAAGGTTAAAGTTCATCATTGCCAAGTTGATGCTTCTAAGGATTACAAAGAAAAAGAAGAAGAGCGAGTATATGAGCTATTGGCTGGTCTTGATGTGACTTATGATGATGTTCGGGCTCAGATTGTTGGCCAGGAACTCTTGCCTTCTGTTCGTAAAGTCTACACCATTGTGCGCAATGAAGAGGATAGGCACAAAATCAATGCTTCATAATACTTCGACTGGTGGTGCTCCTGAGGCCTCAGCTCTTGTTGTTCGATCCACGGAATCAAAAGGTTTCAAAGGTCGTCCATTCTGTGATCATTGCAAGAAACAGGGGCACACAAAAGACACTTATTGGGACATCCATGGTAAACCTGCTGATTGGAAGCCCAAAAAGGGGAAAGGAAGAGGCAATGTGGCTGAAGTTTCAAAAGGTTGTGAGACCTCACAGAATGATCAGCTGAGTAAGATCATGGAAATGCTTGCTGCACTTCATACTACAAAACAACCTATAGCTATGGTAAGAAGAGGTAATTTCTTGCAAGCCTTGGATACAATAAAAGGTCTGTGTACAAGTAATTGCTAGATTGTTAACTCAAAAACCTCTAACCACATGACTGATGTAACATCCCAAATTTTATTTTTAATATTTAAGTAACAATAGGATGATATTTATTATCTAAATAAGGTTTAGAGTATATTAAATTTATTTGTTCTAAGTGTAACAAGATTATTTTTAAGGTGATTAGAATTTACTATGTAAATATTGAAGTAAGAAAAATTTAATCAAAATATAATTAATAATTTCTATAAAAAAAATTATTACAAATAAATAATATATATATATATATATATATATATATAACGAAAACAAAAAAATTGGTTAGTGCGCTTGGTGCTTTAATGATGAAGATGACAATGTGCCACTACCTACTTTTATATTTATAAAGAAAAAAAAATATTAAAATTTTTTTATGTTAGTATAATACCCCTTCTCCATACACACTTCACGCATCAAATTTTGCATGAAGTGTTGTGCAGAAGGTGTGTGATGAGGCTCTTGAAAAGACCATTTCTCCAAGCAATAATTATCCTTAATGGTTTTACAAAATCTGGTTATCCAGTAATGATTGAAAACAATTTCTTTTTTCAAACATATCGGAGTTCAAGGCACAAAACTTGCCTACAAACCCACTACAACGAAATCCGTTACTTTGGGCACACATAATAACATGAGAAATCATAGCCCATGTGTAACCCCCTTCGTAATCATATCCGAAATACAACATTAGAGTGAAATAGAGACCAATAATAATCAAAATTCATTTACATTCCCCATCCTTAAGATATGGTTTTCACAAATTCTTTAACAAACACTTTAACCTGGTCTCACATTCACATTTCGAATACAATTATATTGCGAAGATAATTAATATTCATAATATATCAGAGTGCACAATAATAATACCGGCAAACCCGGATTCATATCTTCACTAAAGGTTTATAGGCACATACGCCCTTTACAATTTCTCAACGGGGATTACTCAAATCCATCTCTAATACATAACCAAATAACCCAATAGACATCCAAACACATATACATCCAATATCCAATTACACATTCTAATCTATCATCCGAACATATACAATTATCCCAGCAAATAATGATAACCAACTACCAAATCCAAATGCCCATAAGGGATTCTTGCCACCCCTAGTCGCTTGCTCCTTCCTTGAGCCACTTGTCCTGTCTAAAATATTGGTAGGGGAGGGTGGGATTCTAGAGAATCCCAACAAACAGATACCAATATGCATGCAAGATAAGTGTTTAATGCATGACATGCTTGCATCACAATAACTCGTGTTCACATAATGATATATCCACATGCTCAATGTTTCAACAACATACTCATGGCCATAGCATAAATAGAAACAGAGCTTCAATCATTCATATATGTTTCACATAATTAAGCAAAGCAATAACATGCATCAATACACAAATACAAATATTAATACATGTAGGAGAGGTAAGTTCCCTACACTTTTCTTTCCACATATGCTCCAGCATCGGCTACTCACGATCTGAGCGGATATCAAACCATGATCAGGGAGAATACCCAATCCTATAACCAAATCAAGGACATACGGTTATTCTCTTTTCCAAATTCTCATTTGCATAACACTTAAAGTTGGTTACCATTCATGACCTTTAGGTGGCTAATCAAAGCCTAAACACATGCCTAAAGGATTGGGAAATACTTGACCAAAGGTCACCTTTTAAAAGTCCAAAATGCTGATTTTTGGGGTTGGCCGCGGCCAGCACCCATGGGCCGCGGCCAATGGATGCACAAAAGGTCTTGGGCTGCGGTTCATAACTTTTGGCCGCGGCCAAGAAAATTCTGTTTCCTGGCTGAACTTCCAAAAATCATAACTAATTCTAGAAAACTGGAAATGAGGTGATTCCAAAGCCAAATGAAAGGTACTTAAGTTCTCTTTCTAGGAAAAATATATACCATTACTGGAAATCACCACAAAATTCCATAATTACACAAAACTCAACACTACACCAAAACAGAGTTCTGTTTCCATCCCAAACTTTGGACAATCCTATCTCCCAGAATAATAAACTAAATGACACAAAATATATGGCCATTTTGAATCTTGGGATGTGAAATTTAATACTGGAAAGTTTCACAATTTTCTGAAATCATTTGGTTATTCAAAACATCCACACAAATAAACTATCCAGAACAGAGTTCCAAGGGAGAGATTTTTCAACTTTTCTATCAAAGTGTTCAATGACTCCAAAATCAATAACCAAACTTATTCCCATACAATTTTCTACAAGGAACACAATGGTAACCTCAAAATGACCAAAATCACAACCTATCAATATGCCCTATTTTGACCAAAGCACAAAATCAACACAAAAGGTGCCAAACTTTACATTTAGGCTTCAATTCAATTCTATCAATTCAAAACACTAAACAATGCACCATTTCCATAACAACAACATACCATACTCCCCAAGACCCTAAATCACGAAAATTAGGGCTCGAATTCCAGAAATTCAAGGCCCAACCAATGGCCACAAAACTTATATGAAAATGAAGCTTTCACTCACCTCAACAACTTTCCCAAAGAAGCTTCTTGATTCTCCAACTTGTACATTTTCGTGATTCCTCAAATCACCACCAATGGAGAAACTACAACCATAGGATGAAAGCTCTTAACAAGAGGAACAACTTTATAGAAGGAAGTTTTGGCATTAGAGAACAAGATCTTACCTTTTGTACAAGCTTTTCCTTCTTCCTCTTTGTTCTCTAATGGCGAAAATGGAGAGAGAAGAGAGAGATGAGTGTGTGATGATGAAGATGAGGGTGAGGTGCAGAATTTCTGCCCCTCCCAAGCCCTTCTATATGCATAAGAGAGAGAGAGAGAAAAGAGGGAAAATGAATAAAAAAAAATGGTGTTTTGACTTTTCACCTCATCTCTCTTCATCATCAAGTGACACTTGTTCACATCTTATGCATTCTCATAAAGTAAGTAGCCACTTGGTTACTCTACTCATTCCATTAGCCATTTAGTTACATATCTCATTTCTCTTAATTAGTAATTAATCTCTTCCATTAATCACTAATTTAGAGCCATTCTTTCAATTTTCCCAAAAATTATGGCATATTAATTAAAATTTCCATACAACACATATTTAATTCCTTTCCTCTTCTTTATACGCCATTTACCCTTATTTTAGCCCAATAATTATTTCATAACATAATTATGCTAAAATACAAGGTGTTGGGCATTTCCAATAATAATTCGGATCTCAAATCCACATAATCATTCACAAGAATTGTAATTAGCCCTTAATCGAAATTTGGGGCGTTACACCATGAGTCTTATAATACTGAATTCCACAATTAAGATTCCATACAACAACAATTTCCAACACATATGGTTGTGAGTCCATCAAAATATCAGAGTACAAAAGTAAGGCCTCAGGCCTAACAAAAGTTAAGCAGTGATCCCAAAACAGTTATCCATACAGTAAATATAATATCTTAAAAACGTAAGATGTCCTATAATGGCAATATAGAAATTAATACAACACCAATACCATAAGAGGCCTACAGGATTCTTAAGGTCTATGCCCTGGTTTCTTCCCTTGGCCTCTAGCCAAGTTAGGGGTCTCACCTGAAAAATTATTGAGGAATGGATTGGAATGAAATGAAATGAGAGAAGTAACTTTTAAAATATGAAACATCATACACACACCAATTGATAATAAGAATAGCTAGCATAAAGTAATAATTATATGAATATAATAGATATTTGAGATCTATAATTTGATGGAGAAACATTTGTTTTCTTTCTATGTAATGGACTAAGGCCGTGACTTTGAAAGAAACGTTAAGGGTAATTTTTATCCATGTGTGTGTGTATATATATAGAAAAGTAATGTCTACATATAAACATAACTGTACTTTTTCAAGTTTGAAGCAACAACTATTCCTGTTACATGATATTAGCCAAAGAGATTCCTAACAACTTTTTGAAAAAAATATCATAACACAAACATCTTACGTTAGTAATGCAAAAAAACCTTTTACTGGACAATGCAAGTTTTATATGTTCTCTTTTGGTCATTACCCAAAAGTTATAAAGCTATCAAAAAGAATAGCTGCCGATTTCAACATGAAAGCTAAGACATCATATCATAGTCACTATGTAAAAAAATATATTTCATACCACCTACAAGGTAAAAAGGATTGCTTAATGAAAGAATGCAATTTAAGTAGACAAGTCTCCATGTCATCCTCAGATCATCTCATTGAGCCGAGTACCTGTCAGAAGTCCAACAAAAAGATTATGACACAATCCCACAAAATATGGAACTAGAAGGTCTTAGTACTACATGTCATTCAAATTTGAAACCCAATAGTTTTGTGACCTACAAATAGGAAATTATCTTCAAAGGATACACTTTCATGTTACACTTTACCTCAGTTAAAAGAATACAAATTCAGCAGCTAAAACTACATCCTCAATAAGGAATGGGAAGATCTTAGTATTATATGACATTTAAATCATAAACCCAATAGTTCTAAGGCTTCCAAATAGAAAACTCACTCACCAAAACTTCTCTCATAGCTAATCAAAGCTTCCACAAAAAGATGGGTTGTAGCCTCAAAGTTTCACAGACCACTTGAGATAGTGAACACTTATATAAAAGCCAACACATTTTTGAGCTACTTAGGTAGCCATTGGAAGCTCAAACAATTGCCTTTGAGATTAGGAAAGCTAGACCAATCAACATCGTTCAGAAAATGTGAAATGCTGAAATAAGGGTCTTTGCTCCGGCCAAAAATACTTTGGTCGCGGCTAAGAGGTGTCATAAACATTTAGGGTGTGTTTGGTTCGAGAGGAGGGGAGGGAAGGAGAGGGGGGTTAAATTACCTTTTTGGGTTGAAGGTATTTAAATTTTGGGTTGGGAATCCAAAATTTAAAGGGAATGAGAGGGTAAATTTTGGGTAGGAATTCAAAATTTAAAAAAATGAGAAAGTAAATTTTAGGTTTCTCCCATCCAAAATTGTAATTTGCCACCCCTCTCCTCCCCTTCCCTCAAACTGAACACACCCTTAGGCCGCAACCGAGCAATCCTCTAGCCGCGGCCAAGAAATTCTCTGCTTCTTGGCTCAACTTCAAAAAATCATAACTAAATCTACAAAACTCCAAATGGAGTGGTTCAAAGTTCTATGGAAATCTATTTTAAGTGTAT
This sequence comes from Inga leiocalycina, assembly GCA_963242795.1. Lineage (NCBI taxonomy): Eukaryota > Viridiplantae > Streptophyta > Magnoliopsida > Fabales > Fabaceae > Inga > Inga leiocalycina. The sequence continues at coordinate 53,173,205 of OY725329.1, forward strand.
TTTCATGGAAAAATACCCAAAACTAGTGAATATTATCAAATTTTGCCCAGAAATTTGCAAACCCTCCCTTATTCCAAATTACATTGCAGAAACATAATCTGACAGCAACTAATTTTAAAAATTCATATCTCTTAATATACTAATCTAAATAATGCCTATTATATATCAGATTAAATCTTAGCATGTATATTTTTATTTTGGAAAGTTTCATGATTTTTGAACAAGATTATATTACTCAAAAACACAACACAACCAAACTACCAGAACCTGGACGTCCATAATTTCCCCTGTTTCTGACTTAAATTTCAAAAATCATAACTCTCTCTATAGGTACTCAATTGACACATTCTTGGAATCATTCTAAAGCTATGGATGTCTAATATATTCCTGTAAAATGTCATAAATATTGAATAATTTTTGCTTGGTCAAAACTCAACAAAAAGATGACTGTATTTCAAAAATGTCAATTTTGACAATCTGACTTCAAAAATCAAGAACTCATTCATTTTCACTCCAAATTCTACTCCTCTTGATTCTATCATCAACTATACGTCTTGAAATTCCTATACAAAAAGACCCAATCAAAAACTCCATCTATAGCCTCTGTTTAAGTTTCTACAACTTTCCGGTAGATACTCTATTTTTCGGACAGCAAAATAGGGTAATGAAAACTAACATGTAACCATGATTTTATACTCTGAATCTCACGAATTTTAACTCTATACTCTCCTACACATATGTCTTGAGGTTAATGATCCCATTTCAGAACCAAAGGACCCTAAACTAAACCCCAAAATCGACACACAACCACCATATTTAACCCTGTTTGGTGACAGCAACTATTTCCAGAATTACACAACTTCTTGCAGCCATAAATCTTCATGAACAGCCCAAACAAACGAAATAACAATGGGAAGAGATAGAGAAGACTCACCTATACATGTTTATGATTACGTGTGAAGTTTGGAGCTTCCTTCTTCCTCTGGTTTTTCTCTCTCTTACTCACATCTCTCTTTCGTTCTCTCTTTCTCAATTCTGATTCTCTTGTTTTCTTTTCTTTAGCCAACGCGGTGAAATGAGAGAGTGAAGAAGAGTGCTATATTTATTGACTCATTGGGTGATAAATGTGTATGTGCTGTCCATATTTGGGTGGAGTGTGTGTGTACGTTGAAGAAGCCTCCATGTGTCCAAGAGTGTGTGTGTTTGTCCAATAGAATGCCATATCTCTCTCTGTGTGTCTTGTGTCGGTAGCTTTATATATATATATATATATGTATGTATATTTTTATCCTATTAATTATACACACTAAACCCTGATTTTTCCCCTTTGTCTAATTTAAGATTCCTTAAATTTCGTACGTTCCATAATTTGATTTATTATTTGATTATTGTTCCTCAAATTTTTTTTCGGGAAAATAGGCCTTTAATTCCCAAAATTAATCTCTAACACTATTTAAAATTTCTTTTTAGAAAATTTTGCTTTTTACTAAATTGTTGAGATATTACACTATGTGCCAGTGCTCAAGAGGACACCAAAGAATTGGGATGCTATGGATTGGACTAAAGGGTGTGTTCGAAGTGAACCGTGGAGATGTAAGGTGAAAAACAAAGGTAATTTTGTCAAATTTAATGGGCTAAAGTTTCCAGATACTACAAACACTTGGGTTAATGAAAGTATGACACTTGAGGAGTGCAAAGCAAAGTGCTAAGAGAATTGTTCTTGTACTGCTTATGCTAAATCAGATATCGTTAGTAATAGTGGTTGTGCCATTTGGTTTGGTGCTCTAATTGACATAAGGGAGCTTTCCTTTAAAGCTGATCAAGATCTTTATATTCGCCTTGCAGCTTCAGAAACAGGCCAGCTGTGATTTTTTTAACATATTAACTTTATCATTTTTTGGTTCTTAAAAACCTTAATATTTTGTGTATTAACTATATCTGGTAATTTCCTTGTGAAGCTGAAGTTAAAGATGATGGCAGGAATAAGACAAAGGTGGCTGTGGTCATAGCTACCATTGTATTTGCTTTTGTGATGGTTTTCACTTTCGTCTGCATTGGCAAGAGCAAAAGAAATTCTAGTGGTAAACATTTACAAAGTTTTAAGTTGTTTAGAACGATCCTTTTTAGTATTTTATTTGCAATTAGTAAAAAGCAAGCACTACTTGCTATGGTTATTAGATAAATTAGTTCATGGGAGTGAAAATAAGGATATCTTTGTCAGAAGGAAATGTTGAAGACTCAAAAGGAGATATGGAAATTCCTTTCTATGACTATGATGTAATAGCTAGTGCTACTAATAATTTCTCATTCAATAAGAAGCTTGATCAAGGTGGTTTTGAACCTATATACAAAGTAAACATGAAATCAATTGATGAAAATAAGTAATATTAATTTGTTTTTATCAATTCATTTGTCATAGATTGATCATCATCTATCTAATGTAAGCAGGGTACATTAGCAGATGGGCAAGAGATTGCTGTGAAGAGGCTTTCAAAAGGTTCTCACCAAGGAATGAAAAAATTTAAGAACGAAGTTATATTGTGTTCCAAGCTTCAACACCGGAAACTTGTTAAAGTTCTTGATTGTTGCATAAAAGGAGAGGAGAAAATGCTTATATACGAATACATGCCTAACAAGAGCTTAGATTCCTTGATTTTTGGTTTGTTTACTATTGCATAAATATATACAAGTAAAATTATCCATTTTTAGTTCATGTTAAATAGGTATGCTAAGTACTGTGACTTCAATTTCATAGGTTCTATATCTCAACGTAATATGCTAGATTGGTCAAAACGATTTGGAATAATATGTGGAATTGCTTGTGGGCTTCTTTATCTTCAACAGGATTCTAGATTGAAAATTATCCATAGAGATCTTAAAGCCGATAATGTGCTATTAGACAATGACATAAACCTAAAAATTTCAGATTTTGGTTTGGCAAAGATCTTTGGAGGAGATCAAATTGACAATAATAGAAACAAGGTGGTTGGTACATAGCAAGTATTCTTTAATTGAGTGCTAAACTTTATTGTAACTATTCTTTAATTGAGTGCTAAACTTTATTCATTCAAATTATGAGATATGGTAAAAACTCAGTTGTGACTTCTTTCAATGGATATATGGCATTTGAATATGCCTTTGATGTAATATTTTCGATCAAATCTGATGTATTTAGCTTTGGAGTACTACTATTAGAGTATCTAATTATGTTTTAGCTTTTTTTGTTCCAATCTTTAATGAACATGAAAGCCATAACAAGGTCACATTTTTACTGAAACGTACTTGCAGTTATGGAGGTTGTGGAAGGAAGGCACGCCACTAAAATTGATTGATATCTATTTGGAAGCCTCTTTTGTTATATTGGAAGTGTTGCGTTGTATCCACATAAGTCTCCTTTGTGTGCAGCAGCATCCAGATGATAGACCAAACATGGCTTCTATGGTTGTGATGGTGTTAAGCTGTGAGAGTGATTTGCCTCAATCCAAAGAGCCTGCTTTCGTTTTAGAAAAGATTCCACGTGGACAAGAATCTTCTCAGAAGAATCATACAAGTTCTTCTATCAATGAAATATCTTTTACCGAGTTACATGCCAGATGATGGATTTGTAGCATACTCCTAAACGAGTACGTTGCTGATTATAGACTATATATATATAACTCTCATGGATTATAAGGCTTTGATTTGAATTCAGCATGCAGTACGTACATTGAGTGTTATATCGTTCCTTCATATATATGTAAATGTGGATGTACAACTTCTCATTCTTTTGCATTAAATTCTTCAACTGATGAAGGAGCTTCCATTTCTCACTTTCATATCTGGCAAACCTAGTTTTATAATATTCAATACTAGTCATACTATAGAAAAAATGAGTCGAGAGAAAGGGAAGGACTAAAGTAGCTTTGATATTTTGGAGATAGGGGTTTTTATGTCATTATGCTTCGACTGCCAAAAATTTTGATAAAGAAAAACAGAGGGAGAGAATGTTTATAGACTTTTGGGCCTTGGGGTGTTTACTGTTGCCCTTACTTTGATGCCTCCTCTGCTGCCCCTCAAATTTTCCAAATGAATGTTTTTTTTTCTGGTTTCATTTTACTATTAAGTTTTACATAAAATAAATGATATTAATATCTTATAAGCGAAAAATGGTGAAGTTTTTATTTTTTTTTACAACATAATTTTCCAAAAAAAAAACTCTGAAATTACCTCAAGTGTTTATTCATGAAATGGCGAATAGGCTTAAATTTCAACTCCGGTAATTAAGGCACAGTTGGGCTATAATTTGTATTTTCTGTAGGCCTTTGTTTTTGTAATGTTGAGATTAATGTCTTCAATCATTTTTTATAAGCACGAGAGAGATTCTCACTTCCTAATCTTTCCCCAGAAATTTAAGTCAAATAGCAGACATACTAGCTATTAAATTGGAGTCCATAATTCATAGTCAAAATAATAAATATATGCATATATCGACAAGTTCGTATATGGTGTTCATTTTTTTTTCTTTGAGATTGCTTTTCTACTATCATATACATCAACCTTAGATTGTATGCAATTGATCTGCACCACATTAAATAACAAGAAATAATAAATTAGCCAATTATAAACATTATTCTTAAATAATAATTATGAATGATTTGTCCTGCATATTAGTACTTAAAAAAATGGGAGAATTCCTGAAAAGGAACCTGGAAATTGGGAAATGACAGATGAGTTTTTTTACCAAAGGTTGATTAGAAAATGTCAAACGTGATAAAGAATTCTCAACTTTTTTTTAGGAAATGACTGATATGTCATTTCCCAATTTTCAGGTTCCTTTACAGGGATTCTCCCTTCATAAAATTGATGTATTTAGGACTTTTTATTTACTTAACCTCCATGCAAGAATAATGAATGGCTTAACCTGCATCACTATTATTAAGGCCATTTTTGACCTATTCTTAAGGTATCTAGTTGCAGTACTCACCGGTAAGAATGAAAGCAACACAATACTATCACAATGCTAGTCATAAATGGAAAGCATCACTACTACAGACAACGCTTTTAATATCCGTTTTTTTAACCCTTTTAATGTCCAAAAACATAGGGACGTATATGCCAGGGTCATAGTAATGTTATGATACGGCATCCGTTATAAAAAGGATACCTAAAGTAGGACATAAGGCGTCCCTTTTGGCAATAGGGACACCTAAAGTCCCACTTTAGACATCCCTTTTGGCAAAATGGACGCCTAAAGTGGACTTTAGACGTCCCTCCTCCTAAAAAGACATTGAAATGTGTTTTTTTAAAAGTTATTTTCATATTTTTTCACTGGCTAGCAAATATAAACAGCACAGAATCATAAAACCACAATATCCTTTACAATGTAAATCCAACAGAAATAAACCACCAATAGCTAATAAACCACAACCATAAATAAACCACCTGCAAAAACACCAATGACCAGAATTAAACCACCACTAGCTAATTAAGGCAACATCCAACAAAAACAGTTTGAAAAACATTCAGCACTAGCTAATTAAAGTGTTAAAGTCCTACTAGCTAATACCATGTACAATAACCACAACAAAGTGTCAAGAAGTTGTCTACTGCACAACTAATAACTAATATAAAGCATACTTCACTGATCTATGTGTTGAAGAAGATGTCCAGCCAAAAGATCTCTGATCAAATTAATGTCTTCATACAAGTAGGCAGCTTCATAATCAAAAATCTGTAAATTAGAAAACAAGCTTAGATAAAATCAATCAAGTGAATGAATTTATTTACAATTCAATTACAACACCAAAAATATTATCATTTGAGAATGAAGAAGCAAATACTTGTTGGAACTCGGTTGTAATTCCGCTCCGAATGATGCTATACATATAAAGTATAACATAGTACTTGCATTCAGTGCTGCCTCATTGTCGAGGGCACTATAAATCAAAAGCAAATGGTTAAAAGTAATAAAGGCATATCTAAAACGACTGTCAATGAAAGAACTTGAATTGAAACAACTTACTTTTGGATAAAACCACTTCGGGTCTCTAATAACTTTACCCTCGCATGACTCGCCAAGTATTATATATGTCTAGGTCGCACTATCATTAAAATGAAAATCAACAGAAGTTACAACAATTCATTTAAGTCAATAATTAATGAAATACAAATAAAATAACTTACGTGTCGAAGACAGATTTTGTTTCTTTGTCTAGCTTTTTACGCAAGAAATCAAACCAATACACGTTGTTGAGGTATGGACAAACAACACATAGGCTCTAATGGTAGCTATAACAACATATACAGAAATAAAGTTAGATGACAAGACAATTATATTATTAAACATCTTCAATAGACAAAATTAAATTAAATTACGTACCCTTGAACAATTGGTGCTAGATAACAACGAAATTTGGTCTGTCCCATTGCGTAGCCCACGTAGCTCGTCCTTGCTTCCAAAGTATTAGTATCCTTTATCATATTTGCAAGATATAAGAATCCATATAAATCATGTCTTTCCATGTCGATGCATATACGGTGGAAGGAGCTATAGTAGAATTAAAATGATGAACGAATTATTAAATGTATGAAACCAAAAAACCACTGCATTCATTGAAGAGAAGAAATGAAAAGAAAAATTACCGAATTGCTAATTTAACCCATCCTACATCTATCTCCTCCAACTTCATGAACTCCTTGAGATATTTTCTATTAATCGTAAAGGGATACTCTAATGTTAGGCCCATAATCCCTGGATGCATATGCAAGCCGATCTGATGAATGCCTTTGTAGAGTTATGCAGTCATGCCAAGTAGGGCCGTTTTCCCGAATCTTGCTCATCCTATTAGAACATAAAAAAATAGATTATTAGTAGAATGCCAACAGATTGCAAGTAATAGTAAGGTAGTTCCTACAATTGGGGGTGTTGCCACTGAGCCAAAAAGATTTTGAGGCAAAAGGATGAAAGATCCTAGCACATGTTGTAGTGTGGCAACCTCTTCATCAGGAACAGGAACGGTTGTACCTTCTTCCACATCTCGGACACATGTCGAAGCCACCCTACGTAAATGCTGTGGAATTTGCTTATGATGTGGTGGGTGGTAGCTTTAGTATGAATGAGAGCATCAACAACAGGACGTAGCATTGAGGCATCTAAATAGAGGATGGAAGGTTCTCTCGACCCTGGAGTAGGAGAAGGGTTTCCAAGTGGTTCCTCCAATGGGTTATAACTTCCTTTGGTGCTGGGGAAGGTCGGGGACTTCAGGGTTTTACACTTGCCACTTGCCCACTACGAATCAAACATATATTTCATTTCAGCTCGCAGCTCTGGCAACATCTCTTCTTAGAGCTTGTCGTGAAGTTTAGCCTCGAGCTCATGTTCTACTTCCTCGTGAATCTTGGCTATAAGCTCCCTATTGGGTTCAATTTGTGACGAATAATGCGACGCTCATCCAAAATACTTCTTGACACTAACTCTCCTCGGCTCCCCTCAAACACAACTGGGTGATCTGTCTTCCCAATCACCGTTGACAAGATGTCCATCAGTCCACTTAAAGTAAACGAACCTTGGCTACTTTGATCTTCGAGTTCATCCTGTAGCATACAATTTATCATAAATGAAAATTAAACACTCCTGGTATGAAAAAAATTCAAAATTAAATACTTATGCTTTAACTACTTACAATCCTTGTGGCAACCTCAGCAATAGCCGAATTTACATACTTCCTACCCTTAATCCTCCCTGCTTTCCATTTTTTGTGACACGGAGGAGGAGCTGGGGCCTGGACAACAATGCTAGGATTTGATTTGGCTGCTTTCTTCATTTTCTCCAACTCTTCCATCATCCTCCGCTCAAGCTTCCGATAACCACCATGAGACATGTAATGCTGATACTTATTTTCTGCTTGCCTCTGTGCATTTGCTGCACTTACTTCCTATGTAAGGACAATAATGAAAATTGAATCAATGATGTTAAGTATATTCAAATAAAAAGTTATATACTATGATGAAAGAAAATTTACCAAAAATTGAGGATTTTCCAGTGGTGCCACAAACAACCTCCAGTCCTCTGAAGGAAAATATGAATAATGTTTACATGGATCGTGACCCCTGTGTGCCCTTCTAATATACCTTTATGTAAGATTGTTCTTGAAATCTTTCCACCGTAGACGAACCTCCCACATCTAGTGCTTGTACATCGCCCTAGTGTATGGGACATCGTATGTTTGCTGCAAGGTAAAACATAAGATAATTATACTTGAAGCAATTGGAATAAAGCTACAAATGCAGATGTATTGAAACTTATATACCAAAATTTGTTACCAAATCATGTCTTTCATTTTTTGGGGAATGAACTTCCAATTGTCATAGATAATGCAAACTTTTCTTCGACCTAAAAAACCTAAATAGCTAATGAAATGGTCTTCCTCAGGATCAAGTTGATTCATATCAGCATCGAAGCCCACATGCAACCTCTCCTGTTGATATTTGTGATGTGCAACCAATGCGCCCATCTTTGTGATGCCTCTAACCCTTCTTCTTGCAACGGGTTCATCTCTATGCACTTCATGATCCCCATCACTTTGTGAGTCACTAGAATTGTCCATGTTCCTGTTAACACAAAAATCATTATTAGATAGGTAAATAAAATGCAATTAAATGAATAATTTAACAAGGATTAAAACAAAAAGCACACATTACTATTTTCTAAGTTAAGGTCTTAATCTATATTGTTTTTCATATTCCTTCACCATGATCATTTCTTACAACATATTCATCATCATATACCAATTCTACTTCATTTGTTCAAAGTGGATTTTTTATGAAATGTGGTGTGTCATCAAGGTTGAAGGTTGAATCACCATACTTTTGGCCATTTTCTTATTTACAGGAGCTGTCACATAAAACACTTATTTAGCTTGACTTGTAAGTGATTGAACCATATTTTTACAAGATTTTTCATGATTAATTTGGGATTTTTAATATATTTTCTGGAGCATTATTGTCTGATAAATTTAGTTAGAGATAATTGTATTAAATTAATTGTAATTAGGGGAAAAATAGTCATAAATTTGTTAATTATTCATACAATTGTTTCTTGGACTTTTGATGCTACATTTGATTAATCTTGCATTATAGGTGCTTAAGAAGAAAATTGGAAATTCAAGAGAGTCAAATTTAATATTTTGAAGATTGGGGAAAACTGTAGAAAGGGGCCCCAGATTTTGTGAAAATTACAAAGTAGTGAAGGGAATAGGGCCAGAGAAAATTACATAAAAGTACCGATAAGTTCAGAAATTATGGTATTGCCCTGCCAACATTTCAAATATTTGCACTTTAGTCCCTCCTCAAAACCTTTTTCATTTTCAAATAGGTCCTTGGTTAAAACTTGTGTTTTGACCAGGACCTAGGTTACTATGCAGGGCTTCTTCAGACACAGACGCAAGCAAGCTGAGACGATATACAGAGGAGGATACAGCGCCGAGCAAGGACCTTGGATCCTTCTGAAATCCACTTTCCTCTTCTTCAAAGTTGCCGGCGGCTTCCAGCCTCACTACTATCTCCGCTAACGACGTCCATTCATCCTCATTGAGTTGGAAGTGTGGATCTGGAGAAGAGAAGGCCGAAGGGATCTTCAACAATGTGGAGGAGGGAGTCTCAGTGCTGCAAGCAAGACTAGAGAGTTTAGATGGCAAGAGAGAGGAGGAGAAACCACTACCGTCACCACCGGCGTCTTCTCCTTTCCACCACCCATCTACCACTACCACAAGCAAGACCATTGATGTACTTGAATTTTGTGTTGAACTTATTTCCTTATGTTTTAATGAGATTATACATTGTGTGTGATTACTATGGTGTATAGTTAAGTTAATTCATATCGAGTGTCGCGATAGTGCTTTCATCAAAGAGGAAGCAAGTGCATTAAAATGATTTTCAAACACACATCAAGTGATTTTTAACAATTTATCTAAGAGATGACTATGAATGCGATCATAGGATTAGTCATTAATTACGTAGATTGGACTCAACACGATTGCTTGAGGTTTTCAATTTGACTTAATGATAAATTAACTCCTAAATTATTTTAAGAAGCTAGGAAAGCCGTTAACTTTGCTACCAAGACTCATGTCATCATTCATATTTCCAATTCCAATTCCTTTCTATTCACTATTTGAAAAGACCAAAAATCGTAGTCTTAGGATTTTAATTAAATTTTGCATTTATCTATTTTTAACAAAATCCAAAACAAATTTCCCTTGCTTTCATTGCATTTACATGACATTTAGATTACTTAGGATTCAATAAAAGGCTCCTCAAGAAGAGAAACGATACTAGGTTTGCCTATACACAATATTTGGTTAATTTTTTATTGTGGACCCTAAGGCTAATGTAAAACAAATGTCCTAATTAGCAAGATCTATCAAATAAAGTACTGTGTCTCACATCAAGATTACGCCAATATGAAAGATCAAAGAAAATTGATCTCTTCTTTCATATGTTCTTCTCTCTCGCAGTCTTCTGATTCTTATCAAAGGTGACATTGATACCTTCCACCCGACTGTAAACTTCCTCTCTAGTTAATGCCTTTGGAGCTATTCCATGCTCCGACATGTCGTTAAAATGCTTTCTTAACCTACGATATAGGTGGAACCGATGAAGAAACCTCTTATGACCAAGGTAGACCATTTTTCGTCCATGCTTAAGTTGATGGAAGTATATCTACTTCACATATCGAACATGCTTTATGCCCCTTCACATTGTACCCTGACAAATTTCCGTATGTAGGGAAGTAGTTTATCATGGTGAAAATTATTGCACGCAACTTAAAGGACTCCTTCTTATATGCATTAAACACATCTATGCCTTCCTCTCACAACTTCTTCAAGTCCTCAATTAAAGGCACTGAGTACACATCAATATCATTCCCTAGCTGTTTTGGTCCAAAACTCATATAGAAAGCATCACATACTTATATTTCATACATAGCTAGAGAGGCAAGTTGTATATTATAAGGAGAACCGGCCACGTACTATATGTGCTAGTAAGAGTGCCATACGAATTTATGCCATCTATACAAAGTGCAAGCCAAAGGTTTCTTGGCTCGCTGCCAAATTGAGGGAACATGTCATCTATTTTCTTCTATTGTGGAGAGTTAGCTGGGTGCCAAAGATATTTTCATCAAATATTCTCTAATTAGAATGTCATCTCAACTTTTGTACTTTTGTTGCACTCACAAATAAATGCTTAAACCGAGGCATTATTGGAAGATACCACAACACCGTTAAAGATTGCCTTTTAGTTGTTCCATCGCCACAACCACCATCTTTCTTCACTTTGTATCATGAAGTTTTACATTTAGGACACTCACTAAGACCTTCATACTCCTTTCTATATAGTATGCAGTCATTAAGGCAAGCGTGTATCTTTTCAAACTCCATACCATTTTCTTGGCCTCATACATATGATTTGGAAGTACATTATTGTCTGAAAACATATCACACAATAATTCATGCAACAATATGAAACTACTATCGGTCTACTCATAAGTTGCCTTTAAGTTAACCAAATGCAATATTCCTGTCAACCATGTATACTTACTCCCATGGTACAATGGTGTCTCTACATCACTTCCCAGGATGTCATATTCATGCGACTGTGCAAAGGATTCTACCTCAACATCGTGAATCATTTTCTCTATTTTATCTTCATCTATGACATTCACAACTTCCTTCTTGTGCAACGGACAATCAGTTACTTCCTCACCATACCATATCCATCTTGTGTATCAAAGATTTATTCTATCACAAAGTAAGTGATCCCTTATAACATCAACATCTCGTCGACTCTCATTTAAACAATTGACACAAAGACAAAAATACATCCCATATTTTGTTAGAGCATTCCTTTTAGCAAATTCAATAAACTCTTCTACCTCATTCTCATATTCTTCATTAGTTCTCAAAGCATTCATCCAACTATGATCCATTTTATTACCACTTAAGCCATTCCAAATAACACTCAAGTTTAGAACATTTGTCAACGATGTGATTGCCTTTTTTCACTTTTTTCAAAAAAAAGACAACATCTCCCCTTAAAAGTAAGACATCCTAAAATTTCAATAACAAACCATTTCAACTTAATTCAAATAGAACAAACTAATTGAAACAATTCAAGACAATATCAGCAATTTAATCAAACAATTTTGCATGTAACATTATTAATTGGGATATTGACATATATGGACAAATGTACATATCTAGAGGTGAGGTATTTTTTTAGATTAAAAAATTTTATATGTATATATATATTTATATGTATAGGATCATTTCCTCTTTGAACCTGTATTAGCCTGAATATAATGAATAATAGATGTTAGGCAAAGTAGTTGATTTTGTTACATACTTTTAATTTTCAATTTCTACTAAAAGGTATTTAGAAGGGATGGGAATATATCGGAAAGGAATGAAACAATTTGGTAAGAAAGAAGCTAAAATAGCTGGAGTTTGAAGGAGACATATTTATTTTTATGAAATTCATACAAAATTTTTATGCTTTTTTGGTTTTTATATATATATATATATATATATTAAATTTTAAAGAAATTTTATATAAACATTATTATTTTCGGATCATATACTAAAATTTTCTCTAATTTCTTATGCATAATAATCAAACCTCAATGCACAAATAACTATTCAAATTTTAAATATTTCAATTAATGCATTTATTTCTGAGTAAAAACAAAAATGTTAAATTAGTTCATTTTGACTTCATGCATACGTATGTAAAGTTCCAATAAAGCAAACAAAAGTTCCAATAAAGCAAACAAACATATACTTGTAAAGTTCCAATAAAAGAATTATTTCACCAGAAAAAAAAAAGTTCCAATAAAAGCAAACAAAAGTTCCATAGGTATGTTTGTAAAGTTCTAATAAAGTCAAACAAAGTTCCAAACAATCTCATTGACAAAGCTAGTTTAATGTTGTCCTATATAGCTAGACAAGGCATTATATTCAGCCAAAAAAAAAAGACAAAGCATTAAAAATAAAAATATAACCAGCTTAGAAAGGAGGGAGAGGGGTGATGATGGTGTTGGTGAGGATGGAAGGAGGACGACGGTGGAGGAGAGTGAAACGGTGGAGGTATGACAATGGAAGGAGGAGACACGGTGGAAGAAGAAGAAAGAAAGAAGATGGTGGAAGGAGGAGTGAAAGAATGGAAGGAGGAGGAAAGAAGACGAAGGTGAGTGAAATTGAAGAAGGAAGTGACGGGTTGGGTTGAATAAAGGAGGAAGAGAGGGATGGGTATGTCAAACACTTGTCTGACATGCTCTTTTCATTTGGGGGACCCTTTTAGTTTTGGGTGTCTGACATGCCCTTTTCATTTGGAGGACCCTTTTAGTTTTGGGGACACCTAAAGTTTCCTTTATGCGTCCCCAAAATTGAAAGGGACACTTAAATGCCACAAAATTTCCCTCTAAATTACAAAAATGCACTTTATTTTTTTTTTTTACGTCTCTTTTTCTAAAAAAGGATATCTTGTGGGGAAGTAGAAACTATTCCCTTTAGTAGTGCGTCTCCTTAACAACCATAAAATAATTCTATTATGAGGATGTTCTTCCTATAGGTTTTATTTGATGCACCGATTTAATATACGTCCTCCATCCCTTATTATAACTTTCAAATAAGCTATTTGTGTTATTCAAGAAAAAAGTTTAAATTAGTTAAACACTACAACAAAAGACACAATATGTGATGCTTATGTTTAAGAATACTATAGTGATTGGAAATTGTCATAAGTTTCAGCACTGTAAAAGAAAGTTATGGCGCTTCTTGAATCTAAGGAAATGACATTTCCTTTTTTTTTTAAATACCTTCCTATGGTACTTTCCCGGGGAAGGGCCATAGGAACTGCCCCGCTTCCTATGGCACTTCCTATGAAAGCACCATAGGAAGTGATGTAACTTCCTATGGCCCTTCTCCAAAGAATCGTCATAAGAAGTCTTTTTTTTAAAATAATTATGTGTAATTGTTTCCCTTTTTTTTTTAGTGAAACTCTCTGTATTTACAATCGAAATCTACAACAATTTACAATACAATCCACAGTATCATAATAATTTTTCGCAACTCACAACAAAAGAAATCATATTTGCCAACACTACATATCATAGTTAAAGTAATTGGTTCCATAACAAGCCAACAAAAAAACTACCTGTGGCGTTTATTAAATTAATTGGTTCCAAAACAATCATTTATCACACTACCAGTGACATTTATAACACATCCACCCAATTTGACCATTTCATTAATGCCATTCATAACAACTTTTTAACTATTGACAACATGTACTTCTATGGAGGATTAAACTAGTATTATTATATTTGTATAATGATACATCGTCAAACTTGCAGGTATCCTTTGTAATATTGAAGTCCCGTCTTCATCTATCAAGCATAAAAAAACTCTAGCATTTAAGTTGCTTAAACTTGAGTCATACTAGTTACTGTACATGTAGCTATATGGAGGATTAAACTAGTATTATTATATTTATAAGCTCAAAAATTAAAAAAATTTACAATGTATAGGAAGTTTAAGAAGACAAAGTTGAAACTTTAAGTAAATACCTGAAAAAAAAAACATTAAGCACACATATAAGATTCATAACAGATTTTAACTAAAAAACAAAAGAACAAAATGTATAGACTTAAGCTTTTGTATAAAAAAACAAGACTTATAAGCTAGGGAGCTTCTGTAAGAGTCCAAGACAAGAAAGAAAAAAACACATGGGATACCAAGCTTTGTACTGTAATGGAAGCGGCGACTAAATGTTGAAGAAATGTGCATGAGGAGGAGACAAGATAAAACAAAAAGTGGGGGGGGGGGCAAGGAAGCTTCTACTTGCCATTGTCAAAGAAAGGAATGAGTGGGGACATTGGCGCTATTGCAACATCAAAATAGAAAGAAGGAGTGGGTACAAAGAATTATATAGGACGAGGGGAGTGGGGAGAATGGATAAGAAAAAATAGTGGACCAATTGAGTGGGGACTGAAGGGATAAGATAAGATGGTGGAGCAATAGAGTTATGGGAAATTGGGAGCTGGAGGGCACGCAAAAAGAAGACTATAATAGTTGGGTTGTGAAAAGTTAAATAAAACCTTGTATGGTGCTTGATGTGCAAGCACCATATAAGGCCTAGGGATTTTTCAAAAAAAATTTTGCAAACAATTTTTTTTAAAAAAATTAAAAAATGTTACCCATTGCTTTCCCTAATTTTAAACAAAAAAAAATATGCAAACAATTTTTTTAAAACCAAGCATTTTGGTCTTGGTAGTGGCCTTGGTAGGCATGTGCCAAGGCACATGCCAAGGCAAAAAAAAAAGAAGTCATTCATGGCCTTAGAAGGCGCTTCATTTACTATGCATGTCCCTAATTTTCAAGTGTTGCCTTGTATGGCGTTGAACCAGGCAAGCGCTATACAAGTCCTAATGAAGGCATTGTGTGGTGCATGTTTAAAGAAGTGCCACACAAGCTTAACACTAGATGTGACACTTATAATAATAAGCGCCATAGCTTCTAAATATTTTTTTTAAAAAAATAATTATTATTTAAAGAAGTTCCACAAGAAGGGCACCATTAAATCCTTCTTTTGTAGTAGTAAAAGACAATAAATAGGTGTTATTTTTCCAACTATACATTATGTATACTAAAGAGGATAAGTGAAAGAAAATAAATGTAATAAATATAGTCAACAATAGGTAAAGTTGATAAAACATGATAAATATTTAAACAAATAAAAAAAATGAAGCTTATATCCTAGGACACACTTATTCATAAATTTTGAAGCTTATAATAAGAGACGGAGGGATTAGGTAAAAACTCTAAAGCTCATAGATGCATATTTTGTGTTAATTAGCTTAGCATCGCAATACTGAGAAACCTTTAAAAGATCAGAAAGATAAATGGAAAATTAGAAAACTTTGATAATGAAAAAGAATAATTGAATTCATGTCTTAATAAAGAATTCATAATGTCTAGTATATTACTGATCCGTCACTACTCACTATGATTTCATTGATTTTAATATGTTTAGTTAGACATATAAATTTTGGTTTCATTAATTCATTGCCTAGCTTTAAGTTTTCTACCACATGAGACGAAACTACAAGTAGGAGTATGAGAAGATGTTAAAGAAACCATTAATGTGAAAATAATGTGTATCGAAGTTCTTCCGTATGTAACATTCTGATTTTTTTTTTTCATTCTCTCTTGCGCAATTGACACCATTGGTAAGTTAAATGGTAAGGATCATGTCTTTGACTTATTTTTTTTTAGTGTAAAGGGAAATTTCATTACTGAAAAAAAAAACAGTGCAAATAAAAATCGACAATGATTTACATCAAAGAAATATAAGAGTGAAATTTCATTGAATGGCGTACAGTGATTCTAATGTTCATTAAAATGTCATCTACTGTGTATTTCGCATTGGCAAAAATGCGGCTACTCCTAGCTTCCCAGAGTGTGATGCAAAAACCTACCCTCCAGGAAAGGTCTTTACTTTTACTGTCTATTTGTTTAGTCAGCCATAAAGAGCTATTCATTCTGAAAAACTCAGTCTTCATGTCATGAGGCAGTATCTTTTTCCAGACGGAGCTTGCTAGAGGACAACCTTTGAATACATGGTCAAGATCTTCCAAGGGATCATTGCAGAGTGAGCAGCCCGGTTCAAATGTCATGCCTCTGATATGCCTCTTGCTGTTGGTCAATAATTTCTTCTTAAGGAACAGCCAGGTGAAAGTGCGGACCCTTTCTGCCATTGGAAGGTGCCATATTTGTTTCCATATGTTTTCCAAAGGATTCCAATTAAGGGATTCACTCGCTATGTAAGCAGATTTGACTGAAAATTTACCGTTGGATGAGAGATTCCAGACACAGGTAGGTTGCTCCTGGTGACAATAAACAGTAATTCTGAGTATTTCCTGCAACACATCTGTGGGCAGTAAGTGGGCAAAAAGGTGGCTTCTTCACTTACCAAATTCATTGAGATAATCATGGATTTGCTTGTGTGAGTCATTATCAAGCAATGGGGCTGAGGAGATATGCTTTAATGGTCCAAAATCCCCAACCCAATAATCCGACCAAAAGTGCAGATTGTGTCCATTACCCATGTTCCACTTAATGTGGTGAAAATCATCCTGCGTGGTTCTGATCAAATTCTTCCAGAAGTATGAAGAATTGGACGTAGCACTGTTCGGCATTCTATACACATTATCAATGCCATATTTACCGCGTAGGACTCGTGCCCAAAGAGCATTTGGCTAGGAGAAGAAATTGAACATAAGTTTAGACATAAATGCCTTGTTATATGCTTCTAGCCTAAGGAGGCCACATCCTCCATGAATCTTCGGCTGACAGATCTCCTCCCATCATATCAAGCTAATCCCTCGATGTTCAAGTGAATAACCCCATATGAATTTCTGAATAAGCTTTTCTATAGCTTTGCAGCATGATTGTGGTACTAAGGAGCTCTGCATAGTATAGAAGGGAACTGAGGTTAATACAGATTTCGCTAAGGTGATTTGGCTTGCTAGTGATAGTGTGCAACTTTTCTAGCCAGCAAGCTTGCTTTGGAGACGCTTTAGGATGTAATGGAAGGTAGCAGAATAGACTCTCCCATGAATAAGAGGGACACCAAGATACTTGCTCAGGCTCTCAGTTTGCTTGAATCCAAGCTAATAACATATGAACCATTTTGTACCAACTGCTATATTTTGGGAAAAACAAATTTTTATCTTAGTCTGGCTGATTTTGTGGCCAGAAGATAGGCAAAAGTTTTGAAGGATGCCCTTTATAACTTCAGCTTGAGCATTAGATGTATGACCAAAGATGATTAAACCATCAGCAAAGAAAAGGTGTGATAATGGTGCACCTTTACGGCCCATTTTGATAGTTGCCTACTATCCACCATTAACTGCAGCTGTGATTGTTTGGGAAAGACGTTCCATACATAGAACAAAACTATAAGGTGACAGCGGGTCCCCTTGGTGAATCCCTCTCTGTGGTTGAAACGATTGTGAAGGCTTACCGTTCCATATGACTTCTATAATAGGTGTTGTAATGCAATTCATAATAATTCTGACTATTGTATCTGGAAGACCTGTGTCTCTTAAGGTTTTGTCAATATAGCCCCAACGCAAGTGGTCAAAAGCTTTCTCCAAATCTAGCTTTATGGCCATCCAACCACTTTTCCCTTGTTTTTTCCTCATCAAGTGGACTATCTCCTTGAGCAATAATTATATTATCAACAATACTTCTGCCTTTAATGAAACTTGACTGATTTTGGCTAATTAGTGTCGGTAAGATTTTTGAGAGCCGGTTTACAATAACTTTGGTGACAATTTTGTAAACCACCGAATAGAGACTTATAGGACAGAATTCAGCAATAGTGCTGGGCTTTATGTTCTTTGGAATTAGAGCAATCAGAGTTCTATTGAGAAAAGGATCTAAAGATTTTCCAACCCAAAGATCATGAACCAGAGAGTAAAGACCATAGCCAACAATATCCCATTGATTCTGAAAAAATAAAGCATGTAACCCATCCATTCCAAGGAGACTTTAATGGTTTCATGTCAAAAAGTGCGCCTTTAACTTCTTCCGGTGTGATCATGCAATTTAGCCATTCAAAGTCAGTGCTAGATATTGGTGGGAACGCACCTTTAGTTGCATGTGGCTTTGGAGAAGGTTCAGCCAAAGTGTAGAGATCGATAAAGAAGGATCGGGCCATATCATAAAGCTGTGTTTCATCATCCGCACAAACCCTTGATTCGACTTCAAATGAGAGATATGATTCCGTCTTTTCCGCAGTAGAGCCTTGGTGTGATAGAAGGATGTGGTGCGGTCTCCCAAACAAAGCCATTCTGAAGAAGATATTTGCCACCAGAGAAGTTCTTTCTGGAGGAAAATTTCCTCATATTTCTTGCGCAAGCTAGAGTCCAAATCAACAAGGAACGTCGAATCGACAATAGTCTTCAACTTAGCCTGAACTCCTTTCAATCTCGTGAGGATTTGCTATTTCCTATTCCCAATAGAGCCAAAAACCTGATTATTCCCAACTTGAGCCACTTCAGTGAAAGTTTTGATATTCTTCCTTATGTCTTGCACTGTGTGCCAATGATTTGCTACCAAATTGGAGAAGTCAGTGTGCAAAGTCCATGAGGCTAGAAAGCGAAAGGGCTTCACTATCGGTTCCTATTTCCTTTGAAAGGCCACATCAATTTGAATAGGCCGATGATCCGAGATGAGCTTCGAAAGATGATTAACCCAGCAAGAACTAAATTGGTTAATGCAGGCTAAATTCGCTAGAGCTCTGTCTAATCACAACATAAGAGTTCCACACCTCCATGTATATTTTAGGTCGTTGAAACCCAAGTCCATTAACCCATGATTATGAATAAAATATTTAAACAAGCTGTAACCATGAGTTCTTCGCCCTGGCCCTCCTGAGCGATCTTGTAAACAAATAGTAGCATTAAAGTCTCACACCAAGAGCTAAGGGATATCAGAATTCGAAGCCAAGCTAGTAAGGTCATCCCATAAGAAATTCCTGAATTTGGCAATAGGGCTACATAGACAGCAGTGAATAAGAGAAAGGATAATTAGTTCTTGAAAAAGAGCTCCATATGAACAAAATGCTGGTGATTAGTGAGAATTTTCAGATCCACTTAGTCAAACTAAAGGATCCAGATTCCTCCAGAAAATCCTCGTGCTTTAATTCGGTGAGAGTTCTGGAGTCTTAAACGTCTTATGACCTTATTGGCTTTGACACCTGAGATTTTAGGTTCCAAGAAAACAAAATGTCAGGCTTAAAATTAGATACATAAGATTTAAAAATAGAGGGGAGTCTTTTATTAAGAGCCCCTTGACAATTCCATGTTATAATAGACATAGATTAATTCAAGTTTGTAGAGTCAAGATCTACTCCCTCTACTAACATAGCAATATCTTGTGTCATCGAAGCAACATGTTGTTCATCCTGTATTCCCCAAGCTATCTCTTTCAAAATCTTCACTGAGGGTCCTATATGGGGCTATCATTGGGCTTAGCTCCAAGTTTGTGGACATTTAGTCTAGTGGACAATTTAATCCCCCTGTGTGATGCTGATGGGTCAGTTGGTTTATGGTGGGGTGGTTGTTGTGCCGAGGACGTGGTTGGGACAAGTCAAGAATTTCCATGCTTACCCTGAGGTCGTGGGGGGACTCTCTCATCATCAACATTGATTACCATGTTTTTATCCCCATTCAAAGTGGTAGGGTAGTATGGCTCTATAGTAGGGCAAGGCAAAAATGCTTTCCTTATTGGGGACTACCATAGGGCTCTCTTTTAGTTTGTTATTGGTGTCATCCTTTTTGGTTGGGCATGCCTCTTTTTCTTTCTTCTTGTGTATGGATGTCGCTTCATTTGTGGTCACATTAACAGCCTCGTACATCCTGTCTTGCTCCTTTTCCCAAGCCATTGCTGTATTGAGAGCATCATATCGTGATGAGGTGAAATGATCTCTACGAGCGTGAGTGTCATCCTTTTTGCCAGCTTTGATAGCAGGTCTCCTCCTATGTTGCACCTGTATCTAAGCACCAAATTGGTGCAAATCACGCTCCTCAGTGTTTGTTTCCTTTCCTTGCTCCCCTATTCTTGTATCTCCTTCCCGTGGCTCGGTGGCTAGCAGATGCCATCTTTAACGGATAGGATTCCTTCAAATGGCCATATCTTCCATAATTAAAACATATTATGGTCAAGCCCTCATATTCAACATAAATGATCTCTCCATCCACCTGAATCTTTGACGTTAGGGGTTTAGTGAGGTCAATTATCACTGCTAATCTCACAAACTTGCCTCTATCTCCAGATTCAGTGTTATAATCAATTTTGATGACTTCACCGAAAACACTTCCAATTGACTGGATTATGCTTTTATGACAGTATCTTGCCGATAATCTGGGCAGTCTTACCTGTTAGATCAAGCGTTTCACCCAAGAGGGGGGGTGAATTGGGTGATACTGAAATTTCTTTCGAAAATATAAAACTTTGACAAAATAATTAAAACAGTAATGAGTAAGGAGAAATATCACCGAAGTGTACACCGGGAGTTATACTGGTTCGGTCACAACCACTTTGACCTACGTCCAGTCCTCAGAGCTTCTCTGAGAGTTTCACTATAGCTTCCAAGATTCAGTGGGTTCTTGGCACCTCAGTACAAGCAAGTTCCTACACCTGGACACTCGCTCCCCCTTACAGGTTGTAATCCAATCCTAACTCAAGGTTCCACAACCTTAAGTTTTCTCAATAACAAATATTGAGTTTGAATGAAATATCTCTCTTACAGAGTAAATGATAATCACTGAAGCATAGAAATACAATTTCAATGTGAAAACAGAGCAATGAACTTAATGATACGTTCGTATGTGTGTTCTTGTGTTTTCTTATATCTTTCTCTGTTCAGATGTTCCCATATATATAGATACTTTGGTAATGATTTCTGGAACATATTTCTTCATGTCCGTTGGAGCGTGCGCAGCCATAATTGACTTTTCTAGTTTTTGAAAAACATACGTTGCGGTAGGTGACGGTCGGTGACATTTGAGCATTGCTTTTGGACTTTCCTTATTTGGTAAGATCTCTTCACTGTTTTCCTGTTGAAAAACTAAGTACACTAATATAATGAAAAGTTAATCAAATAGGAAACAGAATAATGACCGTTGGAATGATTTCACACTTTCTGGATTAGCTTACTCGAGTAGCTCCTCGAGTAACACTTGAAGTTTACTCGAGTAGCTCCTCGAGTAACATCGTGAAATCATTGTTCAACTGCAAGTCAATGAATAAATATAAGATTACTCTGGTAGTGCATGGAGTAAACTAAATTTCATACCTTTGGGAATAGTTATTTACTCGGGTAGCTACTCCAGTAATGCTTTGGCAACCTCATAGATTACTCGGGTAACACCTCGAGTAATTCATTAAAAACCTTTTGATTACTCGATGCTCTACTCCAATAATGTTGGCAGGATTTCAAGGCCGAGAGCAAATACCTTGTTACTCGAGTAGGGACTCGAGTAATGCATCCATTTTTGCATAGGTTACTCGGGTAGCTCCTCGAGTAACTAAGACTTTTAAGCATGATTTACTCTGGTAATGACTTGAAGTTTACGTTGAAAAATTTGTGCATACTGGGGTACTTACTCGAGGAATCCACTTAAAATAAACCATGAAAAACTTGTATACTAGAGTAAGGACTCGAGGAAGATGAAATAGGGAAAGATCAAGTCACTCGGGTACTAACCTCCAGTTTTCACTTACCTTAGTCTGTTACTCGAGTAGCTCCTCGAGTAACGTTGGCAGTGGTACAAAGTGCCTAGAGTTACATCTTTTCACAAACAGAGGTACTCGAGTAGCTCCTCGAGTATCATGAAAAACTTGAAGGGAACTGGAAGTTTCTGACCTGGTTACTCGAGTAGCTCCTCGAGTAACATTAGCAGTGGTACAAAATGCCGAGAGGTCCATATTTTAGGAAACACAGGTACTCGAGTAGCTCCTCGAGTATCATGGGGAAAACTTGAAGCCAACTGGTAGTTTTGACTAGTTACTCGAGTACCTCCTCGAGTAACATTAGCAGGCCGAGAACAACCTCAAAATTTTACCTGGTTACTCGAGTATCGCCTCGAGTAATGGTGGCAGGTTACTGGAAGTTCTCCTTGGCTACTTCAAGTTTTGGCTCATTACTCGAGTAGCGCCTCGAGTAATGCCTTAGAAATTGTGCTTCTGATCAAGTTCCTCAGCATTTTCTCTTGGCCAATCTTCACTACTTCCATGCTTACCTCAAGTAAAGCTTATTCCTGTCATTACTTAGTTCAAGCTTGATTATTAAACATTTCCTTTTCAAACCATTCTTTTGTTATCATCAAAACATGAGGTCTAACATTCTCCCCCTTTTTGATGATGACAAAACTTGGTGATTTTGAACATGGTTTTTCAAATTGGATTCTTAATTAATTATTTCTTATTAAGATTGAATATACCTTGCATACATAACAACTTCATTAGTCCAAACATGTATCATAATTCAAAACTTAAATGAAATCAAATGAAGTCATAATTTAAACACACTTGCATTAAACTTAAAATTTCAAATTACAAGATAAAGTTCAAACTGAAGTCAAAAGACTCCCTAAAGTCCCATGTACACCCAAATACCCAAAATGAACTAGGACACATTCACAAAATCACCCTCAAGCTCTTCTCCCCCTTTTTGGCTTCATCAATCAAGTGGAGGACTAGGAGGCTTGGCCATGGAAATGGGTGTTACAGGAAAGACCATAGAATCATTTGAGTCGAAAGAGTCAAATGAACTGGAGGGTACAGGATCAGGCAGATGAAGTGGAGGGATATAGATGTCATCACCGGGAAGAGAAGGTTGGAAGACAACCATAGTAGAGGTTTCTTCTTCCGGGGTGGTCTGAGTCTCAGGTGAAATCTCAACCTCAGGTGTATGCTTTTCAGGTGATGAAGAGGGAGATATCTCCTCAGTGTGAGTAGGAGAGGGAATTGGTTTAGAGGTGGTTTCAGGCTGTGGCTTTTGAGGTGAATCATCGATGATAATATGAGTGGTTTCGTGGGTATCAGGATCATCCACTGTGAATAAGATATCTTTCCCTTGGGGCTCAAGTGGATCAGAAACCAGAGGGGTAGATGGTTCAGCCTCGGGAATGGGAATGTCTGAAGGAGGATCTACTGAAGGTGGTGGTGGTGCAGATGAGGAGGGATCGGCAGAAGGTCCAGGACCCAAGGAATCCAAACGTGCCAGGATCAGTCTCAATGTTTCTCCCTGGGCACGTTGCTCTGCTAGCAACTCCTCATGTCTCCTATCCATTCTCTCAACCATCTCCTCATGCCTTTTGTCTATTTTCTCAACCAGCTCCCCCATCTTGAAGTTTGTATTGGTAATTAACTCAGCGTTTGTGTTGGCAATGTCCACATGGAAACCTCTGAGTATGTTCTCCATGAAGTGCTGGAGAGTGGCATTGAGGAAGGATGGTGAGGATGTGGTTGCAGCTGGAGCCGATGACTGAGTGTCATCTATCTTGCTGGTTTCTGCCTCAGTAGCCTTTCGCTTCTTCTTGGACCCAGACTCCAGTGGGCCTTTAAGAGGGATATCGATGTTCAGTTTACCAATCTGGTTCCTCCCTACTGGGGTTACCCTCTCAATTGGCTCCCTACTATCCAAGTACCATATTTTGTTCTCTTTCAGGATAAGAGACACAATTTGGGGATATGGCATTGGAGTGGTACCCTTTCCGTCCACCTTGTACCTTTTCATTTCAGAGAATATATACTCTCCCAGATCTTTTTGTTCCTTCAGAAGCAGTGAAGCAAACCATCTAAAGTCCCTATCTGAGAAATGGGTGTAGTTGTTGGCTTTGTTCACTAGGGACCTAGAGTAAATGTACCAAAGGACCCTATGGTGATCACACATATCACTCGGTTTAAAGTTTAGGGGGCCAACTAACTCACCGGGCTTCAGGATAGTGAAAATTTGATCTGGCTCAAGCTCAAAATATATATCATCCGGGGGATTCTCTATTCCTAACCACAGGTTAATTTTGGATGGTGAAATTAAAATCTTTTGGCCTCTCACAGTTGTGGTCATCTCTTCCTCAACTGAGGTTCGGTTAGGCTCATCTATAATTTCTAGGTTGCAATAGAAATGGGTAATCACTTTAGTACAAAATGGTAACCTAATAGATAGCCAAGGCATAAATGGTTCTAAATAGGAACTTAAGTCATGCTTCACTACCTCTTGAAGTAACTTCAGATCAACGTAGTGTGTCTTACACACTTTTCTTCTGGAGAATTGTGATTGGTACTTGGGAGACTCCACCAGTTTGCCCACATTAAATCCCTTTGGAGGGGTAGTGATCTCTGCTTCTGGAATCTTGGATTTCTTGGATGATTGACCCTTCTCCATTTGGTCAATGATCCCAGCCATTGCATCAGCCACTTTCTTGTCATATTTTGGCTTCTTGATAGGCTTAGGAGTGAAAGAGGGTGTGGATGAATCTGAGTGAGAAGGTGAAGAAGTTTTGACACCTTTGCTTCTTCCAGTAGATGTGCTCTTTTTAGACTGAGCCCTAGTCACAATAGGCTCTTTGATCACCACACCTTTGGCTTTAGGTTGTGGTTGAGGTTTAAGAGGAATTTTGGCTTTTGGTCTAGGGATCAACTTTCTTCTCTTTGTTGGAGGAGGAGAAAGAAGATCAGGGTTTTGTTGGAATCAGAGGAATCTGTGAAGTTGAGATTCTTGGTTCTAACCATCTTGAAACACAGAGAATCAAAAATCATAGAGAAACGGGGTCACTGTCGCGAGTTTAGGTCAGAGGGATTTTGAACAAAATAGGAAGTTTTTGGACTTGAAATCCGTTGGGTTTTGACGGAAATGAGGTAAGGAAACGATTGGGAAAAATTTTTGAAAGAGTGTATAGTGATTTACTCGAGGAGATTTTGTGGAAATGACCAAGTTTGCGCAAAATAAAGACCTAAATCCCGACTTTACTCGAGGCCTTACTCGAGTAACATTCAAGATTACTCGAGGCCTCCCTCGAGTGTTCATGCAGAAAATTCAAAAAAATTCATTTAAATTGCGTACCTGGCATGAATAATATAGTAATTATTCATGGATGTTCCCTCGATCATTCATAGTCCATATGAGTCAGTTTTGAGTCACTATTCAACACTTTGTAAATCTGAGCTCCGACATTACTCGAGGCCTTCCTCGAGTATTCTTCAAGTTTACTCGAGGCCTGCCTCGAGTAACTAGCTTCTCAATTTCTGACTCTTCATTTCTTTGAAATCTGAACCGTTATATTTGAAAATCAAGTAACTTGATCCGTTACTTCCAGTTTTGGGGGACATTACTCGAGTACATACTCGAGTAAAGTGCTTCTTTACTTCAAGTTGCTCCTCGGGTATTGCTTTTCTGTCACACATTACTTCAAGTTGGTACTCCAGTAAATGTGTCCTCTGATCACCTCTGTTTTTGTTTCTCAAAACAGAGTTTCAACCTTCCTGCAAAACACATTTCTATATACTCCGATGCTTAAGTTAGTGATCATCAAAACATTATCAAATGACTTCATCTAATATTATGAAATGCTGAAAAATACTTATAACTCATTGGGATTTACCATTCCCAATTCTCTTCTAATGAATAGAAATTAATCTTTTGCAAGGGGTTTTGTGAAGATATCAGCTAGTTGAAGATGAGTAGGAATGAATATGACTTTCACATCTTTCTTTTGGACATGATCTCTGATGAAGTGATGTCTGACATCGATATGCTTGGTTCTAGAGTGTTGAACTGGATTCTTTGCCAAGCTTATCGTACTAGTATTGTCACAATAGATTGGTATTTCTTTGAGATAAATACCAAGGTCTTGCAGTTGTTGTTTTAACCATAACACTTGTGCACAACAACTTGAGACTGCAACGTATTCGGCTTATGTTGACGAAAGAGACACTGTATTTTGTTTCTTGCTGAACCATGATACAAGAGATCCTCCAAGAAATTGTCCTTGTCCACTGGTGCTCTTTCTATCTGTCTTGTATCCTCCATGATCAGAATCTGAATAAGCAACTAAATATTCACTTCTTCCTTTAGGATACCACAAACCCAATTCTGGTGTGTCAGCAAGGTATCTAAAGATTCGTTTGACCGTTTCAGCATGTGATTCCTTTGGCGCCGATTGATATCTTGCACATATGCCAACACTAAATTGGATGTCTGGTCTGCTTGCCGTGAGATAGAGTAATGATCCAATCATTCCTCTATATTTTGTGATATTATAGTCTTTCCCTTTGACATCAGCATCAAGCAACGTTGTTGAGCTCATAGGTGTGTCTGAGCCGTTTGCTTCATCCATTCCATACTTCTTCAATAGCTCTTTTAAATACTTTGTTTGAGATATGAAGATTCCATTCTTTCTTTGTTTGATTTGCAAACCAAGAAAGAAATTCAATTCTCCCATCATTGACATCTCAAACTCTCCCTGCATTATCTCAGAAAATTCCTTACATAGAGATTCATTAGTAGCACCGAAAACAATATCATCAACATATATTTGAACAATTAAAATATCATCACGTTTTCGATTTATAAATAATGTTGTATCAACTTTTCCCCGTACAAAACATTGATCGATGAGAAACTTACTAAGTCTTTCATACCAGGCTCTAGGAGCTTGTTTTAAACCATACAAAGCCTTTTTAAGTTTGAAAACATGGTCCGGTTTAGTGACATCTTCAAAACCTGGAGGTTGTTCTACATACACTTCTTCCATGATGTAACCATTTAGAAAAGCACTCTTAACATCCATTTGATAGAGTTTGAATCCTTTGATGCATGCAAAGGCTAAGAGTACACGTATAGCTTCCAATCTAGCCACTGGAGCATACGTTTCCTCATAATCAATTCCTTCTTTCTGATTATAGCCTTTGGCCACCAATCTTGCCTTGTTTCTGACAATAATTGCGGATTCATCGAGTTTGTTTTTGAATACCCATTTAGTACCAATGATCGTATGATCTTTGGGTCGGGGTACCAAATCCCAAACTTGATTCCTTTCAAATTGATTTAGTTCTTCTTGCATTGCTATGACCCAATCCTTGTCTGATAGAGCTTCATCAATGTTAGAAGGTTCAATCTCAGAAATGAATGCAGAAAAACTTACTTAATTGAAAACTCTATTTCTGGTTTTAATCCCTTCATTCACATCTCCTATGACTTGATCTAAGGGATGACTTCTATTGTATTTCCAGGCTTTAGGTTGACCTAGGGTTTGCTCTTCATCCTTAGTTTCATCAACCTCTGGAATAAGAGACTTAGAGATAGATTGACCATTTTCTTGATTTAAAACAACTTCCTGTTCTTCATCAATGGTTTTGTCAGAGGATTCAAATTCATCAAACACAGTATGAATTGATTCTTCAATAACACATGTTCTTTTATTGAAAACTCTATATGCTTTACTTCGGTTAGAAAATCCTAAGAAAATTCCTTCATCAGTTTTAGAATCAAATTTTCCTAAGTTATCTTTACCATTATTATGAATGAAACACTTACAACCGAAGATGTGTAGATGAGCAATGTTTGGCTTTCTTCCTTTGTACAGCTCATATGGTGTCTTTCCAAGTTTGGTTCTGATATAGGCTCTATTTGAAATATAGCATGCTGTACTCATAGCATCAGCCCAGAAAACTTGGGACACATTCTTTTCGTTTAACATTGCTCTGGCCATTTCAGTGAGCACTCTATTCTTTCGTTCCACGACTCCATTTTGTTGAGGTGTTCTTGGAGCAGAGAAATTGTGATCAATACCATTAGTATCACAATATTCTTCAAAAGTTTGATTCTCGAATTCTCCACCATGATAAGTCCTAATACCTGCAATGGTCATACTTTTCTCATTTTGCACTTTCTTGGCAAAAACAATGAATTCTTCAAAAGTTTCATCTTTTGATGATAGAAAAATAACCCATGTAAATCTAGAAAAGTCATCAACAATGACCAATGTATATAGATTGCCACCAAGACTCTTTACTCTTGCTGGGCCAACTAAATCCATATGCAATAGTTGTAATGGTCTATTTGTTGAAATCTCATTTTTCAATTTGAAAGATGATTTAGTTTGTTTACCCTTTTGACATGCGTCACAAATCAAATCATTTTTGAAGTTTACTTTGGGTAATCCAAGAACTAAATCCTTTTTGAGTAACTTGCCTAGTTGATGCATGTTGACATGAGCCAATCTTTTATGCCATAGCCAACTTTCATCGGCATTACTCAGAAAACAGTTTTCAGATTCATTTCTACTAATATCTAGAGTATAGCAGTTACCTTCCCTTTTTGCTCTGAGCTTAGCCTTGATATTCTTCTTATCAAGCTGTAAGTCATTCTTGTTGATGACTAAACATTCTTCTGAGTCAAATATCACCCAGTTGTTTTTATCTGCACTTTGACTTACGCTCAGCAAATTGTGACACAAGCCTTCAACATAATATACATCTTTGACTTGTATTCCTTTGTCATTTTTGATTTCACCAATTCCTGCTATCTTTCCGGATTGATTTCCTCCAAATTTTACCTTTCCACCTTCTTTAGGTTGTAATGTGGTAAAACTTTCGAAATCTCCGGTCATATGTCTAGAGCATCCACTATCTATGTACCACTTGCTATTTTTGGATGCTTTAAGACATACCTGCAATTAATTGACTAAGTCTTAGGTACCCACATCTTTTTGGGTCCTTTTGGGTTAGTACAAATGATTTTATGAATATATGATCCTTTAGGTACCCATTTGTAGGTTCCTATGGTTCCTTTCTTTTTATGAATGCATGAAGATGTATGATGTCCTTTTCTATTACAGTAATTACAAAATGCAAAGGGATTTGATGTATACACAGAATGTTGGAAATAATTCAAATATGACTTACCTCCTGCTTTCTTTCTTCCTTTTCTTTTATCTGATTTTGGATCATATCCAATTCCAGATCGATCATTTACAAATCGTTGAGCTTTTAAAATGACATTTAACATCTCACTTCCTTGTGTGAATTTTTCAAGAGTTTTTGTGAGATCAATGTTTTTCTTTTTCAAAGATAAACAATTTTCACAATCCTTTACCTTATGTTCAGTTTCAAGAACTTTGTTTTTCTTTTTAACAACAATCAATTCTTTAACAACTTTGATGAATTCAGAATGTAAAGCATTATATTCGGAAAATAATTCATCATAGGTAGGTTCAGTATCATTTACCTCTTCTTCTGTTTCTTCTTGAGCAACAAGACATATATTAGCTACTTCTTCCTCATCACTTTCTTCATCTGAGGAGCTATCACCCCATATAGCAGATACAAAGGCTTTCTTTTTGTTGAAGAATTTACCTTTTCTCTTTTCTTTGCTCTTTTGGCTCAAATCTGGACATTCTGACTTGATATGTCCTGGTTTCCCACATTCATAGCAAATGATATGATCTTTGCTACTATTTCCTCCTTTCTGAAAATGTTTGAATCCTTGACCTTTCTTGTAGAACTTTCTGAATCGTTTTATGATTAGACCCATTTCGTCATCATCAAACTCCTCATCTTCATCTTGATTTTCTTCTTTCTCTTTTAGTGCTAGACCTTTCTTTCTTTTGTCACCAATGTCATCTAGTTCCCGTTTGAACTTTAATTTGCTTTCATATTCAGAAAGGCTTCCAAATAGAGAAGCAACTGATCTCATTTATTCTCCTTTTGCCTCTTCTATCGCAGTGACTTTGGCCTCCCACTCTTTAGAAAGAATATTCAAGATCTTTTGTACTTAGGTATTTTGATCATAGACTTTACCAAGTGCTGCAAGTTGATTAACAAGATGAGTATATCTAAATTCGAATTCAGAAATTGACTCACCTGATTTCATTCGAAGTAGATCGAATTCAGTGATCAAGGTGTTGATTCGATTCTCCTTTATTCCTGAAGTTCCTTCATGAGCTATTTCTAGAGCTTCCCACATTTCCTTTGCTGTTGGAAGTGTGCAAATTCTGAAGTATTCATTTTGACTTAAAGAACTTTGTAACATCAGAATTGCTTTGCTATTGAGAGTGATGAGTTTCTTGTCATTCTCATCGTATTCCGCTGGCGTCTTTGGAATTTTCTGAGAATCTACAACCTTTGTAGGTTGATAATTTCCACTCTCAATTACATCCCATAGTCCATATTCAGTAGCCATCACGAACACTCTGAACTTAGCTTTCCAGAAAGAAAAGTGTTCTCCATTGAAACCAGGGGGTCTAGTGATGGATGCTCCGTCGGGAAGAATTCCTTCACCCATGCTTGCCATTGGATCCTTCTTAGGCTGTTAAACCTTAACAAGAAGACCTACGCTCTGATACCAAATGTTAGATCAAGCGTTTCACCCAAGAGGGGGGGTGAATTGGGTGATACTGAAATTTCTTTCGAAAATATAAAACTTTGACAAAATAATTAAAACAGTAATGAGTAAGGAGAAATATCACCGAAGTGTACACCGGGAGTTATACTGGTTCGGTCACAACCACTTTGACCTACGTCCAGTCCTCAGAGCTTCTCTGAGAGTTTCACTATAGCTTCCAAGATTCAGTGGGTTCTTGGCACCTCAGTACAAGCAAGTTCCTACACCTGGACACTCGCTCCCCCTTACAGGTTGTAATCCAATCCTAACTCAAGGTTCCACAACCTTAAGTTTTCTCAATAACAAATATTGAGTTTGAATGAAATATCTCTCTTACAGAGTAAATGATAATCACTGAAGCATAGAAATACAATTTCAATGTGAAAACAGAGCAATGAACTTAATGATACATGTGTGTTCTTGTGTTTTCTTATATCTTTCTCTGTTCAGATGTTCCCATATATATAGATACTTTGGTAATGATTTCTGGAACATATTTCTTCATGTCCGTTGGAGCGTGCGCAGCCATAATTGACTTTTCTAGTTTTTGAAAAACATACGTTGCGGTAGGTGACGGTCGGTGACATTTGAGCATTGCTTTTGGACTTTCCTTATTTGGTAAGATCTCTTCACTGTTTTCCTGTTGAAAAACTAAGTACACTAATATAATGAAAAGTTAATCAAATAGGAAACAGAATAATGACCGTTGGAATGATTTCACACTTTCTGGATTAGCTTACTCGAGTAGCTCCTCGAGTAACACTTGAAGTTTACTCGAGTAGCTCCTCGAGTAACATCGTGAAATCATTGTTCAACTGCAAGTCAATGAATAAATATAAGATTACTCTGGTAGTGCATGGAGTAAACTAAATTTCATACCTTTGGGAATAGTTATTTACTCGGGTAGCTACTCCAGTAATGCTTTGGCAACCTCATAGATTACTCGGGTAACACCTCGAGTAATTCATTAAAAACCTTTTGATTACTCGATGCTCTACTCCAATAATGTTGGCAGGATTTCAAGGCCGAGAGCAAATACCTTGTTACTCGAGTAGGGACTCGAGTAATGCATCCATTTTTGCATAGGTTACTCGGGTAGCTCCTCGAGTAACTAAGACTTTTAAGCATGATTTACTCTGGTAATGACTTGAAGTTTACGTTGAAAAATTTGTGCATACTGGGGTACTTACTCGAGGAATCCACTTAAAATAAACCATGAAAAACTTGTATACTAGAGTAAGGACTCGAGGAAGATGAAATAGGGAAAGATCAAGTCACTCGGGTACTAACCTCCAGTTTTCACTTACCTTAGTCTGTTACTCGAGTAGCTCCTCGAGTAACGTTGGCAGTGGTACAAAGTGCCTAGAGTTACATCTTTTCACAAACAGAGGTACTCGAGTAGCTCCTCGAGTATCATGAAAAACTTGAAGGGAACTGGAAGTTTCTGACCTGGTTACTCGAGTAGCTCCTCGAGTAACATTAGCAGTGGTACAAAATGCCGAGAGGTCCATATTTTAGGAAACACAGGTACTCGAGTAGCTCCTCGAGTATCATGGGGAAAACTTGAAGCCAACTGGAAGTTTTGACTAGTTACTCGAGTACCTCCTCGAGTAACATTAGCAGGCCGAGAACAACCTCAAAATTTTACCTGGTTACTCGAGTATCGCCTCGAGTAATGGTGGCAGGTTACTGGAAGTTCTCCTTGGTTACTTCAAGTTTTGGCTCATTACTCGAGTAGCGCCTCGAGTAATGCCTTAGAAATTGTGCTTCTGATCAAGTTCCTTAGCATTTTCTCTTGGCCAATCTTCACTACTTCCATGCTTATCTCAAGTAAAGCTTATTCCTGTCATTACTTAGTTCAAGCTTGATTATTAAACATTTCCTTTTCAAACCATTCTTTTGTTATCATCAAAACATGAGGTCTAACATTACCCACCCCACCACTTGGTTACTAGCATGTTATTGTGGTTTGAAGGAAGGTGACCATGGTTGAACAGTTAAGTAATGATCGTGAAGAGAATAGAAAGACTGAATTACTTGTGTTTTATTCAGAGAACAAACGATTACATTTATAGGAAAATCAAATCTGAATTTACAAACACTGCCTACAATCTGTGACTAAAATATCTACAATCTTTGACTATAATTCCTATAATTATGGTCCTATAATTATGGGATTCTACACTCCCCCTCAAGTTGAACTATAGATATCTATCATGTTCAACTTGCCAATAAGATATTCAAACTTATTACTGGGTAATCCTTTGGTGAGAATGTCTGCAGTCTGTTCTTGAGATGGTATGTATCATAGGTCAATAATGCCTTCATCAACTTTCTCTCTTATGAAATGTCTGTCTATCTCAACATGCTTGGTTCTGTCATGTTGAACCGGATCATAGGCAATATCGATTGCAGCCATGTTATCACAATAGACTTTGATTGGTAGATTTATGCATTCCTTTACATCTTCAAGAACACATTTTATCCATATGCCTTCACAAATCCCAAGTGACACAGCTCAGTATTCAGCCTCAGCACTGCTTCTTGCAACTACACTTTGCTTTTTACTTCTCCATGTGATCAAGTTACCCCATATATATGTACAGTATCCAGATGTGGATTTCTTGTCATCTTGATCACCTGCCCAATCAGCATCTGTAAACAATTCTATATTTCATTTATTAGTATTTTTAAACAGTAAGCCACGTCCTGGAGATCCCTTCAAATAACGAAGGATTCGGTATACTTCATTTAAATGCTTCTGTGTAGGATTATGGGAGTGC
Source organism: Inga leiocalycina (assembly GCA_963242795.1). Taxonomy (NCBI): domain Eukaryota; kingdom Viridiplantae; phylum Streptophyta; class Magnoliopsida; order Fabales; family Fabaceae; genus Inga; species Inga leiocalycina. The sequence continues at coordinate 53,206,978 of OY725329.1, forward strand.
TGATTGACCATACTAACAGTAAATGCGATATCAAGTCTGGTATGGGACAAGTATATTTTACCTACAATTTGCTGGTAGTTTCTGATGTCCACAGCTTTGCCAAGGTCTGCTTCTTCATTTATTTTCTCAACCCGAATAGGTGTGTTACTAGGTCTGCAATCTGTCATCCTTGTTTCCTTCAAAAGATCCAGTATATACTTTCTTTGGGAAATATAGATACCACTTTTTGACCAAGCAACTTCCATTCCAAGAAAGTACTTCATCTCTCCAAGATTTTTAACTTGGAATTCCCATGTAAGTGCTCCCTTGATTTGATTGATCTCTACCTTATCATCTCCAGTAAGAATTATATCATCAACATATACTGCTAGAACAACCATCTTGCCTTTATGTTGTTTAAAGAACAAGGTATTATCACTCTGCCCTTGAGCATATCCATGTCTCTTAAGGACCCGAGTGAATCTATCAAACCAAGCACGCGGTGATTACTTTAATCCATATAATGACCTCTTGAGTTTGCAAACTTGATTAACTTTCTTTCCTGGGAACCCAGGAGGTAATTTCATATATATCTCTTCCTTGAGTTCTCCGTTGAGGAAGGCATTCTTTACATCGAGTTGGTGCAGATTCTAATCTAGATTAACTGCAATAGATAGAAGGATTCTAATTGTATTCAGCTTGGCTATTAGTACAAATGTTTTGGTGTAATCCTCCCCATATACTTGCGTGAAGCCTTTTGCAACCAGTCTAGCTTTGTATTTCTCAAGCGTTCCATTTGCTTTATACTTAGGAGTAAATACCCATTTACACCCAACATGCTTCTTTCCTTGTGGTAAATCCACTACATCCTATGTCTTATTATGCTTAATCACTTCCATCTCCTCCAAGACAGCTTGTCTCCACTCAAGTATAGCCATAGCCTCATCAATCGTGTCTGGTACCCTGATTCTATCTAGATGAGAGACAAATGCATTGTATCTAGATGAAAGGGCCTTATAGGAGACAAATTTCTCAATGGGATATCTAGTGCTTGATTTGGGTTGTCTAGGTTGTTTTCTCACTGCAATGGGAAGATCAAGATCAGAACCTTCTATTTCTCCTGGACCTACCTCTGGTACCGACTCGTGAGTGCTAATAAGATAAAGATTAGAACCTTCTGTTTCTCCTAGACCTACCTCTAGTACTGACTCTTGGTGTGTGCTAATAGCCTGTGACTCATTACCTCTTTTGTGCCGTCGTATATAGGTATTTCCCTACATATTTGTGTCTCCCCCTGGAATTTGCACATTATCTAGGTTATCAAGATTGTTATCAGGAGTATCAAAGGTGTCAGGAGTAGGTTCTATGTGGGTAGGTATATAAATTGTGACTGTTTGATCATCCTTTAGTGTTTCTTTTTTCTGAGATTCACTATCTCTCTCCCCCTGAATTGCAGACAAGGCATAATAGGGTGTATTTTCAAGAAAGGTGACATCACATGTGACAAATAAAAGTTTAGAGACTGGCTCATAACACTTGTATCCCTTTTGGGAATGGGAGTAACCAAGAAAGATACACCGAAGGGCTTTAGGGTCAAGTTTATTTGTGTGATGGAGGTGAACGTATGATGTGCAGCCAAACACTTGGAGTGGTAGAGTGTTTTTGAGGTATGAGAGGTTATAGTATTTGTGGAGGAGTTGAAGTGGCGTTTTATAAGATAGTGGTCGGCTTGGCATTCGGTTAATGAGAAATGTGGCAGTAAGGACAGCATCACCCCAATGATATTTAGGAACATTACTGCTAAACATAATGGCTCTGGCAGTCTCAAGAATATAACGATTCTTTCGTTCAGCAATACCATTCTGTTGAGGTGTATTGGGACAAGTACTTTTGTGAACAATACCATTTTCAGTCAAGAAGGTAGATAGGGGTTGATTGAATTATTCAGTTTCGTTATCGGTGTGTAGGATCTGGATTTGGGTTTGGAATTGGGTTTGGATCATATTGTGAAAGTGAAGGAATTTTTGATACATCTCTGTTTTATCCTTCAACAAGTAGACCTAACTGACACGTGTATGATCATCGATGAATGTGGTGAATCATTTTGTTTTTTATCGGTTTGGTGTGCGAGATGGTCCCCATAAGTCACTATAAATTATGGAAAAAGGTTTTGATGCTTGGTATGGGATTTTTGGAAATGAAGTACGATGATGCTTACCCTTTTCACATGAATCACAATGAAAATCAGAAGTTATTTTATGAGGAACGAGGGATGGAAACATTTGAGTCATGTAATTTAAATTTGGATGACCTAAACATTTGTGCCATAACTCTAAGTCACCGGTGCTAGGGAGAGACACTTTATTGCAAGATTTAATTTGATGACTATTACTTTCATCAAGGTAATAAAGACCATCAAGCTCTTTCGCACTCCCAATTGTCATCCCTGTCAGCAGATCTTGAAAAATACAGTGAGTAGTAAAGAAGCTAACTTGACAACGATCATCATTAGCTAATTTGCTCACAGATAGTAAATTACACTTCAACTTTGAAACATGTAATACGGAGTGAAGAGTAAGTGTAGCTGAGATTTTAATGGAACCAATTCCAGTTACAACAGACTCAGAGTCATCAGCAATTCGCACTGTCATTCCATTGGTGATAGGAGTATAGGATGAAAAGAGAGCCTTATTGTCAGTCATATGATCTGAGGCACCTGAATCAATTATCCAACAATTCCCTGTACATAGTTCTTTTATCACAGTTAAGGCTTGAAAGAAATTACCTCTCCTGACTACTATGGTAGTGGGCTTTGTCGGAGTCTATGGTGTGGCTAAAAATACCTCTAAAACCTTAAACCGGGGCTGTCAAGGGCAAAACCATCATTTGACAGTGATTTTGCAAAAAATGAGGTCAATAATGGATTCTACAAGCAAAACTGCGAAGGAATAACCTTGGTCAAAATTTTCAAAACAATATAGTCGGACCGGGTAAGTCAGGGTTGGAACGGGTCCATATGGGCATTTTGGTAATTATGTTGTTTTAGACTAATATAACCAACAAAACCACTTTGGAAGACTATAAAGTGATATATGAATTGGTTTTTACTTAATTCTTGTACATTTGGAATTTTAAGACCGAATTAGGAGCCCGAGCTTTTACACGTAGTTTGAGGAACTATTTCTGTTTAGTAAAAAGGGACACAAGGTAGTAACTTTATCTCTCATACACTATGTGAATGTTGATATGTTGTATGTTGCTGTATTTTGTGATATGAACACGGTGCCTGGGGGCACATTACCTAGCTGTGGTCTAGGACTTAGCTGAGGTATACGGACAAGTAGGGGATCCAAATAGTCATTCGGCCCTGAGCATTGTGCACACACACGATATAGTATGGATTTTCATTTTACATTATATGGTGCATTGCATATTAAATTTTTATATTTTATATGATTGATTTTATGTTGCTACTGAGATTTGTTTGAATCTCACCCTTTTTCAAATAAATAAACATTCTAGCAGAAACTAGTGGCTCGAAGGTCAAATAGCAAATACGGGCAAGTGAGGGCTGTGGACTTTGAGAAAGGAGCCTTGGTTATATTAATTTAATTTTAATATCTTGGACAATTTGTATATATTCGACCAATCCCTATGGGGAGATTCTTATATGTAAACATGCATTTAATATCTGTTTGTTACCGCTGTTTCTGTACCCTTACGGGACTCTGCACTCAATACTCTATGTATATCAAAATGTTAAATAGGGTTTGACAATTGAACTCATGGCAAAGTATGAAGATTCTCTGAGATGAACTTGAAGATTAGCATGAAGGCCGTCTTTATAATTAAAGTCCAAAGTTCTATTCTTAGTTCATGTGTATAATGGGTTAAACATTTAATTGTTTGCTCTTTAATCTTTTCTCTAATTTCGCTATCATTTAATAAGCAATATAAAAAAATTATTTAATGATTTAGACATTCTATGGTTTATGATTTAGATCATGAAAACTCTCCACACAAAGTAACTTAAATTAGAAATTGGAAGGAGTATTATACTATTGCGCCTTTATAGTCATTATTCAGACTAATAAAATATTTAAATGAATGAACAACGTTGTCAACAATACAATTTCTCATTATATTTTATAGATATTAATATGGCATTAGATGCAAGTTAGATATAGGTTAAATTGAAACAAATTTTAAACATTAACAATGAAATTACACCTCAAATTTAATTAACATGGTGAATGTAACTATAAAATAACATTAGAGGTTTGTCCTACTTTACTCTTTACCTCTAAAGCAACTTAATTAATTTCTTCATTAATATAGATTAATTAATTATCTTACTTTTATGTTTAGAATTGAAGGAGTATGTTTTTTTTTTAATCCATGGAGGTAGATTTGTTGGAGGAATTACTATGAGGGCCAGGGTACTAAGATATCATTGGTGCCTCTTTGTGACGGAGGCAAATTCACACTTAGTTGAACTTGAATGGAATTATAGAATCTTGTCACCTCATAATAATTCCCTCAAATTAGATATGCGTTTGTTTTTTTATTTTTAATTTGCGTGTCCCAAACAAAGCTTAATAGCTCGTTGGTAACAAGAATTTGCTGCTTTGAAACCTCAGACGAACAGAGTAAGATTCTATAATTCCATTCAAGTTCAACTAAGTGTGAATTTGCCTAATTATGTGTGCTCGCCCTCCTTGTGAGGAGAGAGGAGAGGATAAATTCTTTTGGAATCCTTCGTCTGATGGTTGTTTTTCTGTTAGTTCTGCATATCGTTTTCTTTTTGCAGGTATTCATCAGCAGGAGGAGCCTTTGTGGAGGACTCTATGGAAGTGGGCAGTCCCAGAGAAGATTAAATCCTTTATGTGGTTGGTTGCACATGATCGGGCCCATACGGGGCAGCTTCGACATAGACGCGGATTAAGCGACACCAGCAACTGTCCGTTTGATTGTGAGAAGGGCGAGGATTCCATGCACTTGCTAAGGGATTGTGTTAATGCACGGGAGAGGTGGATTTCTATTGTCAAACCTACTTCATGGGATTCCTTCTCTTCATTGCAAGGAAAGGAATGGATTTATTAGAACCTTAAGCATGAAGCGGGTAGAGACTTCACCAAGAAAGTTCCCTGGCCTATCTTGTTTGGATATGTCTGCTGGGATATTTGGGTGAATCGCTGCAGGAGACTTTTTGATGAGGATGGGGACATGTCTTGCACTGACGCTTGTTCAAGCTTATTTCGTGCTAGTTGGGACCAGGACCTAACCTCTCATCTTCAGTTTTACACTCAATGTTATCCTGCTGATGGTTGAGGTAGAAGGCGTCAACCGGGTTTCCTCAGTTTGGAAGTTGATGGATCAGTTTTGGAGTCGGGTCAGAGCGGTTGTGGAGGCATCATTCGGGATGAGGAAGGAGGATGGATCTGTGGTTTCAGTTCAAAGCTTACTTCAGTTCCTCCGATAATTGCAGAGATCGTGGGAATTATACAAGGCCTTCAAGTTTGTTGGAGTAAAGGTTTCAGGAAGATTTTAATTCATACGGATTCGGTTGAAGCTGTTAATATGATTACACAAGGGTGTGAGACATCTCACCCGTTTGTAGACGTCATATCAGATGCCAGACTCTAGCTATGTAAGGATTGGTAAGTGTTAGTTGACCATATTCCGAGGGAAGAGAATGCCGTAGCTGATCATTTAGCTAAATTATCCCATAGCTTGATTGACAATTTTATGCTCTTTCATCAACCACCACCTTCTCTACTTGAAGTTGCTGGTTGAATATGAAGGGTGTATAGATAGTTTTGTTTTTTGGGGTTTTTGTTGTACTGTTAAGTATTGTCTTAATTGAACTCCAGTTTCAAAAAAAAAAAGTGTGAATTTGCCTCCGTCATGACATCGATTGATAAATTTGTTCCATTGTTAGGAGATAAATGGGGTTCATTCTTCATTTTTTCCTGCTATGCTTGCTATTCCGGAACGGCGTTCATTCTACCCTACCTTTTCTTCCTCTTGGAGCGAACTTAATTCTGTTCGGAGTCGTAAGAAGGAAGCTCATCACTTGGTTTCTTCAGCCACTAATTTCCACGAACTGAAGCAGCCGAATCTGGTACATAGATCTTTCTTAATTTGCTTCAGTTTATACCATTCCCAAAAGCAGCCTAATTAGAATTCCGAAAAGCAAGTGTTGGAATTGACTAAAAAAGAAAGGAGGGGAAAAAACGTTGTTTTTTTACGAAACCAGACCATTTATGTTTCCTGCGACCCTTTACTATCTGAATTGTTTGGCCGTCAACTGAATGACGAACAAGATGTGTGTTAGAAATTATTAAAAAAATGGTAATTTCCTTTAGATTAGGTCAAGCAGAAAGCAATTTGATGGTAGAAGTCAAATATGTTGAATATCATCCCAGAAAAAAGGCCTGAACCTTCCTTTCCCTGACCACTTGTCACAACAGGATCTCGGGTATATTTCTTTTTTCTGGCGTCGACCAGTACATTAAGGCTTTGTTTGGTTCAAAGAAGGCTATCCTTACTTATTTGCTTGTTCTTCCCCATCTGCTTTTGTTCCTCTTCAGATTTTCTTTTGCAACTGATACCCTTACCCAGTTCGAGTGTCTTCCTGATGGCCAGACCTTGGTTTCTGCAAATGAAGTCTTTGAAATGGGTTTCTTCAGCCCAGGTCGTTCCACAGACCGCTATGTTGGGATCTGGTACAACAAAATCCCTGGTAGAACTGTTGTTTGGGTTGCCAACCGAGACAGACCCCTTAAAAACAACTTTGGCAGGTTGAGCATAAACACAGAGGTACATCTTGTACTTCTCAGTCATGATGAGACTGTTGTTTGGTCTGCAAATTCCACCACAAAGGCCTTTAGTCCGATTTTGCAGCTTTTAGGCTTTGGAAACTTGGTTGGTTCTAAGAGATGGTAAAGATCAAAAGCCCCAAAACTACTTGTGGCAAAGCTTCGACTATCCTTGTGCTACAACTTTGCCAGGAATGAAGGTTGGATGGGACCTGTGAACTGGTCTCAATCGACGTTATACAGCATGGAAGAATTGGGACGACCCTCTTTTGGAGACTTTTCAGCAGAGATTGTACTACAGAATTTTCCTGAAATAATATTATGGCAGGGCCCAACAAAGAATTCAAGGAGTGGCCCCTGGAATGGTGTCCGGTTCAGTGGCGTCTCTCATGCAACGAGCAATCCACTTTATGAATTCAAGTTTGCCTGGAATAAAGATGAGGTGTATACAACTTATAGTGTGAAAAATGAATCACTGATTACAAGATTTGTCTTGAACTAGTCATTTTACTCATCACTGGACAGAATATGGAGTGAAGATGAGCGAAGGTGGATTACTTATAGTTTTGCGCCAAGTGATAATTGTGAAAGATATAATCATTGCGGCCCAAATGGAAACTGCGTCCTGGGTGAGACACCAATATGCCAGTGCTTGAAAGGATGCTTGGCAAAATCACCCAAAAATTGGAACGCAATGGACTGGTCTGATGGATGCATCCGCAACAAATCATGGAGTTGCAAGGGAAAAAACAGGGATTATTTTGTCAAATTTAATGGGCTGAAATTTCCCGATACAACATACTCTTGGGTTAATACAAGTGTGACACTTGAGGACTGCAAAGCCAAATGCTGGGAAAATTGTTCTTGCAATGCTTACGCTAATTCAGATATCAGGAATGGATATACTGTTGCAGCCATCCCTGATATCTGAATTAGCATAAGCATTGCAATCATTTTGATACCTCATACTGTTGCAAAGCCAAATGCTGGGAAAATTGTTCGTGTAGTGGTTGTGTTATGTGGTTCGGTGATTTAATTGATACAAGGCAGGTTCCCTTTGATGACCAGCATTTATATATTCTCCTTGCATCTCCAGAAACAGGTGTGGCTTTTTAGTGGTCATTTTTCAATCATCTTTTGATTGATTTAACAACCTCAACTTTTTGTCTATTAATTCTTAGTATATTTCCTCGTGAAGCTAATGGAAATAAGACAAAGGTGATTGCTGTAACGGTGACCACTGTATTGGCTGTTGTGATGCTTCTCACTGTGTTTTACATTTACATGCGCAGAGGAAACTATAGGTAAACATTCTGAATGCGGCTGCCTTTATTTTTCCCATCTTGTCTGGCGGTTGTCTGAAGGTTAATTGAACATGACTGAGCTTGATGTCATTATGTTTCCCGAAGAACAGAACGATTTCCTTTCCTTATTTTTTTAAATATTTATGTCATTTAGTGTCTCAAATTGTAATATGAAATTTTTTTAACAGTAAACAACAAGAAAGTCTCCTAAGGAAATATGGAGCTAAATATGACATTGCCTAAATAGCTAATGCTACTGAAATATATTTTTGTATTTAAATATTTCATTTAATTTATGAAATTGAGCTAAGAAAGAAAATCTTGTTGGCAGCAAACAAGGAAGAAGGCTTAGACGGAAATATGGAGCTAAAAACCTTGATTGTAAACAATGAGGAAGGGCATGAAGGAAATATGGAGCAACGTATATATGACCTTGCATTAATAGTTAATGCTACTAATAACTTCTCATCTAACAATAAGCTTGGCGAAGGTGGTTTTGGTCCTGTATACAAGGTAATTATGCCATTAGCTTGTTATTAAGAGCAAAAGATTGCAGTTACTCTTCCGATGTATGATGTTACATATTGATAATAATTTATATCACATAAAAATGGTAGGGAATACTTGCGGGCGGACAAGAAATTGCAATGAAACGGCTTTCACAAAGTTCTCACTAAGGGCTGCTTGAATTTAAGAATGAAGTCCAATTGTGCGCCAAACTTCAGCTCCGTAACCTTGTTAAGGTTCTTGGTTGTTGCATTCAAGGAGAGGAGAGAATGCTCATATATGAATACATGCCCCACAAGAGCTTAGATTCATTTATTTTTGGTTTGTATGGCTGAAGAACTATCAATCAGCTGACTTTCATCCTCTTATTTTATATCTCCTTGGTTGATGATAAGTATCATTATTACATTAAAATTTGTAGGTTCTAAAAGCAAACTTCTTGATTGGTCCAAGCGCTTTCACATTATCTGTGGAATTGCTCAGGGCTGATGTATCTTTATCAAGATTCTAGATTAAAAATTATCCATAGAAACCTTAAAGCAAGTAATATATTATTGGATGGTGAATTAAATCTAAAAATCTCAGATTTTGGTTTGGCAAGAATATTTGGAAGAGATCAAGTTGAGGATAATATAGGACAAATAGTTGGAACATTGTAAGTTTGCTTTGTGATATTTTGTTTTTGTATATAAGCACATTATTAGATATGATATTAACTACTTTATAACATGTAATAGTGGTTATATGGCTCCTGAATATGTAATTCTTGGATTATTCTCCATCAAATCAGATGTGTTCTGCTTTGGAGTGTTATTACTAGAAATAGTGAGTTGCATGAAAAACAGGGGGCCCTTCTTGTCAAGCCAAAGCATGAATCTTATTAGACATGTTAGTAACAAGGAGCCTAACTTTTCTCCTATCCATACTGAAATTGTAACTGATTCAATGTTTTGAATTGTTGTAGGTATGGAGGTTGTGGAATGAGGAAGTCTCGCTAAAATTTGCCGATGAACATTTGGAGATGTCTTACATTGAATCAGAGGTATTGCAATGCATTCACATCGGTCTTCTTTGTTTGCAGTACCATGCTGATGATAGGCCAGATATGACATTTGTGGTTATAATGTTGAGCAGTGAGGGTGTCTTGCCTGAACCTAAGGAACCTGGTTTCCTTTTGGATCATATCCCACTTAGGGGAGAATCTCCTAACAATAATGCAACTCCTTCAAATAACAAAATATCCGTAACCTTGTTAGAAGCCAGGTAAAGTCAAATTTTTCTTCTTGAATTTGGACCAGTAATGAGCATACGGTCAAGGATGAGGCTAGCTATATGTGTGTGCTATTTGCATTAATGCATGACGATATTGATTCTGAATAACTTTTTTGATTCGGCATTGTCGTTGAAGTTTAAATGAGAACTATTTATTCTTTGATTCTGTTTTTTCCTTATTAAAAAAAAAATTGCACCAGACAAATCAAAGAATACATTAGGCAGTAAAGTTTCACTAACTTTTGCTGCATTGGTGGACTAGGACTTTTATTAACATTTGCTTTGGGAAAAGATGGAATTGACTTCCAAAAAACAATAGGTAGCTCTCAAATTTTAACTTGTAGCATTTTAGAAAAGAACCCTTTTATTTTTCTTTTGGCTTTTTATTGCCTGAATCATCTGTTTTTTTTTTTTTTGGGGTCTGAGAATTATCTGGGTTTGAACTGAATAGCGAACGAGATTTGTTGCAGAAATGATTAAACTCATGTCGTATGATTATGCCATGAACAATTATATCAGTTTTATTTGTTTATAATCAAGTAATTTCGTTTACATTAGGACAAGCAAAAAATACACTTTGATGACAGATGAAAGTTTGGCTATAATATTTTAAAAGAGAACATAAGTAAAATAGCCTGAATCTTTCTTTGAATTATCGTGTTATAAGAATTTGATCGATGTATATCAGTCTGTAATGGGCAAATAAAGATATAATGAATTTGAAATTTGTGTTTTGAATTCCAAATATGTCATATCTTATTCATGCGTTTGGTGGAGGAAAAGAATAACACATTTTGACTTGAATACCAAGTTGACCTTCCTAGGGGTGTGTTTGTGATTTTGATTGTGCTGGCTAATTCATTAAGGTAATGGTAATTCTTCCTTATAATTTTCGGAGTGTAAAATATCTTTTTCTGACTTATTTAACCCCTTCATATTTTCACTTTTGTCCTTGGATTCGTATTTCACTTCCATTCTCAGCTCAATCCTCTCACTGCCTTCACGTCCTCTCTTCTAAAATGCATATATCTATTTTCTCTTCTCTTTTTATTGGCCCCAGAAGATCTTTTATTTACACCTACTAGTTCTCACGTCTAATTTCTGTAATGTGACATCAAGCATGATTGTTTTAGGCCTTATTTCATTACGTTTTCTTGTGGGGTCTAATTTCAAATTATAAGGCCTAACTCTTAAGATATACTCCCGCCACTTTTTAATGTAAGATATATTTAGGGAGTTGATATTGGTTCTAAATATAAGACATTTTTTTTATTTAGCATATTTTTTTAATTTATCCTTATTAATGCTTCCTTAAAAATAATCAAAGGGGAGGGGGAATGGAGAATTAAGAAAGATGACTAGGGTATTTTAAAAATTATATGTCATATTAACTAATTTAACTAGCATCCTTACTCTAATCAAATTCAATAATTATGTCTTAATGACGGGAGAAGTAATTACTTAATGACGGGAGGAGTAATTACTTTCTGAAAAGTGAGATCGGGAGAGCTCCTTAGACCCTGTTTGGTATGAAGCACTGAGGAGTAATATAGGGATTGGGTCAAATTGTATTGTTTGGTGGTATGAGGGGTTGAAGATATTATGAGATCAAGAGTATCATAAAAATGAGATTGTTGCAAAGCCACCTCCCCTGGTATTGTGTTTGCAATTCTAGGATTACAAATTTTAGAGACAAGATATTCTTTGTAATAATATTTTTTGGATAAAAATACCCTTTGTCAATTTTAACCTAAATCATTGTCGTTTTGCACCTCGCATTCCATCATCATCTTTCACGGATTCTCAGGAGTGTGGCCATCTCAATTGATTAATCGCCAAATCCTTATTTTTTGTTTTCGTACTTTTTTTTTTCAGTTTGAAAATTTTTTTAGGCTCAACTTTTATCCATATACAGATGCAGTTGCTTGCAACCATGCGAACACCAAGCCTCCTTTGGCAGCATTGTGTTAGCCGCTCACAATAGCACACATTTTCATCCATCGGCATCACCTCTCACAGCTTTTATTATTTCATATCTCAACATCAACTAGCACAAGCAAGAGCAGGATCACCTAAACCCCATATGGTCCGTACTTACTGTTAGAAGGCAACACCCGTTTCTTTTGTTTTACGTAGGAACAACACACCTTTTCTAATTGATTTGTTTCTTAAATGGTTTTGTTGAATTAATCTACATGTATTTATTGACTGGAGAGGGGAGATGCAGAAGGAGAGATGATGAGGTTGCGTGAATGAAGATGGAGTTGCAGGACTTTTTTTAATCTCTTTTTAATAACAAGGGTATTATAATCTTTTGATAATTTATGCCCAATCATAAAATAAAATTATACAAGTATTCCTTGTAAATATTACTTTATACCAAATGTAATTTAAGAGTTTCAATGCCAGTTTCAATCACAATCTCAATTCATCAAAATTCAGTGCTACGTAACAAATAGAGCCTCATTGCTTTCCCTAGTCTCTACTAAGGAGCTTGATCCTAATTCCTAAAGAATTGCGCACATTTCAAAACAAAAAAATGATAAAAAGGGTAGGTGGAACACACACATACACACATATATATATAACTTTTTAAATATGATTGAATTAATATTTTTAACCTTTTTTTCATTAAAGTGACCCTGATGAGTTGCTCAAGAGATCATTTCACAGGAGCTTGTCTTTCAAGTGGCCAATCGTGAGAAATTATACAATTATTCTAAAACGAAAAATCAGAGAGGATAAGTGAAAGATATATATTTTTTTAAAAAACGTATTAAATCATTATTCATAATTCTCTTACATTAAATGGCACCTCATGATTTAGCTCCTGGGATACATATATGATAACTTGAAAATGTATAAATATTTTGGTTTAAATAAGTAAGTAAAAATTCATTTAAGCTGATCAAGAAGCACCATCACATACGTTTAATGGAGGGTCGTTGCTCCTATCTACCATTAATTATACAATTGCCAATGTAAAATGTTGAGGATAAGCTTCTTCACAGATCACAACAACCACCAGTTTCTATGAAGATCCTTAACTTTTTCTTTTTCTTTTTGTTTTTTGGCCCAAGAGATTATGTGAATGAAAAAGCAATACTTGCTTAGTACACTCCCTTGTGTTCTTATTATAAGCACTTAATAACAACTTCACATAATTTAATGAAATTAATTCAAAATAGTTATTTCTTGTAAAATATTAACATTACCTCTAATAAAAATCATTAGTTAGAGGGGTTTAATTAGTTAGTTAAGAAAGTATGTGATAAGTAAAAAAAACTAAGGGTTCGTTTGGTTTGATCTCATTATGGTGCAATGCAATGCGATGTAATGGTAATATAATACAATATTAATTACAGGGGTAGTGTTTGGTTTGATTTTTATGTAAGGTGCAATGAGTTAATATTTTAACAATTATTTAAAATTAATATATTGCACAAAGTCTATTTTACCTTTAATGCAATCTTTGTAAAAAAAATAGCTAAGAGCCAGTGGCAGCAAAGATGGAGGGGAAGAGGTAGTGGCGGCAGCAACGATAGGGGTGGCAGCAGAGGAGGAGGTAATGGTGGTGGCGATGGGTGGGAGGCCGCAGAGGAAGAGGTGGTGGTGGTGGAGCCGAGTGGCGGCGAAGGAGTTGGTGGCGATGGCAGGTGGGTGGCAGCAGCAACGAAGGAGGAGGTAGTGGTGGTGGGCAGGTGGCGGGGGGCGACTGTGGCAGAGGAGGTAGTGTGTGGTGGCGGTGGGCGGGCGATGGCAGCAGCAGTGGCGGAAGAGGTAGTGGCGGTGGCGGAGGGCGGGGGCAATAGTGGAGGAGGAGGTAATGGTGACAGCGGCGGTAGTGGAGGAGGTGGTAGTGGGCAAGTGGTGGGGGCGGCAGTGGAGGAGACGGTAGTGGTGGTTGCGGTGGCGGCGGTGGCGGAGGAAGTAATGATGGTGGCGGTGGGAAGCAGCGAGGGTGGAAGAGGAGGTAATAGCGGTGGTAGTTGTGGTAAGTGAAATGAGATAAGTGAAATAAAGACACGAGAAATTCAAAGGTAAATTGGACTGTTTAAATATGCAATGGGATGGTAATGGAGATTCATAGGGGGAGAGGTATGAATGAGGATTACCAATTTTTTGGTGATCATCATTATCATGGTAAACCCTATTACCATGTTAAAGAACAACCAAATACTCTTATCTTGGTAATATAATCATGATTACCATTACAGGCATGCAATGGAGTTGAACCAAACGGGCTCTAATATTTCAGACAAGACTTGTTACATTATGAAACATGCTAGAAGTGTTTGTAATAAGGATAAGAGGAAGTAACTGCTCAAGATCAACAAAATTATTTACAATAGTTAAGCAAATCTCATTCCGATTTCCAGGCATATAAACTTCTATATGCCAAACAGTTTCAATCGGAGGAAGACAATAAAAAAGCAGAAAAATAGGCGTGGTAGATTAAACCTCAAAGCATTTAAGGCTCTTTTGGTTATAAATATAGGACCTAATTTAAAGATGAATTTTGGTTATAAGACATTTTTTTTAATTTATCTCTTATATTCATCATTTTCTTAAACTAATTTATTTAACTTGATAAGTGCTGTCATTATTGAAATGAAGCCTCAAGTTCAAGTCCGATGTTGACATACTTATCTGCGGGACAACCTTTAGGTTATATTAGCCAAAAAAGTTTGAATATTTATTTGAAGGGCCATTTCACTGTGCCACATTGTCAAGACTAATTAAGGACAACTCTTCAGAATTTTCTGCATTCACTATGGTTCAAACTCAAAACTTAATGCTTAAGTAGTCAAAGCCTCTTTTTGAGGGAAAAAAAAAAAACTCTTGCACTAAAATCATCTTAGGTTAAAAAACAATTCCAATAAAAAAAAAAAAATCAATCAATGGGTTTTGGAAAATCAGGGATCTTAAAATAAAGCCCATCACTTTACCGAAAAAAACAAATCCAATCATCGTCCATTTTTCATTTCGTCCTGTTCCGCGAGCTACGATTACCGAACGACGTTCACTTTACCCTCCATATTTTTCGGACCAAACATTTTACCCGCCATTTTCCTCTGCAACTAATGGTCGATTACAGCATTACCCAATCTCATCCACTTCGTTCTCTTGGAGGGAACTTAATTAGGTTCCGAAGATAGAAGCTTGGAACTGGGTTTCTCCCCCCACTAATTTCCGCCAACTGAAGCAACGAAATCTGGTACAATAGCCTTTCTTAATTTGCTCTAGTTTATACCATTTCAGTATCCATTTGACGTTTGAGTCACATTCTGGTTCCGACTACGCTTTAGGTTTAAAGCCCTTTCATTCTAATTCTAAATGATATTAGCCTACCTGCGATTTTTTATTTAATTATTGGCCGAGAAAAACTTAATCAGGTGGATTAGAGCAAAGATTTTAACCCAGAAAAAAAAAAAAGCAAAGATTTTTTTTTTTTTTAAAAAAGTTCTATCTTTATACAGATAGGAAGCAGCCTGATTCGCCTTCGAAAAAGAAGTTGTTGGAATTGACTTCCAAAAAAAGCAGGAAAAAAAAACATCGGCATTTCGCAAATTTTGACTTGTGGCATTTATGAAACGAAACCTTATATGTTTCTTGCGACCTTTTACTATCTGAATTGTTTAGGATTCAACTGAATAGCAAACAAGATGTGTGGTAGAAATTATTGAAAAACGGTTATTTGCTTTACATTAGGACAAGCAGAACATAGTTTCATGGTAGAAGTCAATTATGTTGAATATCATCCCGGGGATAAAAAAACCAAAAGAAAAGGCCTGAACGTTCCTTTCCTTGACCCTACAACAAGGATTTAATTGGTCTATCTCCGTATCTATTAGTTTGTTGACAGGAAGAATTACATTGAATTTGGAATTTGAGTTTGGAATTCTGAATATGATGCCACAATCTCATCCATACATTTGAACAAGTCAATATCTTATTCTTGCTTTGAAAATTTTGTTATCTATTGTGAAGGAAAGAGAACAGTTTTTCTGAGTTGAAGAACACATGGTCAACCTGCACACTTCTGGTGGGCTGCCCTTTGACCACGTGCCACATCAGGGTCAGTGGTATATTTATTTTTTATAGTGTAGACCAATTCATTGAATCAATGACTATCCTTCCTTATTGGCTTGTTCTTCCTAATCTGCTTTTTTTCTTCTCCAGGTTTTCTTATGCAACTGATACCCTTAACCAGCTCGAGTCTTTTCCTGATGGCCAGACCTTGGTTTCTGCAAATGAAGTCTTTGAAATGGGTTTCTTCAGCCCAGGTAGATCCACAGACCGCTATGTTGGGGTCTGGTACCACAAAATCCCAGGTAGAACTGTTGTTTGGGTTGCCAACAGAAACAGACCCATCAAAAACAAGTTTGGCCTGTTGAGCATAACCGCAGAGGGACATCTTGTACTTCTCAGTCATGATGAGACTGTTGTTCGGTTGGCAAATTCCACTGCAAAGGCCTTTAGTCCGGTTTTGCAGCTGTTAGGCTCTGGAAACTTGGTTCTAAGAGATGGAAATGATCAAAAGCCGCAAAACTATTTGTGGCAAAGATTTGACTATCCTTCTGATACAATTTTGCCAGGAATGAAGCTTGGATGGGACCTGAAAACTGGTCTTAATCGACGTTTTATAGCATGGAAGAATTGGGATGACCCTTCCTTTGGAGACTTTACAGAAGAACTTGTACTACACAGATATCCTGAAACAGTAATCTGGCAGGGCCCAACAAAGTATATGAGGAGTGGCCCATGGAATGGTGTCCGGTTCAGTGGCATGTCTTATGCAAAGATAAATCCACTTTATGAACAAAAGTTTGTCTCGAATAAAGATGAGGTGTATGCAGGTTTCAGTGTGAAAAATGAGTCACTAATCACAAGATTTGTCTTGAACCAGACATTATACTCAGTACTGGACAAAATATGGAGTGAAGATGATCAAAGGTGGGTTACTTATAGTTTTGACCCTAGTGATAATTGTGAAAGATATAATCGTTGTGGCCCAAATGGAAACTGCGTCGTGGGTGAGACACCAATATGCCAGTGCTTGACAGGATTCTTTCCAAAATCACCCAAAAATTGGAACGCAATGGACTGGTCTGATGGATGCATCCGCAACAAATCATGGAGTTGCAAGGGAAGAAACAGGGATTATTTTGTCAAATTTAGTGGGCTGAAATTTCCAGATACAACATCCTCTTGGGTTAATGCAAGTATGGCACTTGAGGAATGCAAAGCCAAATGCTGGGAAAATTGTTCTTGTAATGCTTATTCTAATTCAGATATCAGGGATGGAGGTAGTGGTTGTGCTATGTGGTTCGGTGAGTTAATTGATATAAGTAAGGTTCCCTTTGATGACCAACATTTATATATTCGCCTAGCTTCTCCTGAAACAGGTGTGGCTTCTTAGTGATCATTTTTCAATCATCTTTTGGTGCTTTAGCATCCTCAACTTTTTGTCTACTGACTTTTGGTACATTTCTTTGTGAAGCTGAACATGATGGAACTAACGGAAATAAGACAAAGGTGATTGCTGTAACGGTGACCACTGTATTGACTGTTGTGATGCTTCTCACTGTGTTTTACATTTACATGCGCAGAAGAAACTCTATAGGTAAACATTCCAAATGCAACTGCCTTTACTTTTTGCCCCCGTTTTCCCATCTTCTTATGATGTGTAGTGTTTGTCTGAAGGATAATTGAACTTGAGTGAGCTTTATGTCATTATGTTTCCGTAAGAACAGAACGATTTCCTTTCCTTATTTTTTTTTACACATTTGTCTCATTTAGTGTCTTAAAGTATGCTACGAAAACCTTGTTAATAGTAAACAATGAGAAAGGCTCCCAAGGAAATATGGATCTAAAAATGACATCGCCTAAATAGCTAATACTACTAATACACCACCTTCGGGCCTAAATAGCTAATGCTACTAATAGACTAGTATTTTTTATTTATATATTTCATCTAATTTACGAAAATGAGCTAAGAAAGAAACCTTGTTAGCAGCAAACAAGAAAGAAGGTTCTAACGGAAATATGGAGCTAAAAACCTTGATAGCAGTAAACAATGAAGAAGGCTATGAAGGAAATATGGAGCAACGTATCTTTGATCTTGCTTTAATAGCTAATGCTACTAAGAACTTCTCACCAGACAACATGCTTGGCCAAGGTGGTTTTGGTCCAGTATACAAGGTAAGCCCGTAATTAACTTGTTAGTCAGAGTAAAATATTACAATTAATCTTTTGATTTATGATGTTACATGTTGACAATCATTTATATGGTGTAAAAATGGAAGGGTATACTTGCAGACGAACAAGAAATTGCAGTGAAACGGCTTTCACAAAGCTCCTCCCAAGGTCTTGGTGAATTCAAGAATGAAGTCAACTAGTGCGCCAAACTTCAGCACCGCAATCTTGTTAAGGTTCTTGGTTGTTGCATCCAAGGAGAGGAGAAAATGCTCATATATGAATACATGCCCAACAAGAGCTTAGATTCATTTATTTTTGGTTTGTATGCCTAATTAGTATATTTTCATACTTTTCTTTTATTTCTAATTGGATAATTATAAGTATCAGTACATTAAAAATTTGTAGGTTCTGAAAGTAAACTTCTTGATTGGTCCAAGCGTCTTCACATTATCCATGGAATTGCTCGAGGGCTTATGTATCTTCATCAAGATTCTAGATTAAAAATCGTCCATAGAGACCTTAAAGCAAGTAATATATTATTGGATGGTGAATTGAACCCAAAAATCTCAGATTTTGGGTTGGCAAGAATATTTGGAGGTGATAAAATTGAAGATAATACAGGGCAGATAGTTGGTACATAGTAAGTATACCTTATTACATTTTGATTTTGTATATATGCATATTACTAAATAAGATACTAACTACTTTATAACTTATAACAGTGGTTATATGGCTCCTGAATATGCAATTTATGGAATATTTTCGGTCAAATCTGATGTGTTCAGCTTTGGAGTATTACTGTTAGAAATAGTGAGCGGCATGAAAAATAGAGGGCTCTTCTTGTCAAGCCAAAGCATTAATCTCATTGGACATGTTAGTAACAAGGAGCTTAACTTTTCTCTTATCTTTATTGAAATTGGTAACTAATTCTATGGTTCGAATTGTTGTAGGCATGGAGGTTGTGGAATGAGGGAGTCCCACTAAAATTTGCTGATGAACATTTGGAGAGGTCATATGTTGAATCAGAAGTACTGCGATGTATCCATATCAGTCTTCTTTGTGTGCAATACAATGCTGATGAGAGGCCAGACATGACATCTGTGGTTATAATGTTAAGTAGTGAGGGTGTGTTGCCTGAGCCTAAAGAACCTGGTTTCCTTTTGGATCATATCCCAGTTAGAGCAGAATCTCCCAACAATCATGCAACTCCTTCAAGTAATGAAATATCTATGACGTTAGAAGCTAGGTAAAATCTTTACATCTTGATTTTGGAGTTTGGACCACTAATGAGCATATATAATTTTAAAAATTAGACTAGTGTTTTGCATTAATGTAGGTTGGTGTTGATTCTAAACAATTCTCTTGATTCAGCATTGTGTTAGATGTTACTAATTTCTTCTGAGTGTGTTTTTTCCTTGTTAAAAAAAATTGCACCGATATCAAAGAATACATCTGGCATGAGAATTGTACGAACTTGTAGTGCATTGGGGAACAAGGAATTTTATTAACATTGACTTCCAAAAAAAAAACAATAGATAGCTAGTAAATTTTAACTTTAACATCCCTGAGATGAGCCATTTTCTTTTTCTTGCCCATATAAATTTAATGGATCCATTAGTTTGTAACAGGCTAAAAAAGAAAATGAATTTGAAGTTGTGTTTGGAATTCTAAATATGCCATCACGCTATCTTATTCATACATTCCTTGATGGAAAAGAATACTATATTTTGATTTAAACACCACTTCAATCTTTCTTGGGGTGTGTTTGTAATTTTGACTGTGTAGATCAATTCATTCAAGTAATGGTGACTCTTCCTTATAATTTTGACCTTTTTTGAGTCTAAAATATCTTATTTTGACTTATTTAACCCCATCATATTTTTATATTTTCACTTTTGTCCATGATACCATGGTTCACTTACATTCTCAGCTCAATCGTTTTGCTTTGTTCACGTCTTTTACTTAAATGTCTATTTCCTCCTCTTATTGCCCAAAATGCTTCTTCCTTTCGACTTTTTAAATAAATGTAATGAAAATGTTGAAAAGAGAGAGAGAGATAAACAATTTAAAATGATTAAGGATATAATAGTTCATGTATTATTATTTTTCTTCCCCTCCCTTTTAATGCCAAATAAGGTAATATTAGATTTTCTCTCACTCGCTCTCTCCCATCTATTATTTTCTGCTTGCTAAACTAATTTATCAACCATACTAAAACAAAAATAAAGAATTAACACATAGGGGAAACTGGTAGTTCTCTTCGCTTCTCTTTTACCTTAGTGAGCTGTTGGCATTCACTAATATAGGATTTGAATTGCAATCTCATAACGAGGATAATGAAATGACAACAAACATTGATATTTGATAGTGATTATTTTGCGCCTATTTTTAATGTACATTCAATATTCTAAGGTATCTAATGAAACAGATCCTCTCATCATCTTATTTTCTCATCATCCCTCACGAGCACATCTGAACAATTGATTAGAAAGAGGAGTCCATCTGGATCGTTAATTGGGAAGATGGGAGAAAAATAGAAGGAGTGATAACTAGATGACATGGTTCATTTTTTACCTTTCAGATTGATTAGACGGACATGATTTAGAGATTATGAGAGATGATGAGAAAAGGGACAATGAGAGAAACCAGACCCGTTAAAAATAGAGTAATCTCATTTCAAGAGTTTTACCGTCTGTTTTAAACCCCATCAACCCTTGACCATTAAAGACAATGGACATCAATGGAGAAGAGAGAAAAGGCGAATGAATCAATGCATCCACTATCACCAAAATCAGACGGCTATATAACAAACAAAAATTTGCATATAGAATATGTTTTTAGCCATTTGAAAAAACTAAATAAACAAGTTTCAATAAATTTGATTAAAATTTAAAATTTAAATTTTTATAATATAAACATAATAAATTTTATACTGTATTAGACAGTTTAAATATATGCATTAGAATTTTATATAAAAATTATTTTTAACAAATATTTATATGCGTTTTATGTTAACTATGAATATTTTAATCAAAAAAAAAATTTTAAAAATCAAAATTATCGGAACATAAGAAAAGCAGTGGTATTAAGAATTAACAATATAAAATAAATTCCGTCAACGTCCGTTCTTTCTTTCTGATTACGTTCATTTTACCCTTCAGTTTATTATTAAAAAAAAGGAAAAATCTCACTTAGGTCTTAAGGACAAGAAACAATATTAAAAAAGTCCTAATGTAAATTCTTTCTATAAAAAAAGTTTCATCATAGAATCTTCTATTAAAAAAGTTCCTATGATCCCAGTGAGATAGGTTCCGAACTTATCATATTGAAAGGGTATGTGAGTTATATTGAAAAGTTGTTTATGGAATTGACTTACCCAAAAAAAGGAAAAAAGAATGAAAACATAGGCATTCTACCAATTTTGACTTGGGCCATTTATGAAACGAAACCTTACCTGTTTTTTTTGGAACAGCGATAGAAAAAATAATGTTTTTTATTTGATTTTTTATAATCTTATTTTTAGTAAAAATCAGACTGTGTAATGTGATTTATGTTTGGATTGGGGATTGTATAAATGATTTTTATAAAAGTAAGACTTATTTGGGTTAGCTTAATCATAAGTGACTTTTATGATAATGGTAAGAGAGACTGGATGAAAAAATATTTAAAAAATTAAGTAAATATTTAAAAATTACTTTAAAATATTAGGTGCTACTGGAAAAATATTTTAGAGTGGGTGAAAATCAATAAATCAATATTATAAGTTTTGGGTGCTCTTTACTACTAAAAAAAATATATTAAATGTAAAATTGTAGTCATTCTCCTAAGACTGAGTAAGAGTTAAAAGAATCAAAAAATATTTAAAAGTAATTTTTAGAACTGAAAAAGTATATTAATGGTAAAATTGCAATCAGTTTGATAACACACTAGCTACAACTGGAAAAACATTTTAAGGGGTTAAAAACACTAAAAAATATTTTAAATTAATTTTTGGAGCTGAAAAAGTACATTAAAGGTAAAATTGCAATCAGTATGAAAGCACACTAGGTATAACTGAAAATTTTTTCTAAGAGGTTAAAAGCAATAAAAAAAATTTTAAAGTAATTTTTAGAGCTGAAAAAGTACATTAAGGGTAAAATTACAATCAGTCTGATAACATACTGAATACAACTAAGTTAGGAAAATTAATGTCAGAGTCAGCATATTTGGATTATATGTCAGTTTATAAGTTAGGAAAAATGATTTGGAAAAAAATTATAAATATAAATATTTTAAAGTAATTTAATTAGTTTTCTTAATATCTCTAAAAAAATTAATTTCTTCTTATATTTAGGAACGAAAAGAATATAAATTAGTAATACATATAAATATTTTTTCTATCCCTTCCCTCCATCCTTCTCTTTTTCGTCTCTCTCTCACTTTCACCTTACTCTCCCCCCCACCCCACATCAACCTTCTCTCTCTCTCTCTCTCTCCAAATGAATCATTGTGACAACTTAAAGCTAAACACCCCCGGTTCTTTGTCTTACATGTGATTTCTTTTTTTTTGGTAAAATTGGGACAAACCCCAATCATTTATTCAGAAATAACAACATCTCTTGGGTAACCAGTACCCACTTGATCAGCAAACAGAACATCCTGCACCTCAGCTGGAGGTTCAGACAAAATAGTAATATCACAATCTTGAGACAAGCTTAACTGTGCTAACCTATCAGCAGTTTGATTACCTTCCCTAAGAATATGAGTTACATTTATTCTCCAGCTATCCCGTATGCATTCTGCTATCATCCTGTGCAGCAGATCCCTTCCTTCATATCCTTCATTTAAATCAGATAATGCAGCTATCACTGCTATCGAATCCCCCTCAATGATTAACTGCTGAACACCCAACTCCTTCGCAACCCTCAATCCCCATAAAGCTCCCCACATCTCTACATTATATGCACTGCAAATACCAATCTTCACAGCATATCCCCTTAACCATTTACCTTGACTATCCCTTATTACTCCCCTACATCCTGCCAACATCAAGCCACTTTTTGCAGCCCCATCAAAATTAAGTTTTAACCAATTAATAGGAGGCCCCATCCATCTAATATCCACTAGCATTTTCTTTCTACCCAATGGATCAACCAGACCTACTAAATTATTTATCTCCCATACATACCTGTGAATAATGAGCTCAGGTTTAGCTGGCATTTCAAAACCTTCCTTAAATAGGACTTTGTTTCTCCAATGCCACTGCCACCAGCAAGTTACCCCAAACACCCTTGCCCATGAACCGTCCTTTCACATATTTTGCAGTAGCCAATCTTTCAACTGTGTGCTGAAGAACCTACTGTCCACACTAGAACCCCCCACCTCTCTCCACACCTCCTTAGCATACCTACAGTCCCTTAATGCATGCAATAAATCCTCCTCTTCTTCGTGGCACCGATTGCAAATAGGAGAGCTTCCAAAGATGTTTGACCTTCTACGAGCCGTGAGTAACCTATCATGCAAACACAGCCAAAGATGTATTTGAACTCTACATGTTCCCTTCCAATCCCACACCTTCCTCCAATCAACTGCAGTGACTACTCTATCCTCTTTATTAATCCTCCTATACATATCAGCAGTATTAAATTTATTTCCTCCACCACCTCTCTATCTCAATATGTCAGTACCGAAGTTAGCACAAGGAGTAGGAACAGCTCTCAATCGCAACAGATCGTGCTCTCTAAGGTAATCTTTCAGGAAAATGAACTCCCACTCACCCCTTTCATTGATCAAATCATGAACTTTACAAGTCACCAACCTTCCTTATGGTTTCCTTATTGCTTTCTGAAATAATGATGCCTCATCAGTCATCCACAAATCATTCCAAAAGTTGATCTTGCTGCCATCTCTACATTCCCAAGCAACTTGCTCAACTACCTCACTCCATACAACTGCTAGACTCTTCCATAAACATGAATCTGACTCCTTTGTAATGCACTCCTTGAATAAATCTGCCTTCCTGCCATATTTCTCCTTTAGAATTACCGAAACTAAACTCTCAGGCTTAGCCAATACATTCCAAGCAATCCTACTAATTAGTGCTTTATTCATATCTGCCATATTCCTCAACCCATATCCCCCCTTCTCTTTTGCTAAACACAGAGTACTCCAACTTAGAGCATGGATCTTCCTCTTTTTCGTAGTTGACCCCCAAATAAAATCTCTTTGAATTTTCTCAATTTCTTCACACAACCCCACTGGGATACTAGTATGTTGCATTGTGAAATTAGCCATTTGAGAAGTTACAGATTGAACTAAAGTCAATCTACCAGCTAAGGACAAACTCTGCTTCTTCCAACTATTCAATTTGGACTGAACTTTATTAACAAGAAACTGGAATTTATTCTTAGTGACTCGACCATTGGTAATGTAAGCACCCAAATACCTACCAAGCTCCTCCTTCTTCTGGAATCCGCATACTGCACTTAATTCCTCTTGTTTTCTTATATCAACATTCTTTGAGAAAAATATACTAGTCTTTTGTTTATTCACTTTCTGCCCTGAGATCTTCCCAAAATGGTCTAAACAGTCCATAACGTTACATAGTTGCTCCACATCCGCCTCACAAAATAGTATAAGATCATCCGTAAACATCAAATGAGACACCGGAACTCTCCTTCTTCCAATTTTTAGCGGATTCCACATATTACTACCTATTGCATCCGCCACCATATGCGATAATTTCTCCATACCCAACACAAATAGGTATGGAGAAAGTGGATCCCCTTGCCTCACTCCCCTAGTAGGTCTAAACCACTCACCCTTCTCTCCATTCCATAAGATAGACATGCTAACTGTGGTTAAGCACCACTTGATTAGGCTTAAAACATAATTCGGTACCCCAATCTCATTTAGCACCTCTACTAAAAAATCCCAACTTATACGGTCATACGCCTTTTCTAAATCAATCTTTATAGCCAAGAATCCTTTCCCCCTTCATCCTATTCATTATATGAGCAGCCTCTTTTGCTATAACAATGTTATCATGAATACTTCTCTCTGGTATAAAGCTGGCCTGATAAGGCGACACCAACTTATCCATTAAGCCCCTCAATCTTCTCATAATAATCTTCGTGATTCCTTTGTACAACACATTACAAAGTGCAATAGGTCTGAAATGCGCAACCAACTCAGGATTATCTATCTTTGGAACCATTACAAGCAATGTTTTATTTATCTCAGCTATCTTTTCCGGATTTATCCACACATCCTCCACATACCTACACACACTCTCCCCCACAATCTCCCAGTTTCGTTGATAGAAGATAGCTTGAAATCTATCGACACCCGGAGCCTTAAAGCCACCCATACTAAGAAAAGCACTTTTAATTTCAGTTCTTTGTAATGGCATCCCCAGTTTCCTCAACTCCTCCTCATCCACTTGACCCCACCGTTGACTCGTATAATGCCACTCTCTATTCGTCTCTTCTTCCTTAAATAATTGTTTGTAAAATTCAAGAATTAAGCATTGAACTTCCCTCTCATCTGTAATCCAGACTCCCCTATCATCTTTCAACATCACTATCTTATTTCTCCTCCTTCTAACAATTGTTTTCATATGATAATACCTTGTATTTCGATCTCCATGTTCTATCCACCTCCCCCTCGATTTTTGATACCAAAGTATCTCTTCTTGATGCAATGTTTCAGCAAGCTCCTTCTGCAATTGTTTCTCTTCCTCCACTAGCCTCTCGTCCTCCTCCCAATCAATTCTGTGTTGTATTTCATAAATTCTTCTATTTAACTCCTTCTTTCTGCCCTCCAATCTCCCAAAAACCTCCTTACTCCATATCTTCAACTTCCCCTATAATCTCCACAAATTCCTTGGAGTGTCTACTGCTGTATCCCAATTATCCCTTAACAACTCCTTAAAATTTTCATGCAATAACCATGCTGCCTCAAACCGGAATGGTCTCCTCCTAGCATAGTACCTTATAGGTTTTGTATCAATCAATAATGGGTGATGGTCAAAACTAGATCGAACACCAACCCTCACAGAAACATCAGGGAAAAGACTCTGCCACTGCATATTACAAAAACAGTGATCTAACCTCTTATAGATGCGTTCATATCCTCTCCACTTAGGGCCTTTCCAAGTAAACCTAGGCCCTTTCATTTCCATATCCAACACACCCCATTCTTCAATATGCCCCCGAAAGCGATTACACTTATGCACATTTACACCGGCACCTCCTCTTTGCTCTCTTGGGTCCGCTATCTCATTGAAATCTCCCGCCAAACACCACCTTCCACTCATTTGCTCTACTATATTATTAATACTCATCCATAATGACTCCCTCCCCTCCTCCTGTGGGCACGCATATACTGCAGTAAAGTACCATTCCTCTGCTGTCCCCTCACCAAAGCAACAATGAATAAACTGCTCATTCTTTTCTACAATCCTCAAATCAAGACTTGCCTCTTTCCACATCATCCAAATGCCTCCCGCAAACCCCCTTGCCTCTACAATCTACGAACAGCCAAACCCAAAACTCTTGATTAACCTTCGTACCTTTGCTCCACTCACTCTTGGTTCAAGTAGAACCACCAAATCAGCCCTAAACTCCCTTTCCATGTTCCTTAAATAAGCCGCAAAACCCTTTTTAACGGCCCCACGACAATTCCATATTAGTATCTTCATTATAACCAAAGCAATTTTAAGCCATAACAGACTTCCTACTATCTTTCGACTGATCTAGACCACCATAGCTATTCCCTTCTTCTGTGCCAATTACCTCCCCTGAATCAACAGTATCAACCACCATTTTAATAGGCTCTCCCTGTTTTGAATACAAGATACCCCTATTCTGTTCTATAACATGCGTCCCACCAAACCCCTTACCCCCATAAACTTCCTTACCCTCATATCGCCCTATACTCACTCTAGAATTAGAGTAGACAGTGCTCTTCTTCATACCCCCTTAGAAACACTTGGTGTTATATTCCCCCTTAAATTGGGACTTCGAACCATCCCTATATTAAACTTACCACCCTCCCTCCATGATACTGCCTTGTTGGTACTCTTTAGCAGTGACCCACCCTGCATACTACCATCCAAATCCTTACCCAGTGTAGCAAATCTGTTGCCATCTGCCCTTGCTTCCAACGGAGCCCTATTCCTTCTTTGACGCCATGGCTTTTGGACAACCTTCCATGGACTATCCTTTTCTGCATCCACCACACCTCCTATATTCCCTTCACCTGTGTCCTCATCCACCACAGCATCACTCATTTCCTTTTCTTTCTGTCTCTTCAAATTATCCCCACAATGCTCCCTCACATGGCCAAACCTCCCACAGTGTAAACACAACAGGTTCATACATTCATATTCAATTGATTGAATCATGCCATCAATATTAAATTACGGAATTAATGGTTTAGACAGATCCAATTCAACACACAATCTGGCAAACTTCCCCCTCCCTCTCTGAGTAGTAGGAATATCAACCTTAATAGCCTTACCTATCACATTCCCCAGATTAAACAAAAATTTCATATCATAATGGGTAGCTGGTAAATCAGGGAGTCTTACCCAGGCAACAACTCGATCCACCACCTTTGTCTTTGGATTGAAGTCAGCTCTCTATCTCATCACACTCAAATAGCAGCCTGCCACCACCCATGGTCCTCCAGTAAGCGTCCTGTCATAGTCTTCTTGACTCTTAAACTTGACAAGGTAAAAATCAATTGGGAGATCAAATACACGGATCTCTCCCGCTCTGGCCCACAGCTGACTGAATTTCTTCTTGAGAAACTCATAATTAGGCATAGCACCCAATAGCTTCATAATCAGAGTGTTTCTGAACGGTTTCAACATCCTTTCTTTCTCAGCATCGTTAAGAACTATCTTCAGACACAGAGGATTGCTCAAATCAACAGAAATTCCCTTAGATGGTTCTTTAATATCCTCAAACCCAGTATTGATCTTACCACATTTATCCACCGAATCCTCATCTAAATCACACCAAGCCGGCAAGATATTTTTCAGCAGAGAATTCTTGTACTGCGATCGATTCACCTTCAAGTTATCATCTTCCATTCAATCCTCCATTCGAGTTTCCAGAGTCTCCGATTCTGAGATTTTCGCACTTTACACTTTCCCCTTCTTCCTTTTCCGATCGAGCATTCCAACCTCCACTGCCCTCACCTTCGATGCTTCGGACCCTCCGAACACGAACTCCATCTCACAAATGCCCCTGTTCCGCACAGCACGCAACAAGAGCACACTCTTTTTCTCTACCGCAGTGGGCGGCGGAGTCACTCAACTTACCACCGCTAGTTTCGATTACTCTTCGCAAGCCCTAACAGAGCTCCGTCACCTGTCCAACTAAACGCGTCCTCGTCTTACATGTGATTTCTGATCAAATTGTGATTGGCAAATCTATTTCCCAAACATAGGAAAAAAAACACAAAATGGCTGATCGTGCAATTAGATTTATAATCGCATGATTAGGCCAAAAATAAGCACTTCCAAACATACACTAATTTGTTTAGCCTTCATCTTGTAGAAATGATTAAAAAATGGTAATTTCCCTTACATTAGGACAAGCACAAAACAATCTGATAGTAGAACTCAACTATATTGAATATCATCCACCAAAAAAATATAAAATCAAATACAAGTCCTGAGCCTTTCTTAGTTCCTTTCCCTCACAATCTCATACATTTAAAAAAGTCATTATCTTATCCTTTGCATTGAAAATTAAGTTCACTGTCGTGTAGGGAAGAGTGCCGTTTTTTCTGACTTCAAGAGAACCAAGCTAACCTGCATGCTTCTGGTGGGCTAAACTTTCAACATGTTTCCCGTCAGGGTCAGTGGTATATTTATTTTTTGTAGTGTTATAACAATTCATTAAATCAATGGCTATCCTTCCTTATTTGATTGTTCTTCCCAATCTGCTTTTGTTGTTGTAGAATCTCATATATTATTAAAATATATTATAGGAATCCTATAATTATAGGGATTAATTAAATCTAAAGATTATAGAAGATAATTGTTAGGATATTATAATATTATTTTCAAACTTCAAATCTAGATCTCATTGACAGATTTGATTCTCTCTTGTGCATAAATATAATCCCTCTTTATTTGCTTGTTCTTCCCAAACTACTTTTGTTGTAGAATCTCATATATTATTATAATATATTATTAGCAATCCCATGATTATAAGGATTAATTAAATCTAAAGATTATAGGAGATAATTGTTAGGATATTAGGATATTATTTTCAAATTTGAAATATAGATCTCATTAACAGATTTGATTCTCTCGTGCATAAATTAATCAGCCTCTCATCGAAATACATAACAATTATTTTCATTTGATTATCTTCATGGTACTAGAGTTGTTTGAAAATAATTAGAGTTAATATTTTTTCGACGTCGTCACTGGAACCCTAGTCTTTTCCTTCACTTTAGAGCATCTGGCCAGTTACTCTTATTTGTGATCGTCGAGCCTCGTTGGAAACATTGGTTCTGCTCAAAAGTCCAATTTGTTAAGTTGTTCCTTCACTATCGTCGACCTAGTCCGAGATCAACAGCTGTTAAGCTATTCCTTGGCCGTCGTCGACCTAATCTGAGATCGACCGCCCTCAGATTGTCTTTCCTAGTCTATCATAGTCCATCATCGTTGGCCTCATCGTCTCGTTAACAGTACACTCATGGACCAAATTGTCATTTGGCAATTTCATAGGACCAAACTGTCATTTGGAAAATTTGTAAGACTAAACTGTCATTTTTGAAATTTGAAACTCCAAGCAGACATTTTCACAGGCCTCTTAATGAATACTACCTTGCAAAGTCTGCTCTCTGGAAGGAGTTTGATGCTCTGAAGGATGAAGTTCATCATTGCCAAGTTGATACTTCCGAGGATCACAAATAAAAAGAAGAAGAGCGAGTATATGAGCCGATGGCTGGTCTTGATATGACTTATAATGATGTTTGGTCTTGGATTCTCAGTTAAGAACCCTTGCCGTTTGTTCGTGAAGTCTACACCATTCAGCACAATGAAGAAGATAGGCACAAATCAATACTTCAGAATACTCTCACTAGCGCTGCTCCTGAGGCCTCGACTCTTGCTGTTCGATCCACAAAATCAAAAGGTTCCAAAGGTAGTCTATTTTGTGATCATTGCAAGAAACAAGGGCACACAAAAGGCACTTGATGGGACATCCATGGTAAACTTGCTCATTGGAAGCCTAAGAAGGGGAAAGGAAGAGGCAATGTGGCTGAAGTTTCAAAAGGTGGTGAGACCTCACAGAATGATTAGTTGAGGAAAATCATGGAAATGCTTGCAGCACTTCAGACTACAAAACAACCTACTGCCACGGTAGTGAGAAGAGATAATTTCTTGCAAGCCTTGGCTACAATAAAAGGTCTGTGTATAGGTAATTGCTAGATTGTTGACTCGGGAGCCTCCGACGACATGACCAACAATAAGACTCTTTTCTCATCCTATACTCACGTTTCCAAGGGAATGACCATGCAGATTGCTGATGACTCTAAATCTGTTGCGACAGGAGTTGACTCTGTTAAAATCTCTACTACACTTACTTTGCACTCTGTATTGCATACTATTAGTAAGTCAATTAGCATATAATGAACGATGTCATACTAACTTCTTTACTACTTATTGTCTTTTTCAAGATTTGCTGATGGGGATGACAATTAGGAGTACGAATCAACTTGATGGTCTCTATTACCTTAATATGAGTGATAGTCATAGGATTAAGGCTAGCAATTAAGTGTCTCTCACTAGGACTAGTGATTTGAAGTTATGGCACAAATGTTTAGGTCATCCAAATTTCAATTATATGTCTCAATTGTTTCCATCTCTTGTTTCTAATAAAAATGCATTTGATTTCCATTATGATTCTTGTGAAAAAGTCAAACATCATCATACCTTATTCCTTAAAATCCGCTCGAGTAATGTGTAAGAAAATGTTTGAGTAATATGTAGAGTTATTTGAGACATTACTCGAGTGACTACTCGAGTAATCAAAGTAGAAACCATGCAGTAGCTCTCAGATAAGATTTAAAGGACATTACTCGAAGTAGCCACTCGAGTAATCTGCAAAGTTATTTGAAGCATTACTCGAGTGACTACTCAAGTAATCAGGTAAGTTTAATAGAATTTGCTCTTGGCCAAGATTTTAATGTCATTACTCAAGGAATCACTCGAGTAATCTCCAAAGTTATTTGAACCATTATTCGAAGGACCACTTGAGTCATTAAAAGAAAAGGAGCACTTACTCGAGGGATTACTCGAGTAAGCAAGGTATATTCTGGTCAGACTACGTTGACTTACTCTT
Organism: Inga leiocalycina; assembly: GCA_963242795.1. Lineage (NCBI taxonomy): Eukaryota > Viridiplantae > Streptophyta > Magnoliopsida > Fabales > Fabaceae > Inga > Inga leiocalycina. The sequence goes on from OY725329.1 coordinate 53,238,412, forward strand.
TGGTTATTTTTAATGAAGTTACTCAAGGAACTACTCGAGTAATGAGCATGAGCACTCAAGTAGCCACTCAAGTAAAGAAGGACAAAAAACATGATTTTAATCCAACATTTATTGATTTTTTATTTATATGATTAACCTTTCATTGTATTAGTTTTCTTGAGTATATTTGCAGAAAAACAATGAAGAGATCATGCATTAAGAGAGAAGTCCAACATATCATCCGTAACGTTCAAAACTCCTACCTACCGCAAATGGCTAGTTTTCAAATTCAAAGGATAGTCAAACGAAGCTATGCGACTCTAATAGACATGTTTGAAATGCTTCCAACGAACACCACAAATCATCTATATATATGGAACATTTAAAGAACAGAACTCAACAACTGAGAACAAGCAAACTTACATCGATATAAGCTCATGTAGCATCTAGCTACAATGTCAAGCTCCTCTTTGCCATGTTTACATCCACTCACTTGGATGTATTTGCAGCATCCCTCCCACTTGATGAGATGATTCTCACATTTTTGCATGGCTTGTCCTTTGTCACAACATTTGTGATAAAGGGTTGACTTTAAAAGTCATTGCTTCAATCCTAACTGGATCAATGTGGTTAAAAGCATGAGAAGACCTATTATTATTCAATAATTTCAAGTTGCTGCAATTTTCAAGTTTTATCTCTAAAAATTTGAGTCAAAGTTGGATAGGATCTTATATTCAAAAACTCATTTGAATAATCTCTTACTTTAAAGAATCTTTCAGTATTAACTTTATGTTGTAGCTGAAATACTCTTAATAAGTAAGTCAACCTATCCCAAAAATAATAGAATCAGCATTGACTAAATTTCAACATTTTTGGGATTCTGTAAGTGTATATAAGCACATTTTTTACTCAAAACAGATCTAAAAGTGTTTCAAATATCAAATTGAAGCTTTCAAATTTAGGAATTTTAAGAAACAAACCACGTCTCAATCGGAGGTCTCATGTGCTCTCACACGCCCCTATAATGTGTATGGATCAGAAAATCCTGAAAAATTAGAAAATTCTAGTGAAGCCTACTCTCAGAGGTGGCGCGTGTAAGCCACACGCCTCCTTATGGACTTCTGTCAGTGATACATGCTGGCTTACCTGATGGTACGTGTCGTCCTCTCTCTGACGGTACCCACCAAGTGTCAAACAGTGGCCCCAATAGTGCCCACGTGCCACTTGTCAATTGCTGGGCTTTTTTTTCTCAACGGTTGACCGTGGCCTGCGTTGAACGACGCTAACGTGTGACTGAACACTGATGTGGCACTCTCTCATTAGTGCCACGTGGCTCGGTTGATCGATGACATGGCAGTTGACTACCACGTCATCGTCTTCAACTCTAACCAGGTCAACTCGACTTGGTTGGAGCTCCTACGGGTCGCGAAGGCCATATCTCCTTCATTTTAGCTCCGTTTTTCATGTTTTTAGTGTTGTTGGAATCATAGTTGAATGAACTATAAATCCATGACTTTTATTTGATTTGAAAACATCTCTTTCATTGATCAAATCATGAGTCAAGTGGCGGTGGTGACAAGCGAACCGCCAACTTCTTTCCTTTGTTTCTCCCTCATCTAAACTCTGTTTGCCACGTTCTAAGCGTTGTTAGAATCATCTCTTCAAGATCTACACATCTATGCCCTTACCTTGGGCAAAAACACTCAGTTTCGAGCACCCAATTTTTTCCTGATGTCGACAGCGCTGCATAACGTGACTTGGATGTGTGTCCTCTATGTTTCAAAAGCTTCTCTACCTTTTGAGGGTTAAAGTCTTTTGTTTCTAGTTCCACATAGGTTCCAAAAACTCAACTTTGATAGAAGAAGTAAGGAGAAGAAGAAAAATTGAAGAAGAAGTATGAGGAGCAGAGACTAATTGTATACTGTCATATGAAAAAGAAATAAACCCACATGCATACACACATATTTTCAACTAATACACACATATTTTCAACTAAAAAAGAACATTATTTGTTGGGCATTTAATATAACTTTGGAAATAGCACTGGGAGTATCTTTTTGTCACAATGAAAGAGAGATAACTCTCTCAATATATAGTACTCCTTCCAATCCTTAATATATAACATATTTAAGCTGTTTATCTTGATCATAAATATAAGACATATTTTTTATATATAACTGTAAAAAAATAAAAAAAAATAGCAACATTTATATCAAAATTATAGAATAATAGGCAAAAAACGATATAAATGACTTAACTTTACTAACATCAAGTGGCAAATTCTGTAAAATGCAGTAGAACCTCAGGTCTCAAGAAAAATCTCAGCGGGCAGTGAGAATTCAAATTGGCAAAAGTGTGGAAATGAGGGGTCACAGTGCTTTTATAGCGCTCTCGGATTTGTAGCGGTTTTCATAGAAACCGCTACCTTAATTGCTACAAACCCACAAGCCCTACCTCGGTTAACGTAAAACTTTGTAGCAGTTATTAATAACCACTACAAACCTGCAGACCCTTTGCATCCTGTAGCAGTTATACACTCTAACCAATACAAATATGTGTTAAACTTCGTAACGGTTGCTTGTAATCGTTACAAAAAGGCAACCCTTTACATTCTATAGCAGTTCCTATAATAAAAACTGCTACAAACTAATCGCCACAATAGTCGCGCCAACTTCGCGCTTGGTGCCACATTTTTAGTAGTTAACATATACTAACCGTGACAAATTTGACACCAAATAGATGTTATGCCTTGTAAACCGTTACAAAACACGTTCCTTAACTCGCCACCACTTGATGCAAGGCATACCCTTGCAAATATGTAGCGGTTTTAGCGGTTCTGCTTAAAACCGCTATAAATTTTGATATTTGTAAAGATTTATTTCAACCGCTACGAATTGTCATTGTTTTTATAGTGTATGTTTCTAACACCGTTAATATTGCTAACCAAAAATATTGACACAACAAACTCATAATACTATTTTTGGATTGCAATGTTTCAATTTATAGTATTAATAGTATTTGGTGATCGGCTTCTCATACTACTATTCATACTATTTTCTGATTGTACGTGTATTCCTTTGATGATGATGATTATTATTATTGTTGTTGTTGTTGTTGTTTGAGTTTTTTGGCGTATATCTTCCTAAGGGAGGGACCATATATTCTTTTTTGGCGTTTAGTTGCCATATTTTGACTTCTAATAACATATTTCAATCCCTTTTATCGGAGACGAATAACTCTCAAGAAAATGTACGTAGTTAAAATTAGTTAGATTATTAGATAAGTTAGAAATAAAAATTTATTTTGCGAAATATCCTTATATAATAATTGTTTGGTGGCTTTTAATCATTCATATATAATAAAAAATATTATGATACAAAATAAAAATGTTTAATAAATGTTTCAAACAATATATGTTATTATTTCTTATAAATAGGGATCAATAGTATCTTAAAACAACTCTCTTTTAAAAAGTACCGGAAGCAGTAGTATTTATTATACTGATTTCAACCCTAAAGATCGAGTATCTAGACACCCTGTTATAATCGATCATTTTTACCTAACATGATATTTCCCATGATTGGAAAAATAACAGAAAAAGAAATTTCAAATTACAAAATCTCAAATCAAGTTTGTTACCAAAAATTGATAAGGTAATGACAAGATTTAATAAGCAATTAATGACTTATTTGATGAAAAATACCTTATTTAGGATTTTACAATTTCAAAATTTTGTCTCTCTCATTTTTTAAAATAATTTTCAAACATATATTTAGATTTGGAATAATATAATATAATATTTTACTTAAAACATAAAATTAAAAAAAACGCCAATAATTCACTCCCTCTGGCTGTTTTTTAATTATTAATGGCAATTATCCTTCCTTAGTGTGTGTTTCTATTCTTCTCTTCCTTGGCCACCGCATGCAACAATAGATATTACTTCACTCGTATAGTCTTTAATAGAAGATCTAATTAATCAATTTGATTAAATTAAAAAAGTTAGTTAATATATCATGTTTATGTTAAAACACCTAAATCATCTTTCTTAATTTCTTCCCTCTCTTTCATACTTGATTATTATTGAGAAAATAACAATACAATTAATTTAGAAAAAATTGATGAATATATTAAATAAGTCTTACATTAGGATCGATATCAACTCCCAAATTGGGTCATAAATTAATAATCAAAGGAGAATTACATAGGCTCAACCTCTTGTTCACGATGGAAAATCCATCTTGGTTTCTAAAGATGAAAGTCTCAACCTCTTGTTGACGATGGAAAATCCACCTTGGTTTCTAAAGATGGAAGATTTGAATTGGATTTTTTCAGTCCCGGCCGTTCCACAAAACCAAGGGGACTTGAATACAAAAAAAGTCCTTGTTAATATACATTGTACCATATGAAAGTAATGTATACACAATAATAAATTAAGGAAAAAAATTTAGATTCATATGAAAAATTTAGGAATGACATGACTTTCTACCACATGACGAAACAAGTATATATAGGAGCATAAGATGTCTAAAGAACATTAATGTGAAAATAATATATGCAGCTCGGAATTCTTCCGCGGCAGGTAACATTCTGATTTTTTCAAAAAAAAATTATATGTTACGCAATTGACCCCATACCTCCGTCAAATCCTGAAGATCGTAACTTTGAATTTAATTGGTTTCTCCACGCCAAGTAGTCTAGCTCTCTTAGTCACAAACACATTGGGAGTCAACTAACGTGTTGTAATATGATATTTAAGAAATAAGAAACGTATTTTTTTAAAAAGTCATATATTTACATATTAAAGAATTTAGTCATCAACCCAATTTGCACGCAGAGATCAGAATAAGTGGGGTCAATGTGCTGCCTACACTTTGAATATACTGTGCACAACTTTCTTATCACTTTGTTTGATCTTACTGCTTCTACAAAATATCAGTCAAACACGCATGGATATGTAAACCAGAATCCAAACACCATCCTTACAACAATGGCCATCCTTCCTTATGTGATTGTTCTTATCAAAATACTTCTGTTCTCGCGAATATCTTCTGCCATTGATACTATTTCACATTCTCAGCCCCTTCATGATGATGGAAGAACCACCTTGGTGTCTAAAGATGGAACATTTGAGCTTGGTTTCTTCAGCCCAAGTAGTTCCAAAAACCGTTATATTGGAATCTGGTACAAAAATATTCCAACTAGAACTGTCGTCTGGGTGGCAAACCGTGAGATACCAGTCAAAGATAACTCAGGCATGTTGAGCATAAACACAAAGGGACATATTGTGCTTCTTAAACAGAATGAGACAATTATTTGGGTAGCCAATTCATCAACAAAGGCCTTGACTTCAATTGTTGAGCTTTTAGGCTCCGGAAATTTGATTCTAAGAGATGAGAAAGACCAAAACCCACAAAATTACTTGTGGCAAAGCTTTGACTATCCTTCTGATACCCTTTTGCCAGGCATGAAGTTTGGATGGGACCTTAGAACTGGTCTAAATCGGCGTATGATAGCATGGAAGAATTGGGATGACCCTTCTCCTGGAGATTTCACAGGTGAGCTCATGCTTCACAATCTCCCAGAACTTGTTACTTGGGATGGTTGAGCAAAATGTCACAGGAGTGGCCCTTGGGATAGTCTTCGATTTAGTGGCAGTCCACTACTTATGAACAAATCCACTCTTGTGTCTGAGCTTGTCTCTAATAAGGATGAGGTTTATTACTATTTCAACACCAAAATTGAGTCGTTGATAAGAAGAAGCGTTTTGAACCAATCAACATACACTAGCAATGACTTCATATGGATGGAAGAAGATCAAAGCTGGAAGTCTTTCAGTATCATTCCAAGAGATTACTGTGATAGATATAATCTTTGTGGTCCAAATGGAAATTGTGTCATAGGTAGGGCACCTATATGTCAGTGCTTAAGAGGATTCATACCAAAATCTCCAAAGAACTGGGATACTATGGATTAGAGTGAAGGATGTGTTCGAAGTGAACCCTGGAGCTGCAAGGTAAAAAGCAAAGATGGTTTCTTGCAATTGAGTGGGCTCAAATTACCAAACACTACACATACCTGGGTTGATGTTAGCATGACACTTGAGGAGTGCAAAGCAAAGTGCATAGAGAATTGTTCTTGTATTGCTTATGCTAATTCTGATCCCGTTAAAGCAAGTGGTTGTGCTATTTGGTTTGGTGCTCTAATTTACATAAGGGATGTTGCCCTTAATGCTGATCAAGATCTATATATTCGCCTTGCAGCTTCAGAAAAAGGTAATTTTTTATCCATTATATTAGTTTTATTCATTTGTTGGTTCTCATTGAAAACATTAATATTTTGTGGATTAACTATATCTCGTCATTTCCTTGTGAAGCTGAAGTTAAAGATGGTGGGTGGAATAAGACAAAGATGATTGTTATAATAGCTCCCATTGTATTTTCTTTTGTGATGGTTATTATTTTCGTCTGCATTTACAAAAGGAGAAGAAAATATAGAGGTAAGCAATTAAAATTAAAGTTTCAAATTGATCATAATTCTCTTATGGGATATTGTTTGCAAATTATAAAATATGCACTATTTGCTATTATTATTTGATAAATTTGTTTCTGGGAGTGAAATGTGGAAATATCTTTGTCAGAAGTAAATGATATTGAGGACTCAAAAAGAGATATGGAAATTCCTTTCTATGACTATGTTGTGATAGCTACTGCTGCTAACAATTTCTCAATCGACAAGAAGCTTGGTCAAGGTGGTTTTGGACCTGTATACAAGGTAAACATATAATCAATTAATCAGTTAATTAAAATGATGAAAATCAAACAAGTAATTTTAATTAGTATAATTTTTAATTTATGGTATCATATAATATTGATAATCCTTGATTGTAAAATTATGGTAGGGTACATTAGCAGATGGACAAGAGATTGCTGTGAAGCGGCTTTCTAAAAGCTCTCACCAAGGAATGAAAGAATTTAAGAATGAAGTCATATTGTGCTCTAAACTTCAACATCGGAATCTTGTTAAGGTTCTTGGTTGTTGCATCAAAGGAGAAGAGAAGATGCTTGTATATGAATACATGCCCAACAAGAGCCTAGATCATGGATTTTTGGTTTGTGTGTTGTTCATGAATATTTATTATCAAATATATCCATTTAATTTCTTTAATTAATTTATGTTAACAATGAGAGTATCGTGACTTTTCAACTTCACAGGTTCCATCACTCAACGTAATATGCTTGATTGGTCCAAACGTTTCCAGATTATATGTGGAATAGCTCGTGGGCTTCTATACCTTCATCAAGATTCTAGATTGAAGATTATCCATAGAGATCTTAAGGCAAGCAATGTATTGTTAGACAATGAAATGATCCCCAAAATTTCAGATTTTGGTTTGGCAAGGATTTCTGGAGGAGGGCAAATTGAAGAAAATACAAATAAAGTGGTTGGTACATAGTAAGTATTCTACCTTTTGCTGAATTTTAATTTATTCTTGTACATTATGAGATAATATACATAAAAACTCATTTATGAATTCTTAATTTTAGTGGATATATGACCCCTGAATATGCCTATAATAGAATATTCTCTATCAAATCAGACATTTTCAGCTTTGGAATATTACTACTAGAAATAGTGAGTGGAATGAAAAGCAGCGAACTTTCCTATCCAAACCACAGTCTTAATCTTATAGGGCATGTGAGTAACTAAGAATCTAATGATGTCTTAGTTTTTTCAATCCTTATTGAACCTGAAGGCCATATATAAGGTCACATATGTATCGAAATTAAATGTTGTAGGTTTGGAGGTTGTGGAAGGAGAGCATGCCATTAAAATTGATTGATTCCTGTTTGGAAGACTCTTTTATTGTATCAGAAGCATTGCGTTGTATCCATATCAGTCTCCTTTGCGTGTAGCACCATCCTGATGATAGGCCAAACATGGCCTCTGTGGTTATGATGTTAAGCAGTGAGAGTGACTTGCCTCAACCCAAAGAGCCTGCTTTCCTTTTAGAAAGGAGTCCACGTGGACAAGAATCTTCTCCAAACAATCATATTAGTTTTTCCATTAATGAAATGTCTTTTACCAAGTTAGATGCCAGATGAAGAGCCCTTCTACTCTTATTTTCTTTTATTAAAAGTGTTTTTTTGTTGTTGCATAAGTTATATAACTCTCAAGAAATAATATAAGGCTTTGATTTTCAATTAAGCATATCGTGTTATAGTTCCTTCATATAAAATAAATAAATAGAAGCGTAGATATTTTGTCTTACACACAAGGAAGCGGTTGATCTACATTACTACTAATTAATTATCCTTTCATTATACATTCTATGTCTATTACCTTTGGAATTGAGTTCAGGTGCTCATCACTAAATCTATTCATTTAGATTAGATTTGGTCGGTCTAGATTTAGTTTTTTTTTTTTTACTTTTTTTGTTTTAAAAAATTATTTTAATATGTATAGAATTTAAAATAAATATAATATCTTAACAATTAATTAACAATAAATATAATATCAGTTGAAAATTTTATATTTGAATCGTTAAAACTATATTTGGACAATGTAGATTTCATCATGGTGATGACCACTAAAACAGGTTCTCGATGATATATAGTTGCAAATAAGAGGTCAAAATGAAATAAAGCAGCACAATATTACCATAGAAGTAGTGATAAATTGAAAGCATCTCGCCAACAACCATATGTAATTAATTCCATGTTATGACAGAGATTTTAATGCAGATCGTTGTGGCAATTCACAGCATATATATTATACAAAATTGGAATTACAACGTTACAAATTAATAGTGCAATTACAAGGAAATGAACAAGAACAGAATTACACCAAGAAGAGAAGAGTCGGAAGAGAAGGATCAGAGGAAAGAGGAGGTCTCAAGAGAGAGGAAGAGAAGTTTTGTTAAAATATCCACACACCTCACATAGTTGCCCATGACTATTATATACTCTCGTCTCCCTCTAACTCACGTAACTTCCACGTTCGTGTACGGTTTCTAGTGCTTCTTCTCAGTGCGGTCTCTTGTGTCTGGTACAAACTTGGAGTTGGGCCAGATATGGTAGGCTTGGTTGGGCTCGTCCCACTGGTGTCCGTGACAATACTCCCTTCTTCGATTGGAACCTTGTCCTCAAGATTCAGGTCTAGGTATAAACACAAAAGGTGGCCTCCGAATTCCCAAGTAGGTCTGTCGGTGCTATCCTATTAGATCAGAAATTGGCGTTCCCATACATCATCACGTTTAAGCAAACGGGAGGCAAGCACTAAAGCTGGTCAACATAGGGGTCCTTCCAGCATGGTTTGCAGCGATAGTGGGAGATAGGTGCCACGGTGATCATCCCTATAGAATCATTTGAGTTGGGATACATGGAACACTCGATGGACTCTTGCATGATGTCACATCCCGTAATCCCACCACCCTATGGCATACGGCCTTTGGTGTGGTCCTCCCACGTGCTCCCAGAGACACGTGGGCCGCAACGTGCGACTCATAAGGAATATCACCTCTCCCCTGGAGGATTTCTTTCGCCTCCCCATGACTCTTATACTTACCCTGGGGTAAGTATAAGAGTTTGGCGAGACGTGGTACCATTGAGCTAGTTGTGTGTTAGCCGTCTAGCTTTACCGCAAGCGTACAGGTCGCAAGTAATATACACCAGTGGAAAAATGACTTTTTAGACCGGTTAAAAATGACTTTTTAGACCGGTTCTGGATTAGGTCTTGATACAGCCGGTTTAAAAAGTCTGTTACTTTTTAGATCGGTTGGGTCTACAACCGGTCTAAAAACTCTTAACTTTTTAGACGTGTTGTAGACACAACCGATCTAAAAAGTAAGAGTTTTTAAACCGGTTGTAGACCCAACCGGTCTAAAAAGTCATACTTTTAGACTGGTTGTAGACACAACACTTTTTAGACGTGTTGTAGACACAACACGTCTAAAAAGTAAAAGTTTTTAGACCGGTTGTAGACACAACCGGTCTAAAAAGTATATTTTTTCAAATATCTATATTATTTCTTCTTCTAACCCACTATCCAGCACTTGAGAAGAGACCCAACATTTTTAAGAGTATAATTCGATCTATAATTTCAACATTCTCATTCCTACAACTCAATATTTTCAAATATCAATTTAAAAGTTTCAAAATGAAATTTAATACCAACAATCTTCCCATTCAAATAATTTTTAATGTAAATATATCTCATTTATCTCTTCTAACTCTCTATATTGTTCCTCCTCTCTCCTCTGCTGATCTAAAGCTTTCCTTCAATGAGTTTCTTCAACCTTCCTCCGGTTCTCCTCATGCATCCTTCACCAAGCTCTTCTTTCTCTTTCAGAGCTTGCTCCTGGTAAAAGTAACAGATTTGTGAATGGACAAATTATTTAAAATTGCAGGATTACAGTAATACCTCTATTGAATCATGATCCAAACAAATGAGTATCAAATCTGGTGAACAAGTTGAACTATAGAAAACTGTCAAATAAGCTTAAAATGATGAGAATTTTTCAAAGAATGCCTTTTAATGAAAATATGGAAATTGGTTTATTTAGATAAATAGTTTTCTTTTTTTTTTTTTGCTCAAAAGATAAATAGTTTCCTTTCACTTAATATAGATTGTTAAAACTAACTTATTTTAATCCTCAGACTTGAATTGATCTTGACCGAGGACTTACTAAATCATCTCCAAGTATTACAAAGGTTGACTGTAATATTTACCGAGGTCTGTGACAGCAATATTTACCTCTTGCCCATCAGGGCCAACCTCCTTGATCTCACGGGTGAGGGAATTCAAAACTGAATCCGGATTAGTAACAATTATTTTAATGCCTACACAAATTGAGTATCATATAGGAATCACATAATTTAGAGAAAACTACACACACAAAATGAACTTCCTTACCTCAAAAGCATGACCATATTTGCGATATAGAGGCCACCCGATGTGAATATACAGCTCTTGCAAAAGGCAACTTGTATTTAGTTTAGCAAATCAAGAAAAGTAAAGCACTATCAACATTAAAAGCAAATAATTAGATCAACCTAAATGATATGGCATAAGAAAAACCAAAAAATTAGATAGGGTAGAAGTAGAGACATAGTCATGAAGAACTACAATGAGTTACTGGGAAAGATGATATTTTAAAGAACAAGCATCATGTGATATAATGCCAAGTATATGAGGGGTAAAAATATGAAACATAATGAATAAAATGATCAGCATCGCTATGCAATGCAGCTTCCTAGTTTGGAAACATACACTAAAAAATGGAGAGCCTACAATAGCAGAAGAAAGATCTAATACCATTGTTAGAACATTTTCATGAAATTTAGCCCCCTTTTTTATGGGAAGGCAGCTATGATTAGATCATATAAAAATACCCAATAAAGAACACAACAATATACATTAAAAAGAGCCAGATTTAACTTGTCTAGTATACATCATTGTGATATGCTTAGAACTTCATATTCAAGTATATATGGCTATGGCACTTATTGTAACTTGCTGGTTGAAACTTAAGAGAACAAGACCCTCCTGTCAATTTTTTAAACGAAGTGACCAAGATGCTGAGGAGTTATCTTAGTATCCAGTCAGCATAACAATGTCTATAAAAAGACTCATTCACATAAATTGAACTGAAGATATCAAATGAACAAAATGAAATGGCAGTAATATAGTTTGCATTAAGACATGGGGTGAAAGGCATGAATACTCACATTCGACATGAAGGATTCTTGACCATTATCTCCGTATAACCTTGTCATCATGCCACTTGGACAATTGTCATCTATCAGTTATATTCTGCCTCTGGTGCATTTTCATTTGTGGACTTGTGAACAAATTGTCCACAAATGTGGGGCATGTTCTTTAGTTCCTTCACATGTTGTAATTCAGGTGTAAACTGAAAGATGTTGATATCAAAGAAAGAAGAGAGCCAAAGAGAGAGAGATGAAATGACCTGGTCAAGCAAAAACAAAGTCCAAGCTCTGGACATGGTGGAAGGGCGAGGCATAGCAATGATGGCTGCTGAAAGGAGTGAGTAACCTGCACATATGCCATTTGCATGCACCAGATACCTGCGCCGTGACAGAGTAAGAAACTTGTTTCATCATCATAGCATATTTCTCATCTAGATTTCAATAAATTAAGTGATAACCCAACTCCCCCAAAAATAAAAAAATTATGAGATTCTATGTGTAATGATGCTAGAGGCCTTTGTATTATTTCCATGCTGGGTCCTTAATTTTAGAATTTTTGTCTCCAAAGATGAAGCAAATTGAAATCCTATATCACAACGGTTGCAATTTCTTATGATTGGTAGGCCAGAGAAGTCAAAACCTAATAAACGATGTGAATCTGCATAATTACTACTGCTCTATATGTTGAATACTACTTCTGGTGTATTATCATGCAGACATTTAAGGAACTGATACAGAACAGAAAGGAGAAAATCCTCCAATAACAATACAAAAAAATCTAGTCTTAAAAAACATTTAAGCTTGGGACTTTAGATGCAAACTTCCCCAAAACCAAAAGAAGAACAAGGGCACCGTCAATAACTAGGAATAAAATCAAAAATTACAGTGAAATTAGTACTTGGTAGCAAGTGACAGTCTAGAAGCATTCATGCTCTTGGCTGAAATCTGGCAAACCCATAGTCTGATGGATGATCCGGTTAGTGCCATAGTCGTTGGTGTTAGGACCACCGACGATACAAGCGACGACACAAGCACCAACGCCATGGGAGCACGAGTGTAGCCGTCAGCTACATAACCGGAGCGAGAGAGGTGCAACGGAGACACTCGACGGAGACCAAGGAGCAACGTGCGGCGGAGAATGAGAGCGAGGTTCGATAGTGGAGCGAGGTCAGATACAGAGCTCCAGGCGCAAAGAGGGGTGGGATCCAGAAGCAAAATTGATATAGGGTTTATAGGGCTGAAACACATTTAAGACCGGTTATAAAACATAACCGGTCTTAAATGAATATTTTAGATTGGTTCTTATTGATAACCGGTCTAAAAAATTACAGTTTTTAGACCGGTTATATTGAATAACCGGTCTAAAAAGTGTTGAAATTTTTTTAAAAAAAATTCAGCACTTTTTAGACCGGTTTCCATTGATAACAGGTCTAAAAAGTTACGTTTTTTAAACCGGTCATAGGGAATAACTGGTTTAAAAAGTGCTGAAATTTTTAAAAAAAATTATTTTTAATGCTAAAAATTCATTTAGATCGGTTATAAAGAGAACCGGTCTAGAAAATATATCTTTTTAGACCGGTTCTATTTATAACCGGTCTAAATAATATATTTTAGACGTTATATTAGTTGAACCAGTCTCAAATGTTCTTTATAATTACAAAATTACCACCGCACTTACCTTTTAGACCTTATCCCCTTAGAACCGGTCTAAATATGCCGGTCTAAATCTTCTATTTTGTACTAGTGATAAAAAGATTGTTCCCACGAGGACTATAACAAAAATAAATTAATTATCTTAATTAAGTTATCAATCAAGTTAAGTGAGAATATTTTGAAAGAAATTTTATACTTAAGAATTAATTGATTAAATTGAGAAATTCAAGATAGGAGAAACCTATGATTATCTATCCCCTATTTATTTCATGAACTAATTAATTTACCTTCAATAAGAAAATGAAGATATGTATTTGCCTAAGATTCAAAGACATTTGATAATGATCTCTCAAGTCAAAACCAAATATTTATCCTAATAAACTAATCAATCTCTTGTATTAATTTATAAGGATTAACTTTAAACACCAATCTTAATCTGACAATGCTAAGTTAGTAACTTTATCTCTAGGATACTAACAAACCATCTGTTTAATATACCTAAACTTCAAGTCTAATATGATTTTACCCAAGTTCAACACTTAAATTATCTTTCTCAAGATTAATTTAAATGAATAAGACAACTAAATGGTGATCAGGCATTTAGAGGCATTAAGAGAAAAATAAAATCAATACAAAAACTTCATTCGATGCAAAAAGAGAGTAAATAAATAATTCAATCCATAAATAGGTTAAAGAAAATCCTAGAATGAGAAAATTAGCTACTCATGTTCATCAACAAACCAAAACCATAAATAATAATTCGATTCATATCAGAAACTAAGAAAAAGAGAGAATAAAATTAATGGAAAACAAAGTTTAAAGCTCCAAATCTTTTTGAATCTTCAAGTCTGAGCTCCTTAATCTCTGCTTCTCGCGTTCTCGCACATGTCGCTGTATCTGACTCGGCTTCTCAGCCCTTCTGCGCGCCTCTCTTCAGTCCCTCCTGTGTTGCAATCCGCCTTGCTTCTGTTCGGTTCTGTCTCACGTTGCTATCCCTTTAATAGATGTATTTTCGGGCTGCCTTTTCTGCTTGCGGGGTCCACACTTTGCTATCCGAATTTGAAGATATGATATATCAATATATCATATATGTTCGGATCTGTATCTTCCTGTTGATTTTTCTTTCATTCACGTGGGACCCGCGACTTTTCTTTAGCCTTCCAATTGCTTTTCTCTCTTCCAATATCCTTCATATTGTTATTCATCTTTTCATAGCCTGGGGTCCATTGCTTTCATCTTGATCCGAAATCTGTTTCTTTAGATATGATATATATATATATATATATAATCCATTAGACATGTAGATTTATATATATATATATATATTTAATTTAATGAATCCCCTACTCCCATGCTTGCTCATTGCTCCATAATATATTATTTAATACTTCCTTGTCAGCTAATTTCCTGCAAGGGAAAATAGGATATGATATGAATAGATTTTCTTTTAAAATTTCTTATTATTCTATTATTAACGTAAAAATAGAAAAATATATAAAAGATATTAAATAGGCATAAAATATTAATAAATTCAGTAAATATATTCAAAATATATACCTATTTAATTATAAAATATATACTTATCACCGTGATTAGTGTTTAAACACATTTTATAATGAATAAGAGATCTGGGATAATTAAAAACCTTTTACAAAACCTGTACAACAAGATATCCACTCATTTCAAAATAAAAACAATTGGCCTGCTCGATTTGTCACATATACAATATCAGAGTATTAACAAAATTCCTAACATTCATCCAAGATAATATCATTAATCCAAGAGTTTTACAGGGCATCATTGCCCATGTCAGTTTCCCATACTGGGGATTACACAACTATACTATTCTATGGTCCACAAAATAAATATATATATTTACAATTGTCCATATGATAACCAAAAACCAAAAAGAAACTAAGACTACTACCGGCAATCCTAGTCATCCTTGCTCACTTGTTTATCCCGAGATCCACTTGCCCTGGCTAAAAATTGTTAATTGGAAAGAGTGAAATTCAAAAAAATCTCAATAGCAACAGTTTATGTATATGATGGAAAATTAAACATAGCAAGTAAGCATATATCACAATGCAACATATCAATATCCAAGGCCGGGCTAACCGCTACATCCCCTCAACAATATTCAAGGCCAGGCTCGCGCCACGTGCCCTATTCAAGGCCGGGCTCACGCCACGTCCCCTATCCAAGGCTAGGCTCATGCCACGTCCCCTCGCTCATTCAATGATAAATACCAAACAAACAATGCATTATACATGATATAGGATAAAATATCACTACCTTGTTCTTTTCGTTCTTGACCGGGCACATGCCTTCAACGCTCGGGCAAATATCAAATCCTAAAGTTATAATTAAGGACAACAAGTTATCACTTATCCCAATACTCAATAACTTCAAAACACTTAGATTTGGTTATCATTAAAGTCCCTTAAGTAGCTATGAAAGACTCTAACAATAGCCCTAAAGGGTTGGGGGTTCTAGGTTGAAAACCACTTTTCAAAATCTCTAAGGGTGTGTTTGGTTTGAGGGGAGGGGAGGGGAGGGAGGGAATGAGAGGGTGGGTAAATTACCTTTTTGGGTTGAAAGAATTTAAATTTTGGGCGGGAACCCAAAATTTAAAAAGAATGAGAAAGTAAATTTTGGGCGGGAAACTAAAATTTAAAAAAATGAGAGGGTAAATTTTAAGTTTTTTTGTCCAAAATGGTAATTTCTCCACCCTCCCCTCCCCTCCCTCCCCTACCCTCCCCTCAAACCAAACACACCCTAAGTGCCGAAAATAGGGGTTGGTCGTGACCAGCCCACCCTAGACATGGTGGATGAAATAAAATTCAATTTTTTTAATAAAATTGAAATTTTTAAAATAAAGTTGGCTAAAAATATATTCATAAGTAGATTTATGAAAGATTTAAATTTTTTGAATTTTAAAAATAATTTATCAATTTATATATAAATATTATTTTTGAAGTTTTTAAATTTTAATAATATTATATATATAAACAACTAATATATTTTCAAATATAATTAATTATATAGGATAATATATATATATATATATATATAACATTGTGTAATATTATAATATAGGTTCGTTTGGACGCAACTAGTAAAGACGCGAGTACAACAATATCGAGAGTATAAGGTCGCCTGGAGGATGAGGCTGTGGGTTCGAGCTGGTGATGAAAATGCATCTCATGATGCCTTGGAGCATGTGTGTTAATGTGGCAATACACATATTTGTTTTTTTTCCTTTTGTATATATGAAGGTGGTAATAGGCTCGGCCTCTATCAGTAGTCTACGATTTGGCCAGGCTAAGGCCTATTTAGAGGCATAAATAAGTAAATAGGTTAGGCCTATTTTATGAAGATATGACCAATAAACCTTTAGGCCTAGCATGTTTACACATTTTGAAATATAATTTAATTTATAATATATATGTGTGAACTATATTTATATTTTTATCATTTTTTATTTTAACTTATAAAACTTATTATTAAATTATTATTGGGGGTTTGTTTTCTATGACTTAAAACTCAAATAATAGCTTTTAAATTAATTTTTTTATAGATTTATTAAATTATAGGAATTAAATTTTATTTAAATAACATTGTAGCCTTTAAATTATAAGCCTTCAAATCTATTTAAAGGCTTATTTAAAAAGGCTTAAGGCCTAACAAGCCTTTTTTAAGGCTTAGGCCTGAGCCATAAAAAAAGCCTGTATATAGGTCTAGGATCAGGTTTAGGCTTTAGGCGTATGTTACAGGCTCAGGTTTATTTAGCCAGAACTTGATTTAACCTGTTTCCACCCCTGTACAACACAATACATGAATAAAATCACGATTTCCAAATATATTAGGATGAGAGTATAACACATATTTTTAATAAATCTATTTATAAACATATTTTTAATAAATATATTTTTTTAATAAATAATAATATCTAATAATATTTTTTAAATATATTTTTAATTAATATTATTTAATAATTAAATATTATAAATAGTATTATTTTTTATATAAAATTTAATAATATTTTTAATTTTTCCACAAAATTAGCAAATTCCATGGATAATTTTGCCATGGAATGATTCCGGTGAAAATTTTGTCGGAAAATTTTTCCAACAGAATTTTGGACGGAATTAACCACAAAAAAAATTTTGTAACAACTTTTGTCAGAAATTGACTATTTTTTTTAGTGGAAGATGGTGATAAAGGAAAAAGCTAATGAGACAAAGGATAATGACTGACGAATTTCTTTGATAACATGTTGTGAAAGAGTGATTGAGCCATTATGAAGAGTCATATTTCTTTTTCCGCGGAGAACATTAATGAGTAAAAATATGGAATGAAGAAACTGCATTAACTCATCTTGCTGCAAATAACCCCCCAAACCAAATAATCGATACAACCTTACTTGAACAGGATAAAAAAATGCAAGATTTTACCTATCTTACTGCAAAAAGATGTTATTATTTTACTTTACATTGTAAAAGTTAGCTCTGATAAAAGTCTTTTTTGCATTCATTAGTCCAAGCAAGCATTTAGTAATTGGCTCTAAATTGGGAAAATAAATTTTAGTGTTAATGTGTAAAAATACCCATGAACTTTTATTAAATGTGCGTCCAGCACTATATATTTTTCGGAGGTGCAACAATAGCCATAAACATTTAAAATTAGAGTTAAAAAAAAGTTACTAGCTATTAAGAAGAACGAGCATATGCTACCCGTGCGTTGCACGGGAGATTAAACTACAGAATGTGCAACTAAAATTGAACAAAGTTCCGGCATTGAAAAAATGAAGTCATCCTTCCAGGTATAGAATGAGTTACTGAAACCAAATGGCCTCACGTGCTGCTTTTAGTTGTACGCTTTACCCCACAAAAATGATTGTAGAATATACTTCAGCTTTTTAACTAAAAAGATATGACATTTTAATATAGGAAGACTTTAACTGATCGTACACTTAATATAGAAGAACATACAATCATAGTTCATACATATAAACCAAAAATATTAGTCTTCAGTGAGGAACCCAAACTCAAACACATCTTATTATACTTCCTAATAAAGGCGATCGACATTAGAAAAGACCTCCTTATACACAACATTTTTCGTTGTTAGTTTTCTTCCACATGCATGTTCATCCAACACAATCTTCAAGCCTTCAATACTGCGTACTCTTGACAATGTAACATAAAGTTGACCATGTGTGAAAACTGGTTTTGAGAGATATAATCCCACATGACGCAAAGATTGTCCTTGACTTTTGTTAATGGTCATTGCAAATGATAGTGTTATTGGGAATTGTCTCCTCTGCATATGAAATGGCCATCTAGATTCTGAAGGGTTCATGTCCATTCTATGAATTAGAACCTTCTCATTTGGTCTTGATCCATTCAATGTAATAGCTTCAATAACTTTTTTCCCTATCATAGATACTCTGAGTCGTGTTCTATTACATAATCCAGATGCTTGAAAAAGAAAAAGTTCGCAGGCAGTAGGTAGAGTGTCAAATACGCAGAGGAGGTTTGAATATTTAGAGTAATGAAGGAAGCATAAGAAGGGGGCAGATGAATAGGGAGTGGATAGTTTCCATTCAAATGTATAAATGTAAACAGCAGAGCAAAAGAGGAATGTTGGAGAGAGGAAAGACAACATTAATTGAAATGAAAAAACTGTATAGTAATTTATAGGGAAGAATGTGGAATGGCAATAGTAACCTATGCAGTAGGGAGGGATATAGCAAATGATGGGAATGGGAAGGGAAAGTAATATATCTTTGTAACTTTAAAATAGTTACATTAGACGTTAATAACAGGCTTAATTGGATATGATACACTTAAAAGTGAATCAATTCTGTACTGCAGCCAGTCAAACATATAATACTGGCAGCACTAATAATTCGTAGCATTATGTGTTTTTAAGTCAAAACTAAAACTTGATGGCAAAAGTCAAAACTAAAACCTGCAATGTTGTGTCTTTTAAAGGTTTAGAGATATATTTCAATTCGAGACAATACTGTATTAGCACGATAGAGCACAACATTTAATTCAATGGCATATGAAGAGATAAATATATCTGCATATATGGTTTAACTGTTTCCTATAAAGTGCCTTCATTTTTTTGCTTTGTCTTGATTATTTTGCAGGGTTTAATTTTGTTTTTTTCTCCAGTTAGGAGTTTTTTCTTTTGAAAGGGATGATGAGATGAAATGGCAACAGGTGGAAGACCGAGGAAAAGATGACATCATAACATTTTTTGCATGTATTGAGCAGTGTGATATAAAAGCAAAGAGGGAATGGGCTTGTATGTAAAAGAACGACATGAAAATGGGATGAGTCAATGTCTAAGAATGGAGGACAATATGGCAGGAAAAGCAACTGAATGCAGCAGCATTATTATCATGAAAATGGTAATAGGTAGGCAGGGTATGGCTTAAGAGAAGGATTGAAGGTGAAAAATGGCAACAAGTGGAAGACCGAGGAGAAGATGACATGATAACATTTTTGGCATGTATTGAGCAGTGTGAGAAAAAAGCAAAGAGGGACTGGGCTTGTAGGGAAGAACAAAAGATTTGCAGGCATTAGCATACCTATTAATCCAATACATGGCCCAAGATATGTGCAGCTTGCAAGGTACTTGAGTGCATGGAGTAATGTGATATCAGAGTTCCTGCAATGACGATTGAGTGAGTGTAATGCTTAAGTATAGTTGTTGAGGTAATTTAAAAATTAGTTTCCAAATTCATGGGGAAATAACATATACTTAGTACTGATACAAACACCATATACCCTTAGTATGAGACTATGTTTTTTGTGGCAAACAAAGGAGACCTTATTTCTTTAATCATCATGCTTCCTTATGGTCTACTGATAAAGTTTTTTTTCATTTTTATTGTATGTTGTCCTATGTTTTATCACATCATAAATTCGCAATTTGGCATATACTGAAGGAAAGATTATAGATGATAGGTAATTAGGATGAGGCTAGTATAGTATTTGTTTCTGTTGACTAAAACGTGTTGAATTTTTCATGGATGACGGGTTTGAGAAATCGCACCTGTTTAGCACCTGTCAGTTTTTTTTCCATTTAACCTTTGTGTTGTTATGTGGCATTTTAAGGAATGATATTACAATAGTGAACTATTAAGGCAAATGGCATAACTAATAGTAATTACCAATTTGCAGTTAACTATTTGATTTGATGGGTAATGATAGTTGTTTATTAATAGGTGGATATTAATTTATTTTATTCATTATAACTATTCATTATAATCGATTAATATTAATGAATTAAGTTTGGATCAGGAAGACGTTGAATATATACAACAGACTAAGATTGAAATTGAATTGAAATTTTAAAAAACATTGGCCATTGAGCAATGTACACCCACTGCGTGTAGTAAACAAAAAAAAAGAAAAGATATTGACATACACCATGAAAAAGAAAGAAAGATAATGTTTACAGAGTGAAGCAAACAGGAAACTCGGCTAGGTACATAAACATGTAAGGGAATTTTTTTTTGTCCAGAAACAACTATCATTTAAAGCATTCAAAATGGGATATATGTCACGGAAAAGACCAAAGCAAAAAGGGAAAAATGAAAACACGTAACACCCAGTGGGTTCATGGGATTGACTATTGCTTCGCCCTGCTCGAGCATGTAAAGCAGCTCACATTTACAGCCAAGAACTCCGTTTTCAGCCCACACCTCCAACGCTGCAAGATCAAATGATAGAGAGACATTAATTTACACCTATTGCAGAAAAGTTTATGATTTAAAGCATTAAAACTGACATATATGGAAGGAGAAAGACCAAAGCAAAAAGGTAGTAATGAAAACACGTAACACCCAGTGGGTTCATGGGATTGACTTATCACTTCGTCTTGCTCTTGCGCGTAAACCTGCTCAGTAAAGTTTGCAGCTAACAACTGTTTTCAGCCAACACCTCAAACGCTACAAAATCAAATGATAAAGGGCCATTAATTTCATAGACATGGAAATATCAAGAAACAAAGGTCAAGGTTATCAAAACATAGGACCTTAGCAAGATGATATGACTTGCCTCTGGACATACACGACATGACATGGTGCTTAACCTCGTCTGGTACAGGCATGGTTGTCATCATCCGAATCCATGAGTATGTGTCTATGCTAACAGAAGGGAAAAAGTATGTCAGTGGCTTCACGGAAACAAACAGGGCTGGAGGGAAATTTTTGTCTCCAACAAAAAGTTCTATGAGGAGGAAAATAGCAGCAAATGGCCATGGTAGAAGGCCTCAAACGCTGCAAAATCAAATCATAGAGGGACATTAAATTCAGAAACATAGAAATATCAAGAAACAGAGGTAAAGTTTATCAACACAAAGGACCATAGCAAGATGAGATGACTTGCCTCTGGACATACACGACATGACCCTGGAAGCAACCTCGTCTGGCACAGCCATTTTTGTCATCATCCGAATCCATGAGTATGTGTCTATGCTAACAGAAGGGAAAAAGTATGTCAGTGGCTTCGCGGAAACAAACAGGGCTGGAGGGAAATTTTTGTCTCCAACAAAAAGTTCTATGAGGAGGAAAATAGCAGCAAATGGCCATGGTAGAAGGCCTCAAACGCTGCAAAATCAAATCATAGAGGGACATTAAATTCAGAAACATAGAAATATCAAGAAACAGAGGTAAAGTTTATCAACACAAAGGACCATAGCAAGATGAGATGACTTGCCTCTGGACATACACGACATGACCCTGGAAGCAACCTCGTCTGGCACAGCCATTTTTGTCATCATCCGAATCCATGAGTATGTGTCTATGCTAACAGAAGGGAAAAAGTATGTCAGTGGCTTTGCGGAAACGAACAGGGCGGGAGGAAATTTTTTGTCTCAAGCAAAAACTGGTGTGAGGAGGAAAATAGAACCAAATGGCCATGGTAGAAGGCCTCAAACGCTGCAAAATCAAATCATATAGGGACATTAATTTCAGAAACATGGAAATATCAAGAAACAGAGCTAAAGCTAATCAACACAGAGGACCATAGCAAGATGAGATGACTTGCCTCTGGACATACATGACATGACCCGGGAAGCAACCTCGTTTGGGACAGCCATTTTTTTCATCATCCGAATCCATGAGTATGTGTATATGTCAACAGAAGGAAGAAAGTATGTCAGTGGCTTTGCAGAAACGAACAGGGCTAGGGGAAATTTTGTGTCTCAAGCAAAAACTGGTGTGAGGAGGAAAATAGAACCAAATGGCAATGGCAGAAGGCCTTATGAAGGGAGTTCGACATAGCGGGAAAATTCAAACTGTGGGGAATTCAAATGGGACTTGCCAACACGGCTTTCATTTGCAGCCAAACATCACTGTTATTGAGGATTTGCTGTCACGGAGCCCAAAAAAGAGGGGACACGGCTTATGAACAGTGTTTTGAGTCTAAAGCCAAAGGATAAGCCGTGAAGGTGGATGGCTTGGAGGAACAGTAATATATGATATATTGATTGACAGAGATGTTAGTTTTACATCATCTAAAAGAGTTTGTGTCTATTTTTTGTTCCCAAATAAATATTATGGTGTTGGATGCGCCTCCATCAAAAGTTTATTGTTAATTTTGTATCTTCACCCTAAAAAAAAAGATTCAAGTCACCAAAACACACACTAAATGTTCATAATACAATTTAACATGAAATAATAAAAACATAATAAAATGGGGAAGTAGGATCTGATTCAGCAGGACCTTTAAGTGGTTGATTTATTTATTTATTTGTTTGTCTGGCTGTGAATTTTCTTAGCAAACAAGCATCAAGGTAAGATGAGAGCCATGAGCGTGCTTTTAGTCAAAGTCCTGTATTCTGTACACACACACAAAGTTGAAAAAGGTACTTCTAGGAGATTAAAACCCCAAAGTATAATACTTCCTTCCATGCATATATAGCTTAACACTTGGAAGAGAACATAAGAGTGACGAAGGGGTATGAGTATGACCGGGGCAACATTTGAACCAAACATTCTACTGATACAGATACATGAATCTTTTGGATATCCCAAAGTTAATTAGCTGAAACTGAATCCGACATAAAAGAAAAATAGTTTTCAAAGAAGGCCAGGACTCCGAAAGTTTTGGGTCGCGGCTAGCCACCTTGGGCTGCCGCCAGAATCAAGTCTAAAATATTTGAGCCGCAGGCAAGAAATGGACAAAAAGTTATGGGCCGCAACCAAAAATTGTCCTGATTCTTGGCTATTTTCTATTGACCATAACTCTCAGCACAAAACTCAGAATTGGCCAAACTTTATATCAATGGAGAGCTTGAAATGTGAACTACCAAACTGAAAAGTTTCACCTCATTCTAAAATCATTTATTATTTCAAATTACCATACAAATTTGACTACTTGCACAACAATTTCACACTTAACATTTTCCAGTTTTGCAACTAAGTTTCCAATGGTTCCAAAACTCAAACCAAAGTTCATTTCCACACAAAATTTCACAAGAAAACCAATGGAGACATCAAAATGACCAATTTCACATTGCTTTCACAAGATATAACCAAGACATCAACACTGCCATTTCCAAATAACATCAAACTTTACAATTCAATTCCAAATCCATTCAATCTATCCAAGACACATAATAAAACACCAAACTCATGACAACAACATGCCATACACACAATGACCCTCATTTTTGAAATTAAGGCCAAAATTCCAGAAATTCCAAACTCAATCAATGGCTACAAAACTTATATAGAAAGGTTTGTCTAACTTACCTCTACAATTTTACCAAAAAGGTTCCTTGCTTCACCAATCTTTAGATTTCCTTGAGTGCTCAAACACCACCAAATGGAAAATCTAAAACCATGAAATCAAAGCTCTCAACGCAAGGAACAAGATTGTAGAAGAGTGTTTTGGCATTTAAGGTCATTAGAAGGGTCAAAAACTCACCTATATCACAAGCTTTTCTTCCCTTCCTTGGCTCTAATGGCTACACGCATAAGAGAGGGGGAGGAGAGATGAAGAGTGTTGAAGAAGAAGGAGAAATGATGGTCTTCTCATGCCATACCCATGCTTAGCCGAATTCAAGGGAGGAATGAGAGAGAAAATTCATTTAAAATATGGCATTTGACTTTTCTCAACAACTATAATCATATTTACTTGCACATGTATCCAAATATCCTCCTTTCTCACAAAATAAGCAACCACAAGGTTACACTAACTATTCCATTAGCTATCTAGTCACACTCCTCATTTCCTTTAGTTAGTAATTAATTTCTTCATTAATTACTGACTAATTAACCGATAATTTCCATTCTTTCCAATTTTCCACTAATTTGGCACATTAACTGAAATTGCCACATAACCCATAATATTTCAAACTTTCATTCACAAAATATTCTCAATAATTATCATTAGCCCTTAATCAAAATTTGGGCATTACACATTATCTGGCAGGGGTAAGCCGATAAGCCACTGACCCAACATGTTTTAACACCTCAAACGGCCCAAAGTACTGTAGAGCAAGTTTTTTATATTTCCTCAGTTGTACGAAATGTTGGCAATATGGTTGCAAGTGAACTACGACCTAATCTCTTACCTAGAATTTTGTGTCTGAGCACTTTTGGTTTGCATAGTACTTCATACGCTGCAGTGCTTTTGCAATATGAGTTTTGAAGACCTGCAAGAGTTCATCCCTGTCTGCCACCTGTTTATGCACATCAAACGGAGTATCTTCCAAGGAGGTATGGTGCAAAAGTGGGGGCGAGTCACGTCCGTATACCACCTCAAATGGAGTAAAACTCATTAAGGAATGGAAGGACGAATTATACCAGAACTCGGCCCATGATAAGTATGCAAGCCACTATCTTGTCATGAGCTTAGCACCGTACGTACATTTCAAGACATTTGTTGTAGAGGTGGTAAAATGGGTTGGGATCGTGGGTCGAGCCTACCCAACCCGACAAAATGGGCAGTTTGGGTTCTACAAAAATGGGACTATATTGATGTGGTTTTTTTGGGCCCGAACCCATATGGTCCTAATTCGTGACAGGTTGGACCACCGGGTCAGCAGGTTGGCCCTTTTTTTGTTTTTAAAAAACCAACAGGGAAGAGTCATTAGCCAAGGGCCAATGCCCAACAATCCAAGAGCGTCACTCCAGTGTCCAGCCTAGTACTCTCACTCCTCAATCCTTACTCCTCAGCCTGGTCAACTCTCTTTTATTTTTGCTTGAAACAGTCTCTCACTCCTTGTTTCTCTCACGGCTCACGCTCTCAGTCTCAAAAATCAATCTCAACTCTCTTTAATTTGCAATGTATTTTTAATTTTGTTATGTTTATATGCATAGAAAAAACAATCTTATTATTATTGTATAAAAAAACTCTTAATATATTGTTAAAAAAATTGAAAAAAATTTATGGGTTGACCCGCCCAACTCGCCAACTCAGCGGTTATGGGTTGGGTTGGCTAAATACTAACCCATATTGATGCGGTCCTTTTGGGCCTAAACCCATATGGTCCCAACCCGTAACTGATTAGCCCGAACCCACTGGGCCGGGCCATATTGGCACCTCTAATTTGTTGAGAGCCTCTGATTTCCCGTCAGATTAAGGATAGTATGCGGTACTGAAACACAGTTTGGTTCCATGTAACTTCATAAGGTGATGCCAGAATGCACTAGTGAAGGTTTTATCCTGATCGGACATGATGGTGCGTGGCCCTCCATGAGTTTGACTACTTGCTATATAAATGCTTTAGCAACCATTTGACTAGAAAAGTGTGCCGATAATGGGATGAAGTGTGCATACTTCGACAATTTGTCAATCACCACTATTATGACTGAATTTCCTTTAACTACTGGAAGGCCAATAATAAAATCCATGGCTATGTTTTCCATATTTGGTTCGGAATCAGCAATGGTTGTAGCAGTCCAGTTGGGTATAAGTAAGAGAGCTTAGCTTGTTGGCATACCACGCAAGCTTTGACGAACCCTTATATATCTTGAAGCATCTTACGCAAGAAAAATAGGCGCGCTATTCTATGGAAGGTGCAGAAAAAACCGGCTTGACCTCCTATAGGAGTTGAATGAAACTCAACCATGATGTGGTGGATCAAGTTGAGTTCATCGTGTGGTATAACAAGTCTGTCCTTCTAATAAAGATCATCTCCACGGACTGTATAATAAGACATGGGTTCGGTGGAGCCAAAAACTGAAGTTTTGAGGGCTTGTATTGTTGGGGAAGTACAAACTCAAGTATAGAGTTGGTCCATGAAGGCGCCTTCAATGAATGATAGAGCCATGCAGTGTACTCTCAATAATGCATCTACGGCTTGGTTTTGCTGTCCTGGTTTGTACTCAATGACAAAATCATAACCCAACAATTTATGGAGGCATTGTACTTGTTCTAGAGTCTGTAATACCTGGTTGGTGAGATGCTTCAAGCTTGCATGGTCAGTCCAAATCACAAACCAATGACCAAGCAAATAGTGGCAAAATTTGTTGACCGCTTCAATTATAGCACAAAGTTCTCGAACGTAAACCGATTGTGTCTACCTCTTAGGTGATAATTTCTTTGAGAAGAAAGCGACTGGATGAGGCATTAGTGTCGATGATGAACATTTTATTAAAGTTTGGAAGTGCCAATATGAGGGCTACAGTTAATGCTTGTTTAAGGGCTTCAAAAGCTGCTTGTGCCTCTGTGGACCAGTGGAAGGCATCTTTCCTCAACAAGTTGGTGAGTGGCCTTGCCAGCATAATGTCGAATAAAACGCCAATAATACCCGCTTAGGCCTAAAAATCCTCTCAACTGGCTAACTGTCTTGGGTATAGAACATTTGTGTACCACTTTAACTTGTTCTTGGTCCATTTCTACTCCCTATCTTGAGATAACATGCCCTAAGTAGTCAACTCGAGTCTTGCCGAAAGCACACATGCTGAGTTTTACAAAGAACTGGTGTTTTAAAAGTTGTTCTAGTATTGTGGTCACGTGTTTAAGGTGTAACTCCCAGGTGCCACTGTATATGAGTATATCATCAAAAAATATCAGTACAAAATGATGAAGAAATGGCTTAAAAATGGAATTCATGATTACTTGAAAGGTTATCAGGGCATTTGTTAAGCCGAATGGCATTACAAGCCACTTGTAGAGTCCCTGATGTATTCGGAAGGCCATCTTTTCTCTGTCGATTTTGCACATCAATATTTGGTGATAGCCTGAACAAAGGTCTAGCTTAGAATAGAACATGGAACAGTGAAGATCATCTAAAAGTTCATCAACGGTGGGTATTGGAAAAGCGTCTTTAATGGTGATGGTATTTAATCCTCTATAATCAACACAAAAGCGCCATGTTCCTTCTTTTTTTTAACCAATATCACAGGTGCTGAGAATGGACTTACACTAGGTTGAATTAGACCCTCTGTAAGTAGGTCATCAAACACGATCTTTTTTATCTCTGCTTTTTGAGTAACCGGGTACCTGTATGGTCGTACTTTTACTAGTCCTGCCCCTGGCATCAACTCAATATGGTACTCATGTGCTCGGTATGGTGGAAACCTGTGCGGTACTGAAAACACATGATTGTATTGCGTCAGTATATCCTGAAGGTCTGGAGGTATCTCTGTGGAAAACTCTGATGCTGTATATGGTATTCTGACAACATTAATCACATAACATTCCACTGCTGCAGTTTGTGTGAGTCACACTAGTTGATGGCATTGCGCCATGGGAGCATATATGCCTCGGTATTCAATGCGAGTAATGAACTCTCCATTTGCCAAAAACTTCATAGTGGAAGTGCTATAATAAGCTACATGAGGGCCTAGTGTCTCTAGCCAGTCAGCACCAATCACTATATCTACCGAGGCGACAGGTAGTACGAATATTGATACGGGTATGATGTGGTCACAAATTTGAATGCGTACATTAATGCCCCGCTTGTTGCTGCTGAAGATACGGCCGTTCCTCCTAACACTTAGATTGTGGGTGCTTTTTCAATAGGTAGACTGAGATGTTTCACAATTTGTGGGTGAATAAAATTGTCTGAACTGCCGCCATCCATGAGAATCTGCACCTCTGTACCATAAATTGAGCTTGAAAACCGAATGGTGGCAGCACCCTAAGTCCCTCGCAAAGCATGCATTGATAAATGGTGTAACGTAGCTTCGGTTTTTGTCTGTATGGTGTCCCCCACATTCTCAGTTTCATCTTCCTCGCATTGCATTAACACTAAATGCTTGTTGGGGCAACGGTGGGAAGGCGAGAACTTTGTATCATAAGTGTAACATAGCCCCTTTTCTCTGCGTATTTGCATTTTTGTTGGCGTCATTCTCTTTAACATTAGGCGTCGGTAATAATAGGGCTAGATTGGTTTTCACTTCACTGGTTACAGATGATGCAGCACTGGGCCCGGATGCCACTTATAGAAAAATTGCCTTGCTCAAAGATTAAGTGATAACATCGGTACGTGGTTTTAGTTCGATCTTCATGGAGAGACCGGTAGTGTTAGTACTAGCTTCGTTGAATAAACGAGCTAGGGACATGTCACTCAATAGTGTAATGGGGCGATGAACCAACACATCGCGCCTTAACTCTGGGTTTAGCCCTCCTAGGTAACAGTCGAGTAGTGCGGGTTCTAAGACATCTTCAGTTCTATTAGCTTGTGATAAAAACTTGGAGTTGTAATCTTCTAGAGTCCTGCCAACCACACTTTATGTCAGCTTAAATAGTTGGGAACGTGTGCAGTCAAATTGAGATGGCCTGTACTAGAGTTCAATGGCTTTCATCAACGTTAGCCAGTTGGGAACTCGTCCGGCTTTTTCAAGCATCTGAAACCATGGTAAGATGTCTCCGTCGAAATGGACAGAAGCAACAACGAGTCTCTGGGGGTCCTGGATATCATAATACTTAAAATATTGATCAGACGGTTTTGGAGCCATGACAGTGACCGCCAGGGTTGGTGTGTAGCAGTGATCCTGTAAACGGTGAGGCTTCAAATGATCTCGAGGTTTGGTCGAGACACAGATGCAACATCTCTACGGACTTTGATAATGACTACAGTGCATCCCCTTTTGGTCCAGTTGGTTGAAACGATCCTTGGCGAACTCGATGAAATCCTGCGTCTCTTAAGCTTGGCCTGCATTTCTTTCATCCGTGTGTTATCTGCCATTGTTGGTCAATGAAAATTCTCTCAAGGAAAGCACCAGTTATTATGACAGAGATTTTAATTCATATCGTTGTGGCAATTCACATCATATATAGTACATAAATACTGGAATTACAACGTTACAAATTAATAGAGCAATTACAAGGAAATGAACAAGAACAGAATTACACCAAGAAGAGAAGAGTCAGAAGAGAAGGATCAAAGGAAAGAGGAGGTCTCGAGAGAGAGGAAGAGAAGCTTTGTTAAAACATCCACACCCCTCAAGTGGTTGCCTATGACTATTATATACTCTCGGCACCCTCTAACTCACGTAACTTCCACATTCATGTACGGTTTCTAGTGCTTCTTCTCAGTGGGGCCTCCTGTGTCGGGTACAAACTTGGAGTTGGGCCAGATATGGTAGACTCGGTTGGGCTTGTCCCACTTGTGTCCATGACATTCCATTTGCTAGCTAGGTGGCTCTTCTTCTTCCTCAACCTTTATGTGTCAAGGTTAAATTGACATCATAGGTCAATTAAATTGAAAAGATACAATTAACCTCTAAAATTTTTGGTTTTTTAATTTGAAGCTAGTAATCTAGTTCTCGAGCCTACGTTAGAATGTTGTACCATGTTGTCCTAAGAACAACCTATATATATATATATATATGACACACATGGGTTCAAGTTAACTGCCAATGACTTGGGTATGTTTGGGTATGTTTGGTATGGTGTTTGAATTGCTTATAAGTTGTTTGTCATGTAAATCGAGACAAAAATTCTCTCACATACTTACCTTATATACCGTAAATCACGATTGAAAAGCTACTTTTAAACATTTCAATCGCTATTCCAATCAAGCACCTCTCACACTTACTGATTCAAAAACATCGTTGATGTGCGCGTAAACCAGACAACACACTGTCATTAAAACAATGGACATTGATACTATCACAAATTCTCAACCACTTGATGATGATGGAAGAACCACGTTAAGTGTCCAAAGATGGAATATTTGAAGTTGGGTTTCTTCAGAGAGCCTAGGTAGTTCCTCAAACCACTACTCTCTCTTATTCATAATATAAGGCGCTTTTTCTAATACACAGGAAAAAAAGACAATTAACTCATTAAATATGTTATAAATTGAAATTTTTTTCCATTTTTACCCTTATTGGAACATATATTTGAAAATTTAATTAGTGTGTAAAATTGAAAATGAGCAACAATTATAGTGGCAAAACTGGAATATAAGCATTAATTATCTTGCAAGTGATTTATAGTTTTGACTAAACTATTATTTCTTCTAGAAGTGTTCAATATTGTAGACTAAAGGGAATATATATGTGGAGGTAAGTATACGAGAGGATGTGAGAAGAGTTTTGTCTTCACATGCCGAAAACTATTTAAAAAGACACTTTTTCTAATTTATGCTGCCCAACGAGCACAGAATCTGCATGTACCAAAAAAATTCCCATTGCAACTGTTGTTTGGGTGGCAAACCATGAGCATTTTCATATTAGCACATAATAAACTGCTTGTGTGTTAAAGTTAAAACCACATGCTTCTACGAAGATTATTGCTTCAGTAATTAAATCATGCAGAAAGAAAATTGAAGTATAGGTTTGAGTTTTTGGGACACGTATGATCCAGAAAAACTTGGTCGATGTGGGGCCATCATGATGATTAATTAATTGCTTTCATAATGAAAGCACGATGAAATAAAAAAATAAAAAGCAGTATTACATATAGCAGTGCTCGTCCTTCTCTACCCGAAAATATGTGTGTGTGTGTATCTGGTCTTTCATAATCTTATAGTATGGGTATTAGTAGGCAAAAAAAATTTATGAGTCAATCAATAAATTCAACTTTTGAAATACTAGATGGGTATATATTGTGTTTGTCATAAATAACTTAAGCCAATTTACCAATAAAAACCCTGGCATAGTTGGTAGATAGTTGAGTCCCTTAAACATGATGTCTTGGGTTTGAATTAATCAGGCCGTATGTATGCAAAAGACTTTATTAGGAGAGGCAAAACACACTTTGGTGATCTCTACATCTCGAAAGGATTAGTCTCTAATTATTGGCAAGGGGAATACAGCCTGGATTCTACCAAAATAAAAATAACTTCAACCAATTTGATAGGACCTACTTCAAAGTCATATACTATACCTGCATTTAATAAATATCCAATTAGTGGGTGTGAGAATCTATGATCATTATTATTAATTATCTGGATTTCAGATTCAAGTATTGGGTTCCCTAGTTAATGTTTTTGAGAAATGGCTTGGTGGTTTAACCCATTATTTATCAAAAGATGTTATTGTGTGTTTGTGTGTGTCTACCAATTTGGACTTCTGGTTTTGAATACATGCTCATGTGCGCATATTTACTTTTTTTTGTTTTGTAAGTTTTGGTTTCATGTTTCAATAGGGAGGTATCCATATTTAGTGCCCTACAGTATCTTAGAATTACCTCCAATAGGAGGATTCCTATGCTTAGTTAAAACAAAATAAATTTCTTGAAAATAAGATTTAGTGCTGCTAAAATATTATTTGTAAGCAATCTAATTAGGATAAAACTTATCCTCATTTCGTTTAGATAGTCAAGTTTATGAATCAACTACTAATAAAACAACAGATATCACAAAAAATAAAATATAATAAATAAATTTTTAGGCTCCTGTACTATATATACATGGACCCATGTAATAAAATTTATTGATGTATAGATGAGATAATTGGCGTGGATTTTGGAAAATTCAAGATATGTCTTCACTAGTTATCATGTCGTGAAAGACCCAAAAAAAAACTTATAATGAAAAACCAAATCTTTGCGCTTCACTAGTGGAGCATTAGGTGTACAAGTATTGTAATCATGTTGTGATAGAAAAGTTGAAAAATTTTGGTGTTCATCCACTTGTACTCATTTCTTTTCCTTTTTGTTTGGTTCTGTTTCAGAAGTCTGTCATATTTTAGGCACTATGAAAAAATATTTGGTGATGGCTAGGCACAGAATAATTTTAATTTGAAAACTTCGACTGTGATTTGTTTTAATTAATATGTTAATTAATAAGCCTAAAATTAAATAAGTCGCAGAAAAGAAAACCACTAGTGTGCCTCTAAAATTTAGTGGTTAATTTTAAGTTGAGCGACTTGCATTTTTTGATATTATCATCCGATATCTGGTTTAGGGTTTGTGACTGCGCTGCCTCTCCCAATACAAGTGATTCCTTTAAGATTCGAACTCGAGACCTTGAGGGATCTAGTAGGGCCTTACAATGCTAGACCAACTCCATATTGTTTTGAGTTCCTTCCATTGATCCACAAGGTTTTTTTTCCAAAAAAAAAAAGAAAATACATGTCGCATGAAAAGAAATTCATAAGCATCCCTCCCCAATTTTAACAGTCAATTTCACGTTACCTTGCATCAAATTAGCAATTTTTATCAAAAAAGAAGAAGACAAGTGGTACATATCACTCCATTTAGCAGTCAATTTCAAGGGACGTTTTGGTAATGGCATTTTTCATTTTGAGAGAACTATTCCATAGAAAGTAATTTCATATTAACTTTGGTGTTGCTGTTTATAATTAATTAAATTATATGGTCAGTATTTATAATTCCCCAAGGTCACTATTCTTTTGTTTCTTTCTTTCAAAAGTAACTCTCACTCCTCTCTTTCCTATGTACCCAATCAATAATTAATAGAGGTAAAATTGACGCAACCTCATTTATTACCTTACAAGTGACTTATATTTTTTTAAAAAAAATTGAGTATAAGTGACTTATAAAAAAGTATAGATTGGTATTTAGGACCAAGCAAACTTATCTTTGATTATTTAAAAAAAAAAAAAAAAAGAGAAAAGCTTAACTATGTGTGTGTTTGGGGACCTATTTTAAGCCCAATTGAAGGCTATAAGCTCAATTGCCAATTGAGAACTCAAATTTGAGTGTTTGGAGAGGTCAATTGGCAATTAAACTTTTGCCAAAGCTCAATTGGTGAAAGCTCAATTGGGAGAAATTAAAAAATGGAGCTTTTGTTAAAAGCTAATGACATTTTATGTTAGATTGGGTTGTCTGGAAATTAGTTATATGATATTGGCTTTTCCCATAAAATATTTTTTAAATAGTATGTAGTATCCAAAAAATATTTTTTTGAGTGTTTTTAACCTCTTAAAATATTTTTCTAGTTATACCCACTACCTAGTGTGCTATTAGACTAATTGCAATTTTACCCACTTTCTAGTTGTACCCACTCAAAAAAAAAATTTTGAGTATTTTTAACCCCTTAAAATATTTTTTGGTGTTTTTAACCTTTTAAAATATTTTTTCAGCTGTACCCAGTGTGTTATCAGACTGATTTCAATTTACCTTTAATGTACTTTTTCAACTCCAAAAATTACTTTAAAATATTTTTTTTTATGTTTTTAAACCCTTAAAATATTTTTCAAGTTGTACCTAGTGTGTTATCAGATTTATTATAATTTTACCTTAAATGTACTTTTTCAGCTCCAAAAATTACTTTAAAATATTTTTTTGTGCTTTTAACTCTTGAAAATAATTTTTCAGTTGTACTCAGTCTTAGGAGACTGACTACAATTTTACCTTTAATGTATTTTTTTTAGTAGCAAAGAGCACCCAAAACTTAGAATATTGATTTATTGATTTCCACCCACTCTAAAATATTTTTTCAGTAGCACCTAATATTTTAAAGTAATTTTTAAATATTTACTTGATTTTTTAAATATTTTTCCACCCACCCTCTCTTACCATTATCACAAAAGTCCTTATGCTTAAGCCAATCCAAACAAGTTTTATTTTTGCAAAAGCCTAATCGCCAATCACCAATCCAAACATAAATTACATTACATAATTTGGCTTTTACCAAAAGTAATATCACAAAAAGCTTAATTGAAACAAGCTCAATTATCAATCGCTGATCCAAACACACTCATAGCTTGTGGTGTGAATTGTGAAAGCAATGGTTCCCATTGTTTTTTTAGCTTCACCTCTGACTACCTTATCACTATAATGTAACATTGTTTTTCCGTGTATAAAAAGAGAATGAAAATAATATAATATCAAACAATAAATTTTTATGTATTTAATTTTTTTTGAAAAGGTAAAATTTAAAGCTCAAGTCCCATTTTTTAATTAATCCTTCAGGAAAAACTATTCAAATTAAAACATCAAGAAAAAAAATTAATTTTCTTCTACGTTTTCAATTTCAAGGGAAGGAAAAAAATTCCACAAACAGGAATACAGGATTAATGTCACATCTCTGAATATGAATTTAGATTAGTAGTAGAAACTATTTTTTTCAACATGATTTATGATATATAATATAAGTATATGAGAGGAGTTTTGTCTCGACTTGTGAATGTGGCTTTCAAACACTAATTCAAATAAGGCCATAATAAAATAATTTAAAAGATGTTGAGACAATTCTCTATGCAGAGATCTCAATCGATCGGTGACTGGAGATAGTGGACAAAGCAGCTTTCAGCTCTTTGAGCTTAGCATACAGAAAAGCTTAAATATGTTCTCGGAAAGGGGTGGTTCTCATTGCTAGCACGTGACTATCATATCAACACAACACAAATTTTTTGTCCTCACTATTTTATCAATACAACACAAATTTGAATCTCTCCCCCCCGCCTCTCTCTCTCTCTCTCATCTCTTTCTCTCTCTCTCATCTCTTTCTCTCAATGGTTGTGCGTGTCAGAGCTAAAAGAAGAGATCACTATGGAAAATAACTTAATGTGTGTGTTTGTTTCAGCGGTTGGAGTCCATTTAAGTCCGATTGGGTCCCCTTAAGTCAAATAATGACTTAAAAAAATTTCTTGCGTTTGGTTGGGCGTTCAGTCAACCACATTTCAGTTGCTTTTAAGTAACTTTTAAATAAGCCCCAAAGTATTGCTTTTTCCTGATATGTATTGCATGTGTAGGTAGGATATTACCATTAAAGCCATTAATACCTAACCTAATTATTAATTTCTCTCTCTCCTCCCTCTCATCTCCTTGCGTCTCCTATCCTTTCCTCATTTCATTTCTTTGTGCATCTTCTTGCCTCTTCACACTATCGATTTTCCCACTCTCAGCAGCCAGGTAATCGAGCTCTAGCTGGGTCCTGTGGTTCTCTCCATTGAAGTGTTTGCTTGGTCTTGTTGTCTTCGGCAGTGGCGGTCAAAGCGGCATTCAGTGTCAGTAGCCATTGGGCTTAAGGTCAAGCTGCTAGTGTTAGAGTTCGACAGAGTTGTGTGGAGTCCGGTGGGAACCTAACGGAAAATGACGGTGGCCGATCTGTGAGTACGATGCAGTTTTGGGTAAGTTTAGTCTTCAATGTTTCGAGCTTGTGAGCTATGCCGGCGCGATCCAGAATATCCATCTACGGTTGAAGGTGGTGTAGTGGTGGATCTGCTCAGTCGCGGTGATCTGTGCACATTATCAAGGTGCTCATGTATGTTTGCTCTGTCTTTATCCATGTTCAACGAACAACTCATGGTTGCTCTTCTTTTCTCCGATCTGTGATATGCGGTGTGGGTACATCAATGTTGTGTGTTTGCTTGTTTTGGGTGGGTTCGAGTGTCTCTGTGGTTGTGTTCTTCGTTGTTTTTGCACTGGTTCATGGTTTGTTATTTTCCTCTGCTTCGTGTAGAGTATTCCGGCCTTGTCTTGAAAATTATGGATGCAAACTTTGTCTTGATTTTTTATGTATGTGAGTTTGTTTGTTTTCCTTTCTGTTTCTTCAGATGTAGGAAAATGTAATTAGTTTGAAGTTTCTGTGTAATTAATGTAAATTAGGAGGAAGAAGAAGAACGCCGTTCGTTTACAGACCCATTTTTTATGTATATATATACACTTCATCTGCATCATCTCTCTATCTCTGATTTGATTTTGAGCTCTTTGAAGTTTCTGAAGTGTTTTATCAAAAACAGCAAGAACGTGCAAACTTTGACAAAATTTGAAAAATTGTATACACAATTCTTTTTGAGTTTGTTGTTAAGCTCTTCCACATTATTACAAGATGTAGCGAAAATTTTTGAATGAATCAATCTTTTTTGTTGTTTTGTGCAGAATGGGAATAAGCTTCTACCTTAGTGACATGTTTTTTTTTTCAAAATATCATATTTCATGTACTGAGGAGACCACGTATGCTGATCGTTCAAATGCTGACCATAAACCCGTTTGAAGCTTGAACCAATTAATGTTTTTTTGGGAATCAGCTGCTATTTTTGTCTTTAAAAGGTTTAGACGACAAGATATGCATTAAAACTTGGCTACTGTTTATTTTAGAATTTAGAATTCCATTTTTATTTCTAATACTATTGAATTGTTCCGGTTTCTTCATCATGGTAGTAATCACTTGCATCAGGTTGATCACTTTTTCTTCCAACACATCGCGCATCACCATTATTTCTCATGCTTGAATCTTTATCAGAACTTTGTGTTTGAAACTTCTCGTTGGCCCTTTTAGTTAATTTTCAAGTGTAATGATTGCTTTCTTTATTATTTTTTTTATAACATTGATCAACGAAGGCTTTGTTGGAGGTATATATAAAAATTAGTGTGGATTAGAAAAATTCAACTAGCACTAATAAAACTGTATAGCGAATAATTTGGTTGCCATGTGTGTTATGTGTGACCTTTGTGGTATAGCAATATGGACATAAAAGCTGTGTGGGATTTAGAGTCAACAAAGATATTCATCAATGTATGTGTAGACCAGATATACAAAAAAGAACGCAAAGGGTAGACATTTACACCAACGGCTTGGAAGAACATTATTTCCACATTCACTGAAAAGACTGGGAAACAATACGGGAAGAAACAATTTAAAAATATATTAGATATCTTAAAGAAAGAGTGGAGGATATGGGATTCTTTAATCAGAGAGACCGGTGTGGGCAGAGACCCTGCTACGAACAATGTGCTTGCGTCAAGAGACTGGTGGAAGAAGAAATTACAGGTAAAAAATTTTAAGTGCAATTTACAAGTTTAATTAGTTCGCTTTTTGCTATGTACTTCATATAAATATTCATTTTGACTCCTTTTACTTGTATGCATGTAGGAGCATCCCGAATATAAGAAATTTAGGTACTCTTGCCTAAAGAATGAAAGGGAGTTAAGAATAATATTCAAAGATGACTCAGCAATGGGAGACCACATTTTCTCAACCTCTCACATACAATCATAGACAAATGAGGAAGATGAGGATGACGTTTACAGACCCACAATGGATGAAGAGGAAGGCTCTGGGGACAACGAGGATGAGCATTTTGATGCTGCCCCTGCAGTTAGTACAAGGGTGACAGAGGAAATGGCAAGTATTGGATTAACTACATCAATTCCATCAAGCACTGGTCCTAGCGCATCCGGAAGTAAACAGAAAAAGAAGAGAGGTGAAGGGTCTAATAAAAACAAAAAACAGAAACTTTTGACTGCAAAGCAAATAGCGGATGCTGTCAGTGTCATTGTTAATGTGACTATGGATCGAGCAGCGGCTTTAACGAAAACTCAAGAAAATAGCATGCCTGAGGTTATGAAATATCTACTGGACCTTGACGACGTGAAGGTGGACAAAGCCTTTGGAGTCTGGTGTATACGAGCTCTGGAAAGTAAGACACATCGGGATGTGTTTGTGTTATTGAAAGGAGACCCTGAGTACCTGATGACTTATTTGCGTTATATCGTATAGGAGGACTAGTTGTAGTTGCATTTGATGTTTGGACAGTTGAATGTAGACATTTTTAGTTTTTTGTTTCCAAAACGGATTACTTGACTCGTCGTTTAGAACGGTTTTATCCTGTTGCCATTTATATTATATGTTATGTTTGTTAATCATCTTGCTCACACCGCAATTTCACCACAATCACAGGTACATCAATGGCAAATCGTAACAACCGAAACAGGTTGCAGGGGATAGAGGAAGATGAAGATAGTGATTATGCCTCAATTTTTGAAGCTGAGTTGGAACAACATCAACAATTTTGCGTGTTGCTTTATCAATATTTAGTGCCATATGTGTGCAGACAACCGCGTAGAGCGAGTCAGGGAACAAGTCACTATTGGATATAAGAAATGTTGGCAAATGAAGGTTCAAAATTTCATCAGGTGTTTAGAATGGAAAAACATGTTTTTCATAGTTTGTGCATTAAGTTGTGTGAGCATTGGTTAAGAGAATCTAGGAATACCGGTGTTGAAGAAATGGTTGCCATGTTCTTGCTCACTATTGGACACGGAGTAAGAAATAGGCTAGTATAAGAAATATTTAAACATTCGGGAAAAACTGTAAGTAGGCTTTTACACCAGGTTTTAAAGGCCTGCCTTAAGCTTGGAACTTAAATTATTAGGCCATGTGATCCAGAATTCGGTCAATGTCATCCAAAAATAGTAGACGATAATCAATATTTCCTATATTTTGAGGATGCCATTAGAGCTATTGATGGTACTCCCATCAGGTGTGTCATAACTGGACCGGGCCGAGATAAGTTTATAGGGAGAAAGGGATATCCCACACAGAATGTTATGATTGTTTGTTATTGGGATATGTGCTTCACGTTCTAGTTAGCGGGATGGGAAGCTTCAGCACATGATGCTCATGTTTTTCACTCTGCTGTCTCAGATCTAACCTTGAATTTCCCACATCCACCACAAGGTAATTTTTTGTACAATTCAATTACGTTTCTTTGTCTATATTTAACATTTAACTTAATCTCACATTTACAATGATTTTAACACATGTTAGGCAAATATTATTTAGTCGATTCCGGCTACCCAACAACAGTTGGATATCTTGGTCCATACAGATGTGAACGTTATCACCTCCCAGAATTCAGAAATCACCGAGGGTTTCGGAATCCTAATGAGGCTTTCAATTTTTATCATTCAAGTTTGAGGTGCACAATAGAAAGGACTTTTGGAGTCTGGAAAAATAGGTTCGAAATCTTACAACATATGCGCAAGTACAGCTTCGACACGCAAGTCCGCATTGTTTGTTCCACAATGGCTATACATAATTTCATTAGAAGAAATTCCCAAACTGATTTGGACTTTAGGGAAGCAGAAAATGAGAATAATATAGTTCATCTATATAATACTCAAGATCAAGACCCATCGTCGACAAATGATGCTCGGATATATTCAACCCACATGAATCATGTTCGTGACACCATCAGGGACCAAATTGTACGGAACCTTTGATTTGATTAGTTGTATTATATTTTACTTCATCAAAAACTTTAAGTTTGTATAATTTCTAATTTATTCTCATTTTAATTGTAATTTTATTATTTAGTTTACCATTGCCAAACATGATTCGTTACAATTCTCTGCCGTTCGAAAGCTCTGCTGTTTGATTGGTATGAGTCAAGCGCAAAATTATGTATTTTGTATTTTCCTAATATATATGAAACTAAGGCAGATTTTTATGTGAAGAGTGTGCAAAGAACTGTTTTATGCCTTTTGCCGTCTATTTTATGGTAAGGTCTCTACTGGTTTGAAGATTAGAATTATCAGACCTAATTATGTCCCCAGAGAAAAGAAAGATTTGTGAGTGAAGAGTGTGCAAAGAACTGTTATCTGGATGGATTAGCGGCATCAAACTTTTGAGTATGTGCCTTGTGGTAACACTGTCGCCATTGGATGGTTTGGATCAATTTATCATCAAGAATGCCACTTTAACAAATGCACATATCTTCTCAAGTCTCATTTGGCAATTAAGTTACCAATGAGTTCTTTTTCCACAATTGGTCCTTCATTTTTTCATTTTTCATAATCTTTTCAATTTTTTCTCTTTTAAATAACACAAAAGCCACTTATGCAAAAGCCAAACCAAACATCTTTCACTTTTACATAAGTTACTTATCCAATTGTCAATCTAAACACTCATTATTTTACCCAATCTAACTTTTTTCCAGTTTTAAGATTTCATAAATCTAAATAAAAATAAGTCACTTATCAAATCGTCAATCCAAACATACCCAATGGCTCTCCATCTTACTGTCACAAAGAGAATAGTAGATAGAGAAGAAGGCAACATAAAAAGCCTGGTAATTTTCTTTGTGCAAGGTTTTGTAATATACTCTCTCACCTCTTATGGATGTTCCCTTTGTTTGAGTGTATTTATAGTTTCCCAGGTGAGCTCATGTTCTCTTTGCTATTCTTGATCGTGATTTCTGTATATATTTTAGCTTTTAAAGTGGTTTGTTTGGGTGTAGTAATGTTCACATATACTTCATAGTATTTTTTTTTTAGATTGCAAAGTTTTAATTTCTAGTATTATAACAAAAGGCAACCTAATGCACAAAGCTCAGCTTTACTCTCACAAGCGGAGAGATTGTTTTAAGGATTTGAACTCATAACCTCCAAATCACATAACAACAACTTTATTACTGCACAAAAAGAAGAGTTCAACAAGAGGACTTCATTGGAAGTCACCCATCCAAATATTACTCTCGTCCAAGCATGTTTAATTGCGGAGTTCTAATGGAATTCAGTACAAGAGGTTTGTTCTATTATTATAGTATTAGGAAAATTAATTTCACAGTCCTTATAGTTTCATGAGTTTTTGAATAAGGTCCTTGTATTTTTTTTCCCAGTTTATTAGATCCTCAAAGTTTATTGTGTTAAAGGCGAGGGTCCTTATGTTAATAAATACTCTCGACTCTACTAAATCGTGCTGCTGGATGATGACGTGGCATTGAAAACATTACACATGGACAAATATTTCTCTTTCCCATAAAAAGCTGTGCTTCTCTCTCATCTTCCGCATTCCGGTGGTGGCAGCGGCCATCATGGTGGTTTTCTTCTCTTCCGGCGTAATTTCAGAGTTTTTCTTTTCCTTCATTATTTAGCTTAGGAGCAAAATAGAGCACATGTTATTGGTAAGCCACCAGGCCCCACATTACTATACTACAAACAAAACCATCGTTGATTCCACAATAGCACAGAGCGCCGATGCTGATGAAGAAGTAGAGCCAGTTGAAGAAGGGCCCCTTTTCTCCTTCTCGGAGTCGGGCCATAAGATGAGAGAGATTCTGGGAAAGAGAAAGGTTTGTCCACGTGTAATGTCTTCAATGCCACACCATCCTCAACAACATGAATTCTCGGAGTTTAGAGTACTATTTATTAACAAAACACAATAAACCTTAAGGAAGGATCCAATAAAAAGGGGGGAAACTACAAGGACCCAGTTCAAAATGTGATGAAACTATATAGTAGATTACTAGATTAATTTTCCCTTAGTAGGCTGTTCATAGTATTTATAAGTCTCTGATCCAGCTTTATTATAACAAGTTAAGTATTTATAAGTCGGCTGATTCTAGCTTTATTAAAAAACATCTAGACACTATCTAGTCTCTGTTATTAGAAACTTGCTTTCTAGCTGTTTTCTATCATTTTTACTTGAAACAAAAATTACAAAAAACACGATTTCACCCCCTGTAGGTGTGTTTTTATCATCATCATGTTGCCCAATTACAAGTTCTTTACCGTCCAACGTCTCTAACTACGATGTTTCAAAGACCGTCTATCAATAATTGACGAACTGCTTCATACGACTTTGTCAGATCAAACTGCTCCAATATCGATCATTTCTACATACATACCTTTACCTTGTCAGCTCTTTCAGCAGCAGCAGCAGCATTAATTAATTAATGGCAACATTACTTCTTCCTAATTCTATGCTACTGCTTCTATTTCTCAACATGCCTTTTTTCTTCTTCTCTCCATTATTGGCCACTGCAAGAACTGATATTATTACACAGTCTCAGCCACTTGTTGACGATGGAAAATCCACCCTGGTGTCTAAAGATGGAAAATTTGAATTAGGTTTTTTCACCCCAGGTAGTTCCACAAATCGCTATATTGGACTCTGGTTCAAAGAAGTCCCAATTAGATATATTCTTTGGGTTGCCAACTGCAAAAAACCACTCAAAGGCAATCTTGGAAGGATGACAATAAACAAAGAAGGACATCTCACTATTCTCAGCCAAAATCATACTCTTATTTGGGTTGCAAACTCTACAAAAAAGGCCTTGAACTTGATGAGTAGTAATCCTATTGCTCAGCTTTTAGACTCTGGAAATTTGGTACTAAGAGATGAGAAAGACCAGAATCCAGAAAACTACTTATGGCAAAGCTTTGATTATCTCTCTGGAGTATTTTTGCCAGGGATGAAGCTAGGATGGGACCTGAGAACCAGTCTGAACCGGCTTTTAATAGCATGGCAAAATTGGGATGACCCTTTTCCATCAAATTTCATATGTGAGCTCCAGCTTCACAGTTACAGAGAAATATATGTTTGGCAAGGTAGAACAAAATATTACACGAATGGACCTTGGAATGGTGATCACTTTGTTGATACTCCTTCATCAATGAAGAGTTTGCTTTATAATGGAACACTTGTGTCCAACAAGGATGAGGTTTACCACATGTATAATCCTTTGAATGAGTCTATGATCTTTATCAAAGTCTTGAACCAAACAAGAAACTCCCTTCAAAATCTCATGTGGATTGAGGAAGATCAAAGTTGGAAATCTTTTGGGGATGTTCCAAGAGACAATTGTGGAAGATATAATCTTTGTGGTCCTTATGGGATTTGTTCCATTGTTGACTCAACTTTGTGCCAATGTTTGAGAGGATTTGAGCCAAAATTGCCCAAGAATTAGGACATCTATGATTGG
The DNA here is from genome assembly GCA_963242795.1 of Inga leiocalycina. Classification (NCBI taxonomy): domain Eukaryota; kingdom Viridiplantae; phylum Streptophyta; class Magnoliopsida; order Fabales; family Fabaceae; genus Inga; species Inga leiocalycina. The sequence goes on from OY725329.1 coordinate 53,281,582, forward strand.
AAAGGAGGGTGTGTTCGAAGTCAACCTTGGAGTTGTAAGGTGAAAGGCAAAGACAACTTTGTTAAATTTGGTAACATATACTTGGGTTAATGCAAGTATGACACTTGACGAGTGCAAAGCCAAGTGTTGGGACAATTGTTCTTGTACTGATTATACTATTTCAGATATCAGAAGTGGAGGTAGTGGCTGTGTCATGTGGTTTGGTGATCTACTTGATTTGAACCAAATGCTAAGTGATGCTGGCCAAATCTATATATTCGCCTCGCTTCTACTGATATAGGTATATTATTCATTTAATGCTGTTATCCATTCATTTTTTGCGTGTTTAATTAGTTAGTTACCTCGCTAATTGTTTGTTCATTTTTTTGTGAGTGAAGCTAAACATGAAGGTGTTAAGTCATACAAGATAAAAGTAACTGCAATAACGGCTAGTGTTTTAGAACTTGGGATGTTGTTGACCTTTCTCTATATTTATAGGAGCAGAAGAAAGTCCAAAGGTAAGAATTTCTCAAGTTTGGTTGCCTTTCTTCTATATTTATGTTTGGGAAGTGAACTATTTGTTTATTCTTTTTAGTTTGCTTAAGTGAAAATATTTTCTCAATTAATTGAGAAAACTTTTGTCCATAGAAAATACTGATGAAGTTCCAGAAGGAGATATGGAGCTTCCTCTCTATGACTTTGCTATAATAGCTAGTGCTACTCAAAACTTCTCATATGACAATAAGCTTGGCCAAGGTGGTTTTGGACCAATATATAAGGTAACTTACTTGCAAAACCAACAAAAAAGTAAGATCATATAAAGTTATAGTAGTTTAACTCCTTTGAGTTATAATAATGTCTTAGATATATGAGAATGATTTTATAATGGTCAGGGAACATTAGATGGTGGACAAGAGATTGCTATGAAGCGACTTTCACAGAATTCTCACCAAGGAGTGAAAAAATTCAAGAATGAAGTTATGTTGTGTGCGAAACTTCAGCATCAAAATCTTGCTAAAGTTCTTGGTTGCTGCATTCAAGGAGAGGAGAAAATGCTCATTTATGAATACATGTCAAATAAGAGTTTTGATTCATTTATTTTTGGTTCATATCTTAATTAGCAATTAATTGTGTTGTGATAAGATGGTTTTAAATTCAGCTTCATTTGATAACAACTGATCTATATACTTGTGGAACTTCACAGGTTCTCCTACTCAAAAGAGACTCTTATGTTGGTTCAGGGGCTTCCGCATTAAATGTGGAATTGCTCGAGGACTTATGTACCTTCATCAAGATTCAAGAGTAAGAAACATCCATAGAGATCTTAAAGCTGGCAACATATTATTGGACAATGAATTGAATCCAAAAATATCAGATTTTGGCTTGGCAAAAACGTTTGGAAAAGATGAAAACCAAGAAAAGACGAGAGTTATCGGTACATAATGTGTATAGTATCTCTTAATTGGATTTTTTTTAATTTCTATTTATACTCATATATTGGGAGATGATATATATGAACTCATTGATTACTTTGTTTTTTCTTGCCAATGAACTCATTGATTACTTATTCCAGTGCTTATATGGCACCTGAATATGCTATCTATGAGTTATTTTCTATGAAATTTGATGTATTTAACTTTGGAGTTTTATTACTCAAGACAATGAGTGGAATAAAAAATGGAGCATTCTCCTTAACGAAACAAAGCGTTAATCTTATTGGGCATGTTAGTAACAAACCTAACTCACTACATTTCTTTTCCTCTTATCATATATACTAATAGAAAAATGATTGATGATTGATGATTTTTGAATTTATGTTGGCATGGAGGCTGTGAAAGGAGAGAATCCCACTTGAATTGATTGATAAACATTTTGAGGAATCATATCATGAATCAAAAGTATTGAGATGCATCCATATTGGCCTTTTTTGTGTGCAACATCATCATGATGATAGGCCAAATATGACATTTGTGGTTGTGATGTTAAACAGTGAAGGTGATTTGCCTTAACCTAAATAGCCTAGTTTCCTTTTAGAAAAAATTTCAACAATTAGTAAAACTAAACAGTTCAGCTTCAATAAATGAAATTTCTATCACCCAATTACATCTCAGATAGAAAATAGATTTATAAACAATTAGCAATTTAAATTTGGCATCTTAGAGCTTTGTACTGCTATACATAAGCCGTTTTCTTCCATATCTATGATTAATTGAAAAATATTGCTGATGGATAGAAGACATCATGAGATTCCAGAGGATGTAGGATTTTCCTATATATGGCAATCATAAATCTTCTTCAACAATTGATGAAACTTTTCATGAAGAAATTATTTTAAATACCTAAAGGTTATTAAGCCACGTTGATTCATGGGGGAAAAAAAAAGATTATGGCTTTCTAATTAAAAAATTATTTTATTACTTCTAGAGGGGGCATCACTTCATTGTCTTTATATACCCCTCATCATCACATCATTCACAAATCGAAACTTATTGACTTTGTTTTTTGAGGTCACAAAAGAAAAAAAATTCAAACTATCTAATATGAGCACAAGTTGACTTCATATATACAGTCCAACATGGCATCCAACAAGACAATCAAGTTGGCATTCACGGTATGGTAGCGAAAGGGCACCTAACACAGCAACCATAGGTGGCATTTACAATCAACAAAGTGGCAACGTGGTCATTCAAGAGGAATCCAAACAAATCCAATGTCCTCTTCATGGCATCAAACGCTACCGACCAGAAGCCCATGAAAAAGTAGGATATTTAAGGTTGGAAATATATATATATATATATATATATAGGGGGTCAATTTGTTATATATTAATGAAGGCCTCTGATGCTAGTATATATGTTGAAGGTGTCAATGAAGCCTTAGTCATGCATATTTTATCCCAAAATAGATCTTTAAAAGATTGAACACATGGCAAAGTGTGAAGATTCTCTGAAATGAGCTTGAAGATTAGCAATGAAGGCTGGCTTTGTAATTAGAGTCCAAAGTTCTATTCTTAGTTCATGTGTATGATGGGGTAAACATTTAATTATTTGCTCTTTAATCTTTTCTCTAATTTTGCTTTCATTTAATAAGCGATATAAAAAAATCATTTAACAATTTAGACATTCTATGGTTTATATTTTATAATTTAGATCATGAAAACTATCCACACAAAGGAACTTAAATTAGAAATTGGAAGGAGAGTTATACTATTCCTTTGTAATCATTATTCAGACTAATAGAATATTCAAATGAATGAACCATCAATAATACAATTTCTTATTATATTTTATAGATATTAATATGGCGTTAGACACAAGTTAGATTTAGGTTAAATTGAAACAAATTTAAAACTTTAACAATGAAATTACACCTCAAATTAAATTAACATGTTGAATGTAACTCTAAAATAACATTGGAGGTTTGTCCTACTTTACTCTTTACCTCAAAAGCTGCTTAAGTAATTTCTTCATTAATATAAATTAATTAATTATCTTACTTTTATGCTCAGAATTGGAGGAGTATGTTTTTTTTTCCGGGGAGGCAGATTAGTTGGAGGAATTACTGTGAGGTCCCGGGTACTAAGATATCATTGGTGCCTCTCAGTTATCACCTCATAATAATTCCCTCAAATTAGATGTTTTTTTTTTTTCTCAAACTTTTTATGAAGAGCATTTCCATTTCATTTTATAATTTGCGTGTCCCCTTTTTTTTCTTTTTTTTCTTTTTTGCCGACTATAATTTGTGTGTCCCAAACAAAGCTTAATGACTCGCTGGTAGTGAGCATTTGCCGCTTTGAAACCTCAGACGAACAGAGCAAGATTTTATAATTCCATTCAAGTTCAACTAAAGTGTGAATTTCCCTCTGTCATGACATCGATCGATAAATTTGTTCCATTGTTGGGAGATAAATGGGCTTCATTCTTCATTTTTTCCTGCTATGAATGCTATTACCGAACGGCGTTCATTTTACCCTACCTATACATCCTCTTGGAGCGAACTTAATTCCGTTCGGAGTCGTGAGAAGGAAGCTCGTCGCTTGGTTTCTTCAGCCACTAATTTCCACGAACTGAAGCAGCCGAATCTGGTACATAGATCTTTCTTAATTTGCTTCAGTTGATACCATTTCGGTATCCATTTGATGTTGAGTCTCATTCTGGTTCCACTCTGAGTTTTAAAGTTTAAACCCCTGTCATTCCAATTCCAACTGATATTAGCCTACCTGCGATTTTTGGTTCAATTATTGGCCGAGAAAAATTAATCAGGTGGATTAGAGCGAAGATTTTTTTCCTTTATAAAAGAAGTGCTATCTATATGCAGATAGGAAGCAGCCTAATTAGAATTCCGAACATCAGGTATTGGGATTGACTAAAAAAGAAAGAAGAAGAAAAAACCCGTTATGTTTTTTTAAGAAACCAAACCTTTTATGTTTCGTGCGACCCTTTACTGTCTGAATTGTTTGGCCGTCAACTGAATGACGATCAAGATGTGTGGTAGAAATTATTAAAAAAAATGGTAATTTCCTTTAGATTAGGACAAGCAGAAAACAATTTGATGGTGGAAGTGAAATATGTTGAATATCATCCCAAAAAAAAGGCCTGAACCTTCCTTTCCCTGACCACTTGTCACAACAGGATCCCGGGTATATTTATTTTTTTAAGCGTCGACCAGTACATTAAATCAATGGCTATGCTTACTTATTTGCTTGTTCTTCCCCATCTGCTTTTGTTCTTCTTCAGATTTTCTTTTGCAACTGATACCCTTACCCAGTTCGAGTCTCTTCCTGATGGCCAGACCTTGGTTTCTGAAAATGAAGTCTTTGAAATAGGTTTCTTCAGCCTAGGCAGTTCCACAGACCGCTATGTTGGGATCTGGTATCACAAAATCCCGGGTAGAACTGTTGTTTGGGTTGCCAACAGAAACAGACCCATCAAAAACAACTTTGGCCTGTTGAGCATAAACGCAGAGGCACATCTTGTACTTCTCAGTCATGATAAGACTGTTGTTTGGTTGGCAAATTCCAATGCAAAGGCCTTTAGTCCGGATTTGCAGCTATTAGGCTCTGGAAACTTGGTTCTAAGAGATGGAAATGATCAAAAGCCCCAAAACTATTTGTGGCAAAGCTTTGACTATCCTTCTGATACAATTTTGCCAGGAATGTATGAGCTTAAGAGCTCATTCATTTCATTGATATCAATGCTAAGGGAGTACAACACATATATATAGGAAAAACGAAATACACAGATGCAATGGGAAAACAGAGAAAAACAGAAATGATGTTAGGTGCGTGATAGACGGAGACGGAGACGGAGATGTGTGAGTGTCAACAATGGTATGCTAGTCGGTGCTGTGATTTCTGACTTCTAACACTCCCCCTCAAGCTGGAGAATATATATCGATCATTCCCAGCTTGCACCTAAATCCTTCAAACTTGGCTCTGCTTAGTGGTTTTGTCATAATATCTGCAATTTGGTCATCAGATCGTATGTGGAACAATCTCATTATACCTGCTTCAATTTTTTCTTTAATGAAATGTCTGTTTATCTCAACATGTTTTGTCCTGTCATGATAGACTGGGTTTTTTTACCATTTCAATGCTGGCTTTGTTGTCACACCATACTTGAATTGGTCCCTCATGTGGAATTCCTAATTCCTTCAGTAATCTGATAATCCAAAGTCCTTCACGTACTCCATTGTTAACAGCTCTCAGTTCTGCTTCTGCACTGCTTGTTGACACCACAGTCTGTTTCTTGCTTCTCCATGTAACCAGATTTCCCCACACATATGTGCAATATCCTGAGACTGACCTTCTAGTTTCCCTGTCTCTGGCATGATCTGCATCAGTGTAGATTTCAATATCTCTGATAGTGCCTTTCTTAAAGAAGATCCCTCTTCCAGGATTAAGCTTTAAATAGCTTAGGATTCTATACAAGGCTGCCATGTGTTCTTCCTGTGGTTGATGCATGAACTGACTTGCTATTCCAACTGCATGACTAATATCTGGACGTGTATGGGTCAAGTATATGAGTTTCCCAACAAGTCTTCTATATCGTTCAGGATTGACCAGGACACCATTTGGTTTGATTCTGAGGTGACACCCTTCTTCCATTGGTGTTCCTACAGGTTCTGCTCCTATCATTCCTGTTTCATGCAATAAGTCTAGGGTATACTTCCGCTGAGATACATTGATGCCCTTTGGAGTTCTTGCCACTTCCATGCCCAGAAAATACCTCATTTGTCCAAGATCTTTCACCTGGAACTCAGTCGACAAATCTTGTTTTAGTTGAGAAATGGATCCCTCATCGTTTCCTGTAATGATTATGTCATCCACATAGACAATCAAGATAGTGACTTTGTCATTATTCCGTTTAATGAACAAAGTGTCATCTGCTTGTCCCTGAGTGTACCCAAGTCGTTTCATAGTTTTGGTAAACCTACCAAACCACGCCCTAGGTGATTGTTTGAGCCCGTACAGTGATTTGTTGAGTTTACACACAGAGTTGTCAGGAGCTGAAATTCCATCTGGAATTTCCATATATACTTCTTCCTCTAAGTTGCCATTCAGAAATGCATTTTTCACATCCAGTTGATGCAATGACCAATCCAAGTTAACTGCGATCGATAGTAGTACTTGGATGGTGTTAAGTTTTGCTACTGGAGCAAATGTCTCCTGATAATCAATTCCATATGTCTGGGTATATCCTTTGGCAACAAGTCTAGCCTTGTATTTGTTGATTGTGCCGTTAGGATTAAACTTAGGAGTAAATATCCACCTGCATCCTACTGGTTTCTTTCCTTTAGGAAGATCTGTAATCTCCCACGTTTTATTTTCCTCAAGTGCTCTTAATTCTTCTTCTGCAGCTTGTTTCCAATTCTGATCAGTCATAGCTTGTTGAAATGTGTCTGGAATTTTCATCTGTGCACTGTGTGCAACAAAGCTTTGCATTTTTGCAGAAAGGTTACCATATGAAACAAAACGTTGAATTGGATGTTGAGTACACGATCTTACCCCTTTTCTTAATGCAATAGGCCAACCCAGTTCTTCAGGATTTAATACCGGATTAGAGTCATGGTCATTCCTTCGAATAGGAGAGATAGTTCTACCAGTGTTTGATTCATCTTGTAGTCTGGATTCTTCCCCTTGTCCCGATTCTGCATCCATCCCTGAATTGATTTCAACATTTGTTTCCAGTTCATTCAATGATGGAGGTTGAGACGAACTTTGTTCGGTTTCAGAATTACGGGTAGGACTAGGTTGGTTTGTGAGAGGTAAGGGGTCAATAACAGGTATGAGATTAGCTTGTGATAGTGATGGTTGTTCTGTATCCAAGATTAGCCATTCATTGCCAGTGTACTCCCCCTGAATGGGTAATTTTGGATAATATGCTTCTTCTTCTAAGAAGATTGTATCCCTAGAGATAATAAGCTTCTTGGAAGTAGGGCAATAGCATTTATACCCTTTTTGAGTAGGGGAGTATCCAAGAAATATACTTTTGACAGCTCGAGTACCAAGTTTGTTGCCATCATTTTTGTGGACAAAGACAACAAAACCAAATACCTTAGGAGGCAATGAGTTGATGATAGAACAAGTTGGAAAGTGTTCTTGTAGTTTTTGGATAGGGGTGTCATATTTGAGAACTTTGGAAGGCAAGCGATTAATGATATAAGCTGCAGTGAGTACAGCATCACCCCAAAAAATGTTAGGAACATTTCGTTCCATTAGTAAGGTTCGGGTTACTTCCAACAAGTGACGGTTCTTTCGCTCGGCTACTACATTTTGTTGAGGAGTGTATGGGCAGGAGGTTTGGTGATGAATTCCTTGTTGGTCAATAAACTCGCTAAACACGTTGCTCATATATTCCTTGGCATTGTCACTTCGTAATATCTTAATGGACACATTAAATTGGGTACGTACAAAGGTATAGAAGTTTTGAAAGATCTTGGCTACTTCAGATTTGTCTTTCATTAAATAAACCCATGTGGTTCTAGTGTGATCATCTATGAAAGTAACAAACCATCTAACATTAGTGAGGGCTTTTATTCGTGCAGGGCCCCAAATGTCACTATGGATTAGTGTAAATGGCGAGGAAGGTTTGTAGGGTTGTTTGGGATAAGAAGATCTGGTCTGTTTTGCAATTTGACAAGTTTCACAATGAAAAGGAACAGAATTTTTATTGAATAAATTTAGAAACAAATGCTTCATATAATCAATACTAGGGTGGCCCGAACGACAGTGCCATAAGTTTTCATCATAATTTTGTGAATGAGAGCTAACCAGTGCTCTTCTTGCCTTATTTGCATCTCCAGATCTCAAGTTTGACTCTTCCAGGTAGAACAGTCCATCCCATTCTCTAGAAATTCCAATCCTCTTCCTCGATTTTAAATCCTGAAAAATGCACACATCGTTATCAAACATGACTCGGCACAGTCGTTCCTTAGTTAATTTACTCACAGATATAAGATTGACAGTGAGTGCAGGTACAAATAGGACATTGTGAATTTTCAGGGAATTAGATAGAATGACTGTGCCAATTCCTTCAACTATAGTGTATAGGCCGTTAGCAACTTTGACTTTAAGATTCTCATGAATTAATTCAAAAGTTGAAAACAGTGTGCGATTACCAGTCATGTGATCAGTTGCTCCTGAATCAATAATCCAAGCATTCTCACTAGCTCGTACAGTATTTAGAGCTATAATAGAGTTACCTGATTGTACAAGGTTGATGCCTGGCGTAGAGTTAGACTTATTTTGTCTGTCTAGCATCCTGCGGAATATCTGCAGTTCCTCTTTAGTCAGAGAATGATTATCCTCAGCTTCTGACTCAGTAGTAGAGATATGGCTTTGTCTGTTACTTCCTGGTTTTCCATGAAGCTTCCAGCATTCTTCTTTTGTGTGGCCCTTCTTTCTGCAGTAACTACACCATTTGTTTCTTCGTTCGTCTTATGGTCGTTTTGCCGCCGCGGTTGTCCTTTCAATTGAGCTCGGACTATCTTGGTTTGCTGCCAGGGCTGACCTTTCAATAGGGCCTAAGTTACCTTGATTCAAGAGCTTTCTGCTTTCTTCGAACTGCATATGGTTGACAACGTCAAAGAGATGTGGTAAAGGCTTTAGGCCCATTATTCTGCCCCGTATCTCCTCAAATGAGTCATTTAGTCCAAGGAGAAAATCATAGACTCGTCCTTCTTCGACTATTTTCTTGTATAATTGAGCATCTTCCACATTTTTCCATGGATGTACTTCAAACAAGTCTTGTTGTTGCCATAGTTTGATCAACACATTATAGTAATCGGTGACAGATAGAGTACCTTGTCTTAGATCGCGAAGTTGGCGCTTCAAATGGATCAAGGCTGCAGTATTATCAAGAGAGGAATAGGTTCTTCTGACTGCATCCCAAATTTCTTTTGCAGTAGTTGCAAGGAGATATCCTTCGCTGATGTTATCAGTCATGGAGTTGCACAACCAACTCATAACTTGATTGTTCTCAGCAAACCATGTATCAAAATGAGTGTCATCAAGGGCAGGCTGGGATGCTTCTCCATTTATATACTTTTCTTTTCTTTTGCCACGAAGATATCTTAACACGGTTTGAGACCACTGGAGGTAATTCCGTCCATTAAACCTATGGTTAATAGCCATAATTTGACTATCGGAAAGGTCTGGGGTCGTCACCATTTTGCTTGTGGAGGAATGAGAAGGAGAAGATGTATCCTGAGTTTCAGAAGTAGTACCGGACATGAACGCCATCGGTGTGGCTCCGGTTATGGTTGTATTTCTAGGAAAAGAGCCAAGAAGAGGAGGAAACTTGGAAGAATCCATAAGTGTTTTGGAAGAAATGATGGCTTAAACACTACGGCTTGGTTTCTGGAAAAACAATGGCGAATCTGAGCACTTTGAACGGCGGCGCGTGGGTGTCACGCGCGGTGTATGGCCGGCGGCGCGTGGGGTTCACGCGCCGGAGCTCTGGTGGCGCGTGGAAGCCACGCGCGGCTCAGATTGAAGCCATGCTTCTGGGTTCCGCCGATCGGCGCCTGGCGGTCAGTCCTGGGCCGGCGGTGTGTGCTCACTCGCTGGAACGAGTGAGATCTCAGCTTCGTCACTCCCTCTGTTTTTCTGTCTCGCCGCCGTGTCTCACCGTCGCTGGTCGCCAGGCATTCTAGGACTGGCTCTGATACCATATGAGCTTAAGAGCTCATTCATTTCATTGATATCAATGCTAAGGGAGTACAACACATATATATAGGAAAAACGAAATACACAGATGTAATGGGAAAACAGAGAAAAACAGAAATGATGTTAGGTGCGTGATAGACGGAGATGGAGACGGAGATGTGTGAGTGTCAACAATGGTATGCTAGTCGGTGCTGTGATTTCTGACTTCTAACAGAATGAAGCTTGGATGGGACCCAAAAACTGGTCTTAATCGACGTCTTATAGCATGGAAGAATTGGGATGACCCTTCCTTTGGAGACTTTGCAGAAGAGCTTGTACTACACAGATATCCTGAAACAGTAATCTGTCAGGGCCCAACAGAGTATATGAGGAATGGCCAATGGAATGGTGTCGGTTCAGTGGCTTGTCTTATGCAACGAGAAATCCACTTTATGAATTCAAGTTTGTCTCGAATAAAGATGAGGTGTATGCAGGTTTTAGTGTGAAAAATGAGTCACTAATCACAAGATTTGTCTTGAACCAGACATTATACTCAGCACTGGACAAAATATGGAGTGAAGATGATCAAAGGTGGATTACTTATAGTTTTGACCCTAGTGATAATTGTGAAAGGTAATAATCGTTGCGGCCCAAATGGAAACTGCGTTGTGGGTGAGGCACCAATATGCCAGTGCTTGAAAGGATTCTTGCCAAAATCACCCAAAATTTGTAACGCAATGGACTGGTTTGATGGATGCACCCGCAACAAATCATGGAGTTGCAAGGGAAAAAACAGGGATTATTTTGTCAAATTTAGTGGGCTGAGTTTTCCAGATACAACATACTCTTGGGTTAATGCAAGTACGGCACTTGAGGAATGCAAAGCCAAATGCTGGGAAAATTGTTCTTGTAATGCTTATTCTAATTCAGATATCAGGGATGGAGGTAGTGGTTGTGCTATGTGGTTCGGTGAGTTAATTGATATAAGTAAGGTTCCCTTTGATCACCAACATTTATATATTCGCCTTGCTTCTCCAGAAACAGGTGTGGCTTTTTAGTGGTCATTTTTCAATCATCTTTTGATTGCTTTAACAACCTCATCTTTTTGTCTATTAATTCGTAGTATATTTCCTTGTGAAGCTAATGGAAATAAGACAAAGGTGATTGCTGTAATGGTGACCGCTGTATTGGCTGTTGTGATGCTTCTCACTGTGTTTTACATTTACATGAGCAGAAGAAACTCTATAGGTAAACATTCCCAATGCATCTGCCTTTATTTTTCCCATCTTGTCTGGCGGTTGTCTGAAGGTTAATTGAACATGACTGAGCTTGATGTCATTATGTTTCCCGAAGAACAGAACGATGTCCTTTCCATATTTTTCTAAATATTTATGATATTTAGTGTCTCAAATTGTACTATGAAAATTTGTTAACAGTAAACAACAAGAAAGGCTCCTAAGGAAATAGGGAGCTAAATATGACATTGCCTAAATAGCTAATGCTACTGAAATGTATTTTTGTATTTATATATTTCATTTAATTTATGAAAGTGAGCTAAGAAAGAAAATCTTGTTAGCAGCAAATAAGGAAGAAAGCTCTGACGGAAATATGGAGCTAAAAACCTTGATTGTGAACAATGAGGAAGGGCATGAAGCAAATATAGAGCAACGTATATATGACCTTGCATTAATAGTTAATGCTACTAATAACTTCTCATCTGATAATAAGCTGGGTGAAGGTGGTTTTGGTCCTGTATACAAGGTAATTATGCAATTAACTTGTTATTAAGAGCAAAAGATTGCAGTTACTACTCTGATGTATGATGTTACATATTGACAATAATTTATATCACACAAAAATGGTAGGGAATAGTTGCAGGCAGACAAGAAATTGCTGTGAAACGGCTGTTACAAAGTACTCACCAAGGGTTGCTTGAATTTAAGAATGAAGTCCAATTGTGTGCCAAACTTCAGCACCGTAACCTTGTTAAGGTTCTTGGTTGTTGCATTTAAGGAGAGGAGAGAATGCTCATATATGAATACATGGCCCACAAGAGCTTGGATTCATTTATTTTTGGTTTGTAAGGCTGAAGAACTATCAATCAGAAGACTTTCATCCTGTTATTTTATATCTCCTTGGTTGATGATAAGTATCATTATTGCATTAAAATTTGTAGGTTCTAAATGCAAACTTCTTGATTGTCTAAGTGCTTTCACATTATCTATAGAATTGCTTGGGGATTTATGTATCTTCATCAAGATTCTAGATTAAAAATTGTCCATAGAGACCTTAAAGCAGGTAATATATTATTGGATGGTGAATTAAATCCAAAAATCTCAGAGTTTGGTTTGGCAAGAATATTTGGAGGAGATCAAGTTGAAGATAATACACAACAAATAGTTGGAACATTGTAAGTATGCTTTATTATATTTTGTTTTTGTATACAAGCACATTATTAGTTATGATATTAACTATTTTATGACATATGATAATGGTTATATGCAATTCATGGACTATTCTTCGTCACATCAGATGTGTTCAGCTTTGGAGTATTATTGCTTGAAATAGTGAGTGGCATGAAAAGCAGGGGACCCTTCTTATTGTTAGTGCAAGCTTTTCACTCAAGAAGGGGTGAATTGGGTGATATTGAAAAATCGTTTTGAATATAAAAAATATAACTGGTAATATAAAACAGTTAAGAGTAAGAAAAGATATCACCGATGTGTACACTGAGAGTTATACTGGTTCGATCACAACCTACTTTGACCTATGTCCAGTCTTTAGAGCTTCTTTGAGAATTTCACTATATCTTCCAAGATTCAGTGGATTTTGGCATCTCAATACACAGCAAGTTCCTTCATTTGGACACTCGCTCCATCTTATACGTTGTAATTAAATCCCCAACTCAAGGTTCTACAACTGTAAGTTGTCTCAATAACAAATATTGAGTTGTAATGAAAATCTCTCTCATAGAGTAAATAGATAATCACTGAAGTACAAGAGACAAATATAAGAAATTTAGGGCACTCTGAATGCATTGATCGTTGTAAGCTTGTGTGATCTCTTAGTTGTGTGTGTTCTCCTTCTTCTTTGAATGATCCCATATATATAGATGAATTTGTAATGTCTGTAGGAAGCATTTCAAACATGTTTGTTAGAGTCGTGTAGTTTTGTTTGACCATTCTTCCAATTTGAAAACTATTCGTTGTGCGGTAGGTGAACATTCGGACGTTTCATTTGACTTTCTTTCCAAGCAAGATCTCTTCATTATTTTGTGCAAATACAATTAAGAAACTAATACAATGAAAGATTAATCATGTGGATAACAAATCAAAGAATAACAAATTAAAATCATACTCTATGTACTGCATTACTCAAGTGGCTACTCGAGTGACCATCATCCATTACTCGAGTGGCTACTCAAGTAAGCTATTAAAAATCTTGGCGGAGAGTTAAGTCAATAACTTTGACCTGATCATTGGAGTGATCATTATCCATTACTCGAGTGGCTGCTCGAGTGAACTATTAAAAAACTTGGCAGAGACTTAAGTCAAACACTTTTGACTTGATCACTAGAGTAGTTGTTCGAGTGATCATTATCTATTACTAGAGTGGTTACTAGAGTGATTCAGAGGCATTACTCGAGTGGCTATTCGAGTGGCCTTATCAAAATATTGGCAGAATCTTCACTGCTTGAAAACTTACCTGGTCACTCGAGGGGTCCCTTAAGTGATCACTTATCATTACTCGAGTGGCTACTCGATTAACACCATAAAAAACCTGGTAGAGAGCTTAGTGACTATATTACTCGAGTGATCCCTCGAGTAACCCCATGCAAATCTTGGTAGAGAGCTCTGGAACATCATTACTCAAGTGGTTACTTGAGCAATGGAGAATCATTACTCGAGTGATCCCTCGAGTAACCTGCTTTGAAATATGCCAGTGCTTCTTTCTCCTGTTCTGTGACTTCCTGTTCTTTTTCATTACACGAGTGCCTACTCGAGGAACGGTTTTTCCTGCCACTAAAGACTTAGTTCCTTTGTTCAAATCTCTTTTGTTTATTATCAAAATCTTTTGTAGGATCAATCCAATCTTTATTATCATCAAAACATGTGGATCTAACATTCTCCCCCTTTTTTATGATGACAAAACTTGGTGATTTTTAAACAAGGTGTTTGAAAGTATTTATGACTTTTCTTTAAGATCATATGCATTTAAAATTCTTGAGCTGTTTTCAAATATCATTTGTTGAGTTTTGCAAAAAGTTTCTTTAAATTCAAATGACTTGAAATTAATCTGAAAATGCATTTAAGTTCAAAACAATATTTTTGAATCTTTTGTTTGAACTTATTTTGAAATCAAGAACTTGACAACTTTAAGTTTCCTATTATTTCAAATTCAATGATTATGAAACTCTTAATATTTTTGAAATCATTTTGGATTCAAGTTCAATGATTTTAAAATTTATAAAACAAAAATGAATTAAAACCTGTAATCATCTTCCATACATAAATAGAAATCCATCAATTCATAATAACATATTTTAACTACACAAGAACTTTAACTACATACTTCATTCATGAAATTCATTATATAGCTACAATTAAGTCAATGTACAATCAAAAGCTCTCTAAATCCCAATACACCCATAAACCTATGTTATATCTGTGCAACATTAATGTCAATTCTCAAAAAAAAAAAATCACTCAAAAAAATCACTTCTAGTTCTTCTCCTCCTTTTTGTCTTCATCATAAAGGTGGGAATCAATCGAGATAAGGACTAGGGCTAGATGGTTGGGCTGCAGAAATAGGAGTGACAGGAAGAGGAGTAAATCCAGAGCCATATAAATCACTCAAACTGGAAGTATCTGAAGGCGATGGTTCAGGTTCAGGGAGATTCACTAAAGGTATCTGTAGAGGATCATTTGGTGGATTATGTGGAGATAGGATCAGAGAAGTAACCTCTACCTCCTCTGTACCGAGGTGACTAATGATCACTGGATGAAACAATCACCTCCTCAGTGCCTACATGTAAAGCAATAAGTGTGGGCACTGGTTGTGGCTAGGTTGGCTGGACTAGGTCATCAATGGTGATATGAATAAGTTCAGATGTGTTTAGGTCAGGGTCAGGCATAGAGAATAGGAGATTTCTGGGGATGGTGATAGGTATGATATGAAGAAGGATAGAAGAAGGTCCAAGCACAGAAGTTGGTACTGGCTCAGGTGAAGTAGTAGGCATAGATGGACTAGGAGTGGATGAACTAGGTGTCATAGCATCAAGTCTGGTGTGAAGTGATCTTAGAAGTTCACCTTGGGCCCGTTGTTCTGCCAACATCTCCTTATGCGTCTTATACATATGCTCTACAATCTCTCCCATCTTTTTATTCATATGAGTGATGAGCTCCGCATTGGTGTTAGCGATATCAAAATGAATTCCTTTCAAAACATTTTTTATAAATGTCTGCAATGCGGATCCAAAGAAAGAAGGAGCAATAGTGGCAGGAGCAAAAGACTGTGTATTATCTATCCGACTAGTCTAAGTTTCAGTTTTCTTCTTCTTGGGTATTTCAAGAGGTTTCTTTAGGGGAATATCAATGTTCAAATTTCCCAATTTGATTTTGTCCTATTAGAGTTAGCCTCTCAATTGGCTCATTCTTCTCCAAGTACCAAATCTTATTCTTTTTCAAGAATAAGGATGTAAGCTGGGGATAAGGCATTAGAGTGGTTATTTTTCCTTCGAATCTATACCTCTTAATCTTAGCAAATATGTACTCAGCCAAGTCATTTTTCTCCTTGAGAAGGATGGAGGCAAATTTTTTGAAATCCCTCTCAATGAAATGAGTGTAATTATTGGATTTATTGACTATAGCGATAGAATAGATATACCATAAAACCCGATGAAGGTCACTCATATCACTTAAATTAAAACTAAGGGGTCCCACTATCTCACCAAGCCTCAGAATTGAAAATAACTTGTTTGAGTCAAGAGTAGGATAAATATCTTTAGGGGGTCCTCTATCCCTAACCAGGTGTTTATTATTGAGGGTGAGATTAGGATTTCCTGTCCCCTAACCTTAGAGACCATTTCTTTTTCTAGAGAATCTCTGAGGGCATCATTGATAGGCTTTAAATTACAGTTGAAATGCCTAACTATCTTTATACAAAAAGGAAGTTTAACTAATAGCCAGGGTATATAGGACTTTAAATAAGGACTGAGGTCGAATTTCAATACCTCTTGAAGAAGTTTGGGATCAATGAAGTGCATCTTGCACACTTTTCTGCTTAAAAAGTGATCTATGTATTTCTGTAAATCCTCGAGCTTCTTCACATTGAATCATTTTGTTGGAAATGTGATTTCCACTTCCTTCTCTTCTGGTTCTTTTGATGATTGGCCTTCCCTTGCTCCTTTAGATTGAAGGGTTGCTTCAAGCATTTTGCCATAGCTTTGGCAAGCTTTTCATCATATTTGGTCCCCTTTGAACTTTTTTTGGACCAAGAAGGTGTATCAAATGAATCAGAAAGAGGAGGAGATGGTGCTTTGGTTCCCTTGCCCCTCCCCGGAGGTGAACTTTTCTTCATTTGAGCCCTTGTGATTCTGAGTTCTATGATCATAACTTCTTTCACTTTGAGTTTGGTTTGAAGTTTCGGTTTGGCTTTAGGTTTAAGAGATAGTTTTTGTTTCTTGATAAGAGGAGATGAAGGAGATTCAGAGGGCTGTTGATGTTTAGAAGATTCAGAAGGAGTGTTGGGATTAGAAGATTTGGTTCTAACCACAGTGATTGAGAGAGAAAGAGGATTTCTGATAAATGGAGTGTCGAAAATTGCGAGTTAAGGCCAAAAATTTTGAGAGATTTGAGAGATTTTTTAAAGTAAAAGTCATTGGGTTTTGACGGAAATGGACTTAGAAAGTATTTGTGAAAAGTTTTTATCAGAGCACTAGGAGAATCACTCGAGGAGATTTTGAGAAAAATGATTGAGCTGCGACAAATAAAGTCCTAGCGCCCGACATCACTCGAAGGGCTACTCAAGTGATCTTGAGGCATCACTCAAGTAGCTACTCGAGTAATCATACCAAAAATTCAAAAATAAATCAAATTTAAATGTATATCTGGCATGAATAATATTGTAATTATTCATGTATACTACTTTAGTAATTTGATGACACTTTAAGGTAGAATTGAGTTGAAACAAGATTGATTTGAGATTTGCAATCATAATTACTCGAGGGCTTACTCGAGTAGCTACTCAAGTGATCAGTCTTTTCAGCTCCTGACTGTTCACTTTCAACCATTATGTCGTTTCCCTTTGAATTAATGCTTCTCTGCCTCATTTTCAAGGTCATCACTCGAGGGCTTACTCAAGTGATACTTATCATTACTTCCAGTTATCACTTGGATAATGTAGATTTCTTGAGGTTGTTACTTAAGTGATGTAGTACTCTGTTAATCTTTGCTTTTCATACCCCAAAACAGAGTTTTAAATTCTTGCAAAACAAATTGCTACAAACTCTGATACTTAAGTTAGTAAACATCAAAACATCAATAAATAACATCATCTAACATTTTGTAAATACTAAACAACTTACATTTATTGGGATTTACCATTCCCAATTCTCTTCTAATGTCTAGAAATTGATCTTTTGCTAAGGGTTTCGTAAAGATATCAGCTAGTTGACGATGAGTTGAAATGAATATCACTTTGACATCTTTCTTTTGGACATGATCTCTGATGAAATAATGTCTAACATCAATATGCTTGGTTCTTGAATGTTGGACTAGATTCTTTGCCAAGCTTATCGTGCTAGTGTTATCACAGTATATAGGTATCTCCTTCAAATAAATACCAAGATCTTGTAGTTGTTGCTTCAGTCATAACACTTGTGCGCAACAACTTGATACTGCAACTTACTCAGCTTCAGTTGATGAAAGTGATATAGTGTTTTGTTTCTTGCTAAACCATGACACAAGCAATCCTCCAAGAAACTGGCATTGTCCACTGGTATTATTTTGGTCAGTTTTGTATCCTATATGATCAGAGTCAGAGTATGTAACTAGGTATTCATTTCTTCCTTTAGGATACTAGAGACCTAATTTTGTTGTGTCAGCGAGATATCTGAAGATGCGTTTGACAGTTTCAGCATGTGACTCCTTATATGCTAATTAATATCTTGCACACATACCAACACTGAATTGGATGTCAGGTCTGCTTGCAGTAAGATAGGGTAATGACCCAATCATTCCTCTATATCTTGTGATGTTATAATCTTTTCCCTTGACATCAACATCAAGCAATGTAGTTGAGCTCATAGGCGTGTCCATTCCATTTGCTTCATCTATTCCATATTTCTTCAATAGCTCTTTCGAATACTTCGTTTGATATATGAAATTTCCATTCTTTCTTTAATTGATTTGCAAACCGAGAAAGAAATTTAATTGTCCCATCATTGACATATCAAATTCCCCCTACATTATCTCAAAAAATTCTTTGCATACGGTTTCATTAGTAGCACCGAAAAACTATATCATCAACATATATTTGTACAATTAAAATATCATTTCATTTTCGTTTTGTGAAAAGTGTTGTATCAACTTTTCCTTGTACAAAACATTGATCGATGAGAAATTTATTAAGTTTTTCGTACCATGCTCAAGGTGCTTGTTTTAAAACGTATAAAGCTTTTCTTAGTTTGAAAACATGGTCAGGTTTAGTTACATCTTCAAAATCTGGAGGTTGATCTACATATACTTCCTCCATGATATATCCATTTAAAAATTCACTTTTACATCCATTTGATACAATTTGAATCCTTTGATGTATGTAAAGACTAAGAGTACTCGTATAGCTTCTAATCTAGCCACTAGAGCATATATTTCCTCATAATCAAATCTTTCTTCCTGATTATAGCCTTTGACCACCAATTTTGCCTTGTTTCTGATAATGATTGTGGATTCATCAAGTTTATTCTTGAATACCCATTTAGTGCTAATGATCGGATGATTTTTAGGTCAGGGTACCAAATCTCAAACTTGATTTCTTTTAAATTGCTTTAGTTCTTCTTGCATTGCTATTACCCAATCATTGTCTGATAAGGCTTTGTCAATGTTAGAAGGTTCAATCTCAGAAATAAAAGCAAAAAAACTAACTTCATTGAAAATTTTATTTCTAGTGTTGACTCCTTCGTTCACATCTCCTATGACTTGTTCTAGAGGATGACTCTTGTTATATTTCTAGGCTCTAGGTTGTCCTAATGATTGTTCTTCATCCTTGGTTTGGTCATTCTCTGGATGGTTTGGTTTAGACAAAGATTGTTTATTATTTTGATTTAAGACTTTTTCTTGCTCATCGTCAATAATCTTGTCAAAGGTTTCAAATTCATCGAATACAACATGAACTGATTCTTTAACAACACATGTTCATTTATTGAAAACTCTACATGCTTTATTTCGGTTAGAATAGCCTAAGAATATTCCTTTATCTTATTTAGAATAAAATTTTCCTAGGTTATCTTTTCCGTTATTATAAATAAAATACTTACAGCTGAAGATATGCATATGAACATGATTAGGCTTCCTTCCTTTGTATAGATCATATGGTGTCTTTCCAAGTTTTGTTCTGATGTAGGCTCTATTTGAAATGTAGTATGTTGTGCTCATTGCATCCACCCATAAAACTTGAGACACATTCTTTTCATTCAGCATTGCTCTAGCTATTTTAGTAAGTATTCTGTTCTTTTGTTCCACAACTCCATTTTGTTGAGGTGTTCTTGGAGTAGAAAAGTGTGATCAATACTATTAGTATCATAATAGTTTCCAAATGCTTGATTTTCAAATTCTCCACCGTGATCTATCCTGATACCTGCAATGGACATACCTTTCTCATTTTTCACTTTCTTGGCAAAAACAATAAATTCTTCAAAAGTTTCAACCTTTAATGATAGGAAAATAGTTCATGTAAATCCAGAAAAATCATCAATAATGACCAATAAATATAAGTTGCCACCAAGACCTTTAACTCTTGCTGGACCAACCAAATCCATATATAGCAATTGAAGTGATTTGTTTGTTGTGATGTCATTTTTCGATTTGAAAGATGATTTAGTTTGTTTACCCTTCTGATATGCGTCACAGATTAAATCATTTTTGAAACTTACTTTGGGTAAACCAAGTACTAAATCCTTTTGAGTAGTTTGTCTAATTGATGCATATTGACATGAGCTAGTTTCTTATGCCATAACCAAGTTTCATCGGCATTACTTAGAAAACAGTTTTTAAAATCATTTCTACTGATATCAATAATATAGCAGTTACCTTCCCTTTTTACTTTAAGCTTTGCTGTGAGATTCTTCTTGTCTAACTGTAAGTCTTTCTTGTTTATAATTAGACATTCTTCTGATCAAATATTACCCAATTATCTTTATCTGCACTTTGACTTACACTCAGCAAGTTGTGACATAAGTCTTCAACATAATATACATCTTTGACTTGTATAACTTTGTCGTTTTTTATTTCACCAATTTCTGCTATCTTTCCTAATTGATTTCCCTCAAAGTTTATCTTTCTACCTTCCTTAGGTTGTAATGAGGTAAAACTTTCGAAATCACATGTCATATGTATGGAGCATCCACTATCTATGTACCATTTGTTATTTTTGGATGCTTTAAGACATACCTGCAATTAAGTTTGATTAAGTCTTAAGTACCCTCATCTTTTGTGGTCCTTTTGGGTTAGTACAAATTATTTTATGAACATATGAACCTTTAGGTACCAATTTGTAGGTTCCTGTTTTTTCGTTCTTTTAATGAATGCATGATGAAGTATAGTGACATTTTCTATTACACTAATTACATAATGCAAAAGGATTTGATATATGAACAGAATGTTGAAAATGACTTAAATATGTCTTACCTCTTGCTTTCTTTCTTCCTTTCTTTTTACCTGTTTTTGGATCATATCTAATACCAGAACGGTCATTTATAAACCGTTGAGTTTTTAAAATCACATTTAACATCTTACTCCCTTTGATGAATTTTTCAAGAGTTCTTGTGAGATCAATGTTTTTCTTTTTAAAAAAAGAGCAATTTTCACAATTCTTTTCTAAAATATCTTTGATTTTTTCTTCAAGATTTTTGTTCTTTTTGAAGAGAACTAATTCTTTAACTACTTTAATGAATTCAAAATATAGAGCATTATATTCAGAAAATAATTCATCATATGTAGGATCAAAATTAGTTACCTCTTCTTCTTTCATCTCTTCTTAAGCAACCAGACAGATATTGGCTACTTCTTATTCATCACTATCTTCTTTAGAGGAACTATCTCCCTATATAGCAGATACAAAAGCTTTCTTCTTGTTGAAGAACTTGCCTTTTCTCTTTTCTTTGCTCTTCTGAATCAGTTCCGGACATTCTGACTTGATATGTACTGACTTTCCGCATTCATAGCAGATAATATGTTCTTTATTGCTTGTTCCTCCTTTTTGAATATTTTTGAAACCCTAGCCTTTCTTGTAGAATTTTTTAAATCGTTTTATTATCAGGCCCATTTCATCATTGTCGAGATCTTCTTGAGTTTCCTCTTTTGCTTTCAATGTAAAACCTTTCTTCTTCTTGTCACCAATATCTTCTAGTTCTCATTTGAATTTCAATTCACTTTCGATTTCATAGAGACTTTCAAATAGAGAAGCAACTGATTGCATTGATTCGCCTTTTGCTTCCTCAATAGCGGTGACTTTAGCCTCCTAGTCTTTAGAAAGTATATTCAGAATTTTTCGTACTTAGGTATGTTGATCATAGACTTTCCTAAGTGTTGCAAGTTGATTAACAATATGAGTATATCTAAGTTCAAATTCAGCTATTGACTCACCTGATTTCATTCAAAGTAAATCAAATTCAGTAACCAAAGTGTTGATCCAGTTTTCTTTTATTCCCAAAGTTCCTTCGTGAGCTATTTCCAAGGCTTCCCATATTTCCTTAGCCGTTGAAAGTATGCAGACCCTGAAGTACTCATTTTGACTTAAGGCACTTTGAATCATTAGAATTGCCTTGCTGTTAAGAGTGATGATTTTCTTGTCATTCTCATCATATTCTTCTGGCATTTTAGGAACCTTTTGTGAATTTACAATTTTCATAGGTTGATGGTTCCCACTCTTAATCACGTCCCACAGTCCATATTTTGTAGCCATTACGAATACTCTGAACTTCACTTTCCAGAAAGAGAAGTGTTCGCCACTGAAACCCCATGGTCTGGTAATAGAGGCTCCGTCGGGAAGAATTCTTTCACCCATGCTTGTCATTAAATCCTTCTTAGGTCATTATACCTTAACAAGAAAACCTATGCTCTAATACCTTCACCCAAAAATGGGGGTAAATTGGGTGATATTGAAAATCGTTTCGAATATAAAAATATAACTGGTAATTTAAAACAGTTAAGGGTAAGAAAGATATCACTGAAGTATACACCGAGAGTTATACTAGTTCGGTCACAACCATTTTGACCTACGTCCAGTCCTCAGAGCTTCTCTGAGAATTTCACTATATCTTCTAAGATTCAGTAGGTTCTTGGCACCTCAGTACACAGCAAGTTCCTTCACTTGGACACTCACTCCCCCTTACACATTGTAATCAAATCCCCAACTCAAGGTTCCGTAACTTTAAGTTGTCTTAATAACAAATATTGAGTTGTAATGAAAATCTCTCTCATAAAGTAAATAGATAATCACTGAAGTACAAGAGATAAGTATAAGAAATTTAGAGCACTTTGAATGCGTTGATCGTTGTAAGCTTGTGTGATCTCTTAGTTGTGAGTCTTCTCCTTCTTCGTTGAATGATCCCATATATATAGATGAATTGTAATATCCGTTGGAAGCATTTCAAATATGTTCGTTAGAGACGCGCAGCTTTGTTTGACCATTCTTCTAATTTGAAAACTATCTGTTGTGCGGTAGGTGAACGTTTGGACGTTTCATTTGACTTTTCTCTTCAAGCAAGATCTCTTCATTGTTTTTTGCAAATACACTTAAGAAACTAATAAAATGAAAGATTAATTATATGGATAACAAATCAAAGAACAACATATTAAAATCATACTCTTTGTACTGTATTACGTTAATGGCTACTCGAGTGATTATCATCCATTACTTGAGTAGCTACTCAAGTGAGCCATTAAAAATCTTGGCAAAGAGTTAAGTCAACGACTTGGACCTGATTACTGGAGTGGCTACTAGAGTGATCACTATCCATTACTCAAGTAGCTACTCGAGTGAACCACTGAAAAACTTGGCAAAGACTTAAGTCAAAAGTAAGTCAAACACTTTTGACTTGATCACTAGAGTGGTTACTCGAGTAATCATTATCCATTACTAAAGTGGTTACTGGAGTGATTAGAGGCATTACTCGAGTGGCCTTATCAAAATATTGACAGAATATTCACTGCCTGAAAACTTATCTGGTCACTCGAGGGGTCCCTTGAGTGATCACTTGTCATTACTCGAGTGGCTACTCGAGTGACATCATCAAAAACCTAGCAAAGAAGTTAGTGACTATATTACTTGAGTTATCCCTCAAATAACTTCATGTAAATCTTGGCAGAGAGCTCTGGAACATCATTACTCGAGTGGTCACTCGAGTAATGGAGAATCATTACTCGAGTCATCCCTCGAATAACCTACTTTGAAATCCGCCAGTGCTTCTTTCTCCTGTTCTGTGACTTCCTGTTTTTCTTCATTACTTGAGTGCCTACTTGAGGAATGGTTTATCCTGCCACCAAAGACTTAGTTCCTTTGTTCAAATCTCTTTTGTTTATTATCAAAACCAGTCATAGGATTAATCCAATCTTTGTTATCATCAAAACATGTGGATTTAACACTTATCAGGCCAAAGCTTGAATCTTATTGGATATGTTAGTAACAAGGAGCCTAACTTTTCTCTTATCCATATTGAAATTGTAACTGATTCGATGTTTTGAATTGTTTTGGGCATGGAGGTTGTGGAATGGGGAGGTCCCACTAAAATTTGTCGATGAACATTTTGAGATGTCTTATGTTGAATCAGAAGTATTGCGATGCATTCACATCTGTCAACACCCGTTTCCATTTTGATATGCGCAGGGCAATAACGAACAAGTTCCATAGGCAAACAGAAAAGTACAGTTATACTGATAATAAGTATTTGTTTACAGACAGTCATTAACAGAGCAGAAGTCGATAATAATGACAAATATGTACAGTATGTTCCCAAAACTATTTCACATACAGACTATACAACCACTGTATTCATCTTGGGAAACGTGTCCGTCAGTTTCCCTTCTCTGCATCCTTGGCTTTCGAGCCACTGGCACCCGCTGAGACATTTTGATTAGAAAAAGGGGTGAGATCCCAAGGAATCTTAGTAGAAACATACGATCAATATATAAAATGCGAAAATTAAATATGCAATGCACCGTATCAAGTAAAATGAAAATTCATATCATCCGTGTGTGTACACAAAATTCAGGGCCAACAAACCCGTTGAAACCCCTGCATGTACCTCAGCCGAGTCCTTGACTACAGCTAGGTAAGACCAGTGTACCTCAGCTAGGTCCTAGACCACAGCTAGGTAATGTGCCTCCAGCACGTGTTCAGATCACAAAATACAGTAACATGCATCATACAAATAGTCACATAGTATATGAGAGATAGTAGTCCCTACCTTAACCTCTTTCCTGTCTCAAAGGGTTCGCCTCGTAAGATGTGTCAACTATAGGCGTCCAACTCGATCCTAAAACATCAAATGTACAAGAAATAGGTCATAACCTATCCAAGTATCATTTTAGACACTTCCATAGTGTTTCTTGTGGTTATATTAGCCTATGGTGAAAATTTACCAAAATGCCCCCGGGATCCCGGCCCAGCCGTACCCGGCCTGATGGCACGTTTTTCCAAATTTTTGACTATGGCTATCCTGACGTATTTTCATCCAAGGAATCCATTTCCGGACTCAAAATTACCAAATTCAATGTAAAATTACGAAATTGCCCTTGGCAGCCCTACTTTTAGGGTTTTAGGGGTGTTTCCGTAATTATGCTTTCTCAGCCTTTTCTGAAAAAGTGCCCAACTGTAACCCCACCTATTTTCGCCCACTGAATCCAATGGAATCATAAAATCATTGAAAATCCAACTCTAAGGCCCTCAAACATCCCTGGCCGAAATAATTGTGTTCTCCGGGAAAAATCGGGGTTTTACGATTTCGGCTCCGTAAACACGTTCCTTTCTACTCCTAACCACTTTATTAACCATCTAATTGAGTTATAACAACCATTTAAACTAAAATTGGGCAGCATAACCCTTAGATACACACTTTTCCAAAATTTAAAACCAATGGCAATCCGGCGAAATTTCACCGATTAAATTGCCCACAGCAGCCAGAATAGTTAATATACGAAGGTTTGGAAGTTACCTCAAGCTCCAACAAGCTTTTCCCAAAAATGGCTGAAACCCTAACCTTTAGAGAACAGAGTTTTGAGCCTCCAAACCCTAAAGAACAAAGAGGAGTAGCTTAGAGTCGGAGATATACGTGTTAGGAGCGAAATCGTCGGAGAAATCGGCTTACCTTGTGATTTTTCTTCTCTTTCTCTCTCTAAACTCTCTCAACCTTCTCTCTCTATGGTTCAGGTCTGTTGAGCACGAAATGGGGCTGAAGAGGATGATGAAGTTTATATTATCATATTTCATAATATTATAATAATTTATTTAATTTTCCAAAATTACTAAAATCCAATTTATGTACATAACTTCCTACATTCACGTAACCATGCCATCATGTCCAACCAATATTTTCTTCTTTATGCCACATGTAGGAGACACCTAGGGGTCCCTCCCTATGGTCTCAATTGACTTCACAACTTGTTTCGGTTACGTATACACGTAAAGTCTCAATTTTGGTCAAAATTGCACTTTTTGCTCAAATTTTCCATAAATTTATATTAAATTGACCAAAATATTCTAAACATATTTTTAACTTTTATTTTCCTTAATTAATTGAAATTAACTTCAATTAATTGAAAAATAATTTATTTTGTGCTATTTTGGCAAAATTACGATTTTGCCATTACCTTTCTAATCCAATTTCTT
This sequence comes from Inga leiocalycina, assembly GCA_963242795.1. Classification (NCBI taxonomy): domain Eukaryota; kingdom Viridiplantae; phylum Streptophyta; class Magnoliopsida; order Fabales; family Fabaceae; genus Inga; species Inga leiocalycina. The sequence goes on from OY725329.1 coordinate 53,307,812, forward strand.
CTCTTATTTTTCTTTCACCAATTTTCATCTATTTTTGGACCAAATATTTTCTCTAATATTCCTTCATTTTTGGACCTTAATATTGGGCTTTTTAAATTACCCAAATTAATTCCATAATTATTTTTGCCCAATTTCCCATGAAATTGAACATTTATAAATTCATAAATTCCAAATTCATGAATATTCACCATTTTATTGAATTTCCAAAATAATTACAATATATTTGGTGAATATAAAATTTGGGGTGTTACAACATCGATCTTCTTTGTTTGCAATACCATGTTGATGATAAGCCAAATATGACATCTGTGGTTATAATGTTGAGCAGTGAGGGTGTCTTGCTTGAACCTAAGGAACCTGGTTTCCTTTTGGATCATATCCCACTTAAGGGAGAATCTCCTAACAATAATGCATCTCCTTCAAGTAACGAAGTATCTATAACCTTGTTAGAAGCTAGGTAAAGTCAAATTTTTCTTCTTGATTTTGGACCAGTAATGAGCATACAATCAAGGATGAGGCTAGCTATTTGCATTAATGCATGACAATGTTGATTCCAAATTACTCTCTTGATTCGGCATTGTGGTTGTAGTTTAAATGAGAACTATTTATTCTTTGATTCTGTTTTTTCCTTATTAAAAAAAATTGCACCAGACAAATCGAAGAATACATTAAGCAGTAAAGTTTCACTAACTTGTGCTGCATTGGTGAACTAGAACTTTTATTAACATTTGCTTTGGGAAAAGATGGAATTGACTTCCAAAAAACAATAGGCAGCTCTCAAATTTTAACTTGTAGCGTTTTAGAAGTGAACCCTTTTATTTTTCTTTTGAATTTTTATTGTCTAAATTATCTGGGTTTGAACAGAATAATGAACAAGATCTATTGCAGAAATGATTAAACTCATGTCGTATGATTATGCCATGAACAATTATATCAGTTATATTTGTTTATAATCAAGTAATTTCTTTTACAGTACGACAAACAAAAAATATACTTTAATGACATATGAAAGTTTAGCTATAATATTTTGTTTTAAAAGAAAACAAAAGTAAAATGGTCTGAATTTTTCTTCCAATGGTCGTATTATAAGAATTTGATCGATCTATCTGTTTGTAATTGGCAAATAAAAATATAATGAATTAGAAATTTGTGTTTTGAATTCCAAATATGTCATATCACTATCTTAATTCATATGTTTGGCGGTGAAAAACATAGCACATTTTGACTTGAATACCAAGCCAACCTTTCTAAGGGTGTGTTTGAGATTTTGATTGTGCTGACTAATTCATTAAGGTAATGGTAATTCTTCCTTATAATTTTCAGAGTCTAAAATATCTAATTGTGACTTATTTAACCCCATCATATTTCAATATTTTCACTTTTGTCCTTGGATTCATAGTTCACTTGCATTCTCAACTCATTGCATTCTCAGCTCAATCCTCTCGCTGCCTTCACATCCTCTATTCTTTTTTTTTTTTTTGGTTGCCCATCCGGTTCACTAGAACTTTGCCCCGACTACATTCGGATTCGACCTGCGTTGTGCACCTGGCTATGGTGGGAGAGTCTCCCAATAGGAATTTTTTGCATACACAAGGCTCGAACCCAAGACCTTATTTAAGCGAAACCAAGCCGCTTACCACTTGGCCCATAAGATATTTTATGGGTATATCTATTTTATCTTCTCTTTCCGTTTGGCCCATAAGATCTTTTATTTACGCCCACAAGTCCTCATGTCTAATTTCTGGAATGTTACATAAAGCATGATTGCTTTAGGCCTTATTTTATTACGTTTTTTTTTTTTTTGCGGGGCCTAATTTCAAATTATAAGGCCTAATTCTTAAGATGTACTCTCTCCACTATAAGACATATTTAGAGAATTGATTTTTATCCTAAATATAATACACAGTTTGTATATTGGGCACACTTTTTCATCCATCTGCATGGTGTCTCACAGCTTTTATTATTTCACCTCTCAACATCGACCACCACAAGCAAGAGCTGGATCACCTAAGCCCCATATGGCCCCTACTTACTGTTACGAGCGAGGCAACACCCGTTTCTTTTGTTTTTTTGTAGGAACAACACTTCTTTTCTAATTGATTTGTTTCTTAAATGGTTTTGTTGAATTAATCTTCATGTATTTATTGACTGGAGATGGGAGATCTAGAAGGAGAGATGATGAGGTTGCGTGAATGAAGATGGAGTTGCAGGCCTTTTTTTTTTTTTTATCTTTTTTTAATAACAAGGGCATTATAGTCTTTTGATAATGTACGTCCAGTTATAAAATAAAATTATATAAGTATTCCTTATAAATATTACTTCATACCAACTATAATTTAAAAGCTTTATTGCCGGTCACAATGCCATTTTCAATCACAATTTTAATCCATCAAAATTTAGTGTTACGTACTAAACAAGTTTTAGTGTTTTCCCTAATCCCTACTAAGGAGCTAGATCCTAATTCCTAAAGAATTACACACATCTCAAAATTAAACAAAAAATGATAAAAAGGATAGGTGATATATATATTTATATATATATATATATATATATATATAACTTTCTAAATATGATCGAACTAATATTTTTAACCTTTTTTTTAATTAAAGTGGCCCTGATGAGTTGCTCAAGAGATCATTTCACTGGAGCTTGTCTTTCAAGTGGACAATCGTGAGAAATTATACAATTATTCCAAAACGAAAAATCATAGAGGATAAGTGAAAGATAGATATATATATATATTTTAAAAAACGTATTAAATTATTATTCATAATTCTTTTACAGTAGATTGCCCCTCATGATTTAGCTCCTGGATACATATATGATAACTTGAAACCAATGTATAAATATTTTGTTCTAAATAAGCAAGTAAAAGTTCATTTAAGCTGATCAAGAAGCACCATCACATATGTTTAATGAAGGGTCCTTGCTCCTATCAACCATTAATTATACAATTGCTAAGGTAAAATGTCGAGGATAAGCTTCTTCACAAATCACAACAACCACCAGTTTCTATGAAGATCCTTACATTTTTTTTTTTTTTGCCCAAGAGATTATATGAATGAAAAAGCAATACTTGCTTAGTGCACTCCCTTGTGTTCTTATTATAAGCACTTAATAACAACTTAACATCATTTAACAAAATTAATTCAAATTAGTTATTTCTTGTAAAATATTAAAACTACCTCTAATAAAAGTCATTAGGTAGATGAGATTAATTAGTTAGTTAAGAAATTATATAATAAGTAAAAAATACAAAGTGAAAAAAAAAACTAATACTTCAGACAAAGCATGTTACATTATGAAATATGGTAGAAGTGTTTGTAACTAGGATAAGAGGGAGTAACTGATCAAGATCAACAAAATTATTTACAATAGTTGAGCAAATCCCATTCCGATTTCCAGGCATATAGACTTCGATATGCCAAACAGTTTCAATCGGAGGAAGACACTAAAAAAGCATAAAAATAGGTGTGATAAATTAAATCTCAAAGCATTTAAAACTCTTTCAGTTATAAATGTAAGACATAGTTTAAAGATGAATTTTGGTCACAAGACATTTTTTTTCCAATTTATCTCTTGAATTCATCATTTTTTAAACTAATTTATCTAATTTAGTAAGTTACTGTAAAAACAGCCCTACTTGCCAAACTTTAGGGTGTGTTTGGTTTGAAGGGAGGGGTTCTTATTCACTCATTTTGTTTGAATTTTTGAGTATGAGGGAAGCTAAAATTTTGACTCTTATTTTCTTTCCTCCCTTTATTTCTCGCTTTCGTTACAAAACATCCTTTCCCTGCCCCTCTAACAAACCAAATAAAGTAACATATTCCATTCTCTTTCCTCATACCAAACACACCATAAATGAAGCTTCGGGTTCAAGTCTGGTGTTTACCTACTTGTCCATAGGACAACCTTTAGATTATGTTAGCCAAAAAAGTTTGAATTTTGTTTACAAGGCTGTTTGACTATGCCACATCGTCGATGTAATACCCCAAATTTTAGGATTAGAGGCTTTGGAATAAGCCTAAATTGAGTGGACTACTAAGCCCCGATTTAGTAGATGTCCCAAATCTATTCTCTAATGTTCCTTATATCTTTAGGGCATTAAAGAAAATAAAATGGTTAATTTTGGAGAATATAATTATGTTTTCGGTGAAATCGCCTATGGGGTAGTGAACTTGTCATATAATTTTGAATGACCAAATGATGAGCAAAAATTATGAAATTTTATAGTATGACATTAGACATCCTAAGCTTTAATTTGATAGGTCATATGACTGACTTAGAGCTATATACAAAAAGATATGAATTTTTGAAGTTAGCCCAGAAAAACTGGAAATTTTCTGGAACAACATGCAAAGATTGAAATTCTGGGAATTTTTTGATTCCATCTAGCAATAAGGGTTCTATAGGCTTTGGATTCACTTTATTTTGATTTTTCTAAAATTAGTTATGTTTTTTTAAAGTTTAGGCAGAAATCTACCAGAATTTTGTAAAATCTGAATTTTGAAAAAATGGTGTAATAAAGTAAAATGATATAAAACAATTTCTCATCTCCTTCCTCCTCATAACCTGACGTGAAGTTCAGTTTTATAGAGAGAGGAAGTTGTGTCTTTTAGAGAGAGAAAAGGGGAGGAAAAAGCTTACAAAGGTAAGTGATTTCTTCAGTAAATCGGTTCCTAATGCGTATAGCTCTACTCCTAAGCTATTCTTCTATGTGATTCAAGGGTTGGAAGCTCAAATTTGCTTATTGAAGTGAGCTAGGGTTCAGCCAAGTCAAGGAAAATCAAGTGGGAGCTTGAGGTAACTTCCAAACTTTTGTATATTGACTATTCTGACTGTTGTGGACAATTTAATCGGTGAAATTTTGCCGGATTGTCCTTTGTTTCAATTTATGGAAATGGGTTGGCCTAGGTGTTATGCTAACCAAATTGATACTAAATGGTAGTTGTAATCTAATGGAATAGTCAATAAAGTGGTTAAGAGTAGAAATGAACGCATTTACGGAGCCGAAATCGCAAAACCCCTATTTTTCCCGGAGAACACCATAATTTTGGCTAGGGATGTTTGAGAGACTTAGAGTTGGATTTTCAATAATTTGATGGTTCCATTGGATTCAGGATGGAAAATTAGGTGGGGTTACAGTTGGGCACTTTTTCGGAAAAGGCCGAGAAAGCATAATTTCGGAAACACCCCTAAAACCCTAAAAGTAGGGCTGCCAAGGGCAATTTTATAATTTGACATTGAATTTGATAATTCCGAGTCCGGAAATGGATTCCTTGGGTGAAAATATGTAAGAATAGCCTATGTCAAAATATCAGGAAAAGTACGGTCGAACCAAGTACAACGGGGCCGGGCCGGTCCTCGAGGGTATTTTGGTAATTTTTTAATATAGACTCATATAACCCCCAGAAATACTATGGAAGTGTCTAAATAGTACATTTGACATTGTAGGATCAAATATGGAGCCTCGAGATGTTGGCACGTAAATCGAGGAAAAAGATTGGAGGTAGGGGACTTACCTTACTTGCATGTATTTGATATCTTTGCTTATGTAATGATGTATGTGATTGCTTTACTTGATTGTGTAGAGCATATTTGAATAAATGAAGCTCTGTTTTTATTTTCGCTATGGCCATAGTCTTGTTGTATGAAATATTGAGCATGCAGAAATGTCATTATGGGGCATACATCTAGATAAAGCTAACATGTCATACACATAGCATCAATTATCCATGCATTATAGTATCTGTTTCCTACTGAGATTCTCTCGAATCTCACCCTCCCCTACCAACAATTTAGACAGGAGATGACAGAAGATATGCAAACAACAATACAGAGAACCGTACGAGGGGATTAAAATAGTGGAACAAAGATGGGAAGAAGTCTCCGTTTCACTGGGATGAGTTTAGACACTCTAGTAGCCTTGTGCGGCTACCTTAATCGTAAGTATATGTACAAACCCCTATGGGGAATTTATGTAATCATGCACATATTATCAGTATAGTTATGTTATTCCTGTATTGCCTACCGAATCGTATATCGTTTTCCGCAAATACTCTGAAAAAGGTTGAAATTGAGATAAGAGCGTGACAGTCGAGACTACTTGAGGATAACTTTTTAGAATTTTCTGCATTCTAAGGTTCAAACTCAAAACTTAATGCTTAAGTAGTCAAAGCCTCTTGCACTAAAAACATCTTAGGTTTAAAAAAAAGATCAATCAAAGGGGTTTTGGAAAAGTGGTGATCTTAAAATAAAGCGCATCATTTTACTAAACAAAAAAAGACAGTCATCGTCCATTTTGCACCTGATACCCTTGCCCGGTTCGAGTCTCTTCTTGATGGCCATGCCTTTTTTTTTTTTTGCCCACCCGGTTCACAGGAGCTTTGCCCCGATTACATCCGGATCCGATCCACGTCGCGCACCTGGTTATGGTGGGAGAGTCTCCTAATGGGAATTTTCTGCATTCACAAGACTCGAACCTGAGACTTTACTTAAGTGGAACCAAGCCGCTTACCATTTGGACCAACTCCCATTGATCTGATGGCCAGACGTTGGTTCTGAAACTGAAATCTTTGAATTGGGATTCTTTAGCCCAGGTAGTTCCACATACCGCTATATTGGGGTCTGGTACCACAAAATCCCAGGGAGAACTGTTGTTTGGGTTGCCAACAGAAACAGACCCATCAAAAATAACTTCGACCTGTTGAGCATAAACGTAGAGGGACGTGTTGTACTTCTCAGCAATGATGAGACTATTGTTTTTTTTTTGGTCAAGAATGATGAGACTATTGTTTGGTTGGCAAATTCAACCAAAAAGGCCTTTGGTCCAATTTTGCAGCCTTTAGACTCTAGAAACTTGATTTTAAGAGATGGGAAGGATTTAAAGCCCCTAAATTACTTGAAAAGGCAACTTTTTTTTTTAATTATACAATTGCTAAAGTAAAATTGTTGAGGATAAGCTTCTTCAAAACCACAACCACCTTTCCATGAAGACCTTTTTTTTTTTTGCCGAAGAGATTATATTAATGAAAAAGCAGAATCAAAGCCAAGGGGAACACATATTTCACAGTGAAACCATTGCATTGCCCGTTAATATAAGATATATTTATCTAATTTAATTAAATTAAGGAAGTTAGTTAATATGACATATATTTTCTAAAACATTATAGCTAGTCATCTTCCTTAATTTTTTCGTTCCCTCTCCTCCTTAATTATGGTTGAGAGAGCATCAACATAGGGAAACTAGGAAAAGATTGACAAATATAAAAACGATGTCTTATATTTAATACCAAAATTAACTCCCAAAATATGTCTTATATTAAGGATAAGAGGAATAACTTATTGCACTTAAAAATAGTCTTGCGGAGCCCATCTCAAATTAATCTGATTTTTTCTTGCTTTCCACTCTCTAATCTCATATAGTACTCTCACTGGTCCTATAAGATCTAATTGGGAAGATAATTTTGGTTTTAAATGTAAAACCTATTTTTCATATTTATTAATATTGTCCTAATTTATCCTATTGGTGTTTCTCTACAATAATCAAGTAAGAGATAAATTGATGGATTTAAGAAACATGATTAGGATATTTTAAAAAAACATGTAATATTAACTAACTTAATTAACTTTTTAATTTAATAAAATTAGGTAAATATATTTTATATTAAAAATAAAAACCCTTCCAAATTTTATCTTTTCGCATCTGATTTGGTCTTGCTAGTCATTCTCTAATATTTTCTCTAATTTCTTTCATTTAATAAGGGGTAGTTAGTATTTACCCCAAAAAAATCTTTTAATGATTTAGATATTATATCATACAACTTTAAGGGGTGGTGTTCAAAAACCGGGACGAATAGGGACACGTCATCTCGGTTCTTGTCTTGGCCAAATTTGCATGCCGGTCCTAGTACTTCCAAGACAGGACCAGGAAATCCCGCCTTATTTTAAAAAAAAAAAAAACCTAAAAATATCATAATATGAGTTAAATGCTCCATATTCCATTGTTCAAAGCTATCATTTATAACAATTAACAAGGCTATAATACATATGGAAAAAATGCACTTTATTAGATATTTTATCATCATCATCTTTGTTATTATCTTTGTACAGTATATAGTTAGGATTTACAATACATGCGTAATAACTTCAACTAAAAATGTGATACGCATCTTATTAAATACCCGGAAGCTATGCATATATCCATGGTATCAACATTATTCAAATAAATGAAAGTATTTTCCAATCAGTATTATTTGGTGTCAAGACAATCATGTTATAAAAATTTAGCAAAAAATATAGTAGACACAATTAATGTGATAAAACTTAAATAAAGAATATAGGGATGGGGTACATAAATAAAATGATAACTTAATTTATTGGGAAAAAAAAGGGTCAAGGCCAAGATTTCAAGGGTGAGACCAGATGGGACATTCCGATCCGAAGATATCCGGGATTGGGCCGGAACGATCGAGATCGAGACACTTTAAACACTCGTATGATTTATATCAATAATCAAGAAAACTCTCTACAAAGTTGAAATTGAAAGGAATATATAGTACTCCTTCCAATCATTAATATATGACATATTTAAGCGGATAATTTTGATCATAAATATAAAACATATTTTTTAATATTTATTAATATTTTTCTAATTTACCTCTATTGATGTTCTCTCATAATAATTAAGGAGGAGAGGGAATTAGAGAATTATAGAAGATGAATAGGTTATTATAGAAAATATACATCATTTAACTAACTTAGTTAATTTACTTAATCTAATCAAATTAAATAAATATATCCTATATTATAAACTAGAAGAACTATATACTTTGCCTCTCATAGCCATTTTTTGGCCGGTAGCCTCTGAGGCCCATTTTCACCTAGCTATTCAGTAACTGATGATTCAAATAAATGTACTACATTATCAATAATACGATTTCTTATAGGTTTTATAGATATACGTTTTCTTAAAAAAAAATTATGAAGAGCTTATTCGTGTCATTTTATAATTTTGTTGTGTGTAGTAAACAAAGCTTAATGTTATAAGTGTAGATGATCAATTAAATAGTGTAAGTGTACACTGTCGTAATCAAGTAATACAGAAGTGAGTATAGTATCGTTCCCACGAGGATTGATCACTAAGTACCAAAATGAGTAATTTTAATTCTATTTAGTCGATCGATTAGTTGGTGATTGAGAGTACGAAATAAAAGATGAGCAAATATGAATGCAAATGATATGAAACAACTATGAGAAAAAGTTCTAGAGATTATATTTCACTTAACAAATTCCTGAATGAATCATTTATCTATTCTAGCCCAATTTATTCCACATGATTGTTAGTTGAGTTTCCTTAATTTAATTACTAGCTTCTTCCAAGGTCAAGCAATTCTATAATTAATTGCTAATCCAATATATTCCTAAATGAATTTAAGCAATTAATTATGCATTAAAATTTATGGAACTCTATAAGACTACACAACTCATATGAATATATTCCTATTTCATATGCAAGTTAAGGTTTTAATTATAGGGTCTACACACATGTATCTCCTTCCGGTCTCAACATATATATTGAAATCATTCAAAAGATGACTAATCAAATGAAAGCATTAAGAATAATAATTAAAACTCAATCATGAAGGAAAAATTAAAACTATATTTAATAAGTTAAGATTCAATCTGTTATTAATAAGCTACGTCATCACCCTAGGAAAATAGAAATTTAGCACATGATAAAATTTAAAAAAAAAACTAAAATAAATTGACATTATATAAAACTAGAATGAAATCCTCATAAATATTGCATAAAACTTAAATATTAAATTCTTAAACATAAATATACAACCAAAAGATGCATAAAAAAATGTAAAAATCTAGCCGTCCCTTTAAGAGGTAAAACCTTTCATGTAAGTGGCATATAAAAAGTAATACAATCCTAAGCCTTCCAAGATGGAGGCATGCAAAAAGTAATACAATATATAAAATTAATTCTAAGATGATGGAGTAAGTGGAAAAGAGATGAGAGTAATGAAATGGTGTGTAAGTAGAAAAGAGAGGAGAGTAATGGAAATGAAATGGTATGTGTAGAGAAGAGATGAGAGTAATGGATATGAATTGGTGTAAGTGAAATGTGAATGAGAGGGTAGCTATATATAGGGAAGAATGGAGTAGGGTAGATGAAGTGTGATAGGTGAAGGGTAGATAAAATGTGATAAATGAAGTAATTGGTGAAAAGGAAGATGAAGTGGTAGATAAAGTAGTAGGTGAAAAGAAAGATGAAGAGGTAGATGAAATGGTTGGTGGAATGGTAGATGATTCTCGCTTTCAACTTCGAAGCAAAATTCGAAACTCTTGAAGATAGAACTGGATTTTGTCTCAACATCAAAGTTATAGAGCTCTTTCTTAGCTTTTTATCCATATAAATAATGTCCCAATCCAACATCTAGAGCTCCAGATATTGCCTGAAAACTGAAAAAGGGTCTAATTTAGTATTTTCCAAGAAATTCTATTTTATGCCAAAATCATTATTTATTTATTAATTACACCCAAATTTTTTAAATTGAGCTCAAATATCATCCATAAAATCACCATATAAGAGAAAATAAATATACAAATATTTTACTTATCACTTAATGTTAACTTTGATGGTTCAACGATTTCTAAAATTCATCACGATCTGAAAAATAATTTTGAGTGTAATATTTTAATAAATATTTCACACATATATATGTTTTACTGTGTTTACAGTATATTAGTAAAAAAACCACTTGTTTGCCATCACCGAAAGACATTAAGGGTCTGTTTGGGAATACGGTGAGGAGGGTCAACTGCGCGTTTGATCCCAAAAAAGCTCAGTGGGCTGATGAAGACCGTTTGGGAATGCGGTGAGGAGCATTTAGCTTTTATCCATACCGTGGCTTCCAGTAAAAGCTCAAAACAGCAGCTTCTAACTTCTGTCTTCTCCCCACTGGGGCTTTGAAATAGCAGGTGCTAATAATTATGATTCAATATCACTAAGTGGAGGGGTAGTTTCCTGCATTGATTTCATTGTTTTCCTTTTTTCATAATTATTTCCGTTGCTATGATGGACATAGCGAAACCTCTCCCATGCTTAATGGTAATAAGGTGAGAGAAATGGAAATCAAGATAGATCGTTAAATTCATTGCACCATATATTGTCAATTTTTTTAATATTTTTTTTATTTCTATTATCTCAATATGTAAACTAATATATATATATATATATAGTATTCAATAATATTTATGTCCTTTTCAGTCATTACCATCTAAATTGACTTTTCAAACACTAATCTAAATAAGTTTAAGGTTAGAAAAAAAGTCACTTCTGCCATCGCTAATCCAAACATAAATCACATCAACGGTCTAACTTTTTTTCTATATGACTTTTTCAAAAACTCATCTGAAAAAAAATTTGGGTTCGGAATACGGAGGATTGGAACTCCGCTTCTTCAGCCACTAGTTTCCGCCAACTGAAGCAGCGAAATCTGGTACGTAAGTCTTTCTTAATTGGCTTCAGTTTATACCATTTCATGTTTGAGTCTCATTCTGGTTCGAGACCAAGTTTTAAGAATTAAACCCCTTTCGTTCCAATTCCAATTGATATTCGCCTAGCTGTGATTTTTGGTTCTATTATTGACCGACAAAAACTTGATCAGGTGGAGGTGGGTTAGAGCATAGGATCTTTTTTTTTGTTTTTTTGTTTTTAAAAAGAAGTGTCATCTTTTTGAAAAAAAAAGAAGAAGAAGTGTCATCTGCAGAGAGGAAGCCGCCTGAGTAGACTTTAGAAAAGTAGTTGATGGAATTGAGTTATCAAAAAAAAAAAAACAGAGAGAAAAAAACAAGTCGCAAATTTTGACTTGTGATATTTACGAAACGAAACCCTTATGCTTGCGACCTTTTAGGCTTTTACTATCTGAATCGTTCGGGCTCCAACTGAATAACAAACAAGATGTGTGGTAGAAATTATTAAAAAATGGCAATTTCTTTACATTAGGACAAGCAGAAAACAATATGATGGTAGAAATCTATTTTGTTGAATATCATCCACACAAAAAAAAAAAAGAAAATCACTACAAGGATTTCATGCACCTCAGCACACATGAAAGGATCTGTTAGTTTGTTGACATAAATAATAACATTGAATTTGAAATTTGAGTTTGGAATTCTGAATATGATGTCACAATCTCATTTATACATTAGAATAAGTCAATATCTTATTCTTCCTTTGAAAATTATGTTATCTATTGTGAAGGAAAGAGAACATTTTTTCTGAGTTGAAGAGCACATAGTCAACCTGCATACTTCTGGTGGGCTGCCCTTTTAACACGTGCCACATCAGGGTGAGTGGTATATTTTTTTTTTATAGTGTAGACCAATTCATTAAATCAATGGCTATCCTTCCTTGTTTGCTTGTTCTTCCCCTTCTGCTTTTGTTCTTCTCCAGAGCTTCTTTTGGAACTGATACCCTTACCCAGTTCGAGTCTCTTCCTGATGGCCAGACCTTGGTTTCTGAAAATGAAATCTTTGAATTGGGTTTCTTTAGCCCAGGTAGTTCCACAGATCGCTATGTTGGGGTCTGGTACCACAAAATCCCAGGTAGAACTGTTGTTTGGGTTGCCAACAGAAACAGACCCATCAAAAACAACTTTGGCCTGTTGAGCATAAACGCTGAGGGACATGTTGTACTTCTCAGTCATGATGAGACCGTTGTTTGGTTGGCAAATTCCACTGCAAAGGCCTTTAGTCCGGTTTTGCAGCTGTTAGGCTCTGGAAACTTGGTTCTAAGAGATGGAAATGATCAAAAGCCCCAAAACTATTTGTGGCAAAGCTTTGACTATCCTTCTGATACAATTTTGCCAGGAATGAAGCTTGGATGGGACCTGAAAACTGGTCTTAATCGACGTTTTATAGCATGGAAGAATTGGGATGACCCTTCCTTTGGAGACTTTACAGGAGAGCTTGTACGACCCAGATATCCTGAAACAGTAATCTGGCAGGGCCCAACAGAGTATATCAGGAGTGGCCCATGGAATGGTGTCCGGTTCAGTGGCACGTCTTATGCAACGATAAATCCACTTTATGAAGTAAAGTTTGTCTCGAGTAAAGATGAGATGTATTTAGTTTTTAGTTTGAAAAATGAGTCACTAATCGCAAGATTTGTCTTGAACCAGACATTATACTCACTAGTGGACAAAATATGGAGTGAAGACGATCAAAGATGGATTACTTTTAATTATATACCAATTGATAACTGTGATAGATATAGTCGTTGTGGCCCAAATGGATACTGTATAATGGGTGAGACACCAATATGCCAGTGCTTGACAGGATTCTTTCCAAAATCACCCAAAAATTGGAACGCAATGGACTGGTCAGATGGATGCATCCGCAACAAATCCTGGAGTTGCAAGGGAAAAAACAGGGATTATTTTGTCAAATTTAGTGGGCTGAAATTTCCAGATACGACATCCACTTGGGTTAATGCAAGTATGGGACTTGAGGAATGCAAAACCAAATGCTGGGAAAATTGTTCTTGTAATGCTTATTCTAATTTAGATATCAGGGATGGAGGTACTGGTTGTGCTATGTGGTTCGGTGAGTTAATTGATATGAGTAAGGTTCCCTTTGATGACCAACATTTATATATTCGCCTTGCTTCTCCAGAAACAGGTGTGGCTTCTTAGTGATCCATTTTCAATCATCTTTTGGTGCTTTAGCATCCTCAACTTTTTGTCTACTGACTCTTGGTACATTTCTTTGTGAAGCTGAACATGATGGAACTAACGGAAATAAGACAAAGGTGACTGCTGTAACGGTGACCACTGTATTGGCTGTTTTGATGCTTATTACTGTGTTTTACATTTACTTGCGCAGAAGAAACTCTATGGGTAAACATTCCAAATGCAACTGCCTTTACTTTTTGCCCCCGTTTTCCCATCTTCTTATGATGTCTAGTGTTTGTCTGAAGGATAATTGAACTTGAGTGAGCTTTATGTCATTATGTTTCCGTAAGAACAGAACGATTTCCTTTCCTTATTTTTTTTTACATATTTGTCTCATTTAGTGTCTTAAAGTATACTATGAAAACCTTGTTAACAGTAAACAATGAGAAAGGCTCCCAAGGAAATATGGATCTAAAAATGACATCGCCTAAATAGCTAATAGTACTAATACACCACCTTCGGGCCGAAATAGCTAATGCTACTAATATACTAGTATTTTTTATTTATTTATTTCATCTAATTTACGAAAATGAGCTAAGAAAGAAAACCTTGTTAGCAGCAAACAAGAAAGAAGGTTCTAACGGAAATATGGAGCTAAAAACCTTGATAGCTGTAAACAATGAAGAAGGCTATGAAGGAAATATGGAGCAACGTATCTATGATCTTGCTCTAATAGCTAATGCTACTAAGAACTTCTCACTAGACAACAAGCTTGGCCAAGGTGGTTTTGGTACAGTATACAAGGTAACCCTGCAATTAATTTGTTAGTAAGAGTAAAATATTACAATTAATCTTTTGATTTATGACGTTACATGTTGACAATCATTTATATGGTGTAAAAATGGTAGGGTATACTCGCAGACGGACAAGAAATTGCAGTGAAACGGCTTTCACAAAGCTCCTCCCAAGGTCTTAGTGAATTCAAGAATGAAGTCAACTTGTGCGCCAAACTTCAGCACCGCAATCTTGTTAAGGTTCTTGGTTGTTGTATTCAAGGAGAGGAGAAAATGCTCATATATGAATACATGCCTAACAAGAGCTTAGATTCATTTATTTTTGGTTTGTATGCCTAATCAGTACATTTTCATACTTTTCTTTTATTTCTAATTGGATAATTATAAGTATCAGTACATTAAAAATTTGTAGGTTCTGAAAGTAAACTTCTTGATTGGTCCAAGCGCCTTCACATTATCCACGGAATTGCTCGAGGGCTTATGTATCTTCATCAAGATTCTAGATTAAAAATCGTCCATAGAGACCTTAAAGCAAGTAACATATTATTAGATGGTGAATTAAATCCAAAAATCTCAGATTTTGGGTTGGCAAGAATATTTGGAGGTGATAAAATTGAAGATAATACAGGGCAAATAGTTGGAACATAGTAAGTATACCTTATTACATTTTGATTTTGTATATATGCGTATTACTAAATAAGATACTAACTACTTTATAACTTATAACAGTGGTTATATGGCTCCTGAATATGCAATTCATGGAATATTTTCGGTCAAATCTGATGTGTTCAGCTTTGGAGTATTACTATTAGAAATAGTGAGCGGCATGAAAAATAGAGGGCTCTTCTTGTCAAGCCAAAGCATTAATCTCATCGGACATGTTAGTGACAAGGAGCCTAACTTTTCTCCTATCTTTACTGAAATTGGTAACTAATTCTATGGTTCGAATTGTTGTAGGCATGGAGGTTGTGGAATGAGGGAGTCCCACTAAAATTCGCTGATGAACATTTGGAGAGGTCATATGTTGAATCAGAAGTACTGCGATGCATCCACATCGGTCTTCTTTGTGTGCAATACAATGCTGATGAGAGGCCAGACATGACATATGTGGTTATAATGTTGAGTAGTGAGGGTGTGTTGCCTGAGCATAAAGAACCTGGTTTCCTTTTGGATCATATCCGAGTTAGAGCAGCATCTCCTAAAAATCATGCAGCTCCTTCAAGTAATGAAATATCTATGACGTTAGAAGCTAGGTAAAATCTTTACATATTGATTTTGGAGTTTGGACCACTAATGAGCATATATAGTCTTAAAAAAAATTAGACTAGTGTTTTACATTAATGTAAGATGATGTTGATTCTAAACAACTCTCTTGATTCAACATTGTGTTAGATGTTACTAATTTCTTCTGAGTGTGTTTTTTCCTTATTAAAAAAAAAATTGTTCCGATATCAAAGTATACATCTGGCATGAGAATTGTATGAACTTGTAATGCATTGGGGTACAAGCACTTTTATTAACATTAGCTTTGGGAAAAGTTGGAATTGACTTCCAAAAAAAAAACAATAGGTAGCTGGCAAATTTTAACTTTAACATCCCTGAAATGAACCATTTTCTTTTTCTTGCCTATACAAATTTAATGGGTCCATCAGTTTGTAACAGGCAAATAAATAAACAATGAATTTGAAGTTGCATTTTGAATTCTAAATATGCCATCACGCTATCTTATTCATACATTCTTTGGTGGAAAAGAATACTATATTTTGACTTGAACACCACTTCAATCTTTCTTGGGGTGTGTTTGTAATTTTGACTGTGTAGATCAATTCATTCAAGTAGTGGTGACTCTTCTTTATAATTTTGACCTTTTCTGAACCTAAAATATCTTATTTTAACTTTTTTAACCCCATCATATTTTTATATTTTCACTTTTTTCTATGATACCATGGTTCACTTACATTCTCAGCTCAATCCTTTTGTTGTGTTCACGTCTTCTACTTAAATGTTCATTCTCTCCTCTTATTGCCCAAAATGCTTCTTCCTTTCGAATTTTTAAATAAATGTAATGAAAATGTTGAAAAGAGAGAGATAAAAAATTTAAAATGATTAAGGATATAATAGTTCATGTATTAATATTTTTCTTCCCCTACCTTTTAATGCCAAATAAGGTAATATTAGATTTTATCTTACTCGCTCTCTCCCATCTATTATTTTCTTCTTGCTAAACTAATTTATCAACTATACTAAAACTAAAATAAAGAATTAACACATGGGGGAAACTAGTAGTTCTCTTTCTTCTCTTTTACCTTAGTGAGCTGTTGGCATTCACTAATATAGGATTTGAATTGCAATCTCATAATAAGGATAATGAAATGACAACAAACGTTGATATTTGATAGTAATTATTATACGCCTATTTTTTTAATGTACATTCAATATTCTAAGGTATTTAATGAAACTATTTTGTCGCTAATATGTTAAAAATCAAGGTAATCAAACCTGGACTGGTCACTGAACCGGTCGGACTACTAGGTTAAGGGTCAGTGAGTTAGACTGGAGTCAAACCAGAGCTAAACCGATGAAACCGGTCTACTGACTGGTACGACGGTTTCCGGGCCGGACCGGCCAGTCCGATCCGAGTCTGAGTACTCTGTTAAAAATAGAGTAATCTCATTTCAAGAGTTTTATCGTCTGTTTTAAACCCCACCAACCCTTGACCATTAAAGACAATGGAAATCAACGGAGAAGAGAGAAAAGGCGAATGAATCAATGCATCCATCGTCACCAAAATCAGACGGCTATGTAACAAACAAAAATTTGCATATAGAATATGTTGTTAGCCATTTGAACAAACTAAACAAACAAGTTTCAATAAATTTGATTAAAATTTAAAATTTAAATTTTTATAATATAATCATAATTAATAAATTTTATACTGTATTAGACAGTTTAAATATATGTATTAGAATTTTATATAAAAATTATTTGTTGACAAATATTTATATACGTTTTATTTTAAATATGAATATTTTAATCAAACCAAAATTTTAAAAATCAAAATTATCGGAAAATAAGAAAAGCAGTGGTATTAAGAATTAACAATATAAAATAAATTCCATCAACGTCCATTCTTTCTTTCTGATTACGTTCATTTTACCCTTCAGTTTATTATTTTAAAAAAGGAAAAATCTCGATCAGGTCTCAAGGACAAGAAAAAATATTTAAAAAGTCATAATATAAATTCCTTTATCAAAATAGTTTCCTTATAGAATCTTCTATTAAAAAAGTCCCTATGACCGTTAAAGTATACATTTAGTCCTTTAAGTTAACATCAAGTATCAGTCTAGTCCTTTAAGTTTGTAAAGTGTATTTTTAGTCCTTAAATGCTAACACCGTCAATTTTCACTAACGGAAAATGCTGAGTCAATGATAAAATGCATAAAAAATATTTAAATTTGGATAATTTAATATTTTTATATTCTAAAATTAAAATAACAAAAAATTGAAAATACCCTTCTCCTCTAAATTTCTACCCTACGCGACAATGACTTCTCCCTCTTAATAGTCAATAACTTATCCTTTTCTTTTTCTCTTCTCTCCATGCCTCATTTTGGAGCCTCCCCTTAAATGGCCATGTGCAATTAACTCATAAAGACCTCTATTTAGCACCCACACATCTCCCACCCACCTTTACTCCATTTTCCGCTCTCATGGATTTGGGTAATAGCGGGAGTATGCAATCCTCCAAAGGCGGTGACGAAGATTACGATTCATGCGTCGAATACATCTCTGCCTTCTTGAACAACCCACCTATCCACTTCATCCCTTCACTGGTTCTAACCCCAGCCTCAGCACAAAACACATCCATATATGTTGGACTCTTTGTCGAATTACTTCGATCCTGATTCCAAGCCATTGTTGAGTAGGGTAGAAGAGAAGGACATTTTCAATTTTTGTTATATTTTAATTTTAAAATATAAAATTATTATATTAAAATAATCTATTTTTTTTCTGAATTTTATCTCTGAGTCAACATTTCCGTTAGTGAAAGTTAACGGTGTTAATATTTAGGGACTGAAAATACACTTTACAAACTTAAGGGACTAAACTGATACTTAATGTAAACTTAAAGGACCAAACATATACTTTAGCCTAACAATTATTTTCATCTAATGATCTTCATGGTACTAGAGCTGTTTGAAAATAATTAGAGTTAATATTTTTTCAACACCGTCACTAGAACCCTAATCTTTTTCGGCACCGTCAGGCTTCCCAGAAAATCACTTCAGAGCATCTGGCCAGTTTCTCTTGTCTATGATCGTCGAGCCTCGTTGGAAACCTTGGTTCCAGTCAAAAGTCCAACCTGTCAAGTTGTTCCCTCACCATCGTTGACCTAGTCCGAGATCAACAGCTATTAATCTGTTCCTTCTCTGTCGTTGACCCAATTTGAGATCGATCGCTGTCAGATTGTCTTTCCCAGTCTGTCCTAGTCCATCACCATTGGCATCATCATCTCACTGATAGTACACTCATGGACCAAATTGTCATTTGGCAATTTCGTAGGACCAAACTGTCATTTGGAAAAGTTTTAAGACTAAACTGTCATTTTTGAAATTTGAAACTCTAAGTAGACATTTTCACAGGCCTCTTGATGAACACTACTTTGCAAAGTCCATTCTCTGGCAAGAGTTTGATGCTCTGAAGGATGAAGTTAATCATTACCAAGTTGATACTTCTGAGGATTGCAAATAAAAAGAAGAGGGGCGAATATATGAGCTGCTGGCTGGTTTTGATGTGACTTATGATTATGTTTGGGCTTGAATTCTCAGCCAGGAACCCTTGCTTTCTATTCTTGAAGTCTACACCATTCAACGCAATGAAGAAGATAGGCGCAAATCAATACTTCAGAATACTCTCACTAGCGTTGCTCCTGAGGCCTCAGCTCTTACTGTTCAATCCACGGAATCAAAAGGTTCCAAAGGTTGTCCATTTTGTGATCATTGCAAGAAATAGAGGCACACAAAAGGCACTTGATGGGACTTCCATGGTAAACCTGCTGATTGAAAGCCCAAGAAATGGAAAGGAAGAGGTAATGTGGCTAAAGTTTCAAAAGGTGGTGAGACCTCACAAAATGATCAGCTGAGGAAAATCATAGAAATGCTTGCAACACTTTAGACTACAAAACAACCTACTACCATGGTAGTGAGAAGAGATTATTTCTTGCAAGCCTTGGCTACAATAAAGGGTCTGTGTATAGGTAATTGCTAGATATTTGACTCGGGAGCCTCTGACCACATGACCAACAAATAGGACTCTTTTCTCATCTCATACTCGCGTTTCCAAGGGAATGACCATGTAGATTGCTAATTACTCCAAATATATTGTGACAGGAGTTGACTCTGTTAAAATCTCTGCTACACTTACTTTGCACTCCGTATTGCATACTATTAGTGAGTCAATTAGCATATGATGAACAATGTCATGCTAACTTCTTTGCTATTTATTGTCTTTTTCAAGATCTACTAATAGGGATGACGATTGGAGTACAAAGAAGCTTGATGGTCTCTATTACCTTGATGTGAGTGATAGTCATAGGATTAAGTCTAGCAATAAAATATATCTCCCAATGACTAATGACTTGGAGTTATGGCATAAACGTTTAGGTCATTCAAATTTCAATTATATGTCTTAGATGTTTTCATCTCTTGTTTCTAATAAAAATGCATTTGATTTTCATTGTGATTATTGTGAAAAAGTCAAACATCATCATACCTTATTCCCTAAAATCCCATACTAGGCTTCTAAACTATTTTCCAGGATTCATAGTGACTAGTGGGGACCATCCCGCACACTAAACATATCAAAGTCCAAATGGTTCATCACATTTATCGATGACCATACACGTGTCAGTTGGGTTTATCTGTTGAAAGATAAAACAAAAGTATATCAAACATTCCTTAATTTTCATAACACGATCCAAACCAGTTCCCAACCCAAATCCAGATCCTAAACACTAATAATGGGACTAAATACTTTAATCAAGCTCTATCTACCTTCCCAACTGAAAATGGCATTGTTTACAAAAGCACTTGTCCACATACACCCCAGTAAAATGGCATAGCCGAATGAAAGAATCGCCATATCCTCGAAACTGCCAGAGCCATCATGTTTATTAGTAATGTTCCTAAATAACATTAGGATAACACTATCCTTACTGCCACCTTTCTCATTAACCGAATGACAAGCCGACCACTGTCCTATAAAACACCCCTTCAGCTCTTGCATAAATACTATAACCCCTCATTCTTTGAGAACACTCTGCCACTCAAGGTGTTTGGATGTACATCTTACATCCATCTTCATCACACCAACAAACTTGATTCCAAAGCCTTTGGATGTATCTTCCTAGGTTACTGTAACTCACAAAAAAGGATACAAATTTTATGACCCTATCTCTAAATGCCTCTTTGTTACCTGTGATGTCACCTTCCATGAAAACACCCCATACTATCCCCTATTTGTAATTCAGGGGGAGAGAGATGGTCAATTCCAAACAAATGATCAACCAAAAGACCCGACCTTCACAATTTATATACCTAATGATACTCCTGATACCTCTGATAATACTCCTGCTACCTTTGATATTCCCCTCTAATAATACTTCTGCTACCCCTGATAATCCTGATACTTCTAATAATCCTGCCCTAGGGGGAGACATAGACAAGTGGGAAATACCTACAAAATATACCACATAAGAGGTAATGAGCCACAGGTTGTTAGCACTCTCCAGGAGTCAAAACTGGAAGCAATTCGAGAAGAAATAATGGTAACAGAGAGTTCTGGTCTTGATCTTCCCATTGTTGTAAGAAAGAAGCCATGAGTGCCCGGATCATGCACTCGATATCCCATTGAGAAATTTGTTTCCAATAAAGCCATTTCATCTAAATACAAGACATTTGTCTCTTATCTTGACAGTATCAAGGTACCAAATACGATTGATGAGGCCATGACCACACCTGAATGGAGGCAAGCCATCTTAGAGGAGATGAAAGCCTTTAAGCGTAATAAGATATGGGAGGTAGTGTACCTACCACAAGGGAGGAAACTCGTAGGATGCAAATGGGTATTTACTCATAAATATAAAGTAGATGGAGCTCTTGAGAAATACAAAGTAAGACTGGTTGCAAAAGGCTTCAAGCAGGAATATGGGGAAGATTACACTAAAATGTTTGCTCCAGTAGCCAAGTTAAATATAATCAAAATTCTCTTGTTCATTGCAGTCAATCTATATTGGTGTCTGCACCAACTCTATCTGGATATTTTTTTTACTTTTTTTTTAAAAATATTTTATTATGTACAAAATCTAAAATAAAGATAACATCTTAACAATCAATTTTCAAAATAATTTTTTATTTAAAAATCATCAATTAAAAATTTTAAATTTGGATTCTTGAAATTGTATTTGGACAACATAGATTTCATCATAGTCATTACCACTAAAACAGGTTCTGTGATATATAGTTGCAAATAAGAGGTCAAAATGAAATAAAGTAGCACAATATTACCATAGGAGCAGTGACAAATTGAAAGCATCTCGCAACAACCATCAATATAATTAATTCCATTAGCTAGCTAGGTCGCTCTTCTTTTTCCTCAACCCTTATCTTGTGTCAAGGTTAAAGTGACATCAAAGGTCAGTTAAATTGAAAAGATGCAATTAACCTCTGAAATTTTTGGTTCTTTAATTTGAAGCTGGGTTAATCTAGTCCTCGAGCCTACGTTAGAATGTCGTACCATGTTGTCCTCCTTAACATGTTTATTTTGGCGTTGAGATTGCTTTTAAGCTGTTTTTTACATAAATCGAGATAAAACTCCTCTCACATATTTAACTCATATGCCTTAAATTATGATTGAAAAGATGTTTTTAAGTATTTCAATCACTATTCCAAACGAGCACATATCTCATTTATTGATTCAAAACCATCGTTGATGTGTGCGTAAACCATCCAACACACCATCATTAAAACAATGGACACTGATACTATCCCACATTCTCAACCAATTATGATGAAGGAAGAACCACGTTAAGTGTCCAAAGATGGAATATTTGAAGCTGGGTTTTCTCAGAGCCTAGCTAGTTCCTTAAAGCACTATTCCGTCTGATCCATAACATAGAGCACTTTATCTAATTCACGGGAAAAAATGATAATTAACTTATTAAATATGTTATAAATTGAAATTTTTTCATTTTTACCTTTATTGGAAAATATATTTGAAAATTTAATTAGTGTGTAAAATTGGAAATGGGCAATAATTATAGGGGAAAAACTGGAATATAAGCGTTAATTATCTACAAGTAACTTATAGTTTGAACTAAGCTATTCTTCTGGAAGCGTCCAATATTGTGCTTGTTTGGAATAGCGATTGGAGCCTTCAAAAACAGCTTTTCAATAGTGATTTACGGTATACGAGGTAAGCATATGAGAGGAGTTTTATTTCGATTTATATGAAAAGCACTTATAAACCCTATATAAGCCATCCCAAACAAAATTAATTGTAGACTAGAGAGAATATATATGTTGGAGGTAAGTGTGTGAGAGGATGCGAGAGGAGTTTTGTCTTAACATGTCGAAAAATACTTAAAAGGTCACTTTTTTATGTAAAATGTTGAGGATAAGCTTCTTCACAAATCACAACAACCACCAGTTTCTATGAAGACCCTTACCTTTTTCTTTTTCTTTTTTCTTTTTTCTGGCCAAGAGATTATATGAATGAGAAAGCAATACTTGCTTAGTACGCTCCCTTATGTTCTTATTATAAGCACTTAATAACACCTTGACATATTTTAATGAAATTAATTTAAATTAGTTATTTCTTGTAAAATATTAAAATTACCTCTAATAAAAGCCATTAGTTAGAGGAGTTTAATTAGTTAGTTAAGATATTATGTAATAAGTAAAAAATACTAAGTGAAAAATAAAACTAATACTTCAGACAAAACATGTTACATTATGAAACCTGCCAAAAGTGTTTGTAATAAGGACAAGAAGGAGTAACTGATCAAGATCAACAAAATTATTTACAATAGTTAAGCAAATCCCATTCCGATTTCCAGGCATATAGACTTCTATATGCCAGACAGTCTCAATAGGAGGAACACACTAAAAAATACATTAAAATAGGTGTGATAGATTAAACGTCAAAATATTTAAGATTCTTTCAGTTATAAATAAAGTACTAGTTTAAAATAGGTGTGATAGATTAAATCTGAAAATTTAATGCTTAAGTAGTCAAAGTCTCTTGCACATCTTAGGTTAAAAAAAAAATTCAATAAAAAAAAAATCAATCAATGGGTTTTCGAAATTGGTGATATTAAAATAAAGCCCATCATTTTACAAAAAGGAAAAAATAATCCAACCAGCGTCCATTTTTCATTTCTTCTTGTTCCGCGGGCTACGATTACCGAACGGCATTTTACCCTCCGCTTTTTAAATCACAAGTCTCCAATTTTGGATCCCACCATGGGTTCTTTTTTTTAAGAAAAAAAACTATAGCTGAGAATCAGACGAGATAAGGCATGACACTTCTTAATTACATCTTTCTATTTAATAATTGTTTTGTAAAGTTTAAAAAAAATATAACTGTGTTTCCCAAAAATAATCTCCAAAAAATATGTTTTAAATTAAATTAAGATAGAAAGGTTAAAAAAATATCAAAGAGAGAGTAGGCGAAACAGCGAAAGAAAAACAGAATAATTAATAAATATAATTTAAGAAAATAATGAAATAATTTTTAAAACATTAATTAGTTTTTCCTATCAAATAGATAATGTTTTGTTCTAAAAAGAATGAAAAAATATGCTATACTATTCCGTTGAAAAAAAAATAGTTATACTATTTACATCATTAATCAAGGATAAATATAAATTTGGGTTAATGTAATCTTTAATCCCTCAAATTTATCTTCATTTTGATTTTGTTCTCTTAAATTTTTAACAAAAGGCTTTGATCTATCAAGTGATAAAATGGTCTAGATGTTTATTTAATGGTAGAGATCAACGTTTTAAGCGGAATGAAGCTTTTAGTTTGAAGTTTGAGGAAACAAATTCAAAATAATTGACCATCGAGAAGAAGCGAGCCACGCTAGAGAGCACAAAGGCGCGTTTTTAATTGACCATCCACAACGCTAACCCGTAGAAAAGTTGGCTTCCTACGATTACACGCTAGGAGCCTTGTTGGTGTATATTGTTGAATTTGGTGTATCAAGGTGGGATCCTGAAAAAAGCTAAGCGCCTAATAAGAACAAGAAATATAGGGAAGCCCATTTTTAGCAAAACGTTGAACCTGCCCCTTTCCGCATACGATCATTAATCTAAATCCTTTGATGTAATTATATAATTTTGTGCGCAAGAGTTTCATAAGGATGATGAAGGCACGGGCTTCGTGTTTTTTCCCGCACTCCATATTCCCTTGAGAAAATAATTTTATGTTTGCATCAAATCAGATACAAAGAGTCAAATACTATCACGGCTCCTTAATAAAAAAGACCCAATTGATTTTTTTAAAGTGATTAAGAAAATTAAATAAATTATTTAAAGTATTTATATTTATATTTTTTTATACTAAATTAATTTATATGATTTATAAATTGATATATATATATATATATATATAAAATCAAATGATACACAATATTTATTATGATTCACTAATTTATTTAATTTCTTTAATTTTTTTTTAAAAAATCGACTAAGGTTTATATTGAGAACGCAAGAGAGTACTATCTGCTGTTGCTTAATGCTTATTCCATACTCATGTCCCTTGTTCAATTCTCATGGAATTCCCTTTTTGTTTTTTGGCAGATCTAATTTTTATGCGATCCAAATAAATTGGTAAAAACAAATTAATTTTGGCATTGATAATAAGTCCAAGGTCAACATCTTAACTATTTTTATACAATCTTTTATTATCTATATAAAAAATGTTAGGGTAAAAACGAATAAAAAAATGCCACAAAAAAATTTGGGGGGGGGACAAAAATAGAGCTAAAGAAATCTTAGTAGTTAGTAGCGTGGTTGATTTGATTTTGTTGGATATTTTTTATTCCACCCTATTTCTATAATATAGAGATATAAACAACAACAGTCTTAAAAAATCTTATCACACTAGGCAATGCTAAAATTATTAATCGAAATGTCTAATTCTATAACTTCGTTGAATGTTCATTTTGTTCTTCCTCTATCTCTTTTCAGATAGCTTTATGCTATTTGATGAACTCTCTTTATTAATGCATCTAATGACTTTTTTTTATATTCAAACCTCCTCAAATGATTTTTTATTATTTTCTTTTTAATAGATGTCACTTTAACTAGTATGCGCACATAATTACTATAAATCTTATCTTTTATTGCATAATCGCACATCTATCTCAACTATCCCACTTTATATCATGTTATTATTTTAAAACCCAGCATTTACTATCATATAACAATTTCGTCTTATAGCAATGCGATAAGACTTTTTTTTTTATTTTTGTAGGTATTTTTCAATCACAAATAACTTTAATAGTTTTTCTCTATTAATATGATTTGTCTTGACTTTTATGCAGATCGTCATGAATTTAACTGAATTGTTGTATAGATACGCACACATATATTCATATAAATCCTGTGATTATGTTGGTGTTTAATTCCGTTAAGAGAAAACGTATGTGGCTGTCGTCATCATTGTAAGCGGGTCTCAGGAATCGTGATGTATGGGATCCGAGTTTTCCACGACATCTTCTGTGGGCCCAGAGCGATTGTCATTTCCACGATAAAAAGAGGTTACTCGATCCACCATTTGCTTTCTATTAATTTTTAATCGTTGAGATTTAATAATATATATAGATTTATTAATTTTTAATCATTGAGATTTAATAATATGTATAGGACAAGACAAAAAAAACTTATGGACCGAACATTTTACCCGTCATTTTCCTCTGCAACTAATGGTTGATTACAGCATTACCCAGTCTCATCCACTTCGTTATGTTGGAGGGAACTTAATTAGCCTACCTGCGATTTTTTATTTAATTATTGGCCCAGAAAAACTTAATCAGGTGGATTAGAGCAAAGATTTTTAACCAAAAAAAAAAAAGAGCGAAGATTTATTTTTTTAAAGTGCTAGCTTTATGCAGATAGGAAGCAGCCTGATTGGCCTTCGGAAAAGAAGTTGATTGAGTTACAAAGAAAGCAAATTTTTTTAAACATTGGCATTTCGAAAATTTTGACTTGTGGCGTTTAAGAAACGAAACCTTGTATGTTTCTAGCGACCTTTTACCATCTGAATTGTTTAGGATGCAACTGAATAGCAAACAAGATGCGTGGTAGAAATTACTCCCTCCGGTCCTAAATATAGGATAAAGTTTGTAGTGTAATTTGCACTACAAACTTTGTCCTATATTTAGGACCGGAGGTTGTATTAAAAAACGTTTATTTGCTTTACATTAGTACAAGCAATTTGATGGTAGAAGTCAAATTATGCTGAATATCATCCCGGGGATTAAAAAACCAAAAGAAAAGGCCTGAACTTCCTTTCCTTGACCCTTCAACAAGGATTTAATGGATCTATCTCCGTATCTGTTAGTTTGTTGACAGGAAGCATTCCATTGAATTTGGAATTTGAGCTTGGAATTCTGAATATGATGTCAAAATCTCATCCATACATTTGGAAAAGTCACTTCATATTCTTGCGTTGAAATTTAAGCTCTCTTCCATGAAGAGAAGAGAACTGTTTTTCTGACTTCAAGAGCACCAATTCAATCTTCATACTTCTGGTGGGCTGCCCTTTCAACATGTGTCGCATCAGGATCAGCGGTATATTAATTTTTATAGTGTAGACCAATTCATTGAATTAATGGCTATCCTTCCTTATTGGCCTGTTCTTCACAATCTGCTTTTTTTCTTCTCAACAATGATGAGACTATTATTTGGTTGGCAAATTCCACCAAAAAGGCCTTTGGTCCAATTTTGCTGCTTTTAGGCTCTGGAAACTTGGTTTTAAGAGGTGGGAAAGATCTAAAGCCCCAAAATTACTTGAAGAAGCAACTTTTTTTTTTTTTAAATTACACAATTGCTAAAGTAAAATGTTGAGGATAAGCTTCTTCAAAACCACAATCGCCTTTCCATGAAGACCCCTTTTTTTTTTAGCCAAAGAGATTATGTGTGTGCCTAGGACCCTCAAAAAGTCCGATTGAATATTAAAAGCCCAATTATCAATTGAGAACTCAAATTTAAATGTTTGGTTGAAACAATTGGAGGTTGGGCTTACAATCCAAATAGCACGATTGGTTAAAAGCTGAAATTTAGAGCTTATACAGTTGAGCTTTTGTCGTGAGGGTGAATAATTAAAATATTTTTTCAGTTGTGCCCAGTATGTTATCAGACTGATTGCAATTTTACCTTTAATATACTTTTTAGCTACAAAAATTAATTTAAAATATTTTTTGGTGTTTTTAACCCCTTAAAATATTTTTCCAATTATACCTAGTGTGTTATCGGACTAATTGTAATTTTACCCTTAATGTACTTTTTTAGCTACAAAAATTATTTTAAAATAATTTTTTGTGCTTTTAACCCCTTAAAATATGTTTCCAACTGTACCCGGTGTGTTATCAGACTGATTGTAATTTTACCCTTAATGTACTTTTTCAACTACAAAAATTAATTTAAAATATTTTTTGTGTGCTTTTAGCCCCTTAAAATATTCTTCCAACTGTACCGAGTGTGTGTTTGATGATCCAATTAGTTACATAATCTTATTTCATCAACTTGTGTTAATTTTAATTTCCAAATTTTCCAACTTTAACTTTTATAAATTTTTTATAATTTTTAATTTAATATCTCTCTTACCATTATCACAAAAAGCCCTTATGCTTAAGCCAATCCAAACAAATTTTACTTTTGCAAAAGTTTTTTTATAATCGTTGATCCAAACATAAATCACATTACACAATTTGACTTTTACCAAAAGAAATATTACAAAAAGTCAACTTGAAACGAGCCCAATTGTCAATTGATGTTCCAAACACACTATATTAATGAAAAAGCACAATCAAAGCCAAAGGCAACACACATTTCACAATGAAACCATTGTATTTCTCTGTCTTTAATATAAGACATATTTACCTAATTTAATTAGATTAAAAAAGTTAGTTAATATCACATGTATTTTCTAAAACACCATAGCTAGTCATCTTCCATAATTTCCTCATTCCCTCTCCTCCTTGATTATGGTTGATGGAGCATAGGGGTGGAAACAGGCTAGGCCGACTGACAGGGGCCTGCGGCTTGGCCTGTTAGAGGCCTGTTCAGGCTAAAAGGCCAGGCCAAGGCCTCTTTATAAGCTTGTTTATCTTAACAGGCTAGGCTAAGGCCTATTGACAGGCCTGTCAAGCCGGCCTGAGCCTGTTAAGATTTTATTAAAAAAAAAATATTTACATAATATAAAATTACAAATCTGCCACTCCCTCCTTCCTTAATTTTTTTTTTGGATCGGCTCCCTCATCCTTAATTTACTAACCTAATTCCCAAAATTTAAAAAACTTGTTCAGTTGAAATAAACCTCCGCATCCGCAAGAGCTCGTGTTGCGAGTCGCAACTCCCTCCCAATCCCAGATCTGGAGTTCTAGACCTCTGAGTGTCCGATCATCGATTCCTGTAGCCCCTTCAGCAAGTGACCAGCCTTCGGTTGAGCAAAAGTCGACAACCAGTCTGCCGGCCGTCGTCCCTCCTCTCTCCGTCTTCTCCCACTCTCTCCGCCGTCAGATCAGTGGTTCACCTTCGAAGACTCTCTCTGCCATCTCTCACCCTCAGTCCGCTGTCTCTTACCGTTGAAGATTCACTGTGTTTTAGTTCAGCACTACTTTTTCTCGGTGGTCCACCGTCGAAGACTCTCTTCGCTGTGTTTCAGTTCAGCCATTAGGTAAGTGTTTGTTATTTTAATTTGTTTGTTTATTATTGAAATGTGCTCTGATTCAAGGCTTAAAATCGTTAAGCTTGAGCTCTGGACTGATTATCTTGTAGATATGAATATATGTACACCCTGTGTAGTGTCTCAGTTCGTCCCCTGTTCTGTTGAGTTGAGATGAAATAAAAGGAAGTTAGGACCTTAAGGAAGTTACTTCTTTTACATGTTAAATTGTGTTATGATCTAATCATATATATTTCATTAATTTTTTTCAAGGCCT
This sequence comes from Inga leiocalycina, assembly GCA_963242795.1. Lineage (NCBI taxonomy): Eukaryota > Viridiplantae > Streptophyta > Magnoliopsida > Fabales > Fabaceae > Inga > Inga leiocalycina. Next base: position 53,337,522 of record OY725329.1, read on the forward strand.
TTGAAGGAGAAGAAGAAATTTTTTTGAAGATTTGATGTGAAAGTGAGAAGAATCAGAAGATTGTATGCATTTTCACTGCTGTGGTATTTGTTAGACTCTTTACTGGTTTTTGTCTGGATCTTGCTGTAATTTGTGGTTGAAATCCTGAATTTTGTGCATCAATGCCTTAGCTATCATATTCATTGCATTATATGGTCCACAACACTTATGTCTAGAACATCACAGTCAGTTTGTGAAGGATCATGAACTAATAGAGTCCAAGAACGTTAATCTATTGGTTAAATTTGGGATTTGCATTATCCTGGATCTTGCATGTGTTTTGTGATTGAATTGAAGTTTAATTTGGGATTTGGCTCAAATTCTTTAGTGTATATCCAGGTGATGTGGTGCAAATAATAACGAAAAGGCATATATCTCTTGCAATGTAAGAGTTGTTGCTGGTTCATATCCATATTACATGATTAACATCCTTTCAGCGAACTGTGTAAGGTTGATGCACCAAAATTTTTGTTCTTTCAGAGTTCAATGTTTTGATGGGAATATGTACTAATTGAACTAGCTTGGCATGAGTCATTAATGCATTTTCTATTGCACTCATGGTTGAGGTGTGAAAAAACTAAAAAACATAAAATGAAAATTAATTTTTTTCCTTGTGGAAGTATTACATTTTTTCTGCTAAACATTGAAACAGTTTATATTTATTGCTGGCGTAAAGTTTTGCATCAAGATTGCAACTCATCAACACAAATGTTGTGTTCTACAATATCTGCTAATGCTCTTCTGTGAGCTCAAGATCAATATGGGTATTTTTTTTCCCTTTTTAAGCTGAAATCCTTTTAAGTTGAAATTCAGCTTATAGCCTTATAGTATATCATTTTCAATGTGTATACCTTTTCTTTTTTAATTTTTGCTATTGAGGTAGCAATCTTTACTACATAATGTAACTGTCATTGCAGTGCATCTATTTAGTGCATTTTTTCTTGGAGTATGAGGTGTTCTTATGTATCTGCATTATAGGAATAAAAAGTTGTTGGAATTTTGGATCGATCATTTACTTCTGAGAGCCTTGAAAAAAAAAATTGTGACTAGGCCTGTTTTGGCCTATTTAGGATGTCGGCCTGTTTAGAATGTCAGCTTGTTTGGCCTGTTTAGGGTCTTACAAATTTAGGCCTCCTTAACAGGCCACAGGCCAGGCCAAGCCAAGCCTGTGTACAGGCCAGGCTCAGGCCTAATAGTAAGCCTCCAACAGGCCACAGGCTAGGCTCAGGCCGTTTTGTGCCTTAACAGGCCTGGCCTGTTAAGGCACAAGCCTGGCCTGGCCTGTTTCCACCCCTAGGAGCATCAATATGGATAAATTAGGAAAAGATTGACAAATATGAAAACTATGTTTTATATTTAAAGCCAAGATCAACTCCCCAAATATGTCTTATATTAAGGATCAAATGAGTAACTTACTACACTTAAAAATAGAGTATTGCGAAACCTATCTTAGATTAATCTGATTTGGTCTTGCTTTCCACTCCCTAATCTCATATAGTACTCCCATTGGTCCTTAATGTAAGAGCTAATTGGGAAGATAACTTTGGTCCTAAATGCAAAACCTATTTCCCATATTTATTAATATTTTTCTAATTTATCCTTATTGATGTTCCTCTACAATAATCAAGTAAGAGAGAAATTGATAGATTTAAGGAACATGATTAGGATATTTTAAAAAAACATGTAATGTTAACTAACTTAATTAACTTTTTAATCTAATAAAATTAGTTAAATATGTTTTATGTTAAAGATAGAAACCCTTCTAAATTTTATCTTTTCTTATCCGATTTGTTCTTGCTAGTCATTCTCTAATCTTTTCTCTAATTTCTTTCGTTTAGCAAGGGTTAATTAGTACTTACCCAAAACAAATATTTTAATGATTTAGATATTATATCATACGATTTAAGGGGTGGTGTTAAAAAACTGGGATGAGCCGAGACACCCCATCTCGGTTCCCGTCTCAGCGTTTGGCCAGGATGCTATTTGCGTCCTGGTCCTAGTACTACAAGGATGGGACCAAGAAATCCGACCTTATTTTTTTAAAAAATAAATAAACCTAAAAAAATCATAATATGAGTTAAATGCTCCATATTCTATTGTTCAAAGTGATCATTTATAACAATTAACAAGGCCATAATACATATGGAAAAAATGCACCTAGCTTATTAGATCTTTTATCATCATCATCTTTATTATTATCTTTTTACAGTATATAGTTATAGTTAGGATTTACAATACATTAATAATAACTTCAACTAAAGATGTGATATATATATTATCAAATATCTGGGAGTACAGTTATGCATATAACCATGGTATCGGCATTATTCAAATAAATGAAAGTATTTTCCAATAAGATTTATTAGGTGTCAAGACAATTATGTTATAAAAATTTAGCAAAAAATATAGTAGACATAATTTATGTGGTAAAACTTAAATAAGGAATATAGGGATGGGGTAGGGGTGAGCATGGTGCCCAGTAACCCGGTGCGCCCACCCTGGCCCTGTAAAAAATTGCCCAGCCCAGCCCTAAAAAAGTGGCCTGAAAAAATTTTGGACAACTTTGGGCGGGCTACTAACCGGGCAAGGCCAGGCATCGGACAAGGGGTGTTGCCCTGCCCATTTGGCCCTGTCCTGAAAATTATTTTCATTTATTTAAAATATAAAATTTTATATCAATTAAATATTATTTCATAGATATATTTTTATTTAAAATATATATTGTCTATTGTATAATACTCTTCTGGTCCTCTCTTTTTTGCCCTAGCCACTAAATACTATTTACAAGTAGAGTTCTTCTTTTCTTCTTTACTTTGTAATGTATTAAATTATAGTTGCTTTTTATTTTTTTTCCAGACGCTTCATCATTTGATCAACTTTTGAAACATTGAATTAATGCAAACTACTTTGACTTCACGGCTTTAATTAAAATCGTTTTGTTTCTTTATTTATAATGGATTATGGATGTTTAATTTTTAAAGTATGGATATTTGTTAAGACATATGGTATTTTTTAAATTTCAAGACTTAAGTTGTGGACTTATTTTGAAATATCCCAAGATGTGGAATCATCGAATGTATTTGAAGTTTATATTACTTAGGGCAAAGTTAAGACATATGGTATTGGTAACTACAGAAATGTTTATGAAATTTACACAGAATTATCTTTTTCATATGTGGATAAGATAATGCATTATCATTTGGGCAGGGAAGCCCACCCTGCCCAGCCCACTCTTACCCAACCTAAAATAGTCAGGGCTTTTAACTGGCAGGGCCGGGCATCGGGCTCCAAAATGCAGCCCGTTCATCTTTCGGGCAAGGCATCGGGCAGGGGTCTCGCCCTGCCCAGCCCTGCCTATGCCCACCCCTAGGATGGGGTACATAAATAAAATGATAACTTAATCTATTGGAAAAAAAGGATCAAAACCAAGATTTCAAGGGTGAGATCAGACGGGACATTCCGATCTGAAGATATCTAGGACTGGGCCAGAATGATTGAGATCGAGACACTTTAAACACTCGTATGATTCATATCTAAAATCAAGAAAACTCTCTACAAAGTTGAAATTGAAAGGAATATATAGTACTTATTTCAATCCTTAATATATGACATATTTAAGCTATTTATCTTGATAATAAATATAAGACATATTTTTTTATATATAGTTGGAAAAAAATAAAAAAAATTAGCAACATTTATATCAAAATTATAGAATAATAGGCAAAAAACTATATAAAGGACTTAACTTTACTAACATCAAGTGTCAGACTTTGTAAAATGTAGTAGAACCTCAGGTCTTAAGGAAAATCTCAAAGGGCGCGTGAGAATTCAAATTGGTAAAAGTGTGGAAATGAGGGGTTACGGTGCTTTTATAGCGCTCGGATTTGTAGCGGTTTTCAAAGAAACCAGTACCTTAATTGCTACAAACCCACAAGCCCTACCTCGGTTAACGTAAAACTTTGTAGCGGTTATTAATAACCACTACAAACCTGCAGACCCTTTACATCTTGTAGCAGTTATACACTCTAACCACTACAAATATGCGTTAAGCTTTGTAACGGTTCCCTGTAACCGCTACAAAAAGGCAGCCCTTTGCATTCTATAGCGGTTACTATAATAAAAATCGCTACAAACTAATTGCCACAATAGTCGCGTCAACTTCGCGCTTGGTGCTACATTAGCAGTTAGCATATACTAATCGCTACAAAATAACTGCAGCAAATTTGGCGCCATATAGCTGTTATGCCTTGTAAACCATTACAAAACACGTTCACTAACCTGCCACCACTTGATGCAAGGCTTACCCTTACAAATATATAGCGGTTTTAGCGGTTCTGTTTAAAACCGCTATAAATTCTGATATTTATAACGGATTATTTCAACCATTACGAATTGTCATCGTTTTTGTAGTGTATGTTTCTAACACCTGTTAATGTTGTTAACAAAAAATATTGACGCAACAAACTCATAATACTATTTTTGGATTGCAATGCTTCAATTTCTAGTATTAATAGTATTTGGTGATCGGCTTCTCATACTACTATTCATACTATTTTCTGATTGTGCGTATATTCCCTTTGAGTTGTTGTTGTTGTTGTTGTTGTTGTTATTTGAGTTTTTTTTGGCGTATATCTTCCTAAGGGATTGATCATATATTCTTTTTTGGCGTTTAGTTGCAATATTTGGACTTCTAATAATATATTTCAATCCCTTTCATAGGAGACAAATAACTCTCAAGAAAATGTACGTAGTTAAAATTAGTTAGATTATTAGATAAGTTAGAAATATCAATTTATTTTGTGAAATATCCTCATATAATAATTGTTTGGTGGCTTTTAATCATTCATATAATAACAAATATTATGATACAAAATAAAAATGTTTAATAAATGTTTCAAACAATATATGTTATTATTTCTTATAAATACGGATCAATAGTATCTTAAAACAACTCTCTTTTAAAAAGTACCGGAAACAGCAGTATTTATTATACTGATTTCAACTCTAAAAAGTATCCAGACACCCTGTTATAAATCGATCACTTTTACCGAACATGATATTTTCCATTATTGGAAAAATAACAGAAAAAGAAATTTCAAATTTCAAAATCCCAAAAAGAATATTATTACTAAAAATTGATAAGGTAATGACAAAACTTAATAAAAAATTAACGACTTATTTGATGAGAAATACCTTATTTAGGATTTTACAATTTTAAAAATTTCTCTCTCTCATTTTTTAAAATATTTTTCAAACATATATTTAGACTTGGAATAATATAATATAATATAATATAATATTGTACTTAGAACATAAAATTACAAAAACGCCAATAATTCACTCCCTCTGGCTGTTTTTTTTTTATTATTATTAATGGCAATTATCCTTCCTTAGTGTGTGTTTCTATTCTTCTCTCCTTTGGCCACCGCATGCAACAATAGATATTACTTCACTTGTCTAGTCTTTAATACAAGGCCTAATTAATAAATTTGATTAAATTAAAGAAGTTAGTTAATATGTCATGTTTATGTCAAAACACCCGAATCATCTTTCTTAATTTCTTCCCTCTCTTTCATACTTGATTATTGTTAAGAAAATAACAATACATTTAATTTAGGAAAAATTGATAAATATATTAAATAAGTCTTATATTATGATTAATATCAACTCCCAAATTGGATCATAAATTAATGACCAAAGGAGTATTACATTGTCTCAACCCCTTGTTGACGATGGAAAATCCATCTTGGTTTCTGAAGATGAAAGTCTCAACCTCTTGTTGACAATGGAAAATCCACCTTGGTTTATAAAGATGGAAGGTTTGAATTGGATTTTTTCAGTCCTGGCCGTTCGACAAAACCACAGGGACTTGAATACAAAAAAGTCCTTTTAATATACATTTTACCATATGAAAATAATGTATACACAATAATAAATTAAGGAAAAAAATTTAGATTCATATGAAAAATTTAGGAATGACAGGACTTAATTTCTACCACATGACGAAACAAGTATATATTGGAGCATAAGATGTCTAACGAACATTAATGTGAAAATAATATATGCAGCTCGGAATTCTTCCGCGGTAGGTAACATTCTGATTTTTTCAAAAAAATTATATGTTACGCAATTGACCCCATGCCTCCGTCAAACCCTAAAGATCGTAACTTTGAATTTAATTGGTTTCTCCACGCCAAGTAGTCTAGCTCTCTTAGTCACAAACACATTGGTAGTCAACTAACGTGTTGTAATATAATATTTAAGAAATAAGAAACGTATTTTTTTAAAAAGTCATATATTTACATTAAAGAATTTAGTCATCAACCCAATTTGCACCCAGAGATTAGAATAAGTGGGGTGAATGTGCTGCCTACACTTTGAATATACTGTGCACAACTTTCTTATCACTTTGTTTGATCTTACTGCTTCTACAAAATATCAGTCAAACACGCAGGTATATGTAAACCAGAATCCAAACACCATCCTTACAACAATGGCCATCCTTCCTTATGTGATTGTTCTTATCAAAATACTTCTGTTCTCCCGATTATCTTCCGCCATTGATACTATTTCACGTTCTCAATCCCTTCATGATGATGGAAGAACCACCTTGGTGTCTAAAGAAGGAACATTTGAGCTTGGTTTCTTCAGCCCAGGTAGTTCCAAAAACCGCTATATTGGAATCTGGTACAAAAATATTCCAACTAGAACTGTCGTCTGGGTGGCAAACCGTGAGATACCAGTCAAAGATAACTCAGGCATGTTGAGCATAAACACAGAGGGACATCTTGTGCTTCTTAAACAGAATGAGACAATTATTTGGGTGGCCAATTCATCAACAAAGGCCTTGACTTCAATTGTTGAGCTTTTAGGCTCCGGAAATTTGATTCTAAGAGATGAGAAAGACCAAAATCCACAAAATTACATGTGGCAAAGCTTTGACTATCCTTCTGATACCCTTTTGCCAGCCATGAAGTTTGGATGGGACCTCAGAACTGGTCTAAATCGGCGTCTGATAGCATGGAAGAATTGGGATGACCCTTCTCCTGGAGATTTCATAGGTGAGGTCATGCTTCACAATCTCCCAGAAATCATTGATTGGGATGGTCGAACAAAATATTACAGGAGTGGCCCTTGGGATGGTCTTCGATTTAGTGGCAGTCCACTACTTATGGACAGATCCACTCTTGTGTCTGAGTTTGTCTCTAATAAGGATGAGGTTTATTACTATTTCAACACCAAAATTGAGTCGTCGACAAGAAGAAGCGTTTTGAACCAATCAACATACACTAGCAATGACTTCATATGGATGGAAGAAGATCAAAGCTGGAAGTCTTTCAATATCATTCCAAGAGATTACTGCGATAGATATAATCTTTGTGGTCCAAATGGAAATTGTGTCATAGGTGGGGCTCCTATATGTCAGTGCTTAAGAGGATTCAGACCAAAATCTCCAAAGAACTGGGATACTATGGATTGGAGTGAAGGATGTGTTCGAAGTGAACCCTGGAGCTGCAAGGTAAAAAGCAAAGATGGTTTCTTGAAATTGAGTGGGCTCAAATTACCAGACACTACACATACCTGGGTTGATGTTAGCATGACACTTGAGGAGTGCAAAGCAAAGTGCATAGAGAATTGTTCTTGTACTGCTTATGCTAATTCTGATCCCGTTAAAGCAAGTGGTTGTGCTATTTGGTTTGGTGCTCTAATTGACATAAGGGATGTTGCCGTTAATGCTGATCAAGATCTATATATTCGCCTTGCAGCTTCAGAAAAAGGTAATTTTTTATCCATTATATTAGTTTTATTCATTTGTTGGTTCTCATTGAAAACATTAATATTTTGTGGATTAACTATATCTCGTCATTTCCTTGTGAAGCTGAAGTTAAAGATGGTGGGTGGAATAAGACAAAGATGATTGTTATAATAGCCCCCATTGTATTTTCTTTTGTGATGGTTATTATTTTCGTCTGCATTTACAAAAGGAGAAGAAAATATAGAGGTAAGCAATTAAAAGTTTCAAATTGATCATAATTGTCTTATGGGATATTGTTTGCAAATTATAAAATATGCACTATTTGCTATTTTTATTTGATAAATTTGTTTATGGGAGTGAAATATGGAAATATCTTTGTCAGAAGTAAATGATGTTGAGGGCTCAAAAATAGATATGGAAATTCCTTTCTATGACTATGTTGTGATAGCTACTGCTGTTAACAATTTCTCAATCAACAAGAAGCTTGGTCAAGGTGGTTTTGGACCTGTATATAAGGTAAACATACAATCAATTAATCAGTTAATTAAAATGATGAAAATCAAACAAGTAATTTTAATTAGTATAATTTTTAATTTATGGTATCATATAATATTGATAATCCTCGACTGTAAAATTATGGTAGGGTACATTAGCAGATGGACAAGAGATTGCTGTAAAGCGGCTTTCTAAAAGCTCTCACCAAGGAATGAAAGAATTTAAGAATGAAGTCATAGTTTGCTCTAAACTTCAACATCGGAATCTTGTTAAGGTTCTTGGTTGTTGCATCAAAGGAGAAGAGAAGATGCTTGTATATGAATACATGCCCAACAAGAGCCTAGATTCATGGATTTTTGGTTTGTGTGGTGTTCATGAATATTTATTATCAAATCTATCCATTTAATCTCTTTAATTAATGTATGTTAACAATGAGAGTATCATGACTTTTCAACTTCACAGGTTCCATCACTCAACGTAATATGCTTGATTGGTCCAAACGTTTCCAGATTATATGTGGAATGGCTCGCGGGCTTCTATATCTCCATCAAGATTCTAGATTAAAGATTATCCATAGAGATCTTAAGGCAAGCAATGTATTGTTAGACAATGAAATGAATCCAAAAATTTCAGATTTTGGTTTGGCAAGGATTTCTAGTGGAGGTCAAATTGAAGAAAATACAAATAAAGTGGTCGGTACATAGTAAGTATTCTACATTTTGCTGAATTTTAATTTATTCTTGTACATTATGAGATAATATACATAAAAACTCATTTATGAATTCTTAACTTTAGTGGATATATGGCCCCTGAATATGCCTATAATGGAATATTCTCTATCAAATCAGACGTTTTCAGCTTTGGAATAGTACTACTAGAAATAGTGAGTGGAATGAAAAGCAGCGGACTTACCTATCCAAACAGCAGTCTTAATCTTATAGGGCATGTGAGTACCTTAAAATCTAATTACGTCTTAGTTTTTTCAATCCTTATTGAACCTGAAGGCCATATATAAGGTCACATATGTATTGAAATTAAACGTTGTAGGTTTGGAGGTTGTGGAAGGAGAGCATGCCATTGAAATTGATTGATTCCTGTTTGGAAGACTCATTTATTGTGTCAGAAGCATTGCGCTGTATTCATATCAGTCTCCTTTGCGTGCAGCACCATCCTGATGATAGACCAAACATGGCCTCTGTGGTTATGATGTTAAGCAGTGAGAGTGATTTGTCTCAACCCAAAGAGCCTGCTTTCCTTTTAGAAAGGAGTCCATGTGGACGAGAATCTTCTCCAAACAATCATATAAGTTCTTCCATGAATGAAATGTCTTTTACCAAGTTAGATGCCAGATGAAGAGCCCTTATACTCTTATTTTCTTTTATTAAAAGTGTTTTTTTTTTGCATAAGTTATATAACTCTCAAGAAATAATATAAGGCTTTGATTTTCAATTAAGCATATCGTGTTATAGTTCCTTCATATGAAAAATAAATAAATATAAATAAATAGAAGTGTAGATTCTTTGTCTTACACACAAGGAAGCGGTTGATCTACATTACTACTAATTAATTATCCTTTCATTATACATTTTATGTCTATTACCTTTGGGATTGAGTTCAGGTGCTCATCACTAAATCTAGTCATTTAGATTAGATTCGGTTGTTCTAGATTTTTTTTTTTTTATTTTTAAAAAATTATTTTAATATGTATAGAATTTAAAATAAATATAATATATTAACAATCAATTTTCCAGATAATTTTTTATTTAAAAATTATCAATTGAAAATTTTAGATTTGAATTATTGAAACTATATGTGGACAATGTAGATTTCATCATGGTGATGACCACTAAAACAGGTTCTCGGTTATGTATAGTTGCAAATAAGAGGTCAGAATGAGATAAAGCAGCACAATATTACCATAGTTGTAGCGATGAATTGAAAGCATCTCGCCAACAACCATCTATTTAATTAATTCCATGTTATGACAAAGATTTTAATGCAGATCATTGTGGCAATTCACAGCATATATATTACACAAATACTGGAATTACAACGTTACAAATTAATAGAGCAATTACAAGGAAATGAACAAGAACAGAATTACACCAAGAAGAGAAGAGTCAGAAGAGAAGGATCAGAGGAAAGAGGAGGTCTCGAGAGAGAGGAAGAGAAGTTCTGTTAAAACATCCACACCCCTCACATAGTTGCCCATGACTATTATATACTCTCGTCTCCCTCTAACTCACATAGCTTCCACGTTTGTGTACAGTTTCTAGTGCTTCTTCTCAGTGTGGCCTCCTGTGTCGGGTACAAACTTGGAGTTGGGCCAGATATGGTAGGCTCGATTAGGCTCGTCCTACTGGTGTCAATGACAATACTCCCTTCTTCGATTGGAACCTTGTCCTCAAGGTTCAGGTCTAGGTATAAACGTAAAAGGTGGTCTCTGAATTCCCAAGTAGGTCTGTCGGTGCTATCCTATTGGATCAGAAATTGGCGTTCCCATACATCATCACGTTTAAGAAAATAGGAGGCAAGCATTGAAGCTGGTTGACACAGGAGTCCTTCCAGCATGGTTTGCAGCAGTAGCAGGAGATAGGTGCCACGGTGATCATCCCCATAGAATCATGTGAGTTGGGATACATGGAACACTGGATGGACTTTTGCATGATCTGGCAGTGGCGAGCTGATAAACCACTGACCCAATACGATTTAACACCTCAAACGGCCCAAAGTATTGTAGAGCAAGTTTTTGATATTTCCTCAGTTGTATGGAATGTTGGCGATTTGGTTGCAGGCGAACTAGGACCCAATCTCCTACCTGTAATGTAGTGTCCAAGCGCTTCTGGTCTGCATAGTACTTCATACACTGCTGTGCTTTTGTAATATGAGTTTTGACGACCTACAATAGTTCATCCCTATCTATCAGCTATTTATACACGTCGAACGGAGTATCTTCCAAGGAGGTATGGTGTAAAAGTGGGGGCGGGTTACGTCCGTAGACCACCTCAAATGGAGTGAAACCCGTTGAGGAATGGAAGCACGAATTATACCAGAACTCGGCCCATGATAAGTATGCAAGCCACTATCTTGGGTAGTCATGAGCATAGCGCTGGGCGTAGGTATATTTCAAGACATTTGTTGAGAGCCTCCGATTGCCCTTCAGATTGAGGATGGTATGCGATGCTGAAACACAGTTTGGTTCCCTGTAACTTCATGAGGTGGCGCCAAAATGCACTAGTGAAGGTTTCATCCCAATCAGACACAATGGTGCGTGGCACTCCATAAAGTTTGACTACTTGCTGTACAAATGCTTCAGCTACCATTTGATTGGAAAAGTATGCCGGTAATGGGATAAAGTATGCATACTTCGACAACTTGTCAATCACCACTATTATGGCTGAATTTCCTTTAACCACTGGAAGGCCAATAATAAAATCCATGGCTATGTCTTCCCAGATTTAGTCCAGAATCAGCAATGGTTGTAGCAGTTCTGCTGGGTGTAAGTGAGAGAGCTTGGCTTGTTGGCATACCATGCAAGCTTTGACGAACCCTTATATATCTTGACGCATCTTACGCCAGAAAAATAGTCACAATATTCTATGGAATGTGAGGAGAAAACTGGCGTGACCTCCGATAGGAGTTGAATAAAACTCAACCATGATGTGGTGGATCAAGTCGAGTTCATTGTGTGGTATAACAAGTCTGTCCTTCCAATAAAGATCATCTCCACGGACTGTATAATAAGGCATGGGTTCCGAGGAGTCAAAAACTGAAGTTTTGAGGGCTTGTATTGTTGGAAAGGTACGAACTCGAGTATAGAGTTGGTCTATGAAGGAGCCTTCAATGAATGATAGGGCCATGCAGTGTACACTCAATAACGCATCTACGGCTTGGTTTTGCTGTCCTGGTTTGTACTTAATGACAAAATCATAACCCAACAATTTATGGAGGCATTGTTCCTGTTCTGGAGTCTGCAATACCTGGTTGATGAGATGCTTCATGCTTGTATGGTCAGTCCGAATCACAAACCGATGACCAAGCAAATAGTAGCGAAATTTGATGACCACTTCAATTATAGCACAAAGCTCTTGAACGTATACCGATTGTGTCTGCCTCTTAGGTGATAATTTCTTTGAGAAGAAAGCGATTGGATGAGACTCTTGGCCAAAAAATGTGCCTCTACCAGTACCTGAGGCGTCAGTGTCGATGATGAACATTTTATTAAAGTTCAGAAGCGCCGATATAGGGGCTGCAATCAATTCCTATTTAAGGGCTTCAAAAGTTGCTTCTACCTCTGTGGACCAGTGGAAGGCGTCTTTTCTCAGCAAGTCGGTGAGTGGGCTTGCCAGCTGTGCATAATGTTGAATAAAAATTCGATAATACCCGCTTAGGCCTAAGAATCCTCTCAGCTGGCTAACTGTCTTGGGTATAGGACATTCTTGTACCGCTTTAACCTTTTCTTGATCCATTTCTACTCCCTGTTTTGAGATAACATGCCCTAATAGTAGTCAACTCAGGTCTTGCCAAAAGCACACTTGCTGAGTTTTACAAAGAGCTGGTGTTTTAAAAGTGTTTCTAGTACTACGGCCATGTGCTTAAGGTGTAACTCCCAGGTGCCATTGTATATAAGTATATCATCAAAAAAATCAGTACAAAATGATGAAGAAATGGCTTAAAAATGGAATTCATGATTTCTTGAAAGGTTGTCGGGGCATTTGTTATGCTGAATGGCATCACAAGCCACTCGTAGAGTCCCTGATGTGTTCGGAATGCCGTCTTTTCTCTGTCGACTTCTCACACCAATATCTGGTGATAGCCTCAACGAAGGTCTAGCTTAGAATAGAACATGGAACCGGGAAGATCATCTAAAAGTTCATCAACGGTGGGCATTGGAAAAGTGTCTTTAATGGTGATGGTATTTAATGCTCTATAATCAACATAGAAGCGCCATGTTCCATCTTTCTTTTTAACCAGTATCATAGGTGCTGAGAATGGACTAACACTGGGTTGAATTAGACCCTTTGTGAGTAGGTCAAACACAATCTTTTCGATCTCTTCCTTTTTACTAACCGGGTACTTGTATGGTTACACTTTTACTAGTCCTGCCCCTGGCATTAACTCAATATGGTGCTCTTATGCTCGGTGTGGTGGTAACTATTGCGGTACTGAGAACACATGACTGTATTGCGTCAATATATCCTGAAAGTCTGAAGGCATCTCTGTGGAAAACTTTGATGTTGTATCTAGTGTTTTGACAACATTAATCACATAACATTCCACCACTGTTGTAGTTTGTGTGAGTCACACCAGTTGATGGCATTGCTCCATGGGAGCAGATATGCCTTGGTATCCGGTGAGAGTAATGAACTCTCCATTTGCCAAAAACTTCACAGTGGAAGTGCTATAATTTGTTATATGTGGGCTCAGTGTCTCTAGCCATTCGGCACCAATCATTATATCCACTGAGGAGACAGGTAGAACGAACATTGATATGGGTATGATGTGGTCACAAATTTGAATGGGTACATTAATGACCCGCTCGTTACTGCTCAAGATATGGCCCGTACCTCCTAACACTTGGATTGTGGGTGCTTTTTCAACAGGTAGATTGAGATGTTTGACAATTCATGGGTGAATAAAATTGTTTGAACTGTCGCCATCCATGAGAATTTGCACCATCTCACTACAAAAAAAAGGTATTTTGTAGTGGTGCAATTGTAGCGGTTATATTAAACCGCTACAAATTATAGTATTTGTAGCGGTTTTTACCTAAACCGCTACAAATTTGTAGCGGCAAGGTTTTTTTGTAGCGGTTGGGTACACAAAACCGCTAGAAATTTGGCGCGAAATTCCCGCCAAAACTTGTAGTGGTGATTTTGTAGCGGTTAATGCACAGAAACCGCTACAATATTCCTGCCAGTTGGCGCGCCAACAGTGTAGCGGTTACAGCAATAGAACCGCTACAAAATACCAAAGGTCAGAAGTTTGTAATGGTTATGCCCTTATAACCGCTACAGAATTTCAAGGGTTTCGACATTTGTAGCGGTTCTGGGCAATAACCGCTACAGAATTTCAAACGTTGTTATCTTTTGTAGCGGTTATTGTAGAACCGCTACAAATTTAATTATTTGTAGCGGTTACAGTAGCGGTTATTTGAATAACCGCTACTAAAATCTAGCCTATTTAAGCCACCGCCTCCCTCATTTCTCCGTTTGCTCATTTTGTTTCCTGAGGTTTCTCTGAGTGATTTCTTCAAGATTTGAGCGTTCAGACGTCTATATAGGAGTTTTTGCTCAGTATAATATTTGCACTTGAGGTACGTATATAACACGTATTTTATTTATATTTGTATTTTTATTATATTTTTGCATAATAATGTGACTAATTTTTTTTTAATTTTTACAGTTGATATGGCTTCAGGACAGGATAAGGGGAAGGCCCATGAGGTCCCCAGACCAATTTTATGGGGTGACAGCAGACTGGCAGGGGGCAGAGGGAGGGGGCAGCGCGGAGGCAGGGCTACCGCGGCATCTCAGCCCATCCCCCCACAGGAGTCGGCTCTACCACAAGCACCGCAAACGATCCCACAGGCGACGACCGCACCAGAGGTGCCTGAGGTTGGGGGGCCAGATATTAGCGTTGAGGACTTCCTCAACGAGGAAGTGTTCGAGATCCTGATTGGGTTCAGGGAGATGGAGCAGTTCCTCGATGAGGAGGACGCTCGGGAGCAGAACAACCCACGAGGGTCGTCTTCGCGGTCCACTGGGTGTGAGGTGCAGGTCCAAGGTAAATTAATTTTTTAATTTAGTGAATTATTTATTTAAATTAGAAATGTTAACTTTGAATTACAATTTATCTAACGTGCGGTAAACTGTGCAGACGAGCAGGGGAACGTTTCGACGAGGAGGCTAGACATGGCCGGTGTGAACAGCTTGGACCGCAGCCTGCGAGTTATAGTGCCGTGGAATGAGGGCACTGACTAGCCTATCCATAATGGGGGTCACCTGCTCAACCGCTTCCTGAACAACCTGGGTGCGAATTAGATGCAGTTCCCCCTTCACTTCAAGACGTGGAGGCACGTTCCGAGGGGGCCGAAGGACCAGGCTTGGGAGGAGGTGGTTCGGGTAATTAAAATTATTTAATTAATATTTTTTGTAATTAATTCTATTTAATTAATATTTTTTAAATTATGTTTTTTGTAATTATTGATATTTAAATAATTTTTTTTCAGCTGCGGTTTGCCGTTCGGGCCAACCGGAAGAGGTACGCCCTCATGAAAATGGGTGACGCCTGGAGGAACAGGAGGAACCGTCTCTTCCACAAGGTGGACAAGGACGGGCAATGCCTCTGGAGCAGCTGATCGAGAGCGTCTCGCACTTGATTTAACCTTGTCGTAGGGGTTAATCAAAGAAAACTAAACTAAACTATACTATAGTAAAAGTGGTAATCTAGCCTAGGTCGAGTCTCTAAGGAGCTAGAAATCTTTAAATCTCAATTTTAAGAGCTCTAAACAAATTAGATGAACAAATTTGGCTTGCTGGTATCATTATCCTATTATCTATTATTTATGGATTTTTTTCAGAGTTAAGAAACGAAAATGACAGAAAACAGAGCAGTACGATTGTGGAGAAATCAAGTTCAAATGGTCTTCCCTAAGAACTTCACCTAGCCTTCATTGCCTATCAATTAATTTG
This sequence comes from Inga leiocalycina, assembly GCA_963242795.1. Lineage (NCBI taxonomy): Eukaryota > Viridiplantae > Streptophyta > Magnoliopsida > Fabales > Fabaceae > Inga > Inga leiocalycina. Next base: position 53,353,506 of record OY725329.1, read on the forward strand.
AGCTATTCCAAAGGCAAATATCATATCATGCTTCAGCAATGAATAAATTGCAGGATACTTAGAACTCTTAGATGAAAATTGAACAGTATTCATTGTAAATCATTCAACTCAGCTATAATTCTTAATTCCAACGAATCAAAGATTACAACTAAATTTACTCTAAATAAAGAGCATTAAACACCTAAGCATATCACAATCTATGAATCCTGATGCAACAAACATGAAAAAGCATAAGAGTAAGAAGTTTTAAATTCAGATTTACAGGTTCGAACAGATACAAGATTAATCTGAATCTAAGAAGAATGAATTGAATAACTCCCTGAGGCACAGCGGCTCTGGCATCGGCTCTTTTCTTAGGGAAGAAGAAGAATTTAGCTGCTCATTATGTTGCAGAAAGCTTCACTGATCAGAAAAATATCCTTCGGCCATGGCAAAATCTTCAAGAATAGCGTGGAGAAGAATCAGGGATGGAGAAGTCGAAGGGCATGAGATACCAAAGTCCAAGAGGTGTCGAGCCATGAGCTGTGTCCAGATGCTGAAATGATCGAGTCCCCTCTGCCTTTTTCCTACTCTCCAAAATAAAATTCTCTTTTTCCGTTCTTTTTCTTTTCGCTCTCCCCGTGTGTGTGCAAGTATATTTGGGAATCCAAAGTGAAATCCACCAGTAGATCATCCCCCACGTGTCCACATCAAAGGCATTAAGAAATAAAGTGTATCATAGCTGGGTCCAATTCTTCTCTTTAACTAATGTGTTCAGCCTTTTCCTTGTGGTCCCCACGTGATCACATGCATTCCATTTGACTCCCTTCAACCATTCGCATCTAACCCTTTTTCTCATGACTCAATTGCTTATTTCACCACTTTGTTCCTGCATATATTAGAAATATTCAGCAACATCAGATGTTCCCAAATTATCACAGATTGCATATTTTTAGCCTCCAAATATATCCTAAAAACAATAGAATCCTATAGAAAATGTAGTAATAAAATAGATCTATCAACGGCGTGCCGCCGAAAGACTGGGCGAGTTTCGTCCAGTTCAGGAGGAGCCCTGAGGCGCAAGTAATGTATTTATTAGATTTTTAATATATAATTTTGTAATTATTAAATATTAAATTATAATTTCAATTTAATTTGTATTTAATTTTAAATTATAATACATTTAATATTTTTTTTCCAGGAGCTTTCTTAGAGGAACACCGAGATTCGTGCGCAGCAGAAGATCCACCACACAGCAGGATCGAAGGCCTTTGCTGTGACCTATAGCGAGCTGGTAACTTTTCAAAATATCACTTACTTTTGCTGATTATTTCATAATACTAATTGAATTTTCTAATTGATTTAGGAGACGAAGGCACAGCAGGAGAACCGTTAGACGGACTATGGGGAGTTGTACGCCATCACACACAGACACCGTGACGGGACTGCGACCTCTCAGCAGGCAGAGGCGGCCATTGTAAGTAATTTTATTATTATAATTTTTATAAAACCAAGTTAATAGTGAAAAATACTAATTAGTAATTGTTTCATAAAATGGCAGGAGCGGATGCAGCAGTCGCAGGCTGAGCTGGGACAGACCCAGCCGGAGGAGTCACAGGGGTCAGTGGACTCGACGGCTCCTTTGAAGGCGGGTCTGGCTCAGGCTGAGCACCCTGGACGCGTGCGGCGGATGGGGATAGGCACCAGACCTAGCATGGTCTACGGTAGGAGCGCCGCCTCTGAGGCTGGCAGCTCTAGAGGGGTCAGATGTCCGAGGGACGAGTCTATTGACCAGCTGCGGTCAGACTTGAAGCAGCAGATGGCACAGCAGCAGCAGCAGATGCAGGTGCAGCATATGCAGCAGATGCAGCTGCACGCTGATTTGATCTACACTCAGCAGACGCAGTGGCGTGAAATCGCGAACAACATGCTCGAGCGGTCATGGAGTCGCATGTTCCCGGACGAGCAGCATCCAGAGGTTCCCCATGTCCCTCGCTACATTGTCCCGAGTACTACTACTCCTCCTCCTCCTCCTCCTGCTGATGACGATGGTGCAGTTCACTCTGCGCAGCGGCCCGACCCAGCAGCACCTGAGGGAGCCCCACCTGAGGGAGCACCAGATGATCAGCCCTCAGCTACTTAGTTTAGGATATTTTTTGTTGTTGAAACATTTGTAAATATATATATATATATGAGTTTGTATTTCAGAACTTTCTTATTGTGTTTAATATAATTATATTTATATTATTAGATCGTGTTGTTGAATTTATAAATTAATTGCAATAATATTATTTATATTTCTAAATTTAAAAAAAATAAAGCATATATATTTGTAGCGGTTTTAAGTTAAAACCGCTACAAATATATATATTTGTAGCGGTTCTTAAATAAAAACCGCTACAAGCGGTTTCTCTTGTGAAACCGCTACAACTATATATGTTAGTAGCGATTTTACAATAATAACCGCTACAAATACTCATCATTTGAATTTTGAAATTTGCCGCCTTTGTGCACATTTGTAGCGGTTATGTTATGTATAACCACTACAAATACTCAACAAGTAAATTTTGAATTTCCCACCAATGTGTAACGGCTTGAATATTAGTAGCGGTTTTATATATATAACCGCTACTAATATTTTATAACTGTAGCAGTTGGTGTAGCGGTTTAAGAACCGCTACAAAATTATAAACGTTGGAATTTCAGAATATAAGGTTCTTGGCATTCGTCATTATCTTCTCACTCATCTTCTTCTCTATAATTTCTTCTCTCTCACTGGTTGGAATGTGCATACTGGGTCGGTGTGTCCATCTTGCAATTTTGACTCTGACGCATTGCGCCTTCCCCACAGCCGAAAGTGGTGCTTTATGGGGCATCGGAGGTTTCTCGATGGAACGCATAAGTTCAGATTGCAACGGAATCGCTTCAATGGGAAACCAGAGAAAAGAGGACCACCTCAGACTTTGTCCGGTACAGATATCTTACAACAGCTTGAGCATGTTGACTTCGAGTTTGGAAAAAGCGACGATTCAGCACAAACTCGCCAAAAGATGAGCAGGACTTCAGCGCCTCAGCAGTGGAAGAAGATAAGTATTTTCTTCACGTTTCCATATTGGAGATCTAATTTACTTCGCCACAATCTTGATGTAATGCACATTGAAAAGAATGTTTGCGACAATGTGCTGGACCAGTACAATATCGTTGGATGTATCCGGTTGAGAGGTACTCATTTTAAATATGTGCTTTAATTTATTGTCCGTATTTAATGTTTGCTAGTCGTCCTTTTCATCATTTTATATCAATTTTCTCTTCTGTACTTCGTAGGTTCGTTGGGAAATTAAAATTTTACGTGAGGAATAAGGCGTGGCCAGAAGGTTCTATAGCTGAAGGCTATATAGGGGATGAGGTGCTATATTTTTGCTCAAGGTACTTTGATAATCTTGAGACGGCTTTCAACCACCCGCCTCGTGTTGACGATTGTCTTGAACCTGCGCCGACATCAGGAGAATTTATCCCTCGTGTTGGTAAACCAGTTGGAGCAACTGAGAACTTCAAACTAACGGCAATTGAGAAGTTCCAAGCACATAGACATGTCTTAATTAATTGCACTCAAGTTAACCTTTCATACGGTAAGAATTGTACACTCACATGTTATTTGATCTATATCTTTCGTAACATTTCTCACTTTCAGTTCACTAACGCCTTTCCATTATTAATTGCAGGGAATTCAGAAGTCATGTTAAGCGTCAACTCAAGCTCCGTACACAGACATCCTCGGAAGTTGATAGGAGGGTCCACAGAGAATTCCCGAGCTGGTTTGCGCGCAGAATACTAAATGACCACAACCCACACTCACCAGATTTCAGAGCTCTCGCAATCGGCCCTCTTGATCATGCAAAACGATTTACAGCATACAATGTCAATGGTTTTAAGTTTTGCACGGTTTCACGGGATCAAGGATTGCAAACACAGAATTCAGGTGTTTATGGCACATTTGGGACAAGGAGTTATGCGAGCAGCAGTGACACCAACATGCAGTTCGGAGGCGTCCCTTACTATGGCAAGCTTCTTGATGTGGTCGAGCTTAATTATCAAGGCCATTTCACCGTGACGCTGTTCAAGTGTTTGTGGGAAAATGCCACTACTTCTCGGGGACTGACAATTGACGACCTAGGGATCACATCAGTCAATTTCTCACGACCGATTCATATTGGTATTGAAAGGGGCAAGCTTCACCCAAGAGGGGGGTGAATTGGGTGATGTTATAAATTTTTCGTTTGAGATGATAATATGTAAATAGAGTAGAGTAGAGAAGATTTAAACACAGAGATTTATACTGGTTCGGCTTAACAACAATGCCTACGTCCAGTCCTCAGAGATCAAGACCTACTGAGCTTTTCACTATACTTCCAAGATTCAATGGGCTCTTAGAACGCCACAAAACAACAATCGTCCTTGAATGGACTATGAGCAGAAATATTCTCTCAACAAGAAACTTCTCTCCCCCTTACGACAAGTCTTATGTGCAGAGAAACAACCTATGAACCTTCTCACTTGCTTATGTTTACAAGACTCATGAGTGGAAGATAATATAAGGAATTCTCTCAACTGCTTCTCTCGTAAGGAATAACTACCCTCTCAAGGTCCCAATACCTTGAGATCACATAAACACAGAATTTTGAGTTTGTATGAGGACTCTCTTATAGAGCAAATGAATAAACACTGAAGATCAAAGTGTATACAGAGAAAACAGATGAATAGCAGAGAATTGGTATAAGCTTGTGAATTCTTGTGCTTCGTTTTTTTTTTTTGATTATCCTTGAATCTCTGTATATATAGTTGCTTCAGTTTTTGCCCGTTTGAGAAATCATCATTGGAGGAGCTGGACATTTGCAACTGTAGAAGAACACGCGCATGTTTGAATAATCTGAATGTGGTTGGTGCGAACGTGTCTGTAATTATGCTGTCTGCCAATGTTTGACTTTTCTCTATAACAACAAATTTGAAAAGTTCATCTTCCTGTATTATACTTTTAAAATAATCAAAACAATGTTAGATAAGAATAATAAGTAATGATGATATGAATTAATAACAATAAACCATATTCGTAATGAACGTTATGAGACTTATCATATTCTGTGGTCAACAGGGCATCACTTCGAGCATGAAAGGCTCACCTCGAGTGATCTCCTATTTTTCTTCATATACCTCTGTTATCGGGTTGTGCTTGCATGGAATATCAGAGAGAAAAGATCTTCACTCGCGAGTGAAGAGAGGTCTCACTCGAGCACAATATCTCTGCTCGAGTGATCTTGGCATTTTACACTGGGAGTGTCTTCTTGGGTTATCACTCGCATACCATTTTGACAAGAGTGAGAATTTGCACTCGCGGGTGATATGGACCCTCACTCGAGCACACTTACCTCTGCTCGAGTGAGAAGCATATTCTTAGGGAATATGCTCTCTAAACCATCACTCGCATCAGAATTTCAGAGGGATAGAATTTTCACTCGCGAGTGATTTTGGCCCTCACTCGAGCACACTTACCTCTGCTCGAGTGAGAAGCATATTCTCAGGGAATATGCTCTCTTGAACAGGCACTCGCAACTGATCTTGAGAGGGATGGAAATATTACTCGCAAGCATGGACGTGTCACTCCAAGCATGGATGGGTGTGCTCGAGCACACTTGCACATTTCTGAAATTCAAGACTCTCGGCCAAGTGCTCGCGTCTCTTGCTCGAGTGAATATAGGAAGCATGCCATCACTTTTGCTCTCGGCCAAGTACTCGCAGTGCCTTTCTCGAGTGAAAGATGGAAGCATGCCATCACTTTTGCTCTCGGCCAAGTACTCGCAGTGCCTTTCTCGAGTGAAAGATGGAAGCATGCTATAACTTGCTCTCGGGCAAGCACTCGCATGCCTCTTCTCGAGTGAATGGAGGAAGCATCCCATTACTTGCTCTCGGCCAAGCACTCGCATGCCCTCACTCGCATACGTGCTCGAGTGAGAATGACTTCTCTGCTCGAGTGTATACTTGTGCTTCGAGTGATCCATTGAATACAAAGGGAGAAAGCCTCTCGGGTACTCACTTCCTGGCTTTCTCTCACACCTGCTCGAGTACAGAAGAGATTTGTGCTCGAGTGCAGATTCATGCTCGAGCACTCAAGTGCATTTTCACAGCAGATATCAGCAAACTCAAAACATGCATTTGGTAACTTGGAATCTTTTCTAAATCTTCTGAAAGCATATCTTACACACAATTGAATTATTGTTATCATCAAAACTTGGGATCTAACATTCTCCCCCTTTTTGATGATGACAAAACTCTTTGTGATGAAGATTTATTAGAAATTGATTGTGATTGAAAATTTTTGAAATTTCTTCAATGTTTCCAAATACATATCAAGTTTAAGTTTCAAATTCAATTTTTCCTGCAATGGTTCCTCTGGACACTTTAACAGCCAAGGTAAGTATAGTAAACTTAATAACTTGAAACATTATTGAAAGAAAAACTTGAACAACATTTCATAACATAATAACTTGAAACCCAAAATGACATACATTTCAATTCCTATCCATTACAGAAATCTACCCATACACCCATATACACCCTACAGCTCAGAAAACATCACACATCCTTCTCCCCCGTTTTGTCAACATCAGGAGGGGGTTCTGGAGGTGGAACAAAAGATATCATTGCAGAGAGAGGGTCAATGGGCTGGTCAGGAGATGGTGGTTGAGGGACAAATGTAACATCTACATTAGACTCAGGATCAGTGAAAAGCACATGAGTCTGTGGATGAGGGGGTGAGGTATGAGTGGTCTCAGGAGGCACCCCGGAAGATGAGGAGGGAAAATGTGAATGCAAGAAGGTCTCCATATTAGTGATCCTCTGTGACATCTCATCTTGTGTTTTGAACATCAGTTCAAAATTAAGATTGGCCTGGTCTACCAATTTAATGACTTGTGTTTCCATCTTCTCCACAAGCTTCTCATACTCAGTCACTAACTCCTTCTTCAAACTTGATACAGCTTGATTAATTACCTCAGACAGATGATTGGACAGAGAGGCATTGAGAAATGAAGGAGGGGGAATAGGGCCTTGTGCAGATGATTGTGCCTCATCTCCTCTAGATGGAGTGGCTTCCCTCTTTGATGTGGCTTTGGTCCGACTCACTGGAAGATTGATACCCATGTGAGTTAATTGAGTCTTTCCAAACCTTGAGATGAGAACCCTTTCTTTTCCTTCCAAATACCAGATTTTGTTTTTCATCAAAATAAAGGAAACTAGTTGAGGGTAAGGTATGGTTGTGGATCTTGTTGAAGAAAAACGAAACCTTCTCATCTCACTAAAAATGATCTCCCCTACATTTCTTTGTTGCCCAGCAACCAATGAAGCCAATAGATAGTAATCCCTTTGTGCAAAGTGAGTAAAGTTTCTGGATTTATTAACTATGCTCCGGGAATAAATGTAATGAAGGACTCTGTGTTTATCAGGCATATCAATAGGTTTGAAAGTGAGGGGGCCAATTGGATCTTTTGGTCTCAAAATGTTAAAGGTTTCATTGACAGAAAATGAAGGTGGGTCAGTAGGAGGTGCCACATAACCAAGTAAATCATTTATGATTTTGGCAGAAATCATAATGAATTTCCCTCTAATGGTTGTAGACACAGCTTCTTCAATCAAATCCCCGGATCTAGACATGATATTATGAGTTTTCATGTTGGAATAAAATGTCTTTACAACAGTGGGGGAATATGGCAAATGAATTTCTAACCAAGGAGCATAGTATTGAAGATAAGGGTATAAGTCCAAATGACAATTCTCTTTCAGATAATCCAAATCAACATATACTACAGGGCAGAAATGTCTTTGCTTAAATTCATCATCATATACCTTCTGTGGTAAAGCCTTAAGCTCTGTCACATTGAATCCCTCAGGAGGACTAGTGAGTTGGTCATCCACTGGTGCTTGAGAGGCAGAAGGTGCTCCTGAAGCAGAAGCACTTGGGTGCTTAACTTGATGTGAACTTGAGACACCAGCCTGAGATGTGATCTTCCCAACTATCTTGTCCAATTTGGATTTTTCTATTGCTTCCCTGAGTTGATTACTGAGAATATCCCCAGAAGAAGAGGATGATTGGGATTGCTCTAAATCCTTCTTCTTTCCCTTTCCTTGTACCTCTTTGGATTGAGACCGAGTGATTATGGGTTCCTTGAAGACCACACCTTTTGATTTCTTTGGAGGTGGTTGGTCTTTCTTGGAAACTTGAGGCTTTGGGTGATGTTTCTTAGCAGGGGTTCTCTTTTTGGTCTTAGGCTTTGGAGGCGGTGAAGGTGAGGGAGAGTTTTTGGGAGATGGAGGAGTAAGTTCAGGGGTTGCAGATTCACTGGCAGCAGAGTGAGTGGAAGAAGGAGAATGAGATTTTTGAGGAACAGAAGGTAACTTTGTTCTTGCCATTTGAAAAATGGAAGAGAAACAAGAAATCTTGTTTTTGAAAAAAAATATAGACACACGAAGAGGAAATTAGGGCACAAGTGAAGAATGCAGAAAACAAGAATCACCTCTTATAGAAGATTGAGAGGTTGTAACATCGATTTGAAGCAGAAGGATGTGATTAAATGATGAGAGAGCGGTTGAAGATGAAAGGTTGTGACTTTCGAGTGAGAGAGCACTTCGAGTGAGAGGAGGAAGTGCGACGTTCTGAGCTCCCCAGTAATTGATATAAGTGACAGTGCTCGAGCATGATCCCTAGTGCTCGAGTGATGTTCATACTGTGCTTGCGAGTGTTCTATCTGTGCTCGAGTGATGTTCTGGAAAAATAAAGAAACAAGTAGAACGTACCTGGATTGTTGATTCCCTGACATATTTTTGCACCTTTGTACTCAAATCCTCCAAGATCATTTGAGTAACCATGAGTTTGATCATTTTTGCAAATAAATTCTTCTTCCTCACTCGAGTAGGCATTCCTCACTTCAAGCATGTTCATACCATGCTTCGAGTGAAAATTCCTCACTCGCGAGTGAGCTCAATTTTCACTGTAGTTTATGATATATTCCCTTGGTATTAATAACTCCTCTGTTAACCTCTGTTTTCCATGTTAGGAAGCAGAGTATCAAAAATAGTGCTGTGCTCGAGCAGAGCTTTTTGTGCTTCGAGTGACACAGCTCCTCACTCGAGCAGCACCTCCTGTGCTTCGAGTGAGACTCCTGCAAAAACAAATTTTGGCCACTCCGATGCCAAAGTTAATATGGTTATCATCAAAACAAACATTTAATTAAGCTTTTCAACAAGGAATCTTACAACTCATTGGGATTAACCATTCCCAATTCTCTTCGAATATAGAGAAATTGCTCTTTTGCAATTGGTTTTGTGAAAATATCCGCAAGTTGAAGATGAGTTGGTATGAATTCCACTTTGACATCTTTCTTTTGAACATGATCTCGAATGAAATGATGTCGAATGTCTATATGCTTGGTTCTTGAATGTTGTACAGGATTCTTTGCCAAGCTTATCGTGCTAGTATTATCACAATAGATTGGGATTTCTTTTAAATAAATTCCCAAATCTTGAAGTTGTTGTTTTAACCACAGCACTTGAGAACAACAACTTGCCACAGCTATATATTCAGCTTCAGTCGAAGATAATGAGACTGTGTTCTGCTTCTTGCTGAACCATGACACTAGAGAACCTCCGAGAAATTGACATTGTCCACTAGTACTCTTTCTGTCAGTTTTATATCCACCGTGATCTGAATCTGAATAAGCCATTAAGTACTCGTTCCCTCTCTTTGGATACCAAAGTCCAAGCTCTGAAGTATCTCCTAGATATTTGAAAATTCTTTTTACTGTCTCTGCATGAGATACTTTAGGATTGGATTGATACCTTGCACACATTCCTACGCTGAACTGAATATCTGGCCTGCTTGCTGTAAGATAGAGTAATGAACCAATCATTCCTCTATACTTTGTGATGTTGAAGCTAGGTCCCTTTACATCAGCATCCAGCAATGTTGTAGAACTCATTGGAGTATCAGCTCCATTAGCATTATCTAGTCCATATTTCTTTAACAACTCTTTCAAATATTTTGTCTGAGATATAAATATTCCATTCTTCTTTTGTTTGATCTGAAGTCCAAGGAAGAAGTTCAATTCTCCCATCATAGACATTTCAAATTCTCCCTGCATAATCTTAGAGAAATCTTGACACATAGATTCGTTAGTGGCACCGAAAATAATATCATCAACATAAATTTGAACTATTAGAATATCATTTTTGTTATGTTTGATGAATAAAGTTGTATCAACTTTCCCTCTGACAAAACCTTGATCAAGAAGAAATTTGCTTAGTCTTTCATACCAAGCTCTGGGTGCTTGTTTCAAACCATATAATGCTTTCTTAAGTTTGAAGACATAATCAGGTTTTGTTTCATCTTCAAAACCAGGAGGTTGTTCGACATAAACTTCCTCCATAATATAACCATTTAGAAAAGCGCTTTTTACATCCATTTGATAAAGTTTAAAACTTTTGATGCAAGCAAAGGCTAAGAGTACTCGTATTGCTTCCAATCTTGCTACTGGAGCATATGTTTCCTCATAATCAATACCTTCTTCTTGATTATAGCCTTTGGCAACCAATCTTGCTTTATTTCTCACAATGATTGCAGATTCATCAAGTTTGTTTTTGAAAACCCATTTGGTCCCTATAACCGTATGGTCTTTAGGTCGAGGAACCAAATCCCAAACTTGATTTCTTTGAAATTGATTTAGTTCTTCTTGCATAGCAATCACCCAATCATTGTCAGATAAAGCTTCATCTATATTAGAAGGTTCAATCTCAGAAATAAAAGCAGAAAATGTTACCTCATTGAGGATTCTATTTCTGGTTTTGACACCTTCATGAATATCTCCTATAACTTGATCAATTGGATGATCCTTCATATGTCTCCATGCTTTAGGTTGATCATGATCATCAACATCTTCTAAATTTTGAAAATCATTTGTTTCAAAATCATCCTGCTTTGAAATAGATTTGTTTTTCTTGATTGAATCCATTTCTTCTTCATCATTAAGTTTTGTCTGAGATTCAATTTCATCAAACACAACATGAATAGATTCTTCAATAGTACATGTTCTTTTATTGAAAACTCTATAAGCTTTACTTCTATTAGAATATCCTAGAAAAATACCTTCATCAGACTTTGAATCAAATTTTCCTAAATTTTCCTTACCATTGTTGTGAATGAAACACTTACACCCGAAGATATGAAGATGAGCAATATTTGGCTTTCTTCCTTTGTAGAGTTCATATGGTGTCTTTCCAAGAGATTTGCGAATATATGCTCTGTTTGAGATATAGCATGCAGTACTCATTGCATCTGCCCAGAACACTTGTGACATTTCTTTTTCATTAAGTAAAGCTCTTGCCATTTCTGTAAGCACTCTGTTCTTCCTTTCCACTACTCCATTTTGTTGAGGTGTTCTAGGAGCTGAGAAGTTGTGATCTATCCCCTCGTTGTTGCAGTACTCTTCAAACAATTGGTTATCAAATTCTCCTCCATGATCTGTTCTAATAGAGACAATAGAAATACCTTTCTCATTTTGAACCTTTTTGGCAAACATAATAAATTCAGCAAAAGTTTCATCTTTTGAGGCAATGAATATAGTCCAAGCAAATCTTGTAAAATCATCTACAATTACTAACGTATATAAATTTCCTCCAAAACTTTTTACTCTTGCAGGTCCTACCAAATCCATATGAAGTAATTGTAAAGGTTTTGAAGTAGAAATTTCATATTTTGTTTTAAAAGAAGATTTAGTTTGTTTGCCTTTTTGACATGCATCACAAATCATGTTATCTTTGAATTTAAGTTTGGGAAGGCCAACAACTAAATCTTTTCTGATCAATTTGTCAAGTTGATTCATATTGACATGAGCCAAACGCTTATGCCATAACCAACTTTCCTCTGATCGACTAAGAAAACAGTTTTCAGAAGAGTTTGAATTTAAATCAATTGTATAACAATTACCGTCCCTTTGAGCTCGGATTTTTGCCTTGATAGTTTCTTTGTTTAGAAGTAGATCTTTCTTACTTACTATCAAGCATTCTTTTGAATCGAAAATCACCCAGTTATCTTTGTCAGTGCTTTGGCTTACGCTTAAGAGATTGTGGCATAAACCTTCAACATAATATACTCCGTTGATTTGAAAGCCATCTGTTCTTCCCACTTCTCCAATTCCAGCAATACGTCCGGATTGATTTCCTCCAAAAGTCACCTTTCCTCCTTCTCTAGGTTCAAACATGGTGAACTTATTTTTGTCACCAGTCATGTGTCTCGAACATCCACTATCAATATACCATTTGTTCGCTCGAGATGCTTTGAGACATACCTAGAATAAGATGATCAAGTTTTAGGTACCCACACTTTCTTGGGTCCTTTGTGGTTAGTATTTGGAATATGTGTCCCTTTCGGAACCCATTTATATGTTCCACCGACCTTTCCCTTTTTGAAATAACACGATGAAGTATAATGTCCTTTTCTATTACAAAAATTGCATGATACAAATGGATTTGATATATGCACAGAATTCCTGAAATAATTAAGATAGTTTCTACTATTCTTCTTATTCTTATCATGCACAGCATTATATCCAATTCCAGTTTTATCAAAAGAAACTTTCTGAGAGCTTAAGATAACCTTGAGAGTTTCACTTCCTTTAGTAAATTTTTCAACAATCTTTGTTAAGTCCTCTATTTTCTTATCTTTCTCTTTACACATTTCATATGATGATATGACATTACTTTCTAATTCTTTTACTTTCTTCTTATAACTAACCATTTCTTTAGCAACTTTAATGAACTCTGTATGCAATGCATTATATTCAGATAATAATTCATTATAAGAGGGTTCAGAGTCACTTACCTCAGAGTCTGATTCTTCTTCCTTAGCTACCAAGCATAGATTGGCTACTTCGTCATTGTCATTTTCTTCGTCTGACGAACTATCACCCCAAATAGATGATATATATGCTTTCTTTTTCTGTTTCTTTTTGTCTTTGTTTTTGAAGCATTCAGATTTGATGTGTCCTGGTTTTCCACATTCATAGCATACTATTTGGTGTTCCTTGTTTTCTTTCTTGCTTGGTCCACCTTGATAATTCTTGAAATTCCTTTGTCCTCTTCTGTAGAATTTCTTGAACTTTCTCACGATCATTCCCATTTCATCATCACTAGGAACATTTTCATTTTCGGAAGTTCCTTCTTCTTCTTGAATAACTTTAAATGCAACTCCCTTTTTCTTTTTATCATCGAATTCTTCAAGTTCCTTTTTGAATTTCAACTTACCTTCATATTCAGAAAGACTTCCAAAGAGAGCAGCTACGGATCTCATAGACTCTCCTTTGGCTTCTTCGATGGCTGTCACCTTTGCTTCCCATTCTTTCGTAAGAATATTAAGAATCTTTCTTACCTGGGAATTTTGATCAAACGACTTTCCAAGAGCAGATAATTGATTAACAAGATGAGTATACCTTAGTTCAAATTCTGATATACTCTCTCCAGATTTCATACGAAATAAATCATACTCTGTAATTAAAGTATTGATCCTATTCTCTTTGATTCCAGATGTACCTTCGTGAGCAATTTCAAGGGCATCCCACATATCTTTGGCAGTAGGTAGAGTACATATACGAAAATATTCTTTTTGACTAAGAGCACTCTGTATCATTAAAATGGCTTTGCTATTTAACGTTACTAACCTCTTGTCATTTTCGTCAAACTCATCTGGAGTCTTTTTGACTGCTCTATCTTCGATTTTCTTCACTGGAACATAGTCACCATCTTGTATAACATTCCATAACCCATACTCGTTGGCCATCACGAACACTCTGAATTTGGCTTTCCAGAACGAAAAATGTTCTCCAGCAAATCCAGGAGGTCTAGTGATTGAAGCACCATCTGGAAGGATATTTTCACCCATTGTTGCCATTGATAGGATCCTTCTCAAGCTGTTAGGCTCTTCGGAGAAGACGAGGCTCTGATACCAAATGAAAGGGGCAAGCTTCACCCAAGAGGGGGGTGAATTGGGTGATGTTATAAATTTTTCGTTTGAGATGATAATATGTAAATAGAGTAGAGTAGAGAAGATTTAAACACAGAGATTTATACTGGTTCGGCTTAACAACAATGCCTACGTCCAGTCCTCAGAGATCAAGACCTACTGAGCTTTTCACTATACTTCCAAGATTCAATGGGCTCTTAGAACGCCACAAAACAACAATCGTCCTTGAATGGACTATGAGCAGAAATATTCTCTCAACAAGAAACTTCTCTCCCCCTTACGACAAGTCTTATGTGCAGAGAAACAACCTATGAACCTTCTCACTTGCTTATGTTTACAAGACTCATGAGTGGAAGATAATATAAGGAATTCTCTCAACTGCTTCTCTCGTAAGGAATAACTACCCTCTCAAGGTCCCAATACCTTGAGATCACATAAACACAGAATTTTGAGTTTGTATGAGGACTCTCTTATAGAGCAAATGAATAAACACTGAAGATCAAAGTGTATACAGAGAAAACAGATGAATAGCAGAGAATTGGTATAAGCTTGTGAATTCTTGTGCTTCGTTTTTTTTTTTTGATTATCCTTGAATCTCTGTATATATAGTTGCTTCAGTTTTTGCCCGTTTGAGAAATCATCATTGGAGGAGCTGGACATTTGCAACTGTAGAAGAACACGCGCATGTTTGAATAATCTGAATGTGGTTGGTGCGAACGTGTCTGTAATTATGCTGTCTGCCAATGTTTGACTTTTCTCTATAACAACAAATTTGAAAAGTTCATCTTCCTGTATTATACTTTTAAAATAATCAAAACAATGTTAGATAAGAATAATAAGTAATGATGATATGAATTAATAACAATAAACCATATTCGTAATGAACGTTATGAGACTTATCATATTCTGTGGTCAACAGGGCATCACTTCGAGCATGAAAGGCTCACCTCGAGTGATCTCCTATTTTTCTTCATATACCTCTGTTATCGGGTTGTGCTTGCATGGAATATCAGAGAGAAAAGATCTTCACTCGCGAGTGAAGAGAGGTCTCACTCGAGCACAATATCTCTGCTCGAGTGATCTTGGCATTTTACACTGGGAGTGTCTTCTTGGGTTATCACTCGCATACCATTTTGACAAGAGTGAGAATTTGCACTCGCGGGTGATATGGACCCTCACTCGAGCACACTTACCTCTGCTCGAGTGAGAAGCATATTCTTAGGGAATATGCTCTCTAAACCATCACTCGCATCAGAATTTCAGAGGGATAGAATTTTCACTCGCGAGTGATTTTGGCCCTCACTCGAGCACACTTACCTCTGCTCGAGTGAGAAGCATATTCTCAGGGAATATGCTCTCTTGAACAGGCACTCGCAACTGATCTTGAGAGGGATGGAAATATTACTCGCAAGCATGGACGTGTCACTCCAAGCATGGATGGGTGTGCTCGAGCACACTTGCACATTTCTGAAATTCAAGACTCTCGGCCAAGTGCTCGCGTCTCTTGCTCGAGTGAATATAGGAAGCATGCCATCACTTTTGCTCTCGGCCAAGTACTCGCAGTGCCTTTCTCGAGTGAAAGATGGAAGCATGCCATCACTTTTGCTCTCGGCCAAGTACTCGCAGTGCCTTTCTCGAGTGAAAGATGGAAGCATGCTATAACTTGCTCTCGGGCAAGCACTCGCATGCCTCTTCTCGAGTGAATGGAGGAAGCATCCCATTACTTGCTCTCGGCCAAGCACTCGCATGCCCTCACTCGCATACGTGCTCGAGTGAGAATGACTTCTCTGCTCGAGTGTATACTTGTGCTTCGAGTGATCCATTGAATACAAAGGGAGAAAGCCTCTCGGGTACTCACTTCCTGGCTTTCTCTCACACCTGCTCGAGTACAGAAGAGATTTGTGCTCGAGTGCAGATTCATGCTCGAGCACTCAAGTGCATTTTCACAGCAGATATCAGCAAACTCAAAACATGCATTTGGTAACTTGGAATCTTTTCTAAATCTTCTGAAAGCATATCTTACACACAATTGAATTATTGTTATCATCAAAACTTGGGATCTAACAGGTATTTCTCAAGATGATAAGCCGTATATTCTAGCTTCAGAGGCACATCAGGTTTATTATGTCGAGGACGAGAGGCATAGGGATTGGCACATGGTCGTTCATTTAAAGCCAAGAGACCTTTACGACATAGGTGAAGGCGATAACATCGCCTACGAGAGTGAGCCATTTCAACCAGCTGATTTTGAAAACTACTTCCCTGAAGGCGATGACAATTTACCTCTACTGCGATGAGTTTTTTTAAGTCCACGTCATTTGAATTAAATTTTTTAAATTTAATAATACATCAATAACAATAATTTTTCTACAAAATTTCTGTAGGGATGGCGACGATGAGTGATCAAATTCAAATTATGCTTTTGTCTTTACAAATAATGCAAAAAAAATTTTAAAAAAAATTAAAATAATATTTGTAGCTGTTATTAAACCACTACAAATAAAAAATTAACCACTACAAAATGGATACATTAACCGCTACAAATAGCACTATGAATATTAAACCGCTACAAAAATATAAATAACCGCTACTAACTAATAACCGCTACATTAACCGCTATAAATAGTACGTGGATCCCTATAAATACCCTTACCACAACTCATTTCAAACACTCCCCAATTTCTTTTCACCTTACCTTTCTTTCATTTTCTCTCATTTACAACTTCTTTCGTATGAGTAGAGGAGCTGAATAATACGATCAAATATGGTAACAAGATTTTTAATTTTTTTTAGAATACTTCTTTCCTTTCTATAAAATTTATTCTAACCATTTTTTTTCTAGATATATGATAACTGTATCTCATTTTCATCTATTTTTCATACACAATTACATTATATTAGATAACATAATAATTCCTTATTACCTACCTATCCTTAATAATATTATTAATATAAATGTTATACTAATCCAATTCAATTACATTTTTCCTTTTTATTTATTAATAAGTTAAACTATTGAATAATAAGCTAATTGAAATAGATAAAATAATAACAAAATAAACTATTTAATTTAATATTGAAAAAACAGAAAAAAATAATTGTATTTTTTTTTAAAATTTTTTAAATATTTGTAGCGGTTATTAAACCGCTACTAAATAACGCGCCTTTTTACAACTCAATTTAAATTTTTTGGCGCTAATTTTGAATTTCATGAAATTAGTAGCGGTTTGTTAACCGCTACAAAATAAAAAAATGTCATTTTTTTTCGCCAACAAATTTTCAATTTTTTATATTTGTAGCGGTTCTATAACCGCTACAAAAAAAAATTCTTTTTTTTTAGCTCTCAAAATTTCAATTTTTTATATTTGTAGCGGTTATAGAACCACTACAAATATTTCTGAAAAAAATTTCGTCTATGTGGGTGTTGTAGCGGTTAAGTTGAACCGCTACAAAGGATGTAGCGGTTATTTTTGATTGAGTAGCGGTTTTATATAACCGCTACAAAACTGCTTGCAACGTACGATTTAGTAGCAGTTCGAGTAACCGCTACTAACCTTGTTTGTAGCGGTTATAACCGTTACTAATACCCATTTTTAGCCGCTACTAAATCACGTTTTTTTTGTAGTGTCTGTACCATAAATTGAGCTTGAAAACCGGATAGTGGCAGCACCCTGAGCCCCTTGCAAAGCATGCACTGATAAATGGTGTAACGTAGTTTTAGTTTCTGTCTGTACGGTGTCCCCCACGTCCTTAGTTACATCTTCCTCACATTGCATTAACATTAAATGCTTGTTGGGGCAACGGTGGGAAAGCGAGGACTTTGCATCACAAGTGTAACATAGCCTTTTTTCTCTACGTATTTGCATTTTTATTGGTGTCATTCTCTTAACATTGGGCGTCGGTAATAATGGGGCTAGATTGGTTTGCCCTCCACTAGTTACAAATGATGCAGCATTAGGCCCAGACGGCACTTATGGAAAAATCGCCTTACTCGAAGATCGAGTAATAACAGCGGTATATGGTTTCGGTTTGATCTTCGTGGAGAGACCGGTGGTGTTAGTACTAGCACCGTTGAATAAACAAGCTAAGGACATGGCACTCAATAGTATCATGGGGTTGGGACACGTATCACTAGTACAAAAAAGGGTTTTTAGATCGGAACATTTAAACCGGTTATATGGGATAAGGTTTTAAAAATATGACCGGTGGCATTTTTGTAATTATGATGAAATATTAAGACCGGTTACATTTAAAACCGGTCTTAAAAATAATTTTAAAACCGGTTGTAATAAAAACTAGTTTTAAAATATATACAATTAAAAAAATAAATACATGTAATATATTTTCTAGACCGGTTCTAAATATAACCGGTCTAAAAAATGTTATTTGAATTAAAGACAATTAAAAAAGTGAAATTGTTATTATTTTTAAGATCGGGTGTACATAAAAACCGGTCTTAAATATTAAAAATTTAAGACCGGTTATGATTTAATAACCGGTCTTAAAAAGTTTCTATTTTTAAGACCGGTTATCTATTAATAACCGGTCTTAAAGATTTATTTTAAGACTGGTTTCTAATTAAAATCGGTCTTAAATATTGATTTTAAGACCGGTTGTTAATTACAACCGGTTTTAAAACTAACCTGGATTTCAAAATGCGCCTAATTTTAGCTCTGAAATTTCATTTCAAGACTCAAGCACATCAGCGAAACCCCTGCGTCTGTTTGCGGCAGCTCCTCCTTTCCCCTTCTCTCCTCCGTCCTTAACTTCGCTGCCGTCAACCAAGATTTACGGTTGAATACATTGCCATAAGGCTATCGTCGTTTGTTCCCTCCGATTGGTTTCGTTCTCAATCTCGTTTTTATTGTCAGGTTTGTGTTTCAGTTGCCAGGTGTTCAATTAAATAAATAGTTTTGTTTTTGGGTATTTCATTGAAATCTCCATTTTATTTGTTTGATTCTTGCAGCAAGTTGTCAACCCACTTTTCAGAAGCATCCATTGCCTCTTAAGAGAGACCTTACTTGATTCGTAAAGTGGCCAAAGACGGTTCAAATCCAGAAAAAAGAAGAGGATTCTCAAGCAAAGGTTGAAGGTACCATTAATTATTCTGAAGAGTTATATATAATGCATGTATGTCTTCGGTTAATGTCCTTATACTTCTGTGGACCTAGGTTTTTTTGGTTGTGTATGAGAAGGGTTCAATTTTGGTACTGTATTGTTGCATGTTCAATATAGTAAAACTCTAGATAAGGTAGTGCTGATATTGCTTGATATGAACTTTGGTGTTGCTTCTGAGTCTGCCTCCTAATGCATTTATGTTCAACTTTGTTCAACTTGTGCTGACAGTGTTATGGAATGTATAAGGGTAGCTTGATAGGGACCTAAGTGAATAAACTATATTAGTCTAAATAAGGACAACTCATAATTGTATCAGTTTTGACCTTATAAGAAATCAGAAAGAGAGAAAGAGAGAAGAACAGAAAGTGAGGGAAACAGAGGAGAGTAGAGAAGTGAAAGGTTCTTTTAGAATCACTCAATGAACAACTCAGGTCAAAACTGATACAATGGAGGGTGCATTGCAATTAATTATTTGTTCATGTTTGCATAACTTGGGAATTGCTTTTGAACGATGCCTTAATTTGTAGATAGTGCCGTGTAGCAAAATTTCATTAAACCATCACTAGCTATCCTTAAATAGTGTCCTTAAAGTGTTTTTAGACAATGAGTCATCCTAGTGAGGGTACTCCCGATCCAACTAATCCAAATCAAAGAGAGCCTAGCAATGCTCCTAGCCAGGAACACAGTGAGCCAAGTAACCGGCCTAGACGAAGGGGTAGGAGAGCCACCGATTGAGAGACATTCCTCTCAATCAAAATACCGGGGAAAAGATTTCGATTGAGTTTGATATTTATTGGAAACCAATCGGGCCTAATGCCCAACGGTATAGGAGTTTTATCGGCCTCTTAACACGCAACAAGCCTAGCATCTTGATAGAGCAGTGGAAAAATGTCGATAAAGGTGTGAAGCGACATATTTGGGAAACTATCCAGCTCACTTATGATATTCCTGAGAGTGAAGTCTTGTATGACAAGACAATGACGTATTGTTATGAACGCTGGAGGAAGTTTAAGACAAATCTAGCCAACAATTACGTGCATATCGAGGTGGAAGAAGGTCAGCCTCTTCCTAATCTGTACAATCAGTATTCTTTTATTGACAAACAGACTTGGCAAGAATTTAGACGACTTCAGACTACTCCAGAAGCATTGGTGAGTTCACTTATTTTGCAATTGATTTGCTTATGAATTATGAATTGTCTTTATTGATTTACAATGACTTGATTTTGATTTCTTATTCGTAGGAAAAAAGGAAAAAAGCCCAAGAGAGTGGTAGAAAGAATGATTTCCCCATACAATGTCACGTGGGGGGTATGCGAAGGCCGAAAAAGAATTGGCAGCCAAACGGAAGAGATTGGAAGAAGCAGCTCAATCCGATCCTTCTATTGTTCTTTCTCTACCATCTCCGATATGTCGCGAACAGAAGTGGTTGTTCGCTCACCAAAAGAGGAGCGAGTCTTATACGAGTTAACAATATCGTATAGTCGGTGAGAAAATTGTAAGTATTTTTGTTGACTAGTTATTATTAATTATTTAGTAAACAAATTTCATTACTAACATTTGTCATCTGTGTCTTATAGGAGGAGCTTAAAAAAAATAAGCCGAGGGATCGTTTAGGTCGGATGGGAGGAATGACATCCTGAGCATAGCTACAGGAAAACCTGAGCATCCTGGCCGTTTCAAGTGGATTGGAGGAGGGGTAGGCATAAGGGATTACTTTGGAGCACCCCCACGCCGATCCTCAAGTAGTATGGTGACTAGGGAGGAGATGGAGCGTATATTGGCCACTGTGAGGGCGGAAGCTAGGGCAGAGGCAGAAGCATCATTTGATGCACGATTTGAAGAAAGGTTCAGCAAGATGAAGGAGGAATGGATGATCTTGACGAGCACAAGACAAGCATGTTATTTTAAGAATGTATTCAATAATAAGTCATGCTTTAATTTTATACTTATTTTAACGATATCATGTTATTTTTCAGACCCATAGGCAACCACCGGGGTCCAACTTGTATGGGTTGTATATTCTGAGGCACATGTATAATATTATTACCCTATGCACGATAGAATTTACTGAAGAGGTAAATGTATATATATTTCAAAAATTTTGTATTACTTTTATTTTTTGTAAGTGAATTTAATGTTTTTCCTGGCTTGGTGCCCCTTTCCAGAAGAAGATATTGAGCACATTCGTAATTGTTGTGCTGAATTCATTTATGAACTTTTACAACAGTGAGTTCTTGTAAAGCTGAAGAATTTTTTTGTATATATTCATTTATGAATTGACATGTTGGTTGGTTGAATTCATTTATATTGTTGGTTGCATGATTTGACATGTTTGTTGGTTTTAACATGGTTTTTGTATATTTTGATGAATTGACTTGTTGGTTGCATGATATGTCATGGTTGAATCCATTTATGCATATATATATGATAGTTTTAAACAAAAAATTATATATGAGGATATATGACATGTTACAAGTTTCTAATTCAATGAAAAGGTTAAAGCAAAAGGAAATGGTAAATGAAAGCAAACTGAATACCATATGGCACTTAATAAGTATGGCATTGGAGGTAGCAATTCAAGGATTTGTTCTGGTAACTAACCTAATCACAAACAATTAAAATATATATATATATATATATATAACACTTTTAAGACCGGTTAAAATGATAACGGTTTTAAAAGTTATTTTAAGACCGGTTATATTTATAACCGGTTTTAAAATTAAAACTTTAATACCGGTTGTATGTAAAACCGGTCTTAAAATTAAAATATTTAATACCCGGTTGTATGTAAAACCGGTCTTAAAATAACTTTTAAAACTGGTTATAATCATAACCGGTCTTTAAAATGTTATATAAATCGTCTTACAAAAGAGTTTTTTTAAGACCGGTACTCATGAAAACTGATCTTAAAATTGTTGATTTTAGACCGGTTATAAATAAAACCAGTCTTAAAAGTGAGACTTTTAAGACCGGTTACCAAACCGGTCTCAAAAGTGACATACTTTTAAGACCGGTTGTATCAAGATCGAATCCAGAACCGGTCTAAAAAATCAATTTTAACCCATCTAAAAAGCCCTTTTTCCACTAGTGTATGATCTAGATAACCTTGGTCCATGGGGGGCCATCATGATGATTAATTAATTGCTTTCATAATGAAAGCACAATGAAATAAAAAATAAAAATAAAAATAAAAAGCAGTATCACATATAGCAGTGCACGTCCTTCTCTACCCGAAAAAGTGTGTGTGTGTGTGTGTGTGTGTGTGTTGTCTTTCATAATCTTATAGTATGGGTATTAGTAGGCAAAAAAGTTTTATGAGTCAATCAATAAATTCAACTTTTGAAATACTAGATGGGTATATATTATGTTTGTCATAAATAACTTAAGCCAATTTACCAACAAAATTTGGTATAGTTGATAGATAGTTGAGTCCCTTAAACATGATGTCCTGGGTTTGAATTAATCAAGCTGTGTGTATGAAAAAGGCTTTATTAGGAGAGCCAAAACACACTTCGATAATCTCTACATCTCAAGAGGATTAGTCTCTAACTATCGATAAGGGGAATATGGCCTGGATTCTACCAAAATAAAAATAACTTCAACCAATTTGATAGGACCTACTTCAAAGTCATATACTATACTTGCATTTAATAAATATCCAATTAGTGGGTGTGACAATCTATGATCATCATTATTAATTATCTGGATTTTAGATTCAAGTATTGGGTTCCCTAGTTAATGTTTTTGCGAAATGGCTTGGTGGTTTAACCCATTATTTATCAAAAGATGTTCTTGTGTGTTTGTGTGTATGTGTCTACCAATTTGGACTTCTGGCTTTGGATACATGCTCACGTGTGCGTATTTAATTTTCTTTTTTAAAGTTTTGGTTTCACGTTTCAAGAGAGATGTCCACATTTAGTGCCTAACAATGATTTAGAATTACCTCCAATAAGAAAATTCTTATGCTTGGTTAAAAAAAATAAATAAATTTCTTGAAAATAAGATTTAGTGCTGCTAAAATATTATTTGTAAGCAATCTAATTAGGATAAAACTTATCCTCATTTCGTTTAGATAGTCAAGTTTATGAATCAACTACTAATAAAACAACAGATATCACAAAAAGTAAAATATAATAAATAAATTTTTAGGCTCCCGTACTATATATACATGGACCCATGTAACAAAATTTATTGATGCATAGATGAGATAATTGGTGTGGATTTTGGAAAATTCAAGATATGTCTTCACTAGTTATCATGTCGTGAAAGACCCAAAAAAAACTTATAATGAAAAACCAAATCTTTGTGCTTCACTAGTGGAGCATTAGGTGTACAAGTATTGTAATTAATAAGCCTAAAATTAAATAAGTCACAGAAAAGAAAACCACTAGTGTGTCTCTAAAAATTAGTGGTTAATTTTAAGTTGAGCAACTTGCATTTTTTGATATTATCATCTGGCATTCGGTTTGGAGTTCATGGCTGCGCTGCCTCTCCCGATACAAGTGACTCTTCTAGGATTCAAACTTGAGGCCTTGAAGGACCTAGTGGGGCCTTATAATACTAGACCAACTCCATATTGGTTTGAGCTTCTTCCATTGATCCACAAGTTTTTTTCCAAAAATAAAAAGAAAATACATGTCGCATGAAAAGAAATTCATGATCATCCCTCCCCAATTTTAACAGTCAATTTCACGTTACCTTGCATCAAATTAGCAATTTTTATCAAAAAAAAAAGAAGAAGAAGAAGACAAGTGGTATATATCACTCCATTTAGCAGTCAATTTCAAGGGACGTTTTGGTAATGGCATTTTTCATTTTGAGAGAACTATTCCATAGAAAGTAATTTCATATTAACTTTGGTATTGCTATTTATAATTAATTTAATTATATGGTCAGTATTTATAATTCCCCAAGGTCACTATTCTTTTGTTTCTTTCTTTCAAAAGTAACTCTCACTTCTCTCTTTCTTATGTACCCAACCAATAATTAATAGAAGTAAAATTAACGCAACCTCATTCATTATCCTATAAGTGACTTATATTTTTAAAAAAAATTTAAAATATAAGTGACTCATAAAAAAGTATAGAGTGGTATTTAGGACAAAGCAAACTTATCTTTGATGATTTTAAAAAAACAAGAGAGACGCTTAACTTTTTGATCAGAATTGGCTTGATTCATGATTGGTCCCAACTTGTGTACCTAGGACATATAAGCTATGTTTGGAATAGCTTATTTTTAAGAAATAAGCACTTATTATGTAAGTCGAGACAAAACTCCTCTTACATACTTACCTCATCTACTGTAAATCACAAATTATAAGCATTTATAAATAAAAAATAAACTATCACAAACGAGCACATAGCTTGTGGTGGGAATTGTGAAAGCAATGGTTCCCATTGTTTTTTTAGCTTCACCTCTTACTACCTTACCACTAGATTGTAACACCGTTTTTCCGTGTATAAAAGGAGAATGAAAATAATATAATATCAAACAATAAATTTTTATGTATTTAATTGTTTTTTAAAAAAAGGTAAAATTAAAAGCTCAAGTCCCATTTTTTAATTAATCCTTCAGGAAAAACTATTCAAATTAAAACATCAAGAAAAAAAATTAATTTTCTTCTACGTTTTCAATTTCGAGGGAAGGAAAAAAAATCCACAAACAGGAATACATGATTAATGTCACATCTCCGAATATAAGAAAATTTAATGTCTATTTGAATTAGTGGTAGAAACTATTTTTTTAACATGATTTACGATATACAAGGTAAGTATGTGAGAAGAGTTTTGTCTCGACTTGTGAATGTGCTTTTCAAACACCAATCAATATATCATACAAATGTGTTCCCTTACACAGAGGCTAAATAATTGTTCATAAGCCAGATACTGCACAGCTCCTTGGCTTAAGCCACCAACATTGGGCTACGTGCTGCGCCAAAATGAATAGAGGGAAAATAGTTGTCGGGAAAGCTCAGTTTGAATTTCGTTCTTAGTTTCCCCTCCTCTATATAATGATGTCTCTGGATGACCAAGCATATAGTGAGAACAGCATCGACTGTGTTCACTCAACCACAATGAGACTCACCCGAATCATCACTGGCTACCCACAGCCTGCACGACCATTGGTCAGAAGCCCAATGTTTACATTTTGAGAGGTGTGCAAATTTTTCTTCATTCAGTTGTTGCTGCTCCCAATGCAGATCGTCGTTCCAATGATTTCTCAAGCGATGAGGAGCACATTGAAGATGGGAGGTGGTCCCTCCCAAGGTTAGCCCTCATTTGTTTTCTGCCTATCAATATATGTATCTTTAGGTAGCAGTACACAAATCTGCTTCATGCATCTGACTATTTCGCTACATTTTTGTTAGCAGCTTAGAGGTGTCTGAGAAAAAGAGAGGAAGTGGGTAGAGCGTTTTCAACTCCAAATTTGATGTGCAGTATGTAAACTATCGGACTAACATTTATGCTATGACATGGAGTTCAAAAAGGGGCCCTTGAAACCTCGATGTGGGAAGAGATCTACATGAGCCTGTAAAACCTCGATGTGGGCAGAGAAGTAAAGGGGCCTGTCAAACGTCGATGTGGGAAGAGAACTGAAGGAGCCTCGCAAATGGAAGAGAGAGTTGCATTCTCCTTTTCTGCTATCTATTACCTACCTTTAATGCTTATCCACTTAATGTACAATCTACATTATCTATATCTGGACCAAATTATTCCATCTCTTCATTTGCGATTCGCATAAACCCTCCATATTTAGACAAGTCAAAGTTACAATTAATAAAAGAGGATTAGAGGGAGAAGTTCTAGTGTTAGCCGAACAATAATTTTTCACACCTGGGCCAATGCAAAGGAGAAAGGTCACCTTTGACCACGTGAAATAGAGAGGGAGAGGAACAAAGAAAGACAAAAGTATATGAAACTCACATGCAAGCTACGGGAATTTAAGCTCAAACCAAATTTGCTAATGATGTTTTATGAAAAGTTACACATGTTGGGAAAAAACCAATTCTAAAAAGTATGAAGTTGCGCCCCTATCTGGTATGAAGCTGCTGTGTCTGGTAGTGGGGGAGAGAGATAAAGGTGGATGATGAAGCCTCTACCTTGGAAGAGTGTATGATGGTGGAGGAAGGTGATGGATGAAGCCTTTGGTCTATGGTTCACGGCATTCACCTCTGTTTGACCGTCTCAAATTCGCCGAAACTATTCTAAAAATCAGACCTAATAATCTGTCAAAACACAACATTTTTGACCAAGGACCAAACTATAATTTTTAAATTTTGTGGTACTGATATGTAATTTTTATAATTTTAGCCCAAACTTTCATTTTCAAATTTCATCCAATTTCTTGAAGCACCTATAATCAATAACAATTAATCCAACATCAAATCATCTAAAAGAAATCAATGCTCCGTGTGCAAAATTCTTTTCTATATGTCCTTGATGTTGGTAATATTCTTTCCTATCTGTGTGCAAAAATCTTCCCTACATGTGCAAACGTCTTTCCCACGTGTGTGAAAATCTTTCCTCCATGTGCAAATATCTTCACAGATCTCATTTGACAGTTAAGTTGCCTATAAGGTCTCTTTTAGCAATTCTTCTTTTTTAATTCTAATTTAATATATTTACTCTTAATCTCAATTAATAATAATGGCATTTTAAGCTCAATAACTATGACACAATTCTCAAATAACATATGAAAATATATAACCAAATAGAGATTGTAGTCATTACACAAATATTAGATATCTTTAGACAATAAAGTTTGCAATGAGATTACTTTCATTTTAAATTATGGCAAAAATCCGGACGAATGTTAGCAAGTATAATTTCATATATTGGAAAAATTCAGGGTATTACAAAGCAGGTGTTTTATACTATGTTCGTTGGATCGCAAAAATGGAAACGAACTGTGATTTTAGCTACTCCTTCTAAACGTGGATTATATCGCTTATATGTTATATAACGTCCTATTTTTCTCACTTTGCCCTGTTTTACTTTTTACTTCATGCTATACCAATGAAAAATACAGACATTGCAGTCATTTATGGGTCCAAACTAACACCATCACATCACACCAAATGAGACACAGAACATTGAAACTATTGTGGCCTCAGTTTTAATTCATCAAAGCAATGTCTTATTTGTGCATCAATCAACTACATTTCAGTTGCCTTACCAACTACTGTCATATTTGGTAACCTTCCCTACAATAGTTGATTTGCTAAACTTCTTTAAATTGTTTTCCTTTTAATATGTTGCTTGCGAATATTGTTCCCTTCATGATACTTTATCTCAAATCAATGGCCTCTTTTACTGAGTGCATTTTTCAGGGAAAATAAATTATTGTTGGTCATTAAAATTTCACACCTTAACAAACAAAGTGCAATTATGCTATGCTTAACCGGTCACTTTCATACTGTAAGAACTACATTGTAAATGAGGCCCATTTAGGCACCTTCCCTAAATTGCCCAAAACAGGGGGCCCCTTATAGTTGAAGAAAAAACTATAGTCACCGGATTCCCCTTAACGCATGATAACTCACTCATAATTAGAGCCGGGAATTCAGGCCGAGCCCGTCGAGCTGGCCCGTTTAGGCCCAAGCCCTTCTGTAAGAGGCAAGCTTCACCCAAGAGGGGGGTGAATTGGGTGATGTTATAAATTTTTCGCTTGATGTGGAGATATGAAAAATATAGTAAACAGAGTAGAGTTGAGAAGATTTGAACACAGAGAGTTATACTGGTTCGGCCTAACAACCAGGCCTACGTCCAGTCCTCAGAGATCAAGACCTACTGAGATTTTCACTATACCTTCAAGATTCAATGGGCTCTTAGAACGCCACAAAACAACAATTGTCCTTGAACGGACTACGAGCAGAAATATTCTCTCACTAAGAAATTTCTCTCCCCCTTACGACAAGTCTTACGTGCAGAAAAACAACCTATGACCTTTCTCACTTGCTTATGTATACAAGACTTATGAGCAGCAACGTTCTCTCCTGCTTACACCACTGTAAGTCTTATGAGCAGCAACGTTCTCTTCTGCTTGTATCTTATAAGTGTTATGAGTGGAAGGTTCAATAAGGAATTCTCTCAACTGCTTCTCTCGTAAGGAAATCTACCCTCTCAAGGTCCCAATGCCTTGAGATCAAATAAACATAGAATTTGAATTGTATGAAAACTCTCTTACAGAGTAAATGGATAAACACTGAAGAACAATGTGTATACAGAGAATAATCTGTGAATAGTAGAGACTCGTGTATAAGCTTGTGAATTCTTGTGCTTCGTTACTCTTGACGATCTCTGAATCTCTGTATTTATAGGTGTTCAGTTTTTGCCCGTTTGAGTAATCATCATTTGAGGAGCGGGGCTTTGCAACTGTAGAATGACATGCGTATGTTTGAATATTCTGAATGCGGTAGGTACGAGCGTGTTTGTAATCATGTTGTCTGCCGTTGTTTGACTTTCTTCGTGTAGTTTATTTCAAACGTTCATCCTCCTGTATCACACTTATAAAACATTCAAAATGATGTTAAACAATGATAATAAGTAATGATGATATGAATAAATAACAATAAACCATATTCGGATTGAACGTTGTGAGACTTGGTATTTTTGGTGATCTGGCAGAGCATCACTCGAGCATGAAAGGGCTCACTCGAGTGATCTTCCTATTTTCCTCTTTGTGCTTCAGTTATCGGGTTGTGCTTGCATAGGATTTCAGAGAGGTAAAATTCTCACTCGCGAGTGATGTGGGGTCTCACTCGAGCACAACTCCTTCTGCTTGAGTGATCTTGTACTTTGCACTGGGAGTTTCTCTTCTGGTTATCACTCGCACATCATTTTAACAAGAGTGAGATTTTATACTCGCAAGTGATATGGTCCCTCACTCGAGCACACATACTCCTGCTCGAGTGAGACGCATATTCTTAAGGAATATGCTCTCAATACCAACACTCGCATCAGAATTGGAGAGGGATAAATTTATCACTCGCAGGTGATGTGGGCCTTCACTTGAGCACACATACTCCTGCTCGAGTGAGAAGAATATTCTCAAGTAATATACCATTTATACAAGCACTCGCATCAGAAATTGAGAGGGATAGATTTTACACTCGCAAGTGCTGATGTGTCACTCGAGCATATGAGGTTGTGCTCGAGCACACTTGCGCTTCTCTGAACTTCATGACTCTCGGCCAAACACTCGCAGTCTCTTGCTCGAGTACAGAACACTCATGCTCGAGCATTGATGTCTCTGCTCGAGTGCATCAAGGAAGAAATGATAATACTTGCTCTCGGACAAGCACTCGCGGACCTTCACTCGCATATGCTCGAGTGAGAATGGCTTCTTTGCTCGAGTGCAAACTCCAGTGCTCGAGTGAATCAGTGAACATAACAGTGGCATGCCTCTCGGGTGAACACTTTCTGGCTATCACTCGCACCTGCTCGAGCACAGAAGGAATCTATGCTTGAGTGCAAAGCTCATGCTCGAGCACTCCAGTTCAATTTGACAGCAGATACCAGAAAACATTGCTATATGCATTTGGTAACTTTGTAAACATTTCTTAAACTTATAAAACCATGATTTTTACACAATTGTCTTTTTGTTATCATCAAAACTTGGGATCTAACATTCGCCCCCTTTTTGATGATGACAAAACCTTTATGATGGAAGTTTAAAAAAGATTGATTAAGATTGAAAATTTTTGAAATACTTCAATGTTTCCAAATGCATATCAAGTTCAAGTTTTCTTGCAATACTTCCTCTGGATACTTAACAACCAAGATAACCATAGTATGAGGCAAATAACTTAATAATTCATGAATAGCTTGAAACATCATTAATATTAAACTTGATAACAAATTTTGTCAAAATGTAAACTAAATATCATAAACTCCTACCCCATACAGAAAATCTACCCAAACTCCCATTACATCCCACAGAAGCTTAGCTCAGAAATCATCACACATCCTTCTCCCCCGTTTTGTCAGCATCAGAAGGGGGCTGAGGAAAAGTGGTACCAGAAGGTAGAGCAAATGAAACCATGGCAGTGAGAAGGTCAATTGGTGGAGATGATAGCTGTGGTACAGAGGATGAATGAGGTAGTGAAGGCGACCGATCATAAGTGACATCAACATTAGAATCTGGATCGGTGAAGAGTACATGTGTCTGTGGTACAGAGGTATGAGTGGTCTCTGGAGGCACCTCTGAAGATGAAGAGGGGAAATGTGAGTGCAAGAAGGTCTCCATATTTGTTATCCTCTGAGACATCTCATCCTGAGTCTTGAACATCAAATCAAAATTGATATTGGCCTTGTCTACCAATTTGATGACTTGTGACTCCATCTTTTCCACAAGCTTCTCATACTCAGTCACTAATTCCTTCTTCAGGCTGGATACTGCTTGATTGATTGCCTCAGTCAAGTGATTGGAAAGAGAAGCATTGAGGAAGGAAGGAGGAGGAATAGGACCTTGGGCAGATGATTGTGCTTCATCACCTCTGGATGGAGTGGCTTCCCTCTTAGATGTGGCTTTGGTTCGACTCACAGGAAGATTAATACCTATATGAGTTAATTGAGTCTTACCAAACCTAGATATGAGAACCCTTTCAGTACCTTCCAAATACCATATCTTGTTTTTCATCAGGATAAAGGATACAAGCTGAGGGTATGGTATGGTTGCAGACTTTGATGAAGAAAATCGAAATCTTCTCATCTCGATAATCTCCCCCACATTTCTTTGTTGCCCGAAAAGTAAAGAGGCCAACATATAATAATCCTTTTGAGCAAAATGGGTAAAGTTTTTGGACTTATTGACTATGCTCCAGGAATATATATAGTGAAGGACTCTGTGGATGTCAGGCATATCAATAGGTTTAAAATTGAGAGGACCTATTGGGTCTTTTGGCCTCAAAATTTGGAAGGCTTCATTGGCAGAGAAAGAAGGTGGATCAGGAGGTGGTGCAACATACCCAAGTAAGTCATTTATGATCTTAGCAGATATCATAATAAATTTTCCTCTAACAGTAGTAGACACTGCTTCCTCAATCAATTCACCAGATCTAGACTTAATGTTATGGGACTTCATGTTGCAATAAAAAGTTTTCACAACAGTGAGTGAATATGGCATATGGATGTTCAGCCAGGGAGCATAGTATTGAAGATAAGGATATAAATCCAAATGACAATTCTTCTTCAAGTAATCCAATCCACATACACAACTGGACAGAAATGCCTATGAATAAATTCATCATCAAATACCTTCTGAGATAGTGCCTTTAGTTCCTCAACAATAAATCCCTCAGGAGGACTGGTGATGTGATCATCCACTGGTGCTTGTGAGGCAGAAGGTGCTCCAGAAGCAGAGGCACTTGATTGCCTAACTTGGTGTGAACTTGAAACACCGGCTTGAAAAGTGATCTTTCCAACTATCTTGTCAAGTTTGGACTTCTCCAATGCTTCCCGGAGTTGTTTGTTGAATGAATCACTAGAGGAAGAAGATGATTATTGGGGTTGCTCTGTTTCCTTTTTCTTTCCTTTTCCTTGAACCTCCTTGGATTGAGACCGGGTGACTATTGGTTCCTTGAACACCACACCCTTTGGTTTCTTTTGAGGAGGTTGATCTTTCTTTGCAATTTGAGGCTTTGGGTGAGGTTTCTTAGCTGGAGTCCTCTTTTTGGTCTTGGGTTTAGGAGGAAGTGACGGTGAGGAAGAAATTTTGGGAGAGGATGGTGTTGGTTCTGGGGTACCAGATGCACTGGCAGTAGAATGAGTAGGAAAAGGAGAGTGAGATCTTTGAGGAATAGAAGGCATTTTGGTTCTTGCCATTGTAGAAAAAGTGAAAGAGAAGCAAGAACTCACAGATTTTTGAAAATGAAGAGAGGAACAAACTGAGATTAGGGCACGAATGACAAATGCAGAGGGTAAGAATCACCTTTTATAGAAGATTGAAGAGTTGTAACAGTGATTTGAAGCAAATGGACGCGATTGATTGAAGAGAAACGGTTGAAGATGAAGTGTTACGCCCTTCGAGTGACGAGACACCTCGAGTGAGAGAAGAGAGTGCGACATTCTGAGCTTCCGCGTAACTGATATAAGTGACAATACTCAAGCATAAACCCTAGTGCTCGAGTGATGTTCATACTGTGCTCGAGTGTGTTCTATCTGTGCTCGAGTGATATCCTGGAAAATTTAAGAAAACATGTAAAAACGTACATGGATTATGAATTTCTTGCCATATTTTGTATCTTTGTACTCAAATCCTCCAAGATCATTAGAGTAACCATGATTTGGATTGCTTTTGGAAAAAAAATTATTCCTCTCCACTCGAGCAGGCACTCCTCACCTCAAGCATGTTCATATCATGCTCGAGTGAAAGTTCCTCACTCGCGAGTGAGTTCATCTCTCACTGTTGCTTTTGAGATAGACTCTTGGGATTCTTGTTTCCTCTGTTAACCTCTGTTTTACATATCAAGAAGCAAAGTATTTTCAACAGTGCTGTGCTCGAGCAGAGCTACTTGTGCTCGAGTGAAACAGCTTATCACTCGAGCAACACTCTCAGTGCTCGAGTGACAGACCTGCAAAATGGTTTTTAACACTCCGATGCCAAAGTCAGTATGGTTATCATCAAAAGGAACATTTAATTAAAATATTTAACAAGAAGACTTACAACTCATTGGGATTAACCATTCCCAATTCTCTTCGAATATATAAGAATTGATCTTTTGCAATTGGCTTTGTGAAAATATCCACAAGTTGAAGATGAGTTGGTATGAATTCCACTTTGACATCCTTCTTTTGAACATAATCTCGAATGAAGTGATGTCGAATGTCTATGTGCTTGGTCCTTGAATGTTGTACAGGATTCTTGGCCAAGCTTATAGTGCTAGTGTTGTCACAATAAATCGGAATCTCATTTAAATATATCCCCAAATCTTGAAGTTGTTGTTTCAACCATAATACTTGAGAACAACAACTTGCTACAGCTATATATTCAGCTTCAGTTGAGGATAATGAAACTGTGTTCTGCTTCTTGCTGAACCATGATACTAGAGAGCCTCTGAGAAATTGACATTGACCACTGGTACTCTTTCTGTCAGTTTTATATCCTCCGTGATATGAATCTGAATATGCCATTAAATACTCGTTCCCTCTTTTCGGATACCAAAGACCAAGCTCTAAAGTATCTCCTAGATATTTGAAGATTCTTTTTACTGTCTCTGCATGAGATATCTTAGGAGCGGATTGATACCTTGCACACATTCCCACGTTGAATTGAATATCTGGCCTGCTTGCTGTGAGATAGAGTAATGAGCCAATCATTCATCTATATTTAGTGATGTTGAAACTAGGGCCTTTTACATCAGCATCCAACAATGTTGTAGAACTCATTGGAGTATCAGCACCATTAGCATTATCTGACCCATATTTCTTTAACAACTCTTTCAAATACTTTGTCTGAGATACAAATATACCATTCTTCTTTTGTTTGATTTGAAGTCCAAGAAAGAAGTTTAATTCTCCCATCATGGACATTTCAAACTCTCCCTGCATAATCTTAGAGAATTCTTGACACATAGATTCGTTAGTAGCACTGAAAATAATATCATCAACATAAATTTGAACAATTAGAATATCATTTTTGTTATGTTTGATGAATAGAGATGTATCAACCTTACCTCTGACAAAACTTTGATCAAGAAGAAATTTGCTTAGTCTTTCATACCAAGCTCTAGGTGCTTGTTTCAAACCATATAATGCTTTCTTAAGCTTGAAGACATGATCAGGATTTGTTTCATCTTCAAAACCAGGAGGCTGTTCTACATATGCTTCCTCCATAATATAACCATTTAGGAAAGCACTTTTCACATCCATTTGATAAAGTTTAAAACCTTTAATGCAAGCAAAAGCCAAGAGTACTCGTATTGCTTCCAGTCTTGCCACTGGAGCATATGTTTCCTCATAATCAATACCTTCTTCTTGATTATAGTCTTTGGCTACTAATCTTGCTTTATTTCTCACAATGATTGCAGATTCATCAAGTTTGTTTTTGAAAACCCATTTAGTCCCTATAACCGTGTGATTTTTAGGTCAAGGAACCAAATCCCAAACTTGATTTCTTTAAAATTGATTTAATTCTTCTTGCATAGCAATCACCCAATCATTGTCAGATAAAGCTTCTTCTATATTAGAAGGTTCAATTTCAGAAATAAAAGCAAAGAAAGTTACCTCATTGAGAATTCTATTTCTGGTTTTGACACCTTCATGAACATCTCCTATAATTGATCAATTGGATGATATTTCATATGTCTCCATGCTTTTGGTTGAGCATTATCATCAACCTCTTCTAAATTTTGAAAATCATTTGTTTCAAGATCATTTTGTTTTGAAATAGATTTGTTTTTCTTGATTAAATCCATTTCTTCTTCATCAATAAGTTTTGTCTGAGACTCAATTTCATCAAACACAACATGAATGGATTCTTCAACTGTACAAGTTCTTTTATTGAAAACTCTATAAGCCTTACTTCTATTAGAATATCCTAGAAATAAACCTTCATCAGACTTTGAATCAAATTTACCTAAGTTCTCTTTACCATTGTTGTGAATGTAACACTTACACCCGAAGATATGTAGATGAGCAAGATTTGGCTTTCTTCCCTTGTAGAGTTCATATGGTGTTTTTCCAAGTGATTTGCGAATATATGCTCGGTTTGAGATGTAGCATGCAGTACTCATTGCATCTGCCCAGAATACTTGTGACATTTCCTTTTCATTAAGCATTGCTCTTGCCATTTCTGTAAGAACTCTATTTTTTCTTTCCACTACTCCATTTTGTTGAGGTGTTCTAGGAGCTGAGAAGTTATGATCTATTCCTTCGTTGTTGCAGTAGTTTTCAAATAATTGATTATCAAATTCTCCTCCATGGTCTGTCCTAATAGAAACAATAGAAATACCTTTCTCATTTTGAACCTTTTTGGCAAACATAATAAATTCAGCAAAAGTTTCATCTTTTGAAGCAATAAATATAGTCCATGCAAATCTTGTAAAATCATCGACAATTACTAACGTATATAAATTTCCTCCAAAACTTTTTACTCTTGCAGGTCCTACCAAATCCATATGAAGTAATTGTAACGGTTTTGAAGTGAAAATTTCATATTTTGTTTTAAAAGAAGATTTAGTTTGTTTTCCTTTTTGACATGCTTCATAAATCATATTATCTTTGAATTTGAGTTTGGGAAGACCAACAACTAAATCTTTTCTAATCATTTTGTCAAGTTGATTCACATTGACATGAGCCAACTGCTTATGTCATAACCAACTTTCTTCTGATCGACTAAGAAAACAATTTTCAGAAGAATTTGAATTTAAATCAATAGTATAACAATTACCGTCCCTTTGAGCTCGGATCTTTGTCTTAATAGATTCTTTGTTTAGTGGCAGATCCTTCTTGTTCACTATCAAGCATTCTTTTGAGTCAAAAATCACCCAGTTATCTTTGTCAGTGCTTTGACTTACGCTTAAGAGATTGTGGCATAATCCTTCAACATAATATACTCCGTTAATTTGAACACCATCGGATTTTCCCACTTCACCAATTCCAGCAATGCGTCCAGATTGATTTCCTCCAAATGTTACCTTTCCTCCTTCTCTAGTTTCTAGCATGGTGAACTTATTTTTGTCACCAATCATGTATCTCAAGCATCCACTATCAATATACCATTTGTTCGCTCGAGATGCTTTAAGACATACCTAGAATAAAATGGTCAAGT
Organism: Inga leiocalycina; assembly: GCA_963242795.1. Classification (NCBI taxonomy): domain Eukaryota; kingdom Viridiplantae; phylum Streptophyta; class Magnoliopsida; order Fabales; family Fabaceae; genus Inga; species Inga leiocalycina. The sequence continues at coordinate 53,389,437 of OY725329.1, forward strand.
TTTAGGTACCCATTCTTTCTTGGGTCCTTTGTGGTTAGTATGTGATGTATGTGTCCCTTTCGGAACCCATTTATATGTTCCAACAACTTGTCCCTTTTTGAAATAACATGATGAAGTATAATATCCTTTCCTGTTACAATAATTGCATGATACGAATGGATTTGATGTATGCACAGAATTCCTGAAATATTTAAGATATGCTCTACTATTCCTCTTATATCCTTTATTCTTATCATGAACAGAATTATATCCAATTCCAGATTTATCAAATGAAACTTTCTGAGAATTTAAAATAACCTTAAGAGTTTCACTTCCTTTAGTAAACTTTTCAACAATTTTTGTTAAATCATCTATTTTCTTATCTTTCTCTTTACACATTTCATATGATGATATGACAGTACTTTCTAATTCTTTTACTTTCTTCTTATAGCTAACCATTTCTTTAGCTACTTTGATGTACTCTGTATGCAATGCATTATATTCAGATAACAATTCATCATAGGAAGGTTCAGAATCACTTACCTCAGAGTTTGATTCTTCTTCCTTGGCTACCAAGCATAGATTTACTACTTCGTCGTTGTCACTTTCTTCGTCTGACAAACTATCACCCCATATAGATGATATATATGCTTTCTTTTTCAGCTTCTTTTTGTCTTTGTTTCTGAAACATTCAGATTTGATGTGTCCAGGTTTCCCACATTCATAGCATACTATCTGTTGTTCTTTGTTTTTTTTCTTGCTTGGTCCACCTTGATAGTTCTTGAAATTCTTTTGACCTCTTCTGTAGAACCTCTTGAATTTTCTCACGATCATTCCCATTTCATCATCATTAGGGACATCTTCATTTTTAGAAGATTCTTCTTCTTCTTTGATAGCTTTAAGTGCAACTCCCTTTTTCTTTTTATCATCGAATTCTTCAAGTTCCTTTTTGAATCTCAACTTACCTTCATACTCGGAAAGACTTCCAAAGAAAGCAGCTACAGATCTCAGATTCTCCTTTAGCTTCTTCGATAGCTGTCACCTTCGCTTCCCATTCTTTCGTAAGAATATTAAGAATCTTTCTTACCTGGGATTTTTGATCAAACGACTTTCCAAGAGCAGATAATTGATTAACAAGATGAGTATACCTGAGTTCAAAATCTGATATACCTTCTCCAGGTTTCATACGAAATAAATCATATTCTGTAATTAGAGTATTGATTCTATTTTCTTTGATCCCAGATGTACCTTCGTGAGCAATTTCAAGAGTATCCCACATATCTTTGGCAGTTGGTAGAGTAGATATACAAAAGTATTCTATTTGACTAAGAGCACTCTGTATCATTAAAATGGCTTTACTATTTAATGTTACTAACCTTTTATCATTCTTGTCAAACTCCTCTGGACTCTTCTTAACGGCTCTATCTTCGATTTTCTTCATTGGAACATAGTCACCATCTTGTATTACATTCCATAAGCCATACTCATTAGCCATCACGAACACTCTGAATTTAGCTTTCCAGAACAAAAAATGTTCTCCAACAAAACCAGGAGGTCTAGTGATTGAAGCTCCATCGGGAAGGATATTTTCACCCATTGTTGCCATTTATCGGATCCTTCTCAAGCTGTTAGGCTCTTCGGAGAAGACCTTTCTCTGATACCAAATGTAAGAGGCAAGCTTCACCCAAGAGGGGGTGAATTGGTTGATGTTATAAATTTTTCGCTTGATGTGGAGATATGAAAAATATAGTAAACAGAGTAGAGTTGAGAAGATTTGAACACAGAGAGTTATACTGGTTCGGCCTAACAACCAGGCCTACATCCAGTCCTCAGAGATCAAGACCTACTGAGATTTTCACTATACCTCCAAGATTCAATGGGCTCTTAGAACGCCACAAAACAACAATTGTCCTTGAACGGACTACGAGCAGAAATATTCTCTCACTAAGAAATTTCTCTCCCCCTTACGACAAGTCTTACGTGCAGAAAAACAACCTATGACCTTTCTCACTTGCTTATGTATACAAGACTTATGAGCAGCAACGTTCTCTCCTGCTTACACCACTGTAAGTCTTACGAGCAGCAACGTTCTCTTCTGCTTGTATCTTATAAGTCTTATGAGTGGAAGGTTCAACAAGGAATTCTCTCAACTGCTTCTCTCGTAAGGAAATCTACCCTCTCAAGGTCCCAATGCCTTGAGATCAAATAAACATAGAATTTGAATTGTATGAAAACTCTCTTACAGAGTAAATGGATAAACACTGAAGAACAATGTGTATACAGAGAATAATCTGTGAATAGTAGAGACTCGTGTATAAGCTTGTGAATTCTTGTGCTTCATTACTCTTGACGATCTCTGAATCTCTGTATTTATAGGTGTTCAGTTTTTGCCCGTTTAAGTAATCATCATTTGAGGAGCGGGGCTTTGCAACTGTAGAATGACATGCGTATGTTTGAATATTCTGAATGCGGTAGGTACGAGCGTGTTTGTAATCATGTTGTCTGCCGTTGTTTGACTTTCTTCGTGTAGTTTATTTCAAACGTTCATCCTCCTGTATCACACTTATAAAACATTCAAAATGATGTTAAACAATGATAATAAGTAATGATGATATGAATAAATAACAATAAACCATATTCGGATTGAACGTTGTGAGACTTGGTATTTTTGGTGATCTGGCAGAGCATCACTCGAGCATGAAAAGGCTCACTCGAGTGATCTTCCTATTTTCCTCTTTGTGCTTCAGTTATCGGGTTGTGCTTGCATAGGATTTTAGAGAGGTAAAATTCTCACTCGCGAGTGATGTGGGGTCTCACTCGAGCACAACTCCTTCTGCTCGAGTGATCTTGTACTTTGCACTAGGAGTTTCTCTTCTGGTTATCACTCGCACATCATTTTAACAAGAGTGAGATTTTGTACTCGCAAGTGATATGGTCCCTCACTCGAGCACACACACTCCTGCTCGAGTGAGACGCATATTCTCAAGGAATATGCTCTCAATACCAACACTCGCATCAGAATTGGAGAGGGATAAATTTATCACTCGCAGGTGATGTGGGCCTTCACTCGAGCACACATACTCCTGCTCGAGTGAGAAGAATATTCTCAAGTAATATACCATTTATACAAGCACTCGCATCAGAAATTGAGAGGGATAGATTTTACACTCGCAAGTGCTGATATGTCACTCGAGCATATGAGGTTGTGCTCGAGCACACTTGCGCTTCTCTGAACTTCATGACTCTCGGCTAAACACTCGCAGTCTCTTGCTCGAGTACAGAACACTCATGCTCGAGCATTGATGTCTCTGCTCGAGTGCATCAAGGAAGAAATGATAATACTTGCTCTCGGGCAAGCACTTGCGGACCTTCACTCGCATGTGCTCGAGTGAGAATGGCTTCTCTGCTCGAGTGCAAACTCCAGTGCTCGAGTGAATCAGTGAACATAACAGTGGCATGCCTCTCGGGTGAACACTTTGTGGCTATCACTCGCACCTTCTCGAGCACAGAAGGGATCTATGCTCGAGTGCAAAGCTCATGCTCGAGCACTCCAGTTCAATTTGACAGCAGATACCAGAAAACATTGCTATATGCATTTGGTAACTTTGTAAACATTTCTTAAACTTATAAAACCATGATTTTTACACAATTTTCTTTTTGTTATCATCAAAACTTGGGATTTAACACCTTCAAGGGCCGGGCTTATGATTTAGAGGCTAAAAAGAGAAGCGGGCCTAAAAGGGCGGGCTCTACAGCCCTGAGGGCCGGCCCTTTTAGGCCTGTTTAATATTTTTTTAAAATAAATTAATAAATATAATATTATTATATCAAATTATCAATATGAGGGACACCTAAGTACCTAATAGAGTATTAATAACAGACAAACACTTCTTAATTGGTTTGATTTATTTTATTTTCTACAATGGTTTATTAATTTAAACTTTAAAAAATAGCCTAATTTGGACATTAGATGATTATTTTAACTAAAAATTTATGTTTTTTAAAAATAATGTATCTGAATTTAAAGCAAAATAATAAATAAATTGTAAAACTTGAAATAGAAAATTTTTTGAATTAAAATGAGTTTAAGCCCGAGCCCGTGAAGGGCCAGCCTGTAGGGCCGCGGGCCTAAAAATATGGTACTTTTTAGCAAATAGGCCTAAACTGGCCGGCCCTACCGGCCCGTATTCCCGGCTCTACTCATAATCCTACTTTAATCACAACCCCGACAACGCCGACCTCAACTCCCCCCTTGATCAACCTTTCTGCAATCATTTGTCACTCCACTACATATCTTAATTCTTCTCCTAATTCAGAAGCTGCTAGGACTTCATTCAATGAGTTCTCTACAATTCCGTCACTTGTCCGCTGAAGTTCTTTTTCATTCTCCTGTGCCGTCATTACCACCATTTGAATTGGACGGTATACCCGAAGATTCATAGGCTTAATCTTCATGTACGCACGCTTCCATGTGCATCTGTCCATCACACTATGCCATGGAAACAAAGCATGTTAGCACCACTGTCTATATAAACCACATGTGTGCACCACTGTCTATATAAATCAACAACTTTGAAATACATTATGCATTGCTTGTGTTTTGTACATAAACCAGCATGCCATCCAAAAAAAAAAGCCATTTTCTTGTGTGTAACCATTGTCTATATAAACACAACTTACCATCATATGGGTTGTCAGATACTTTTATACAAAGGGAAACTACTTAAGCCTCTTACCCTTATGTTATCATCACTGCATTTCATGTATACAAATTAATTTGTTCTCATCAGGTGTCTGCAGGGGTTATAAGTAGCTGATTTGCTATTTCTACCTAACGCAACTGCTCCTCCTCCATGAAAACCATGTTTTCAAGATGTGCATATCTTTCCCACTGCTCACACCTCACCTCAGGTACTCTATCATGTGTAGCAGCTTGTATTTACTCTTTTCGCTCCAATTTTTGGATCTTCATCCTTTTACTTCTCTATGTTTATGTGGTAAATAAAGTATCACTATAATTATTGCATTATAATTGTTTAACTGATCATCTATAACTGCAAATACTGTCTTTACTTTGCTATTATGCTGTCAGTACAAACACATTTGTGAAAATATAAAGTTAATCCTACAATAGACTAATTAGATTTTTTTGTTACCTAGCTATATGTTAGTACCCAAGAAGTTAAACACTACTGATGAGTGATAGCCACCACTCTTCCTGTTTTTTTCATACACTACCAACTTGTAACTTAAACAATGTCGCCTGCTCAGAGGGTATCTCATGATATTCTTTTTTATGGTCCAACTATCTGACATGCAAAAAGGTTATATTCTTGGACAAAAACAACTAATCTCTACTAATCGTTTGGATCATGCACTTAATCTTCGTATAGATTAACATATTGGGAAGTAACAATTCTCTCTCTCTCCATTCATCACTTACATGCCCTTTTCGTTAACAACATATAGCATAATCAACCCATTAATCAAAGTGCCAAAGCCAAAAAATAAAAAAATCACTCAAAATCTTCTAATGGACGCAGATTTGAATGTACCCCAATTCTCTCAATAGCAGCATGTCTACACTTGATTTACTATTCATTCTAAGCACTGACTATTTTTTAAATGTACACTATGATTAAACAATGTGTTTTAATAATGACATCATCATCGGTCAAGTAGCAATAAGCATTAACAAAAGTAAAGGAAATGAATTTCAATTTTATGCAATTTTTTTAATATCATGATATCACTCACATGTATTGTTAAAAAAATTTCACTGCAAGATTTTTTCCTGTCAAGTCAGAATCTTTAATTAACAATAGGGGACACAAAAACCATGGAGGTCAATCGCTCAGCCTCAGCTATATAGTAATCATGAAAAGTTGTTTCTCTCGCTTTATATAATATAAACTCACGCCGCCACCATCCTTCACTTGTGTCTGCAACTACAAACACTTAGCTTTTTGTTCCTGCGCCTCCACTCTTCCCCTTAATATGCACAAAGGTTTCTTCTTCCGCCTTTAGAGACTTATTAACCTTATACACCACAGAATTCCTAAACACAATCTAATCTTCTCGTTTGCCACCACATCAACTTATATTAAAAGTTGGAGCACCCATTATGCTATTGCGAAACATTGATCAATCATCAAGACTTTACAATGGAAACCGTCTTTTGTGACAATGTTAGGGATGAAGGTTATTGAGGCAGTAACGCTTAATGGTTCCAATCCTAATCAGAAGGTCCTTATATATTGAATGGATCTAAATCTTTCAGAGTCTCAATGGCCATTCCGAATGCAACGGCGGCAATTCCCAATTACACTTTAATTTGCCATGACTATCAATAAAAGTCAAGGCTAATCATTGTCTCATGTTGGTCTTTATTTGTCCAAACCAGTTTTCACCCATGGACAATTATATGTAGCACTATTCAGAGTCAAATGCATTGATGGTTTGAAGATTATTGTAGGAGATAATGATTCCAGTACAACTAACACTACGAAGAATGTTGTGTTCCTGGAAGTTTTTCGAAACGTTGGTTCGTAGCTATCATTTTTTGTGGTGACAAATGAGAACAATGTTGTTGACATTCTTTTATGAAGCAAAAACACTTATAAATGACAACATGCTTCACTGATAGAACCGTTGTCATCTTTGATGTACTTTAATTTTGGGTGAGTTCTGTAGGAATAAGCAATATCATTCAAAATTATGTAATTGGTCTTTCTCATTCACCTAATAAATTGGCCTACCTTATAACGTACATAATGGACAAAACATTCAACATTTTGTTAAATCTCTCCATGCAGCACACGGGTAGCTCCTTCTCGTTCAAACAAGCCCATAATAAAATAATTTAAAAGATGTTGAGGCAATTCTCTATGCAGACATCTCAATCGATCGGTGGCCGGAGACAGTGGACAAAGCAGCTTTCAGCCCTTTGAGCTTAGCATTGAGAAAAGCTTATCTGTTCTCAGAAAGGGGTGGTTCTCATTACTCGCACGTGACTATCATGTCAATACAACACAGATTTTTCTCTCTTCTATAATTAACTTTGCCTTCAGTCCTTACTGTTTTATCAATACAACACAAATTTGAATATCTCTCTCTCATCTCTTTCTCTCAATAATTGTGCGTGTCATAGCTAAAAGAAGAGATCAATATGGAAAATAAGTTAATGGCTCTCTATCTTACGGTCACAAAGAGGACAGTAGATAAAGGAGAAGACAACATAAAAAAGCTGGTAATTTTCTTTGTGCATGGTTTTGTAATATACTCTCTCACCTCTTGTGCATGTCCCCTTTGTTTGAGTGTATTTATAGTTTCCCGGGTGAGCTCATGTTCTCTTTGCTATTCTTGATCGTGATTTCTATATAAATTTTAGCTTTTAAATTGTGGTTTGTTTGGGTGTAGTAATGTTCACATATACTTCATAATACTACTTTTATTGCAAAGTTTTAATTTCTAGTATTATAATAAAAGGCAGCCCAGTGCACAAAACCTAACTTTACTCTTGCAAGTGGAGAAATTGTTTCAAGGATTTGAACTCATAATCTCTAGGTCACATGACAACAATCTTATTGTTGCACACAAAAAAAGGGCTCCACACAAGGACTTCGTAGAAAGTCACCCATCCAATTATTACTCTCGCCCAATCATGCTTAAATTGCGGAGTTCTAATGGGATTCAGTGCAAGGGGTTTGTTCTATTATTATAGTATTAGGAAAATTAATTTGATAGTCCTTATATAGTTTCTTGAGTTTTTGAATAAGGCCCTTGTATTTTTTTCCCCAGTTTGTTAAATCCTCAAAGTTTATTGTGTTAAAGGCGAGGGTCCTTATGTTAATAAATACTCTTGACTCCACTAAATCATGCTGCTGGATGATGACATGGCATCGAAAACATTCACGTCGACAAATATTTCTCTTTCCTTTAAAAAGCTATGCTTCTCTCTCATCTTCCGCATTCCGGTGGTGGCAACGGCCATCATGGTGGTTTTCTTCTCTTACGACATAATTTCAGAGTTTCTCCTTTCCTTCATTATTTAGCTTAGGAGCAAAATAGAGCACACATTACTACAGAATATAGATTCTGCTACCCCAAACGACGTCCCTTTTTAAAATAGGAACATCTAAAACATAGGCGGTGGCATTTTTATAATTCTTTGTGGGAACTAGATAGCTTTAGATGTCCCAAATGTAAATTGGGACGTCTAAAGGCACCCTTTAGACGTATTTGGGATGTCTAAAGTAATTTAAAAATTTCCTTATGAGCTGTATTGAATATAAGGGACGTTCGTCCGTTATATTAAATAAAGGACGCTTTCCTCTCTCTCTCTCTCTCTCGCTCCCACAACATTTTTCAATTTCTCTGAGAGGAGTTGCAGAAAGAAACCCACATTCTATAGATTCAAATGGCTTCTTCCTTCGGTGTTCTCGCCATCCTCCCCCCTTTCATCATGCCCTTCGATGCCCCCATTTGCGACGGCAACTCTCTCTTTATCACTTCTCAAATCTTACATACTTGTCTGTTTATTATTATTATTTTATAATTTCCTCTCTTTTTTCACAATCAGATCTGGTACAGTGCATATGGGTAAAAAATGAATTTGTGAATTCTAAAATTTAACTAAAAGAAGTTTGAACAAAGCTAGCAGCAAAGTGGTGGAAGTGTGGTGATGTCAAAAAAGGAAATTCTGGAGCTGAAAAGAGAATGGAGAAAGCTAGCATTTGTGTTCAACAAAACTATTGCAGAGGATTTTCGTCTGGAACTTGTGTTTGCTTTCGTAATTGATGACCTCAACATCTATAGGAAATTTGAAATTCAAATGACTTTAGACGTCCCTTTTTTTTTAAAAAAAAAAGACATCTAAAGTGGAGACTTTAGACGTCCCTATTTCAAATTTGGAGGTCTAAAGTCCTCACTTTAGACATCCCTTTTTCAAAATTGGGACGTCTAAAGAAGGGACGTCTAAAGTCTTCAAATTTGGGATGTCTAAAATCCCACTTTAGACATCCTTTTTTTAGGGACATCTAAAGTCCCACTTTACTGCGCCCCTCACATAGACGTCCCCCTATTTTTAGACGTTAAAAGTGTTAAAATAGGGACGTTAAAACCCCTATTTATAGTAGTGACATGTTATTGGTAAGTCACCAGGCCCTACATTACTATACTACAAACAAAACCATCATTGATTCCACAATAGCACAGAGCGCCGATATTGATGCTGATATATTGTGTGTTTGGAACAGCGATTGATAATTGTGTAATGTGATTTATGTTTGGATTGGCGATTGTCAATTGAGCTTTTGCAAAAATAAAACTTATTTGGATTGGCTCAAGTATAAGAGCTTTTGTGATAATAGTAAGAGAGAGTGGGTGGAAAAATATTTAAAAAATCAAGTAAATATTTTAAAATTACTTTAAAATATTAGGTGCTATTGGAAAAATATTTTAGAGTTGGTGGAAATCAACAAATCAGTATTCTAAGTTTTGAGTGCTCTTTACTACTAAAAAAATACATTAAAGGTAAAATTGTAGTTGGTCTCCTAAGACTGGGTACAATTGAAAAAATATTTTAAAGGGTTAAAAGTATAAAAAAATATTTTAAAGTAATTTTTGAAACTGAAAAAGTTCATTAAGGGTAAAATTACAATCAGTCTGATAAAACACTGGGTACAGTTGGAAAAATATTTTAAGAGGTTAAAAGCACCAAAAAATATTTTAAATTAATTTTTGTAGCTGAAAAAATACATTAAGGGTAAAATTGCAATCAGTTTGATAACACACTGGGCACAACTGAAAAAATATTTTAATTATTCAACCTCAATTGTAATTGTAGAGAGAGAGAAAAAAAATAGGTGGGAGCATGGGATATATTTTGATGGAGCTTTTTAAAAGCTCCCTATTTCATCTTTTGCCAAATGTGGGTTTACAGTGTTTAATTCCTCAAAAGCTCAATTTCTCATTTTGTTAACCAAACACGCCAAAAAAAACGCAACTGTCAGTTGAGTTTTTATATTGAGTTTTTATATGCCCAATTGGGCTTATGGACAACCAAAAGCTGTGCTCCAAACACACTCGTGGAAGTAGAGCCAGTTGAAGGGTGTGTTTGGAGACCCCCTTTAAGCCCAATTAACCACTATAAGCTCAATTGTCAATTGAGAACTCAAATTTTGAGTGTTTGGAGAGGTCAATTGATAATTGAGCTTTTGTCAAAACCCAATTGGTGAAAGCTCAATTGGGAGAAGTTAGAAAATGAAGCTTTTGTTAAAAGCTAATGACATTTTATGCTATATTAGGTTGTCTAGAAATTAGTTATATGATATTGGCTTTTCCCATAAAATATTTTTTAAATAGTATGTAGTATCAAAAAAAATTTTTTGAGTGTTTTTAACCTCTTAAAATATTTTTCTAGTTATACCCACTACCTAGTGTGCTATCAGACTGATTGTAATTTTACCCACTTTCTAGTTGTAACCACCCAAAAAAATATTTTTTTAGTGTTTTTAACCACTTAAAATATTTTTTTTTGTTTTTAACCTCTTAAAATATTTTTTCAACTATACCGAGTATGTTATCAGACTGATTGCAATTTTACCTTTAATGTATTTTTTCTGCTCCAAAAATAACTTTAAAATATTTTTTTGGTGTTTTTAAACCCTTAAAATATTTTTTCAGTTGTACCTAGTGTGTTATCAGACTTGTTATAATTTTACCCTTAATGTACTTTTTCAGCTCCAAAAATTACTTTAAAATATTTTTTGGTGCTTTTAACTCTTTAAAATAATTTTTCAATTATACCCAGTCTTAGGAGACTAACTACAATTTTACCTTTAATGTATTTTTTTTTAGTAGCAAAGAGCACCCAACATTTAGAATATTGATTTGTTGATTTCCACCCACTCTAAAATATTTTTCCAGTAGCACCTAATATTTTAAAGTAATTTTTAAATATTTACTTGATTTTTTAAATATTTTTTCACCTTCTCTCTCTTACCATTATCATTTATCACAAAAGCTCTTATGCTTAAGCCAATCCAAACAAGTTTTATTTTTGTAAAAGCTCAATTGACAATCGCCAATCCAAACATAAATCACATTACATAATTTAACTTTTACCAAAAGTAATATCACAACAAGCCCAATTGAAACAAGCTCAATTACCAATCGCTGTTCCAAACACACACGAAGAAGGACCCTTTTCTCCTTCTCAGAGTCGGACCATAAGATGAGAGAGATTCTAGGAAAGAGAACGCTTTGTCTGCGTGTAATGTCTTCAATGCCACACCATCCTCAACAGGGGAGAGGGGTGTCTCCATTGATTTTTCTCTCCATTTACTCTTCATTGAGGGTATCTACCATTAGATCAACTTTTAATGGTTGAGATTTATTATGATAGATTTTTATTATAATGATATTTTTTACATATTATTAAATCCCAACCATTGAAAGTTGATTTAATGATAGATAACCTCAATAGAGAGTAAATGGAGAGGGAAATAAATGGAGACACCCCTCTCCCCCTCAAACAGCATGAATTCTCGGAGTTTAGAGTACTATTTATTAACAGAACACAATAAACCTTAAGGAAGGATTCAATAAAAAAGGAAAAAAAATTACAAGGACCCAATTCAAAATGTGATGAAACTATAAGGATTATCAGATTAATTTTCCCTTTAGTAGGCTGTTCATAGTATTTAAGCCCATATATATCTTTTTATTCTTTATTTTCTATTCTTGACTCTTGATTTTTGTATATTTGATATTTGGCTTTCAAAGTGGTGACTGATAAGATGTGTTTCGGTACTATTCATGGGAACTATTTTCTAGTTCCAACTAGATGGTACTACCCCGTACATTCCACGGAGAGAGAGGGATTCGAAAACTGTTTATGGGATATTATTAGAAAAAAGATTCTAACTTAAACAAAAATAAATAAAAACAACATTTAATCAAGCTAATCATAGTTATTTGTATACCAAAAAAAGATAATTGTGGAATGATCTTATATGAACCTACAAGGCAATAAGAAGAAAGACATCAAACTAAAACAACCTGGAAATAATTATAGAATCAAAGATGAAGTAGAATACTATAAAAGAAAGTAAGTCAAATTAGAAAGTAAAAACAACATAGGAAACATACAAACAGTGAGTAAATAGTGTTACTCAAAGATATAAATCCAATGAAATTTCTTAATTAGACTATAGCAGAAAACTGAATATTAAAGAACATAGATATAGATTCAATATGATGTTAAAACAGTGAAACACCCATCATTTAGCTAGGGAAAAATTTTCCTATCACAGCAAAAAAAAAAAACAGATGATATTGATTCTCAATGGCCTCTCAGGAATATGAGTAATCAGAATCCTCAATATCAAAATATCTTAATCTATAGCATATATAAGAATTGCAGCTCTTGAAAAAGAAAAGAAAAGTATAGATAAATACACCATCCTTGAACTGATATAAGGAACTAAACATTCTTTCATATAAAGATCCTTTCTTCAAAAATCAAACTTAAAAATATTTCTTATATATATACACTTGAACCAATAAGCATCAGTTTCCTTATCATCAATGTGATCATAGCTATAAAATTAGGTGACAATTCATACCCAATGGTTTAAGCAAAAATTTCATATTGATGTTCTTGTCTTGCTAGGAATCTCACTAAATACACATGTGTGAATGCTAATTTACAGTTTTTTATATAGACTATAGAGATGGTTAGGTGTCAACAGCATCCAAGAACTTTTCAAATGCTTGAAGCCATTCAGCATGATTACATACACGGAGTATATGGACAGATATAACATGGTAGCCTTGTAAAAATTGAATGCATTGTCAATTCTCAAAAAATAGACCAATTATATCATAGACAAAAAGAAAATTCAGAGACAGTGATTGGCAAAAATATAAATTGATTGCAACACTATTTATTATGTTAACATATGCATACTTTCATGGAAGGTGCCTTGATCTGATTATAGTACAGATCAGTTGTTCCAGGAAATCAAATGAGCGTAGGCACAACTTTTGGACCAAAAACAAAGACAGTCCTGAAATATAATTAAACAAAAGGTTACCTGAAAATATCATATCATTTTGATGAAACTGGCACAACAATGGAGGATCGTTGGTACGTCAAAGGAGATGGAGGATCATTGATATGAAAATTTTATAGACGCACAATAATTTTTAGGGGATTACCGGACCAGATTCATAGCCAAATTAAAATGAAAAATTTTAAAACAGTGGGGTTCAAAGCCAAATTAAAATTAAAAATTTTAAACAAATTTAAAACATAGTATGAAGCGATGCAACACCGTCCAAACACACGGCTGCCAACAACTCAGTGAACATATGACATGGGGAATTCATTCAAAGCCAGATGAAACAGATCAATCTTATCGGATGTTGGGAACAGAAAAAGCCTAAGATACGATCCTTCTTCAATACTCGCCTGTTTCAGCTATGTTCTCCTATAATGGAGAAGATGATGAATAGTAGCATACGGCTTCCTAAGCTCGACTCAGATCCACTCTCTAGCTGTTAATTTCAGAATAGATAGACAGTGTCGTTCTTGATCTCTTCAAAGTTGATCGCCGCATTTCCGGCCCCCATCTCCTTCGACTTACCTCGCCGGAGATCTCATTAAAAGAGACCGTTGCAGCGTCTAAATTTTCATGTATAAAATTTAGGGGTGAGATAATGAGGATGGTTGGCACGAGGAGGATTTCAAATTGGCACAATACTTTTATTACAACCCGTGACTTGTTGTAAAGGGTTGTGTCAGAGGGGGAGAGTTATTATTATAGTCACTTTAGACTGCAAAAGAAATGATTATTTTATTATGAGAAAGTGTAAACAGCTTGTGAACAGTGATATGTGTCTGAAGCCATAATAAGCTGAGGAGGAGAATGACTGAAGGGAAGAGTTATTTATAAGATATTGATATTGATGATGATGATGTTGATATTGATGATGATATTGATGATGATGATGTTGATATTGATGATGATATTGATGATTGATGATGATATTTCAATTGTTAATGTTATAGTAGTATTTATAAGTCTCTAATCTAGCTTTATTATAAAAAGTTAAGCATTTATAAGTCGGCTGATCTAGCTTTATTAAAAAGCATCTAGACACTCTAGTTTCTAGCTATTTTCCATCATTTTCACTGGAAACAAAAATTACAAAAAACACCATTTCACTTCACCCCCTGTAGGTGTGGTTTTATCATCATCATGTTGCCCAGTTACAATTTCTTCACTGTCCAACGTCTCTAACTACGATGTTTCAAAGACCATCTATCAAAAATTGACGTACTGCTTCATGCGACTTTGTCAGATCAAACTGCTCCAAAACATCGGTCATTTCTACATACATACCTTTACCTTGTCAGCTCTTTCAGCAGCAGTAGCTGCATTAGTTAATTAATGGCAACATTAGTTCTTCCTAATTCTGTGCTACTGCTTCTATTTCTCAACATGCCTTTATTCTTCTTCTCTCCATTATTGGCCACTGCAACAACTGATATTATTACACAGTCTCAGCCACTTGTTGATGATGGAAAATCCACCCTGGTGTCTAAAGATGGAAAATTTGAACTGGGTTTTTTCAGCCCAGGTAGTTCCACAAATCGCTATGTTGGACTCTGGTTCAAAAAAGTCCCAGTTAGATACATTCTTTGGGTTGCCAACCGTGAAAAACTACTCAAAAACAAGCTTGGAACGACGACAATAAACAAAGAAGGACATCTCACTATTCTCAGCCAAAATCAGACTCTTATTTGGGTTGCAAACTCTACAAAAAAGGCCTTGAACTTGATACGTATAGTAATCCTATTGCTCAGCTTTTAGACTTTGGAAATTTTGTACTAAGAGATGAGAAAGCCAGAATCCAGAAAACTACTTGTGGCAAAGCTTTGATTATCTCTCTGATGTATTTTTGCCAGGGATGAAGCTAGGATGGGACCTGAGAACCAGTCTGAACCAGTGTTTAATAGCATGGCAGAATTGGGATGACCCTTCTCCATCAGATTTCATATGTGAGCTCCAACTTCACAGTTACAGAGAAATATATGTTTGGCAAGGTAGAACAAAATCTTACAGGAGTGGACCTTGGAATGGTGATCACTTTGTTGATACTCCTTCATCAATGAAGAGTTTGCTTTATAATGCAACACTTATGTCCAACAAGGATGAGGTTTACTACATGTATAATCCTTTGAATGAGTCTATGATCTCTATCAGAGTCTTGAACCATACAAGAAACTCCCTTCAAAATCTCACGTGGATTGAGGAAGATCAAAGTTGGAAATCTTTTGGGGATGTTCCAAGAGACAATTGTGGAAGATATAATCTTTGTGGTGCTTATGGGATTTGTTCCATTGCTGACTCAACTTTGTGCCAATGTTTGAGAGGATTTGAGACAAAATCGCCCAAGAATTGGGACATCTATGACTGGAAAGGAGGGTGTGTTCGTAGTCAACCTTGGAGTTGTAAGGTGAAAGGCAAAGATAACTTTGTTAAATTTGGTAACCTTAAATTACCAAATACTACATATACTTGGGTTAATGCAAGTATGACACTTGACGAGTGCAAAGCCAAGTGTTGGGACAATTGTTCTTGTACTACTTATACTATTTCAGATATCAGAAATGGAGATAGTAGCCGTGTCATGTGGTTTGGTGATCTACTTGATTTGAACCAAATGTCAAGTGATGCAGGCCAAGATCTATACATTCGCCTTGCTTCTACTAATATAGGTATATTATTCATTTAATGTTGTTATCCATTCATTTTTTGAGTGTTTAATTAGTTAGTTACCTCACTAATTGTTTGTTCATTTTTTGAGAGTGAAGCTAAACATGATGGTGTTATTTCATACAAGATAAAAGTAACTGCAATAACAGCTACTACCTCCGGTCTTATTTATAAGACAAAGTTGACTTTTTTGGAGAGATTAAGGAAGCTAAATAAGTTACTTAATCATATCATATATTGTGTATTCTTATATTATATATTAGTTTATTAGTCAAACTAATTAATTTGAAGAAAAAAATATAAATGTAAATACTCTAGAGTAATTTAATTAGCTTCCTTAATTTCTCAAAAAAAATCAACTTTGTCTTATATTTAGGACCGAAGAGAGTAGTGTTTTAGCACTTGGGATGCTGTTGACCCTTCTCTATATTTATAAGAGCAGGAGAAAGTCCAAAGGTAAGAATTTCTCAAGTTTGATTGCCTTTCTTCTATATTTATGTTTGGGAAGTAAACTATTTGTCTATGCTTTTTAGTTTGCTTGAGTGAAAATATTTTCTCAATTAATTGAGAAAGCTTTTCTCCATAGAAAATAGAGAAAATTGTGAAAAATACCTTATTGGAAACTTATTTGTCAATAGGACCTTCGCGTGCAGAATATCTTCTGGGTGTGCAGAATATCTTCCCATGTGTGTAGAATATCTTCCTTATGTGCAATATTCTTTCCCTCCTTGTGCAAAAATCTATAGTAGTTTAACTCATTTGATTTATAATAATATCTTAGATCTATGACAATGCTTTTATAATGGTTAGAGAACATCATGTGGTGGACAAGAGATTGCTGTGAAACGACTTTCGCAAAATTCTCATCAAGGAGTGAAAGAATTCAAGAACGAAGTTATGTTGTGTGCTAGACTTTAGCATCGAAATCTTGCTAAAGTTCTTGGTCGCTGCATTCAAGGAGAGGAGAAAATACTCATTTATGAATACATGTCAAATAAGAGTTTGGATTCATTTATTTTTGGTTCGTATCTTAATTAGAAATTAATTATGTTGTGATTAGTTGGTTTTAAATTCAGCTTCATTTGATAACAAATAATCTGTATACTTGTGGAACTTCACAGGTTCTCCTTCTCAAAAGAGACTCTTATGTTTGTTTAAGCTCTTCCGCATTATATGTGGAATTGCTCGAGGACTTGTGTATATTCATCAAGATTCAAGATTAAGAATTATTCATAGACATCTTAAAGCAAGCAACATATTATTGGACAATGAATTGAATCCAAAAATATCAGATTTTGGCCTGACAAAGACGTTTGGAAAAGATGAAAACCAAGAAAATACAAGGAGAGTTATCGGTACATAGTAAGAATAGTATATCTTCATTGCATTTTTTTTTAATATCTATTTATACACACATATTGGAAGATGATATATATATGAGCTCATTGATTACTTATTATAATGGTTTATATGGCACTTGAATATGCTATCTATGGGTTATTCTCCATGAAATTTGACGTATTCAGCTTTGGAGTTTTATTACTTGAGACAGTGAGTGCAATAAAAAATGGAGCATTCTCCTTGACGAAACAAGGCGTTAATCTTATTGGGCATGTTAATAATAAACCTAACTCACCACATTTCTTTTCCTCTTATCATATATACTAATAGAAAAATGATTAATGATTTTTGAATTTGTGTAGGCATGAAGGCTGTGGAAGGAGGGAATCCCACTTGAATTGATTGATAAACATTTGGGAGAATCATATAATGAATCAGAAGTATTGAGATGCATCTTTCTTTGTGTGCAACATCATCCTGATGATAGGCCAAATATGACATCAGTGATTGTGATGTTAAGTAGTGAGGGTGATTTGTCTCAACCTAAAGAGCCAGGTTTCCTCCTAGAAAAACAATTAGTAAAACTGACAACAACTGTTCAGCTTCAATAAATGAAATTTCTATCATCCAACTACATCCCGGATAAAATAAACAATTGACAATTAAATGTGGCATCTTACAGCTTTGTACTGCTATATATATGTCGTTTTCTCTCATATTTGTGATTAATTGAAAAATATTGCTGATAAATAGAAGACATCATGAGATTCCAGAGGATGTATAGGATTTTCCTATATATGGCAATCGTAAATCTTCTTCAACTATTGATGGAACTTTTCATGAAGAGATTATTTTAAATATCCATAGGTTATTAAAGCTACATTGATTCATGAAAAAAAAAAAGATTATGGCTTTCAAATTAAAGAATTATTTTATTACTTCTAGAGAGGGCATCACTTCATTGCCTTTATATATACCCCTCATCATCACATCATTCACAAATCTAAACTTATTGACTTTGTTTTTTGAGGGCACAAAAGGAAAAAAAAAAAATCAAATCATCTAATATGAGCAAAAGTTGACTTCATATACACAGTCCAACATGGCATCCAACAAGACATTCAAGTTGGCATTCAAGGTGGCAATCACGGGATGGTAGTGAAAGTGGCACCTTACACGACAACCATAGGTGGCATTTACAATGAACAAAGTGGCATCGTGGTCATTCAAGAGGACTCCAAACAAATCCAATGTAGGATATTCAAGGTTGGAAATCTATGCATGCATGCACATACATATATATATATATATATATATATATATTTTCAAGGTTGGAAATACATACATACAAGGTTCAATTTGTTATATATTGAAGGCCTATGATGCTAGTATATGTGTTGAAGGTGTAAATGAAGCCTTAATCATGCATATTTAAGCCCAAAATAGACTTTTACAAGATTGAATACATGGCAAAGTGTGAAGATTCTTTGAAATGAGCTTTGGAGATTAGCATGAAGGCCGGCTTTATAATTAGAGTCCAAAGTTCTATTCTTAGTTCATGTGTATAATGGGTTAAACATTTAATTGTTTGCTCTTTAATCTTTTCTCTAATTTCACTTTCATTGAATAAGTGAATAAAAAAATCATTTAACAATTTAAACATTCTATGGTTTATAATTTAGATCATGAAAACTCTCCACACAAAGTAACTTAAATTAGAAATTGGAAGGAGTACTATTATACTATTGCAACTTTGTAGTCATTATTTAGACTAATAGAATATTTAAATGAATGAACCATGTTGTCAACAATACAATTTCTCATTATATTTTATAGATATTAATATGGCGTTAAATGCAAGTTAGATATAGGTTAAATTGAATTGAGATGACAAGAGAATAGACTCTTGAGGCCATAGCGGCCATTACAGGATCTTAGTTACAACATAGACAAGCAAATTGATCCAATGGTTAGCTGAGGTCAGCCAACGTTTGGACCAAACAAAAATCTGGCGGATGATCTAAAAGTGACAAATCATTGTTCAAATCAAGGGCACTCTTTGCCAAAATATCAGCACACATAATGGCTTCTCGGTGACTATGAGAAATCTCCAAATCCCAATCCTTGTAGATTAATTGCCTTACTTCCTCTAGCTCATTCTGGAGTGGATGATGTTGTCCCCCAGACTGAAGCAGTAATCGAATGGCTTCCGAAGAATCTGTATATAACTTGATCTTTCTGAAATTCATAGATTGGCAGGTCAGAAGTCCTACTCTAATTGCTTGAACCTCAGAAGCTGTCGAACCAAATGTGAATCCTAGGTTCTGTTGAAACCCACAAATCCAAGCTCCTGAACTATCTCGAATCACCCCTCCAATTGCAGAGTTTCTGTGCTCATCAACTGCGGCATCGACATCTACTCGAGCGAATCCCATCGGTGGAGCAATCCATCTGGCTGTGTCTCTGTCTGGCACTCTGAATATCTTGTGCCTTAGCCGCCCATCTTCTATGCCTTCATGAAGAAAGTGTATACCTTTGTGAAGAAGTTGCTGTGGCATGTCACTAGTTCCTTCAAAAGCTCTTCTGCATCTGTTTTTCCAAATAAGCCAACATATTGAACCAAAGACCCTAAGCCAGGGCCATTGAGACATCTTATGATTTCCCGGCGAGTGTTGCGTATTGAAAACAAATTTAAAACATTAACAATAAAATTACACCTCAAATTTAATTAACATGTTGAATGTAACTATAAAATAACATTAGAGGTTTGTCCTACTGTACTCTTTACCCTAAAAGCAACTTAACTAATTTTTTCATTAATATAGATTAATTAATTATCTTACTTTTATGTTTAGAATTGGAGGAGCATGTTTTTTTTTTTTTTTTAAATTCAGGGAGGCAGATTTGTTGGAGGAATTACTATGAGGGCCGGGGTACTAAGGGCCTGTTTGGTACAGTAGAATTGAGGAGATGGAATTAGAATTGAAAATGAATTCCTACTAATAACATGTTTGGTATGATGGAATTGTCCTTGGAATTGAATTCCATGTGGAATTCAATTAAGCCCAATTCCATCAAATAAATTCCATCTCAAAAGCTAGGATTTACAATTCTATGTGATCATTTCCATCTATTACCCTCCACTACCTTCAAAAAAAAATAAAAAATAAAAAATTGAAGGACATTTTGGTATTTTTATACAAAAATTAGATCTCATTTCCATAACATACCAAACATACTTTTAGAAACCATTTCCATTTCCATATCTATATTCATATCCATATCCATTTCCATAAAAATCAATTCCAACGTATCAAACAGGCCTTAAGATATCATTGGTGCCTCTTAGTTATCACCTCATAATAATTCCCTCAAATTAGATACTCCCTCCGGTCCTAATTATAAGATAAAGTTGACTTTTTTGGAGAAATTAAGGAAACAAATTAAATTACTTTAGAGTATTTTTATTTTTATTTTTTTCTCCAAACTAATTAATTTGACAAATAAACTAATATATAATCTAAGGATACTAAAAATATAAACACTCTAAAGTAATTTAATTGGCTTCCTTAATTTCTCCAAAAAAGTCAACTTTATCTTATAATTAGGACCGGAGGGAGTATGTGTTTTTTTTTTTAATATGCGTGTCCCAAACAAAGCTTAATAACTCGCTGGTAACAAGTATTTGCCGCTTTGAAACCTCAGACGAACAGAGTAAGATTCTATAATTCCATTCAAGTTCAACGAACTGAATTTGCCTCCGGCATGACATCGATTGATAAATTTGTTCCATTGTTAGGAGATAAATAGGCTCATTCTTCATTTTTTCCTGCTTTGCTTGCTATTACCGAACGGCGCTCATTTTACCCTACCTTTTCATCCTCTTGGAGCGAACTTAATTCGGTTCGGAGTCGTAAGAAGGAAGCTCGTCACTTGGTTTCTTCAGCCACTAATTTCCACGAACTGAAGCAGCCGAATCTGGTACATAGATCTTTCTTAATTTGCTTCAGTTTATACCATTTCGGTATCCATTTGATGTTGCGTCTCATTCTGGTTTCTCACTGAGTTTTAAAGTTTAAACCCTTTCATTCCAATTCCAACTGATATCTGCTTACCTGCGATTTTTGGTTCAATTATTGGCCGAAAAAAATTAATCAGGTGGATTAGAGCGAAGATTTTTTTTTTTCCCTTTATAAAAGAAGTGCTATCTATATGCAGATAGGAAGCAGCCAAATTAGAATTCCGAAAAGCAGGTATTGGAATTGTCTAAAAAAGAAAGAAGAAGGAATACGAAACCAAACCATTTTATGTTTCCTGAGACCCTTTACTGTCTGAATTTTTTGGCCGTCAACTGAATGACGAACAAGATGTGTGGTAGAAATTATTAAAAAAATGGTAATTTCCTTTAGATTAGGACAAGCAGAAAGGAATTTGATGGTAGAAGTCAATTATGTTGAATATCATCCCAAAAAAAACGCCTGAACCTTCTTTTCCCTGACCACTTGTCTCAACAGGATCCCGGGTATTTTTTTCTAGCGTCGACCAGTACATTAAATCAATGGCTATCCTTACTTATTTGCTTGTTCTTCCCCGTCTGCTTTTGTTCTTCTTCAGGTTGTCTTTTGCAACTGATACCCTTACCCAGTTCGTGTCGCTTCCTGATGGCCAGACCTTGGTTTCTGCAAATGAAGTCTTTGAAATGGGTTTCTTCAGCCCAGGTAGTTCCACAGACCGCTATGTTGGGGTCTGGTACCACACAATCCCGGGTAGAACTGTTGTTTGGGTTGCCAACAGAAACAGACCCATCAAAAACAACTTTGGCCTGTTGAGCATAAACGCAGAGGGACATCTTGTACTTCTCAGTCATGATGAGACTGTTGTTTGGTTGGCAAATTCCACTGCAAAGGCCTTTAGTCCGGTTTAGCAGCTGTTAGTCTCTGGAAACTTGGTTCTAAGAGATGGAAATGATCAAAAGCCCCAAAACTATTTGTGGCAAAGCTTTGACTATCCTTCTGATAAAATTTTGCCAGGAATGAAGCTTGGATGGGACCTGAAAACTGGTCTTAATGGACGTTTTATAGCATGAAAGAATTGGGATGACCCTTCCTTTGGAGACTTTACAGAAGAACTTGTACTACACAGATATCCTGAAACAGTAATCTGTCAGGGCCTAACAGAGTATATGAGGAATGGCCCATGGAATGGTGTCCGGTTCAGTGGCTTGTCTTATGTAACGAGAAATCAACTTTACGAATTCAAGTTTGTCTCGAATAAAGATGAGGTGTATGCAGGTTTTAGTGTGAAAAATGAGTCACTAATCACAAGATTTGTCTTGAACCAGACATTATACTCAACACTGGACAAATTATGGAGTGAAGATGATCAAAGGTGGATTACTTATAGTTTTGACCCTAGTGATAATTGTGAAAGATATAATCGTTGCGGCCCAAATGGAAACTGCGTCACGGGTGAGACACCAATATGCCAGTGCTTGAAAGGATTCTGGCCAAAATCACCCAAAAATTGGAACGCAATGGACCGGTCTGATGGATGCATCCGCAAGACCGCAACAAATCATGGAGTTGCAAGGGAAAAAACAGGGATTATTTTGTCAAATTTAGTGGGCTGGGATTTCCAGATACAACATACTCTTGGGTTAATGCAAGTATGGCACTTGAGGGATGGAGGGAAAATTGTTGTTGTAGTGCTTATTCTAATTCAGATATCAGGGATGGAGGTAGTGGTTGTGCTATGTGGTTCGGTGAGTTAATTGATAAAAGTAAGGTTCCCTTTGATGACCAACATTTATATATTCGCCTCGCTTCTCCAGAAACAGGTGTGGCTTTTTAGTGGTCATTTTTCAATCATCTTTTGACTGCTTTAACAACCTCAACTTTTTGTCTATTAATTCGTAGTATATTTCCTTGTGATGCTAATGGAAATAAGACAGGTGATTGCTGTAACGGTGACCACTGTATTGGCTGTTGTGATGCTTCTCACTGTGTTTTATATTTACATGCGCAGAAGAAACTCTAGATAAACATTCCCATTGCATCTGCCTTTATTTTTCCCATCTTGTCTGGCGGTTGTCTGAAGGTTAATTGATCATGACTGAACTTGATTTCATTATGTTTCCCGAAGAACAGAACGATGTCCTTTCCTTATTTTTCTAAATATTTATGTCATTTAGTGGCTCAAATTGTACTATGCAAATTTGTTAACAGTAAACAACAAGAAAGGCTCCTAAGGAAATATGAAGCTAAATATGACATTGCCTAAATAGCTAATGCTACTGAAATATATTTTTGTATTTATATATTTCATTTAATTTATGAAAGTGAGCTAAGAAAGAAAATCTTGTCACCAGCAAACAAGGAAGAAAGCTCTGACGAAAATATGGAGCTAAAAACCTTGATTGTAAACAATGAGGAAGGGCATGAAGGAAATATGGGGCAACGTATATATGACCTTGCATTAATAGTTAATGCTACTAATAACTTCTCATATGACAATAAGCTTGGCGAAGGTGGTTTTGGTCCTATATACAAGGTAATTATGCAATTAACTTGTTATTAAGAGCAAAAGATTGCAGTTACTCTTCTGATGTATGATGTTACATATTGACAGTAATTTATATCACACAAAAATGATAGGGAATACTTGCAGGCGGACAAGAAATTGCAGTGAAACAGCTTTCACAAAGTTCTCACCAAGGGCTGCTTGAATTTAAGAATGAAGTCCAACTGTGTGCCAAACTTCAGCACCGTGACCATATTAAGGTTCTTGGTTGTTGCATTCAAGGAGAGGAGAGAATGCTCATATATGAATACATGGCCCACAAGAGCTTGGATTCATTTATTTTTGGTTTGTATGGCTGAAGAACTATCAATCAGCAGACTTTCATCCTCTTATTTTGTATCTCCTTGGTTGATGATAAGTATCATTATTACATTAAAATTTGTAGGTTCTAAACGCAAACTTCTTGATTGGTCCAAGCGCTTTCACATTATCTGTGGAATTATTCGGGGGCTTATGTATCTTCATCAAGATTCTAGATTAAAAATTGTCCATCAAGACCTTTAAAGCAAGTAATATATTATTGGATGGTGAATAAAATCCAAAAATCTCAGATTTCGGTTTGACAAGAATATTTTGAAGAGATCAAGTTGAAGATAATGCACGACAAATAGTTGGAACATTGTAAGTGTGCTTTATTATATTTTGTTTTTGTATATAAGCACATTATTAGATATGATATTAACTACTTTATGACATATAATAGTGGTTATATGGCTCTTGAATATGCAATTCATGGACTATTCTCCATCAAATCATATGTGTTCAGCTTTGGAGTATTATTGCTAGAAATAGTGAGTGGCATGAAAAACAAGGGACCCTTCTTATTAGGCCAAAGCATGAATCTTATTGGACATGTTAGTAACAAGAAGCCTAACTTTTCTCTTATCCATATTGAAATTGTAACTTATTCAATGTTTTGAATTGTTATAGGCATGGAGGTTGTGGAATGAGGAAGTCACGCTAAAATTTGCCGATGAACATTTGGAGATATCTTATGTTGAGTCAGAAGTATTACGATGCATTCATATTGGTATTCTTTGTTTGCAGTACCATGCTGATGATAGGCCAGATATGATATCTGTAGTTACAATGCTGAGCAGTGAGGGTGTCTTACATGAGCCTAAGGAACCTGGTTTCCTTTTGGATCATATCTCACATAAGAGAGAATCTCCTAACAATAATGCAACTCTTTCAAGTAACGAAATATCTGTAACCTTGTTAGAAGCAAAGTAAGGTAAAATTTTTCTTCTTGATTTTGGACTAGTAATGAGCATACAGTCAAGGATGAGGCTAGCTATATGCATTAGCTATTTGCATTAATGCATGACGATGTTGATTCTAAATAACTCTCTTGATTTGGCACTGTGGCTGTAGTTTAAACGAGAACTATTTATTCTTTGATTGTGTTTTTTCCTTATTAGAAAAATTCGCTCCAGACAAGGCAAAGAATACATATAAATTTTGACTAACTTGTGCTGCATTGGAGAACTAGGATTTTTATTAACGTTTGCTTTGGGAAAAGATGGAATTGACTCCCAAAAAACAATAGGTAGCTCTCAAATTTTAACTTGTAGCATTTTAGAAGTGAACCCTTTTATTTTTCTTTTGACTTTTTATTGCCTGAATTATCTAGGTTTCTTTTTTTTGGTTTGATAATTATCTGGGTTAGAACTGAATAACGAACAAGATCTGTTGCAGAAATGATTAACCTCAAGTCGTATGATTATGCCATGAACAATTATATCAGGTATATTTGTTTATAATCAAGTAATTTCTTTTACATTAGGACAAACAAAAAAGTATAGGCTATAATATTTTGTTTAAAAAGAAAACATAAGTAAAATGGCCTAAATCTTTCTTCCAATGATCGTATTATAAGAATTTGATTGATCTATCAGTTTGTAATTGACAAATAAAGATATAATGAATTAGAAATTTGTGTTTTAAATTCCAAATATGTCATATCACTATCTTAATTCACATGTTTCGTGGTGAAAAAACATAGCACATTTTGACTTGAATACCAAGTCAACCTTTTTAGGGGTGTGTTTATGATTTTGATTGTGCTGACTACTTTGTTAAGGTAATGGTAATTCTTCCTTATAATTTCCAGAGTCTAAAATATGTCATTGTAACTTATTTAACCCCATTATATTTCAATATTTTCACTTTTGTCCTTGGATTCATAGTTCCCTTGCATTCTCAGTTCAATCCTCTTGCTGCCTTCACGTCCTCTATTCTAAAATGCATATATCTATTTTATCTTCTCTTTTTATTTGCGCTAGAAGATTTTTTATTTACGTCTACAAGTCCTTATGTCTAATTTCTGGAATGTTACATAAAGCATGATTGCTTTACGCCTTATTTTATTACGTTTTTTTGTGGGGTCTAATTTCAAATTATAAGGCATAACTCTTAAGATGTACTTCCTCCGCCACTATAAGACGTATTTAGGGAGTTGATCTTTGTCCTAAATATAAGACATAGTTTTTATATTTGTCAATCTTTTCATAATTTACTCTTATTAATGCTTCCTCAACAATAATCAAATAAAAGGGGAAATGTGGGAATAAGAAAGATGACTAGGGTGTTTTAAAAATTACATGTTATATTAACTAACTCAATTAACTTCTTTAATCTAATGAAATTCAATAATTATGTCTTAATGACAAGAGGAGTAATTACTTTCTGAAGAGCGAGATTGGGAGAGCTCCTTAGGCCTTGTTTGGTATGAAATATTGAGGGGTAGGGATTAGGATTGGTGAGGAATTGAGCCAAATTGTATTGTTTGGCATGAGGGATTGAAAATAACCTGGGATTGAAAGTGTCACGAAAGTAGAATTGACGCAAAGTCACCTCCCCTAGGATTACGTTTGTGATCGTGAGATTGCAAATTTTTTAGATAAGAAAATCCTTGTGTATAATATTTTCCAAACAAAAGTAGCCTCTGTCAATTTTAACCTAAATCAGTGTCACTCTGCACCTCGCCTTCCATCATCATCTTTCACTGGTTCTCTGGAGTCTGGCCATCTCACTTAATTAATCGTCAAGTCCTTATTATTGTTTTCATACTTTTTTTTTTTTCAGTTTGAAAATTTTTTAAGACTCAGAACTTGTATCCATATATAGATACAGTTGCTTGCAATCATGCGAACACCAAGCCTCCTTCTGCAGCATCGTTTTAGCCACTCACAATAGCACACTTTTTCATCCATCTGCATCGTCTCTCGTAGCTTTTATTATTTCACCTCTCAACATTGACTACCACAAGCAAGAACTGGATCACCTAAACCCCATATGGTCCCTACTTACTGTTACAAGGCAACACCAGTTTCTTTCGTTTTTTTGTGGGAACAACGCACCTTTTCTAATTGATTTGTTTCTTAAATGGTTTTGTTGAATTAATCTACATGTATTTATTGACTGGAGATGGGAGATGCAGAAGGAGAGATGATGAGGTTGAGTGAATGAAGATGGAGTTGCAGGCCTTTTTTTTTTTTTAATCTTTTTTTAATAACAAGGGTATTATAGTCTTTTGATAATTTATGTCCAATTATAAAATAAAATTATAAAAGTGCTTGTAAATATTACTTCATATCAAATGTAATTTAAAAGCTTCATTGCCAGTCACAACCCCTGTTCTAATTCTAATTCTAGTTCTAATCACAATCTCATTCCATCAAAATTCAGTGCCACGTACCAAACAGGGTCTTAGTGCTTTCCCTAGGGATTTGCCTACGATCCAATGCCCATCCTTTTCTCTCAAAACTACATCGTTGGGGGTACAATGATGGGGCTGGATTTTTTTTCCCAAATGGTGTCTAGTATTTTGAAGTATTTTTTTGGGTATATCTAGTATCTTAAAATATTTTTTAAGTAACATACAGTATAATAAAATAATTTTTTGTGCTGTTAGCGGTTTAAAATATTTGTTCAGTTGTACCCAGTGTGTTAGCAGAGTGATTACAATTTTTTTACCCTTAATATATTTTTTCAGCTCAAAAAAATACTTTAAAATTTTTTTTTTTTGTGTGTTTTTAACCTTTTAAAATTTTTCTAGTAGCATCTAATATTTTAAAGTGATTTTTGGAGCTGAAAAAATACATTAAGGGTTGAATTGCAATCAGTTTTCTAACACACTGGGTGCAACTAAAAAAATATTTTAAGTGGTTAAAAGCATTAAAAATTATTTTAGAATACTACATGTTACTTAAAAAATATTTTAAGATACTAAGTATGTCAAAAAAAATACTTCAAAATACTAAATACCATTTAAAAAAAATCCAACTCCATCATTTTATCCCCAAAACTATATCAAAAAGTTTTAAGAGAAAATGAAGCAGACCGCAGCCAGATCCTTTCCCTGGTCCCTACTAAGGAGCTTGATCCTAATTCCTAAAGGATTGCACACATTTCAAAACAAAAAATGATAAAAAGGTTGGTGAAATATATATATATATATATATATATATATTACTTTTTAAATATGATCGAACTAATATTTTTAACCTTTTTTTTTTTTATTAAAGTGGCCCTGATGAGGTGCTTAAGAGATCATTTCACAGGAGCTTGTGTTTCAAGTGGTCAATTGTGAGAAATTATACAATTATTCTAAAACGAAAATCATAGAGGATAAGTGAAAGATTATATTTCTTAGAAAAAACGTATTAAATTATTATTCATAATTCTCTTACCTTAAATTGCCCCTCATGATTTAGCTCCTGGATACATATATGATAACTTGAAACCAATGTATAAATATTTTGTTCTAAACAAGCAAGTAAAAATTCATTTAAGCTCATCAAGAAGCACCATCACATTCGTTTAATGAAGGGTCGTTGCTCCTATCAACCATCAATTATACAATTGCTAATGAAAAATGTTGAGGATAAGCTTCTTCACAAATCACAACAACCACCAGTTTCTATGAAGATCCTTACATTTTTCTTTTCTTTTTTGCCCAAGAGATTATATCAATGAAAAAGCAATACTTGCTTAGTACACTCCCTTGTGTTCTTATTATAAGCACTTAATACCAACTTGACATAATTTAATGAAATTAATTCAAATTAGTTATTTCTTGTAAAATATTAAAATTACCTCTAATAAAAGTCACTAGTTAGAGGAGTTTAATTAGTTAGTTAAGAAAGTATGTAATAAGTAAAAAATACTAAGTGAAAAAAAAAAACTAATACTTCAGACAAAACATGTTACATTATGAAACATGCTAGAAGTGTTTGTAATAAAGATAAGAGGGAGTAGCTGTTCAAGATCAACAAAATTATTAACAATAGTTAAGCAAATCCCATTCCGATTTCCTGGAATATAGACTTCTATATGCCAAACGGTTTCAATAGGAGGAAGACAATAACAAAGCATAAAAATAGGTGTGATAGATTAAACCTCAAAGCATTTAAGACTCTTTCGGTTATAAATATATGACCTAATTTAAAGATGAATTTTGATCATAAGACATTTTTTTTCTATTTATCTCTTATATTCATTATTTTTTTTAAACTAATTTGTCTAACTTCATAATTTATCGTAATGACAGCACTACTTATCACACTTAAATGAAGCCTTGGGTTGAGTCCTGTGTTGACATACTTGTCCACAGGACAACCTTTAGAGTGTATTAGCCCAAAAAGTTTGAATTTTTTTGATAGGGCTATTTGACTGTGCCACAATATTGAGACTAATTGAGGATAACTCTTCGCTAAGGTTCTAAGCTCAAAACTTAATGCTTAAGTAGTCAAACCCTCTTGCACTCAAATGATCTTAGTACAAGCAATTTGATGGTAGAAGTCAAATTGTGCTGTATATCATCCCGGGGATAAAAAAAACCAAAAGAAAAGGCCTGAACGTTCCTTTCCTTGACCCTTCAACAAGGATTTAATGGATCTATATCCGTATCTGTTAGTTTGTTGACAGGAAGCATTCCATTGAATTTGGAATTTGACTTTGGAATTCTGAATATGATGTCATAATCTCATCCATACATTTGGAAAAGTCACTTCATATTCTTGCGTTGAAATTTTAGTTCTCTTCCGTGAAGAAGAGAACTGTTTTTCTGACTGCAAGAGCACCAATTCAATCTTCATATTGCTGGTGGGCTGCCCTTTCAACATGTACCGCATCAGGATCAGGGGTATATTAATTTTTATAGTGTTGACCAATTCATTGAATCTGTTAAGGAAATATTTTATCATTATTAGAATTATTCTATCATTATTATTAGATCAATTAGCATAATTAACGAGATTGATTGACCGTTACGATTCCCTCATTTAGGAGCAATTAATATTTAGACTCCTCACTTTTGTATATATATAGTACCTTCCTGTGAATAGAAATGACACAATTCTTTTAGTATTCAATTACTTTCGTAACATGGTATCAGAGAGAGTGTAGGGTTAGGGTTTTCTGAATTTTTTTTCCCGATTCACTGTTCATCGGCGGCACTGTTTGCACTGTTCATCGGCACTGTTGCGCCCTGTTCAGCGCACTGTTTGGTACTGTTCATAGACACTGTTTGGCACTGTTCAGAGACACTGTTTGGCACTATTTAGGGTGCTGTTTGGTGCTGTTTTCTCACTATTCAGGTACTGTTCTTAGTATCTTATTTAGTGTTCGGTTTTGTGCCCAAATTTGGGGATTTTCTCATTGGATTGGGCTTCTTTATTATTGTTCTTCGCTTTTGGATTCTATGGCTGACTCTAAGACTCCTGAAATGTTACCCATGTCGGCTAAGATTACTTTCTCACAATTGAACTGGACTAATTATAGTGATTAGAGTACCACTGTTAAAATCTATATTATGGGTATTGAGAAGGAAGAACATTTAACTGATGAACCCCCTAGTGACAAAGAAAAACTAGTTGCTTGGAAAAGGGCTGATGCTAGAATCTTATTTCAAATTAGAAATTCTATTGAACCCCGGATCTTGTCTTCAGTGAATCATTGTACTACTGTTAAGGAAATAATGAGTTATTTGGAATTTATGTTCTCTGGTAAAGGGAGCCTCACTCGTGTTCACGAAGTTTGTAAAGGTTTTTATCGCTCTCAGCAGCAGGGTCGACCATTGAAGGACTTCTTTTTGGACTATAAGCGATTGTATGAGGAAATGAAAGTCCTCATGTCTCCACAAGCAGATCTTGCCACTCGTATTAAGAATCTAGAACTACAGGCCATCATTGGTTTTCTTGAAGCCCTTGATCCCTCTTATGAGACCATTCGCTCTCAAATTCTGTCTAGTCAAGAACTCCCATCTCTTGACGATGTGTTCGCCCGTGTTCTTCGCGCTGATAGTATGACTCATCCGTCTGTGGATCCAAATGCAAGTGCTTTGGCTGGTCGGGGCCCCTTTGACCTCAAGAATTATGGATCCAAACAGAGTTCCAGTACTCCACACATGACTTCTGGCAGTATTATCTGTAATTATTGTAAGGAACTTGGTCATATCAAGAAAAATTGTCGCAAATTGCAAAATAAATAGCAGCGTGATCAGCAGTGTGGATTTGCTCATGTTGCCCAAAATTTTGATCAACCTGCACCTGGTTCGCCTTTTGCCGCGGCCTTATCCGCAGGTACTCTGCCCTCTGGTATTGCTACCACTTCCTCGAAGTGGGTTATTGATTCTAGTGCTACCAACCACATGACAGGTAACCATCACTTATTTCCATCGTATGTCCCCTATGCTAACCCATCTTCCATCTATGTTGCCAATGGTTCCCCCGTCCGTGTCGTTGGATCAGGCATTGTTAACCCCACTCCCTCTATTATGTTATCCTTTGTCCTTAATATTCCTGATCTCACATTTAATCTTCTGTCTCCCAGTAAACTAACTCGTCATTTGAATTGCTTCATTTCACTGTTCCCTGACCATTATTTAATCCAGGATCTGTCGACGAAGCGTATTATTGGTAGAGGTTATGAATCTGGTGGGCATTACATTCTGGATGATCAGGTGCCGCGTTCCGTTGCCTGCTCTGGTGGATCCTCTCCCTTTGAAGTTCATTGTCGGCTTGGTCATGTGTCAATTTCGTCTTTAAAGAGGTTATATCCTCAGTTTTCTTCTGTGTCTGCTTTGGATTGTGAGTCGTGTCAGTTCGCCAAACACCATCTTGTTCATTTGGCCCCTCGAGTCAATAAACGGGATGCGTCCCCCTTTAAGTTAGTACATTCTGATGTTTGAGGTCCTTATTCAGTTTTATCTCAAACTGGTTATCGTTATTTTGTCACTTTTGTTGATGATCTTTCCCTAACAACTTGGCTTTATTTAATGAAACAACGCTCTGAATTGTTTACTCATTTTCAAAACTTCTGTGCTGAAATTCAAACTCAGTTCAATACTCTTGTCAAAGTCCTTCGAAGTGATAATGCAAAAGAATATTTTTCTGCCCCTTTTTCTGATTACATGCATAACCATGGTATTCTTCACCAATCCTCATGTGTTGATACCCCTGCTCAAAATGGGGTTGCCGAAAGAAAAAATCGCCACCTTTTAGAAACAGCCCGCGCTCTTCTGTTTCATTCTAGTGTTCCTCAACCGTTTTGGGCTGATGCCATATTTATTGCATGTTTTCTTATCGATCGCATGCCTTCGGCTATTCTTAGTGGTGACATTCCCTATTCTATTTTGTTTCCCACTACTAAGCTCTTCCCTGTTGATCCGAAAATCTTTGGTTGCGTTTGTTTTGTTTGGGATGTTCGTCCAAGTGTTAGCAAACTCGATCCCAAGTCTTTAAGGTGTGTATTCCTTGGTTATTCTCGCGTCCAGAAAGGTTATCAGTGTTACTCTCCTGACCTTTATCGTTATCTTGTGTCCACTGATGTCACCTTCCATGAGTCCTCTTCTTTCTTCCAATCTTCAGTCTTCTTTGCGTCTCCTTCGGTCATTGATACGGAGGATGATTTCTTGGTTTATCATGTCCCACCAGTTCAGGCTGCTGTTCCAGTTCCTGCTATCATTACTGAGACTGATCCAACTAATTCTGCGCCTCTGTCAGTAGATGCTTCACTGTCGGATTCTGTTCCTGCGACCCCAGACCCTCCAGCTCCTACCCCTGATATAGTTGTACCTGATTCTGCCATTGACCCGTCCAATAACCTCCCTATTGCCCTCAGAAAAGGTATCCGCCCCCATTATCCTCCTAAACGCTATGCTGACTGCATGTATCCTATATCAAACTTTGTGTTTTACCAACACTTGTCTCTTGTTTCCTCTTCCCTTGTGGCCACCCTTGAGTCCATCACCACCCCTACCACCCTTCACCAAGCCTTAGCCCATCCTGGTTGGCATGCTGCGATGGAAGAAGAAATGATGGCCCTTGACAAGGCTGGTACCTGGACTTTTGTTGATCTACCTTTTGGGAAGAAGGCCATTAGGTGTAAGTGGGTATTTATGGTTAAGACTAAGGCTAATGGTTCCTTAAACCCGCTAAAAGCTTGGCTTGTTGCTAAAGGATATGCTCAAACTTATGGCATTGACTACTCTGAGACTTTCTTCCCAGTCGCTAAACTCACTTCTATCCGTCTTCTTGTCTCTCTAGCTGACACCTATAATTGGGATTTGCATCAGTTGGATGTTAAGAATGCCTTTTTGAATGGTGACCTTCTTGAGGAAGTTTATATGGAGCAACCTCCTGGTTTTGTTGCTCAGGGGGAGTATGGGAAAGTGTGCTATCTCAGAAAGTCATTATATGGTCTAAAACAGAGTCCACGTGCCTAGTTTGATAGATTTTGTAACGTGGTTCAGAAGTTCGGATTGAGCCAAAGCAAAAGTGATCATTCTGTGTTCTATCAGAAGACCGATTCAGGTATGATTCTTCTGGTTGTATATGTTGACGACATTGTGATTACAGGGAGTAACACTTCTGGAATTTCTGAGCTTAAAGTCTTTCTCAACCTCCACTTCCAGACGAAAGACTTAGGATCATTGAATTACTTTCTGGGTATTGAAGTTATGAGAAACAAGAAAGGCATTCTGTTGACTCAGAGGAAGTATGTTCTCGACCTTCTAAAGGAAACTGGGAAGCTTGGAGCTGCACCAAGTAGCCTTCCCATGATTTCAAATCCATACCTGGACCTGAATGATAGTATGTTTGATGAACTTCCTGATGACTTGAAAAAGAAGATTGATCCAGAGAAACTGAAGCCATTTGCATATCCTGAGAGATATAGAAGATTGGTTGGAAAGCTAAATTATCTGATAGTGACTCGTCCGGATATAACCTTCTCGGTTAGTGTACTTAGTCAATTCATGGCATCTCCAACAGTGGCACAGTGGGAAGCCTTAAAACATATCTTGCACTATCTGAAAGGCTCCCCAGGTCGGGGCATTCTCTATTCGGATTTTGGGCACACTAAAGTTGAGTGTTTCTGTGATGCGGATCATGCAGGATCCAAGGCCACGAGACGATCCACTACGGGTTACTGTGTGTTTGTTGGTGGCAACCTGATATCTTGGAGGAGTAAGAAACAAGGGGTCGCATCTAAATCAAGCGCAGAGGCAGAATACAGAGCTATGTCACAATCCGTACAAGAAATTGTATAGGTACTTCAGCTCATAAAGGAAATTGGCATTGTCACGACATTACCTGCGAAGCTTTGGTGTGACAATAAAGCAGTGCTTCATATAGCATCAAACTCTGTTCCATGAGCGGACGAAGCACATTGAGATCGACTGTCACTTCATTCGGGACAAGATCAAAGAAAATGTTGTATCTACAGGACATGTGCGATCGGATGACCAGCTAGCAGACCTTCTAACAAAAGCGTTGATTGGGATACGGGTTGAGTATCTTTGTAACAAGTTGGGCATGATTAACATATATGCTCCAACTTGAGGGGGAGAGTTAAGGAAATATTTTATCATTATTAGAATTATTCTATCATTATTATTAGATCAATTAGCATAATTAGCGAGATTGGTTGACTATTACGATTCCCTCATTTAGGAGCAATTAATATTTAGACTCCTCACTTTTGTATATATATAGTACCTTCCTGTGAATAGAAATGACAATTCTTTTAGTATTCAGTTACTTTCGTAATAGAATCAATGGCTATCCTTCCTTATTGGCTTGTTCTTCCCAATCTGCTTTGTTTCTTCTCCAGGTTTTCTTATGCAATTGATACCTTTACCCAGTTTGAGTCTCTTCCTGACAGCCAGACCTTGGTTTCTGCAAATGAAGTCTTTGAAATGGTTTTCTTCAGCCCAGGTAGTTCCACAGACCGCTATGTTGGGGTCTGGTACCACAAAAACCCAGGTGGACCTGTTGTTTGGGTTGCCAACAGAAATAGACCCATCAAAAACAACTTCGGCCTGTTGAGCATAACCGTAGAGGGACATGTTGTACTTCTCAGCAATGATGAGACTCCTGCTTGGTTGGCAAATTCCACCAAAAAGGCCATTGGTCCAATTTTGCAGCTGTTAGGCTCTTTGAAACTTGGTTTTAAGAGAGGGGAAAGATCTAAAGCCCCAAAATTACTTGAAAAAGCAACTTTTTTAAAAAAAAATTATACAATTGCTAAAGTAAAATATTGAGGATAAGCTTCTTCAAAACCACAACTACCTTTCTATGAAGATCCTTTTTTTTAGCCGAAGAGATTATATTAATGACAAAGCACAATCAAAGCCAAGGGCAACACTCATTTCACAGTGAAACCACTGTATTTCTCCGCCCTTTATATAATACATATTTATCTAATTTAATTAGATTAAGGAAGTTAGTCAATATTATATGTATTTTCTAAAACACCATAGCTAGGCAATTTCCTTAATTTTCTCATTGCCTGTCCTCCTTGATTATGGTTGATGGAGCATCAAAATGGGTAAATTAGAAAAAGATTGATAAATATGAAACTATGTCTTATATTTAAAATCAAGATTAACTCCCCAAATATGTCTTATATTAAGAATCGGAGGAGTAACTTACTACAATAGAGTCTTGTGAAACCCATCTCAAATTAATCTAGTTTGGTCTTGCTTTCCACTCTCTAATCTCACATAGTACTTCCACCGATCCTTAATGTAAAACCTAATTGGGAAGATAACTTTGGTCATAAATGTAAAACTTATTTCCCATATTTATTAATATTTTCCTAATTTACCCTTATTGATGTTCCTCTACAATAATCAAATAAGAGAGAAATTGATGGATTTAAGGAACATGATTAAGATATTTTAAAAAAAAAAACTTGCCATATAAACTAACTTAATTAACTTTTTAATATAATAAAATTAGGTAAATATGTTTTATATTAAAGATAAAAACCCTTATAAATTTTATCTTTTCTTATCTAATTTGGTCTTGCTAGTCATTCTCTAATCTTTTCTCTAATTTCTTTCGTTTAATAAGGGGTAGTTAGTATTTACCCCCAAAAAAAATCTTTTAATGATTTAGATATTATATCATACGATGTAAGGGGTGGTGTTCAAAAGCAAGGACGAACCGAGACACCCCATCTTGGCTTTTGGCCGGGACGCTATTTGTGTCCCAGTCCTAGTACTACCAAGATAGGATTAGGAAATCCCGCCTTATTTTTGTAAAAAAAATAAACCCAAAAAATTATCATAATATGAGTTAAATGCTCTATATTCCATTATTCAAAGTGATCATTTATAACAATTAACAAGGTCATAATACATATGGAAAAAATGCAACTTATTAGATCTTTTATCATCATCATCTTTGTCATTATCTTTGTATAGTATATAGTTAGGATTTACAATACATGCATAATAAACTCAATTAAAGATGTGATACGCATCTTATCAAATACCCGGGAGCTATGCATATATCCATGGTATTAGCATTATTCAAGTAAATGAAAGTATTTTCCAATCAGATTTATTAGGTGTCAAGACAATTGTGTTATAAAAATTTAGCAAAAAATATAGTCTGCACAATTAATGTGGTAAAACTTAAATAAAGAATATAGGGACTGGGTATATAAATAAAATGATAACTTAATTTATTAGAAAAAAAAGGATCGAGATCAGGATTTCAAGGGTGAGACCAGACAGGACATTTCGATCTAAAGATATTTAGGACTGGGCCGAAACAATCGAGATCAAGACACTTTAAACACTCGTATGATTTATATCTAAAATCAAGAAAACTCTCTACAAAGTTGAAATTGAAAGGAATATATAGTACTCCTTTCAATCCTTAAGATGACATATTTAAGCTGTTGATCTTGATCATAAATATGTGACAAATTTTTTATATTTATCAATATTTTTCTAACTTATCTCTATTGATGCTTCCTCATAATAATTAAAGAGGAAAGGGAGTCAAGGAATTATGAAAGATGAATAAGTTATTATAGAAAATATACATTATATTAACTAACTTAGTTAACTTCATTAATCTAATTAAATTAAATAAATATATCTTATATTATAGACCAGAAGGATTATATACTTGGCCTCGTATAGCCATTTTTTGGCCAGTAGCCTCTATAGCCCATTTTCACCTAGCTATTCAGCAACTAATGATTCAAATGAATGAGCTACATTATCAACAACGTGATTTTTTATAGGGGAAATCACCCAAAAATATTTTTAGGATAAATTAATTGCTGAATGCTACCAAGTATCCAAGCGATCTTCCATGTGTGCAAACGATCTTTTGTGTATGCAAAAATCTTCCATATGAAAGTGCAAACAATCTTCCGTTGTGTGCAAAATATCTTCCATTCATGTGCAACAGATCTTCCAAGGTAGCATTCAGCAATTAATTTGCTAAAAAGGTATTTATTCACAATTCTCCCTTTCTTATATGTTTTATGGATATACGGTTTTTTTTAAAAAAAAAACCTTTTTATGAAGAGCTTATTCGTTTCATTTTATAATTTTGTTGTGTGTACTAAACAAAGCTTAATGACCGTGTGAGTTTCTCTCTCTGTAGGTAGAGTTTCTCCTCTCCCTCTCCAGATCTTTCTTGAGGCGGTGAGAGCCTTCTTCCTCGCCTTTGTGCTGGCTGCTACGGCGTCTCCCCCCCTAGCGGTCTCCATTGACGGAGGAAACATCCGTCTTTTTTTATTTCTTTTGTGGTGTTGGGTTTTAGTGGTGGTGTTCTATGGTTTGTGGGTGATAAACAGATCTGTGGGATCTGATTATGACACCTCTTGGTTGAATGGTAGCTTAAAAATTGATAGATCACATCCCAATTTGGTGGCTAGGACTTGCATTTTTGGGGAAAAGATTTTGTCGATGGTTGATGCTGCTATATGCTTTACCTCTCAGAGGATCGTTGTTAGGTTTGTTAGATGGTGGTGAATCCAAGGCGCTAATGTTGGCCACATGCATCATCAAGAGGTGTTGTTCTGTGGGTGGTCGACGATGAGTTCTCTTCCTGCTCCGGTGCCAAATTTGTGCTAGGTGTCTGTGAGTGTTCTACTTGTATGTGTTCTCTCATATTGTTCAAAAACCATTATTGGTGGTTTCTTTGCCTACAAGAGGGATGGATTCTTTAGGATTGGTTCTTGCGAATCACCATCCCTTACAATGGCATCATTGCCGGTGACGACGATTTCCTTTCTGCAGATTCCGGTGAAGAGACGGGGCGCTTTTCTAGTGATCTTGTCGATGACTACTCCAATTAGTTTAGTTGTTATTAGGGTTAATGTAGTTACTGTGGTTAGGGTTTATATTTTGGACCTTTAATATGAGGGCCTTTTTTATTCTCTTGTTGGATTGTGTACTTTCCTATCTTTATAGTAATGAAAATGTTATGGGAAAATCCCTTAAAAATACCTCAGAAATACCTAAATCCCGATTCAATGCTGTGAAATTGTGAAATCTTGATTTAGTGTTGTGTCAGTAAGGATGAACAGTGCTACGGTGAGAAAAGACAATTTTGCCCTTCAGCTCTCCCTCTCGCTACTTCAGAATAACAACACGAGACTCTTAATTAACAACTCCGCTTTATTCTTTCACATATTCGTATCTAAAAAATAATGTTATTAATGTAAAATACGGTGTTATTCATAAAGAAAGAGGTATTGTTATTCGCCCTGAAACTTAAATTACGAAGTTGTGGAATAAGAAATGAGAGTTCTTAATGTAGAATATGGCGTTGTTAATAACAAGACCGGTGTTGTTATTGTGAAAGTAAAAAGAAGAAACTGGAGTTGTTAATCAAGAATTCGGAGTTGTTAATTAAGAGTCTGATGTTGTTATTCTGAAGTGGCGAGAGAGAGGGCTGAAGGGCAAAATCGTCTTTTCACACCCCAGCACTATTCATCCATACTGACACAACATTGAATCAGAATTTCGCAATTTCGCAGTACTGAATTGGGATTTAGGTATTTCGATGGTATTTTTAAGGGATTTTCCCAAATATCATTATATCTGATTAAAAAAAACAGAGCTTAATGACTTGTTTGCTATTACCGAAAGACGTTAACTTTGCCGGGTCAACCTCCATTACCCAGCCTCATCCGCTTCATCCCTCATGGAGGAAACTTCATTGGGTTCGGAAGACGGAGGATTGGAGCTCGGCTTCTTCAGCCACTAGTTTCCGTCAACTGAAGCAGCGAAATTTGGTACATAAGTCTTTCTTAATTTGCTTCAGTTTATACCATTTCAGCATCCATTTCAAGTTTGATTCTCAGTCCAGTTCCAGACCAAGTTTTAAAAATTAAACCCCTTTAGTTGCAATTCCAATTGATATTCGCCTAGCTGCGATTTTTGGTTCAATTATTGGCCAAAAAAACTTAACCAGGTGGGTTAGAGCATAGGATCTTTTTTTAAAAAAAAAAAAAAAGAGATGTTATCTGCAGAGAGGAAGCCGCCTGAGTAGACTTTAGAACCGTAGTTGATGGAATTGACTTATAAAAAAAACAGAGAAAAAAACAAGTCGCAAATTTTCACTTGCGACTTTTACTAAACGAAACCCTCATGTTTGCGACCTTTTAGGCTTTTACTGTCTGACTTGTTCGGGCTTCAACTGAATAACAAACAAGATGTGTGGTAGAAATTATTAAAAAATGGCAATTTCCTTTACATTAGGACAAGCAGAAAACAATATGATGGGAGAAGTTTATTCTATTGAATATCATCCACCCAAAAAAAAAAAAAAATCAATAGAAAAAGAAACGCCTGAACCTTCTTCTCCCTCATCCTACTACAAGGATTTCATGCACCTCAGCACACATGCAACGATCTGTTAGTTTGTTGACATAAATCATTACATTGAATTTGAAATTTGAGTTTGGAATTCTGAATATGATGTCACAATCTCATTCATATATTAGAATAAGTCAATATCTTACTCTTGCTTTAAAAATTATGTTATCCATTGTGAAGGAAAGAGAACAGTTTTTCAGACTTGAAGAGCACATAGTCAACCTGCATACTTCTGGCGGGCTGCCCTTTGAACACGTGCCACATCAGGGTCAGTGGTATATTTATTTTTTATAGTGTAGACCAATTCATTAAATCAATGGCTATCCTTCCTTGTTTGCTTGTTCTTCCCCTTCTGCTTTTGTTCTTCTCCAGAGCTTCTTTTGGAACTGATACCCTTACCCAGTTCGAGTCTCTTCCTGATGGCCAGACCTTGGTTTCTGAAAATGAAATCTTTGAATTGGGTTTCTTTAGCCCAGGTAGTTCCACAGATCGCTATGTTGGGGTCTGGTACCACAAAATCCCAGGTAGAACTGTTGTTTGGGTTGCCAACAGAAACAGACCCATCAAAAACAACTTTGGCCTGTTGAGCATAAACGCAGAGGGACATGTTGTACTTCTCAGTCATGATGAGACCGTTGTTTGGTTGGCAAATTCCACTGCAAAGGCCTTTAGTCCGGTTTTGCAGCTGTTAGGCTCTGGAAACTTGGTTCTAAGAGATGGAAATGATCAAAAGCCCCAAAACTATTTGTGGCAAAGCTTTGACTATCCTTCTGATACAATTTTGCCAGGAATGAAGCTTGGATGGGACCTGAAAACTGGTCTTAATCGACGTATTATAGCATGGAAGAATTGGGATGACCCTTCCTTTGGAGACTTTACAGAAGAGCTTGTACTACACAGATATCCTGAAACAGTACTCTGGCAGGGCCCAAAAGAGTATATGAGGAGTGGCCCATGGAATGGCGTCCGGTTCAGTGGCATGTCTTATGCAACGAGAAATCCACTTTACGAATTCAAGTTTGTCTCGAATAAAGATGAGGTGTATGCTGGTTTTAGTGTGAAAAATGAGTCACTAATCACAAGATTTGTCTTGAACCAGACATTATACTCAACACTGGACAAAATATGGAGTGAAGATGATCAAAGGTGGATTACTTATAGTTTTGACCCTAGTGATAATTGTGAAAGATATAATCGTTGTGGCCCAAATGGAAACTGTGACGCAGGTGAGACACCAATATGCCAGTGCTTGAAAGGATTCTTGCCAAAGTCACCCAAAAATTGGAACGCAATGGACTGGTCTGATGGATGCATCCGCAACAAATCATGGAGTTGCAAGGGAAAAAACAGGGATTATTTTGTCAAATTTAGTGGGCTGAGCTTTCCAGAAACAACATACTCTTGGGTTAATGCAAGTATGGCACTTGAGGAATGCAAAGCCAAATGCTGGGAAAATTGTTCTTGTAATGCTTATTCTAATTCAGACATCAGGGATGGAGGTAGTGGTTGTGCTATGTGGTTCGGTGAGTTAATTGATATAAGTAAGGTTCCCTTTGATGACCAACATTTATATATTCGCCTTGCTTCTCCAGAAACAGGTGTGGCTTCTTTCTTATCATTTTTCAATCATCTTTTGGTGCTTTAGCATCCTCAACTTTTTGTCTACTGACTCTTGGTACATTTCTTTGTGAAGCTGAACATGATGGAACTAACGGA
This sequence comes from Inga leiocalycina, assembly GCA_963242795.1. Taxonomy (NCBI): domain Eukaryota; kingdom Viridiplantae; phylum Streptophyta; class Magnoliopsida; order Fabales; family Fabaceae; genus Inga; species Inga leiocalycina. The sequence goes on from OY725329.1 coordinate 53,430,978, forward strand.
AATAAGACAAAGGTGATTGCTGTAACGGTGACCACTGTATTGGCTGTTGTGATGCTTCTCACTGTGTTTTACATTTACATGTGCAGAAGAAACTCTATAGGTAAACATTCCAAATGCAACTGCCTTTACTTTTTGCCCCCGTTTTCCCATCTTCCTATGATGTCTCGTGTTTGTCTGAAGGATAATTGAACTTGAGTGAGCTTTATGTCATTATGTTTCCGTAAGAACAGAACGATTTCCTTACCTTATTTTTTTTTTACATATTTGTCTCATTTAGTGTCTTAAAGGTATACCATGAAAACCTTGTTAACAGTAATCAATGAGAAGGCTCCTAAGGAAATATGGATCTAAAAATGACATGGCCTAAATAGTAATACTACTAATACACTACCTTCGGGCCTAAATAACTAATGCTACTAATATTAATATACTAATATTTTTTATTTATATATTTCATCTAATTTACGAAAATGAGCTAAGAAAGAAAACCTTGTTAGCAGCAAACAAGAAAGAAGGTTCTAACGGAAATATGGAGCTAAAAACCGTGATAGCAGTAAACAATGAAGAAGGCTATGAAGGAAATATGGAGCAACGTATCTATGATCTTGCTTTAATAGCTAATGCTACTAAGAACTTCTCACCAGACAATAAGCTTGGTCAAGGTGGTTTTGGTCCAGTATACAAGGTAAGCCCACAATTAATTTGTTAGTAAGAGTAAAATATTACAATTAATCTTCTGGTATGTTGACAATCATTTATATGATGTAAAAATGATAGGATATACGTTACATGTTGACAATCATTTATATGGTGTAAAAATGGTAGGGTATACTTGCAGACGGACAAGAAATTGCAGTGAAACGGCTTTCACAAAGCTCCTCCCAAGGTCTTAGTGAATTCAAGAATGAAGTCAACTTGTGTGCCAAACTTCAGCACCGCAATCTTGTTAAGGTTCTTGGTTGTTGCATTCAAGAAGAGGAGAAAATGCTCATATATGAATACATGCCCAATAAGAGCTTAGATTCATTTATTTTTGGTTTGTATGCCCATTCAGTAGATTTTAATACTTTTCTTTTATTTCTAATTGGATAATTATAAGTATCAGTACATCAAAAATTTGTAGGTTGTGAAAGTAAACTTCTTGATTGGTCCAAGCGTCTTCAAATTATCCACGGAATTGCTCGAGGGCTTCTTTATCTTCATCAAGATTCTAGATTAAAAATCATCCATAGAGATCTTAAAGCAAGTAATATATTATTGGATGGTGAATTGAATCCAAAAATCTCAGATTTTGGGTTGGCAAGAATATTTGGAGGTGATAAAATTGAAGATAATACAAGGCAAATAGTTGGTACATAGTAAGTATTTCTTATTACATTTTGATTTTGTATATTTGCATATTACTAAATAAGATACTGACTACTTTATAACTTTTAATAGTGGTTATATGGCTCCTGAATATGCAATTCACGGAATATTCTCAGTCAAATCTGATGTGTTCAGCTTTGGAGTATTATTGTTAGAAATAGTGAGTGGCATGAAAAACAGAGGGCCCTTCTTGTCAAGCCAAAGCATTAATCTCATTGGACATGTTAGTAACAAGGAGCCTAACTTTTCTCTTATCTTTACTGAAATTGGTAAATGATTCTATGTTTCGAATTATTGTAGGCATGGAGGTTATGGAATGAGGGAGTGTCACTAAAATTCGCTGATGAACATTTCGAGAGGTCTTATGTTGAATTAGAAGTACTACGATGCATCCACATTGGTCTTCTTTGTGTACAATACAATGCTGATGATAGGCCAAATATGACATCTGTGGGTATAATGTTGAGTAGTGAGGGTGTGTTGCCTGAGCCTAAAGAACCTGGTTTCCTTTTGGATCATATCCCAGTTAGGACAGAATCTTCCAAAAATCATGCAACGTCTTCAAGTAATGAAATATCTATGACGTTAGAAGCTAGGTAAAATCTTTACATCTTGATTTTGGAGTTTGAACCACTAATGAGCATATGTAGTCTTAAAAATTAGACTAGTGTTTTGCATTAATGTAAGATGATATTTATTCTAAACAACTCCCTTGATTCAACATTGTGTTAGATGTTACTAATTTCTTCTGAGTGTGTTTTTTCCTTATTAAAAAAAATTGCACCGATGTCAAAGAATACATTTGGCATGAGAATTGTATGAACTTGTAGTGCATTGGGGTACAAGAACTTTTATTAACATTAGCTTTGGGAAAAGTTGGAATTGACTTCAAAAAAAAAAAACAATAAGTAATTGGCAAATTTTAACTTTAACATAACTGAAATGGACCCTTTTGTTTTTCTTGTCTCTACAAATTTAATGGATCTATCAATTTGTAACAGGAAAATAAAGAAACAATGTATTTGAAGTTGTGTTTTAAATTCTAAATATGCCATATGCCATCACGCTATCTTATTCATGCATTCCGTAGAGGAAAAGAATACCATATTTTGACTTGAACACCACTTCAATCTTTCGTGGGGTGAGTTTGTAACTTTGATTATGCAAACCAATTCATTCAGGTAATGGTGACTCTTCCTTATAATTTTTGTCTTTTTTGAGTCTAAAATACCTTATTTTGATTTATTTAACCCCATCATAATTTTATATTTTCACTTTTGTCGATGATACCATGGTTCACTTGCATTCTCAAGTCAATCCTCTTGCTGTGTTCAAGTCTTCTACTCAAATGTCCATTATCTCCTCTTATTGCCCAAAATGCTTCTTCCTTTGGACCTTTTAAATAATTTAATGAAAATGTTGAAGAGAGATATTGATAAACAATTTAAAATAATTAAGGATATAATAGTTCATGTATTATTATTTTTCTTCCCCTCCCTTTCAATGCCAAAGGAGGTAATATTAGATTTTCTCTCACTCGCTCTCTCCTATCTATTATTTTCTTCTTGCTAAACTAATTTATCAACCATACTAAAACAAAAATAAAAAATTAACACATGGGGGGAAATGGTAGTTCTCTTCTCTTCTCTTATACCTTAGTGAGCTGTTGGCATTTGCTCATATAGGATTTGAATTGCAATCTCATAATGAGGCTAATGAAATGACAACAAATGTTGATATTTGATAGTGATTATTATGCGCCTATTTTTTAATGTACATTCAGTATTCTAAGATATTTAATGAAACAATTTTGCCAGTAATATGTTAAAAGTAGAGTAATATCATTTTCAAGAGTTTTACCATTAAAGACAACAAACACTAACCTAGAAGAGAGAAAAGGTGAATCAATGCGTCCAAGGTCAGCAAAATCGGACGGCTATGTAACAAACAAAATTTGGCATATAGAATATGTTTTTAGCCATTTGAAAAAAATAACTAAAAAAGTTTCAATAAATTTGATTAAAATTAAAATTAAAATTAAAATTTTAAATTTTTATAATATAATCATAATTAATAAATTTTATACCGTATTAGACAGTTTAAATATATGTATTAGAATTTTATATAAAAATTATTTTTTGACAAATATTTATATACGTTTTATGTTAAATATGAAAATTTAATCAAAACAAAATTTTAAAAATTAAAATTAGCGGAAACTAAGAAAAGCAGTGGTATTAAGAATTAACAAAATAAAATAATTTCCGTCAACGTCCATTCTTCATTTCTGATTACATTCATTTTACCCTCCAGTTTCTTATTTAAAAAAAAGGAAAAATCTCACTTAGGTCTCAAGGATAAGAAAAAATATAAAAGAAGTCCCAATATAAATTCCTCTATCAAAGGAATTTCATTGTAGAATTCTTTATCAAAAAAGTCCCTATGACCTCAGTGAAATAGATTCTAAATGTGAAATTATCATATTGAAAGTGTATGCGAGTATATTGATAAGTCATAGAGTGTCCATTGACAAGCTCGTTTATGTTAACTAAAATAGATTCCGTAGAAAAGTATATGTGACTATATTGATAAGTCATATAGTGGTGATTGACAAACCCATCTATACTAATTAAACAAACTCTCATTGATAAGTATATGTCACTATATTGATAAATCATAGAATAATCATTGACAAACTTATCTATCTCACTAACGTTCGTATGGACTTCTTTTATAAAGGATTTTACACTTGAACTTTGTTTATAGAAGAATTAAACTGAGACTTTTTAAATATTTTTTCTAGTATTTTATCTAAATTTTCCCCAAAAATAAATTACCCACCATTTTCCTATGCAACTAATTGCTGATTCTATTACAGCAGGACTCAGTCTCATCCACTTCATCCTCTTGGAGGGAATTTAATTGGGTTCGGAAGATGGAAGCTCGGAACTTTCCGCGAACTGAAGCAGCGAAATCAGGTACAATGCTGTTTCCTAATTTGCTTCAGTTTTTATCCATTGAATGTTTGAGTCTCATTCCAATTTCAGTCTTAAGTTTGACTCTTTTCATTCCATTTCCAACTGACATTAGCCTACCTGCGATTTTTGGTTCAATTTTTGTAATTGACTTGCAAAAAACAAAAAGAAAAGAAAAGAAAAAAAGAATGAAAACATAGGCGTTCCACAAATTTTGACTTGGGCCATTTATGAAACGAAACCTTTCATGTTTCTTGCGACCTTTGACTATCTGCATTGTTTAGGCTTCTAGAACAAAGAAACAGTGAAATGATTAAAAAATGGTACTACCTCCGGTCTTAATTATAAGATAAATTTAATTTTTTTTTGAAGAAATTAAGCAAGCTAAATGAGTTACTTAATAATATGATATGTTATATATCCTTAGATTATATATTAATTTATTAGTCAAACTAATTAGTTTGAAGAAAAAAATATAAATATAAATACTCTAAAATAATATAATTAACTTCCTTAATTTCTCTTAAAAAATCAACTTTATCTTATAATTAGGACCGGAGGGAATAATTTCCTTTAAATTAGGACAAGCACAAAACAATCTGATGGTAGAACTCAACTATGTTGAATATCATCCACCAAAAAAATATAAAATCAAATAAAACCTGAGCCTTCCTTTCACTGAACCTACTACAAGGATTTGATTTATCTCAATACATATGCAAGGATCTGTTTGTTTGTTGACAGAAAGCATTACATTGAATTTGAAATTTGAGTGTGGAATTCTGTATATGATGTCACATCTTATCCCTTTGAAAAAGTCAATATCTTATCCTTGCGTTGAAAATTTATTTATCTGCCGTGTAGGGAAGGGTACCGTTTTGTTGACTTCAAGAGAACCAAGTCAACCCGTATGCTTCCGGTGGGCTGCCCTTTCAACATGTTTCCAATCAGGGTCAGTGGTGTATTTATTTTTTGCAGTGTAAAACAATTCATTAAATCAAGGGCTATCCTTCCTTATTTGCCAGTTCTTTCATGATTATAGGGATTAATTAAATTTAAAAATTATAGGAGATAATTGTCAGGATAATAGGATATTATTTTGAAATTTTAAATCTAGATCTCATTGATAGATCTGATTCTCTCTTGTGTATAAATGTAATCCCTCCTTATTTACTTGTTCTTCCCAATCTACTTTTGTTCTTGTAGAATCCCATATATTATTAGAATATATTATTAGAAATTCCATGATTATAGAGATTACTTAAATCTAATTATAGGAGATAATTATTAGGATATTATTTTCAATTTTCAAATTTAGATCTCATTGACATATTTGATTATCTCTTATATATAAATGTAATCACCCTCTCATCAGAATACATAACAATTATTTTCATCTAATTATCTTCATGATACCAGAGCTATTTGAAAATAATTGAAGTTAATATTTTTTTGGCGCAATCACCGGAACCCTAGTCTTTTCTAACACCGTCAAGCTTCCCGGAAAAACTCTTCAGAGTGTCCGGCCAGTTACGCCTTACCGGAAACCATGCTTCCTCTCAAAAGTCCCATCTGTCAAGCGGTTCCCTCACCGTCGTCGACCCAGTCCGAGATCTACCACTTTTAGATTGTCTTTCCCAGTACATCCCAGTCCGTCACCATTGGCCTCCTTGTCCCGCTGACAGTACACTAATAGACCAAAATGTCATTTGGAAATTTCATAGGATCAAACTGTCATTTGGTAATTTCGTAGCACTAAATTGTCATTTTTTTAATTTGAAACTCCAAACTAACATTTCACTTTTGGTCTTGTGCCTATTTGTGTGGTACTCAATAAATCTCAAGTCAGATGTTCCACTTAATCTCCTCAACATGTCTACAAATTTTGATGCTTCATCTCCTTCTATGCCATGAGTTGGTGCTAATGACATCTCTACTGCTCTTCCAGAAACTTACCAACGAAAATTATTAGGAATGGTCAGAATCCATGATTCTTGCTCTCGATGGAAGGGATAAACTTGAATCTATAACTGGTGGAGCAAAAACGCCCCCAAAATCGGAAACGAAGGCGTTGCAAACATGGAAATCTGAGAATGCATTAGTGTCCTCTTGAATGATCAATGCGATGTCATTCCCAATCAAAAAGAGTTTTATGTATTTTCCTTCAATAAGGGAAATTTGGGAAGCTCTTTGAGAAATATACAACCTTGTGGGAAACAAGTCCCACATATTTGATGTTAAGAAAAAGGTATGGAATCTTAAACAAAATCATAGGCCTCTTGATGAATTCTACCTTACAAAGTCCACTCTCTGGCAATCGTTTGATACTCTAAAGGATAAAGTTCATCATTGCCGCATTGATGCTTCTAAGGATCGTAAAGAAAAAGAAGAGGATCGAGTATATGTGTCACGCCCTTATTTTAATTTCAACTTTACCAGAGTATTCGCGGAAAATGATATGCAGTTCGGTAGGCAACACAGGAATAGCATAATTATATTGATAATTGTGCATGATTACATATATTCCCCTCAGGGATTCGTACATGATAATTACAATTAATGTAGCCGCACAAGGCTACTAGGGTATCCAAACTCATCCCAGTAAAATAGAGACATCTCATCTTCGTTCCACCACTGTAATCCCCTCTTATGGTACTCTGCATTGTTGTTTGCATAACTTCTGTCGTCTCCTGTCTAAATTGTTGGTAGGGGAGAGTGAGATTCGAGAGAATCTCAGTAGGAAACAGATACCATAATGCATGCATGATTGATGCTATGTGTATGACATGTTAGCTTTATCTAGATGTATACCCCATAATGACATTTCTACATACTCAATGTTTCATACAACAAGACTATGGCCACAGCGAAAACAGAAACAGAGCTTCATTTATTCAAATATGATCTACACAATCAAGTAAAGCAATCACATACATCATTACACAAGCAAAGATATCAAATACATGCAAGTAAGGTAAGTCCCTTACCTCCAATCTTTCTCCTCGATTTGCGTGCCAACAGCTCGGGCTCCATATTCGATCCTACAATGTCAAATGTACTATTCAGACACTTCCATAGTGTTTCTGGGGGTTATATGGGTTTATATTGAAAAATTACTAAATTGCCCCCGGGGACCCAACCTGGCCCCACTGTACCTGATCCGGCTGTACTTTCCTGAAATTTTAACATGGGATATTATTACATATTTTCACCCAAAGAATCCATTTCCGAACTCGGAATTATCAAATTCAATGTCAAATTATGAAATTGCCCTTGGCAGCCTTACTTTTAGGGTTTTAGGGGCGTTTCCGTAATTATACTTTCTCGGCCTTTTCCGAAAAAGTGCCCGACTGTAACCCCACCTAATTTTCCCTGCTGAATGAAATGGAATCATCAAATCATTTAAAATCCAACTCTAAGACCCATTTATAGCCCTGGCCGAATTATATGAGTTTTCCGGGGAAAATCGGGATTTTGCAATTTCGGCTTCGTAAACGCGTTCCTTTCTACTCCTAACCACTTTACTGACTATTCCATTAGGTTAAAACTACCATTTAGTATCAATTTGGGCAGCATAACCCCTAGGGAAACCCATTTCCAAGAATTAAAACCAATAGCAATCCGGCGAAATTTCATCGATTAAATTTCCCACAGCAGCCAGCATAGTCAATATACAAGAGTTTGGAAGTTACCTCAAGCTCCCACTAGCTTTTCTCAAAGTGGCTGAACCCTAATGCTTGCTCCCAATGAAAATTGAGCTTCCCAAACCTTAAATATATAGAAAAATAACTTAGGAGCGGAATTATACGCATTAGGAACCGATTTACCGAAGAAATCACTTACCTTTGTAAGCTTTTTCCTCCCCTTTTCTCTCTCTAAAATTTCACACTTCCTCTCTCTTGTTGCAGAAAAACTGAAAAAAATGGGAGGAGGAAGATGATAAAATATGATTTTATAAGATATTATAATTATCCAATAATTATTTTTCCATTTTCGGATTTTTACAAAATTCTGGCAGATTTCTGCCTAAACTTTGAAAAATCATAACTAATTCTAGAAAAATCGAATTGAAGTGATTCCAAAGCCTATAGAACCCTTATTAAGTCTAGTTTTAAGGAAAAATATAGGATTTTCTGAATAGAATCACAAAATTCCCAGAATTTCAATCTTTGCATATTGTTCCAGAAATTTCACAGTTTTTATGCGCTGACTTCAAAAATTCATATCTTTTTGTATATAGCTCTAATTGAGTCATATGACATGTCAAATTAAATCTTAGGATGTCTAATTTCATCCTATAAAATTTCATAATTTTTACTTATCATTTGATCATTAAAAATCACATAACAAGCTCACTATCTCATAGGCGATTTCACCAAAAACATAATTACTTTCTCCAAAATTCACCATTTTATTTTCTTTAATGCCCCAAAGATATAAGAAATATTAGAGAATATATTTGGGATACCTGCTAAACCGGGGCTTAGCAGTCCGCTTAATTTAGGCTTATTTCCAAGCCTCAAATCCCAAATTTTGGGGTATTACAATATGAGTTGCTGGCTAGTCTTGATGTGACTTATGATGATGTTCGGACTCGGATTCTCTGCCGAAAACCCTTGCCTTCTATTTGTGAAGTCTACACCATTTTGTGCAATGAAGATGATAGGCGCAAATCAATGCTTCAGAATACTCCTATTGGCACTGCTCCTAAGGTATCAACTCTTGCTGTTCGATCCACGAAATCAAAAGGTTCCAAAGGTTGTCCATTTGTGATCATTACAAGAAACAAAGGCACACAAAAAACACTTGTTGGGACATCCATTATGCCTTATGATAGTGGATATATGATTCCTGAATATGCAATTCAAGGACTATTCTTGATCAAGTCTGATGTGTTCAGCTTTGGAGTATTATTGTTAGAAATGGTGAGTGGCATAAAAAACAGGGGGCCTTTCTTATCAAGCTAAAACATTAATCTCATTGGACATGTTAGTAACAAGGCGCCTAACTTTTCTCTTCTTTTTACTGAAATTGGTAACTAATTCTGTTGTTTCGAATTGTTGTAGGCATGGAGGCTATGGAATGAGGGAATCCCACTAAAATTCGCCGATGAACATTTAGAGAGGTCTTATGTTGAATCAGAAGTACTGCGATGCATCCACATCAGTCTTCTTTGTGCGCAATACAATGCTGATGATAGGACAAACATGACATCTGCAGTTATAATGTTGAGCAGTGAGGGTGTGTTGCCTAAGCCTAAAGAACTTGATTTTCTTTTAGATCATATCTCAGTTAGGGGAGAATCTCCTAAGAATCATGCAACTCCTTCAACTAATGAAATATTTATGACTATGTTAGAAATAAGGTAAAATCAATTTTACTTCTTGATTTTGGACCACTAATAAGCATAGTCTAAAGGTTCAGACTAGCGTTTTACATCAATGCAAGACAATGTTGATTCTAAACAACTCTCTTGATTGGACATTGTGTTAGATGAAAATAATTTCTTTTTTCATCGTGTTTTTTCCTTATTGAAAAAAAATTTCACCATACATATCAAAGAATACATCAGGCATGAAAATCACACGAACTTGTAGTTCATTGGGGAACAAGGACTTTTGTTAACATTAGCTTTGGGAAAGGTTGGAATTGATATCCCAAAAAAAAAATCCATAGGTAGCTGGCTAAATTTAACTTTAGTATCCTGAAATGAACCCTTTTCTTAGTTTGTCATTTGCTAATAAAGAAACAATGAATTTGAAGTCGCCTTTTGAATTCTACATTCCGTGGAGGAAAAGAATACTCCCATTGAACCTTCCTAAGTTATGTTTGTGATTTTGATTGTGCAGACCAATTCACTAAGATAATGATAATTCTTCTAAATAATTTCCAAAGTCTAAAATATCTTATTGTGACTTATTTAACCCCATCATATTTTTATATTTTCACCTTCGTCATTGGCTTCATAGTTCACTTTCATTCTCAGCTCAATCCTCTCGCTGCCTCCACATCCTCTACTCAAATGCATATATCTATTTTCTCTCCTCTTTTTATTTGCCGCGCGAGATCTTTTATTTACGCTTACAAGTCCTCATGTCTAATTTCTGGAATGCTACATAAAGCACTAGTGTTTTAGGCCTTATTTTATTACTTTTTTCTTTGTGGTATCTAATTTCAAATAACAAGGCCCAACTCTTGAGATATAATTACTTTCTGAAAAGTGAGATCATGAAAGCTCCCTACTAAGGAGCTCGATCCAAATTCCTAAAGAATTGCTCACAGTTTCAAAACAAAAAATGATAAAATGGATAAGTGAAATATATATATATATATATATATATTGAGTTTCTTAAACAATATCGAATTAATATTTGTAAACCATTTATTTTTTATATTAAAGTGGCCCTGTGTTGCTTGAGATCGTTTTCACGGGAGCTTTTCTTTCAAGTGATCAATCGTAAAAAATTGTACAATCATTGTAAGACAAAAAATCATAGTAGACAGTGGAAGATATATAAATATTTTTTGAAAAAATTAATAAATTGTTGGTAACATTTTTTTTTAATTTTTACATTATGTTGCCCCTCATGATCTTGTTCTAACTAAGCAAGTGAAAATTCATTTAAGCTGATCAACAAGCCCGATCACATATGTTTAATGAAGGGTCGTTGCTCCTATGAAGTATCAACCATTAATTATACGATTGCTAATGCAATATTTTAAGGATAAGCTTCTTCCATTTTATAATCTAAGATTAAGATGCAAATTTAGCAACAAGCTATTTCTCAATGGTCACATAACACAATTAACTATTTTAGGATGTAAAAGTAAACATAATCAATTTATTTGATAGCACTTATAGTAACACCGTTAATTCGAGTTAACTTCAGTTATTTTTTGTAATGTGGATTCCACTAATCTTTTCACTCTATTATTTTAATAAATTTTTAGAAGAGTTAAGGTGCAAATTTAGCAATGGACTATTTTCTTATGAGCATCTAACACAATTATTTTTCGTAAAAGTATTTATAAGATAAATATGGGCATTTACATAAGAGAATTTACATTAGTGCCCTTGCTTTATTTTTTTTATAAGAGCATTTGCAAGACAAATATAGATACTTACAAGAAAAATAAATAAATTTAAAAAAATCCAGGAAGTCATTCACATACTTGTCTTGTAAAAACTTTTTAATTGCACCCCTTAGGTTAAAATAAAATTAAGTTTTGTCAGTGAGAAGACAATAATGTCCTTACTTTATTTTTTTATAAGAATATTTACGAGATAAATATGGGCATTTACAAGAAAAATATGCAAATGATCAAATTTTTTTAATTCCCTGGATTCTTTTAAAACCCTTTATTTGTCTTATAAATGCTCTCTTGAAAAAAATAAACTAAGGGTATTAATGTAAATGCTCTTATGTAAATGTCCATATTAGTCTTATAAATACTCTTATGAAAAATAATTGTGGTGGATACCCATAGAGAAATAGTTCATCGCTAAATTTGCACCTTAACCCTTCTAAAAATATATTAAAATAGTAGAGAGTGAGATGACTGGTGGGATCCACAGTACAAAAAGTAATGAAAGTTAAATCGAGTTAACAGCATTGCTATAAGGGCTACCAAATAAATTGATAATGTCTAATTTTACACCTGAAAATTAGTTAGTTGTGTTGAGTGCCCATAGAAAAATAGTTTGTTGTTAAATTTGCACCTTAACCCTATAATTTATTTGTGCAAGTGTGTGTGTGTGGATGAAGAGCATCTCATTCCATTTTACTAATCTCTCAAATTTTAAATATAAGATATATTTACATAATTTGAATTTTTCATTGAGTTAAGGTTAATCTAGCTTAATGAAGTATTTTTCTTATCCCTCGCTGATAGATAGAGACTAATCCCATTATTGAAGTGGGTTTTGCCTTTATTAACAAATCCTTTTTCATATACACGGCCTAATTCAAACTAGGGACATTGTATTTATAGAACCCAGCCATCTATCAACTATGTTGGGCTTTGTTGGTTGCTCTAGAGCATCTTGTGATAGAATTTTATCCTTACAAATTTTTTTTAAGAGCAATTTTGCAATTCAAGTATCTTTTTTTATGAGCAATTTTAACCTTGCCGTTAACTTCTCAAGAAAATAGTCAAGTGAATGTGTATTTAATACCCTAAAAAATTTTTTTAGTAGCACTCAACATACTAAAATAATTTTAAGTACAATTTTACCCTTTGAGTATTCTATGAGTTAATTTTTTATCACTCTTCTTTTATATTTTCAGTATCGATCTTTTACATTTTAGTACTCATCCATAACACATTTATTAATATTTTTTTCAATTTTTTAGCAGCCTGTCTTAAATATTTTCTAGGTTTATTTTTTATGTTTTCAACCCTAATTTTTAATTATTTTTAGTAATGAGTAAAAGTTAAATGAAAACTTTCCACTTTTTTGTAGTCATATTAAATATAAATATAAGTCACTGTACTCCTTTTAGTTTTAGGAATGTGGGTTTAGTGAGTGTTTAGGAAACCACAAAATCATTGTTTCAAAAGTTCTTTTCCACATGCCAAAATAAAATGGTGTTTGGATTCACTTAAAAAAAAATATTTTGGGCTTAAACCAAGGTTTTCTAAAAAAACACCCAAAAACCACCAATTTCCTCATAATCTATTTTTTTCCTCTTCTCTATTTTTTTCCTCTGATTTGGAAGCAAACCAAGGTTTCCCCATAATCTATTTTTTCCCTCTTCTCTAGTACAGTTGCTGTTGCGTGTCATTATTGCTTCTCTGACATTTCTCTCTCTCTCTTTTGTTTTCTCTTTCACTTTTCTCTTTGGCTCATTCCTCCTCCGCGTCTTTCATTTTCTACTCCTCCTCTGCGTCTTTCACTTTTCTCTTTGACTATAACGAGCTCGTACTTCCCATGCGGTGCACGGAGAGATTTGCTTGCTGTGTGATTTACTTTAGTACATTAATGCCAACTAATTGCATGATATTAAACTCAATATTAGTGCAGTGGCCATCAAAACATTGTAGGAACGAAACATAAAAAGATGACAACAATTGATATTGGACAAAGGTAGATTTCACATTCTCACGTCACAAGTGAATACCTAGGTGTTTATGTTTCAAAACACTTCTTCGTATACAACATTCGTTAAGGCCATCGATGCTTCTTACTCTTGACAGCGCAACATATAATTGTCTATGTGTAAATACGGGTTTTGACAAATATAACCCGACATGACGCAATGATTGTCCTTGACTTTTATTGATTGTCATCGCGTATGAAAGTGCAATAGGGAATTGTCTCCTTTGTATGCGAAAAGGCCATCTAGACTCTGAAGGATTCATATTCATTGTATGTATAAGAACCCTCACATTTGGTTTAAAACCATTCAGAGTAACTGCTTCAATGACCTTGTGACCCAACATCGTAACGCGAAGACATGTTCCATTACACAATCTAGCTGCTTGATCAATATTTCTCAGTAGCATAATTGGTGCTCCAACTTTCAAGACAAGTTTATGGGGTGGCAAACCAAAAGAAGTGATGGTGTTAAGGAATTCGGTTGTGTATAAGCTATCAAAAGAGTCAGAATCTTCAGTTGACTTGCACACTGAGTCGCAACTCAAGAACTCAAATTCCTCACCTGGCAGTAAGCCACACATGTGATTGTTGATCTTGGTAACCATTTCAATCGTTGGTGTAAGGATTGCTCTGTCATTGAAGTAGTCATTGGAAGTTAGATTGTCTAGAAGCCGTTCATATGTTGCCTGCACAATTGCATTTAATGGATCATTGTAGCTTGGAATCAAGACTTCTTTTGGGATTTCTATATCAGCATCACCATCAACAGGGTGTCCCAATTTTCCATTGCCAACGTCTAGTAACCATCATGAGAACCATTCAATCCTTTTGTTCTCATTTATGGGTTAGAAGGTTTTTTCATCCCTTTAATGCATGGGTTAGAAGGGTCTTTCATCCCTCGTGTGAAGCCATATGGATCTGTCAAAGTGATAACTTGAATGCAAGAAAGTTGAACATGATTTTGGGATGAAAATATGATGTGTAAAGGTGAAGAATAAAGGAGCATTTTCTATTATTTACACATTCTTAGCTCCAAAAAGAGGCAAACCAACTGGAAAATACAAAAATTAACATGAAATAAGAAACTGCACTTGCACAATCACAATCACAATCACAATCAATATGATGAACTTTAGTGATCGGGTGCTTTCATCCCAAAATAGTTTACACTTTTGCGAACTAATGACAATCATACAAAATGAAGGCAGAATGATATAATCAATATGAAACAGAATATACCTTAGTATAGAATGATCGGTTACTGTAGGAGCTTCAACCAACTGTTGAAGTGCAGTTGTATTGCTTATAACAAAGTTTCCATCAACCCAACTGCATACCTAGTATAAAACAATAGCTACATTTAATCACTCGTCCGATGATGAAGGATATAATTATTAAAAAAGAATGATATGCTACAAAGCTTTCTATCCCAACATTTGATAGTTGTGACATGAGTTTTGCGAGTTAAAAATTTAGCAGCCATTAGTTTTGACATTGAAGTGCTTGGAAAATTCTGAAATAAAAGTAACATGCTTTTATGAGAATGTTTCAGGTCCCTTTGTTACCACTCATTATCAAGGTCTTGGAAAAGGTAGGGGCACAAAAGTTCTAAGCTTATGCACATTGTAGCTTTTGTGTGACTTCATACCTTCAGGAAGACAGAATTAAGCTCTAGCTTCCTTATGGGTTAGAAGGTTTTTTCATCCCTCTAATGCATTAGTTGCTCAATTTATGTTCAGCTCTATCCTTTGATGCTTTTAGGGTGTAAAAAAGTTCCAATCCCCCTCCTCTATTACATAGTAGTATACATGTGTTTTGTAGATCATGGGCGTATGGCATGCTTGCACGTGCAAGGCAAAACATATATAAATAAAAATGTTGAGGCACAAAAATGAAGAACGCACAGGGAAAAAGATATTGGCAATGAGATTCAAGACCGATAAGAGCAGGTGATACCAAACGATATAATGAAGCAGTATACCATCAAGGGAAAATAGGGAGAGTCTATGTTGCAGGCAAGTGGCATGACAATGATGCATGTAGTAGCTACCATTAAATGCCTTGGAGAGGAGAGAGGGATGGGCAATCTAAAAAGCAAAAGGAAAATCAAATTGTAGAGACTTGCATTCAGCCGCATAAATGTCAACAGAGGAAGTTGTATCCAGGGCAACAATTGAGATAAAAGAAATAGTGGTGAAAAGATTTTTGTCTACTTTCTATAGTAAGTCCAATGTGAGATAACTGCATATTTAAAGCAAGAACCGGTGTGTAATTAAGGAATGAGATCACAAACAACGTATGTAAGAAAAGTTATAAGAGGGTAATAGGGATTGTATAATAGTGAAGTATGAGCGCCTAAGGTAATATACATATCTAGTTTGCGCATGAGAGTTGTAGTCCCACTGAAAGCTTGGCTAGTTTGGCCTGCAATAGGATTAACATTGGGAAAAGAAGTTAAATTATAGTACTACATGAAGTGGAAAAAATGAGAATGGGGTGTGGTTTGGGGGTAAAGACCTATGCAGCAAAACTATGATTTTGATGGAAAGAAAAGATTGATGGTGGAATCAAAATGTCAAGTCAATGAGCAGCAAGATCTATCCTAAATGACAATAGGAGTTTTGTTGAGGCCTGTACTGCGATAGCCATATTGAATCCATCCAGCAACCCTTGATTAGGCAATTGAAAAATAAGAATTACGATACGAATAGTATGACAGAATGTAATAAAATGCATGTGTTAAAAAAGTAAGTAAACAGATGCCCGTACTGTCAGTTAATTTGGACATAACATTCCACAACCATCAAGGCAAAAAATGATAGTTGCTTCATATGCTGCAAGCCGACACAAGAGTGGTCTATTTGTCATCCATTGTAAAGATATGGCTAATTTTCACATATAAGGCCTATGTCATATTAATTAATATATTTAGCAGAAACTGTTGTGTCATTACCTGGTGATATGTTTTGCTATCCTCAGGCACAATTCCAGAAATGCTATGAAGGATTGAAGCAGTTGAAATAGAGTGAATTAAATGACATATATGAAATTGATTCGAGTAGGTTGGGAGTGAAGGAACATGTATGTTTGGAAGGAAGCACTGACAAGTCAGGAAATGCCTAAAAGTAATTTCGGCTATTTGGAAGAGAAATGTATGCAGTTACTATGGATGTCATATGAGTAACAGTTATGCACATAGGGGATTTCACACTAAGTTTGTTGAGTTGTGACGATTGGCAACATAAATCGCTATCTAAACTTTAATCATGACAAGGAATTCAGCAATCCTGTAGATGTGACATAACATGCCATCATGTTATACTTCCATAACAACTGTTGGAACTGAGATATAACGCAGAAAAGGCAAATTGAAGCATGTGTTTGTGTAGGGTTAAAAGGAAGTACTTGTGATTTTGACAATATTTAATGCAACAGGCATTCCCATAAATACGGAAGGCCTATTAAGGTTATGGGAAAACAAACCTGAAAATGGACTCCTCTTTAGTGGCATGTGAGGACGCTTTGCATCCCTTCTCCGTTATGGCTATGGAAACCTCTTTTTCAAACAGGGAATTTTGAGAGATTCTCCAGCAATGGAGAGAAATAGGATTCCATATTGTAAGTATCAAGTGTGGACTCCTATACTACGAACATGTCATGAGTTTAGAAGGTGCAGTAGAGAACATTGCTGCGTACACCGATGATAACGTGGTTGAAGTAGTTTCAATGACGACGTATAGGATGGTGCCGTCTATGCAAGCATCAAACGGTGGAGCAATAAGGATGGGATCTCCAAGATGGAGTGAGAGCCGCTACTACTTATTCAGGTGCTTCTATTGGATACTTAATGAAGAAGGCTTCATAAACAACTTGTGGCAAAGCATGTATGATCCATCCTACAGTGAACATTACCGTTTAATTATTCAGGCATCTCAGTCTGACATGGGTGTGTTATACCTTGACGAAATACTTGAGCCCATCATTATCCATGACTTCAAAAGACGGGCTTACATGAATATAAGGCTAGTTAACTTGAGGATATACCGTCCGAGGCAATTTCCGACACCAACGGGACAACATAATTGTGACAAACTTGCTGTCATTTCCGGCGGTAATGATGGGAATTCAAATAATCACCTCATACCAGCAGAGCCGACGGCAATGACTACACAGGCGGATGAAAACAATCTGTAGCTACGCTTTGATGAAAATGCAGAAGACCCAATCCTACCACTCCTGCCGACAACATCTGATATAGGCGAAGATTTAGGATTTGTCTGGACTGAAATGTAATATAGCAAGAGTAATGGAGTGGGGCTTCAGTTTTGGTATTGGTGGACATATACAAAGTGCAGGTTTCTGACCTAATTAGAGCGCCTGATTTGAGACAGTTTCTCTGTTTAGGGTAGCTTTGGTTTTAAAAATTGAGGAACACGGGAAATTGGACTAAAACGCAAATACTGTGGACCTATCTTTAGTTATTTTCTATTAGCGGCTTTCCTTTTTTGTGTCACTCAAGTATGGTTAAGTGTTTAATGGTTTTTTTTTCTTTTTTTGTTCCCAAGAAGTGTTTACTGGTTTTTAGACAATGTGTCTTGTCTGAATAAAGTGGAAGGAGGAGTTATTTTAGTTATGGAATTTTATTTAATTGTCATTACAGAGGCCATTCGATTTACATCGCAAGCGTAGGTGAACGTATGGGTAAATAGAAAATGGTTTATTTAGTTTTAGATCTCCCAAAAATGTAGGTGGGGCAAACCATGAACATTTATAGTTTGTTTAGTGTGAGGGCTTTGGAGGGGAGGGGAAGGGAGGAAAAAGTTTTAAGAGTTGGATTTTAAAAAATAAAAAAAGTGGGATTTTAAACATAGGATTAAAATTGCATAACACCACTTCTCTATTTTCTTAAATCTAACTGGTAAAATTTTCCCTTCAATCCCCTTCCCTCAAAATCCCTCATACCAAACAGACCCATAAATAAAAAAGAGTGAAAGACATGAATATGACAAAATGCATATGGAAAGACAAAAGACAAAATTTATTATATAATCTTCAATGCTGAGTGCTATCTTGTTGTAGAGTTGACCATTCAATAAAGTTGAGGCATACCCCAAGATGCAAAAATAAAAAAACAAAATTGCATGATTTTTTGTATCCAGTACTGGGGGTTAGGTGACCTACTTTAATAAATGTAGGAAATAGAAGTCAAGCTTTATGTCAAGTGATAAGCACTACAAATCAGAACAACTGGGATGTGATGGTATTAGTTTGGTGTATGACTTGACCTTGGTTTATGCATTCTACCTAGCTCCATGATAGTGTGCAAGGCAAGAAACGTGAAAGTGGGAGAAATGTGTGGTTAATTTAAAAGTCAAATGTTGTGATGGAGACACTTATTTTAAAACTACCGACTTACATGTCCATATAAAATGATATGTTGGAAGTGAGAAACTATTAGTTATCATTTATAATCTCGCGTTTCTGGAAAAGTGTGAAGTAAAATATTAAGGTAGGACAACAATAAGTGGCTATAAGCATTAAAGACACAGAATAAAAAATGTATACAGTTAATATCACTTCCTAAAACTTTGGTTGAAGAAAAGCAAGTTATATATGAACAACGATCTTAGCTGAAAGCAAAGTGACCTGTCTGACTAAGATGCGTCAATAACTCCCCCCAATTCTGCCCACACTAGTCAATATACTAATAACAGAGGGTACATCTGGAGTCATCAGTCTTCCTCTTCATGGCCATTGTTTTCTGTTTGACGAACTTCATTATGTGGCAAGTACCCATGTACATAAAGATATGACTTTTTATGGGAGCAAACTTCAGGAAAAAGAAGGGACAGAGGCTGCAGAAATTGGAAGTGGTCTTCTAGTCGAACAACCATCATGTGGGGCAAACATCTGCAAAACGCCTTCACAAGGGACCATTAATATAAGCGGAGTACATTGAAGCTAAAACCTGCACGAAAGACACATTGGTTGTTTAATAACACTGTCCGCAAGCTGACCAAAAGATATCATAAAATGGTTGCACAGAAAGAAATGCAGTTCACACGATATATACTTATCACCACACCTTGCAGCTCTTATACCAACACTACCTGCATACATCTGACCAGTATGACATTTTTTTGGCTGAGGATGATACTGCTAAACGAAATCGAACCAACTGGTGCCGGAGCAGGGGATGGTTGATGAGTTCTCACAAGAAAGGCAGTTCAGACGATAGAAACTCCTGTCAAGACCCTCTGATTTAAGCTATATGAAGGTGGGCAAACATGCAAGGGTAAACGTTGCATGTTATTTGTGGTTGCTGTCGACACAGATGGGCTCTGTGGAAGGATGTCGTCGTGATCCCAGCAATCCCAACATTTGTATATGGAATTATATCCTAGCTTATTGTTGAGAGAAGTGGGACACATTATATAGAGCATACACACTGAGTTTATGATGTTAAATTTAGGGAGGGTGGGAAATGTTTTTGAACTATCTTTGTAGAAGGATGGGGCTGCACGAAGAACGATGAAGTCGGCTTACAATTAGGAGTCGAGAAGGAAAATGGCTTGTGAACAGAGGTTTTCCGTCTCTGCGAAAGGGAAAGGAATTTATTAATATATTGATATATTGATGTTATAATTTATAAAAAAATTTATCTAATTTTGGATTTTACATATTTGACTAGTGTTATAATTTTAAAATTTTTTTATAAATTTATTTTATTTTTTGTATTTATTATAGATTTTAATGTTTAATAATACTTAAAATATAATCTTATCCCTTATATGTAATTATCACAAAAACTAATGCCCTTTTTAGTAATTTGACCATGAAAAAAGCTATTCTGATAATAACATCCAAACACTCTCATTTTATCAAAATCACTTTTTTCTTAAAGTTATTCTCCACTTTTTCTTCAAAAGCTATTTTCTATAAGCTAATCCAAATACATACTAAAACTCCTCTCACATATTTAATTTGTAAATCGTAAAAGCTATTCTCACATACTTAATCAAGTTTGTTGCTAGTGAACAGAGATGGAAAAGAGTAAATGGAGTTAAATGAATGATGACCTTGTTAAAAAAATCCAAGTGGCACTTATAAATTGGAGAACTAATTGAACGGGGGGTAACTGGATGCAAGTTTTGTCCTAATAATGAAGTATTATAGTTGATAATGTTAAAGATAAGTATAGAAAATATCTAAGATGATTATTGAATAAATTGAAAAACTAATTATTAAAAATGTTAAAGATACATAAAGATACGAATATTTATGAGAAAAAATTAATTCAGAGAATACTAAAAAGGGTAAAATTTCATTAAAAAATATTTTGGAGGTTGTTTGCTCATTGAAAAAAAATAATTAACCATAGTTTTGAGAATTAAGTGAGATTAAAATTGCTTATGAAAAAATATTTTAAAAATAAAATTACTTCTATACAAATATTTTATGAGTAAAATTACAACACAAAATATTTCAACCCACTACCTACGCTTTTTTCTATAAAAATATATATAAATATATATATATATATATATATATATATATTTCAACCCTTCTGTGCACGCAGCTAGGCTAGTGTTGTAATGTTGCTGGCTAAGTGGCTATTCCCTTTCTAAGTTAACGGTAATCAGTATTTTAACCGGTTCGTGTTGGGGAACGAAGAAGAACCCCCCTTCTTTATTTCTTCCGGTTCCGCAAGCTATAACGACGTTCATTTTACAATCTCTTCTTTTCCTCTGCAACTAATCGCTGATTCTATTACGGCATCACCCAATCTCTCCACGAACTGAAGCAGCGGTATCTGGTATATAGGTCTTTCTTAATTTACTTCAGTTTATACCATTTCAGTATTCATTTGATTTTTGAATCCACAGACTAAGTTTTAAGTTCAAACCCCTTTCATTCCAATTCCAATTGGTATTAACCTGCCTTCGATTTTTGGTTCAATTAGTGGCCGAGAAAAACTTATTCTGGTGGATTAGAGCAAACATTTTTTTAAGGAAAAAAAGTGCAATCTATATGCAAATAGGAAGCAGCGTGATTAGCGTTCGGAAAAGTAGTTGATAGAGTTGACTTGCCAAAAAACAAAAAACAACAAATGAAAAAAGGCGCATTTTGCAAATCATTTTTTTTTATGACTTGTGGCGTTTACGAAACGAAACCTTTTACGTATCTTGCCATATTTTACTATCTGAATTTTTTAGGATTCAACTGAATAACAAGTGACTTGTGTGGTAGAAATCATTAAAAAAGGGTAATTTACTAAATGATTTGATGGAAGAAGTTGTTTATGTTGAATATCATTTAAAAAAAGCAAAGAATGAAAGAAAGGCCTGAACCTTCCTTTCCCCGATCCTAGTACAAGGATTTGATGGATCTCAGCACACATGCAACGATCTGTTAGTTTGTTGACATAAATAATTACATTTAATTTGAAATTTGAGTTTGAAATTCTGAATATGATGTCACAATCTCATTCATACGTTAGAATAAGTCAATATCGTATTCTTGCTTTGAAAATTATGTTATCTATTGTGGAGGAAAGAGAACAATTTTTCTGACTTGAAGACTACCTAGTCAACCTGCATACTTCTTCAGTGGTATATTTATTTTTTATTGTGTAGATCAATTCATTAAATCAATGGCTATCCTTCCTTCTTTGCTTGTTCTTCCCCTTCTGCTTTTATATTTCTCCAGAGTTTCTTTTGCAACTGATACCCTTACCCAGTTCCAGTCTCTTCCTGATGGCCAGACCTTGGTTTCTGAAAATGAAATCTTTGAAGTGGGTTTCTTCAGCCCAGGTAGTTCCACAGACCGCTATGTTGGAATCTGGTACCACAAAATCCCTGGCAGAACTGTTGTTTGGGTTGCCAACCGTGACAGACCGATCAAAAACAACTTTGGCCAGTTGAGCTTAAACACTGAGGGAGATCTTGTACTTCTCAGCCGTGATGAGACTGTTGTTTGGTCAGCAAATTCAACCACAAAGGCTTTGAGTCCAATTGTGCAGCTTTTAGGCTCTGGAAACTTGGTTCTAAGAGATGGGAAAGATCTAAAAACTCAAAATTACTTGTGGCAAAGCTTTGACTATCCTTCGGATACAATTTTGCCAGGAATGAAGTATGGATGGGACCTGAGAACTCGCCTTAATCGACGTTGTACAGCTTGGAAGAATTGGGACGACCCTTCTACTGGAGACTTTAGAGCAGAGATTTTACTGCACAATTATCCTGACACAGCAGCCTGGGTGGGTCCAACAGAGCTTTTGAGGGGTGGCTCCTGGAATGGTGTCCGGTTGAGTGGCGACTCTCATGTGACGAGGAATCCACTTCTTGAAATGAAGTTTGTCTGGAATAAAGATGAGGTGTATATGGTTTATGAAATCACAAATGAGTCACTGATTGCAAGATATGTCTTAAACCAAACATTATACTCTGTAGTGGACTTCCTATGGAGCGAAGATGATCAAAAGTGGATTACTTTTAGTTTTTTGCCAGGTGATAATTGCGACATGTATAATCGTTGCGGCCCAAATGGGAACTGCGTCCTGGGTGAGACACCAATATGCCAGTGCTTGACAGGATTCTTGCCGAAATCACCCAAAAATTGGAATGCAATGGACTGGTCAAAAGGATGCATCCGCAATAAATCATGGAGTTGCAGGGAAAGAAATAAGGATTATTTTGTCAAGTTTAGTGGGCTGAAATTGCCGGATACTACAGACACGTGGGTTAATGCAAGTATGACACTTGAGGAATGCAAAGCCAAATGCTGGGAAAATTGCTCTTGTAATGCTTATGCTAACTCAGATATCAGGGAAGGAGGAAGTGGTTGTGTTATGTGGTTCGGTGATTTAATTGATATAAGGCAGGTTCCCTTTGATGACCAGGATTTATATATTCGCCTTGCATCTCCAGAAACAGGTGTGGCCTTTTCATGTTCATTTTTCAATCGTCTTTCGGTTGATTTAGCAACCTCAACATTTTGTCAATTTACTCTTACTTCATTTCCTTGTGTAGCTGAACTCGATGAAGCTAATGGAAATAAGACAAAGGTGATTGCTGTAACAGTGACCACTGTGTTGGGTGTTGTGATGCTTTTCACTTTGTTTTACATTTACAAGCGCAGAAGAAACTCTATAGGTAAACATTCCCAATGTAACTGCCTTTACTTTTTCCCTCCTTTGCCCGTCTTCTTACGAAGTCAGGGGGTTGTCTGGAGGATAACTAACATGATGAGCTTGATGTCATTATGTTTCCCAAAGAACGATTTCCTTTCCTTATTTATTTGTTTTTTTTTTTTTCAAAAAATTTCTCCCATTTAGTATATCAAAGTATACTATGAAAACCTCGTTAACAGTAACCAACGAGAAAGGCTCCTAAGGAAATATGGAGTTACCTATAAATGACATTGTTGAAATGGCTAATGATACTGATTGTTATTTTTTCTTTCTACTTATTTATTTCATTTGATTTACTAAAGTGAATTAAGAAAACCTTGTTAGCAGCAAACAAGGAAGAAGGCTCTGACGGAAATATGGAGCTAAAAACCTTGATAGCAATGAACAATGACGAAGGCTATGAAGGAAATATGGAGCAACGTATCTATGACCTTGCGATAATAACTGATGCTACTAATAACTTCTCATCAGACAACAAGCTCGGCCAAGGTGGTTTTGGTCCCGTGTACAGGGTAAGTTTGAAATTAATTTACTACTTAGAGTAAAATATTATAGTTACTGTTCTGATTTATGATGTTATGTATTGTCAATCATTTATATGATGTAAACATGGCAGGGTATACTTGCGGACGGACAAGAAATTGCAGTGAAAAGGCTTTCACAGGGTTCTTTCCAAGGTCTTCGTGAATTCATGAATGAAGTCAAACTGTGTGCCAAACTTCAGCACCGTAATCTTGTCAAGGTTCTTGGTTGTTGCATACAAGGAGAGGAGAAAATGCTCATATATGAATACATGCCCAACAGGAGCTTAGATTTATTTATTTTTGGTTTGTATGCCCAATCAGCAAACTTTAACCTTTTCTTTTATCTCTTATTGGATAATGATAAGTATCATTACATTCAAAAATTGTAGGTTCTGAAAGTAAACTTCTTGATTGGTGCAAGCGCTTTCACATTATTTGTGGGATTGCTCGGGGGCTTATGTATCTTCATCAAGATTCTAGATTAAAAATCGTCCATAGAGATCTTAAAGCAAGCAACATATTATTGGATGGTGATTTAAATCCGAAAATCTCAGATTTCGGTTTGGCAAGAATATTTGGGGGGGATCAAAAAGAAGATAATACAAAGCAAATAGTTGGTACATTGTAAGTATGCTTTACTATATTTGATTTTGTATATATGCACATTACTGAATATCATATTAACTCTTTGACTTATGATAGTGGTTATATGGCTCCCGAATACGCAATTCATGGACTATTCTCAGTCAAATCTGATGTGTTTAGTTTTGGAGTATTACTGCTAGAAATAGTGAGTGGCATGAAAAACCGGAGGCCCTTCTTGCCAAGCCAAAGCGTTAATCTCATTGGACATGTTAGTAACAACGAGTCAAAGTGCCTACCTTTTCTATTATCTTTATTGAAATTGGTAGCTGATTTAATGCTTTGAATTACTGTAGGCATGGAGGATGTGGAATGAGGGAGTCCCACTAAAATTCACCGATGAACATTTAGAGAACTCTTACATTGAATCAGAAGTATTGCGTTGCTTGCACATCGGTCTTCTTTGTCTGCAATACCATGCTGATGACAGGCCAAACATGACATCTGTGGTTATAATGTTGAATAGTGAGGGTGTGTTGCCTGAGCCTAAAGAACCTGGTTTTCTTTTAGAAAACATCCCAGTTAGGGGAGGATCTTCTAACAAAAATACAAATCCTTCAAATAATAAAGTATCTATCACTTTATTGGAAGCCAGGTGACATCAATTTTACTTGATTTTGGACCACTATTGAGCATACTCTTGAGGATAAGATATGATATTTGCAGTAATGCAAGACGATATTAATTCTAAACAACTCTCTTGATTTGGCGTTGTGCTTATAGTGTAAATAAAAACAATGTCTTTGATCCCCTAACATTGTTAACATACAAAATTGTAACTGACAAGTGAAAGAATACATTTGGCATGAAAATTGCACCAACTTGTATTGCATCGAGGAACTAGGACTTTTATGTACATCTGCTTTAGAAAAAGTTAGAATTGACTTTCAAAGTTTTAACTTATAGCATCCTTGAAACGATCCATTTTCATTTTCTTGCCTTTATTTTATTATAAGAATTTATTGAATCTATCAATCTGTAATTGGTAGAAGATACAATAAATTTGAAGTGTGTTTTGAATTCCAAATTTGTCATCGCTATCTTATACATTCATTCTGTGGAGGAAAAGAACACCATATTTTGATATAAACACCAAGTCAACCTACCCAGTGGTTATGTGTGTGTGTGTGTGATTTTGATTTGTGCAGGCCAATTCATTGAGGCAATGCTAATAATTTTTCCTTGTAAATTTCAAAGTTTAATATATCTTATTACTATGGCCAAAGCCCTTATAACCTAGTGACATGAGAACTTTCTTGTAAGTAGGATGTTGCAAATTTGATCCCAATTACAAGAAAATCCTTATTGTGACTTTATCCTCTGATCCTATTTATAAGACAGAAAAAAGAAAATTTTACTGTACAATAAATGAAATTTAAGGTTTTTTTTAATCTATGTGAAGCATTCTTGAGATGACTTATAAAAAGAATCAGAGGAGTATTTAGCCCCATAATAGTTTTAAATTTTCACCTTTGTTCTTGACATCATAGTTGAAATGAAATAAAGATTAGGGAAAATCCAAAAAAAATATCACTTGAATTTTAAAATCCTAAATTGGTTTCGTTAACAATAAGAATAATAAGATTGACAAAAAGAGTTTTTATCTAATAACTAATTTGGGATTTTGAAGTTCAAGTAGTATTTTTTGAAATTTTCCCTAAAGATTAGTTGCAACATAGTTATTTTTTATATATATGAAAAGAAATAAGATAAATCATTTAAAATAATTAAGGATATAATAGTTCTTGTATTATTATTTTCCCTCTCGTTTCTTTGAAAAGCAAAAATAAGATAATATTAAATTTTCTCTTATTCCTTTCCCCTCATCTATTATTTTCATATCACTAAACTAATAAGTCAACCATACTTAAAAAAAAATAAAGAATTATCAAAGGGTGGAAAATGGTAGTTCTCTTTTCTTAGGTCCCGTCTGGATAACAAAATTTGTTGGAATGCAAAAGAATGAAAAGGAAAAGAATGGAAAATATTTTACCTGAGAGATATTTAGTATGCATTGGAAAAGAAAATGGATTGATAGAAAAATTTATGTTTGGTATGGTTAAGATGGTGGTAAGATAGGTAGGAAAATTATGTGAATGACAATTTTGCCCCTTATTAAAAAATATATAAGGACCAAGAGTTAAACTACTATGTTTTAATGGAAGCTATAGTAAATATTGAAAAAATGGAGGAAAGGGGCTCATTGGTTGAGAGGAGGAAGACACTTCTAAGAAGGGAAGTCGAAACTTTGAATGAGAGGATTGCACCATTAACACCACCATTCTCTTTTCATCACCACCTTCATCGTCAACATCACCACCTTCCTCTCCACTCTCCATTTCTCCACCTTCATCGTTGATCTAGCCGACCTAGAATAGAGAAAAAGCTAAGAACAAAGAGAGGGAAATCGAGGAGTGAGACAAGAGAAGAGACCATCATCAGCATCTTACTCCATCACTCTCACCGTTGGGAATAACAGACCAAAGAAAGAGGATTCGGAGACCATACAACCGCCATCAGAACCCATGTTGGGGAAATTCAGTATTTTCACAAGATTTTTTCATGGAAGAGCTCATTTTGCTTAGCTTATTGGAAGGATTTTATTACCCATACATAAAGGAAAATAGGTTCCTAATGGAAAATGAACAGTGATGTCAAGCAATGGAAAATTAGCCATTTCCCATTTCCCTCCATCTATTTTCGCTATACCAAACAACACCTTATACGTCTCTTAAAGAACTCAATGACTAACGTTGATATTTCATACTCCCCCATATAGGATTAATCAAATTGTGTTATTCAAAGAGGTTGTTAAAATTAATTAAGTGTAAAAACTATATGAAAAATGAATTTTGTTTTTTGACGATGTTTCGAGCATCATTTATATGAAAGAGAGAGAATATGATATATGGAGTGTTTTAGTCAAATATAAGAATTAAATACATACAACTTTGATGCTATTTATAAGTCTCAATTAACTAACTCTCACATACCAAGGAGAGTTAGTTAACTCACTAATTATAGGCCAAACCTTGGTTTCTAAAAATGAAATCTTTGAATTGGGTTTCTTCAGCCCAGGTAGTTCCACAGACCACTATGTTATCTGTTACCACAAAATCTCAGGTAGAACTATTGTTTGGGTTGCCACCCAGACAGACACATCAAAAACAACCTTGGCCAGTTGAGCTTAAACACAGAGGGAGATCTTGTACTTCTCAGCCATGATCAAACTGTTGTTTGGTCAGCAAATTCAACCACAAAGGCCTTTAGGGCCCGTTTGGTATGATAAAATTGATTTTGATGGAAATGAAAATATATATGGATATGGATATGGATATGGAGATGGAAATGAGCTTCAAAAGTATTTTTGGTATATCATGGAAATGAGTTATATTTTTTACATGAAAAGACCAAGATGCTGTTGGAAATTGTGTCCTAAGGGCCAATCATTGTACTTTGAATATTATTATTTTAATGAAATTTCTCCATTCTGTTATTATATTATTTGCATGTTAACTGTGATAATTGTATCATTGGATAATTCATGAAGATTGTCCTAAAATGTCCCTGGTCAGTTATCTATACGGGAGTAGAGAAGAAACAAGACCAGTATGACTTTGATAAGATATGGAGATACGAATCAAAGTCTTAGGCACTTGTAACAGTGGCATCAAAGCTAGATCAATTGTGCGTTTAAATTGAGTTTATGTTCTTATACATGTGATATATATGGGATATATATGTGTGGTTATAAGAAAACATCCGAATATGTTAATAAGAAACGGAATATGTTCAAACGTTATTGTGCGTTTTTGGATAGAGCTGTGTGTTTATGCGATCTGGTGAAATTGTTTCTATTACATGCGTTATGTTCTGTTTTCAATTCCGCCATTGGCATCACGATTTCTGTTCTGAATAGGCTTGCATGAAATCGGGTAGGGTACCTGAGATCATAGTTGGCGGCAATCCAATCAGGTCTAAGTTCGAATATCTATTCGGGTAATAGGGATCTAAACTATGGGGAAGACAATCTGGATCAGAAGCATTCTGGGCCATTGTTGTTTTTTGAAACTGGGCCGAAATCCCTTAAGAATTGGACTAAACGAATTTTTTGAAAAATTGGGTCTGAAATTTTAAAATTTTAAAATATTTCTTTTAAAAGGAATGTGCCCCCTTTTTCAGACTGCCTCTGCGTAGCGCAATATAATATGATCACGACATTAATTGCTTTTTATATTGTATGAATTCTTATTGTGGTTTATTATTTATACTTGTTTGGGTATGGTGAACAACATGGCTTTAGAATTTTACAAAGGGTTGTAATATTTAAATACGGTATGCGTGCCGTGCCTTTCTTTAAATACTCTCAATGTACATTATCTTCTCATCTCACTCCCCTTGAATATTTAAACGAGGTTTCTCTCAATGTATTTCTTTTCTTATTTAGAAAAGTCCTCTCATTGGCTTGGGAGGATTTTAGGTTAGGTAAGCCATATTGTGTCACATTTAAATTATGCTTTTGATAAGATCATTGCATGAATACTTTTACGTTTATATGTATTTATCTGTATGAGATACGATCATGATTACATTCATATAAACAAGACTAATTAATTGAGCCCTCTAATCAAATCTTAATTGTTAATGCCTTCAATTAATGAATACCTGTCAAAACCTAGATCACTCAATTGCGAAAACCACCAAAGTGGATGCACTTGAGTTATCTTGATGAGACAAGCATGAGTAATGGTGTTGCTCATAATATTCATTATTGTTTTGACTTAATTGAGATTAACAAAATGGTTTTGAATCTCAAGGTGTTAGATGGGATTAAACATGTCAGATCATATGATGATCAAATCCCATAAACATCTAAGAGTTACATGTGATGTAATTGGTAAATAGGTTACCTACCTAAATAACTTGAATTTAAGCGTCTTGCCAAAGCGGACTTAAGTTTAAGACAAATATGGATCTTAGCCTACTAATTATTATTTTGAGGGTTCTTAATTTAGTGGGAGATTTCTAACTAACTTTGCATATTTTAATTGTAGAATCATGTCGATCAGTAATACTACTACACTATCGTTGCGATCGGTCCTTGAGAAGGACAAACTCAATGGGACAAACTTTCTTGACTGGTTCAGGAACTTGAGAATTGTTCTCAAGTAGGAAAGAAAGGCTTATGTCCTAGATCAACCCATTCCTGAGGAGCCTACAACCAATGCTCCAAGAGCTCAGAGAGATGCTTACACCAAGCATAAGGATGACTCTATGGATGTAGGTTGCTTGATGCTTGCCACTATGGTTCCAGAGCTCCAAAGAGATCTCTTATGGACGCTCATGAGATGATTGTCCGTCTCAAGGAAATGTTCCAACAACAGGCAAGGCAAGAAAGGTATGAGACCACAAAGGCCTTACATTCCTACAAGATGACTGAAGGTGCATCAGTTAGTACTCATGTGTTAAAGATGAAAGGCTATATTGATCACCTTGAGAGGCTTGGATTTCCCATGAGCCATGAATTAGCTACGAATTTGATCCTGAACTCACTCTCGGAGAGTTATGACTAGTTTGTCATGAACTACAACATGAACAACATGGAGAAACCAATTTCTGAGTTGTATGGGATGCTTAAAACTGCTAAGTAAAGTATTAAGAAAAAGCTTAGTACAGTTTTGATGGTTCAGAAAGGAAAGGGTATGAAAAAGAAAGGGAAGGGCAAATGGAAGGGTAATGGCTCAGGTGGTAAGACCAAAGAGTCAAACAAGCCCGAAACCAAACCTGCACCCAAGAAGGTAAAGCCTTCAAAGGAAGGAGTTTGCTACTTCTGTAATGAACCCGGTCATTGGAAGAGGAATTGCAAACTTTACCTGGAAGATCTGAAAAAGAACAAGAAGGATAGTGGGGCTATCGCTTCAGGTATTTATGTTATAGACATTCATTTTTCTACTTCCTCTACATGTGTATTAGATACTGCATGTGGTTCCCACATTTGTACAAATGTGCAGGGTCTAAAGAACAATAGAAAGCTGAAGAAGGGTGAGATGGACCTACGAGTTAGAAATAGAGCAAGAGTTGCTGCTTAGCCGTAGGCACTTATGAATTAGTTCTGCCCAATGGACTTTTGTTAGTTTTGAACAATTGCTATTATGTTCCTGCTTTGAGTAGTAACATTATTTCTCTTTCTTAGTTGGATAAGGAAGGTTATACTTCCATTACTAGGAATGGTAAATGTTCTATTTATTGTAATGACATTTTCTATGTTGATGGTGATTTGCATGTCGGTATTATATATTAAATTTGGAACATCCTAATAATGGGAATATCTATAACGTAACTACTAAAAGGATAAAATTAAACAATTTGAATCCTACATACCTATGGCATTGTCGTCTAGGCCATATAAATGAGAAACGCATTTCCAAACTCCATCAAGATGGATTTCTTAACTCATTTGACTTTGAATCATATGATATATGCAAATCTTGCTTATTAAGAAAGATGACAAAGGCACATTTTACTGGGCATAGTGAGAGGGC
Source organism: Inga leiocalycina (assembly GCA_963242795.1). Classification (NCBI taxonomy): domain Eukaryota; kingdom Viridiplantae; phylum Streptophyta; class Magnoliopsida; order Fabales; family Fabaceae; genus Inga; species Inga leiocalycina. The sequence continues at coordinate 53,462,321 of OY725329.1, forward strand.
TACTGAATTATTGGGCCTCATACATACAGATGTATGTGGACCATTAAATACAGCTATCAGAGGAGGTTATGTCTACTTCATTACATTTATAGATGAATTTAGTAGATATGGCTATATCTATATAATGAAACATAAATCTGAATCTTTTGAAATGTTCAAAATATTCCAAAATAAAGTACAAAACCAACTTGGCAAAACAATTAAAGCACTTCAATCTGATTGAGGTGGTGAATATTTGAGCCAAGAGTTCATTAACCATTTTAGGAGTTGTGGGATAATCTCACAATTAACTCCTCCAGGAACACCACAATGGAATGACATTTCTGAATGGAGGAATCGAACACTATTAGATATGGTTCAATCTATGATGAGTCAAATAGATCTTCCACCATCCTTTTGGGGACATGCATTAGAGACAACTACTTTCACACTAAATCATGTTCCATCTAAGGCAATTGAAAAGACACCATATGAGATATAGACTGGAAAGAAACCAAGTTTATCTTTTCTTAAGATCTGGGGATGTGAGATCTATGTTAAGCAACAAGCCTCTGATAAATTAGCGCCCAGATCATCAAAGTGTCTTTTTGTGCGGTATCCTAAAGAAATGAAATGATACTATATCTACAATCCCACCGATAACAAAGTGTTTGTTATTCGAAATGGTAAGTTTCTAGAAAGAGAGTTTGTCTCTAAAACAACCAGTGGGAGCAAGGTACATCTCAAAGAAATTCAAGAGTCACAAGATAATATAGAACTACAGATGGAAATTAGAGAAGACTCACAACAAGTTGTTGAGCCTCCTCAAGTAACACAAGGTCCACGAAGATCCGATAGGACACGACATCAGCCTCAGAGATATAGATTTCTGATTACTAAAGGCCGTGATATGTTTGTCATTGAGCAAAATGAGCCAACCACCTATCGAGAAGCCATAATGGGGCCAAACTCTGAGAAATGGATAAATGCCATGAAGTCTGAAATGCAATCCATGTACGACAATCAGGTATGGACCTTAGTTGATCCACCTGAAGGTGTAAAAACCATCAGATGCAAATGGGTTTTCAAGGAAAAAACTAACATGGATGGCAAAGTAAATGTCTTCAAGGCACGACTGGTTGTAAAAGAATTAACTCAAACTCATGGTGTAGACTATGATGAAACCTTTTCTCCAATTGCAATGGCCAAATTAATCAGAATCCTTCTTGCCATTACATCATATTATGACTATGAAATATGGCAGATAGATGTCAAAACAGCCTTCCTTAATGGAAAGCTGCTTGAGGATGTGTACATGACACAACCTGAAGGTTTTGTGCGTCCAGAAGACTCTGGTAAAATTTGCAAGCTTCAAAGATCCATTTATGGATTGAAGCAAGCATCTCGAAGCTGGAATCATCGTTGTGATGAAGTAGTCAAAGAGTTTGGATTCATTCAAAACATCGATAAACCTTGTGTTTACAAGAAGGTTAGTGGGAGCATAGTTGTATTTCTAGTGCTTTATGTAGATGATATCCTACTCATTGGGAATGAAATTCCTACCTTGCAGAGTGTCAAGTCTTAGTTAGGAAAGTCCTTTTCAATGAAAACTTAGGTGAAGCCACCTACATCTTAGGGATTAGGATCTATAGGGATAGATCCAAAAGACTAATAGGCCTAAGTCAGAGCACATACATAAACAAGATACTGTATAGGTTCAGTGTGCATGATTCAAAAAGGGGTTACATGCCCATGTCTTATGGCGCCTATCTTAGCAAGGATATGTGTCCTAGTACACCTGATCAGTGAGATCGCATGAGTAAGGTTCCATATGCCTCAGCCATTAGATCCATCATGTATGTCATGTTATGTACTCAATCAGATGTCTCATTTGCCTTAAGTATGACTAGCAGATATCAACAAGATCCTGGTGAAGGTCATTGGACTGCGGTCAAGAATATCCTAAAGTACTCAAGAAGGACTAAGGACCTATTTTTGGTCTATGGTGGATTGGATGATGAGCTCTGTGTAACTGGTTACACAGATGCAAGTTTCCAAACTGACCAAGACGACTTTAAATCATAATCTAGATACGTATTCCTCCTGAATGATGGAGCAGTAAGTTGGATGAGCTCCAAGCAGAGCACTGTAGTAGATTCTGCAACAGAAGCTGAGTATATAACAGCATCAGATGTAGTTAAAGAAGCCGTTTAGATCAGAAATTTCAATACTAAACTAGGGGTGGTGCCTACCATCTCAAATTCAATAGATTTGTTCTATGACAATAGCGGTGCTATTGCACAGGCCAAGGAGCCTAGGCCACATCAAAGGACCAAGTATATACTCAGGCGATTTCATCTTATTAGAGAAATCAATGATAGAGGTGATATAAAGATATGCAAAGTAGCAAGAGAAGATAATGTTGTTGATCCTCTTACTAAGCCACTTGCACAGGCAAAGCATGAGCGTCATGTTAGGGCAATGAGAATTAGGCAAATTAATGATTGTACCAGGGCAAGTGGGAGGATGTTGTAAATTGTGCCATAAGGGCCAATCATTATACTTTGAACATTATTATTTTAATGAAATTTCTCATTTCTTTTATCATATTATTTGCATGTTAACTGTGATAATTGTATCCTTGGATAATTCATGAAGATTGTCTTAAAATATCCCTGGTCGGTCATCTATGCGGGAGCAGAGATGAAATAAGACCAGTATGACTTTGATAAGATATGGAGATACGAATCAAAGTCTTAGGCACTAGTAAGAGTACAAGGTGCTGGACCGACCCACTATAAGAAAGCTACATGGATCAAGTCATAAGTTTTTTTCACGTATAACCACGTCACAATGCCCTTAGAACTGAGGTCATCATGGATTCCTACATGAGAGTTGCTAAGCTTTGAACTAGTCAAAAGTCACTTTTGACCGAGTGATGATAAAGGCTATGATCGGGCTTGGTGGTTTTACATGCAGAGGAATATGAATGATCAAAATGGAATTTGTCCCTCACATTACTAGAGAGATATTATTGGGCCCCTCGATGAGTGAGTCTGAGAAATGTATGGTCATACTACAATGGAAAGGAGTTTTCATTTCTATTGTTAGGCTACTCAGGAATCGAGAAAATAATGGTCAGGAACAAGAGGATGACATTATCTATACCTTATCCTTGATCGATATATCATGTGACCAAAGGGACATGACATGGTTGTATGACAGGTTGCATCATGATAATGATCCTCATATGATTTGGGTAGTCGTAATGTCTTGCTAGAGGCCGCTTGCGACTTTTGGGTTAGTACAGTTATTGGCCCACTGCCAACTTCATATGGGCCTACAGGGTCGCATACAAGAATGGTCCAACACGAGATAATATTTAATTTAGGGTGGACGGATTATATATATATACATAATATAAAATTCGTTAATAATATTATATAGATATATATTTTCGAAATACATATATTATATTATATATATTATATGATATTATTATATTGTGTTAGTTTTAAATTTAATTTATTAAGATATATTAAATTTAATAACTAACATGATAGAGATATAGTATCTCAGTTTAATTTATGAAGATAAATTAAATATAATGGTTCTTTATTTGGATTAAATAAATAGGTTAAATTAAAAACTATTGGACATATTTAATTTAAACTGAATTTATTTCATTAGCTCATCAAGATAATTAATTTTTGATTAATTTCGAAATTAATGATGATTAATTTTGAAATTTGAATATAGCCCTCATAGGTTATAAATTTGATAGAGAAGATATACTCATATGTGCATGAGAATTCGGAGCCGCAAGGTAAACCCTAGGAGATATTGGAGGCGCTAGCACGCAGTCTTTGTTGGAGAGCATTCGTGTGGATATCGGTAGAGGGAGCTGACTTAACATGTTGGCTCCTAGAGATCGTGAAAACCCTAAGTTGAAAAGGTACAAGTTTTTTCTAACCCGATTTAAATGCCATTGATAGATCCTCGATTAGGATCAGTAAAATTTTTAAAAGTCTTCCACTGTGCCTATCGATCCTAACAGATGCCCTCCTAAATTAAAAAAAATCCCTTCCAAGTTCTACCTCTTCGCCACTGTGCATGTGTCCATTAGAGAAGAGGAGGGTAGATGGAGATGTGGATATGGAAAAGCGAGCCCATATCTCACCAGATTAGATGAAGAGGAAGGGGGAGAGCTGTTGTGCTGCTGTCGCTGGTGAGAGAGAGCTGTCGTTGCCATGGTTGTCATCACCAGTGCTAGATGTCACCGTCGTTGTCCTCGCCGGTGGAGGGGGAGAGGTACTGTCACCGGTGAGGGAGAAGAAGTCGCCATCGTCACTGTGAGTAAGCAAAATCGCCGATAACTGAGGAGGCTAAAGAGGAGGGTAACAATGCAGATGTGGGGGTGGAATTACAAATCTTGGTTTTTTTAGTGGAATTGATCTTAGTGGAATTGGCCTCAATTGGGTTCCTTGTGAAAATGGAATTTTGCCAAATTCCATCATACCAAACATCCTCAAGACATGGAATTAGCCTGCATTTCTATTTCCATGGGGTCAATTCCTTTGTACCAAACAGACCCGTAGGCTTTGGAAACTTGGTTCTAAGAGAGGGGAAAGATCAAAAGCCCTAAAACTACTTGTGACAAAGCTTTAACCATCCTTTACATATTTTTCCCATCTTCTTGCGTGTTAGAACATGATTGAGCTTGATGTCATTATGTTTTCTAAAGAACAAAACAATTTCCTTTCCTTATTTTTCTTATAAATATTTCTCTTAGTGCATCAAAGTGTACTATGAAAACCTTGTTAACAATTAACAACGAAAGAGGATCCTAACGAAATATGGAGCTACCTAAAAATGACATTGTTGAAATAGCTAATTCCATTATCTTTTTTCCTTTTGTATTTATATGGTGTGAAAATGGTAGGGTGTACTCACAAACGGACAAGAAATTGCAATGAAACGGCTTTTACAATGTTCCTGCCAAGGCCTTAATGAATTCAAGAATGAAGTCAAATTGTGTGCCAGACTCTAGCACTGTAATCTTGTTAAGGTTCCTGGTTGTTGCATTCAAGTAGAGAAGGAAATGCTCATATATTGATACATGCCCAACAAGAGCTTAGATTCATTTATTTTTTGTTCGTATGACTAATCAGTTGATTTTCATCCTTTTCTTTTATTTCTTATTGGATAATGATAAGTATTACTACATTAAAAATTCTTGTAGGTTCTGAAAGTAAACTTCTTCATTGGTCCAAGCGTTTCCACATTATGTGTGGAATTACTCAAGGGCTCATGTATCTTCATTGGGATTCTAGATTAAAAATTGTCCATAGAGACCTTAAAGTGAGTAATATATTATTGGATAGTGAATTAAATAAAAAAATCTCAAATTTCGGTTTGGTAAGTATATTTGGAGCGATCAAAATGAAGATAATACAAAGCAAATAGTTGGTACATAGTAAGTATGCTTTATGATATTTGATTTTGTAGATATGCATGCACATTACTGAATATGATATTAACCCCCCTGATGACTTCTAATATTGTATATATGGCTTCTGAATATGCAATTCATGGACTATTCTTAGTTAAATCTGATGTGTTTAGCTTTGGAGTATTACTGCTAGAAATAGTGTGTGGCATGAAAAGTAGGGGCCTCTTCTTGCCAAGCCAAAGTGTTAATCTTATCAGACATGTTAGTAACAAGGAGCCTAACTTTTCTCTTATCTTTACTGAAATTGGTTAGTGATTCAATGTTTTGAATTGCTATAGGCATAGAGGTTATGGAATGAAGGAGTCCCACTAAAATTCATCAATGAACATTTGGAGAGGTCTTACGTTGAATTAGAAGTATTGTGATGCATCAAAATTGGTCTTCTTTGTGTGCAATTCCATGCCGATGATAGGTTAGACATGACATCTTTGGTTATAATGTTGAGTAGTGAAGGGGTTTTGCTTGAGCCTAAAGAACCCTTCTAAAAAACATCCCAATTAAGGGAGAATCTCCTAACAATCATGCAACCCCTTCAAGTAATAAAATATCTATAACTTTGTTAGAAGTCAGGTAAATATCAATTTTACTTCTTGATTTTAGACCATTGACGAGCATACTCATAAGTATGAAAGTAGTGTAATATCCTAATTTTTGATTAAGGGGCTAATCATGATTATTGTGGATAATTATGAATTTAATTGGAATAATTATGTGTTTTATGACAATATTAATTAATATGTCGTAATTGGTTGAAAAATTGAAAGAATGGGATTATTGGCCATAAGTTAGTGATTAAGGGAGAAATTAATTACTAACTAAGAGAAAAATGAGATATGTCATTAAATGGCTAATGGAGGGATTAGAAGCTAATTGGTTGTTCACTTTATGGGAGCCAATGGTAGTGTGACATGTGACAAGTTGGAAGTAGAGAGAGGAGTAAGGAAAAGTCAAATACTCCAATATTTTATTGTTTCTTTCTCTTTCTCTTCTCTCCAATTCGGCTGCAGCATAGGGGAGAGAGAATTATCATAATTTCCTTCATCTCTTCATTCCATCTCTCTTATTTTCTCTCTCCAATTCGTTCTCCATTGTTGGCTAAGAAAGAGAAAGATAAAGCTTGTGATTTAGATAAGTAAATGGCCTCCATTGTTCAAGTTCTCTTCATTAATGTTGATCCTTGGAGTGAGAGCTTCATTTTGATGTTTATAGTGTGCCAATTGGTGTTGATTTGTTCCCACATGAAATTTTGGAGGTTGGTGAATCAAGAAATCTCTTTGGCAAAGTGAAAGAGGTAAGTGAGACTATCTATTATCTAAGTTTTATGCCAAATGGTTTAGTGTGAAATTTCTGGAAAATTTGGCCTTTAATCCGAAAATGATGACCACTGGGTTTTTGGCATAGTATTGGTATATTGGAAATGTATATGGATAAATATGATTGATTTAGGATGTGAATGATATGTTTGGATGATTTTGGAATTAGGATGATTATGTTGCCCAAAACCAAAGCATGATAATGGAGTATGATTTGGATAATTTTGGTGATTCCATTGAATTTCTTGGATGTTTTTGTGTGGGAGTAGCTTTGGCAGAAGTTTTGGGTCCGTTGGGATCGATTGGGCAAGTGTTAGGAAATGTGGTCAATTTTGCTTCATTTTCTGGTTTCTGATATAATCACTCGGATGATCTGGGGTTCACTCGAGTGTAGGATGAATAACACTCGAGTGGTGATGAGTTCCACTCGAGTGCGGTAGTGCAAACTTCCTTTCTGTTCTCTATGTTCTTGTTGTACTTCCATAGTCAAAGGCAAGTGTTGCCTCACTTGCGAGTATGGTGCAACATCACTCGAGTGCAGGTGTATTTGACACCAAGGACTTGCCTTTCGCGTCTTAACTTTCTGGACTTCACTTTCTAGTACTCGAATGAGGCATTTGGCTATCACTCGGGTGAGGTCCAGTGTGCTCGAGTGTCCCTGTCCCTGAAAAAGTTCTTGTGCTCTCAGGTGCTCACTCTCTATCCTGCACTCTCTGGTATCCGAGTGTAGACCATACCATCACTCGAGTAAGGTCGTCTTCACTCGAGTGAAACAGTGAAAAATATTAGGTTTGAGCTTTCAAAAAGGGGATCTTTGGGGATAGTCTTCCAACCCTTCAGGGCTTGTGTTAGAGGTGTTTATGGGTACGAAAAGAGCAATAATGATAACCAAATTAAGTGTTAAGAAGTCATTAAGAGTTGGAATAGAGAATTGACATTTCATCCCTAATTATGAATATAGGATTTGACATTGGCTCTACTTGGGAGAGACCGGCGCTAGGACACGCACGGAAGGATCAAGATAGTGACTCTTTTCTCATGTTGTGTATGATACTTGGTATGCATATTCATCATTGTGAATGTGTTATCGGCCATAGGGCATTATAGAGCGAGTAATTCAGCGTGAGCCGTCGTAAGGGACAATGCTTATGATACCTACCCCGACCGTTGTATCTGCCGTTGTAAGTACCGAGGCTACATTATGGAATCGTGGATTTCTGTTTGAGTATCTAGCCCGTGGGGCTGCACGTTGTAAAATGTTTTATATAGATCCCAGCTGTGGTGATATATGTAATATGTTCATGTGGATGAACAATACAGCAAGCAGTTCAACGTGAGTCGTCGTAGGGGGCGATGCCCATGATACCTACCCCGGCCGTTGCAATTGTTGTTGGGATTGCTATGTGTTGTATGGATGATTTACTTTCATGCTTTGATGTTGTGCATATTATGAGTGATTTGTTACTACAAGGATTCTTTAGAATCTCACTCTCCCAAAAACATAAATTTTAGATAAGGCTGAAGGATCTAAGGGGAAGCGAGCGACGAAGAGTGGATAGAGCTCCTGGCTAGGAGTTTTATTTTGGAAAATTGGTTATCATTTTGTAAATCATTTGGATATATTTTGTTGGGAATTACTTGTACATAGTGGATAGTATTTGTGTAATTCCCTAATTATGGGAAACTTTATAGGCAATTGTGCCTTGTAGACCCTTATTTAATTAATGGAACCTGAGTGTGTCAGAAAATTATACTGTACTCTGATATGTATGAATGAAATCAACCTGTACAGGCCATTTATGTATTGAAATGTGAATATGAGACCGTTGAGAACAGGTTTTGTAAAATTTTTTGAAAACCCCAGTTTTGGGAAATTTACTTTCTTAAGTCCCAAATTTTCTATGGTCTCTAATTATATCTTAATTACGTGTTTATAAACGTAAATCTCGGTCTTAATCGTAAAGGGAGTTACAAGTAGCGATTTGCAATAGTGCAAAACGATATTGATTATAAACAACTCTCTTGATTTGGCAATGTGCTTTTAGTTTAGATAAAAGCAATTTCTTCTTTGATTGTGTTTTCCCTATATAAGAACTAAATTTTCCCAGACAAATCAATGAACATATTAGGCATGGATCCAACAGAGAGTTGTTTTAAGGGTTTACAGCCCCGCTAAATCCCTCTGGGTCTCGAGTTTGATTTCCAGAGGAGACACCTTTGTTGGCAGGGGAAGCAACGAATCCTAAAACTAGAGCAGTTGGTTGTTCGAATTGCTGGTAATAGAATTCAAAAAAGGCACAGGATGCTAGTTGAAACTATAAAAAAAGGTAAAGATGCAAAAATACATGTGAAATTTTTTCAAAAGTGCACTAGCACCATATGTATTTTGAAGGTACAAAAATTACATATGAACATTCAAAATAGGAGCAAAAATACCCCACCATTAAATATGACCTAACACCGACCCCATTTCAAAAAGTAATAGAAGTCATATTTAAGGTGCTGGCATTTACGCTCCCATTTTAAATATTCATACATATTTTTGCATCTTCAAAATGTATATAGTGCTAAACGCGCTTTTAGTAAAAGTTCATTGGTATTCTTGTACTTTAAAAAAAACACATTGGGCGAGGAAGTTGCTTTAAACTTATTTGTCAGCCATAGGATTTTTTTTTTAAAAAAAAGAGTTGACAAAGGTCGTGAATGCTAAGTGAGTTGTCGCCTTCACTAACATTGGATTTGAGTTGCAATGCCTTTACGTAAGGCCTGTTTAGGTTAGCGGTAGCATAAGTGGTTTTTTTTTTCAATCCGACTTTTACAAATTTAAGATAGAATAAAAGTCATATTGTAAATGTGATTTGTGCTTGGATTGGCTGCAGAAAAAGTGACTTGTTTTTCCAAAAAGATAGACTTTTTTTTTCAAAAAGATAAACTGTTTTTTTTCCTAATAAAAAGTTATGTGGGTTCGGCATCGATCATTCCACCAAGGCTATGACACGGCCCCAGGGCTCAGACTTTTAAGCTTCTTCTCATAAGCTACTTTTAGAAAAAAAAAGCCTAGTTGTCAGAATGCCAACCCAAACACCCCAGTTAAACACCACTGGGCTTTTTCTTAAAAAAAACCATATTTGGAATGGTAGAACTGTCACACTCTTATCTCATTTTCACCTTTATCAGAGTATTCGCAGAAAATGATATGCGGTTCGGTGGACAACACAAGAATAGCATAAATATATTGATGAAAAGTGCTTAATTACAAAAATTTCCCATAAAGGTTTGTCCATAATACTTACAATTTATGTAGCCGCATAGGGCTATTATGGCGTTTAAACTTGTCCCAATGAAACAGAGACATCTTCCCATCTTCGTTCCACCACTGCAATCCCTCATATAATTCTCTTATTTGTTCTCAGCATATCTTCTATCTTCTCCTGTCTAAATTGTTGGTAGGGGAGGGTGAGATTCGAGAGAATTTCAGTAGGAAAATAGATACCATAATGCATGCATAATATATATTATGTGTATGATATGTTAGCTTTAACTAGATGTATGCCCCATAATAACATTTCTGCATGCTCAATATTTCATGCAACAAGACTATGGCCACGGAGAAAACAGAAACAGAGCTTCATTTATTCAAATATGCTCTACACAATCAAGTAAAACAATCACATACATCACTACACAAGTAGAGATATCAAATACATGCAAGTAAGGTAAGTCTCATACCTTTTCCGCCACGAAACGTGTGCCTTGTAAAACATACTAATAGCTCGGACTCCATATTCAATCCTACAATCTCAAATGTATCATTTAGACACTTCTATGATGTTTCTGGGGGTTATATGAGGCTATATTGAAAAATTACTAAAATGCCCTAGGGATTCGACCCGACCCGACCCCGCCGTATCCGGTCCGGCTGTACTTTTCCCAAAATTCTAACGTGAGCTATCCTAACTAATTTTCGCCCAAGGAATCCATTTCCGAATTCATAATTTCCAAATTCACTGCCAAAAGATGAAATTGCCCTTGGCAACCCTTATTTCAGTGTTTTAGGGGCGTTTTCGTAATTATGCTTTATCAGCCTTTTCCAAAAAAGTGCCCAACTGTAACCCCACCTAATTTTCGCTCCTGGACTCAATGGAACTATCAAATCATTGAAAATTCAACTCTAAGGCCCATTTATAGAACTGGCCGAAATATATGGGTTTTCTGGGGAAAATCGGGGTTTTGTGACTTTGACTCCGTAAACGCATTCCTTTCTACTCCCAACCACTTTATTGACTATTCCGTTCACTTTATTGACTATTCCATTAGGTTAAAACTACCATTTAGTACCAATTTCGGCAGCATAACCCCTAGGCCAATTAAATTTCCAAATTTCAAATCAACGGCAATCTGACGAAATTTCACCGATTAAATTGCTCACAGCACCCAAAATAGTTAATATACGAAGATTTGGAAGTTACCTCATGCTCCCTCTAGCTTTTCTCAAGGTGGCTGAACCTTAACCCTTGAAATACAAGTTTTTGTTTCACAACACCTTCAATAACATATAAGAGAAGCTTAAGAGAAGGATTATACACAATAGGTATGAATTCACCAAAGAAATCGACCTACCTTATAAGATTTTTCTCTCCTTCTCTCTCTAAAATCGCACAACTCTCTCTCTTGGCTGCTGAAACACGTCAGTTTTTGGGCTGAATGAAGAAGATGATGATTTTATATTATATCCCTTTTTAATTAATTATTTTTCCCAATTTTGGATTTTTACAAAGTTTTGGCAGATTTCTGCCCAAACTTTGAAAAATGATAACTAATTTTAGAAAAATTGAATTGAAGTGATTCCAAAGCCTATAGAACTCTTATTGAGTCTAGTTTCAAGGAAAAATATAGCATTTTGCTAGCTGGAAGCACACAATCCCAAAAATTTCAATCTTTGCATGCTGTTCTAGAAACTTCACAATTTTTTTTGTGTTGACTTCAAAAATTCATATCTTTTTGTATATAGCTCTGATTAAGTCATATGACTTATCAAATTAAAGCTTAAGATGTCTAATTTCATCCTGTAAAATTTCATAATTTTTTCTCATCATTCAGTCATACAAAATCATATGACAAACTTACTGCCTCATCGATGATTTCACCGTAAATATAATTATATTATCCAAAATTCACCATTTTACTTTCTTAATACCCCAAAGATAATAAGAAATATTAGGGAATAGATTTGGGGCACGTGATAAACTGGGGTTTAACAGTCTACTTAATTTAGACTTATTCCCAAGTTTTCAATCCCAAAATTCGGGATATTACAAGAACATCATCCCAAATTGGGTCGTAGTTAATGACATGAGTACTAATGTTGATGTTTGATGGCGATTACTATTGTTATATATTATATATAACTCATTTTAAAAGCTAACCACATGCATGGAGACTGGGGTGGATTTAAATTTAAAAAAGATTTTTTTAATGAGGCCATTAGTTTCCTTAACAAGGGAATGCAATATACCTAATAATAACAAATCATTTTTCTTTTACTGCCACGTAATCCCAAAAAGAAATATAGGGAACAAAATCTTATTGAATTTGCCGTTCAAAGTTCAAACCATTGCAACTTGAACAATAAGTGAGTATTTTATTGATGATTCTTGATCATTTGAGCCTGTCAAGAAAATTTTGATATTCGATGTAAACATGTGGTTAATTTATTGAATACAAAATGTTTCAATAATCAATAGCATGGCTATTCTTGCACCAACCATTAAGAGTGTTAATCAGATTAATATCATTGAAAAAAAATATTATAATACTCTAATTTTAAAAAAAACATTATCATTAATATTCTCAAAGCAAAACAATAAAAAAAAATTGTTGGTGCCATTAAAATTTTATTACTATGCTAGGGAGATTTAATGTACTGTACAGCTCATGGTATATTTGGTAATTCTATAGAAAACTATCATATATATTTGGCTTGTTAAGGCCCAAAAAAAATATATTTGGTCTGTTATTAGTGCTTGATTTGAAATGTTTTGGGCAAATGACTTTTAAGGACTTTCTAAGACTATTAATTAGTTCCTGACTTCCTGCCCTTCCACTCTAATAAGGTAATTTTCCTTCTTTCTGTTTGTCCCAAGAAAACTCCTGCTGAACTATTCTAATTAAAACTTTGGGAAAATGTCAATTAAATACTATTTGAAAATGCAAAACCCTAAAAAGTCTATTAATACTTTAAAAAGACTTAAAGGTATTAAGTATCAAATTGAGTTTTTCAAGTTTTAACACATTTACCATTTTACTCCTCAAATTTTTTTAAGAAAATAATAGTGGTGGCCTTGCCAGAGCACCACCACAGGGCGGCCGGCTATCGCTTCGGTGGCTGGCCAGGACCCTCGACGACCGGAGCTTCGGGCTTCGAGAGCTTTTTATTGTGGGAAAGGGTTTTTTTTTGGAAAAGATTAGTTGAGAAATGACAAGGAGTGGGATCAAACCCACCCTACCTTTTTAACAAAGGAGTATGGTGGCCATTAGGCCACCAAAGCTCATTTGATATATGCATTATTAAATGTGTATAATATAATTAAAGGCGTAGTAGCTTTGACAAAGTCAGTAATGACTTTGACAAATTTAGTAATGAAAATAACAAAATTCGTAATAGTACTGACTAAACCGTTTGTTGATGAACCTTAACTTGCATGTTTTCATCAGCATTTTTTGCACAAAACGCTTTTGTCAAAACCATTACAACTCTTGTTAAAATAATTAATAAACTTATCAATCTCATTACTGAATTTATTAAAATCCTTTTATTTATATTATGAATGTTTTCATAATGGAATCTCATAATGGGATTGTCAAAACTATTACAATTCTTGTCAAAATCATTACTAAACTTGTCATTTCCATTACTAATTTTGTAATGATTTTAACAAATTCAGTTATGGTATTGATAAGTTTAATAATGATTTTGACAAGAATTGTAATGGTTTTGACAATCTCATCATGAGATTCCATTATGAAAACATTCATAATATAAATAAAAGGATTTTAGCAAATTCAATAATGAGATTGACAAGTTTAATAATGATTTAGACAAGAATTATAATAGTTTTGACAATCCCATTATGAGATTCCATTATGAAAACATTTATAATATAAATAAAAGGATTTTAACAAATTTAGTTATGGGATTGACAAGTTTAGTAATGATTTTGACAAGAATTGTAATGATTTTGACAATCTCATTATAAGATTCCATTATGAAAACATTCATTATATAAATAAAAGGATTTTAACAAATTCAGTAATGAGATTGATAAGTTTAGTAATGATTTTGACAAGAATTATAATTGTTTTGACAATCCTATTATGAGATTCCATTATGAAAATATTCATAATGTAAATAAAAGGATTTTAACAAATTCAGTAATGAGATTGACAAATTTATTAATTAGTTTAACAAGAGTTGTAATTGTTTTGACAAAAGCGTTTTGTGCAAAAATGCTGATGAAAACATGCAAGTCAAGGTTTATCAGCAAATGGTTTAGTCAATACCATTACACATTTTGTTATTTCCATTACTGAATTTGTCAAAATCATTACTGACTTTATCAAAACTACTACGCCTTTATTTATATTATACATATTTAATAATGCATATATATATATATATATATGTATCAAAGGTGCTTTTGTAATATCCCGATTTGTAATTAGGGCTAATGACCCCGATAATTATTGTAATTATCTTGATTTAAATACATTTGGGATCAATGTAATATGAATTTTGAGGATAAATACATGTGGTATTTAAGATCAATGGTTGTGATTCCTTGACCGTTGGTCGGAATCCTATGTGTTGCATCTATGTGAGCTTATATAGGGAATTGAGTAGATGATGACAAGTGGCATTAGGGTGGTCATTGGATGATGTACTAAGTGACAAAACACCACTTTTCCCACACTCTCTCTCTCCTTTTCGGTGGAGTGTATGTGTGTGCAAGCAAGAGAAAGGCTTCATCATCATCATCTCCCTCTCATTTTCTCTTTCTCCTTCCTCCATTTCTGGCGCTGGTTTGAGCTTGGAAAGAGAAGAAGAAAGCTTGATCTTTGGTAAGAAATACTCCTCCTTTGCTCAAAACCTCTTCTATAATATTGTTCATCTCAATAAGAGCTACATTGTGATGGTTGTAGAATCTTGAGAAGTGGTGCTTGGTGACTTGCTCGAAATTGGAAGTTGAGGAATCAAAGTTCTTGATTGGGCAAAGTAAAGAGGTAGGCATTTAGAGCATTTTGGTATGTTGTTTGTGAGCTTTGGCTAAGTTGGTAAAATCTGGAATTTTTGCCCTAATTATGCCTATTTCTGGAAATATGAAGTTCATTATGATTGATGATTGGAAATGATTGAGTTTGGATATATATGAACATTTGATGCATTTTGAATAGATAGAAATTGATTGGGATTCATTTGGGTCACTTGGGAAAAGTTGGAAAATCTGTTTTGTTAAGCTCTGTTTTTCGCTGTCAGTTTGGACGAGCGTTTTGAGTGACCAAATGGTATTGGAAAATTGTGAAACTTTCCAGTCTTAAAGTTCACATCCCAAGCTTCAAAATGGACATATACTTTGTGTCATTTTGTTAAGAATTCTGTGAGATATGATTGTCCAAAGTTTGGAATGAAAACAGAACTCTGTTTTGGAGTAGTGTGTAGTTTTTGGTAAATATGTATTTGTGTAGTGATTTCCAGTGAGGGGATGTATTTTTCCTTGAAAGAGGACTCATATACCTTTCATTTGGCTTTGGAATCACTTCATTTCGATTTTTCTAGAATTAGTTATGGTTTTTCGAAGTCAGCCCAGAGTCAGGAAATTTCTGGGCCGCGGCCCAAGAGTGGCGGACCGCGGCCCAAGCCTTTCTGACCTATTTTGGGCCGCGGCCCATGAGTGGTGGGCCGCAGCCCAAGGATTGGTGGGCCGCGGCCCAACCCTGTGTTTTGGCACTTTGTGTTATTGAAAGGGGATCTTTAATCTATTGTTTCCCAACCTTTTAGGGCTTTCATTAGAGACATTTGTGGCCTCTTAGGAGTCCTAAATGATAACCAACTTAGTGTATTATGGGATTAAGTAATTGGAAAAGAGATTGATCAATTGTCTCTAATTTGATATAGGATTTGATATCTGCCGAACGCGTGAGCCCACTGTGCCAAAGATTGTCAGGAAAGATACAGGTAGCGACTCCTCTCTTATACTTTGTGTAAATGTATTGTATGTTTGTCTGTCATTCATTGTGTGGATGCTGCTGCTACTGCTTTGTGATACCTTGTGCATTGAGATACTTTGTGGAGCATAGTGATACATCGTGCGTTGAGATGCTTTGTGGTGCTTTGTGCTTTGTGTTGCTGCTACATAGTGTTCACCGCGAAAGCGGGCGTTGTGCATAGTGATTACAGCGAAAGCTGGCATAGTGTTCACCACGAAAGTGGGCGTAGTGCATTGTGATTACAGCCGTAAGTGCTGTCGTATGTGGCGCGAGCCAGAGATCATTGTGAAGCTGCTGTTTATGAACATACATGCTTTATGTTTATATATCGTATGAGTGAGTTGTTGCTCTGGGATTCTTTAGAATCTCATTCCTCCATATGACTAATCTTTTCAGATGGGGCAAGTGGCTCGAAGGAGAAGCTACCAACCCGGAGTGGTTAGGAACTTTTAGGGACATTCAGGCTTTTGGGATAGTTGGTTATCTTCATTTTGGATTCGGGATTTCCGATTGTCCATTAAATGTAAATGATATGTTGATCGTGTAATCCCCTTTATGGGAAAACTCTTAAACCCATATTATTTATGTAAGTAACCCGGGGTTTGCCGTGATTTTGGTTTCCGCACTTTGATATTTATTATGTACTCTGATTTCTCAAGTAGTTATATCCGCACGTGAATGTGAGACCAAGAATATATATATGTTTTGAAAAGATTTTGAAATACCCCATCTCTTAGATGTGGGATCATAAATTGTTGATTTGATTTTATTGGTCTCTATTTCACTTAAATTTCGTAATTCAGATGTAATTACGGTGAGGGGGTTACAGCTTTGGTGGCCCAATAGCCACCATGCTCTTTTGCTAAAGGGTAGGGTGAGTTCGATCCCATCCCTTGCCATTTATTAACTATTTTTTTTAAAAAAAAAACCCCTTCCCCATCAAAAAAGCTCCCGGCGGCCGTCGTCGGGGGTCCCGGCCAGCGGTGGTGCTTTGGCAAGGGCACCACTATTATTTTTAAAAAAATTGAGGGGCAAAATGTTAAATATGTTAAAACTTGAAAAACCCAATTTAGTACTTGGCACCTTTAAGTCTTTTTAAAGTGTTAATTAACTTTTTAGGGTTTTAAATTTTCAAATGGTATTTAATTGGTATTTTCCCTAAAACTTTTTATATGCACCTACCAATCTCCAAGTCTAATTTTTGGGATGTTCTATAATGAGTATTTTAGGCAAATTTTTTTTTTTGGGGTATCTAATTCATGTTAGCCTAAAGCTCCCTATTAAGGAGCTCGATCCTGATTCCTAAAGAATTGCCCCTCAGTTTTAAAATATAAAATAATAATTAAAAAGGATAAATGAAAGATATATAAATAATTTTTTTTAAAAACAATATCAAATGAACATTTTTAAGTCATTTATTTTTCATATTAAATTGGCCTTTAAAATTAGTCGAGTTGCTTGAGAGACTGTTTTACATAAGCTTGTCCTTCAAGCAGTCCATCATAAGAAATTACAAAAACATTGTAATTAAAAAAATCATAAAGGACATATATATAAGTTAAAGATATATTAATATTTTTTTTAAAAAAATAAAAATATGTTAAATTGTTATTTGTAAATGATTTTGTTTAACATAATTGTCCTTCATGATATAGCTCCTGGATACATATATGATAACTTGAAACCAATGAATCAATATTTTGTTTTAATTAAGTAAGTCAAATTCATTTAAGCTGATCAAGAAGCTTCATCACTCGTTGTGATCAATGAATCAACCATTGATTATACAATTGCTAATGTAAAATGTTGAGGATAAGCTTCTTCTTCATTGTATCCGGGAAAAAAAAAAACTTCTTCAAAACGACAACCACCTTTCCGTGAAGACATTTTTTAAGCCAAAAACTATATTAATGAAAAAGCACAACCAAAGTTATGTGCACAAAAAAAAAAAAAAAAATTTAAAAATTTATATTTAAAGTCACTGAAACTTTATACAAAGTGACCTAACCCTGTGAGTCGTATAAGGTGCATCTTAGTATACAATATAAGACATTATTTTATTTTTTATTTTTATCATTTTTTAAAACTAATTTCTTTAAACGGTTTTTTCAAATTAATTTACTTAACTCACAAGTTGATATATAATTTAATATCTTTTTTGGATATACAATTTAATTTTACAAAAAATATTTTAGAGAGATTTTTCATATATGTTATAATTAATTTAACTTCTTTAATATTTTTTAATTAAATAAACATGTTTTATATTAAATAGCAAAAATTATTCTTCTTCCAATCCACAAAATATGTCACTTTAACTAATTTACGGGAGATAAAAAGTGACAATTAATTTATTAAATATGTCTTAAATTAAAATATTTTTTTACTTTTATATTTATTGAAAAATGTGTTTGAAAATTTAATGAATGGAAAAAATTAAAAATGAACATTAATTACAAAGAAAAAAAATGAAAAATAAGTATTAATTATTTTAAGAATGATTTATATTTTAGACTGAATTATTTTTCTATTTTTCTATTTTTCTAAAAGCCGTCTGTTAGTTAGGGAGTATTATAAGTTAGAACGAATATTATCCACAGGTGATTCAAATGAATGAGCCACATCATCACTAAATTTGTTAGTTAGGGAGTATTATAAGTTCGAACGAATATTATCCACAGGTGATTCAAATGAATGAGCCACATCATCACTAAATTTGTTCCATTATTGGGAGATAAATGGGTTTCATTCTTCAATTCTTCCTGTTACGGTTGCTAATATTACCGAAAGATGTTCACTTTACCCTCCAGTTTTTCGGACCTGCCTTCCCTTCATTACCAAGTCCATCCGTTGTTTGTGCTTTTCTTAAAGTTACACTCTTTTGGTGTAGTTTTAAGAAAAGGATGAAACTGAATTTTTTTTCACTCTAAAATAATGGTATTTAGTATTTTGAAATATTTTTTTGAAAGTATCTAATATCTAAAAATATTTTTTAAATAACATACAGTATCCTAAAATAATTTTTAGTGTTTTTAACCCCTTAAAATATTTTTTCAGTTGTATCAGTGTGTTAGCATACTGATTACAATTTTACCCTTAATGTATCCTTATTCAGTCTTATAAGACATTGATTACAACTGAAAACATATTTTAAAGGGTTAAAAAAATTAAGAATATTTTAAAATAATTTTTGGAGCTAAAAAAATACATTAAGGATAAAATTATAATCAGTCTGTTAATTCACTAGATATAGCTGAAAAAAATATTTTAATGGGTTTCAAGCACTAAAAATTATTTTAGAATAATGCATGTTATTTAAAAAATATTTTAAAATATTAGATATGTCCAGAAAAATATTTTAAAATATTAGATATCATTTTTTTTTTAAAAAGAAAAGTTCAGCTCCTTCTATTCTCAAAACGATACCAAGACTTTGAGGAAAAAAAAAAGCGCCAAAACGATGTAGTTTTAATGAATGTTGGGAAAATACCTAAACCGTAATTTAAAAAACTACTTTTAATAAATCAAGATAAACTTTTACTTACATATTTATCTTAAAAATCATAAAAATTATTGTCCTAGTGCTAGTCCAAAAACCCCCCTTGACAAAAACACAGGCAGCGGATGGACCTGGTATGGCAGCGGAGGGAAGCCAGGTCCACGTTTTCCCTGCAACTAATGGCTGGTTCTATCGCCGCACTACCCAGTCTCATCCACTTCATCCTCTTGGAGGAAACTTAATTGGGTTCGGAAGATGGAAGATTGGAACTTGGTTTCTTCGGCCACTAATTTCCGCCAACTGAAGCAGCGAAATCTGGTGCATAGGTCTTTCTTAATTTGCTTCAGTTTATACCATTTCAGTATTCATTTCCTGTTTGAGTCTCATTCTGGTTCCAGACCAAGTTTTACAGATTAAACCCCTTTCCTTCCAACTCCTATTGATATTAGCCTACCAGCAATTTTTTGTTCAATTCTTGGCCGTGAAAAACTTAATCAGGTGGATTAGAGCAAAGCTTTTTTTTTTTTTAAAGAAAAAGAAGTGTTATCTGCGGAGAGGAAGCAGCCTGATTAGACTACGGAAAACCAGTTGATGCAATTGACTTAGACAGTCCGCAAATTTTGACTTGCGGATTTTACGAAACGCAACCATTTATGTTTCTTGCGACCTTTTACCATCCGAATGTTTGGGCTTCAACTGGTAGAAATTATTAAAAAACGGTACTTTGCTTTACATTAGGACAAGCTGGAAAGAAAAAATTGATGGTAGAAGTCAATTATGATGAATATCATCCACACAAAACACAATAGAAAAAGAAAGGCCTGAACCTTCCTCTCCCTTGCCATACTACAAGGATTTAATGGACCTCAGCACTTATGCAAGGATCTGTTGGTTTGTTGACATTGAATTTGAAATTTGAGTTTGGAATTCTGAATATGATGTTATAATCTTATTCATACATTTGAAAAGTCAATATCTTTATCTTGCGTTGAAAATTTTTCTCTCTACCTTGAAGGAAAGGGAACAGTTTTTCTGAGCTGAAGAGCACAGTCAACCCGCCCTTTCAACACGTGCCACATCAGAATCACTGGTATATTTATTTTTAATTGTGCAGGGCAATTCATTAAATCAATGGCTATCCTTCCTTATTTGCTTGTTCTTCCCAATCTGCTTTTGTTCTTCTCCAGATTTTCTTTCGCAACTGAGACACCAACTCAGTTCGAATCTCTTCTCGATGGCCAGACATTGGTTTCTGAAAATGAAGTCTTTGAATTGGGTTTCTTCAGCCCAGGCAGTTCCACAGACGGTTATGTTGGAATCTGGTACCACAAAATCCCCGGCAGAACTGTTGTTTGGGTTGCCAACCGTGACAGACACATAAAAAACAACTTTGGCATGTTGAGCATAAACACAGAGGGACATCTTGTACTTCTGAGCCATGATGAGACTGTTGTTTGGTCAGAAAATTCCACCATGAAGGCTTTGAGTCCAATTTTGCAGCTTTTTAGGCTCTGGAAAATTGGTTCTAAGAGACGGGAAAGATCAAAAGCCCCAAAACTACTTGTGGAAAAGCTTTGACCATCCTTATGATACAGTTCTGCCGGGAATGAAGTTTGGATGGGACCTTAGAACTGGTCTTAATCGACGTTTTACAGCATGGAAGAATTGGGACAACCCTTCTTGTGGAAACTTTGCAGCAGAGCTTGTACTACACAATTATCCTGATCCAGTAATCTGGCAGGGCCCAACAGATTATATAAGCAGTGGCCCCTGGAACGGTGTTCGGTTCAGTGGCATGTCTTATGCTTCGAGCAATCCTCTTTATAAACTAAAGTTTGTCTGGAATAAAGATGAGCTTTATTTGGTTCATGGTACTATAAATGAGTCAATGATTGCAAGATTTGTCTACAACAAACACTATACTCATCACAGGACAGAATATGGAGTGAAGATGATCAAAGGTGGATTACTTATAGTTTTGCTCCAATGAGTAATTGTGATAGATATAATCGTTGTGGCCCTAATGGAAACTGTGTCCTGGGTGAGACGCCAATATGCCAGTGCTTGACAGGATTCTTGCCAAAATCACCCAAAAATTGGAACGCAATGGACTGGTTTGATGGATGCATCCGCAGTAATTCATGGAGTTGCAAGGGAAAAAACAGGGATTATTTTGTTAAATTTAGTGGGCTGAAATTGCCAGATACTACATACACTTGGGTTAACGTAAGCATGACGCTTGAGGAATGCAAAGCCAAATGCTGGGAAAATTGTTCTTGTAATGCTTTTGCTAACTCAGATATCAGGGAAAGAGGTAGTGGTTGTGTTATGTGGTTTGGCGATTTAATTGATATAAGGCAGGTTCCCTTTGATGACCAGGATTTACATATTCGCCTTGCATCTCCAGAAACAGGTGTGGCCTTTTCATGTTCATTTTTCAATCGTCTTTCGGTTGATTTAGCAACCTCAACATTTTGTCAATTAACTCTTACTTCATTCCCTTGTGTAGCTGAACTCGATGAAGCTAATGGAAATAAGACAAAGGTGATTGCTGTAACAGTGACCACTGTGTTGGGTGTTGTGATGCTTTTCACTTTGTTTTACATTTACAAGCGCAGAAGAAACTCCATAGGTAAACATTCCCAATGTAACTGCCTTTACTTTTTCCCTCCTTTGTCCGTCTTCTTACTAAGTCAGGGGGTTGTCTGGAGGATAACTGAAAATGATCGAGCTCGATGTCATTATGTTTGCAAAGAACGAATTCCTTTCCTTATTTATTTATTTATTTATTTTGAAAAAAAAAAATTCCCTCATTTAGTGTATCAAAGTATAATATGAAAACCTTGTTAACAGCAACCAACGAGAAAGGCTTCTAAGGAAATATGGAGTTACCTATAAATGACATTGTTGAAATGGCTAATGATACTGATTGTTATTTTTTCTTTCTACTTATTTATTTCATTTGATTTACGAAAGTGAACTAAGAAATCCTTGTTAGCAGCAAACAAGGAAGAAGGCTCTGACGGAAATATAGAGCTAAAAACATTGATAGCAGTAAACAATGACGAAGGTTATGAAGGAAATATGGAGCAACGTGTCCATGACCTTGTGGTAATAGCTGATGCTACTAATAACTTCTCATCAGACAACAAGCTCGGCCAAGGTGGTTTTGGTCCTGTGTACAGGGTAAGTTTGAAATTAATTTACTACTAAGAGTAAAATGTTACAGTTACTATTCAGATTTATGATGTTACATATTGTCAATCATTTATATGATGTAAAAATGGGAGGGTGTACTTGCGTATGGACAAGAAATTGCAATGAAACGGCTTCTACGAAGCTCTTTCCAAGGTCTTATTGAATTCATTAATGAAGTCAAACTGTGTGCCAAACTTCAGTACCGTAATCTTGTCAAGGTTCTTGGTTGTTGCATATAAGGAGAGGAGAAAATGCTCATATATAAATACATGCCCAACAGGAGCTTAGAGTTATTTATTTTTGGTTTGTATGCCCAATCAGCAAACTTTAACCTTTTCGTATATCTCTTATTGGATAATGATAAGTATCATTACATCAAAAAATTGTAGGTTCTGAAAGTAAACTTCTTGATTGGTGCAAGAGCTTTCACATTATTTGTGGAATTGCTTGGGGGCTTATGTATCTTCATCAAGATTCTAGATTAAAATTCATCCATAGAGATCTTAAAGTAAGTAACATAATATTGGATGGTGAGTTAAATCCAAAAATCTCAGATTTTGGTTTGGCAAGAATATTTGAGGGAGATAAAAAAAACAGATAATACAAAGTAAATAGTTGGTATATTGTAAGTTGCTTTACTATATTTGATTTTGTATATATGCACATTACTGAATATCATATTAACTCTTTTTGACTTATGATAGTGGTTATATGGCTCCCGAATACGCAATTCATGGATTATTCTCGGTCAAATCTAACGTGTTCAGCTTTGGAGTATTATTGTTAGAAATAGTGAGTGGCATGAAAAACCACAGGCCCTTCATGCCAAGCTAAAGCGTTAATCTCATTGGGCATGTTAGTAACAAGGAGTCAAAGTGCTCAACTTTTCTATTATCTTTATTGAAATTGGTAGCTGATTTAATGCTTTGAATTATTGTAGGCATGGATGATGTGGAATGAGGGAGTTCCACTAAAATTCGCTAATGAACATATGGAGAAGTCTTGCATTGAATCATAAGTATTGCGGTGCTTCCACATCGGTCTTCTTTGTCTACAATACCTTGTTGATGACAGACCAGACATGACATATGTGGTTATAATGTTGAATAGTGAAGGTGTGTTGTCTGAACCTACTGAACCTGGTTTCTTTTTGGAAAACATCCCAGTTAGGGGAGAATCTTCTAACTAAAATTTAAATCCTTCAAGTAATAAAGTATCTATCACTTTGTTAGAAGCCAGATAACGTCAATTTTACTTGATATTGGACTATGATTGAGCATACTCTTGAGGATAAGACATAGTATGTGCACTAATGCAAGACAATATTGATTCTAAACAACCCTCTTGATTTGGCATTGTGCTTATAGTGTAAATAAAAACAATGTCTTTGATTCCCCTAACATTGTTAACATACAAAATTGTTACTGAAAAAAGAAAGAATACACTTGGCATGAGAATTGCACCAACTAGTATTGCATTGAGGAACTAGGACTTTTATGTACATCATTTGCTTTGGGAAAAGTTAGAAATGACTTTCAAAATTTTAACTTATAGCATCCTTGAAATGAACCATTTTCATTTCTTGCCTTGATTTTATTATAAGAATTTGGTGGATCTATCAGTTTGTAATTGGCAAAAGATACAATAAATTTGAAGTTTATGTTTTGAATTCCAAATATGTCATTGCTATCTTATGCATTCATTTTGTAGAGGAAAAGAATACCATATTTTGATCTGAATACCAAGTCAACCTACCCAGTGGTCATGTGTGTGTGTGATTTTGATTGTGCAGGCCGATTCATCGAGGCAGTGGTAATAATTTTTCCCTATAAATTTCGGAGTTTAATATATCTTGCTACTATGGCCAAAGCTCTTATAATCTAGTGACATGGGAATTTTCTTGTAAGTGGGATGTTGCAAATTCGATCCTACTTACAAGAAAATCCTTATTGTAACTTTATCCTTTTGTTCTATTTATAAGGTAGAAAGAAGAAAATTTTAATGTAGAGTTAATGAATTTTAAGATTTTTTAATTTACGTAAAATATTCTTGAAGTGACTTATAAATAGAATAAGGGGAGTATTTAGCCCCATAATAGTTTTAAATTTGGCACTCTAAAAAAAGTTTTAGTGGCACTCAACATACTAAAAAAATTTTGAGTGCAATTTTACCCTTTGAGTATTCTATGAATTAATTTTTTATCGCTCTTATTTTATATTTTAAGTACTGATCTTTCACATTTTAGTAGTCATCTTTAACCTATTTATTAATAATTTTTTAGCAGCCTGTCTTAAATATTTTCTAAGCTTATTTTTTATGTTTTCAACCCTAATTTTTAATTATTTTTAGTAATACGTTAAAGCCAAATGAAACTTTTCACCTTTTTAGTAAACATATTAAATGTAAATACTTATCTTTCATGTTTTCACTATTGAAAATAATAAATACAAAATTTATATCAACTTCTTTATATCTAATCTAGCCAATTTTCCAATTAACAAACGCCACTTGGATTTTTTAAACAGGGCAACGCTAACTCCGTCACTCTTCTCCATCTCCGTTCACGACCCTAAATACCACAAACGATAGCTCTGGGCGACTGTGAATCAGCACAGCGGCCAAGGAGATGTGGTGCGACGGCGCTCGTGGAAAGAGGGCGGTGGCGGTGTGATCAGCAAAGAGGATTTGTGGCCAAGAGTATCACACAGAGGTCGACAGCGATCTGAGCACCAAATTCTGTGGTTTATTTTGGTTTTGGAAAACTGTTGTAGGATCTTGGATGACATGAGATGATAAAAGCCATGGGTCTGCGATTATTTGTAGATGGCTTGATCACGCTGAATATATGCCTCATCCGCAGGTTCTAACTCAATCTCTTCATGGTGAATATTATACCAGAGTCGGGCAATTTGTTTACTTCAACTTGCGTACGCGGGGAAAAATCTTGTATCTTTCATTATTATCAATATGAAACTGCTTCTTTTCATACAGTTTGAAGGTTGAAGAGGAAGCATATCCGTACTTGCAACCATCCCCTTCGATTTGTTAATGGAGAGAATCATAGATAATTAATTGGAAAAGCAAAACAAGGGAAGGGAGAATTGGGAAAAAAAATACGTGGGAGCTTAATTGTTAAATGGGATTTTGGTGTACAAATAATCTTCCAGATGTGCAGGATATCTTTCCTGTGTGCAGACGATCTTTTCTGTGTGTAATATGCTTCCCTATGCATATGTAAAATATCTTTCCCTGTATGTAGAAAATCTTCTTTTATATGTATAATATCTTTCCTCATGTGCATACGATCTTCTTAGGTCCCATTTGATAATTAATTTACTAGTGAGGTTTTTTTTCACAATTCTCCTAAAAAGCAAACAAAAGATCCAAACCCGGCTTCAGCCAGGAAAAGGATCGTCTTTTTTCTTTTCTGAACCGTTGATTGAAATCTCAACGATCTAGATTTAATATATTATAAAAATATTATTATTATATTAATATATTAGAGCATTTAGAAATTAGTGTGTTTGGATTAATTTTTAAGAATAATTTTTATAATTAACGAAATAAATATATAAAAGGAGTTATAGAAATATTTTTTTTGAAATCAGGTTTGCTTGTTTCACATACACTTATTTAAGTCGTACTCGTTTGAGTTCTCAGGGCGTGGGTTGAATCGAGTTTTCTTTTTTTTGGGACTGAAGTGGGTTTAATCGAGTTGGATGCTAGTGAAACGGAGGTGGAAAAGTGTAAACGTGGTTAAATGATGATCTGTTTAAAAATTTTAAAAAACTCAAGTGACCCTTATTAATTGGAAAACTGGTTGAACTAGAGATAAGTTTTGTCTAAATAATACTACCTCTGATCTTAAATATAGGATAAAATTTATAGTGTAATTTACACTATAAATTTTATCCTATATTTAAGACCAGAAAAAATAATAGAGTATTAGAGTTGATGACGTTGGAGGTAAGTCCAGCAAATATCTAAGATGACTATTGAATAAATTGAAAAAATAATTATTAAAAATGCTAAGGTTACATAAAAGTATGGAGATATGTGAAAAAAAATTAATTCAGAAAATACTAAAAAAAAAGTAAAATTGCATTAGAAATTATTTTAAGAGGTTGTTTGCTCCTTAAAAAAAAATACATAACGGGATTTTTGTAAACTAGGTGATATTAAAATTACTTCTGAAAAAATATTTTAAAAATAAAATTACTTTTATAAAAATATTGGGAGAATGACAGAAAAATACCATTTGAACTTCAAAATTCCGCTGACAAGAATGGTAATGGGATTGACAACGCAAATCTTTTTCAAAGGATTAATTGAGGATTTTGAAGTTCAAGTGATATTTTTTTGTCATTCTCTCAAAAATTATTTTATGAGTAAAATACTAAATTTATAACACAAAATACTTCTATTGCACGCAGCCAGGCCAGTGTTGTATTAATGCTGGCTATCCCCTTTCTAAGTTAACGGTAATCAGTAGGTCATGTTGGTGGACGAAGAAGAACCCTTCTTCTTCATTTCTTCCGGTTCCGCAAGCGATAACGACGTTCATTTTACACTCTCTTCTTTTCCTCTGCAACTAATCGCTGATTCTATTAGGGCATCACCCAATCTCTCCACGAACTTAAGCAGCGGAATCTGGTATATAGGTCTTTCTTAATTTGCTTCAGTTTATACCTTTTCAGTATTCATTTGATTTTTGAATCCACAGACTAAATTTTAAAGTTCAAACCCCTTTCATTCTAATTCCAATTGGTATTAACCTGCCTTCGATTTTCCGTTCAATTAATGGCCGAGAAAATCCTATTCTGGTGGATTAGAGCAAACATTTTTTAAAGGGGAAAAAGTGTTATTTATATGCAAATAGGAAGCTGCCTGATTAGCGTTCGGAAAGTAGTTGATAGAGTTTACTTAACAAAAAAAAAACAGAGAAAAAAAAGCATGACTTGTGGCGTTTACGAAACGAAACCTTTTACGTATCTTGCCACATTTTACTATCTGAATTTTTTAGGATTCAACTGAATAACAAGTGACTTTGTTGGAATATTAAATTGGTTAGGATGATTAGTATTAATCACCTAGTTACTCGATGACCCTAAAATTCTATATAAAGGGTTTTAGTTCAAAGTTAAGTGTGTGAAGGATGGTAGGATCCACACCAAGATTGAGGGAGGTTAACTTGGTCCTCACCTCTCATTAATCCTAGAGTTTAGGGTTAATAGTATTATCACTCAAGAAGGGTTGATGGTTGTAATGCCATTATGGCTTGTAAATCTCATGAAGAGATTAGTATATTTTCTCCAATTCTGAGTTTGTTAACAGACTTGTATGGTAGAAATAATTAAAAAAGGGTAATTTACTAATTTCCTTTACCTTTAGGACAAGCAGAAAATGATGTGATGGTAGAAGTTGTTTATGTTGAATATCATCTAAAAAAAGCAAAGAATGAAAGAAAGGCCTGAACCTTCCTTTCCCCGATCCTAGTACAAGGATTTGATGGATTTCAGCACACATGCTAGGATCTGTTACTTTGTTGACATAAATAATTACATTGAATTTGAAATTCTGAATATGATGTTATAATTTCTTCATGTATTTGAAAAACTCATCTTATTCTCGCGTTGAAAATTATGTTCTGTATCGTGAAGGAAAGAGAACAGTTTTTCTGGGTTGAAGAGCATAGTCAACCTGCAAACTTCTTATTGGCTGCCCTTTCAACGCGTGCCACGTCAGGATCTCTGGGATATTTATTCTTTATAGTTTAGACCAATTAATTAAATCAATGGCTATTCTGCCTTATTTGCTTCTTCTTCCCCATCTGGTTTTGTTCCTCTCCAGGTTTTCTTTTGCAACTGATACCCTTACCCAGTTTGAGTCTCTTCCTGATGGCCAGACCTTGGTTTCTGAAAATGAAATCTTTGAATTGGGTTTTTTCAGCCCAGGTCGTTCCACAGACCGCTACGTTGGAGTCTGGTACCACAAAATCCCTGGCAGAACTGTTGTTTGGGTTGCCAACCGAAACAGACCCATAAAAAACAAGTTTGGCCAGTTGAGCTTAAACATAGAGGGAGATCTTGTACTTCTCAGCCGTGATGAGACTGTTGTTTGGTCAGCAAATTCAACCACAAATGCCTTGAGTCCAATTGTGCAGCTTTTAGGCTCTGGAAACTTGGTTCTAAGAGATGGGAAAGATCTAAAGCTCCAAAATTACTTGTGGCAAAGCTTTGACTATCCTTCTGATACAGTTTTGCCAGGAATGAAGTATGGATGGGACCTGAGAACTCACCTTAATCGACGTTGTACAGCTTGGAAGAACTGGGACGACCCTTCTACTGGAGACTTTAGAGCAGAGATTCTACTACACAATTATCCTGAAGTAGCAAGCTGGGTGGGCCCAACAGAGCTTTCGAGGGGTGGCCCCTGGAATGGTGTCCGGTTGAGTGGCTACTCTCATGTGACGAGGAATCCACTTCATGAAATGAAGTTTGTCTGGAATAAAGATGAGGTGTATATGGTTTATAAAATCATAAATGAGTTGTTGATTACAAGGTTTGTCTTAAACCAAACATTGTACTCAGTAGTGGACTTAATATGGAGCGAAGATGATCAAAGGTGGATTACTTTTAGTTTTTCGCCAGGTGATAATTGCGACCTATATAATCGTTGCGGCCCGAATGGAAATTGCGTCCTGGGAGAGACACCAATATGCCAGTGCTTGACAGGATTCTTGCCAAAATCACCCAAAAATTGGAATGCAATGGACTGGTCAAAAGGATGCGTCCGCAATAGATCATGGAGTTGCAGGGAAAGAAACAAGGATTATTTTGTCAAGTTTAGTGAGCTGAAATATCCGGATACTACATACACATGGGTTAATGCAAGTATGACACTTGAGGAATGCAAAGCCAAATGCTGGGAAAATTGTTCTTGTAATGCTTTTGCTAACTCAGATATCAGGGAAGGAGGTAGTGGTTGTGTTATGTGGTTTGGCGATTTATTTGATATAAGGCAGGTTCCCTTCGATGACCAGGATTTATATATTCGCCTTGCATCTCCAGAAACAGGTGTGGCCTTTTAATGTTCATTTTTCTATCGTCTTTCAGTTGATTTAGCAACCTCAACTTTTTGTCAATTAACTCTTACTTCATTTCCTTGTGTAGCTGAACTCGATGAAGCTAATGGAAATAAGACAAAGGTGATTGCTGTAACAGTGACCACCACTGTGTTGGGTGTTGTGATGCTTTTCACTTTGTTTTACATTTACAAGCGCAGAAGAAACTCTATAGGTAAACATTCCCAATATAACTGCCTTTACTTTTTCCCTCCTTTGCCCATCTTCGTACAAAGTCAGGGGGTTGTCTGGAGGATAACTGAACATGATTGAGCTTGATGTCATTATGTTTCCCAAAGAACGATTTCCTTTCCTTATTTATTTGTTTTTTTTAAAAAGCAAAATCTCTCATTTGGTGTATCAAAGGATACTATGACAGTAACCAACGACAAAGGCTCCCAAGGAAATATGGAGTTGCCTATAAATGACATTGTTGAAATGGCTAATGATACTTATTTTTTATTTCTACTTATTTATTTCATTTGATTTACGAAAGTGAACTAAGAAAACCCTGTTAGCAGCAAACAACAAGGAAGAAGGCTCTGGCGGAAATATAGAGCTAAAAACATTGATAGTAGTAAACAATGATGAAGGCTATGAAGGAAATATGGAGCAACGTATCTATGACCTTGCGGTAATAGCTGATGCTACTAATAACTTCTCATCAGAGAACAAGCTTGGCCAAGGTGGTTTTGGTCCTGTGTACAAGGTAAGTTTGAAATTAATTTACTACTAAGAGTAAAATGTTACATATTGTTAATCATTTATATGATGTAAAAATGGTAGGGTGTACTTGCGGATGGACAAGAAATTGTGGTGAAACGGCTTTCAAAAAGTTCTTTCCAAGGTCTCAATGAATTCATGAATGAAGTCAAACTGTGTGCCAAACTTCAGCACCGCAATCTTGTCAAGGTTCTCGGTTGTTGCATACAAGGAGAGGAGAAAATGCTCATATATGAATACATGCCCAATAAGAGCTTAGATTCATTTATTTTTGGTTTGTATGCCCAATCAGCACACTTTAACCTTTTCTTTTATCTCTTACTGGATAATGATAAGTATCATTACATTAAAAAATTGTAGGTTCTGAAAGTAAACTTCTTGATTGGTCCAAGCGCTTTCACATTATTTGTGGAATTGCTCGAGGGCTTATGTATCTTCATCAAGATTCTAGATTAAAAATCGTCCATAGAGATCTTAAAGCAAGTAACATATTAGTGGATGGTGAGTTAAATCCAAAAATCTCAGATTTTGGTTTGGCAAGAATATTTGGGGGAGATCAAAAAGAAGATAATACAAAGCAAATAGTTGGTACATTGTAAGTATGCTTTACTATATTTGATTTTGTATATATGCACATTACTGAATATCGTATTAACTCTTTTTGACTTATGATAGTGGTTATATGGCTCCCGAATACGCAATTCATGGACTATTCTCGGTCAAATCTGATGTGTTCAGCTTTGGAGTATTACTGCTAGAAATAGTGAGTGGCATGAAAAACCGGAGGCCCTTCTCGCCAAGCCAAAGCGTTAATCTCATTGGACATGTTAGTAACAAAGAGTCAAAGTGCCTAACTTTTCTATTATCTTTATTGAAATTAGTAGCTGATTTAATGCTTTGAATTACTGTAGGCATGGAGGATGTGGAATGAGGGAGTCCCACTAAAATTTGCCGATGAACTTTTGGAGAAGTCTTACGTTGAATCAGAAGTATTGCGGTGCTTCCACATCGGTCTTCTTTGTCTACAATACCATGCTGATGACAGGCCAGACATGACATCTGTAGTTATAATGTTGAATAGTGAGGGTGTGTTGCCTGAGCCTAAAGAACCTGGTTTCCTTTTGGAAAACATCCCAGTTAAGGGAGAATCTTCGAACAAAAATACAAATCCTTCAAGTAATGAAGTATCTATCACTTTGTTAGAAGCCAGGTAACGTCAATTTACTTGATTTTGAACCATTGTTGAGCATACTCATGAGGATAATATGTGGTATTTGCAGTAATGCAAGACGATATTGATTCTAAACAACTGTCTTGATTTGACATTGTGTTTATATTGTAAATAAAAACAATCTCTTTGATCCCCTAATGTTATTAACATACAAAATTGTATCTGATAAGTGAAAGAATACACTTGGCATGAAAATTGCACCAACTTGTATTGCATCGAGGAACTAAGACTTTTATGTACATTTGCTTTGGGAAAAGTTAGAATTGATTTCCAAAGTTTTAACTTATAGCATCCCTGAAAGGAACCATTTTCATTTTCTTGCCGTGATTTTATTATAAAAATTTGGTGGATCTATCAATATGTAATTGGCAGAAGATACAATAAATTTGAAGTTTGTGTTTTAAATTCCAAATATGTCATCACTATCTTATTCATACATTCTGTGGAGGAAAAGAATACCATATTTTCATCTAAACACGAAGTCAACCTACCTAGTGGTTGTGTGTGTGTGATTTTGATTGTGCAGGCCAATTTATTGAGGCAATGGTAATAATTTTTCCTTATAAATTTCAGAGTTAAAAATATCTTACTACTATGGCCAGGGCTCTTGTAATCTAGTGGTATGGGAACTTTCTTGTAAGTGGGATGTTGCAAATTCGATCCCACTTACCAGAAAATCCTTATTGTGACTTTCTCCTCTAGTCCTATTTATAAAGCAGAGAGAAGAAAATTTTAAAACAGAATTAATGAAGTTTAAGGTCTTTTTAGTCTATTTGAAACAATCTCATGGTGACTTGTAAATAGAATCAAAGGAGTATTTAGCCCCGTAACAGTTTTAAATTTTCACCTTTGTCCTTGGCAATTGGCATCATAGTTGACAACTTGACATCCATTCTCAGCTCAATCCTCTCCCTGCCTCCACGTCCCAAATGCTTACATGTGTTTACTATTCTCTTATTGCCCAAAAGTGCATTGCCCATTGGATTTTTTTCCATAAATTTAATCAAAACGTTGAATTTTCTGAAATGAAATAAAGATTAATTGCTACATAGTTATTTTTTATATATATGAAAAGAAAGAAAATAAATCGTTTAAAACCGTTAAGGATATAGTAGTTCATGCATTATTATTTTCCCTCCTGTTTCTTTGAAAAAGCAAAAATAAGATAATATTAAATTTTCTCTTATCGCCTATTCTCAAAACCATGGTTTCAGAAGCACTTTTTCGCAAATCGAGACAAAACTCTTCTCACATATTTACCTCGTAAACTGTAAAAATTATTCTCCAAAAACTAATCCGAACACATATTAATTATTCCTTTCCCCTCATCTATTATTTTCATATCGCTAAACTAATAAGTCAATCGTAATGAAAAAAAGTAAAGAATTATCAAAGGGTGGAAAATGTTAGTTCTCTTTTCATAGGGACCCTTTGGATAACAGAATTTGTTGGAATGCAAAAGAATGAAAGGAAAATAATGAAAAATATTTTACCCCAGAGATGTTTAGTATATGCATTGGAAAAAAAATGGATTGATAGAAAAATTTATGTTTGATATGGTTAATATGGTGGTAAGATAGGTAGGAAAATGATGTGAATGACAATTATGCCCTTTATTAAAAAAAATACAAGGACCAAGAGCTAAACTACTACTTTTTAATGGAAGCTATAGTAAATGTGAACAAAATGGAGGAAAGGGGCTCACTGGTTGAGAGGAGGCAGACACTTCTAAGGGTGAAGTCAAGACTTGAAACGAGAGGATTGCACCATTAACACCACCATTGTCTTTTCATCACTACCTTCATCGTCAATGTTACCACCTTCCTCTCCACCATTACTTTCCACCCTCCATTCCTCCACCTTCACCATTGATCTAGCCGACTTGGAACAGAGAAAAAACTAAGAACAGAGAGAGGGAAATCGAGGAGTGAGATGAGAGAAGAGACCATCATTAGGGTCTTACTCCACCACTCTCACCGTTGGGGATAATAGACCAAAGAAGGAGAAATTGGAGAACATACCGCCACCATCAGAACCCACGTTGGGGCAATTTAGTATTTTCACAAGATTTTCTCATGAAAGAGCTCAATTTGCTTAGCTTATTGGAAGGATTTTATTTCCCATACATAAAGGCAAATAGGTTGCTGATGGAAAATGAACAGTGATTTTCCATTACCAACCAAACGTGTCAAGCAATGGAAAATAATCCATTTTCCATTTCCCTCCATCTATTTTCGCTGTAACAAACAACACCTTGTACGTCTCTTAACGGACTCAATGACTAACGTTGATATTTCATACTCCCTCACATAGGATTAATCAAATTGTGTTATCTAAAGAGGTTGTTAAAATTAATTAAGTATAATAAATATGTGAAAAATGAATTTTGGTTTCTAAAGATGTTTTGAGTAGGGAAAATCCTATATAAAACTATCTAAAATAGAAAAATTCTAAATTAAGTTGGTAAATTCAATAAATTCATAATTGAGTCATTAACACAATTTGGGATTTCAAAATTTGAGTAAAATTGCTTTAATGCCCTCTCCGCTATTTTCTCTTCCTTTTAAAAGAGTTTTATTGCTTTATATATTAACATTAATATATAATAAAATAAAATATGATTTTCTAAATCAAAGGAAGTTTTTTATATTCTAAAAGGGTCATCAAGAATAATTCAAACTAAAAAAGGAAAGCCTACACATATCACGACAGTAGAGCCGGGAAATTGGGCCGGAGGCCCGAGTCTTTCAAGGGTCGGGCTTATGATTTAGAGATTAAAAAGGGAAGCGGGCCTAAAAAGGTCAGCCCTTTTAGGTTCGTAATAAATATAATATCATTATATCAAATTATCAATATGAGAGACACCTAAGTATCTAATAGAGCATTAATAACAGGTAAACACTTATTAATTGGTTTGATTTATTTTATTTTCTACTATGGTTTATTCATTTAAACTTTAAAAAAAAGGCTAATTTGGACATTAGATGATTATTTTAACTAAAAATTTATGAGTTTTAAAAATAATGTATATCAATTTAAAGTAAAATAATAAATAAATTGTAAAACTTAAAAAAGAATTTTTTTTTAAAATTAAAATGAGTTTAAGACCGTTTAGGCCCAAGCCAGTGAAAGGCTAACCTTGTAGGGCCGTGGGCTTCAAGAATATGGTACTTTTTAAGAAGCGGGCCTAAACAGGCTGGCCTGTATTCCCGGCTCTACATGACAGCATCATTGATATTAATTAAATGATTGAATGATTTAGTTGAAAAATCAACTAATTGATATTAATGATACAAAACAAGAAAAAAAAAAATAAGCGTGAGTTTTTGTTTTTTTTAAACTTCCGTTTGCATAAATAAATTCAAATAAATATTACTTTTACCACCTTTAATCTAAGCAAACTCTGAATGATTTCCCCTAACAATAAATGTGAGTTTTTTGTAAAAAAATATTTTCCACTATGAATATGCTAGTTAAAAAGATATTAAATATACTTAAAATTTCTTTTTTTAGGTGAAGTTCACTTAAAATTTCATAAAATGCTTTACATATTAGAATATAGAACTTTAAGAAAACTTTATAGATGAAAAAAATATAGTAAAATTTATACATAATATATTTATTAAAAAATATTTTTTATATTGATAGATATTATAAAATTTTTGCAAAAAAAATTCAATTGAATAAAATGAACTCCTTGTTGTATGCTTTTTTTCCTTACGATTCTAGTTAATATATTTAAAGCTAAACTATAAAGGCAAATTATATTTTATTTTATTAAATA
The DNA here is from genome assembly GCA_963242795.1 of Inga leiocalycina. Lineage (NCBI taxonomy): Eukaryota > Viridiplantae > Streptophyta > Magnoliopsida > Fabales > Fabaceae > Inga > Inga leiocalycina. Next base: position 53,497,947 of record OY725329.1, read on the forward strand.
TTAACATTGATATATATTGAATAATCTAAGTTACAAATTAGATGGAATTCTTTAAAGAGGAGAAGGCATTATAGTCATTTTATCCATATTTTGAAATCCCAAAATGAGTTAATAACTCAATTAAGGAATTGTTCAATTTACAACCTAATTTCAATTTTTCCTATTTAATTGGCTTCATATGTGATTTTCCCTATCATTTATATGGAAATGAGAGAATATGTTATATGAAGTGCTTTAGTCAAATATGAGAGTTAAATACATACCACTTTGGTTCTATTTATAAGTCTCAATTAACTAACTCTCACATGCTAAGGAGAGTTAGTTAACTCACAAATTATAGGCTAAACCTTGGTTTCTGAAAATGAAATATTTGAGAGCCCAGGTAGTTCTACAGACCGCTATATTGGAATCTTGTACCACAAAATCCCAGGCAGAACTGTTGTTTGGGTTGCTAACTGAGACAGAGCCATAAAAACAAGTTTGGCTAGTTGAGCTTAAACACAGAGGGAGATCTTGTACTTCTCAGCCATGATGAGACTATTGTTTGGTCAGCAAATTCAACCATAAAGGCCTTGAGTCCAATTGTGCAGCTTTTAGGCTCTGGAAACTTGGTTTTAAGAGATGGGAAGGATCAAAAGCCCCAAAACTACTTGTGGCCAAACTTTGACTATCCTTCTGATACAGTTCTTCCAGGAATGAAGTCAGGATTGGACCTGAGAGCTGGTCTTAATCAACATTATACAGCATGGAAGAATTGGGACGACCCTTCTTTTGGAGACTTTACAGCAGATCTTGTACTACACAATTATCCTGATTCAGTGATCTAGCAGGGCCCAACAAAGTATATAAGGAGTGGCCCCTAGAATGGTGTTCGGTTCAGTGGCATGTCACATGTGACGAAAAAGCCACATTATAAAGTAAAGTTTGTCAGGAATAAAGATGGGGTGTATACAGCTTACTATGAGAAAAATGAGTCACTGATTACGAGATTAGTCTACAACCAAACATTATACTCAATACTGGACCTAACAGAGAGTGAAGATGATTAAAGATGGGTTACATTTAGTTATATACCGATTGATAACTGTGATAGATATAGTCATTGTGGCCCAAATGGAAACTGTGTCATGGATGAGACACCAATACGCCAGTGCTTGACAGGATTCTTGCCAAAATCACCTAGAAATTGGAATGCAATGGACTGGTCAAAAGGATGCATCCGCAATAAATCATGGAGTTGCAGGGAAAGAAAGAAGGATTATTTTGTCAAGTTTAGTGGGCTGAAATATCCGGATACTACATACACGTGGGTTAATGCAAGTATGACACTTGAGGAACGCAAAACCAAATGCTGGGAAAAATTGTTCTTATACTGCTTATGCCAATTTAGATGTCAGGGGAGGAGGTAGTGGTTTGTGATTTAATTGATATTAGACAGATTTTTGTTGAGCACCAAGATATATATATATATATATATTCGTCTTGCTGCTCCAGAAACATGTGTGGCCTTTTAGAGATCATTTTTCAATCATATTTGTAAATTGTAATACTTTAGCAACCACAACTTCTATTAACTCTTGGTTCATTTCTTGTGAAGCCGAAAACGATGAAGCCAATGGAAATAACACAAAGGTGATTGCTGTAACAGTGACCACTGTATTTTCTTTGTTCTGCATTCACAAGCGCAGAAGAAGCTCTATAGGTAAACATTCCTAAAGCAACTGCCTTTACATGTTTTTCCCATCTTCCTGCGGTGTTGGAACATGATTGAGCTTGATGTCATTATGTTTTCCAAAGAACAGAACAATTTCCTTTCCTTATTTTTTTTACAAATATTTCTCTTAGTACATCAAAGTGTACTATGAAAACCTTGTTAATAGTTAACAACGAAAAAGGATCCTAAGGAAATATGGAGCTACCTAAAAATGACCTTGCCGAAATAGCTAATGGCTAATGCCACTATTTTTTTTCCCTTTTGTATTTATATATTTCTTAAATTTACAAAAGTGAACTAAGAAAACCTTGTTAGTAGGAAAGAAGGAAGGAGGCTCTGACGGAAATATGGAGCTAAAAACCTTGATAGCAGAAAACAATGAAGAAGGCTATGGAGGAAATATGGAGCAACGTATCTATGACCTTGAGGTAATAGCTGATGCTACTAATAACTTCTCATCTGACAAGAAGCTTGGCCAAGGTGGTTTTGGTTTAGATACAGGATAAGCATGCAATTAACTTGTTACTAAGAGTAAAATATTATAAATAATCTTCTGATTTTGGATGTTACATGTTGACTATCATTTATATGGTATGAAAATGATAGGGTGTACTCACAAATGGACAAGAAATTGTGGTGAAATGGCTTTCACAATGTTCCTCCCGAGGTCTTAGTGAATTCAAGAATGAAGTCAAATTGCGTGCCAAACGTCAGCACCATAATCTTGTTAAGGTTCTTGGTCGTTGAGTTCAAGGAGAGGACAAAATGCTCATATTTGAATACATGCCCAAGAAGAGCTTAAATTCATTTAGTTTTGGTTTGTATGCCCAATCTGCAGACTTTCATACTTTTCTTTTATTTCTCCTTTGATGATGATAAGTATCGTTACATCAAAAATTTGTAGGTTCTGAAAGTAACTTCTTGATTGGTCCAAGCGCTTTCACATTATCTACACAATTGTTTGAGGGCTTATGTGTCTTCATTAAGATTCTAGATTAAAAATTTACTATAGAGGCCTTGAAGCGAGTAATATATTTTTGGATAGTGAATTAAATCCAAAAATCTCAGACTTTGGTTTGGCAAGAATATTTCGAGAAGATCAAAATAAAGATAATACAAGGCAAATAGTTGGTACATAGCAAGTATGCTTTATTATATTTGATGTTGTAGATATGCACATTACTAAATATGATATATAACTCCTTGATGACTTATGGTGGTGGTTATATGGTTCTGAATATGCAATTCATGGACTATTCTCGGTCAAATATGATGTGTTCAGCTTTAGAGTATTACTGCTAGAAATCATGAGTGGCATGAAAAACATGGGGCCCTTCTTGCCAAGCCAAACTGTTAATCTCATTGGACATGTCAGTAACAAGCAGCCTAGGTTTTCCCTTATCTTTACTGAAATTGGTAACTGATTCTATGTTTTGAATTGCTATAGGCAGGAATGAGGGAGTCCCACTAAAATTCGCCAATGAACATTTGGAGAGGTCTTGGGTCGAAGTCAGAAGTATCATGATGCATCAAATTTGGTCTTCTTTATGTGTAATGTCATGCCGATGATAGACCAAACATGACATATGTGATTATAATGTTGAGTAGTGAAGGTGTTTTGCCAAGCCTAAAGAACCTAGGTTCCTTTTGGAGAACATCCCAATTAAGGGAGAATCTCATAACAGTGAAGCAACTCCTTCAAGTAATAAATATAAATATTTATGACTATATTAGAAGTTAGGTAAAGTCAATTTTACTTCTTTATTTTAGACCACTAATGAGCATACCCTTAGGGATGAGACTAGCTATTTGCAATAGTGCAAGATGATGTTGATTCTAAGCAACTCTCTTGATTTGGCATTGTACTTGTAGTTTAGATTATAATTTTATGTTCTTATTTTTTTATTTGATATTTAGAACACCAAATGTTTTCGCCTCTCCTAATAAATGTTTCTCAAGATTTAAACTTATGTCCTTCTCCTTATTAGGATGAGGCCGTTTTACCACTTTAATCAACTGTTTGTTAGTTAAAAATTTCTTCTTAGAATTTGTGTTCCCCATTTAAATTAATTTGTCAACCATAGTTTTTTTTTTTATAAAAAATAAGAGTTGACATCCTTAGGTGAGCTGTTGCCTTCAGTAACGTAGGATTTTAATCAACTGTTTGTTAGTTAAAAATTTCTTCTTAGAATGTGTGTTCCCCCATTTAAATTAATTTGTCAACCATAGTTTTTTTTAATAAAAAATAAGAGTTGACATCCTTAGGTGAGCTGTTGCCTTCAGTAACTTAGGATTTGGATTGCAGGTCTCAATGTAGGGTCTGTTTGGCAAAGTGGTGGGCAGCCCCCACCGCACGTTTAGCCAAAAAAAAGCACAGTGGCCCAATTTGATCCGTTTGGCAAAGCTTCGGAAATCACTGCGCTTCTCCCTCTACCGTAGCTTTTTTTTGAAGCCCCACCGCACAGCTTTCTTCCCCACCGCGCAGCTTTGCAACTAGACCGTTGGAGACATTCATTTTTTGGCTCACCAAACTTGTTGGTTTTGTTCGACATTCACGCATGCAAAACGAGGTCTCTGAGCTGTGGTTTTGTTCGAATCTAAGCTTCCATCCAGATCTCCGTCGAGGACTCCATCTTTAAGCATCGCCGTCGTGGGTCATAGCACCGTCCAGATCGCCGGCAATAAAACAACTCAAAGATCTTCCGCTGGTGCATGTCCGAATGATGCTCTGTTTCGTTGCTCTGTTTCGCTGCTCCATTTCGCTGGTTCGAGGTTCGAAGGAAGAAGAAGACGGTTTGGTCAAATTAGATTTGACCAAGGACTTCTTTGCAAACTTCAAAAGTTTTTAAGGAGGGATTAATTTGAAAATTTTTGAAATATTTGTAGGTTTTATTGTAATTTATGAAATATTTGGGTCATTTTCTGTGATTTCTCTGATCCCTTTTCTTCGTTCACCGGTAATTTTCATAAATTCTTGGGTATTGTTCTGTAATTTTCTCTAATCCTTAAATTAATACTTAATCATGTAATAATGTCCCAAAAAATGCATTAATCTGACTTATTGTATTTTATCAAATTTTAATTTTAATTTAATTTTTCACTTCAATTATCACAATATATACAAATAATATATATATATATATATATATATATGATTTATGCCTTTTTCAGTCATTTTGCATCTAAACGGGCTTTTCAAACTCTAATCCAAACAGGTTCAAGGTTAGAAAAAAAAGTCACTTCTGCCACCGCTAATCCAAACACAAATCACATTTATATTTTCACTTTTTTTCCTACCTTACTTTTCTAAAAGTCAAGTGGTAAAAAAAGCCACTTTTCCACCGCTAATCCAAACGGGCACGTAGTTAATGACATCTTACTAACGTTGATTTTTGATAGCGTTTATTATTTTCTATGTACTGTAAATAACTCATTTTAAAAGCTAACCATAAAGAACATACATGCATGGATTGGAGACTAATAAGGGGATTCAAATTAAAAATATTTATTTTTTTTAATTAGACCATTAATTTACTTAGTGAGGGAATGCAATATCCCTAATAACAACAAATCACTTTTCTTTTGCTGCCACGTAATCCCAAAAAGGAATATAGGGAACAAAATCTTATTGAATTTGCCGTTGTTGGTCATTTGAGTTGAGCATGTTATAATATTTATATTATATATTCATGTTGATAATTAGCTAATACAAAATACTCCAATAACATAGCTATTATTGCATCAACTCTTAAGAGTGTTAACCATATTAAAAAATTATTAATATTCTCAAAGTGAAACACTCAAAATTTTATTACTATGTGAGGGATATTTGCTAGTTCTATAGAAAGCTATTTTAAATGGTTAATAGTGTTTGATTTTAAATTTTTTGGGCAAATGACATTTAAGGACTTTCCAAGACTATTAATTAGTTCCTCATCTTCAATACAAACAGGGTAATTTGCCTTCTTTCCGTTTGTGCCAAAAAAAAAAAAAATCTCTTCCCGAACTTTTCAAATTAAAATTTTTATCTACAAGTCTCCATGTTTCATTTCTGGGATGTAACATAATAGGGAAAATCCCTTATAGAGAATTTTTAAAATACTAAAAGATAAAGAGGTGTTCTCAATATTTATAATATCAAAGAAGTTGGGGGTCAGAATTGTCCTCTTTGAAATAAAGAAGAAATGACATAAACACCCTTTATAGGAAAAAATATTAACTAAAAGGAGATTAGACGTACCTGGACGAATCCATGTTCGGATCCGGATCAAAGCTCCAATACTCCATACTTGTGCCCACACAATTATTAGACTACTAGAGCCTAATTGTGATTTGCACAGCAGATCACCAGAACCAGAAAGATGGTAGGAGAGAAGAGAATTGCCAGAAAACTCAATGGCGAGGTGAATTGCAATTGAGGAGGCACCCCCTATTTATAGTGGTTTATGGAGGCCACTAATTAGGAAACGTGTGTATTCCTTCTTGCCCTCTAAGACAGCAATTAATTGTCTCTCAATTAATTCCCTAATTATGGTGATTTGTTCCTCTTTTAACAAATCCATAATTATTGCTGAAATATTCCCAAATCTGCATTTTATGCTGATTTTATTCTTATTTGATTAGGCTACTTATTTCCTAATCAAATAGTCCGGCCCATCAAGGGCGGACTTGAACCCAAAGTCCAACATTTCCCACTCGCACTTGATGGGCCTCCCATCGTGCGCGTGTTACTCTTTCTTGTTTCATACTTGGCGTCTACCGTGACTGCATAGGCAAAAACGTCTTTAAGATTTAGTGCTGTTGATACTAGAAATCCTTTATATCGGATCAGCATCCAAGGACACCCTTTATATATAACCATAAGCCATATATTCATTGCCTCATATGCCCCAGATTCTCCCATACATATTACTCATGGCATATATAATCCCTCTCGAGTTAATATGTTGATTAACTCATATTGCCTTCTACACATATAGTATCCGCACTTACTAGCTACACATAGAGCTAGTAAGGGGTCGACCACAGATACTAGTACATCTTATGTATCTAAGAGTAAATCTTCCTTTTTGACTAAACATCAGTCCATCTTGACTTGGTCGCTTTCCTATTTTTCACTTATTTGACCGAATCGAGTGTGATCATGGAGCTTCAGCTAAAGTAGTTGTCACCAAACCAAGCTTTCATGATGTCGCCTAAGTCTTAAGGGCATCGTGGAAGTATTCTTCCTTCCTGGGACTCACACTGTGGTGAACTAGGGATCTTTCACCTACATCCTGTGTTGCAGTTTAACTCTCAAGCACATGCAGTATGAATTGCATGCTATGGTGAATGGTTTGAGGTGTACGTCGATTTCTTTATCTTTCACCGTACAGACATTAGTTCCAAAATGTACTCAACATTCGAACTAGAACTTTCTTTTTCACAATATCTCTTTTACAATCTCGTTTGTGAAAAAGGGTTCTTTGCCTGACTACAGGTCTATATTCATGCTTTGATCCATTTTTCTGTGTATATGCACACATGTGGATCTCATCTCAGTCTAACTGAGGCGACTCAAATGCAAAGATTCTTCTCAACCATCTTATGGTGATCATTTTGCTTGTCTTACCTTCCCATGCCCCTACAAAACATGGGAAGACGGTTGTTCGTGTGAGTGAACCAACCTCTTTTGACCTGTACGACATACAAAATTGTATACCTTATATGTATTTACTCATAACATACATACCATTTCTTTTATCTTTATATAAAAGAAGTTCACGACCTTATATTTTATTTGCGCCGCTAGATTTTCACTAACTCAATGAAAATCAAGCTATGGGCTCAATAAGGGGATCTACTAACATTCTGTCAATAGAAGGTCATTGAACTATCACTTTCCCTCTTTGAAAGCATATCTCTCATAGAGATGTATCAAAAAGTATGTTTTGCCTTGCTGTGATACTTAGGATCCTCATCATAAGATATTATCATTTGGATCCTTCTATCCACCATTCATTCCCAATCTCTCATAGGAATTACTTTAGCCATATGGCACTTTGAATGATGACAGAACACGCCTTGTGTTCTATTTCCATGGATAACAGGAAAAAATACTATGTATATTTCCTTACTCTATCACCATTTGCCTAGGTCTTGTATTGGAGTATCCTTTCAAAAAAAGGAAAGTTGTTGTCTTAACAACTTAATCCATGGTTATTCTCATTACCCATTTCACAGCAAGACCAAAAACAACTTCCAAGTCTGACAAAAAACATTCGGTCTTATGTACACTAATGTGTACATTCATGTTACCAACTATAGTCTCACATGGGACTCTATCCACCTTTCTTATGTTGGATTCCTCATAAGACATGTAATCCTCTTTAGGTTTATGCCCCTGACTTCAGGAGTGTCTATGGGTTTGTAGTTTGACATCCCAAGATGTCTGAGGATTACACTTGTACATGTCTTAGGTGGAAAAGATTGTATCTTTCTTGTGCAATCTCCATTTATCTTGTCATTCAAGATATTTGTTCAACCCATGACTTTCTCAACTCAGAATTTAAGGATTCTCTGATCCTTTATTCCTTTGACTCCCTTGACACTTGTTTCATATGTCATTTGACAAAAGATGACTTCACAAAGAATCATCACTAGACCGTTTGGGACTTATATAGTGTTCTTCGATTATTTCGAAGTTGGTGAGGCTTTCACCTTGTGAAAAAAAACTCATATACTACTATTTGGGTAATTGTTTCTACGAAGCCCTTAAGCTGCTTCATATAGAGTTTATCATCCAATTTCCAAAATTCCAAATTGGAAGGTGGTCTTTACATCATCTTGATGCAATTTTCAAGACTAAGCTTGTTGTCATAGCCAAAGTTCAGAGTTAAAATGCACAATGGACAACCTTCCATTATATTATCCCTTAGCCACTAAGTGTTTTAGGTTCTACATGCCCCCAACAAATTTGAGAATCTACTTGTTCCCAATCACCTCTTGGCTAGGTGACAATTACCCAAACACGTATTTGGCTTAAAAGGAATCCAAAACCTCCTGCATGACACTTTGCAATACATCTTAACAGGTCCTTCTAGTGTCTTTCAGACACTTATAGGTACTTATCATCACCTTCTAAATGATGAAGAGAGCATTCAATCCATTAGGGAATCTATCACTTATAGTCATTTACTAGATGACAATTTGCTCCGAGGTGGATTTCATAGGATTCTTTTCCTATGTATGAGTGAGGTAATTTTCTCGTAACTTACCTTTGACCTCTTTCGTTATGAAAATGGTCTCAATCTTTTCCTATGTATGAGTGAGGTAATTTTTTCATAACTTACCTCTTACCTCTTACCTCTTTCGTTATGAAAATGGTCTCAATCCTCCTACTCGGATCAATGAACTTAGGAACACTTGATTATTCCTTGTCACTTGTGAACCTCTTAAAGAGATTTATTATGATTAATGCTCATTTCCTGCTAGGAAATCTAGGTTTTATGAACGTTGTGTCCCACGATTTTCTCTCAGTCACTGAACCGCCATCATTTTCACTAATGAAGACATGTAATGTCAAATTCTTATGTCATCTCACAAAGAGATACTTTGTATACCTTGACCCCAATCTTCCTTACTTATAGGAAGGATTATGAATATAAAGTTGATGACCCTTATGGTCTTAACGAGCTTGGCCCTGGTCTAAGGCCCATCCACGATTCATAGGGTAAGGTCGTGACTGACATAGAGGGCATTTGGTTAAGTGTGAATATAATAGCTGTGAGTCTACCTACCAACATATGGCTGGTAGCCTCATTGATGCCATTATGTTCATAACCAAATCAAAGGAGAGGTCTATCTCTCCATTTCAACAACTCTATTATATTGAAGGGTTCTAGGTATTGATAGTTGCCTAACAATGCCTTTCACAAAACAGCTTGAACTAAGCACATGGGTGTCTTTAACCCTTGTTAGTTCAAAAGGTCTTATCCTTTCAGTTTCACTGATTCTTGACTAGATCAGCCATTATCTAACAGCTTCACACTTGCCAAAAATCAAGTAAATATTACTGTATTTCGAGTAAACGTCACAACGTCAATGAAACACCAAGCTGTTTGTGTTTTGCCCTCACGTTCATTGGTTCACTAACGTCATAATTTATCAATTGCAGTGGATATTCTCAAAAAATGTTTCTTTGTCTTTCTTGCCAGGTAGAATAAGTTTTCATCTTATTCATAAGGGTATTAACCTTTTAGCACACGTTGTTTAGCAAATACTCTTTTGCTAGTTTGATCATTCCCTTTGATCAAGGTGTACATATGGCAAGAAATGGAATCTTTTATCCCTAGAAATGGAATCTTTTATCCCTAGAAAAGAAACATCAAAATCCAACAAAGGCTTTGAGAATCATAGTCCCATCAATCATTAACTAAAGAGATAGCAAAGATGTGATTCTGTCAGTTGCAATTGCATGGAGTGAATCAGGATGGTTTATCTATGCAGAGTTAACGGGCAAGTTCCAATCCCTTGATTCTATCTCTTTATTGCTTTGCATTTGACATGAAGCCATATGCTTTTGTGAAACATCCACAACTCATGTGGATTGCTACTTTTACAACCCTTAAAGGTTTATCAATGTAGCATTTTATCTTTGCAGCAACCATTGACCTCTTCTAGATCAAGTTTAACTCATAAGTTCCTTGCCCTTAGGCATAGAGGATGAATCCTCCCACTCTTTAGCTAAGTTCGTCTGACTGATGGATCTTGAATCCTTCAGTCTTTCACATTCAAGTTCAATGTGGTGAATCACATTGCTGAAGGTTACAATATGCATATCAGAGGTAATCTTTACTTTTGTATATGCCCACTCAATAGAAGACATGGCCCACTCCGACCCATTGGGAGATATAGCTTCCTTCCACTCACTGGGAGATGTCTTATCACAACATACACTTGTTGTTTGTTAGAAAGAACTTGGCATTTAGTTTTGTCTCAACTTCTTAGTTTGACATCTGCCTCAAGTGTTGCATAAACAACATGTTAGGACTTAGTACACTATGTTAAAACTTAACTTAGTTTCAACTTTATGGAAGAAGATCACCTATTTCACTATCTTCCAACACTATCCACACGGCTTGGATAAGGTTACATTGCTCAAACCAACATAAGTTTAAGCAATGTTGTTCTTTCTATACTTGATAGCATAAACCTTTTGTATCCTTCGGCTGCTTCAACCTTTAAATGCTGAAGACTAGTTGATAGGATGTCCTTGACATCTTATTCTTCTTGAATGAAAGAGATTTGAGAGTTATTAACTCCACAGATATCTCTATTGAGCTTGTCTTCATAAGCTCAGTCAAATAGACTTGGTCATAACTGGTCACTCAGACGATTATAGTATACAAATCTTATTTGTTCAAATAAGACAAAGGATAATTAGATAATAAGTTCACTAGTTTCATGTTCAGGAGACAACTATGTTGACTCCCATCCCAATCATACTAGTTAGCTCATCACCCTTTTAACCACAGTCTTCATTTGAACACTTTCCCCTTTGGATTTCTAGACGCATTCCAAAAAAGTTCCCACTCAATCAAAGAGCAGTTATATTAACAAGATAATAACACAATATCATCTAACTAGCATGAATGTTCAAGAAAGCAAGAATAGAATATACTAAATTCAATGGAAAAACAAGAACATTCAAAAATTTAAGCCTCATATTGTTGTTTCTTAACAGATTCTCCCTCTTATAGGCCCTTCTGACTATATGAACTGATGTAGCGTCTAGCTACAATGTCCAGCTCCTTTTTGCCATATCTACATCTACTTATTTGGATGTATTTGCAGCATACCTCCTACTTGATGAGATGATTCTCACATCTCTATCTGTTTTGTCCTTTGTCACGACATATGTGATAAAAGGTTAACTTTTAGAAGTCATTGCTTCAATCCAAGTGGATCAATGTGGTTAGAAGCATGGGAAGACTTATTATTATTCAATAATTATTGAATAATTTTAAGTTGCTGCAATTTTTCAGGTTTTTATCTTTAAGAGTTTGAGTCAAGGTTGGATAGGATTTTATATTCAAAAACTCATTTGAATAATCCCTTACTTTTAAAGAATCTTTCAGCATTTAACCTTATGTTGCAACTGAATATACTCTTAAAAAATAAGCCAACCTATCCCAAAAAATAATAGAACCAACATTGATTCAATTCCAACATTTTTAGGACCCTCTAAATGCACATAAGCACATTTTTGACTCAAATCATATCCAAAATTGCTTCAAATATATGTAAATTATATATCAAATTGAAGCTCTTGAATTTAGGGATTTTTAGAAACCAACCACGTCTCAATTGGAGGTCCCACGCGCTCTTATGCGCCCCTAGAAGGTGTCTAGATGGAAAAATCCTGAAAAATTAGAAAATTCCAGCGTTGGCCACTCTCGGCGGTAGCGCGTGACATATACACGCCGCCTTGCGGCCGTCCCCCAGCGACACGCGCCGACTCCCAAGACTCCACACGCCGTCCTCTCTCCGACGGTGCTTGCCACTTGTCAAACGGAGACCCCAGTGGGCCTCACGCGCCATATGTCCTTTTTTTTGGGTCAATAATCAACGAATGACTGTTGACTATTGACCAGTCAACGTTGACTGGTCAACCGTGACGTGTCATTGACGTGTCTCGGTCAACGTGGATGGTCAACGGATGATGTGGCTCGTTGACAGATGCTAACATGTCATTTAGCGCTGACGTGGCAACCTCTCATTGGCGCCACGTCATCGTCTTCAACCTCCAGCCAGGTCAACCCGACCCGGTTGGAGCTCCGATGGGTCATCGCGACCCGCCAACTTCGGGAGGCCATATCTCCATCGTTTTAGCTCCGTTTTTCGCGTTCTTGGTGTCGTTGGAATCGTAGTTCAGCGAACTACAAATCCATGGCATTTATTTGATCTTAAAACCTCTGTTTCATTGATCAAATCATGAGTGAAGTTTTGGCGGTGACTAACGACTCGCGAACTTCTTTCCTTTGTTTCTCCCTCATCCGGACTCCGTTTGACACGTTCTAAGCATCGTTGGAATCGTCTCTTCAAGCTCTACACATCTATGTCCTTACTTTGGGCAAAACACTGAGTTTCAAACACCCAATTTTCTCGACCTTGTTGGCGCGACGTAAACCGACGTGGATGTGTGTCCTCTGGGTTTCAAAGGCTCTTCTAACCTTTGAGGAGTTAAGGCTTTTCATTTTTTGAATCCACATAGGTTCCAAAAGATCTCCTTTAATAAGATCGAAGGGATGAGGAGAAGAGAAGAGAAACGAATATGTATATATATACTCATGTGCATATATATAATAGTCAGAGGAGCAGAGAATCTTCGACTAGCATGCATTTAACATATATTCATAACACCCAGCAAAATATATATCATGTCTGAAGCTTTTTTTTTTAAAAAAAAACGTAGAAGCAATATATTCATATACATGTTCATGTTTTTGGACAAAAACTTACGCCCAGATACCCAAAAAAGATTCACACATGAGCAAATTAATATGTAGGCATTCCATATTCACAAACTCATATTTTTTACATACTGTCATATATATTGCGTGAATGAGAAGGAGAAGAAATATGCGTATTAACAGTACAGCGGAATTATTTGGGGATATAAACAAATTATATCATATTATTATTCACAAAGAATAATTCATACAGCCACAGGATCAACAGGCTCTGATGCCAATGCAGGAAAAATATAACTAAAAGGAGATTAGGCGTACCTAGACGAATCCATGTTCGGATCCAGGTCAAAGCTCCAATACTCTATACTTGTGCCCACACAATTATTAGACTACTAGAGCCTAATTGTGATTTGCACAGTAGATCACCAGAACCAGAAAGATGGTAGGAGAGAAGAGAATTGCCAGAAAACTCAATGGCGGGGTGAATTGCAATTGAGGAGGCACACCCTATTTATAGTGGTTTATGGAGGCCACTAATTAGGAAACGTGTGCATTCCTTCTTGCTCTCCAAGACAGCAATTAATTGTCTCTCAATTAATTCCCTAATTATGGTGATTTGTTCCTCTTTTAACAAATCCATAATTATTGCTGAAATATTCCAAATCTGCATTTTATGCTGATTTTATTCTTATTTGATTAGGCTACTTATTTCCTAATCAAATAGTCCGGCCCATCAAGGGCGGACTTTGACCCAAAGTCCAACACCCTAAAAAAAATCTTCTCCAATGACATGGCTAAGACAACCCCCTCCAACAATGGTGGCGGCGGCGGTAACAGTGAGGATAGTGGTGACAGTGAGGACGAGGAGGAGGTAGCCCAACTACTACAATGACAACAGCAGGGATTTGGGTTAGATGGCCTGGAGTTCGAGATTTCTTTTATCCTCAATCTACAGATATAGATTTGAAGGCCAGAACCTTGTCAAATTCGGCCCTCTCCTCTCACCACGAACCTCTGAAAGTTGAAGACGTTGACGATGGTCTCCTTGATTTCTTTTTCATTTTGCTTCATGATTTGTTGGTTTTTGATCTAAGCTATTTGTTGGTTTTATGGCACGATGGACCTACCATCACCAAATTTTCGATTTCTTCTACACAATGAAACAATAGCTTACAAAGTTTAGGAATTATTGATTTTTTATAACACTCTTGGGAGTTGTTATTTTCGAACCTGAACTTGGTAAAATCAAATCTAAAGTGGGTAATCTCATATGAACTTTAGGAATTAATACAAGCTTGTTTTCTCATTTTTACAATTGTTCAATTTGAAATGTAGAATTGTGAATTTCATATCCAAACTTTATTAAATCAATAGTTAATAAAATCATATTGAGCTTAGGATTTAATCGGTATATATTTTCTCATTTTTCACAAGTATTCAATTTTAAATGGAGAGCTGTGAAATTCATTTATGAACTTGGCAAAATTAAATATAAAGTTAGTAATCTCATATAAAGTCTAGGAATTAATTCATGTATGTTTTCTCATATTTCGCAAATGTTCAATTTTAAATGGAGAGTCGTAAAATTCATATTCGAACTTCGCAAAATTAAATATGAAGTTGGTAATCTTATCAAGTCTAAGAACTAATCCATGTTTGGTTTCTCATTTTCACAAATGTTCAATTTTAAATGGAGAGTTGTGAAATTCATATCCGAAATTGGCAAAATCAAATATGACATTAATAATCTCATATCAAGTCTAAAAATTAATCCATGTCTGCTTTCTCATTTTCACAAATGTTCAATTTTATATAGAGAGTTGTGAAATTCATAGGTAATCTCACATCAAGTCTAAGAATTAATCCATGTTTTTTTCTCATTTTTATAAGTGTTTAATTTTAAATGGAGAGTTGTGAAATTCATCATATCTAAACTTGGTAAAATCAAATCACAATATAGTCTCCATCTTCATGACGCATCTATGACAACCAAGTTCTAACATCTTCCTGATATTCATTAAAAAACTATAGATTCATTTGTCTACTTAGAAAAGGACTACACTTAATAAACCACTAAGAAAAGAATTCGTCCATAATTTTTCAAATCAACCTAAACACATACTCGCTCAACTAAGGGTGCAACCCACAGACCTCACAAGCAATGGAATTAATAGTATGTTCACAACCAGATGAAAGAATATCCATGACTGACAGGACACTTCACACACGCACTTCAAAACCCAAACCAAAATATATTACAAGGCATTCAGCATATAAAAATGCTTTTCGAATTTTCTCGAACGATATGCCTGCGTAAAAAATGAAATTAGAGTCAGGAGCATTTCATCAAACATCTTCAAGGCATGAAGGGAGAGGCATAGGGTATGTTTGTTTGAGCGATTCGATTGCTTATAAGTTGCTTTTTAATAGTGATTTACGGTATACGAAGTAAGTATGTGAGAGGAGTTGTGTCTCGATTTACGTAAAAAGCAACTTATAAGTTTTTTTAAGCTATACCAAACATGCTTATATAGAACTTATAATCAAGCAAGCAAAAAAAAGGTGGGAGTATAAAGAAGAAGTGTCATAAAATGTATTGTACAAAAAACACTCCAAATCCACTAATTCAACATTTCAAAATCAATATAAATGGAAAAAAATCAGAGGATTAAAATTAAAACCTTAAAGCAGTCACACTTCACATTGAAAGCGAAGATGTGGAAGAAGCAACAAAGTTGGGTTTTTAGCAAGGTTGGTGTTAGAAGCGGAGCTGCTGTATTTTGTCGTAGATGTAGTTGAAGTTAATGGATGTGTACTTGTTTTTTGTCAGAGAAGGTAGTGAATTGGAAGAATTACAGGTCTCAACCCCCTCAGGAAGTATTGTTGCAGCTGCCGGAGAAAGCGATGAACTAGAAGAATTGTTGGTAAGAAGCTCTGAGATTACTGGCCTGTTTTGTTGGAGGGGATGAGAGGGGATGAAAAATGAGCCCCTCCCCTTATTTGGTATGAAAAATTGGAGGGGAGGGGCCTCAAACAAGGGGCTCCAAATCCCTCTCATCCCCTCATTTTTATTCCCTCTAAATTGGGGGGTTTTGGAAGAGATGAAAAATGAGCCCCTCCCTTTAAACCAAACACGCCCTACAGGAACCATGGGAGAAGAAGAGTGGAGTAGTTTTGTTTGATGGGTTTTTAATTTTTTTAATATGAGGGCATTTATGTCTTTTTGAATGAATTTTGAATATCCCATTTTGGGAACTCATATCTTATAGGAATATTGAAATTGGAAGCATCTCTCTATCATTTATTATTTTTAAAGTTCTTTATCTAGAATTTTCCCAACATAATATGCGTATTTTAAGCATATTTTCTTACTTTTTCTTGCAGGTATGTAATTTCAAATTATAAGGCCTAACTATTAAGATATAACTTTCTAAAAAGTTTTTGCCTTATCCTTATGTATTTAAAACAAAAACTTTCTAAAAAGTGAGATCATGAAAGCACCCTACTATCTACTAAGAACCTATTTGGGAAAGCGGCCCAGAGGTTGAAACGCATGGCCACCTTCCAAAAGCACAATAGCGGTGAAGTTAGATGTTTGGGAAGGCGGCCGACCCCACTGGGCTTCTGGTCCAAAAGCAGCTTCTTCAAGAAGCCCACTCCTAGCTGTTTTTTGGCTTTTGTCATCGTGGTTGGAGGGCGTCACAGTGTGTGGAGGAGGAGCTATGGTTAGAGCATTTTCACTTACCCCCGATTCTTTTCATCCTCTTCTCGTGTCTTCCTTTGTGTTGTTGGTGTTTAGCTCATGGTGAGTCCTCAACTTCTGTCAGTTGTTCACCGATGAGACGCGTGGTGGTAGTTGTGTGTGTCGATCTGTTGAGCTTGGGCAATTTTTGGGCAGATCCTATACACGTGAGTGCCATGAGTGATGCAGTCTTTGCATGTCGGCGTTTTCAATGATTTGAGAGTGAATATCATCGGTAGGTGTCAGTGGTTGGGAGACGTGCCGGTTCTCCAATCTCTGCCTTCTTGTGTTGTTCTAGTGTCTTGAAGTGTTGGCGTTGGTGTTTGTTGGGTAGATCCGTTGGTGGGTGTCCTAATCTGTCTTCGATAGAACTTGAGTGGTGGCCGGAAAAGTTATAGGTTGTTGGAGCTTTAGTCTTGAGCTCTGTATCATTTGTGTTTTTTTTCCTCTGTTCTTAGCTCACACTCTATTGAACTTTTTTTTCCACTGGTTATAGCTGGTTGTCCGCTTTGTCCTTCCCCTCTGGCCATCATCAAATCATTATAGAGCTATATAGAATGGTTAAATGGTTATGAAAAGTGATGAGTTTAGACCCAAAGTTCCCTGTCCTGTTGAATGCAGTGTCAAGTTCCTTAACTAAATGAAATCAAATTTAATATGTTATTGTGTAAAAGCATTTTTAAATGTTAAAGGAGATAGATTATGTTAATGTCAATTAGATGTATGATGTTGGAAGCCATAGGGTTCTAAATTTGAAGCTGGGAACTAATTTAAAATCTCACTATTTAGTGCTTCCGAATGCTGAATAATGGTCCTAGATTGGTTGGATCATGTTTAGTGGGATTAAAATGATAATGACTTAGACGCAAATATTCATACTGTTTGGATGGTTTAAAGATTAAAATTTGATAATAATTTGTTGCTTAAAGGTTTATTGTAACTCAAGAAGTTGAAGCTATGAAGCTCTAAAATAAAGTAAATTTTCTTTAAGATAGCCAACCAATTTGAGTGAAGGATAATGATGATTTAAAGTTGAAATTTTAGGATTTTAATTTTTCACTTAAATTATTACTCCCTCCGGTCCTAATTATAAGACAAAGTTGACTTTTTTAGAGAAATTAAGGAAGCCAATTAAATCACTTTAGAGTATTTATATTTTTAGTATCTTTGGATTATATATTAGTTTATTAATCAAGTTACTTAGTTTGAAGAAAAAAATATAAATATAAATATTCTAAAGTGATTTAATTGGCTTCCTTAATTTCTCCAAAAAAGTCAACTTTGTCTTATAATTAGGACCGGAGGGAGTACAATATATATAAATAATATATATATATATATATATATGTAGTATTCAATAAGATTCATATCATTTTCAGTCATTTTTCATTTAAACTAGTTTTTCAAATACTAATCCAAACAGATTTAATATTAGAAAAAAAAATGCACTGCTGCCACCACCAATCAAAACATAAATCACATTTACAATTTAACTTTTATCCTATCTTTCTTTTACAAAAGTCAACTTGCAAAAAAGCCATTTCTTCCACCACTAATCAAAACAGGCACTAAGAAGTTCAATCCTAATTCCTAAAGAATTGCACCACAATTTCAAAGCAAAAAATGATAAAAAAAGATGAGTGAAAGATAAATAAATATTTTTCAAAACATACATCAAATTTAATAATTTAATTCGTTTAATTTCTATATTAAAGCGGCCCTTGAAGTTAGTCAAGTTGCTTGAGAGATAGTTTAATTTCATAGGAGCTTCTCCTTATGCAGTCAAGCATAAGAAACAATACAACTATTGTAAAACAAGATAAAAAAAGGGAGAATTGCCCATAATGACCTCATTTGCTAAATGAGACTTGAGGGAAGAGTTTTACACACAAGGAAAGATTGTACGAACACAAAAGAAGGTCACATAGGGAAGATATATTGAACACATTGGAAGATTGTTTGAACACAAGTAAAGATCTTTTGCACATGGGGAAGATTGTTTGTACCTGAAGGTCCCATTTGGCAAAAAAGCCCAAATTATCCCTGCGCTTTGCACGGGTGCATCAACTACATCACATATAAGCATAACCTGACATTCCATTCATCCAAATTGATCAACACAAAAACAAACACAAAATGGAATAACCTTTTATTGGCTACCAACAACATTACATTACAACACATCCTCCACATAATTCAGATGGCTATCTACAAAAATCAAAACATGTAGTTAACAAAAAAAGGGAAAAAAATTCCCCGTAAAATACAATCATCCATCAAAACAGATCCCCCCACCAACATATAAAAAAGCATGTCCATCTTATTTCTTTTACAACTATTGCATTAACTAAAAAACATTAAATAACAAAAAGTTTACCCCACAACACAAAAAACATTTCTAAACGTCAGATGTATTCACATCATCTAATGAATGCTGCTATATCTTTTTGAATATCTCCTGTGAACCATATTAGTAGTTTTTTTTATGATTACTCCCATGATGTATAAGAATTTATAAACCTACAATATTCTTAACCCTTAATAAGGCAACTATAATTGGTCATGAGTGAACACTGGCTTTGACACATATAATTGTTTAACCTCTGCAAACTTCTCATTCAAGTGGATCTTAGTTGCATGGAAAGAGCCGTAAACCTCCAGTTTATCTTAAACATAATATATAGAACTTGAATGAGGGGCCATAACCATCATGACAGAAAATAACAAAAAAAATGAACAAAATTGAGTTCTGTTCCTTTTAGTCAAAGCTGGTAATAGTCTAATCCCTTTCGTCAAAGCCAACCCTTGCAAGTTGAGCAATCAACATTATAGTCTTCTACATCGCATTGAAGTTGTTCATACAAAAATTCAAAGCACATTCATCATATAAAACCATCTAGACAGTATTTTCCCTGCCACACATACAATCTTTAATTTAATTATAATATATTAAACCATTCCTATACCATAGAAAAATTAGTTAAAACATGGTCCATGTACCTCTATCACTCAATATCAGCCACATCTTACTTTGAACCTCGGATCCTTGATGGTATTCCTCCAAAGGTCCAATGATTATCATAAAGTCAATGACATTTGAGAAGAAATGTACAAGGTTACTGGGGAATGATGTGAGATAAACAATAGAGGAGAAAAAAGAACTCACCAAATAAATACATCATATGCTTCTCAACAATTTGAGACAATATGTCTCTAATAGGAAAGAAGCTAGAACAAAAAGATGAATTGCAGCAAGCTCTTCTTTGACATAAGTGGCCTAATTAAAAAAACAACTTAAACTTGTGCTTAGCAGCTTTATAATCCTTCCTATCAGGTATCATCTTCAGATTTGCAATAAAGTAAGAACGACCTTCAACAAGGTCTTTCTCATACTGCTTGAACATATATTTATTCATTATTGAAGATTGGATCTTATTACCCTATAAACAAGCACGCAAGAATTGAAACTCTAATGTCACCATACACATCCAAGCTAAGATATGTAGGATAGTTAAGTTAACCTACTCACCTCTTGGTCCACCAGAAGAAACAGATAGCATGCAACTATGTTGGTGAGTCCTTCTGATAGCTATTCCATCTCCTCAGCACACGTACAACAATCCTCCACATATCAGTGCTATCATCAATATCTTTGATCATTGAACACTTCATCTCCACCATTGACCTCAAGGAATCAACTCACTATATCAACATACACCAATATGCTCAATGTTGAGAAAACCTAAAACCAAATTTGAATTACATAGAAGGACCCGATCCAACAATAACATCCACTTGATCACACGCACATTATTTTGTTTAATAGTTAGGCATTATGATATAGGCATTAAACATTAGGCAATTAATAGAGTGTATTTTCCCAAGATACTACATGGTCATAACAGATATTATGAACATTAAGCATTAGGCATTTAAAAAATGTCAGCAGAGACTTGGAACAATTCCAGGGTAGGTAACGGTTCATCCCTAATCACATATGTACTTGTGTGTCACCTACTTCATTAGCCATCATATTCATAAACTACACCTAATGGACAAATGGTACACATTGCGATGCAATTAGAACAGATCACTAGAACAAGCTTGGTTATGACACATTGATTGATAGGCATTTAAGTTATGATCAGTGAAGTTAAAAAGAATTACAGACTCCATTGAGATTTCAGGGATTACAATACATTGTAAATGGCTTATGCAAGAAAAATGACTGCCCTTCGTTGAATCTACTTTTTCCTTAGTTCATTTTGAGAAAATAGAAACAACATGAGTTTAAAAGCCTTTAGATGGAAACCCATTGAATCCAAGATTAATAGCAGAAAAACTTCATTTTGTTATTGTTCAATTTACTCAAATGCCTTTTGGTTAGTAAAATGTTTTAAACTCATTGTACATCTGCTTACTGTAATCACAATAGAATTTTTTTTCTTGACCTTTAATCAAACGCCCTTTACCACTTTCTTTGTGAGTGTGCTAAGTACTAACCAAAAGTAAGTATCAATAAGTGACATCTTTAAAACAAATTAATTAATTATTGACTAATAACACTACTCAAAAGGTGTGGACCTCCAGAATAGACAAAAAGCAGCATGGTTGTAAGTTTGATTCTACAATATACATAACTCATTTTTTAGTTGGTAACAACATATGAGTTTAAATGCCTTTTGGTTAGTACCATATATTAACATCATTGCAAATCTCCCTACAAAAATTAGAATTAATTTTTTTTCCTATGACCATTGATCAAATGCTCTCACCTCTTTCATTATGATTGGATATAGTACTAACTAAAAGCAAATACCAATAGGTGATATTCTTACAACTAATAAATTAGTAAGTAATAACATAAATAAGAAGTAGTGGATCCCCAGAATAGACAAAAAGCAGCATAGTTCTAACTTTGATTCTGGAATACACAAAGCATATCAAAATAAGGTCATGCAAGACCATATATCTACTACGAGAAAAAGACCTTCAACCATACAGATCCAGCTCCTACACTTTCCTGATACGTCTCTTTGACAGCAGCAAAGCCCTTAACAAAAGAATCTTGTTGAATCTTGGGTTCCAAAAAACCCTTGTTGCGGAACAATAGTTGACCATTGTCACTTTTCCTGTAAAAGCATGGTATCACCAAATCAAGAAAAAACTTGCATGTCATAGGAAAAACATAGCTAGTGTGATTATTATATACTGTGTCCTCTCTTGATCAACCCAAACTGCACAATAAGAATTAGGTGGACAACTGAGAAACAACCTCAAAGTCCTTCCTCACTTCCTTGGCCAACTCACCATGAAGAATAGCAGACAAACGATCCCCCTGCCACCAAAAACTATTAGCAACAAAAATTTGGCCTTCTAAACCAAATATAACTTGAGTTTGAATAATTAACACTTTACCATCTATTTGCAACCACAAATGTAAGCTCATATGTCATGATTCCCTTGAACCTTACTTTCCTTAAAGGACCAATACTAGAAAGGCACCCCATAACATATGAAAAAAGACAAATAGAAGCATAAATGACTTTGAGAAAGCCAATGGAACAAAAGCCTCAGAAACCTTCACCTGTAACTATGGAAGGTTGACGCCACTTCTCTTCCAAATCAACTACATCCCGAACCTTGAGCAACAAAGCTCAAAATTTCACTACCTTCGATGTCGGCATCAGTTTGATTAGGAAGTTGTCATGGATGCCTTCACAACAGCATGTCACCGTGAAATCTTGAACTAAAAACTCTCGTCCCTCCTTAAGTAGGTTAGAGAATCGGTCCATGACCTCGTCATCACCTAGCCTCATTAACATGCGTTCCCCTTTGGCTCTGTTCAACATGCATCAAGAACAAACTCATTAGACCTGATTATGTTGCAACAAGAAAAAAACTTAATGTAGGAACATGAAAAAAGTACCTTTTCATCGAGACATAATCAATAGAAATGATTTTCCTATGATAACCACAGTTTGTCCCATTCAAATCGAAACCTCTCCTCCAAAACTCCAAATCAACCTTTACTAAAACTGTGGCCTCTATCTTTTGAGGAGATACATCATCAAAGCTTAGGTAGTGCAAAACCATTTCATGAAAACAGACACGTAGAACAAATAGTATAAGATGATGGGAGCAACAAAAAGTTAACCAAATGCAAAATTGGAAGCAAGAAAAAAAAATCAAAACGGAGCCTTTGTTCTTTCTTTATTACCCATATGATGGCTTGGTCTTCTATCTACATCAATTTCGTAGCTCCTAGAAGAAAGACATCACTATCGGCGGAGAAAAAAATTTGTTCCCGAGCTCAAACTTATAGAAGCATAGATTGAATAAAGACCAAGTAAAGTTGATATCTTTGGAAAGTAAGATCTTCACCCATTCTAAGCAAATTTAGACCAACTAAAGGGAGTATCTTGGGAAAATAAGAGCTTCACCCACTCCTTGCAAATGTTAGAAAATTGAATACTGAATAAACAGTTATGAAGTGGCATTAGAGTGGAAGTTAACTGTTTATGGTGACGTCACTATTCATATCTCATCAACTTGGAACGGAGCCAACAAAAATGGGAACGGCTTGGCAACTAAAGCCGTTACTGTAGTTATAAACAGCAATGCATAATTGGACCAGTGGCTTATTTTGATATTACTCTTACGGATATATTAATAAATTTCTAATGAAGTATTTATGAACAATTTTCTCAAAAAAAAACAAAATCATTATGGATTCAAATGAATGATGATTTGCCTCTTATTGCCATTTTTTGGCCAGTAGCCTCTATAGGCCATTTTCACCTAGCTATTCAGCAACTGATGATTCAAATGAATGAGCTACATTATCAATAATACCATTTCTTATATGTTATATGGATATGCGTCTTTTTTAAAAAAAAAAAAACTTTTTATGAAGAGCTTATTCGTTTCATTTTATAATTTTGTTGTGTCAACTAAACAAAGCCTAATGACTTGTTTGCTATTTCCGAATGACGTTAACTTTGCCGGTTCAACCTCCATTACCCAGCCTCACCCGCTTCATCCCTCATGGAGAAAACTTAATTGGGTTCGGAAGACCGAGAATTGGAACTTGATTTCTT
This sequence comes from Inga leiocalycina, assembly GCA_963242795.1. Taxonomy (NCBI): domain Eukaryota; kingdom Viridiplantae; phylum Streptophyta; class Magnoliopsida; order Fabales; family Fabaceae; genus Inga; species Inga leiocalycina. The sequence goes on from OY725329.1 coordinate 53,521,956, forward strand.
CAGCCACTAGTTTCCGCCAACAGAAGCAGCGAAATCTGGTATTTAAGTCTTTCTTAATTTGCTTCAGTTTATACCATTTCAGCATCCATTTCATGTTTGAGTCTCATTCTGTTTCGAGACCAAGTTTTAAGAATTAAACCCCTTTAGTTCCAATTCCAATTGATATTCGCCTAGCTGCGATTTTTGGTACAATTATTGGCCGACAAAAACTTAATCAGGTGGATTAGAGCATAGGATTTTTTTTTTTAAGAAAAAAAAAAAGAATTGTTATCTGCAGAAGGAAGCTGCCTGATTAGACCTTGGAAAAGTAGTTGATGGAATTGACTTATAAAAAAAAACAGAGAGAAAAAAACAAGTCGCAAATTTTCAATTGAGGCGTTTACGAAACGAAACCCTTATGCTTGCGACCTTTTAGGCTTTTTGTTGGGTTTCAACTGAATAACAAACAAGATGTGTGGTAGAAATTATTAAAAAATATGATGGTAGAAGTTTATTATGTTGAATATCACCCACACAAAAAAGAAATCAATAGAAAAAGAAAGGCCTGAACCTTCACCCTCACCCTACTACAAGGATTTCATGCACCTCACCTAACATGCAGGGATCTGTTAGTTTGTCGACATAAATAATTACACTGAATTTGATATTTGAGTTTGAAATTCTAAATATGATGTCACAATCTTATTCATACATTAGAAAAAGTCATTATCTTATTCTTGCTTTGAAAATTATGTTGTCTATTGTGAAGGAAAGAGAACAGTTTTTCTGAGTTGAATAGCACCAAGTCAATCTTCATACCTCTGGTGGGCTGCCCTTTCAACGTGTATCGCATCAGGATCAGGGGTATATTGATTTTTATAGTGTAGACCAATTCATTGAATCAATGGCTATCCTTCCTTATTGGCTTGTTCTTCCCAATCTGCTTTTCTTCTTCTCCAGGTTTTCTTATGCAACTGATACCCTTACCCAGTTCGAGTCTCTTCCTGATGGCCAGACCTTGGTTTCTGAAAATGAAATCTTTGAATTGGGTTTCTTTAGCCCAGGTAGTTCCACAGACCGCTATGTTGGGGTCTGGTACAACAAAATCCCAGGTAGAACTGTTGTTTGGGTTGCCAACAGAAACAGACCCATCAAAAACAACTTTGGCCTGTTGAGCATAAACGCAGAGGGACATCTTGTACTTCTCAGTCATGATGAGACTGTTGTTCGGTTGGCAAATTCCACTGCAAAGGCCTTTAGTCCGGTTTTGCAGCTGTTAGGCTCTGGAAACTTGGTTCTAAGAGATGGAAATGATCAAAAGCCCCAAAACTATTTGTGGCAAAGCTTTGACTATCCTTCTGATACATATTTGCCAGGAATGAAGCTTGGATGGGATCTGAAAACTGGTCTTAATCGACGTATGATAGCATGGAAGAATTGGGATGACCCTTCCTTTGGAGACTTTACAGAAGAGCTTGTACTACACAGATATCCTGAAACAGTACTCTGGCAGGGCCCAACAAAGTATATGAGGAGTGGCCCATGGAATGGTGTCCGGTTCAGTGGCTTGTCTTATGCAACGAGAAATCCACTTTACGAATTCAAGTTTGTCTCGAATAAAGATGAGGTGTATGCAGCTTTTAGTGTGAAAAATGAGTCACTAATCACGAGATTTGTCTTGAACCAGACATTATACTCAACACTGGACAAAATATGGAGTGAAGATGATCAAAGGTGGATTACTTATAGTTTTGACCCTAGTGATAATTGTGAAAGATATAATCGTTGCGGCCCAAATGGAAACTGCGTCGTGGGCGAGACACCAATATGCCAGTGCTTGAAAGGATTCTTGCCAAAATCACCCAAAAATTGGAACGCAATGGACTGGTCTGATGGATGCATCCGCGAGAAATCATGGAGTTGCAAGGGAAAAAACAGGGATTATTTTGTCAAATTTAGTGGGCTGAGCTTTCCAGATACAACATACTCTTGGGTTAATGCAAGTATGTCACTTGAGGAATGCAAAGCCAAATGCTGGGAAAATTGTTCTTGTAATGCTTATTCTAATTCAGATATCAGGGATGGAGGTAGTGGTTGTGCTATGTGGTTCGGTGAGTTAATTGATATAAGTAAGGTTCCCTTTGATGACCAACATTTATATATTCGCCTTGCGTCTCCAGAAACAGGTGTGGCTTCTTAGTGATCATTTTTCAATCATCTTTTGGTGCTTTAGCATCCTCAACTTTTATTCTATTAATTCTTAGTTATTTCCTTGTGAAGCTAATGGAAATAAGACAATGGTGATTGCTGTAACGGTGACCACTGTCTTGACTGTTTTGATGCTTCTCACTGTGTTTTACATTTACACGCGCAGAAGAAACTCTATAGGTAAACATTCCAAATGCAACTGCCTTTACTTTTCCCCCCGTTTTCCCATCTTCTTATGATGTCTAGTGTTTGTCTGAAGGATAATTGAACTTGAGTAGCTTTATGTCATTATGTTTCCGTAAGAACAGTACGATTTCCTTTCCTTATTTGTTTTACATATTTGTCTCATTTAGTGTCTTAAAGTATACTATGAAAACCTTGTTAACAGTAAACAATTAGAAGGCTCCTAAGGAAATATGGATATGAAAATGACATCGCCTAAATAGCTAATACTACTAATACACTACCTTCGGGCCTAAATAGCTAATGCTACTAATATACTAGTATTTTTTATTTATATATTTCATCTAATTTACGAAAATGAGCTAAGAAAGAAAACCTTGTTAGCAGCAAACAAAAAAGAAGGTTCTAACGGAAATATGGAGCTAAACACCTTGATAGTAGTAAACAATGAAGAAGGCTATGAAGGAAATATGGAGCAACGGATCTATGATCTTGCTCTAATAGCTAATGCTACTAAGAACTTCTCACCAGACAACAAGCTTGGCCAAGGTGGTTTTGGTCCAGTATACAAGGTAAGCCCGTAATTAACTTGTTAATAAGAGTAAAATATTACAATTAATCTTCTGATTTAGGACATTACATGTTGACAATCATTTATATGGAGTAAAAATGGTAGGGTATACTCACAAACGGACAAGAAATTGCAGTGAAACGGCTTTCACAAAGCTCCTCCCAAGGTCTTGGTGAATTCAAGAATGAAGTCAACTTGTGTGCCAAGCTTCAGCACCGCAATCTTGTTAAAGTTCTTGGTTGTTGCATTCAAGGAGAGGAGAAAATGCTCATATATGAATACATGCCCAACAAGAGCTTAGATTCATTTATTTTTGGTTCGTATGCCCAATCAATGGATTTCAATACTTTTCTTTTATTTCTACTTGGATAATTATAAGTTTCAGTACATTAAAAATTTGTAGGTTTTGAAAGTAAACTTCTTGATTGGTCCAAGCGCCTTCACATTATCCACGGAATTGCTCGCGGGCTTGTATATCTTCACCAAGATTCTAGATTAAAAATCGTCCATAGAGACCTTAAAGCAAGTAATATATTATTGGATGGTGAATTGAATCCAAAAATCTCAGATTTTGGGTTAGCAAGAATATTTGGAAGTGATAAAATTGAAGATAATACAAGGCAAATAGTTGGTACATTGTAAGTATGGCTTGTTATATTTTGATTTAGTATATGTGCACTTGAATATGATATTAACTACTTGATGACTTTTTATAGTGGTTATATGGCTCCTGAATATGTAAATCATGGACTATTCTCGGTCAAATCTGATGTGTTCAGCTTTGGAGTATTACTGTTAGAAATAGTGAGTGGCATGAAAAACAGAGGGCCCTTCTTGTCAAGCCAAAGCATTAATCTCATTGGACATGTTAGTAACAAGGAGCCTAACTTTTCTCTTATCTTTACTGAACTTGGTAACTGATTTTATGTTTGGAATTGTTGTAGGCATGGAGACTGTGGAATGAGGAAGTCCCACTAAAATTCGCTGATGAACATTTGGAAAGGTCTTATGTTGAATCAGAAGTACTACGGTGCATCCACATTGGTCTTCTTTGTGTGCAATACAATGCTGATGATAGGCCAGGCATGACATCTGTGGTTATAATGTTGGGTAGTGAGGGTGTATTGCCTGAGCCTAAAGAACCTGGTTTCCTCTTGGATCATATCCCAGTTAGGGCAGAATCTCCTAAAAATCATGCAACTCATTCAAGTAATGAAATATCTATAACACTTGAAGCTAGGTAAAATCTTTACATCTTGATTGTGGAGTTTGGACCACTAATGAGCATATGTAGTCTTAAAAATCATACTAGCTTTTTGCATTAATGTAAGATGATGTTGATTCTAAACAACTCTCTTGATTTAATATTGTGTTAGATGTTACTAATTTCTTCTTTGAGTGTGTTTTTTCCTTATTTAAAAAAATTGCATTGATATCAAAGAATACATCTGGCATGAGAATTGTACGAACTTGTAGTGCACTGGGGAACAAGGACTGATATTAACATTAACTTTGGGAAAAGTTAGAATTGACTTCTAAAAAAAAAACCAATGGGTAGCTGGCAAATTTTAACTTTAACGTCCCTAAAATGAACCCTTTTCTTTTTCTTGCCTATACAAATTTAATGGATCTATCAGTTTGTAACAGGCAAATAAAGAAACAATGAATTTGAAGTTGTGTTTTGAATTCTAAATATGCCATCACATTATCTTATTCATGCATTCCGTGGAGGAAAAGAATACCATCTTTTGACTTGAACACCACTTCAATCTTTCTTGGGGTGTATTTGTAATTTTGATTGTACAGACCAATTCATTTAAGTAATGGTGACTTTTTCTTATAATTTTCACCTTTTTTGAGTCTAAAATACCTTATTTTGACTTATTTAACCCCGTCATATTTTTATATTTTCACTTTTGTCAATGATATCATGGTTCACTTGCATTCTCAGCTCAATCCTCTTGCTATGTTCAGGACTTCTACTCAAATGTCTATTCCCTTCTCTTATTGCCCAAAATGCTTCTTCCTTTCAACTTTTTTAAATAAATTTAATGAAAATGTTGAAGAGAGAGAGAGAGAGAGATAAACAATTTAAAATGACTAAGGATATAATTGTTCATGTGTTATTATTTTTCTTTCCCTCCCTTTCAATGTCAAATGAGGTAATATTAGATTTTTCTCTCACTCACTCTCTCCCATCTATTATTTTCTTCTTGCTAAACTAATTTATCAACCATACTAAAACAAAAATAAAGAATTAACACATGGGGGGAAATGGTAGTTCTCTTCTCTTGTACCTTAGTGAGTTGTTGGCATTCGCAAATATAAGATTTGAATTGCAATCTCATAAGGCTAATGACATGACAACAAACATTGATATTTGATAGTGATTATTATGCGCCTATTTTTTAATGTACATTCAGTATTATAAGGTATTTAATTAAAAAATTTTGCCACTAATATGTTAAAAATAGAGTAATTTCATTTTAAGAGTTTTATCGTCCGTTTTAAACCCCACCAGCCCTTGACCATTAAAAACAATGAACATCAACGGAAAAGAGAGAAAAGGCGAATCACTGCCTCCACCGTCACCAAAATCAAACGGCTATGTAACAAACAAAAATTTGCATATAGAATATGTTTTTAGCCATTTGAAAAAACTAAATAAACAAGTTTCAATAAATTTGATTAAAATTTAAATTTTAAATTTTTATAATATAATCATAACTAATAAATGTTTTACCGTATTAGACAGTTTAAATATATGTATTATAACTTTATATAAAAATTATTTTTTGACAAATATTTATATACGTTTTATGTTAAATATGAATATTTTAATCAAAACAAAATTTTAAAAATCAAAATTAGCGGAAACTAAGAAAAGCATTGGTATTGAGAACTAACAAAATAAAATGAATTCCTTCATCGTCCATTCTTTATTTCTGATTCCGTTCATTTTACCCTCAAGTTTATTATTAAAAAGAAAAAATCTCACTCAAGTCTCCAGGACAAGAAACAATATCAAAAAAGTTCCAATATAAGTTCCTCTATCAAAAAAGTTTCATTGTAGAATTCTCTATCAAAAAAGTTCCTATGATCTCAGTGAGATAGATTCTAAATGTGAACTTATCATATTGAAAGTGTATGTGAGTATATTGATAAATCATAGAATGTCATTGACAAGCTCATATATATTAATTAAAGAAAATCTCGTAGACAAGTATATGTGAATGTATTGCTAAGTTACATAGTGGTCATTGACAAACCCATCTATCCTAACTAAACAAACTCCTATTGACAAGTGCATGTTATTATATTGATAAGTTATAGAATGGTCATTGACAAACTCATTTATCTCACTAAGGTTTGTATGAACATTTTTTATAAATGATTTTACACTTGGACTTTTTTTTATAAAAGAATTAAACGGGGACTTTTTAAATATTTTTTCTAATATTTTATCGAGATTTTCCCCAAAAAAAAAATTACCCACCATTTTTATATGCAACTAATTGCTGATTCTATTACAGCAGGATTCAGTCTCATCCACTTCATCCTCTTGGAGGGAACTTAATTGGGTTCGGAAGATGGAAGCTCAGAACTTTCCGCGCACTGAAGCAGCGAAATCTTTCATGTTTCTTGCGACCTTTTACTATCTGAATTGTTTAGGCTTCAGGTGGTAGAAATGATTAAAAAACGGTAATTTCCTTTAAATTAGTACAAGCACAAAACAATCTGATGGTAGAACTCAACTATGTTGAATATCATCCACCAAAAAAATATAAAATAAAATAAAAGGCCTGAGCCTTCCTTTCCCTGAACCTACTACAAGGATTTGATTTATCTCAGTACATATGCAAGGATCTGTTTGTTTGTTGACAGAAAGCATTACATTGAATTTGAAATCGAGTTTGGAATTCTGTATATGATGTCACAATCTTATACATTTGAAAAAGTCATTATCTTATCCTTTGCGTTAAAAATTAATTTCTCTGCCGTGTAGGGAAAGAGTACCGTTTTTCTGACTTCAAGAGAACGAAGTCAACCCGCATGCTTCTGGTGGGCTGCCCTTTCAACATGTTTCCAATCAGGGTCAGTGGTATATTTATTTTTTTATGGTGTAAAACAATTTATTAAATCAAGGGCTATTCTTTGGCCAAAAAAAAAAAATCAAGGGCTATTCTTTCTTATTTGCTGGTTCTATGGTTACAGGATTAATTAAATCTAAAGATTATAAAAGATAATTATTAGGATATTAGGATATTATTTTTAAATTTTAAATTTAGATCTCATTGATAGATCTCATTCTCTCTTGTGTATAAATGTAGTCCCTCCTTATTTGCTTGTTCTTCCCAATCTGCTTTTGTTCTTGTGGAATCCTCCCATATATTATTAGAAATCCTTAGATTATAGAGATTACTTAAAGGGAAAATCACTTTCAGGTCCCAAGGAAGCAAAATATTGTCAGAAAAATCCCTGGAAAATCTGAAATATTTGGAAAAAGTCCCTAGGGACTTTTCTGATATTATTTTCCAAAGTCAAATGACTCACATGCCCCTCTTCTATTATTTCTCTCTTTTATTTGTTCTGTGTTTGCGCTCTCGGACGTTATCTTTTTTATTCAGCTCCCTATGTTCTCTCTCTGCAGAAATGGTGGTGATTGTGAAGGCCAAAGCTTTGAGGTGGTGAAAGATTTGTGGGATGAGATGTAAGATAGAAGGAAGGTGGTGAGATTTTTTTTTATCTCAAGCTTCTGCCATTTTTAAAGAAGGAAGGGATGAGGTGATGATGATGATGAATAATCTAACCCATCCCCCGTTTCCAACCTCATTGTGCTGTGAAAACGCTAATATGGAAAAAAAAATAAATTGTTGTTAATTCGTATAATAGTAGTTGTTAATATAACAGTAGTAGTTGTTAATACGGAAAATGACGTTAAGTGCCATAGTGCTCTGTTTTTGGGAAAGGAAACAGAGGAAGTGGTGTGTTTGAAGTGGTTGGGTGCCATGAAAACGCTGATATGGAAGAAAAATAAATTGTTATTAATTCGCACAGTAGTAGTTGTTAATATAACAGTAGTAGTTGTTAATACGGAAAATGACGTTGGGTGCCATGGTGCTCTGTTTTTGGGAAAGGAAACAGAGGAAGTGGTGTGTTTCAAGTGGTTGGGTGCCATAGAAATACTGATATGGAAGAAAAATAAATTGTTGTTAATTCGCATAGTAGTAGTTGTTAATATAACAATAATAGTTGTTAATACGAAAAATGATGTTGGATGCCATGGTGCTCTGTTTTTGGTAAAGGAAATAGAGGAAGTGGTGTGTTTGAAGTAGTTAGGTGCCATGAAAACGCTGATATGGAAGAAAAATAAATTGTTGTTAATTCTCACATTAATAGTTGTTAATATAACAATAGTAGTTGTTAATATGGAAAATGACGTTGGGTGCCATGGTGCTCTGTTTTTGGGAAAGGAAACAGAGGAAGTGGTGTGTTTGAAGTGGTTGGGTGCCATGAAAACGCTGATATGGAAGAAAAATAAATTGTTGTTAATTAGCACGGTAGTAGTTGTTAATATAACAGTAGTAGTTGTTAATACGAAAAATGACGTTGGGTGCCATGGTACTCTGTTTTTGGGAAAGGAAACAGAGGAAGTGGTGTGTTTCAAGTGGTGGGGTGCTATGAAAATGCTGATATGAAAAAAAAAAATTGTTGTTAATTTGCACAGTAATAGTTGTTAATATAACAGTAGTGGTTGTTAATAAGGAAATAGAGGAAGTGATGTGTTTAACAAGTCGTAAAGCGTTTATTAACACCATGTTGAATGTGTTTGACAACCGACCACACGTTTCTGATTAGAACGAAGTTTTGTGATGTTACGTATGGAAATGTTGTGTTTATAATGCTGAAAGCGTTTATTAACAATCTGTTGCGTTCGGTTTACAACTTGACGGTGTGGCCAGTTGTTTTTGCTTTGCCATAGCAAAACAAAAGCAAAATTATGTAAAAAATGGCTTCTTCTGACCGTGTTTGCTTTCGGTATGCCACAGCGAAACAAAACTGAGATCACCTCATATCCATTTTACAACGCATAAGCCATGTATTTACAACTCGTAAAACGTGTATTAACAACCTTTTGAGTTCATTTCGCAACGTCCCACACGTTTCTCACTGACACTATGTTTCCTCACGTTAAGTATGACAAATTGAGCTATTTACAACTCGTATAGTGTGTATTAACAACCTTTTGAGTTCGTTTTGCAACGTCCCACACGTTTCTCGCTGACACTATGTTTCCTCACGTTAAGTATGACAAATTGAGCTATTTACAACTCGTATAGCGTGTATTAACAACCTTTTGAGTTCGTTTCACAATGTCCCACACATTTCTCATTGACATTATGTTTCCTCACATTAAGTATGACCAATTAAGCTATTTACAACTCGTATAGTGTGTATTAATAACATTTTGAGTTCGTTTCGCAACGCCTTATTAACAACCACTACTGTTATATTAAAAACTATTACTGTGCAAATTAACAACAAATTTTTTTTTTCATATCAGCATTTTCATAGCACCCCACCACTTCAAACACACCATTTTCTCTGTTTCCTTTCCCAAAAACAGAGCACCATGGCACCCAACGTCTTAACAACTACTACTGTGCGAATTAACAACAATTTATTTTTCTTCCATATCAGAGTTTTCATGGCACCCAACCACTTCAAACACACTACTTCCTTTGTTTCCTTTCCCAAAAACAGAGCACCATGGCACCCAACGTCATTTTCCGTATTAACAACTACTACTGTTATATTAACAACTACTACTGTGCGAATTAACACCAATCTATTTTTATTCCATATTAGCGTTTCCATGGCACTCAACCACTTCAAACACACCACTTCCTCTGTTTCCTTTCCCAAAAGCATAGCACCATGGCACCCAACGTCATTTTCCATATTAACAACTATTACTGTTATATTAACAACTACTAATAATTATTAGGATATTATTTTCAATTTTCAATTCTAGATCTCATTGACAGATTTTATTCTCTCTTGTGTATAAATGAAATCACACTATCATCATAATACATAACAATTATTCTCATCTGATTATCTTCATGATACCAGAGCTTATTGAAAATAATTAGAGTTAATATTTTTTCGGCGCCATCACCGGAACCCTAGTCTTTTTCGGCACTGTCAAGCTTCCTAGAAAAACTCTTTAGAGTGTCCAACCAGTTACTCCCATCTGTGATCGTCGAGCCTCATCGAAAACTGTGCTTCCGCTCGAAAGTCCCATCTGTCAAGATGTTCCCTCACCCTCATTGACCAAGTCTGATATCTACCGCCGTCATATTGTCTTTCCAAGTCCATCCCGGTCCGTCACCATCGGCCTCCTCGTCTCGCTGATAGTACACTCTAGACCAAAATGTCATTTGGCAATTTTGTAGGACCAAACTACCATTTAGAAAATTCATAGGACTAAATTGTCATTTCTAAAATTTCAAACTCCAAACTGACATTTTCATTTTTGGTCTTATGCCTATTTGTGTGGTACTTAATAAATCTCAAGTCAAATGTTCCACTTAATCTCCTCAATATGTCTACAGATTTTGATGCTTCCTCTCCTTCTGTGCCACGAGTTGGTGATAATGATATCTCCACCACTCTTCAAGAAACTTACCAGCTATAATTATCGGGAATAGTCTCAATCCATTATTCTTGTTCTCGATGGAAGGGATAAACTTGAATATATAACTGGTGGAGCAAAAATGCCTCCAAAATTGGAAACAAAGTGGTTTCAAAGATGGAAATATGAGAATGCATTAGTGTCCTCTTAGCTGATCAATGCAATATCATCTGCAATCAAAAAAAGTTTTATGTATCTTCCTTCAACAAGGGAAATTTAGGAAGCTCTTTGCGAAACATACAACCCTGTAGGAAACAGGTCCTGCATATTTGATGTTACGAAAAAGGTATGGGATCTTAAACAAAATCACAGGCCTCTTGATGAATACTACCTTACAAAGTCCACTCTTTGGTAGTCGTTTGATGCTCTGAATGATAGCGTTCATCATTGTCGAGCTAATGCTTTTGAGGATCGCAAAGAAAAAGAAGAGGATCGAGTATATGACTTGTTGGCTGGTCTTGATGTGACTTATGATGATGTTCAGGTTCAGATTCTCTACCGCAAACCCTTGCTTTCTGTTCATTAAGTCTACAATATTCTGTGCAATGAAGAGGATAAGCGTAAATTAATGCTTCATAATACTCTTGATGGCACTACTCCTGAGGCATCGCTCTTGCTATTCGATCCACGAAATCAAAAGGTTCCAAAGGTCGTCCATTTAGTGATCATTGTAAGAAACAAAGGCACACAAAAAACACTTGTTAGGACATCCATTATGACTTATGATTGTGGATATATGACTCCTGAATATGCAATTCAAGGACTATTCTCGATCAAGTCTGATGTGTTCAGCTTTGGAGTATTATTGTTAGAAATGGTGAGTGGCATAAAAAACAGGGGCCCTTCTTGTCAAGCCAAAACATTAATCTCATTGGACATGTTAGTAACAAGGAGCCTAACTTTTCTCTTCTCTTTACTAAAATTGGTAACTTATTCTATTGTTTTGAATTGTTGTAGGCATGGAGGCTGTGGAATGAGGGAATCCCACTAAAATTCATCGATGAACATTTAGAGAGGTCTTATGTTAAATCAGAAGTATTGCGATGCATCCACATCAGTCTTCTTTGTGCGCGATACAATGTGATGATAGGCCAAACATGACATCTGTGATTATAATGTTGAGCAGTGAGGGTGTATTGCCTAAGTCTAAAGAACCTGATTTCCTTTTGGATCATATCCTAGTTAAGGGAGAATTTCCTAACAATCATGCAACTCCTCAAGTAATGAAATATCTATGACTATGTTAGAAGCCAAAAAAAGTCAATTTTACTTCTTGATTTTGGACCACTAATAATCATAGTCTAACGGATCAGACTAGTGTTTTGCATTATTAATGTAAGACGATGTTGATTCTAAACAACTCTCTTGATCCGACATTGTGTTAGATGAAAATAATTTCTTTTTTCATTGTGTTTTTTCCTTATTGAAAAAAATTTTCACCATACACATCAAAGAATACATCAGGCATGAAAATTGCATGAACTTGTAGTGCATTGGGGAACAAGGACTTTTATTAACATTAGCTTTAAGAAAAGTTGGAATTGAATTCCCAAAAAACAAACCTATAGGTAGCTGGCTAAACTTAACTTTAGTATCCCTGAAATGAACCCTTTTCTTTTCCTTGCCTATACGAATTTAATGGATCTATTAGTTTGTCATTGGCAAATAAAGAAACAATGAATTTGAAGTTGCTTTTTGAATTCTACATTCTGTGGAGGAAAATAATGCTCCCATTCAACCTTCCTAGGGTGTGTTTGTGACTTTGATTGTGCTGACCAATTCATTAAGGTAATGGTAATTCTTCTAAATAATTTCCAAAGTCTAAAATATCTTATTGTGATTTATTTAATCCCATCATATTTTTATATTTTCACCTTCGTCCTTGGCTTCATAGTTCTCTTTCATTCTCAGCTCAATCCTCTCGCTGCCTCCACGTCCTCTACTTAAATGCATATATCTGTTTTCTCCAATGTTAAGGAACCCGGATCGGACCGGGTGGTCCGGCCCGGAAATCGGCGAACCGGCCGGTAGACCGGTCCGGGTTCCTATATAAAAAAAATTTAACTTTTTCCTTTATAATTTCATACTATAAGCCTAAAATCTTCAATTTCTCACCGGTTTGGTCCCGGTTTGGCTCCGGTCTGACTCACTAACCCTTAATCCAGTACCCTGACTAATTCAATACCCGATCCGGATTTTAATACCTTGGTTTTCTCTTCTCTTTTTATTTGCCCCGTGAGATCTTTTGTTTACACCTACAAGTCCTCAAGTCTAATTTCTGGAATGCTACATAAAGCACTAGCGTTTTAGGCCTTATTTTATTACTTTTTTCTTTGTGGTATCTAATTTCAAATAACAAGGCCTAACTCTTGAGATATAATTACTTTCTGAAAAGTGAGATCATGAAAGCTCCCTACTAAGGAGCTCGATCCAAATTCCTAAAGAATTGCTCACAGTTTCAAAACAAAAAATGATAAAATGGATAAGTGAAATATATATATATATATATATATATATTGAGTTTCTTAAACAATATCGAATTAATATTTGTAAACCATTTATTTTTTATATTAAAGTGGCCCTGTGTTGCTCGAGATCATTTTCACGGGAGCTTTTCTTTCAAGTAATCAATCGTAAGAAATTATACAATCATTGTAAGACAAAAAATCATAGAAGACAGTGGAAGATATATAAATATTTTTTTGAAAAAATTAATAAATTGTTAGTAACTTGTTTTTTTAATTTTTACATTATATTGCCCCTCATGATCTTGTTCTAACTAAGCAAGTGAAAATTCATTTAAGCTGATCAACAAGCCCGATCACATATGTTTAATGAAGGGTCGTTGCTCCAATGAAGTATCAACCATTAATTATACGATTGCTCATGCAATATTTTAAGGATAAGCTTCTTCCATTTTATAATTTAAGATTAATGTGCAAATTTAGCAACAAACTATTTCTTAATGGGCACACAAATCAACTAACTATTTTCGGGTGTAAAAGTAGACATAATCAATTTATTTGATAGCACTTATAGCAACACCGTTAATCCGAGTTAACTTCAGTTATTTTTTGTAATGTGGGTCTCACTAGTCTTCTCATTATATTATTTTATTATATTTTTAGATGGGTTAATGTGCAAATTTAGCAAAAAACTATTTTCTTATGGGCACCTAACACAGTTATTTTTCATAAAAGCATTTATAAGATAAATATGGGCATTTACAAAAGAGCATTTACATTAATGCCATTGGTTTATTTTTTTTATAAAAGCATTTGCAAAACAATATATGGACACTTACAAGAAAAATAAAGAAATTTAAAAAAATCCAGGAAGTCATTCACATACTTGTCTTGTAAAAAATTTTTAATTGCATATCCAAGATTTGAGTAATCATGCCATCTCGAATTATTGACATTTGAATATGGATCATATCTCTGCTCAACACCATAGTCATAATAATAAGGTAAAGAAGAGTAAGAAAAATTTTCATAAGGTGAATCATTCCAAGCCATCATAGGATCAAGTTCAATTTTTTTTAACTAAAATTGAGTTATATAATAAACAACTATCTAAGAAATCACCAAGAAAACTCAAACCTAAAGTCTAACCATTGCTTCCCGGCAACGACACCAAAATTGTTGTCGCTTCTGTCGTTAAAGCAATCAATTAATAACTAGGACAACCTACTAATGTAATATAGTGGCAACTTAAGTTATTCTCTTAAGGAGCAATCTATAGGTTTTTCTTTAGGTGACAAAAAATGTAATTGAATGAACCTAAACTAAAATGCAATACACTACTACCTAAATGCAAGATCCAAATGACTCTAAAACCTACTCCCCTCGGTCCTATTTATAAGCAAATTTCTCTCTCATAGGGCTTGTACATTTTATAAGCAACTTTCACTTTTTGCTTGAAAATGTAAGCTTCTTTTTCCTATTTTACCCTTATTAAATACTCATTCTCTTTCATATCTTATACTCATTATATCTCTCTTACTTTTTATCTATTCTCTCTTCTATACCCTTTTCATAAATAGGGGCATATATGGAAAAAACATAACATTTTTTACACACTTATTGCTTTTAACTACCAATTCGTTTTGCGCAATCAAGAGAAAAGTTGCTTATAAATAAAACCAAAGGGAGTATATGAGAATGAAACTAATTTAAATGAATGCAAATGCAATTTGGAGGGGCCTTATGAAAAGGGAAATTAAAATCCTAAGGAAAAGAAATAAACTAATATCTAAGAAAATCAAATAAGAAAAGATAAAGAAGGTCTACTTCAGGTATGGTGAGGGGAACAACTTATGATTTATATGGAGTTAGCTTTCTTAACCCAAATTAATTAGTTAGACCAAAGGGAGATTGGTAAAAGAGAGGGATTAATAAATTTAATCACTTAATTGAGCATGAAAAACCCTAAAGCTCAATAACACTTACTACACTAGAAAACTCATAATGAAATAAGCGGTGACTAATTAAACTTATTAAAAACCAATCACAATTAATTTCAAAATAATTTTGAAAATCTTGTTTACAATTATCTACTTAAATAATTAGACAATTAACCAACCCAATTAAACAATCAAGAGGAAAAACCAAATTGACAATTAAATTAATAATGAAAACTCAATTAATAATTTAACTGACAATTTAAAAGTTTGCAAACAAAAATTCCAACAAATGTCTCATGCACAAAATATTTCAAAATATCAATTTAATCCAATATATCTACAGTCTAAAATTAGATTGTTCTCAATTAGTACAACTCAAAATCATTTAAAACTAAACAATCTTAAGTTTTGAATTAAAAAGATAAAAAGAAAGACACTCCCTTATAATCTTCAAGTCTAAGTTTTTAGGCTCTAGTTTCCTCCAGAGTCCTCACAAGTTACCTCCCCAAAGAGTTTAAGCTTCCATGGACTTATTCTCTCCTCCAAGCAATTCGTCATAGCCATGATTGAAAAATTGAGAAGAATTGAGAAATTTAATTGGCTCCGTCACTGTACAAGCAATCGGAGAAATATGAATGAGTTGAAGTGTTAAATGGGTTTGTGGAGGTGAGCTTGTGGATAAAAGATTAAAAGATGAGAATTGATGATGATTCCTCTACAATTGACATTCTTTGGTGAACCAATTCCAGCGGCTGCGTCCGTCTCTCTTGTGTCAGTGAGTGTGTGTTTTTATAGTGGCAACAATTAGGTTAATTAATAGGAGGAAGAGAGAGTTTTAGGATCTAAATTTAAACCCATTAAAATTTAGAAAGCCCAATAAAATTCTACTATTAGATTCTCTTTTAGCTTCTAAGAAAAATTCTGAACCGTAGGATCTTCTAATATGTTTTTCCTTGCCTTGCAAGAATAAAATAAAATCGTGATCTATCATATATTTAGAAATATTATTCAATCACAAAATAGCAACCAGAATATTAACAATTTAAACCCAACAATCTCATAATCAATTCAAATTTATATTATTTTCTAAAATTGGCTAACAATCCAAATATTATCTAATAAATCCAAATTAGCCTAAAATAGTCCCCAAATTAAATGAATAAGGTGGGATAAAATATATAAAATTTAGGATTTATCACACCCCCTTTGGTTAAAATAAAATTAAGTTTTGTCAATGAAAGGACAATAATGTCCTTACTTAATTTTTTTTATAAGAACATTTATAAGATAAATATGGGCATTTACAAGACAAACATGTGAATGATCAAATTATTTTAACTCCCTAGATTCTTTTAAATTCCTTTATTTATCTTGTAAATGCTCTTTTAAAAAAATAAACTAAGGGTATTAATGTAAATGCTCTTATGTAAATGTCCATATTAGTCTTGTAAATACTCTAATGAAAAATAATTTTGTTGGGTATCCATAGGAAAATTGTTCATTGCTAAATTTACACCGTAACCCTTCTAAAAATATATTAAAATAATTGACAGTGAGATGACTAGTGGGACCTACAATGCAAAAAGTAATGAAAGTTAACTCAAGTTAATGACGTTGTTATAATTGCTACCAAATAAATTGATCATCTCTAATTTTACACCCAAAAAATAGTTAGTTGCGTTGAGTGCCCTTAAGAAAATATTTCATTGTTAAATTTGCACCTTAACCCTATAATTTATTTATGCATGTGTGTGTGGGTGAAGAGCATCTCATTCTATTTTACTAATCTCTCAAATTCTAAATATAAGATATATTTACATAATTTGACTAGATTTTTCATTGGATTAAGGTTAATCTAGCTTAATGAAGTATTTTTCTTACCCCCAAACTGATAGATAGAGACTAATCTCATTACTGAAGTGGGTTTTCCCTTTATCAACAAATCCTTTTTCATGTACATGGCCTAATTTGAACTAGGGACATCGTGTTTAAGGGGCCCAGTCATCTATCAACTGTGTCAGGCTTTGTTGGTTGCTCTAAAGTATTTTTCTATGTGTTAAGCACCTTAGAGCATCTTGTGATAGAATTTTATCCTTACAAATTTTTTTAAGAGCAATTTTGCAATTCAAATATCTTTTTTTATGAGCAGTTTTAACCCTGCCGTTAACTTCTCAAGAAAATAGTTAAGTGAAGGTGTATTTAGCACCCTAAAAAGTTTTTTAGTAGCACTCAGTATATTAAAATAATTTTAAGTGCAATTTTACCCTTTTAATATTCTATATGAGTTAATTTTTTATCTCTCTTCTTTTGTATTTTCAGTACTGATCTTTTACATTTTAGTACTCATCTTTAACATATTTATTAATAATTTTTTCAATTTTTTAGCAGCCTGCCTTAAATATTTTCTAGGTTTATTTTTTATGTTTTCAACCCTAATTTTTAATTATTTTTAGTAATGAGTAAAAGTTACACCTTTTTGTAGTCATATTAAATGTAAATATGAGCCGCTGTCCTCCTTTAGTTCTAGGGATGTGGGTTTAGTGAGAGTTTGGGAAACCGCAAAACCATGGTTTCAGAAGTCCTTTTCCGCAAGCCGAAATAAAACTCCTTTCACATACTTACCTCGTAAATCGTAAAAGTTATTCTCACATACTTAATCAAGTTTGTTGCTAGTGTACGGAGATCAAAAAGAGTAAATGGAGTTAAATGATGACCCTATTAAAAAAAGATAAAATTCCATTTAAATACCACTTGAAATTTTTAATTCCAAAAAGTCCATTATAACATACCAAAGACAGATAAGGGTTATGGGGGGAATCTGGGTTATTGAATTTTTATGCAAAAGACCAAAATGCCCCTTTTTAAATTGGTTTGACATATGAGCTGGTTGGAGTGGAAAGAGGCCAAAAAAGCAAAGTAGAACAGTGGTGTTGACTAAAGGTGAAGGTGAAGAACAAGGTGGCCGATCAACGTTGATGAAAGGGAAGCTAAGAAAAGAGTCAAGTATAAGTAAGTTTCTGACAAACATAATCTTTTTTAAATGAATCGGACAATAACCATCTTATTCCCATTGTTCATGTTGGTGGGTATTGGGTGTGATTTGGTGGCTTTGATGGTGTATGAACAGTACAAAGCTGGGGATTCACGTGGGGTGGGTGTGGGAGCTAATTTATTTAGGGTTGTTAATAAGGGCTAAGAACAATGACGATGTTGCTGTGATTATAGGTTATTTATGGCAGTTTTGGTTGTGGGTAAGTGGGTTTATAAGTTGAGGCGGATTAAAGGTTCGGACTTTACCTAACTATGACGGCATCGATGGTGTGGTGTGGGTTGTTTATGTATTTGGTCGTGTTAACTATGAGAGGGAGTATAATAAAGAGGTTATTGATTTGAAATAGGTAGCATTAGTTGATGTGGATGACTGACTGTTTGGAGTGAAAAAGTGAGACATGGATGACTTGTATATGGTTGTTAAGTGGGGATGACATGGGTGTTTTATATGCATCACTTGTTAATAGAGTAAATTTATTGAAAGTAATACATAGGAAAGGAATATGTTCAATGGGGCTAATGACTTGTGTGCATTAGGTGTAAGTGGAATGAGTAATCTTTAATGAACATATTATAAGCATATCTGTACTTGCATGGTAATTGTTGTCATTACCATATTTAGTTTGTTATCAACGTCATTACAGGATTTGTCATTAGCATTAACAATAATAGTAAAGGCAATAACTCATTTTGTTAGGACCTAACAGTTATGTGAGAAACATTACGGTATTTGTCAACAACATTATTGGTTTTATCACTCGCATAAATTAATTGGTGACAAGGCAAAACTCTTGGTCAATCATTTGGCACATATTGTTATAAGTTAGTTATTCTTATCAAATCCATTACAGACTTTGTCAACACCATTACTATTTTTGTAAATCTCATAACGGATTTTGTCAAGAGCATCAGTAAGTTAGTCAATTCCTTGAGAAATGTATGTTGTCATGACATGGGTGTGGAGTTAGAGGTTAAATACGTAGTAAAGGCTTAACTTTGTTGTTAATTTTGAAACTGGTATTGTCAAACATCTTGATGAAGTAGTCAATGGTTCAAGTGGGTGTGTTGTGGGGAATTTTTTTAGTAATAAATTTTCATTGGTATAGGACTAACAATGTCATGAAATCTTAGTTTTTTCTTGCAGGTTAGCATGCAAGATGGCATCGAATATTCGGGCAACACCTTCTTTAAAGGCACTTATATGTTTTTTCCAATACTGTACTTGCCATTACCATTACTACTCTTGTTAATGGTGACCGTTTATTGTAATTAAAGTAGACATGAAGGAACACTTTCTTTTGGGTTCATGACTTATATGTATTGGATGTAGGTGGAATGAGTAATGTAAACTTGCCGTTTGATACATTATGTAGTAGTTGCTGTCAACATGAATCAGGTGTTTTGTCAATTACATTACTATACTTGTCATTCTCATTATTGATCTCGTCAAAACCATTAAAAACTTTGTCATTACTATTACTAAAATTGTGAGCAGCCAACCCTTTTGGGCCATCACTTGACACATTTGTTGAGAATAAGTTGTTATTCCCATTATCAACATTATCAAAATCATTACAAACTTTGTCATTCCTATTATTGAAATTGTCAGTGGCCAGCCCTTTTAGGCACTTGACACATTTGGTGAGAATAAGTTGTCATTCCCATTATCAATCTCGTCAAAACCATTAAAAACTTTGTCATTCTCATTACTGAAATTATCAGCGGTCAGCCCTTTTAGGCCCACACTTGACACATTTTGTGAAAATAAGTTGTCATTCCTATTATCAATTTCATCAAAACTATTACAAACTTTATCATTCTCATTACTGAAATTGTTAGTGGCCAACTCTTTCGAGCCAACACTTGACACATTTGGTGAGAATAAGTTATCATTCCCATTAACAATGTCGTCAAAACCATTAAATATTTTTCCATTCTCATTACTAAAATTGACAGCGGCAACCCTTTTGGGACAACACTTTTGCACATAATATTTTTTCATTTACTTGCTTCCTGTATAGAAAAAGTGCACAATAGGATACATTTGGAATAAAAGGACTAAAGCTTTAGTCAATATATATACACTAACAGTACATCACAAAAGCCCATAACTATGAATCAGTATATAGGATTGGTGACCAAAATTATTCTGCCTATGTCAACCTCTTTACTTTTCATTGGATCTAAGGCCAGAACTTTCCTCCTGCAAAACAACATTACAGTTTAAATCAGTTTTAAAAAAAAGGGGATCTTTTACAAATAAGGGTATTTTATTTCATAATCCAATTAATACTGGCTTTTAATTTTCGTGAAACTTCTATAACAAGATCATAGCAAAAACATTACCAAAACTCCAAGATATATATAAAATAAAAAGAACTTTGTCTAACATGACAGGATGCACGACACCCAGATGCTAGGTGCTGTGTAACAGAATTGGTGCATGAAGCTATTTCAAGTTCGGCCAAGTAGTAAAATTGAGGTGGAATTATAAATAGAGGGAAATTTCAAATCCTGATTTAAAAAAAATGCACATATGCTTCTCACTCGACAAGGCAAAACTTAAATTCAAATCGCAACACAATGGAAAGAAGATGCATCCAACAAACAATATCTGAATCAAGCTTTATTTATGCAGCATCCATAACAAGGAAGGCGAAAAATAATCTCTAGATCATACATGCGTATCAATTATCAAGCTAGCTATTGAAGTCGATGTACTTTGTATTATACTAGGGGCCAATTCATTGAATACAAGACCTAACTTGTCACGCCCTTATTTTAATTTCACGTTTACTAGAGTATTCGCGGAAGACGACATGCGGTTCGATAGGCAACACAAGAATAGCATAACTATACTGATAATATGTGCATGATTACATAAATTCCCCATAGGGGTTTGTACATGATACTTACGATTAAGGTAGCCGCACAAGGCTACTAGGGTGTTTAAACTCATCCCAGTGAAACGGAGACTTCTTCCCATCTTCGTTCCACTACTGTAATCCCCTCGTACGGTACTCTGCATTGTTGTTTGCTTATCTTCTATCGTTTCCTGTCTGAATTGTTGGTAGGGGAGGGTGAGATTCGAGAGAATCTCAGTAGGAAACAGATACCATAATGCATGCATGATTGATGCTATATGTATGACATGTTAGCTTTATCTAGATGTATGCCCCATAATAACATTTCTGCATGCTCAATGTTTCATACAACAAGACTATGGCCATAGCGAAAACAGAAACAGAGCTTCATTTATTCAAATATGCTCTACACAATCAAGTAAAGCAATCACATACATCATTACACAAGCAAAGATATCAAATACATGCAAGTAAGACAAGTCCCCTACCTTAACCCTTTTCTGCCTCGAAACGCGTGCCTCGATCTACATGCAAACAGCTCGGGGCTCCATATTCGATCCTACAATGTCAAATGTACTATTTAGACACTTCCATAGTGTTTCTGGGGGTTATATGAGTCTATCTTGAAAAATTACCAAAATACCCCCAGGGCCCCGGCCCGATCGTACCCGGTCCGGCTGTACTTTTCTCGAAATTCTAACCTGGGCTATCCTGACATATTTTCGCCCAAGGAATCCATTTCCGGACTCGAAATTAACAAATTCAATGTCAAATTACGAAATTGCCCTTGGCAGCCCTACTTTAAGGGTTTTAGGGGCGTTTCCGTAATTATGCTTTCTCGGCCTTTTTTGAAAAAGTGCCCAACTGTAACCCCATCTAATTTTCCCTCCTGAACTCAATGAAATCATCAAATCATTGAAAATCCAACTCTAAGACCCATTTATAGCCCAGACCGAAATATATGGGTTTTCCAGGGAAAATCGGGGTTTTTCGGTTTCGGCTCTGTAAACACGTTCCTCTCTACTCCTAACCACTTTATTAACCACTACATTATGTTACAATTAACATTAAGACCCAATTTGGGCAGCATAACCCCTAGGAAACTCAATTTCCAAACTTTAAAACCAATGGCAATCCGGCGAAATTTCACCGATTAAATTGCCCACAACAGCCAGAATAAGCAATATATGAAAGTTTGGAAGTTACCTCAAGCTCCCACTGGTTTTTCTCAAAGTGGCTGAACACTAGACCCTTGATACACCAAAATATGAGCTTCCAAACCTTAAATCATATGCAAAGGAAGTTTAGGAACGGAGTTATACGCATTAGAAACCGATTTACCGAAGAAATCACTTACCTTTGTAAGTTTTTCCTCCTCCTTTTCTCTCTCTACAATTTTTCTCTTCCTCTCTCTAAAACTGAAAATGGCGTCAGATGCAGGGCTGAAGAAGAAATAAAGAGCTTATATCATATTATATATTCTATTATATTCATTTACCAATTTTCCAAAAATTTCGGATTTTACAAAATTCTGGCAGATTTCTGCCCAAACTTTGAAAAATCATAACTAATTCTAGAAAAATCGAAATGAGGTGATTCCAAAGCCTATAGAACTATTATTGAGTCTATTTTCAAGAAAAAATATAGAATTTTACTTTATGGAATCAAAAAATTCCCAGAATTTCATTCTTTGCATGTTGTTTCAGAAACTTTCCAGTTTTTCTGGGCTAACTTCAAAAATTCATATCTTTTTGTGTATAGCTCTTATTGAGTCATATGACCTATCAAATTAAAGCTTAGGATGTCTACTTTCATCCTGTAAAATTTCATAATTTTTAATTATCATTTAGTCTTCCAAATCCTTATGATAAGCTCACTGCCTCATAGGCAATTTTATCGAAAACATAATTATATTCTCCAAAATTCACCATTTTACTTTCTTAATACCCCAAAGATATTATAATCATTAGGGGATAAATTTGGGCTCCTGCTAAATTAGGGCTTAGCAGTCCACTTAATTTAGGCTTATTCCAAAGCTTCCAATCCCAAAATTCGGGGTATTACATAACTCGAGTGGCAGCCCAAAAAAATAAAAAAGCCTTGACTTCAAAAATATCACAAGACGCACAGCGCTATCCCTATGCCATGAAACCCCCCAAGAAAAACATGAAACAATTTTAACTTGAATGTTCTCGTCCTTCTGAAACCAGGAAAGAATGCCTCATTCATTTGACGAATGAAAAAAGAACCAGCAAATAGGGGAGAAAACACCATAATGCAACTATCCATACAGGAATTTCAACAAAAAAATTGTTAAATGAAGCTCAACAATAGGTTCCGACGAATCTAGAACGGGGTTTACGGAGAAAAATAAAAATGAAAGAAATTACAAATCTTAAGCAAACCTTCATCCGACCATGTGACTGATTCCACCCATGATTGCTGCTTCGGGAACGACGATGTCGTCTCTTCCTTTTTCCCCTCCAATGACGCCGATGACGGTAACCCTTATAGGAAAACAAACAGCCCAAGTTTCGTTTATGAGGAATCCATGATTCAAGTGTTTGATTAAAAGTTAAAAGGGGCATTTTGGTTTTTAACACAACACTTCAAAAACCCTGATTCCTCTCTCAATCCTTATCTATCTTTTGTATGTTATAATGGACTTTTTGTAGTTAAATAATTTCAAGTGGTATTTTAATGGGATTTTCCCTTAAAAAAAATCCAAGTGACACTTATTAATTGGAAAACTGGTTGAATGGGAGATAAAAAACTGAATGCAAGTTTTGTCCAAATAATAAAGTATTATAGTTGATAATGTTAAAGAAAAGCATAGAAAATATCTAAGATGACTATTGAATAAATTGAAAAACTAATTATTAAAAATGTTAAAGATACATAAAAATACGAAGATATATGAGAAAAAATTAATTCAGAAAATACTAAAAAGGGTAAAATTACATTAAAAATTATTTTGGCAGGTTGTTTGCTCCTTGAAAAAAAATAATTAACTGGATTTTTGAGAATTAAGTGAGATTAAAATTGCTTATGAAAAAATATTTTAAAAATAAAATTACTTCTATAAAAATATTTTATGAGTAAAATTACAACACAAAATATTTCAACCCACTACCTAAACATTTTTCTATAAAAAAAATAAAATAAAATATTTCAACCCCTCTGTGCAAGCAGCTAGGCTAGCGTTGTACTGTTGCTGCCTATTCCCTTTCATTTTACACTCTCTTCTTTTCCTCTGCAACTAATCGCTGATTTCTATTACGGCATCACCCAATCTCTCCACGAACTGAAGCAGCGGAATCTGGTATATAGGTCCTTTTTTTTTTTTTTATTGATAATAGGTTTATTGGTCTTTCTTAATTTACTTCAGTTTATACCATTTCAGTATTCATTTGATTTTTGAATCCACAGACTAAGTTTTAAGTCCAAACCCCTTTCATTCCAATTCCAATTGGTGTTAACCTGCCTTCGATTTTTGGTTCAATTAATGGCCGAGAAAAACTTACTGTGGTGGATTAGAGCAAACATTTTTTTAAGGAAAAAAAGTGCTATATGTGTGTGTGTGTTTGGGGGGAGCGTTTGAGCCCCAAACGCTAAATTGAGTCTATAAGCTCAATACCCAATTTGAAAAAAAAAAATTTGAGTGTTTGTTTTCTAAAGTGAGCAATCGAGCTTAATTCTATCTTAATAGCTTTTGCCATAAGCTCCATTTCTCAGCTTTTACTGATTTAGCTTTTGGGGAGAGTGAAAATTGTTAAAATATTTTTTCAGTTATGTCCAGTGTACTATCAGATTTATTGCAATTTTACCCTTAATATACTTTTTTTGCTAAAAAAATTAATTTCAACTATTATTTGGTACTTTTAACCCTTAAAATATTTTATCAATTGTACCTAATGTGTTATCAGACTGATTGTAATTTTATTTTTAATGTACTTTTTTAGTTCTAAAAATTATTTTAAACTATTTTTTGGTGTTTTTAACCCTTTAAAATATTTTTTCACCCACTCTCTCTTATTATTATCACAAAAGTCATTTGTGCTTAAGTCAATCCAAACAAGTTTTACTTTTGTAAAAATCATTTATACAATCGTTGTTCCAAACATAAATCACATTACACAATCGGGCTTTTACCAAAAATAAAATTATCAAACGCTAAATTGAGATACTCCATTTTTCCTATCGCTGTTCCAAACACACTCATAGGAAGCAGCCTGATTAGCGTTCGGAAAAGTAGTTGATAGAGGTGACTTAACCAAACAAAAAAAAAAGCGCATTTTGCAAATTATGACATGACTTGTGGCGTTTACGAAACGAAACCTTTTACGTGCGTGTTTGTTTGAGCGTTTGGGAGGGTAGATTGGACTTAAACAGTGCTCAATTGGATTTGAACAGTGATTTGATAAAAATTGGGTGTTTGTTTCAGCGATTGGATTTAAGGTGAAATAAGTCATAAGTTGGAAAAAGTCATAAGCCTCAAAATGAAGCTTATTGGAGCTTATGTGCCTGTATGTATATAAAAAAATATTGATAGGAGTATTTTTATATTTTTGAGGATCAATGAAGTACTCAAAATCACTTCTAATCACAAAACTTCTTTTATAAAAAATGTTCTAAATATTTTTCTCTTTCTTTAGATAGTAATCTTCTGCTAATTAGAGAATACTTTGGGATAAGAGTTTAAACAAATTTTAAGTTTTGTTAATATATGACTGTAGAAATGTAGAGAATAATTAATAATTAATTTTAATCAGTTTATATTTATTATTTAGTTGTTTTATGATTTTATAATCAATTTTTTTATAAACATGTCATAAATTAGTTTCTGTATAGTGTTTTTACCCATTAAATTTAGTTTAAATAATTTATTTGGATTATTGGAGATATTATTGAAATTTTAATCAGTTTATTTTGTTAGATTTTAAGCTATATGAAAATATAAGTTATGATTTAATATTTAAATTAGAGTTTGATATAATTTATAAGATTTAAGCTTAAGGTGCACAGTAGAAAAGACTTTTGGAGTGTACCAATTTAAATTAGAGTTTGATATAATTTTTTTAAAATTGTACCATTAACAAATTTTCAAAGTTAATTTTTGAGAAAATTGTGAAAAAATCCCTCTGTGTGTAAATATCTTCCCAGGCCACATTTTACTGTCTGAATTGTTTAGGATTCAACCGAACCCTTTTCTTTGCCTTGCACATACAAATTTAATGAATCTACTAGTTTGTAATTGGTAAATAAAGAAATAATGAATTTGAAGTTGTGTTTTGAATTTTAAATATGCCATCACTATCTTATTCATACGATCCATGGGGAGCAAGAATACCATATTTTGGCTTGAACACCAAGTTAATCTTTCTAGGGGTGTGTTTGTGATTTTGATTGCGCAGACTTATGATTTTCAGAGTCTAAAATATCTTATTCCAACTTATTTAACACCATCATTTTTTTTTATTTTCACTTTTATTCTTGATCATGGTTCACTTGTATTCTCAGCTCAATTCTCTTGTTATGCCCACGTCTTCTACTCAAATGTTCATTTTCTGTTTAATTAGCCCAAGTTACTTCTTCCATTTGATTTTTCAAATTTATTTAATGAAAATGTTGAAAAGGGAGAAGATAATTTAAAATGATTAAGGATATCATATTTCATGTATTATTATTTTTCCTCCCCTTCCTTTCAAAACCAAAAAAAAAAAGGTAATACTGGTATTAAATTTTCTCTCATTCCTTCCCTCCCATCTATTATTTTCTTCTTGCTAAACTAATTTCTCAACAATACTAAAACAAAAATAAAGAATTTACACATGGTGGAAAATGGTAGGCATTCGCGTACGCATTTGCTAATTTAGGATTTGAATTAGTGAAGCTAAGCTAACGAAACGAGGACAAGCTTTGATATTTGATGACGATTATTAGGCACCTATTTTTCAACGTGCGTTCAACACTATAAGGTATTTTATGAAGCAATTTTATTATTAATATATTAAAAATAGTGTAATATCATTCCAAGACTTTTATCGTCCGTTTACAACCTCACCAACGACCAACCCATGACCATCGAAGACAAGTAGCAATGGATATCAACTGAGAAGAGATTAGAGGCCAATCAGTTGCATCGTGATTAAAAATTTAAATTATAAATTTTATAATATTATCAAAATTAATAAATTTTAGGGTTAAGAGGCAATTTTGACCCATAAATTTTCATCAAGGGGCAATTTTACCCTGAAAGTGTAAAAAATGGAGTAATTTTGCTCTGGCCACTAATTCAATTAATTTTGACTGCTAGTTGATTATATAAACTGAGCTGACAATCCACGAGTCATCCACATCATTTTTGCTAAGGTGCAAATTTGCTGAAAAATTATTGTGTGAATCTGATTTGCCACGTCATTTCTGATATGATTAGTTAAAATAGAGCAACTCAGATAACAATAATCTTAGTTGGTGGATCAAGTAATTCATATTTTTATTTTTCTTAAAAATAATGAATTTCTTAATTCAGATTTCACAAGTAATGAAAAAGTGAATATTGTGAAATCTTTTAATTTTATTAATATGTGAGTTAATATTTAGGAGATGTCAAATCAACTCATAAGTTGTATTTTAATTGGTTAGATCACAAATAACGTTGCAAATCATGTTCATACAAGAATTTCTCAATTTGCCCTTGTAGTTTTACATTTCTCTCTCCAGAAGTGTTATCTCATATGTACTTTAACTAATTAAAATACAACAACTTATCTTCTTTTAATCCTTCATAGCAAATGAGTCATCTTCAAAAATTCAAATTTTATGATTTTAGAGATGATGGGAGGGAATTAATTAAGAAGTTTATGTTTTTTTAAATCATAAAATTTGAGTTTCTTCATATAGTCGTCTGCCCTGTAGAATTAAATTAAGATAAGTTGTTGTATTTTAATTAGTCAGAGTATAGATGAGGTGACTTTCCTAAAATATGTAAGTATTTCTCCTAAATCTAACTTTGAAAAAAAATAAAGTAAATGATTCATAGACTTTCGGAACAAATTTGTATCTTAACAAATGTGACGTGGATGACACGTAGACTGCCAGCTTAATATATTTGATCAACTAACGGTTAAAATTAACTGAGTTAATGGCTATGGCAAAATTACTCCCTTTTTGACACTTCCAATACAAAATTGCCTCTTAACCCTAAATTTTATATCATATTAGCAATTTGTGTGTATGTATATATATTTGAATTTTTTATAAAAATTATTCTTTTGATAAATATGAACGTTTAAATAATTTTTACGTTAATACGCATGTTTTAGTCAAAACAAAATTTTAAAAGTCATAATTAACGTTTGTGATAACTGATTTTTAATTTATAAATGATTTTCACATAAATCGAGACAAAACTTTTCTCACATACATATCTCGTATACCATAAATCACGATTTAAAAATATTTATAAACTAAAATTTTAAACTATCTCAAACAAGTAATAAGAAAACTAGAAAAGCAGGGGCATCAAGAATTAATAAAATAAAATAAATCCCCTCAACGTCCATGCTTTATTTCCGATTACGTTCATATTACCCTCCATTTTCCTCTGCAACTAATGGTTGATTCTATTACAGCATTGGGTTCAGAAGATGGAAGCTCGGAATTTGGTTTCTTCAGCCACTAATTTCCGCGAACTGAAGCAGCGAAATCTGGTACAATGGTCTTTCATAATTTGCTTCCGTTGATACCATTTCAGTATCCATTTGATGTTTGAGTCTCATTCCAGATCCAGACCAAGTTTTAAAGATTAAACCCCTTTCATTCCAATTCCAATTTATATCATTAGTCTACCTGCGATTTTTAGTTCGACTACGGACCGAGAAAAACTTAATTAGGTGGATTAGGGCGAAGGTTTTTTTTTTTGTTTTTTTTGTTTTAAATAAGTGTCATCTGCAGGGAGGAAGCAACCTGATTAGACTACGGAAAAGAAGTTGATGGAATTGACTAATAAAAAAAGATAGAAATAAAAAAACACAGACAAGCCGCAAAATTTTTTTTAACTAAATCTGGAATTCATTAGCAGCAAGCTGGGGATAGTTTATTATTGACTTATAAGTATTTATAAATTATAATTTATGATATACGAGGTACGTTTGTGAGAAGAATTTTATCTCAATTTATGTAATAAATATTTATATCCAAAAAATAAAAAAACTACCCCAAACATAGTTAAGTCTGTACCAAACTCAATACAAATAAAAAAAAGTAGGGATAACCCTTTTATCCACCATCAACAACTATCTCTTCAAAAGAAAGTTGTGGTTATCAAGGAAACAAATTTCCCGCAATAATATGACCTATCCCAGGAAGATGATCTGCTAATACATTCTACTTCCAAAAAAACATACTTCTTTCGGTTCTAATTATAAGATAAGGTTGATTTTTTTGGAGAAATTAAGCAAACCAATTAAATTAATTTAGATTATATTTATTTTTATTTTTTCTCCAAACTAATTAATTTGACTAATAAACTAATAGATAATATAAAGATACTAAAAATATAAACACTCTAAAGTAATTTAATTGGCTTCCTTAATTTCTCCAAAAAAGTCAATTTTGTCTTATAAGTAGGACCAGAGGGAGTACCTCAATAGAACCTGCCAATTCCTAGACAACCACAAACCTAACATATACTTTATCTGATCCTAATTATAAGATAAAGTTGACTTTTTTAGAAAAATGAAAGAAGGTAATTAAATTACTATAGGATATTTATATTTTTTTTCTTCAAACTAATTATTTGATTAATAAATTAATATATAATCTAAAGATACATAATACTCCCTCCGGTCCTAATTATAGGACAATATTTGAGAGTTGATCTTGGTCCTAATTATAGGACAAAATTTTAAATTTTGTCAATTTCTTCCCAAAATACCCCCATTGCTTTAAATGATCGTTGGATTGCCTCGTCTGACGTGCGGTACCATGAAGTATCAAACAAACACCAAATAAAATACCATGAAAGTAAACACAAAGAGGTGGAGAGAGAATACTGATTTAGATAATGGTTGGATTGCCTCATGATAGACTCATGTAGTATTCCTAAATCATCCCTATTAAATAAGGGCATTTTTAGAAAATAAATAAAATTAACTAATGTAACTGTTATCCTTAATTTCTCAAAAGTTAGGTAAATATGTCCTATAATTAGGACCAGAGGGAGTATATGATATGATTAAATAACTTATTTAATTACTTTAATCTCTTTAAAAAAATTAATTGTATTTTATATTTAATATAGGAGATAATACCATGATATCTCTAAAGAGATGGTTTTGATCACCTCCCCTTGTAAATGCCGCAAGTCGCAAATTTTGACTTGCAGCATTTACGAAACGAAAGCATTTATGTTTGTGGCGACTTTATGCTATCATACTTGTAGCATGTTTGGTTGGGCTTATTTTTAGATAATAAGTCCTTATTACGCAAGCCGAGATAAAACCCCTCTAACATATTTACCTCGTATACCGTGAATTACGATTTATAAGCACTTATTACCTAAAAATAAGTTATTCCAAACGAGCATTAATTTAGGCTTCAACTGGTAGAAATTATTAAAAAACGGTAAGACAAGTGGTTTTCCATGACCAACCACACAGGTCAAGCAATGGAAAATCAGCCATTGTCCATTTCCGCTCCATCTATTTTCGCTGTACCAAACAGCAACTTATACGTCTCTTCTCAATGAGACAATGACTAACGTTGGTATTTCATTCTCCCTCGTATAGGATTAATCAAATTGTTATTCGTAGAGGATGATAAAATTAATAAATATGTAAAAAATAAATTTTATTTTCTAAAGATATTTTGAGCATCATTTATGGGAAAGATTGAGAATATATTATATTGAGTGTTTTAGTGAAACATGAGAATTAGATATATATCACTTTGATCATATTTATAAGTCTCAATATATCATTTTGATCATATTTATAAGTCCCACTTAACTAACTCTTACATAACAAAAAGAGTTAGTTAAATCATTAATTATAGACTAAATTTTCAATTTTGTTTTCATTTATGATGGTTCTAAGAATCATCATGAATAAATTCTTTTTATTTATTACAATTAATATGTGCAAAATTATAAAAATGCATTTATTACTCTGAAAGTAAACTGATAATACGGACCAAATTTTTTTTCTCCTCAAAATGGACTTATAAATATGACCACAATGGTAGTGATATGAGTAATTTTTGTAATTAAGTGAGGGCAAAATGGAAAGTTTGCAAACAAGTTTCAAACATCCCCTAATTCTATCTTATAAAAAAGAACATGTCATACCCAAGAATCCTATCTTATAAAAAAGAACAAAGTGAGTAGCATTATTATTTTTTTATGTATGATATATAACTCATTTTTAAAGCTCACCTCCAAAATATGCATGAAAACTAACAAGCGCTTATTTAAATTAATAATATTAAAATATAATTAAAGAATAATAATTTTAAATTAATGATTACATAATTTAAAAATAATTAATATGATTAATTATTAATCCTTAATTAACTAATTATAATTTTATTCTATTTTTAGAAAAATATTATTATTATTATTATTCAGATTTTATAAGTATAAAAATAAATAATATAAATATATTTTTAATTAAAACATTATGAGGAATATTGAAAGTTTATAATTGATATTTGAAAATAGAATAGAATTATAATTAATCAATTAAGAATGACTAATTAATTATATTAATTATTTTTTGAATTATATAATTATTAATTTAATTTTATTATCCATAAATTATATTTTAATAATATTCATTGATTTAACTTGTAATTAAATTAATAAATTAAAATTCAAAAAATTTTATAAGGACCCAATTAAAAATCCAGTGAAATAATAAGAAGTTGATAACAAGGAAAAAAAAACTATAAGGATTTGATTAAAAATATGTGAAAATATAAGTCTTTTGTAAAAAGGAAAAAAAAAACTATAGGAATATAATTAAAAATTGGTTGAAATTATAAGAACGTGTAAATTAACTATCCCTTAATTTTTTATAATCTTTTAATCATTACTTGAATTTGATTAGGCATCATTTTCCATCAACAATAATAACGGTGTTAGAATTATAAGATTAAAAATATATTTTATAAAGTTAAAAGACTAAAAATATATCTTATGAAAATTTAAAAGATTAAAAATTATACTTTAAGCTAAAACGAGTATTATCCATAGATGATTCAAATGAATGAGCCACGTCATCACTAAATTTGTTCCATTATTGGGAGATAAATGGGTTTCGTACTTCATTTCTTCCTGTTATGGTTGCAGTTGCCGAACGATGTTCACTTTACCCTCCATTTTCCTCTGCAACTAATGGCCGATTCTATCACCGTATTACCCAGTCTCATCCACTTCATCCTCTTGGAGGAAACTTAATTGGGTTCGGAAGATGGAAGATTGGAACTTGGTTTCTTCGGCCACTAATTTCCGCGAACTGAAGCAGCGAAATCTGGTACATAGGTCTTTCTTAATTTGCTTCAGTTTATACCATTTCAGTATCCATTTCATGTTTGAGTCACATTCTGCTTTCAGACCAAGTTTTAAAGATTA
Source organism: Inga leiocalycina (assembly GCA_963242795.1). NCBI lineage: Eukaryota > Viridiplantae > Streptophyta > Magnoliopsida > Fabales > Fabaceae > Inga > Inga leiocalycina. The sequence goes on from OY725329.1 coordinate 53,554,548, forward strand.
AACCCCTTTCAGTACTCCTATTGATATTAGCCTACCTGCAGTTTTTTGTTCAATTCTTGGCCGAGAAAAACTTGATCAGGTGGATTAGATCAAAGATTTTTTAAAAGGATTTTTTTTAAAGAAAAATAAGTGTTAATCTGCGGAGAGGAAGCAGCCTGATTAGACTACGGAAAAGTAGTTGATGCCATTGACTTTAGACAGTCCGCCAATTTTGAGTTGCGGCATTTACGAAACGCAATGTTTCTTGCGACCTTTTACCATCTGAATTGTTTGGGCTTCAACTGGTAGAAATTATTAAAAAAAACGTTACTTTGCTTTACATTAGCACTCATGCAAGGATCTGTTGGTTTGTTGACATTGAATGTGAAATTTGAGTTTGGAATTCTGAATATGATGTTATAATCTTATTTTTTTTGGAGAAAGTTATAATCTTATTCATACATTTGAAAAGTCAATATCTTTATTCTTGCGTTGAAAATTTCTCTCTCTACCTTGAAGGAAAGGGAACCGTTTTTCTGAGTTGAAGAGCACAATCAACCTGCCCTTTCAACACGCGCCTCATCAGAATCACTGGTATATTTATTTTTTTTTGTGTAGGCCAATTCATTAATTCAATGGCTATCCTTCCTTATTTGCTTGTTCTTCCCTATCTGCTTTTGTTCTTCTCCAGATTTTCTTTTGCAACTGATACCCTTACCCAGTTCGAATCTCTTCGCGATGGCCAGACCTTGGTTTCTAAAAATGAAGTCTTTGAATTGGGTTTCTTCAGCCCAGGCAGTTCCACACACCGCTATGTTGGAACCTGGTACCATAAAATCCCTGGCAGAACTGTTGTTTGGGTTGCCAACCGTGGCAGACCCATCAAAAACAACTTTGGCATGTTGAGCATAAACACAGAAGGACATCTTGTACTTCTGAGCCATGATGAGACTGTTGTTTGGTCAGCAAATTCCACCATAAAGGCCTTGAGTCCAATTTTGCAGCTCTTAGGCTCTGGAAACTTGCTTCTGAGAGATGAAAAAGATCAAGAACCCCAAAACTACTTGTGGCAAAGTTTCGACTATCCTTCTGATACAGTTCTTCCAGGAATGAAGTTTGGACGGGACCTGAGAACTGGTGTTAGTCGACGTTGTACAGCATGGAAGAATTGGGACGACCCTTCTTATGGAGACTTTTCATCAGAGCTTGTACTACACAATTATCCTGATATAGTAAGCCGGCAGGGCCCAACAGAGTATGTGAGGAGTGGCCCCTGGAATGGTGTCCGGTACAGTGGTGTCACAAGCAATCCACTTTATACAATAAAGTTTGTCTGGAACGAAGATGAGGTTTATTCAGTCCAGTATCTCCTAAACGAGTCAATGATTGCAAGATTTGTCTTCAACCAAACATTATACTCCATAGTGGACGTAATATGGAGTGAAAATGATCAAAGGTGGGTTACTTATAGTTTTGCGCCAATGGATAATTGTGATAGATATAATCGTTGCGGTCCTAATGGAAACTGTGTCCTAGGTGCGACACCAATATGTCAATGCTTGAAAGGATTCTTGCCAAAATCACCCAGAAATTGGAATTCAATGGACTGGGCTGATGGATGCATCCGCAATAAATCCTGGAGTTGCATGGGAAAAAACAGTGATTATTTTATCAAATTTAGTGGGCTGAAGCTTCCAGATACAACATACTCTTGGGTTAATAAAAGTATGACACTTGAGGAATGCAAAGCCAAATGCTGGGAAAATTGTTCTTGTAATGCTTATTCTAATTCAGATATCAGGGAAGGAGGTAGTGGTTGTGTTTTGTGGTTTGGTGATTTAGTTGATATAAGGCAGGTTCCCTTTGATGACCAGCATTTATATATTCGCCTTGCTTATCCAGAAACAGGTGTGGTCTGTTGGTGATCTTTCTTCATTCATCTTTCATTTGCATTAGCAACCTCAACTTTTTGTCTACTGACTCTTGGTATATTTCTTTGTGAAGCTGAACGTGGTGAAACTAATGGAAATAAGACAAAGGTGATTACTGTAACAGTGACCACTGTGTTGGCTGTTACGATGCTTCTCACTGTGTTTTATATTTACATGCGCAGAAGAAACTCCATAGGTAAACATTCCCAATGCAGCTGCCTTTATTTTTTTTACCCCTTTCACTCATTTAGTGTATCGAAGTGTACTACGAAACCTTGTTAATAGTAAACATCGCAAAAGGATCCTAAGGAAATATGGAGCTACCTATAAATGTCATTGCAGAAATAGCTAATATTACTAAATTGTTTTTTCCTTTTGTATTTATATATTTCATTTAATTCATGAAAGTGAACTAAGAAAACCTTGTTAGCAGCAAACAAGGAAGAAGGCTCTGATGGAAATATGGAGCTAAAGAACTTGATAGCAGGAAACAATGAAGAAGGCTATGAAGGAAATATGGAGCAACGTATCTATGACCTTGCAGTAATAGCACATGCTACTAATAACTTCTCATCAGAAAACAAGCTTGGCGAAGGTGGTTTCGGTCATGTGTACAAGGTAAGTATGCAATTAAGTTGTTATTAAGAATAAAAGATTACAGTCACTATTTTTATTTATGATGTGACATTGAAATTCATTTATATGATGTAAAATTGGTAGGGTATGCTTGTGGACGGACAAGAAATTGCAGTAAAACGGCTTTCACAAAGTTCTTCCCAAGGGCTGAGCGAATTTAAGAATGAAGTCAGATTGTGTGCCAGGCTTCAGCACCGTAATCTTGTTAAGATTCTTGGTTGTTGCGTTCAAGGAGAGGAGAAAATGCTCATTTATGAATACATGCCCAACAAGAGCCTAGATTCGTTTATTTTTGGTTTGTATGCCCAATCATTAGACTTTCATCCTTTTCTTTTATTAATCCTTAGATAATGTGATAATTAAGTACTATTACATTAAAAATTTGTAGGTTCTAAAAGTAAACTTCTTGATTGGTCCAAGCGCTTTCACATTATCCATGGAATTGCTCGGGGGCTTATGTATCTTCATCAAGATTCTAGATTAAAAATCGTCCATAGAGACCTTAAAGCAAGTAATATATTATTGGATAGTGAATTAAATCCAAAAATCTCAGATTTCGGTTTGGCAAGAATTTTTGGTGGAGATCAAAATGAGGATAACACAAAGCAAATAGTTGGCACATTGTAAGTGTGCTTTATTATATTTGATTTTGTAGATATGCACATTACTGAATATGATATTAACTCTTTGATGGCTTATGATAGTGGATATATGGCTCCTGAATACACAATTCATGGACTCTTCTCCATCAAATCTGATGTATTTAGCTTCGGAGTATTACTGCTAGAAATAGTGAGTGGCAAGAAAAACAGGGGGCCCTTCTTGTCAAACCAAAGCGTTAATCTTATCGGACATGTTAGTAACAAGGAGTCAAGGAGTCTAACTTTTCTCTTATCTTTATTGAAATGGATAACTGATTTAATGTTTTGAATTGCTATAGGCATGGAGGTTGTGGAATGAGGGAGTCCCACTAAAATTCGCCAATGAACATTTGGAGAGGTCTTACATTGAATCAGAAGTACTGCGATGCATTCACATCGGTCTTCTTTGTTTGCAATACCATGCTGATGATAGGCCAGACATGACATCTGTGGTTATAATGTTGAATAGTGAGAGTGTGTTGCCTAAGCCTAAAGAACCTGGTTTCCTTTTAGAAAATATCTCAGTTAGGGGCGAATCTTCTAACAAAAATATAAATCCTTCAAGTAATGAAGTATCTATCACTTTGTTAGAAGCTAGGTAAAGTCAATTTTACTTGATTTTGGACCACTATTGAGCATATTCTTGAGGATAAGTCTTGGTCTTTGTAGTAATGCAAGACGATATTGATTCTAAACAACTCTCTTGATTTGACATTGTGCTTATAGTCTAAACAAAAACAATGTCTTTGATCCCCTAACGTTATTAACATACAAAATTGCACCTAACAAGTGAAATAATACACTTGGCATGAAAATTGCATCGACTTGTATTGCACTGAGGAACTAGGACTTTTATGTGCATTAGGTGGAAAGTTGAAATTGACTTCCAAAATTTTAACTAGTAGAATCCCTAAAACGAACCATTTTCATTTTCTTGCCTTAATCATATTATATGAATTTGGTGGATCTATCAGTTTGTAATTGACAGAAGATAAAGTAAATTTAAAATGTGTTTTGAATTCCAAATATGTCATCACTATCTTATTCATACATTCTGTGAAGAAAAAGAATACCATATTTTGATCTGAACACCAAGTCAACCTACTCAGTACCCAGTGGTTGTGTGTGTGTGATTTTGATTATCCATGCCAATTCATTGAGGCAATGATATTAATTTTTCCTTATAAATTTGAGTTTAAAATATCTTACTACTATAGTCAAAGGCTTTGTCATCTAGTGGTATGAGAACTTTCTTGTAAGTGGGACGTCGATGCCACATGTTCAATTACACCTATACCTTGGGGTGTTAGTGTCTGCCACATTTTAAAAAAAAAAAAAAATTCCTTATTGTGACTTATCCATCCGGTCTTATTTATAAGCTAGGGAGAGAAAAAAAATTAAGACGGAGTTAATGAAGTTTAAGATTTTTCTTAATCAGTATGAAATATTCTAAAGGCAACTTATAAATAAGATTATAGGAGTATTGAGCCCCATAATAGTTTTAAATGTTCACCTGTGTCATTGGCATCATAGTTGACATTTATTCTCCTGCTTCCATGTCCCCGAATGTTTACGTATGTTCTCCCTTCTCTTGTTGCAGAAAATGTCCATTCGATTTTTTTTTCATAAATTTAATCAAAATATTGAATTTTCTGAAATGAAATAAAGATTAATTGCAACATAATTATTTTTATATATGAAAAGAAAGAAGATAAACCATTTAAAACAATTAAGGATATAATAGTCTATGTAATATTATTTTCCCTCCCGTTTCTTTCAAAAGCAAAAATAAGATAGTATTAAAATTTCTCTTATATTTTCATCTCGCTAAACCAACAAGTCAACCAAACTAAAAAAATTAAAGAATTAACTCTTCTCTTATGCGTCAAAGTGAAGCTGTTGCATTGATAACGAAGGATTTGACTTGCGGTCTCTTAACAAAGTCAATGATACCACAGCTAACGTTGATATTTGATACTCCCTCATATTAACTGAATTGCATAATTGCGTTATTGGAATATGTAATTAAAGCTAATTAGATGTAATAAATATGTAAAAAAACTGAATTTTGTTGCTCAAAGATGTCATCATTTATGTAGAAGAGAGATTGTTATATCGAGTGCTTTAGTTAAACATGAGAATTCAATACATAGTAGTATGAGTAATTTACTAATTTTTATAATTAAGTAAGGGTAAAATAAGAAGTTTACAAATGACTTTTCAATCATTATAAAAAGGAACATGACAAAAACAATAATTCTATTTTATAAAAAGGAATGGAAGGAGTAGGGATTATTATTTTATATAAGATATATAACTCATTTTTAAAGTTCACCATCAATATAAGAATATGCATGAAAACTAACAAGTGTTAATTTCAATTAAAAGATTAGGCAGGTGAAAATTTAAAAAAAAACTTTTAATCATTCCACTTTTGTTTTTTTTTTTTTGAATGAACCCATAGTATACCCAAGTTATTTTGAATCGGGCCAAGAGCATTAAGGTTAACCCCCTCCCCCCAAATCAAGTGTTTTTCTTAGAATTCAAATTTGTGTTATTCTCCTTATGGTATTGAGACCACTGATCATCTCAACCAATAACTTGTTGGTTACTCATTCCACTTTTAATTCACATATATTCTTGTTTCTCAACTTTAAAATTGGGTTGGTATTATTTTTTTGGTTTTTACAATTTGATATGATCGAATTTTGGTTTGATTTCTTTAGTTTCAAATAATTAGCTTTGATCTATATAGTTTCATAAATGATTTAATCTAAATTTAGTATAGAGACCAAAACTAAAACTGTTCAAAAGCATAGGTATGATTTGTTAAACTTAGGAACAGTTTTTCTGAAACTTTATGGAGTAAAACCAACTACAACCTTCGATTCTTAATATAATAGTTAGTTAACTAATTTGGAAAATTTGATGAAGCTAAATAAATTACTCAATCATAGCATATGGTACATAATCTCTCTAAAATACTTAAATGTATAATCAGATTATATATTAGCTTATAAAAAGAAAAAAAAATCTTATATTTAGACCTAAAATTCACTTCTTCTTCTTTTTTTGCCAACAAAAATATATTATATATTAATATAAATTAAACAACAACACAATAGTTCAAAATAAAAGCCTAAATAATATAAACCTAACCCTAAACCTAAACAATACTACCAACACAAACCCTAGGCCAAATACAAAGAGCATCATAGCCATTGCCTTAGTGTGTGTTCTGATTAGTTTTTGGAAAATTGATTTTACAGTTTACGAGATAAGTATATGAAAGGAGTTTTATCTCGATTTACAAAAAAATACTTCTGAAACCATGATTTTAGAGGTAAAAAAACACACACTTAGAACAAGTATAGAAACACTGATAACCTTACCGCAAAACAAAGTACGTAAGTTCAAAGAATAGTATTAACCTTTAAGATTTTATATTTTCATTCAATTTCAACTTTTAAGTTTGAATTTGTTAGGAGATAATTATTATTTGTTTTTGGAAAAGCAGTGCAGTGGTCTTAAAAATTAATAAAATAATAGATTAAATCCCGTCAACGTCCTTTCTTTCTTACCGATCACGTTCATTTTACCCTCCATTTTCCTCTGCAACTAATGGCTGATGCTATTACGGCATTATGATCTACGACTAATGGAAGCTCGTCACTTGGTTTCTTCACCCACTAATTTCCACCAACTGGAGCAGCGAAATCAGGTTCTATGGTTTTTCTTAATTTGCTTCAGATTATACCATTTGGGTATCCATTTGATGTTTGAGTCTCATTCAGGTTCCGGACCAAGTTTTACAGATTAAACCCCTTTCCTTCCAATTCCCATTGATACTATTAGTCTGCCTGCGATTTTTGGTTCAATTATTGTCAAAAAGAACTTAATTAAGTGGATTAGAGCAGAGTTTTTTGTAATAAGTTTTATCTCTATGCAGATAGGAAGCAGCCTTAGTACCCTTCGGAAACACTGGCATTTCGCAGATTTGGACTGGGCTGAGGGATGCATCCGCAATAAATCTTGGAGTTATGAAGGAAAAAACAGTGATTATTTTGTCAAATTTAGTGGGCTGAAACTTCCAGATACAACATACTCTTGGGTTAATACAAGTATGGCACTTGAGGATGCAAAGCCAAATGCTGGGAAAATTGTTCTTGTAATGCTTATTCTAATTGAGATGTCAGGGATAGAGGTAGTGGCTGTTCTATATGGTTTGGTGATGTTGATATAAGGCAGGTTCCATTTGATGACCAACATTTATATATACGCCTTGTTTGGGGCCTATCGGTAAGTGGTAGGAAAAAGGTTGCTATCTAGATTGAAGTGAATGCAAAACGAGAGGATGGGGCAGCTTGAGGATTAAAGATGACAAAACAGGAAAAAAGACAAACACCAACAAAGGCCAAACACTTAGCAGTCGCAGACAGAAGGTTTGTGCAGGCCAAATGCATCAATATCATCATTAGCTGTTCGCCACTTCTCACTAAAATATTTCTCTCATTTTGTGTATCAAAGTGTAATATGAAAGCCTTGTTAACAGTAAACAACGAAAAGGGCTCCTAAGGAAATATGGAGCTACCTACAAATGACATTGCAGAAATAGCACGTGACACTAATTATTTTTTCTTTTGTATTTATATAATTCATTTAATTTACAAAAGTGAACTAAGGAAACCTTGCTAGCAGCAAATAAGGATGAAGGCTCTGACGGAGATGTGGAGCTGAAAACCTTGACAGTTGTAAACAATGAAGAAGGCTACGAAGGAAATATGGAGCAACGTATTTATGACCTTGCGGTGATAGCTAATGCAACTAATAACTTTTCATTAGACAACAAGCTTGGCCAATGTGGTTTTGGTCATGTATACAAGGTAAGTATGCAATTAATTAACTTGTTATTAAGATTTTATCAAATCAAAAATTGTTATTAAGAGTAAAATATTATAGTTACTGTTCTGATTTATGATGTTACATATTGTCATTCATTTATATGATGTAAAAATGGTAGGGTATATTTGCCGACGGAAAAGAAATTGCAGTGAAACGGCTTTCACAAAGTTCTTTCCAAGGTTTTGGTGAATTCAAGAATGAAGTCAAATTGTGTGCCAAACTTCAGCACCGTAATCTTGTCAAGGTTCTTGGTTGTTGCATACAGGGAGAGGAGAAAATGATTATATATGAATACATGCCCAATAAGAGCTTAGATTCATTTATTTTTGGTTTGTGTGCCCAATCAGCACACTTTAACCTTTTCTTTTATCTCTTAATTGAATAATGATAAGTATCATTACATTAAAAATTTGTAGGTTCTGAAAGTAAACTTCTTGATTGGTCCAAGCGCTTTCACATTGTTAGGATTGAAGGATTACGTTGAAGCACAATGAAAATACTAATATTATGGATCCTTAAGATAATAAGAGTACAAATAGGCTTTTATATAGGCAACTGCAAGAATAGACTAACTCTAGCCCTAAAATTTATCATAACCTAATTAAATCAAATCATAATATTTTAAAGATATATTCCTAAAATATAATATTCATATATAATCCTAATAAATACTAAACGGTATACCTAATAATAATAATAATTAATTAATGTTTTTAAATTTAATATTCTCAACACTCCCCTTCAAGTTGGAAGCAGCTTGCACGTGAAGCAACTGATCTTCAAGAAAATAATGTTCCATAGCCTAGAACTCGAACAACAAAGGCTGAGGTAATAATCCATTAGCTTCACCAAGAGTTTGAACAACAAAGAGTACCAAACCAGAGTAGAAGCAGCAACAAATGGTCTCACAAGGGACCAAAACAACAACAAATGTCTCACCAAGGACCAACACCAAACAGTCTCACCAAGGACCAACACCAAAAGTCTCATTAGGAACCACTACAAAAAAAACACTGAATTTCCAACGGAATGGATTCCATCAGTAATAATAGCGTGACAAACAAATTTCCGATGGAATTCAAATTCCGTCGGAAATTTCAAACCAAATTCATTTCCGTTGCAATTTTCGACCGAATTTTCTGAAGGAAATTTCCAATGGAATTTATTTCTGTCGCAATTTCCGATGGAATTTAATTCCGTTAGAAATTCCCTCGCAACTTCCAATGGAATTCATTTCGGTCGAAAATTCCGTTGCAAATTTTTTTAAAAATTTTAAAAATCCATGTGACAACTCTATCGACCGCCCCCTGATTGCCGGTGGCGACGCGTGGCGGCTCTGGTAGCGTCCACCTTGTCACCGGCCCCCAGATCCGCCATGTGTTGCAACCTTCTTTCACCACGTGTCACAATCTCCTTTCGCCATGTGTCGCAATCTTATATTTCTTGGAAAAGCAACTCAACTTGCCCCTCCTTTTGTTCGAACCCATGACCTCATTCGTACATGCACAATGCCTTATCGAAATATTTTTCGTGGCAAAAAATTTTGTCGGAAAATTTTCTGACAAAATTTCTGATGGTTTTTCGACGGAAATCCCATGTTTTTTTGTAGTAAACCAAAAAAAAGAATGCAACCAAAAAAGGCAAAACTCACAAGAAACCCTAAGGCTCTTACTCACAAGGAACCCTAAGGCTTGGGCTCTGATACCATGTTAAGATTGATAGATCACGTTGAAGTACAATGAAAATACTAATATTATTGATCCTTAATATAAATAAGAGTACAAGAGGCCTTTATATATAGGCAACTGTAAGAATATACTAACTCTAACCCTAAAATCTATCATAATATAATCTAATTAAATAAAATAAAATCATAATATCTTAAAGATATATTCCTAAAATATAATATTCATATCTAATCCTAATAAATACTAAACGATATTTCTAATAATAATAATAATTAATTAATATTTCTAAATTTGATATTCTCAACACACATTATTTGCAGAATTGCTCGGGGGCTAATGTATCTTCATCAAAATTCTAGATTAAAAATCATCTATAGAGACCTTAAAGTAAGTAATATATTATTGGATAGTGAATTAAATCCAAAAATATCAGATTTCGGCTTGGCAAGAATATTTGGAGGAGATCAAAATGAAGATAATACCAAACCAATAGTTGGTACATAGCAAGTATAGTTCATTATTTTTGATTTTGTATATAGGCACATCATTGAATATGATATAACTCCCTTCTGGCATATGATAGTGATTATATGGCTCATGAATATGTAATTCATGAACTATTCTTTGTCAAATCTGACATGTTCAGCTTTGTATAATAACAAGTGAAAATATAATGAATAAATAACCTTTAATTGTATTTAGATTGTTTACTATATATCTGTAATGCATTCTGCTTCTGTTACCATCATATTTTCAGGTCGTATATTAATCCTTGTTTGATCACCTAAAAAATGCTTAAACATTAATATGATGAAGTGTTAGAGTGATTAGAAGTAAGAAAAATGAGTTATACAATCATTTCTACGATTTTTAGAAGTTATGTAGCGTTGCTCTATTTTTCCTAGAAGTGCTCCTCGGAAGTGCACTTGCACTTTTTGCCAACACCTCAAGTGCAATTGGAAGTGTAGGTTGCCAACACTCGAGTGATAAGGTCCTCACTTGAGTGCACTTCATATTTTCAGGTTCTGGAATTCTCTTGGGCAAACACTTTCAGTATCACACTAGAAGGACTCAAGTGTAAATCTGAACATCCCTCGAGTGCAGCATCTCTCACTCGAGTGCACTTCTTGTTTTCACGTACTTGCTTCTTCTTGGGTTAACATTTTCATGTCAACACTTGCATGACTCGAGTGCAAACCATCACTTCACTCGAGTGCATTGTCATTCACTCGAGTGTAGCTGAAATACTTTTACTCCACAGCCATTTCTGGACAATACTCGCATAAAAAATGTCAAGAGTAAAATTTTGGACTCGCGGGTGATGTGGGGCCACGTCAGACTCGATTGATTCATTTGACTCTAAATATGGCAAATGATGTATCATAAGAAAGTTCTTGTCATATGCATTCCAATACAAAAAGTATCAGTTCTAAGCTCTTTGTATTCTACAATTTATGATCGAAAGAGTGTCTATCGCACTAGACTGCACAAGCATCAATTTCCAAAAGGCATATCTCCTAGAATATAACTTCAAATTAGGCAAAGTACCTATCCAAGGAAAGCTCTTTGAGTCTAGTTTCATATGGCACTGATTTCGTTTCAATCCGATGAGTCGTTTGTGAGTTATATCAAAAATACGAAACCTATCTTGAAAAGTGACGATGATTTCATTGTCAAATTCCACGTATCATATCTCTTTCATCTGAGCTTCTTTCAATGTGATCTTGGTGTAAACGTTCCGTGTTATGAGTCTTCTTTCATATGTCATCGGTTTCAGGTCAATCCGATGTGTGGTTTAAGAGATATGGCCAAAATATCGAACCTTTATCAAGCAGAACAAAAACAGAGCTAAACAGAGTAGCCCCAACACTCGAGTGTGTTCATCCTGCACTTGAGTGCAACACCTCTAACACTTGAGTGTTGAGCTCACAATCGAGTGCAACTCCTCTAGAAGTGCTATAACTCATATATAAGTCATCTTAGCTTCGTATTAACCCATTCCAACCATCATTTGATCATAAAAGCCACCGGTATCACTTCTAAGAGCTTAAATCTTGATATTCTCATTAGATCTTGCAATTTCTTCTTTCTTCAATATTTTTCTTCTTAATTTTCCTCTTGATAATAAATCTCCATAACCCAATCAAGATATCTTCTTTTATTTTCTTGACTACCTTCAATCTTCTTCTTTCTTTGCTTGGCTATTCTTCAAGTTATGCAACATTAAATATAGTAGTTAGTCAATATAAAAGATTGATATATTATGCAAACTTTTTGCTCTTAATATTTGGTATCTATATTTGACATCATCAAAACTAATCATATCTAACAATAAAAATGGAGAAAAGGGACTCACTGGTTGAGAGGAGGCAGACACTTCTAAAGGGGAAGTCAAGACTTTGGAACAGAAAAAAAACTAAGAACAGAGAGAGGGAAATCGAGGAGTGAGAAGAAAAAAGAGACCATAATCAGCGTTTTACTCCATCACTCTCATCGTTGGGAATAATAGACCAAAGAAGGAGGAATTGGAGAACATACCACCGCCATCGGAACCCACGTTGTGGCAATTCAGTATTTTCACAAGATTTTCTCATGAAAGAGCTCATTTTGCTTAGCTTATTGGAAGGATATTATTTCCCATACATAAAGGAAAATAGGTTGCTGATGGAAAATAAATGGTGATTTTCCATGACCAACCAAACGTGTCAAGCAATGGAAAATCAGCCATTTTTCATTTCCCTCCATTTTTGTTGTTGTTGTACCAAACAGCACCTTATACGTCTCTTAACGAACTCAATGACCAACGCTGATATTTCATACTCCCTCATATAGGATTATTAATCAAATTGTGTTATCCAAAGAGGTTGTTAAAATTAATTAAGTGTAATAAATATGTGAAAAATGAATTTTGTTTTTTTAAAGATGTTTCGTGTATCATTTATATGGAAGAGAAAGAATATGTCATACGGAGTGCTTTAGTCAAATATGAGAATTCAATACATACTATTTTGATCCTATTTATAAGTCTCAATTAATTAACTCTCACATATTAAGAAGAGTTAGTTAACCCACAAATTATATGCCAAACCTTGGTTTCCAAAAATGAAATATTTGAGAGCCTAGGTAGTTCCACAAACCGCTATATTGGAATCTAGTAGCACAAAATCCCAGGTAGAAGTGTTGTTTGGGTTGCCAACCAAGATAGACCCATAAAAACAACTTTGGCTAGTTAAGCTCAAACACACAGGGAGATTTTGTACTTCTCCGCCATGATGAGACTGTTGTTTGGTCAGCAAATTCAACCACAAAGGCCTTGGATCCAATTTTGCAGCTCTTAGGCTCCGGAAACTTGGTTCTAAGATATGGGAAGGTTCAAAAGCCCCAAAACTACTTGCAGCCAAGCTTTGACTATCCTTCTAATACAGTTCTTCCAAGAATGAAGTTAGGATTGGACTTGAGAACTGGTCTCAATCGACGTTATACAGCATGGAAGAATTGGGACGACCTTTCTTTTGGAGACTTTACAGCAGAGCTTGTACTACACAATTTTCTTGATTCAGTGATCTGGTAGGGCCCAACAAAGTATGTAAGGAGTGGCCCCTAGAATGGTGTCCGGTTCAGTGGCATGTCACATGTGACGAAAAACCCACATTATAAAGTAAAGTTTGTCTAAAATAAAGATAAGGTGTACATAGCTTGTTATGTGAAAAATGAGTCACTGTTAACAAGATTAGTCTACAACCAAACATTATACTTAATACTGGACCTAACATGGTATTGGAAATTATGCCCTAAAGGCTAATCATTGTATTTTGAACATTATTATTTAATGAATTTCTCCTTTTTGTTATTATATTATTTGCATATTCACTGTGATAACTATATCATTGGATAAATCATAAAGATTATTCTAAATGTCCCTAGTCGGTTATCTATGCGAGAGAAAAGATGAAGTGAGACCAGTATGACTCTGAAAAGGTATGGAGATACGAATTAAAGTCTTAGGCATTTGTAAGAGTACAAGGTGATGGACTGATCCGCTATGAGAAAGCTGCATAAATCAAGTCATAAGCTTATCTCATATAACTACGTTACTATGCCCTTCGACTTGAGATCATCATAGATTCCTATATGAGAGTCACTAAGCTTTGACCTAAGTCACCTTTGACTAGGTGATGATAAAGGCTACAATCGAGCTTGGTGATTTTCATGCAAAGGAATGTGAATAATCAAGATGGAATTTGTCCCTCACATTAATAGAGAGATATTACTAGGCCCCACGATGAGTGAGTCTAAGGAATGTATGGCCATACTATGATGGAAATGAGTTTCCATTTTTATTGTCAGACTACTCAGGAATCGGGAAAGTAATGGTCAGAAACAGGAGGATGACATTATCCGTGCCTCATCCTTGGTCAAAATATTGTGACAAAAAGGACGTGACCTGGTTGTATGACAGGCTGCATTATATTAACGATCCTCCTATGAATTGGGTAGTTATAATGTCTTGCTAGAGGCCACCTGCTACTTGTGGGTTAATACAGTTATTGGCCCACTACTAACTTCGTATGGGTCTACAAGGTCGCACACAAGAATAGCCCAACACGAGCTATAATGTCTAAGCTCATTGAATCTTGAATTTATTTAAGATTCAATGAATACAATGTTTAATTTAGGATGGACGAATTTTATATATATACATATATATATATATATATATATGATATAAAATTCGTGAAAAGAATAATAATAATATTATTATATAGTGTTAGTTTTAGATTTAATTTTATTTGATAAATTAAATGACTAACATTGATAGAGATATAATATCTCAGATTTTATCTATAAAAGATAAATTAAATCTATTTCCATTGGTTCTTTATTTGGATTAAATAAATAGGTTAAAATTAAAACTGTTGGACAAATTTAATTAAACCGAATTTATTTAATTAATTCTTCAAAACAATTAAGTGTTAATTGATTTCAAAATAAATTAAAATTAATTTTGAAGATCCAATATAACCTAGGTATAAAAGTGAAGGGGTAGGATAATCTTAGTATGGATGAGAAATAAGAAGCCACAAGTAAACCTTAAGGAAACATTGGAGGTGCTGACACATAGTCCGTGTTGGAGTCGTATTCGTGTGGATACCAGTAGAGGGAATTGATATGAGGTGTTGGCTCCTAGAGATCAAAAAACATAAAACACATAAAAGGTGCGATTCTTACCACCCAATTTAAACATCGTTGATAGATCCACAATTGGGATTGACAAACATTTTCAATTTTAAATTCTTCCATTGTGCTTGCCAATTCCAACACATGGAGTGAAGATGATTAAAGGTGGGTTACATTTAGTTATGTACCGATTGATAACTGTGATAGATATACTGCGTGTTTGTTTGGGCGTTTGGGAGGGTAGATTGGACTTAAACAGTGTTCAATTGGACTTGAACAGTGTTTTGATAAAAACTATGTGTTTGTTTCAGCGATTGGATTTAAGGTGAAATAAGTCATAAGTTGGAAAAAGTCATAGGCCTCAAAATGAAGCTTATTGGAGCTTATGTGCCTGTATGTGTATAAAAAAATATTAATAGGAGTATTTTCATATTTTTAGGGATCAATGAGGTACTCAAAATCACTTCTAATCACAAAATTTCTTTTATGAAAAATGTTCTAAATAATTTTCTCTTTCTTTAGATAGTAATCTTCTGCTAATTAGAGAATACTTTGGGATAAGAGTTTAAACAAGTTTTAAGTTTTGTTAATATATGACTGTAGAAATGTAGAGAATAATTAATAATTAATTTTAATCAGTTTAGGTTTATTATTTAGTTGTTTTATGATTTTATAATCAATTTTTTTATAAACATGTCATAAATTAATTTCTATATAGTATTTTTACCCATTAAATTTAGTTTAAATAATTTATTTGGATTATTGGAGATATTATTAAAATTTTAATCGGTTTATTTTGTTAGATTTTGAGCTATGTGAAAATATAAGTTATAATTTAATATTTAAATTAGAGTTTGATATAATTTATAAGATTTAAGCTTGAGGTGCACAGTAGAAAATACTTTTGGAGTGTACCAATTTAAATTAGAGTTTGATATAATTTTATTAAACTTGTACCATTACCAAATTTTCAAAGTTAAATTTTAAGAAAATTGTGAAAAAATCCCTCCGTGTGTAGATATCTTCCTATGCCCCATTAGCAATTAAGTTGCTAATGATGAATTTTTTCACAATTATCCCTTCATTTTTTCATTTTTCATAATTTTTTCAATTTTTTTCTCTTAATTAATACAAAAGTCACTTATGCAAAAGTCAAACCAAACATCCTAACTTTTACATAAATTACTTTAAGTTACTTATCCAATCGCTAATCCAAACACTCATAATTTTACCCAATCTAACTTTTTTCCAATCTTAAGATTTCATAAGTTTAAGTAAAATTAAGTTACTTATCCAATCGTCAAAACAAACACACCCATGATCGTTGTGACCCAAATGGAAACTGTGTAGTGGATGAGACACCCATATGCCAGTGCTTGACAGGATTCTTGCCAAAATCACCCAGAACTTGGAATGCAAGGGACTGGTCAAAAGGATGCATCCGCAATAAATCATGGAGTTGCAGGAAAAGAAATAAGGATTATTTGTCAAGTTTAGTGGGCTGAAATATTCGGATACCGCATACACGTGGGTTAATGCAAGTATGACACTTGAGGAATGCAAAGCCAAATGCTGGGAAAATTGTTCTTGTACTGCTCATGCAAATTTAGATGTCAGGGAGGAGGTAGTGGTTGTGCTATGTGGTTTGTGATTTAATTGATATTAGACAGATTTTTGTTGAGCACCAAGATATATATATATTCGTCTTGCTGCTCCAGAAACAGCTGTGGCCTTTTAGAGATCATTTTTGAATCATATTTGTAAATTGCAATACTTTAGCAACCACAACTTTTTGTCTATTAACTCTTAGTTCATTTCTTGTGAGAAGCTGAAAACGATGAAGCCAATGGAAATAACACAAAGGTGATTGCTGTAACAGTGACCACTGTATTTCCTTTGTTCTGCACTCACAAGCGCAGAAGAAGCTCTATAGGTAAACATTCCTAAAGCAACTACCTTTACATGTTTTTCCCATCTTCCTGCGGAGTTGGAACATGTTTGAGCTTGATGTCATTATGTTTTCCATAGAACAGAACAATTTCCTTTCCTTATTTTTTTTACAAATATTTCTCTTGGTGCATCAAAGTGTACTATGAAAACCTTGTTAACAGTTAACAACGAAAAAGGATCCTAAGGGAATATGGAGCTACCTTAAAATGACATTGCTGAAATAGCTAATGCCACTATTTTTTTTTCCTTTTGTATTTATATATTTCATTTAATTTACAAAAGTGAACTAAGAAAACCTTGTTAGCAGGAAACAAAGAAGAAGGCTCTGATGGAAATATGGAGCTAAAAACCTTGATAGCAGAAAACAATGAAGAAGGCTGTGAAGGAAATAAGGAGCAACGTATCTATGACCTTGCGGTAATAGCTGATGCTACTAATAATTTCTCATCTAACAACAAACTTAGCCAAGGTGGTTTTGGTCTTGTGTACAGGGTAAGTTTGAAATTAATTTACTACTAAGAGTAAAATATTATAAATAATCCCCTGATTTAGGATGTTACATGTTGACAATCATTTATATGGTGTGAAAATGGTAGGGTGTACTCACAGACAGATAAGAAATTGCGGTGAAACGGCTTTCACAATGTTCCTCCCAAGATCCTAGTGAATTCAAGAATGAAGTCAAAATGTGTGCCAAACTTCAGCACCATAATCTTGTTAAGACTCTTGGTTGTTGCATCCAAGAAGAGGAGAAAATGCTCATATATAAACATTACATCAAAAAATTGTAGGTTCTAAAAGTAAACTTCTTGATTGTTCCAAGCGCTTTCACATTATCCGCAGAATTGTTCAAGGGCTTTGTATCTTCATCAAGATTCTAGGTTAAAAATTGCCTATAAAGGCCTTGAAGCGAGTAATATATTATTGGATAGTGAATTAAATCAAAAAATCTCATACTTTGGTTTGGCAAGAATATTTTGAGGAGATAAAAAATACAAGGTAAATAGTTGGTACATAGCAAGTATGCTTTATTATATTTGATGTTGTAGATATGCACATTACTAAATATAATATATAACTCCTTGATGACTTATGGTGGTGGTTATATGGCTCATGAATACGCAATTTATGGACTATTCTTGGTCAAATATGACGTGTTCAGCTTTAGAGTATTACTGCTAGAAATAGTGAGTGGCATGAAAAACAGGGAGCCCTCTTGCCAAGCCAAAGTGTTAATCTCATTGAACATGTTAGTAACAAGCAGCCTAGGTTTTCCCTTATCTTTACTGAAATTGGTAACTGATTCTATGTTTTGAATTGCTATAGGCAGGAATATTTGGAGAGGTCTTAGGTTGAATCAGAAGTATCGCGATGCATCAAAATTGGTCATCTTTGAGTGCAATGCCATGCCGATGATAGGTCAGACATGACATCTGTGGTTATAATGTTGAGTGGTGAAGATGTTTTGCCTGAGCCTAAAGAACCTGATTTCCCTTTGGAGAACATCCTAGTTAAGGGAGAATCTCATAACAGTGATGCAACTCCTTCAAGTAATGAAATATCTATAACTATATTGTTAGAAGCCAGGTAAAGTCAATTTTACTTCTTGATTTTAGACCATTAATGAGGATACCCTTAGGGATGAGACTAGCTATTTGCAATAGTGCAAGATGATGTTGATTCTAAGCAACTCTCTTGATATGGCATTGTACTTTTAGTTTAGATTATAATTTTATATTCTTGGTTTTTTATTTGATGTTTAGAGCATAAAGGGTTTTCGCTTATCCTAACAAGTGTTTTTCAGAAATTGAATTTGTGTTCTCCTCTTTATTAGGATGAGACCGTTTTATCACTTCAACCAACTGCTTGTTGGTTAAAAATTTCTTCTTAGAATGTGTGTTCCCCCATTTAAATTAATTTGTCAACCATAGTTTATTTTTATATATAAAAAATAACAGTTGACATCCTTAGGTGAGCTGTTGCCTTCAGTAACGTAGGATTTGGATTGCAGGTCTCAATGTTGTTAATGACATCTTACTAACGTTGATATTTGATAGCGTCTATTATTTTCTATGTACTGTATATAACTCATTTTAAAAGCTAACCATAAAGAACATACATCGATTGGAGACTAATAAGGGGATTCAAATTAAAAATATTTATTTTCTTAATTAGATCATTAATTTACTTAGTGAGGTAATGCAATATACCTAATAATAACAGATCACTTTTCTTTTGCTGCCACGTAATCCCAAAAAGGAATAAAGGGAACAAAATCTTATTGAATTTGCCGTTGATGGTCATCATTCGAGTTGAGCATGTTAAAATATTTATATTATATATACATGTGGATAATTTATCTCATACAAAATACACCAATAACGTAGCTATTATTGCATCAACTATTAAGAGTGTTAATCATATTAAAAAATTATTAATATTCTCAAAGTGAAACACTCAAAATTTTATTACTATGTGAGGGATATTTGCTAGTTCTATAGAAAGCTATTTTATATGGTTAATAGTGTTTGATTTTAAATATTTTGGACAGATGACATTTAAGGACTTTCCAAGACTATTAATTAGTTCCTTCTCTTCAATACAAATAGGGTAATTTGCCTTCTTTCCATCTGTGCCAAAAAAAAAAAAAAATCTCTTTACGTACTTTTCTAATTAAAATTTTTATTTACACCTACAAGTCTTCACGTTTCATTTCTGGGATGTAACGTAATAACGGAAAATCCTTATAGAGAATTTTAAAAATATTAAAAGTCAGAGAGGTGTTTCCAATATTTATAATAACAAAGAAGTGTTGGAGCTTAATTTATCCTTTTTGAAATAAAAAAAAATGATACAAATGCTCTTATCAAAAATCTTCTCCATCCTCTTCTCCAATGACGTGGCTGAGACAACCCCCTCTAACAACGGCGACGGCGGTGGCGACAGTGAGGATAGTGGTGACAGAGAGGACGAGGAGGAAGTAGCGCAAGTACTACAATGACAACAGCGGGGATTTGGGTTAGATGGCTTGGAGTTCGAGATTCATTTTCTCCTCATTCAACAGATATAGATTCGAAGTCCGGCCCTCTTCTCTCACCACGAACATCTGAAAGTTGAAGACGTTGATGATGGTCTCCTTGATTTCTTTTTCATTTTGCTTCATGATTTGTTGGTTTTTGATCTAAGTTATTTGTTGGTTTTATGGCACATTGGACCTACCATCACCAAATTTTCGATTTCTTCTAGAGGCCTGGTTCGATATTCCCGGCGATTTCTTCTACACAATTAAACAATAGCTCACAGAGTTAAGGAATTATTGATTTTTTTATAACAGATGTGGGAGTTGTTATTTTCAAACCCAAAATTTGGTAATGTCATATGAAGTCGAGGAATTAATACATGGTTGTTTTCTCAACTTTTACAATTGTTCAATTTGAAATGTAGAATCGTGAGTTTCATATCCGAACTTGGTAAAATTAAATAAACAGTTAATAAAATTATATTAAGTCTAGGATTTAATCTGTATATGTTTTCTCATTTTCCACAAGTGGTCAATTTTAAATGAAGAGTTGTGAAATTCATTTATGAATTTGGCAAAATCAAATATAAAGTTAGTAATCTTATATCAAATCTAGGAATTAATTCATGTATGTTTTCTCATTTTTCACAAATGTTCAATTTTAAACGGAGAGTTTTAAAATTCATATCCACATGTGGTAAAATCAAATCTGAAGTTGGTAATCTCATCAAGTCTAAGAATTAGTCCATATCTATTTTTTCATTTTCACAAATGTTCAATTTTAAATAGAGAGTTGTGAAATTCATATCTGAAATTGGCAAAGTCAAATATGAAGTTAGTAATCTCATATCAAGTCTAAAAATTAATCCATGTATGTTTTCTCATTTTCACGAATGTTCATTTATATGGAGAGTTGTGAAATTCATATTCGAACTTGACAAAATCAAATCTGAAATTGGTAATCTCACATCAAGTCTAAGAATTAATCCATGTTTTTTCTCATTTAATTTTCATAAGTGTTTAATTTTAAATTGAGAGTTGTGAATTTCATATCTAAACTTGGTAAATCAATCACAAGAGAGTCTCCATCTTCATGACCCATCTATGACACTCAAGTTCTAACATCTTCCTGATACTCATTAAAAAACTACAGATTCATTTATCTACTTAGACAAGGACTACACTTAATAAACCACTAAGAAAAGAATTCATCCATGATTTTTCAAATCAACCTAAACACATACTGGCTTAACTAAGGGTGTAACCCACTGACCTCACAAGCAATGGAATTAATTGAAGTATATTCACAACCAGATGAAAGTATATCCATGACTGACAGAACACTTCACACACGCACTTCAAAGCCCAAACCAAAATATATTACAAGGCATTCAGCATATAAAAATGCTTTTCGAATTTTCTCGAACGATATGCCTGTGTAAAAAATGAAATTAGAGTCATTTTATCAAACATCTTCAAGGCATGAAAGGAGAGGCATATAGTGTCACGCCTTTATCTCAATTTCAACCTTTTTTAAAGTATTTACGGAAAACGATATGTAGTTCAGTAGGTAGCACAGGATTAGCATGAATATACTGATAATATGTACAAAATTACATAATTTCCCCCGAGGGGTTCGTACCTGATAAATTCAAATAATGTAGCCGCATAAGGCTACTAGGGTATCTAAGCCTATCCCAGTAAAACAAAGACATCTTCTCGTCTTTGTTCCACCACTGCAATCCCCTCATATGGCTCTCTGCATTGTTTTCAGCATATCTTCTGTCTTCTCCTGTCTAAATTGTTGGTAGGGGAGGGTGAGATTCGAGAGAATCTCAATAGGAAATAGATACCATAATACATGCATGATAGATGATGTGTATGACATGTTAGTTTTATCTAGATGCATGCTCCATAATGACATTTTTGCATGCTCAATGTTTCATGTAACAAAACTATGGCTACAGCGAAAACAGAAACAGAGCTTCATTTATTCAAGTATGCTCTACACAATCAAGTAACGCAATCACATACATCACTACACAAGCAAAGATATCAAATACATGCAAATAAGGTAAGTCTCATACCTTAACCCTTTTCTGCCTCGAAATGTGTGCCTCGATCTACGTGCAAACAGCTCGGGGCTCCATATTCGATCCTACAATGTCAAATGTACTATTTAGACACTTCCAAAGTGTTTTTGGGGGTTATATGAGTCTATCTTGAAAAATTACTAAAATACCCCCGGGACCCCGACCTGGCCCTCCTATACTCGGTCCGACCATACTTTTCCTGATATTTTGACATGGGCTATTCTTACATATTTTCACCCAAGGAATCCATTTCTGGACACAAAATTATCAAATTCAATGTCAAATTACGAAATTGCCCTTGGCAACCCTACTTTTAGGGTTTTAGGGGCGTTTCCGTAATTATGCTTTATCAGCCTTTTTCGAAAAAGTGCCCAACTGTAACCCCACCTAATTTTCCCTCCTAAATCCAATGAAACCATCAAATCATTGAAAATCCAACTCTAATGCCCTCAAACATCCCTGGCCGAAATTATGGTGTTCTTCAGGAAAAATCGAGGTTTTGCGATTTCGGCTCCATAAACGCGTTCCTCTCTACTCCTAACCACCTTATTGACTATTCCATTAGGTTACAACTACCATTTAGTACCAATTTGGGCAGCATAACCCCTAGGAAAACCCATTTTCCATTTTTACAACCAAGGACAATTCGGCGAAATTTCACTGATTAAATTGCCCACAACAACCAGAATAGTCAATATACAAAGGTTTAGAAGTTACCTCAAGCTCCCTCTGGCTTTTCTCAAAGTGACTGAACCCTAGCTCACTTTAACAAGCAAATTTGAGCTTCCAACCCTTGATTCACATAGAAGAATAGCTTAGGAGCGGAGTTATACGCATTAGGAACTGATTTACCGAAGAAATCACTTACCTTTGTAAGCTTTTTCCTCTCCTTCTCTCTCTAAAAATCTAAACTCTTCTCTCTCTCTAAAACTGAAATTCACGTCAGTTTTGAAGGAAGGAAGGAGATGATGACCTTTTATTTTAATATCTAATATCATATTTCATTTATTTGATAATTTCCCAATTTTCGGATTTTTACAAAATTCTGGCAGATTTCTGCCCAAACTTTGAAAAATCATAACTAATTCTAGAAAACTTGAATTGGAGTGATTCCAAATCCTATATAACCCTTATTGAGTCTATTTTCAAGGAAAAATATATACGTTTGCTGAATGGAATCACAAAATTCCCAGAATTTCAATCTTTGCATACTGTTCCAGAAATTTCACAGTTTTTGTTGTGCTAACTTCAAAAATTCATATCTTTTTGTATATAAATCTAATTGAGTCATATGACCTATCAAATTAAAGCTTAGGATGTCTACTTTCATCTTGTAAAATTTCATAATCTTTGCTCATCATTTGGTCATACAAAATTATATGACAAACTCACTGCCTCATAGGCGATTTCACCGCAAGCATAATCACTTTCTTCAAAATTAACCATTTTATTTTCTTTAATGCCCCAAAGATATAAGGAATATTAGAGAATAGATTTGGGTCATCTACGAAATCGGGGCTTAGTAGTCCACTCAATTTAAGCTTATTCCCAAGCCTCCAATCCCAAAATTCGGGTTATTACATATAGAACCTATAATTAAGCATGCAAAAAAAGGTGAGAGTATAAAGAAGAAGTGCCATAAAATGTATTGTACAAAACGCACTCCAAATCCACTAATTCAGCATTTCAAATTCAACATAAATGGAAAAAAATCAGAGGATTAAAATTAAAACCTTAAAACACTCACACTTCACATTGAAAGCAAAGATGAGGAAGAAGTAATAAAGCTAGATTTTTAGCAAGGTTGGTGTTAGAAGCGGAGCTGCTGTGTTTTGTCGTAGATGTGGTTGAAGTTAATGGATATGTACTTGTTTTTTGTCAAAGAAGGTAGTGAATTGGAAGAATTACCGGCATCATCCCCCTCAGGAAGTATTGTTATGGCTGCTGAAGAAATGATGAACTAGAAGAATTATCAGTCAGAAGATCTGGGATGATAGGAACCATGGGAGAAGAGTGGAGTAGTTTTGTTTGATCGGTTTTTTTTTCTAATATGAGGGCATTTGTGTCTTTTTGTACGAAGTTTGAATATCCCATTTTGGGAACTCACATCTTATAGGAATATTGAAATTGGAAGCATCCCTCTATCATTTAATATTTGTAAAGTTCTTTATCTAGAATTTTCCCAACATAATATGCGTATTTTAAGCATATTTTCTTACTTTTTCTTGCAGGTATGTACTTTCAAATTATAAGGCCTAATTCTTAAGATATAACTTTCTAAAAATTTTTTGCCTTGGCCTTATGTATTAAAAAAAACCTTTCTAAAAAGTGAGATCATGAAAGCTCCCTACTATCTACTAAGAACTTGTTTGGGAAACAAGCCCATAGGTTGAAAGGCACGGCCACCTTCCAAAAGCATAGTGGAGTGAAGCTGGATGTTTGGGAAAGCACCCGACCCCATTGGGCTTCTGGTCCAAAAGCGACTTCTTCAAGAAGCCCACTCCTGGCTGCTTTTTGGCTTTTGTTATTGCTGTTGGAGGGCGTCACATGGTATGGAGAAGGAGCTACGGTTAGAGCATTTTTACTCACCCCTGATTCCTTTCATTCTCTTCTCGCGTCTTCCTTTGTGCCATTGGTGTTTAGCTCACGGTGAGTCCTCGCCTTCTGTCGGTTGTTCACCAGTGAGATGCGTAGTAGTGGTTGTTGGAGCTTTGGCTTGTGTGTGTTGATTTGTCGAGCTTGGGCAGTTTTTGGGCAGATCCTATACATGTGAGTGCCATGTGTGATGCAGTCCTTGAATGTCAGCATTTTCAGTTATTTGAGAGTGAATATCATCGGCGGTCGTCAGTGTTTGGGCGTTGTGCGTGGCGGTTGTCTAATCTTTGCCTTCTTGTGCTGTTCTAGTGTCTCGAAGTGTTGGCGTTGGCATTTGTTGGGCAGATCCATTGGTGGGTGTCATGATCTGTCTTCGACAGAACTTGTGTGGTGGCCGAAAATGTTGTAGGTCGTCGGAGCTTTGGACTTGAGCTCTATATCATTTGTGTTTTTTTCCTCTATTCTTAGTTCACACCCTGTTCAACTTTTTTTCCCGTTGGTTGTAACTGGCTGTCCATTTTGTCCTTCCTCTCTTATTAGCATTAAATTGTTGTGGAGCTATATAGAATGGTTAAATGGTTATGGAAAGTGATGAGTTTGGACCTAAAGTTCCCTATCCTGTTGAATGCAGTGTCAGGTTCCTTAACTAAATGAAATAAAATTTAATATGTTATTGTGTAGAGGTATTTTTAAATGTTAAAGGAGATAGCTTATGTTAATGTCAATTAGATGTATGATGTTGGAAGCCATGGGGTTCTAAATTTGAAGTTGGGAATTGATTTAAAATCTCACCGTTTAGTGCTTCCAAATGCTAAATAATGGTCCTAGATTGGTTGGATCATGTTTAGTGGGATTAAAATGATGATGAGTTAGACGCAAATATTCATGCTGTTTGGATGGTTTAAAGATTAAAATTTGATGATAATTTGCTGCTTAAAGATTTATTGTAACTCAAGAAGTTGAAGCTATGAAGCTCTAAAATAAAATAATTTTTTTTAGGATAGCCAACCAATTTGAGTGAAGGATAGTGATGATTTAAAGTTGAGATTTTAGGACTTTAATTTTTCACTTCAATTATCACAATATATACAATAATATATGTGTGTGTGTGTAGTATTCAATAAGATTTATGCCATGTTCAGTCATTTTCCATCTAAACTAGCTTTTCAAATAATAATCCAAAAAGATTTGGTATTAGAAAAAAAGTTACTTCTGCTACCACCAATCCAAACACAAATCACATTTACAATTTGAATTTTATTCTATCTTACTTTTATAAAAGTTAGATTGCAAAAAAGCTATTTTTGCCACCGCTAATTCAAACGGGCACTAAGAAGTTCAATCCTAATTCCTAAAGAATTGTACCACAATTTCAAAGCAAAAGATGATAAAAAAAGATGAGTGAGATCTAAATAAATATTTTCAAAACATACATCAAATTTAATTATTAAGTTGTTTAATTTTTTTTTATTAAAAAGGCCCTTGAAGTTAGTCAAGTTGCTTGAGAGATAGTTTCATAGGAGCTTCTCCCTCATGCAGTCAAGCATAAGAAACTATACAACTACTGCAAAACAAGAAAAAAAAGGGCGAATTGCCCATAACGACCTCATTTGCTAAATGGGACCTGAGGGAAGATCTTTTGCACATAGGGGAAGATTGTTCAAACACAAAGGAAGGTCACATAGGGAAGATATATTGAATATTGAGGAAGATTGTTTGAATACATGGGAAGATCGTTTACACACAAGGAAGATTGTTTGTGTAACACCCTCGTTTTCAAAACGTATGGACAGCTCATGTGCAGAATTATCTTTAAAAAGGAGACCGATAATCTTTTGTAAACTGTGGCAATCCCAACTTCAAGTAGAGTATGGAACTATACTTGAGTGGCTTTTCAAAAACCTTTTCAAAAATTGTTTTCAGATTTGGTTTCATATTATTTTACAATTTATTTTAAGCCATTCATTTTATGTTCATTTCTTTATATCTGTAACCCCCTATCTTATAAATCATAATTATAATTTGAAAATGCATAATTAAGTTAAATTAGAGACCAATGGTTATCTTGAAACATGTTGGGTCCCAAACTTCACATCAAAGAATCCCCCTGAGATGAAGTGGGTTTTCAAAATTTCTTTCAAAATTGGTCCGATCTGGTCTCATATTCACATTTCGAATATAATTCATCTGTACAGATAAGCCACATTCATAGATATCAGAGTGAACAACCGAAAATTCCCGGCAAACCTCGGGTTTTATAAAATAACTAAAGGGTTTACGAGCACATTTGCCCTCACAATTATTCCCAATCAGGGGATTACACAACTGTATCCAAAATAATATTTACAGAAATACCATAATCCCCAAACAAAATATGACAACCAACTACAACCTAAATCTGAGCTATCCGCCCTTGGTTGGTTGTTTCTCCTGCGAACTGCTTGCCCTGGCTATAAGTTAGTTAATGGAAAGAATGAGATTCAAGAGAATCACAATAGTAACAAATTACTCATTCAATATATAAAAACATGGCATGCAAGCAAATCATCAGCAGCAGCAACACAATGCACAACGACTAATGGCATTCACAAAAAACGACAGCACTCACGGCTGTAAACACAATGCGACAGCTTTCACTGCAATTACAATGATGACAGCCCTCCTGGCTGTAAACACTATGCAGCAGCATCACAATCATCACAATGAATGATAAACATACATATAATGTATTACACATGGTATAAGAGAAAGAGTCACTACCTTGTTCTTTCCTGACGTGTTCTGACACGATTCGTTCACGATCAGGGAAAATGTTGAACCCTATAAACCCAAGTTAAGAACGGCGGATTAATCTCTTATTCCAAGCTCTTTCTTCTATAGCACTTAAAGTTGGTTATCATTTGAACTCTTTAGGTGGCTACTAAAAGTCTAAACATATGCCTGAAAGGTTGGAAGAACTACCCCAAAGATCCTCTCTTCAGAAGAAAAACACTTATTTTTGGCTGAATCACTCGAGTGAAGAAGGCCTCACTCAAGTGATGTCCCTATTCACACTTAAGTCCCACAAAGTAAGACACAGAAAGTGTGTACCCGAGGGCACAGACACCTTGGAGTGGCCAGTTTACTCGAGCATTATCCTTGGCACTCGAGTGAGGACACATATTCACCCAAATTCCATCAAGTGAAGTGCAGAAAGTGACAACCTGAGAGCAACTAAAGAACCCCAAAGTGACAAGTGCACTCGAGCACTAGCCCTAGCACTTGAGTGACCACCCAACACCCGCAAGTGCTGAGGCACACTCTTGGAGAATAGCCTGCGAGTGTTAACCCGAGACGCGACTTCAAAGTACTACATGCATATGCACTCGAGGGGAACCCTTATACACTCGAGTTGGAACCCATATCACTCACAAGTGAAGAAGTGTGCTCTTGGTTTCTGCCTGAGAACTCTATTGATATGCTGAAGAAGAAAGGAATTATACTGCTGCACTCAAGTGAGACCTTACCTCACTCGAGTGAGGTTTATCAGAGGCCAAAACACAGCAACTTACAGAAGTTTCCAAACTTGCCAAATCCGATCCCAATGGTTCCAAAACTCATACCAAAGCTCATTCCCACCAAAACTCATACCAAAGCTCATTCCCACATAAAATTTCACAAGGAACCTATTGGAAACACTAAAACAACCAAATTCCCTTCCAATCAACACATACTCAGGTTTGACCCATATTGCACCACAACTACCAAAATTGCCACATTTCCTAATTCAATTCCAAACTAAATCTATTGACATGAAGACACAATTTCACACCTACTCGCCCTAACACATCATCAAATTCCTCCATTCAAAATTGACTCTAAAACATGGCATAAATCCACAAATATCAAAACTTAACCAAAAGTTACAACATATATATCAAAATGCCATAAATGCTCACCTCTTCTTCTTTCCAAGGCTAGATCCCTAATCTTTCAACTTCTAAATTTTCACAAGCTCTCAAACACCACTATCCAAAAATCTGAAACCATAGGAGTAAAGCTCTAGTCACCATAAATAAGATTAAAGAAGGTGAGTCGAGCATTTAGAGACAAATACCCACCTAAAACTTGAGTTACTCCTTTTTCTTTCTTGCTTGGTCTTGGTTGACAATGGAGGAGAGGAAAGAGATGAGAGGATAATGATGATGACACAAATTTTCCCCTTTCCCATGCACACCAACCGACTTGGAGGAAGAGAAGAGAGTGAAATAAGTGTTTGAAACTTTGACCCTTCCAATGGTCCACAAAGTGCCAAGTGTCATAATCTTACACTTTCTTCTTTGAACTCAAATGAACATTACCACATGCAATTCCACCCCTTTTCCTCTCAAGCACTACATATTTTACAATAGCTTCAAGTAATTAGCAAACTCCCTCTTCGGTGGCTAACTAATTGATCGACAAATTTCCCATTTTGCCCTTGATATCACAATATTACTAAATCATCACCAAATACATTTATAACAAAATTCACATCACATTCTCCCTAAAGTGTTTGTTTAACATTAATTACATCCAATATGGAGGTCATTAGCCCTTAATCATAAATTGGGTCATTACAATATCAGAGTTTTTATTAATACGTTCTCTGCTGAAACCCAAACTACTATAATTAATTAATGGCCCTAGATGAACGGTTGTCCACTACTGGTTTGAATGCCGTTATGCATTTGCTTATATACAGGCACTTATTTACATGTCTACGAACTTGCTAGTACGGAACTGACATCACTTGGCTACAAATTAAGTACAATCTCCAAAATAGATAACCAACAGAAAAATAAATTCTAAGTCCTTGGCTTCATTCACCCTTGTTTAACTTCTTGCCTGGGGAACTACTTGCCCAAGATGAAAATTTGTTTTGGAAAAAAAAGGGTGAGATTCAATGAATCTTAGTAGTAACAGATATCACTCATATAAAATACACATATATCATGCCATGTCAATCAAAGTTATAGTACAATCAACATATTCAACATTCAGAGATAAATTCACAACATGCAGAAAGCATAAAGTTACCATTTCGAGGACAACCGTCCCTTGCCACAGTGCTGGAAAATTCTACTGGGCCTTAGCCCTTCTCATCTGAATATTTTAAATTCACGATGGTGCAAACATGTATATAACATATCACATAGTATGTAAGGGATAAGTTACTACTTGACAATTTTTCCAAATCTTGATCTTGACTGACGTGCTTTAGACGTCCTAGGCAAGTGTTAAGTCCTATAAATTGTAATTTTCTGGCAATAAGTTATTACTTAGTCCAATTCCTTCATAAATTATTCTCTTATGTTGGTTATCATTAGGGTTACTTCATTAGGCCCAATATGTAGCTAATAAGCCCAAACTAACCCCAAATGCTAAACTTAGCCCTTTAAGGTCCAAGTCTATTACAAAAACCCTTTACTTTGAATTTTCTAATAATTACCACAAGATGACAAATTTTTCACTGAACTTTGAAAAATCATAACTAATTCTAGAAAACTCAAATTGTGGTGATTGAAAATTTTATGTGACCTTTATTAAGTCTATTTTAAGGGAAAAATGCTTCCACAGTCTTCTATCCACACAAAATTCCCAGTTTTTATGTTTTCCCTTGCTCCCAAAAAATCTGACCAGTTTTAATGGTCTACTTCAAACACTCATAACTTCTAGAGTACCTATCTAAATCCCTTATAATTCTTGTCAAATTAAAGGTCTTTAAGTGTACTTTAATTCCAAAAAATTTCATCATCATCAGATGAAGTTTGGATAGTGAAATTTTCACCAAAACAAAACTGCCAGACAAAAATGCATATTGGCAGCTTAGTGAACTAAGTTTCCAATATTTGAGCTTTTTAACTAGTCTTCCAAAAATTATAATTAGAGCCTATTCCCACACAATTTTTCGTGTAAAATCTAATGGAAAGCTCAAAAATACCAAAAATCAAACTCCTTCTCCCAGATCTGCCTCTGACCGAGATTGCTCTCCAAAAACAACAAAAATCAAATTTGTGTTTTTGACCTCTAACAAGTCTAATTCATCATTAATCATCATATATCACCTTATATATGATTTAAAACATCTTTATTCTTCAAAAACACCCCTTGGTTGAAATACATGGTTGGTTCAAGAGCTAAGAAAAACTCAATGAAAACAAGAAGTAATCGGTTCAAAATGAAGCCTACACTTACCTTTTCGCGTTCCTACGAGTGGTTTGATATTCCGATGGCACTCCGACTAACTAACTAACATAAAATACCTCAGATGAGAAATCCTAGACCATAGAATTGAAGCTCACATCAAGAGGAATAATGTTTATAAAGGGTGTTTTGACTATAGATGAGGTTAAGAAGGTGAAAAATCAAGATTAAACTCACCTTCAACCTTGGTTCTTCAAGCTCTACGTTTTGGCAGTTGAAAAATTGACTTGAAGAGAAAGGAAATGAATGGTAAATGATAAGATTTTTGGCTTCTCATATCCCTTATTAATCAGCCGAAAGTTTGAGAGTGAGTGGAGAGAGTTTGATATGATGTCACATAAAGATGGTTCTTGTAACTTGTTTGATTGGCCCAACTAATTGAAGTTTGATCAAGGTAAATGGCATCTTCTCTTTCCCTTTTTTTTCCTTGTGTCAAAGGAAAATTAGAGAGAGTGATGGTGTAATATCCCGATTTGTAATTAGGGCTAATGACCCCGATAATTATTGTAATTATCTTGATTTAAATACATTTGGGATCAATGTAATATGAATTTTGAGAATAAATACATGTGGTATTTAAGATCAATGGTTGTGATTCCTTGACCGTGGGTCGGAATCCTATGTGTTGCATCTATGTGAGCTTATAGAGGGAATTGAGTAGATGATGACAAGTGGCATTATGGTGGTCATTGGATGATGTACTAAGTGACAAAACACCACTTTTCCCACACTCTCTCTCTCCTTTTCGGTGGAGTGTATGTGTGTGCAAGCAAGAGAAAGGCTTCATCATCATCATCTCCCTCTCATTTTCTCTTTCTCCTTCCTCCATTTCTGGCGCTGGTTTGAGCTTGGAAAGAGAAGAAGAAAGCTTGATCTTTGGTAAGAAATACTCCTCCTTTGCTCAAAACCTCTTCTATAATATTGTTCATCTCAATGAGAGCTACATTGTGATGGTTGTAGAATCTTGAGAAGTGGTGCTTGGTGACTTGCTCGAAATTGGAAGTTGAGGAATCAAAGTTCTTGATTGGGCAAAGTAAAGAGGTAGGCATTTAGAGCATTTTGGTATGTTGTTTGTGAGCTTTGGCTAAGTTTGGTGAAATCTGGAATTTTTGCCCTAATTATGCCTATTTCTGGAAATATGAAGTTCATTATGATTGATGATTGGAAATGATTTAGTTTGGAGATAAATGAACATTTGATGCATTTTGGACAGATAGAAATTGATTGGGATTCATTTGGGTCACTTGGGAAAAGTTGGAAAATCTGTTTTGTTTAAGCTCTGTTTTTCGCTGTCAGTTTGGACGAGCGTTTTGAGTGACCAAATGGTATTGTAAAATTATGAAACTTTCCAGTCTTAAAGTTCACATCCCAAGCTTCAAAATGGATATATATTTTGTGTCATTTCGTTTAGAATTCAGTGAGACATGGTTGTCCAAAGTTTGGAATGAAAACAGAACTCTGTTTTGGAGTAGTGTGTAGTTTTTGGTAATTCTGTATTTGTGTAGTGATTTCCAGTGAGGGGCTGTATTTTTCCTTGAAATAGGACTCATATACCTTTCATTTGGCTTTGGAATCACTTCGTTTCGATTTTTCTAGAATTAGTTATGGTTTTTCGAAGTTCAGCCCAGTGTCAGGAAATTTCTGGGCCGCGGCCCAAGAGTGGCGGACCGCAGCCCAAGCCTTTCTGACCTGTTTTGGGCCGCGGCCCATGAGTGGTGGGCCGCAGCCCAAGACCTTCTGACCATGTTTGGGCCGCAGCCCAAGGATTGGTGGGCCGCGGCCCAACCCTGTGTTTTGGCACTTTGTGTTATTGAAAGGGGATATTTAATCTATTGTTTCCCAACCTTTTAGGGCTTTCATTAGAGACATTTGTGGCCTCTTAGGAGTCCTAAATGATAACCAACTTAGTGTATTATGGGATTAAGTAATTGGAAAAGAGATTGATCAATTGTCCCTAATTTGGTATAGGATTTGATATCTGCCGAACGCGTGAGCCCACTGTGCCAAAGATTGTCAGGAAAGATATAGGTAGCGACTCCTCTCTTATACTTTGTGTAAATGTATTGTATGTTTGTCTGTCATTCATTGTGTGGATGCTGCTGCTACTGCTTTGTGATACCTTGTGCATTGAGATACTTTGTGGAGCATAGTGATACATCGTGCGTTGAGATGCTTTGTGGTGCTTTGTGCTTTGTGCTGCTGCTACATAGTGTTCACCGCGAAAGCGGGCGTTGTGCATAGTGATTACAGCGAAAGCTGGCATAGTGTTCACCACGAAAGTGGGCGTAGTGCATTGTGATTACAGCCGTGAGTGCTGTCGTATGTGGCGCGAGCCAGAGATCATTGTGAAGCTGCTGAATATGATGAACATACATGCTTTCTGTTTATATATTGTATGAGTGACTTGTTGCTCTGGGATTCTTTAGAATCTCATTCCTCCATATGACTAATCTTTTCAGATAGGGCAAGTGGCTCGAAGGAGAAGCGACCAACCCGGAGTGGTTAGGAACTTTTAGGGACATTCAGGCTTTTGGGATAGTTGGTTATCTTCATTTTGGATTCGGGATTTCCAAGTGTACATAGATGTAAATCATTATTGTGATTGTGTAATCCCCTTTATGGGAAAACAACTAAACCCATGATATATATGTAGTAACCCGGGGTTTGCCGGGATTTTGGTTTCCGCACTTTGATATTTATTATGTACTCTGATTTCTCAAGTAGTTATATCCGCACGTGAATGTGAGACCAAGAATATATATATGTTTTGAAAAGATTTTGAAATACCCCATCTCTTGGATGTGGGATCATAAATTGTGATTTTGTTTTATTGGTCTCTATTTCACTTAAATTTCGTAATTCGGATGTAATTACGGTGAGGGGGTTACAGATGGGGGAGGATGATATGTCTAATTCTTATGTCTTCTTGCAAAAAGGTGAGTTGATTTGTTTAAGTATGTGTGGTGTAGTGTAGGGAAAAGTGCTTTAATTAATTAAATATACACTTATGGGTATTGTGTTAGGAAAATGTTATCCAATTTGTCTCTTGAAATTTTGTTTTTCAAGGACAAATCTTAGCCCTTGATTTTGGTTTCCAATTCTAACCTCAAAATCACGTGGTAGATGTCACGCCCTTATCTCAATTTCAACCTTTTTCAGAGTATTTGCGAAAAACGATATGCAGTTCGATAGGCAACACAGGAATAGCATAACTATGCTAATAATATGTGCATGATTACATAAATTCCCCATAGAGTTTTATACATGATACTTACGATTAAGGTAGCCGCACAAGGCTATTAGGGTGTCTAAACTTATCCCAGTGAAACGGAGACTTCTTCCCGTCTTCGTTCCACTACTGTAATCCCCTCGTACGGTACTCTGCATTGTTGTTTGCATATCTTCTGTCGTCTCCTGTCTAAATTATTGGTAGGGGAGGGTGAGATTTGAGAGAATCTCAGTAGGAAACAGATACCATAATGCATGCATGATTGATGCTATGTGTATGACATGTTAGCTTTATCTACATGTATGCCCCATAATGACATTTCTGTATGCTCAATGTTTCATGTAACAAAACTATAGCCACAGTGAAAATAGAAACAGAGCTTCATTTATTCAAGTATGCTCTACACAATCAAGTAAAGCAATCACATACATCACTACACAAGCAAAGATATCAAATACATGCAAGTAAGGTAAGTCCCCTACCTCCAATCTTTCTCCTCGATTTGCATGCCAACAGCTCGGAGCTCCATATTCGATCCTACAATGTTAAATGTACTATTTAGACACTTCCATAGTGTTTCTGGGGGTTATATGAGTCTATCTTGAAAAATTACTAAAATACCCCCGGGGACCCTGCCCCATCATACCCAGTCCGGTTGTACTTTTCTCGAAATTCTAACCTGGGCTATCCTGACATATTTTAGCCCAAGAAATCCATTTTCAGACTTGGAATTACCAAATTCACTGCCAAAAGATGAAATTGCCCTTGGCAGCCCTTATTTCAGTGTTTAGGGGCATTTTCGTAATTATGCTTTCTCGGCCTTTTCCGAAAAAGTGATCAACTGTAACCCCACCTAATTTTCGCTCATGAACTCAATGGAACCATCAAATCATTGAAAATCCAACTCTAAGACCCATTTACATCCCTGACCGAAATAAATGGGTTTTCCAGGGAAAATCTGGGTTTTTCGGTTTCGGCTCCGTAAACGTGTTCCTTTATACTCCTAACCACCTTATTAACTATTCCATTAGGTTACAACTACCATTTAGTATCAATTTGGGCAGCATAACACCTAGGCCAACCCATTTCCATAAATTAAAACCAACGGTAATCTGGCGAAATTTCACCGATTAAATTGCCCACAGCAGTCAGAATAGTCAATATACGAAGGTTTGGAAGTTACCTCAAGCTCCCACTTGATTTTCCTTAACTTGGCTGAACCCTAGCTCACTTCAACCAGTAAATTTGAGCTTCCAACCCTTGAATCACATAGAAGAATAGCTTAAGAGCGGAGTTCTACGCATTAGGAACCGATTTATCGAAGAAATAACTTACCCTTATAAGTTTTTCCTCCTCCTTTTCTCTCTCTAAAATCTGAACGTTCTCTCTCTCTCTCTTCAGCTGCTGTTTCATGCCAGAAATGAGCTCAAGAGGAAGAGGATGATGATATATTATTATATCATAATTTACTTTAATTTTCCAAATTTTTGGATTTTTATAAAATTCTGGCAAATTTCTGCCCAAACTTTGAAAAATCATAACTAATTCTAGAAAAATCGAATTGGAGTGATTCCAAAGCCTATATAACCCTTATTAAATCTAGTTTCAAGGAAAAATATATACTTTTACTGAATGGAATCACAAAATTCCCAGAATTTCAATCTTTTCATATTGGTCCAGAAATTTCACAGTTTTTCTGTGCTGACTTCAAAAATTCATATCTTTTTGTATATAGCTCTAATTGATTCATATGACCTATCAAATTAAAGCTTAGGATGTCTACTTTCATCCTGTAAAATATCATAATTTTTTATCATCATTTGGTCATTCAAATGAACATGATAACCTTACTACCTCATAAGCAGTTTCACCAAAAACATAATTACTTTCTCCAAAATTCATCATTTTACTTTCTTAATACCCTAAAGATATTAGAATCATTAGGGGATAAATTTGGGACATCTGTTAAACCAGGGCTTAGCAGTCCACTTAATTTAAGCTTATTCCCAGGCCTCTAATCCCAAATTTGGGGTATTCCAATAGATGTCCATTTTGCCCTTGATTATGCCAATATTATTTAATTTGCCATTAGGTACTCTTGCTTTTTGGGTCATTTAACCCTTGAGTGAATTCTAGGATATTATAGTTTGCACCCGAAGGTCCCATTTGGAAAACAAGCACAAATTCCCCCTGCGTTTTGAGCAGGTGCATCGACTACATCACATATAAGCATAGCCTAACCTTCCACTCATCCAATTTGATCAACACAAAGACAAACATGAAATGGAATAACCTTTTATTGGCTACCAACAACATTACATTCCTCCACATAATTTAGATGGTCATCTACAAAAATAAAAACATGCAACAAACAAAAAAAGGGGAAAAAATTCCCCGCAAAATACAGTCATCCACTAAAACAGATCCGCCCCAACATATAAAAAAACATATCCATCTTATGTCTTTTACAACTACTGCATCAACTAAAAAAAACATCAAATAACAAAAGTTTCCCCCACAACACAAAAAAAATCTAAATGTCAAATGTATTCACATCATCTAATGAATGCTGCTATATCTTTCTGAATATCACCTTGTAAACCATATTGATAGTTGTATTCTTTTGATGATTACTCCCATGATGTATAAGAATTTTCAAATATGCAATATTCTTAGCCCTTGATTAGGTAACATATAATTGGCCATGTGTGAACATTGACACATATAATTGTTTAACCTCTGCGAACTTCCCATTCAAGTGGATCTTAGTTGCATGGAAAGAGCTATAAACCTCCGATTTACCTTAAAAATGATATATAGAACTTGAATGAGGGGCCATAACTGTAACATTCCAACTTTTTAAACCAAATTTAATACATCGATTAAGTAACCTACCATGATAATAAAAAGTTAAAACTCAAACAATAAAAAAATTCCATGGTAGAAAGTTCTAAACAATAGTTTGAAAAGCTAATCAAGGTAGAAAAAGGGAAAACTTAACACTAGAATGTCAACCCTGATTAATAGAACGTAATAAAAATAATTTGATAAATCATTTTCTAAACACAACGGAAGTAAGTACTAGGGATCCTCGATAAACAATTAGGCCTCGGGCATTCGAAACCCAACTATACAACAGTCCTTCCACAAGCCCAGATAACAACTTATTAAATCTCTTAATCTAAATCCATTATCACAAAATCACAGCAATTGGGGGCTCCACTCAATAATAACAAACATTTATCGAATATTTCAATCAAACACCAAAACCAATCATTTCCAAAACTAGAGTTCACAATACTCAAATTATGTAGAATTCTCAAATCATGATTTAAATAGTTCCTAGGTCATGGCATTACATATGTAAATAGGAATGACAAATGATGACATGTGCAAGTGAGAGGAACCTTAATGAGAGTCTACAACTAGACTCACCCTCTTACCAACTTCCATGCAGCCCTACTAATATCTCACTTGAAAAAAAAATGTAAATATAGCAACCGTGAGATCCAAAGATCTCAATAAACATTAGTTATTCAGAAATATACATGCAAATCTAGATCGAGAACATACAACTCTAAAATCAACTTCAGCTTACAATGATTAATTTATATTACTCTTTATATAAAACATTTAACAAACTAGTTCTCGATTCGGTTATCAAAACCCCCTTCCAAATAGGTTCCAAAATGATTGAAAATCACAATTCATTTTCCAAATATCGTCCACAAGAGATTTCACAAAAACATGTGTCAACCTTGTCACAAAACATAATTATACAAAAACTTTATCATATTCAAATCATAAATCACATATATAGCATGCCAAACAAGTGATTGATGCACAAATAATCCTTGTTACCCCGGACCAGCCTTATAACCGCTGACTGGAGCTATAGACTAACACATAGTCCAACAGAAACTCATCTATTTAACTGGATTGTCCCAAGCTCACCAGTTCTTAAGATGTACCTAGCCAAAGGTGCAGAGCTCAAGTCTGGACTATGGCTCCCCTCCTTAAAAGAATAAAACTAAGGAGGTGTCACATGTCCTACAGCTCTAATGCAATCCCGGCCAAAGGAACACATGGAAGAAGGGGCCTTGACAAGTGCCATCCACTGTGCACCGAGTGATGGCATACCACATGGCATTAACTTACACAAAATCCCCCATCACAACTCCACAACCATCCACTTGCATCAAAGGCAATCAATCACAATCATGGCATGTATATTTGAGTTCCAAATCATGAGTATGGCTCCAAACAATATTGATAAAAAAAACATCATCTCAATAATCATGAAGATAATAATACTATTTCAACTTAAGAAACCATAACAAATGTGTTCATCATCTAAAACATAACATCATTTCCAAATCTTTCCATTATCACACACAAGCATGCTTAAACAATTTCCAAAATACAAATCCATGAGTTCTAATACACACAAGCATGCTTGAATAGTTTCTAAGTATAATATTAGTTTCTATTAAATATACAACTTCAAATCAAGCCCTCTATAGGCACAACAAATCCCAAAACAATTTAGTGTGTGTATATATAGTTGACAAGTATATAAAAGAATAACCAAGGTTACCTCTACTCCAAGCTTATTATTACCAACACTTGAGTGCTTCCAATTTGCCAACACCAAACAATCTAACTTCAATCTACATAATTATTATACAATTTCTCATTACTCAAATTGCCAAATAAATATTCAAGATAATTACATAGACTTAAAGTCTCTAACTCTACCTCTAACTTTTAAATCTCACTTATAATGTCTAACTCTTCATTCTAATGCCAATCCCATCATTTCTAAATTCCAATAATTCATTTGAACCAACAGCTAACTCAAAATAATTCAAATTGATCAAAGTCCCTAATTTCTCCAACTTAGGGTTCCAACCAAAATACTCATTTCCATTTTACAAGCTTAAACAACATTATAAACCGATTAAATATCAATTCTATCTCCAATAAACTTAACTCAACCATTAAACTCAAGCTTAATATGTAAAACTATCATCTTCAATCATAACATTTCTCTAACAATCAAACCCTAACTCTAAATCTCTCAATTAATGTAATATAAAAATTCTAACCGATTAAATGTCAATATTTACTGACCTCTACAAGCTTATGGTTCCCATTTGTTGACACCACATACTTGCTTCAAGCCCTAATCTTCAAACTTGCTTTTCTCCTATCACAATCTATACTTTTAGAAAGCTCTCAATGAACAGAAAAATATTTGGGAAATAAGTGTGGTGATTGGACGATTTTATAGGGAAGAAATGAAGCTCAAAAGCATCGCAACTTCTCCATTAATGGAGTAATGGAGCTGCTGGTCGAATAAAGCCAATGACATCTGAGAAGAAATGTATAAGGTTAATGGGGAATAAAGTGAGATAAACAATAAAGGAGAAAAAAGAACTCACTAAATAAATACATCGTATGCTTCTCAACAGTTTGAGACGGTATGTCTCTAATGGGAAAGAAGCTGAAAACAAAAAGAGGAATCACAGCAGGCTCTTCTTTGACATAAGTGGCCAAATTAAAAAGCAACTTAAACTTGTGCTTAGCAGCCTTATAATTCTTCCCATTAAGTATCACCTCCACATTTGAAATAAAGTAAGAACGGTCTTCAATAGGGTCTTTCTCATACTACTTGAACATATATTTGTTCATTATTGAAGCTTGGATCTTATTACCCTACAGACAAACATGCAAGAATTGAAACTCTGGTGTCACCATACACATCCAAGCTAAGATATACAGGATAGTTAAATTAACTTACTCACCTCTTGGTCCACCAGAAGGAAATAAATAGCATACAACTATGTTAGTGCGTCCTTTTGATAACTATTCCACCTCCTCAGCACACATACAACAATACTCTACATATTAGTGCTTTCATCAATATCTTTGATCATTGAACACTTTTTCCCTGCCATTGACCTCAAGGAATCAACTCACTATATCAACATACACTAATCTACTCAATGTTGAGAAAACCTAAAACCAAATCTGAATTATATAGAAGGACTGGATCCAATAATAACATCCACTTGATCACACACATATTATTTTATTTAACAGTTAGGCATTATGATATAGGCATTAGACATTAGGCAATTAATAGAGTGTATTTTCCCAAGATACTACATGGTCATAATAGATATTATAAGCATTAGGTATTAGGAATTTAAAAAATGTTAGCAGACAATTGGAACAGTTCCAGAGTAGGTAACTATTCATCCCTACTCACATATATACCTATGTGTCACATACTTCATTAGCATCATAGTCATAAACTACACCTAATGGACAAATCATACACATTGTGATGCATTTAGAACAGATCACTAGAAAAACCTTGATTATGCTAATTGAAGTTATAAAGAATTACGTACTCTACCAAGATTGTAGGGATTGCAACTCCTTGTAAATAATGACTGCCCTTCGTTGAATATACTTTTCCCTTAGATCATTTTGAGAAAATAGAACATATGGGTTTAAAAGCCCTTAGATGGAAACCCATTAAATCCATTAAATGTCTTTTGGGTAGTAACATGTTTTAAACTCATTGTACATCTGCCTACTGTAATCACAATTGAATTTTTTTCTTGACTTTTAACCAAACGCCCTTTACCACTTTCTTTGTGAGTATGCTAAGTACTAACCAAAAGCAAATACCAATAAGTGACATCCTTAAAAAAATTAATTAATTATTGCCTAATAACACTACTTAGAAGGTGTGGACTTCCAGAATAGACAAAAAGCAACATGGTTGTAAGTTTGATTCTGCAATATACATAACTCATTTTTTAGTTGGTAACAACATATGAGTTTAAATGCCTTTTAGTTAGTACCATATTTTAACATCATTGTAAATCTCCCCACTAAAATTAGAATTCATTTTTTTCCTATAACCATTGATTAATGCCCTTCACCTCTTTCTTGTGATTGGATATACTAACCAAAAGCAAATACCAATAGGTGACATCCTTACAACTAATAAATTAGTAAGTAATAACATTAATCAGAAGTAGTGGACCTTTAGAATAGACAAAAAGTAGCATTGTTATAGCATTGATTCTAGAATACACAAAGCATATCAAAATAAGGTTATACAAGATCATATATCTACAAAGAGAAAATGACCTTCAACCATACAAATCCAGCTCCTACACTTTCCTGATACGCCTATTTGATAGGAACAAAGCCCTCAACAGAAGAATCTCATTGAATCTGGGGTTCCAAAAAACCCTTGTTGCAGAACAATAGTTGACCATTGTCACTTTCCCTATAAAAGCATAGTATCACCAAATCAAGAAAAAACTTGCATGTCACAGGAAAAACATAGATAGTGTGGTTATTATATACCTGTGTCCTCTCTTGATCAACTCAAACTGCATAATGAGAATTAGGTTAGACAGCTGAGAAACAACCTCAAAGTCCTTCCTCACTTCCTTGGCTGACTCACCATGAAGAACAACAGACAAATGATTCCCTTGCCACTAAAAACTATGAGCAACAAATATTTGGCCTTCCAAACCAAATATAACTTGAGCTTGAATGATTGAAACTTTACCGTCTATCTGCAACCACAAATGCAAGCTCATATGTCATTATTCCCTTTAACCTAACTTTCCTCAAAGGACCAATGCTAGAAAGGAACCCCATAACATTTGAAAGAGAACAAACAAAAGCATAAATGACTTTGAGAAAGCTGACAGAATGGCAATATGCACCTTCAACCATATAATGCCTCAAAAGGTGCCATCTGAATACCGGAATGATAATTATTATTGTACACAAATTCTACCAATAGCAAGTGCTTATCCCAACTACCTGAAAGCTCGATGGCGCAAGCTCTCAACATATCCTCGAGTGTCTAAATAGTCCTCTCGATTTGACCATCTGTCTGAGGAAGATAAGCAGTACTTTACTTCAACTTTGAACCCATAGCCTTTTGTAAGGACTTCTAAAAGTTTGAAGTGAACCTTAGATCACAATCTGATATGATACTCTTTGGCAATCCGTGCATACGAACAATCTCTTTAATGTACAACTCAGCCAATTTCTCTAAAGAGTAGTTCGTTTTAATCTGTAAAAAGTGTACTACTTGGTTAATCGGTCTACGATCACCCAAATAGCATCATAAGTGGCCCGGATTGGTGGCAA
Organism: Inga leiocalycina; assembly: GCA_963242795.1. Classification (NCBI taxonomy): domain Eukaryota; kingdom Viridiplantae; phylum Streptophyta; class Magnoliopsida; order Fabales; family Fabaceae; genus Inga; species Inga leiocalycina. The sequence continues at coordinate 53,596,807 of OY725329.1, forward strand.
ACCCATGATAAAATCCATAGAAATGCTATCCCATTTCCATTTAGGGATATCCAGATTCTAAAGTAGTCCTGGTGGTTTCTAGTGCTTGATCTTGACCTTTTGACACATCAAAAACTTCAATACAAAATCGGTTACGTCTCTCTCCATCTTCGGCCACCAATACTGTCACTTTAAATCATTGTACATCTTGGTGATTCCTAGATGCATAATATACCTGCTCCAATGAGCTTCTTCCAAAATGGTTTTCTTGATCTCGTCATTGTTAGGAACACAAATTTTCTTCTTGTATCTCAAGATATCCGTATTCCCAATATCATAATCTAGAACTTCACCATGTTCTGGTTCCTCTTGAATTCTACTTAATTGATCATCTTTCATCTGGGTGTCTCTCAGGTCCTGATAAAATCCACATTCACCAAAAATTGTATTTAAAGTAGCTCTTCTTTGATCTAGGACTACATGGATATCTCTTAATCCATTTAGCCAACTCTGCTCTTCCAAGCTCATGCGAAATAAGTGTATTGACTTTCGACTCAAAGCGTCTGTAACAACATTAGCCTTGCCGGGATAATACTTCAACTCGAAGTCATAATCCTTCAGGAATTCCATCCACTGGCGTTGTTTGTTATTTAACTCCTTCTAATCTACTAGATACTTCAAACTCTTATGGTCACTAAATACTTCAAATTGAGATCCATATAGATAGTGCCTCTAAATCTTTAAGGCAAACACCACAGCTGCCAATTCCAGGTCGTGAGTAGGATAATTCACCTCATGAGGTCTCAACTATCTTAAAGCCTATGCAACAACTTTGCCTTCTTACATCAACACATAACCTAAACCCTTGAGGGAAGCGTCCGTATATAGTGTGTATAGACAATAGGGATCAGGAAGGGTAAGAACAGGTGTTGTAGTTAACTTTGCCTTCAATTCTTGAAAAGCAGCTTCACGTTTATAAATCCATATAAACAGTTGATCTTTCTTGGTTAACTTGGTCAAAGGCATAGCAATTTGAGAGAACCCTTTAATGAATCTCCTGTAGTAGCCAGTGAATCCTAAAAAGCTTTTTACTTCAATCACCGACTTTGGGGCTTCCCATTTCAATGTGGCATCCACTTTACTAGGATCAACAGCTACCCTTTCAGCCGATACCACGTGACCAAGGAAACTCACTTCCTTCAGCCAAAACTCACACTTACTCAACTTAGCGTATAACTGATGATCCCTCAATATACGCAATGCAATGTGTAGATGCTCTCAGTGCTCTTCCTCATTCTTAGAGTAAATGAGGATGTCGTCAATGAAGACAACAGTAAATTGATCTAAATAGGGCCTAAAAATACGGTTCATATAATCCATGAAGATGGCTGGAGCATTGGTCAACCCAAAAGGCATAACTAAAAACTTATAATACCCATAGCCAGTTGGAAAGCAGTCTTCGAGATGTCATCAGCCCTAACTCTGAGCTGATGGTAACCCAATCTCAAGTCGATCTTAGAGAATACTACTTCTCCCTTGAGCTGATCTAGTAAATCATCAATCCTAAGTAACAGATATTTATTCTTAATGGTGACCTTATTCAACTGCTTGTAGTCAATGCATAACCGTATACTTCCATCCTTCTTTTTGACAAACAATACTAGGGAACCCCAGGGAGAGACACTAGGTTGAATGAAACCTTTCTTAAGCAACTCTTCCAGTTGTTTCTTCAACTATGCCAACTCTGATGGTAATATCCGATAACACCTCAAGATATTGCCTCCTGCTCCGGAGGTAGTCCTGATATCTCCTTTGGAAACACCTCAAGATATTTCCCTTACTATATCGATATGATCGATCCTAACTTCCTGATCCACACTAACAAAGAAGAAAACTACATAAGCTTGGCAACCCGTTCTAATACACTTATCCACTCGAGTTGTCGACAATAACATAGGGACTATAGGGGCTTCTACGAATATGGTATTCATGGTGTAAGTGGCCACCTTCTTCTTACAATGAAGTACAGCATCATTGTCTACTAGCCAATCTATACCAATAATAACATTTATGCCTTTTAGCAGTAAACACACTAAATTCACAATAGAATCTTGGGTTTCAAATCAAAGGGTAATACCCACACAAGCATGTGAAGTCATCACAACAACCCCAGCAGGGGTAGAAATTCTTAGGCCATATGGTATAACAGATATTGGAAAATCATACTTTTTAACACAATCAAAAGATATGAAAGAGTGTCTAGCATGCGAGTCAAACAATGCAATAATGTCATGACCTTGAAGAGAAATAGTACCTCTGATAACATTAGGGGATGCTCCAGCCTCCTCCTGAGTCATGGCATATACCCTGCCAGGAATAGTGGGATAACCACTTTGGTTGGTCTGCTGCTGCTGCTGCTTCTGATGCCCCTTTGGACAATATCGTGTGATGTGGCCAAACTTTCGACACTGATAACACTACCAACATTGGCCAGCATGAGCCCTACCATATTTTAGGCAATGACCATTAACACTTGGGGCTGACATTGCCGTTTCACGGTGAGATTGCTGGATGTCTCCAACATGGCTCCTCTGACTCTGTTTCCTTTGGGAGTTACTTTGGAAATTAATCTGTCGAGATCCACTCCTTTACCCCTGACTCTTCCTACCAAAGTTCCCTGTACTCCCAGAATGAAAGCTAGATGGCTTGTTTCTCCACTCATCGGTCTATTAAAAGTGGACAACTTGCCCTGATTGTCTCGGGGTCTGGCAGCCTCAATTTCACGCTTCACGCTTGCAGCTATCCTTAAGTTGGTGCAAGTTTCTTTAAAACTCATGATATCATTTATTGGCACATAAGGCTTGAACTCTAGCCTAGCCTTGATAATCAGTTGACGCGATTTCCAGTCCGAGTAATCTTTCTGTTGTAAGTAGGTCACATATCTGGATAAGTCGATGAAAGTCACAATAAACTCATCTTCATGCATGTCATCCTGTCGAAGGGCATAAAATGTTGTCGCCTTCTTATATCTCAATGCTAGAGGGAAGTAATAATCGAAGAACTTACCAAGTTTCCCTTGTTGGAAATTGTGCCCTAAGGGCCAATCATTGTACTTTGAACATTATTATTTTAATGAAATTTCTCCATTCTGTTACCATATTATTTGCATGTTAACTGTGATAATTGTATCCTTGGATAATTCATAAAGATTGTCCTAAAATGTCCCTGGTCGATCATCTATGCGGGAGCAAAGATGAAACAAGATCAGTATGACTTTGATAAGATATGGAGATACGAATCAAAGTCTTAGGCACTTGTAAGAGTACAAGGTGCTGGACCGACCCACTATGAGAAAGCTACATGGATAAAGTCATAAGCTTTTCTCATGTATAACCACGTCACAATGCCCTTAGACCTGAGGTCATCATGGATTCCTACATGAGAGTTGCTAAGCTTTGAACTAGTCAAAAGTCACTTTTGACCGGGTGATGATAAAGGCTATGATCGGGCTTGGTGGTTTTTCATGCAGAGGAATATGAATGATCAAGATGGAATTTGTCCCTCACATTAGTAGAGAGATATTACTGCGCCCCTCGATGAGTGAGTCTGAGAAATGTATGGTCATACTATGATGGAAAGGAGTTTCCGTCTCTATTATCAGGCTACTCAGGAATCGAGAAAGTAATGGTCAGGAACAAGAGGATGACATTATCCATGTCTTATCCTTGATCGATATATCATGTGACAAAAGGGACGTGACATGGTTGTATGACAGGTTGCATCGTGATAACAATCCTCATATGAATTGGGTAGTCATAATGTCTTGCTAGAGGCCGCTTGCGACTTTTGGGTTAGTATAGTTATTGGCCCACTGCCAACTTCATATGGGCCTACAGGGTCGCACACAAGAATGGCCCAACACGAGATAATGTTTAATTTAGGGTGGATGAATTTTATATATATATATAATATAAAATTCATTAATAATATTATATAGATATATATTTTTGAAATATATATCTTATGTATATATATATATATTATATGATATTATTATATTGTGTTAGTTTTAAATTTAATTTATTAAGATATATTAAATTTAATAACTAACATGATAGAGATTTAATTTATGAAGATAAATTAAATATAATGGCTCTTTATTTAGATTAAATAAATAGGTTAAATTAAAACTGTTGGACAGATTTAATTTAAACTGAATTTATTTAATTAGCTCATCAAGATAATTAATAGTTAATTAATTTTGAAATTAATGATGATTAATTTTGAAATTTGAAAATAGCCCTCATAGGTTATAAACTTGATAGAGCATATATATTGATATGCATATGAGAATTGAGAGCCGCAAGGGAAACCCTAGGAGACATTAGAGGTGCTAGCACGCAGTCTCGGTTGTGGAGCATTCGTGTGGATACCGGTAGAGGGAGCGGACCTGATGTGTTGACTCCTAGAGATCGTGAAAACCCTGAATCAAAAAAAGGTATGAATGCTTCTAACTCGATTTAAATGTCGTTGATAGATCCTCGATTAGGATCAGTAAAAATTTTTAAAAATTCTTCCGCTATACCTGCCGATCCTAACATTCCTTGAATTATCCGAGACCACCTGTGCTTTGCCACCATCTCTTAGCATGATCCCTCAACAGAATAATGACCACTCTAGCCTTCTGATACTCATTACAAACAACAGCTCTAAAGATGGTTCCCAAACCCTTGATCCAGGCCTCAGCCTTCAGTAGATCTAAATTTCTATAAAACTTCTCAGGATCATAACGATAGACATCTTTCCATACCTTATTAATGGCTAGTTCTTCAAGACTGGGTTGTGATGATCCTTCACCCTCAATGCTCTTTGCAGGGCTTTCATGATTAGTTGAGCCAACTGGCTCATTTTTCCGTAATGCTTCTATACTGGACTCAGGAATCTCACGATCCTTTGGCTTTGAGATGCTTCCCTCCTCTCTTAACTTCTTTCGAAGATCTTCCTAAAACTGCTGAAACCTTGCATCCATAGCTGTCAGTAATTTATCCAAAAGAGTCTCATTCCCTTGAGACAACTACGGCTCCGCATTATATGGGAGTGGGTTAACAATGGAAACAGTCTTTCTTGTATTTACCATTTTCTCCCCACCTAAGGATGAAACCTGTCACATCCCCCGTATACCTGGGAACCACGTCACTGCCAGTACCACCCCAGCAGCGACGGTCCTCCGCCATGAGAACCACATTACCCCCATGCGGCTATAGGTGAAGGACTCACAAGGATATAATCCCACCTGTTGGGATTTTCTCTCGCCTCCCCACATCTCGAACCCTTACCTTGAGGGTACGTATAACCCGATTAACACCTCAAGAATACCTCCAATAATCTAATTAAATTATTTAACCCAAATTTAATTAGTTAAAAAGTCCAATATAGAATTATTTATAGATTGATCAAACAAAAAATTCATTATAAAATCTTATACCGATTGAATAACAAAAATAAACCAATTAAAATTTAATATTAATCATCCTCTATATTCCCATAGTCATATACTGATAAAACTTAAATTTGCTCAAAATTCTAATCCTAAAATATTTTTTAATCAGTAAGACTATCATAAGAAAGAGAAAATTATTTAGAACATTTTCATAAAAAAAACGTTTTGTGATTAGAAGTGAATTTGAATACCTTATTGATCTCTAAAATTATAAAAACTGAAACTTTACAACCCCCATTTCTTCAAAATCTTCACTTTGTCTATGTGACGAAGTAAAGGAGGATTTGGGGTATTTATAGAATACCCCCTCCTCATTTCTCTTGCGCAACCTACAACAATATAATAATTTTTTTTATACACCTACCCCTTTAATTATTAGGGAGAATTGCTGAAAAATACTTTGGAAGCAAATTAATTGCTGATTGCTACCAAGCGTGCCAGTGATCTTCCGTGTGTGCAAGCGATCTTCCGTTTTGTGCAAATCATCTTCCGTGTGTGCAAAAGTCTTCCGTATAAATGTGCAAGCAATCTTCCGTTATGTGCAAAACATCTTCCGTTATGTGCAATGGTAGCATTCAGCAATTAATTTACCAAAAAGGTATTTATCAGCAATTCTCCCTAATTATTATTTGTTTTCTAAATTTCTTATTATTATTATTAATTACACACACACACACACACACACACATATTTAAAAAAAACATATTTTAATTAAATTCTTCTTTTCTTTTTATCCCAAAAATATTACTACTAAATTCATAATTATCTTTAAATTATAATTATATCCTATAAATAAAAATCAGAATGTTACAGGAAGGATTATATACTTTGCCTTTTATAGCCATTTTTTGGCCAGTAGCCTCTATAGCCCATTTTCACCTAGCTATTCAGTAACTAACTGATGATTCAAATGAATGAGCTACATCCAAACCTACCTAAACTTTTCTATATCCAAAAAAAAAAAAATGAATGAGCTACATTATCAATAATACGATTTCTTATGTGTTTTATGGATATGCGTTTTTTTTACCAAAAAGGAAAGCCTTTTTATGAAGAGCTTATTAGTTTCATTTTAAACGAAGCCTAATGACTTGTTTGCTATTACTGAAAGACGTTAACTTTGCCAGTTCAACCTCCATTACCCGGCCTCATCGGCTTCATCCCCCATAGAGGAAACTTAATTGGGTTCGGAAGACGGAGGGTTGGAATTTGGTTTCTTCAGCCACCAATTGAATTTTCTTAGAATTAATTATGAATTTTTAAAGTTGACTGAAAATCTGTCAGTTTCTGGAAACAATGAAATTGCACTGTGCATAATTGTATTATGCAGAAACTATTATAACAATATTAGATAACCAGCAAAATTTGATTTAAAGGCAATGATGGTACAAATAATAATCAGTTACTTGTAACTTTAATTTTGATAGAAACTGGAAATTTACCGAGCAGGAACCAAGGTTAGGAACGACCGAGGAATTGGAAAAGGAGTCAAATAGTAACTTTTTCTTACATATGTTATGTGATTATTATATGTTGGAGTATGTCATTCTCTGTAACATGAGCATAGTATCTTGGACACGCATATTAGCCTAACTGTGGTCAGGAACCCAACTGAGGCGTAGGGTTAAGCCAAGAAGCAAACATATCGTTTGGCTTTGGACAGGGTGCACACAACATTCTATCATCTTACATGATATGGTGTATTACATATTTATTTTTACATTTTATATCTCTAAAAAGCATTTTACTACTGATATTTGCTCGAATCTCATCCTTTTTCAAACTGTAAAACATTACAGTTGAGGCTAGCGGCTCAAAAGCAAGGGGGTGGCTATCGGTGAATAGAGTCCCAGGGCACTCCGAAGCTCCTATAGTTATCTATGCTTGTAATTTAGTTTCTTTTGGAACACTTGCATTTTTGTAAATATTTTTCAAATCCTATGGGGATTTTCTTATGTTGTAAACAAGTACTTAATGCCAGTATGTTTCCGCTATTTCTGTATGCCTTACAGAACTATGTGCTTAAATCAGGATTTTGCAATTTAACAGCACTGAATCAGGATTTAGGTATTTCGGCGGTATTTTTAAGGAATTTTCCCAAATATCATTATATCTGATTAAAAAAGCAAAGCTTAATGACTTGTTTGCTATTTGTGTGTTTGGAAGAGCTTAAATTTGAGAAATAAGCCTTTATTACGCAAGTCGAGAAAAAAAATCCTCTCATATACTTACTTCATATACCGTGAATCACGAATTATAAACACTTATTACCTACAAATAAACTCTTCCAAACCAGCAATAGCAATATAGTCTTTGCAGGTTCACCCTCCATTACCCAGCCTCATCCGCTTCATCCGTCATGGAGGAAACTTCATTGGGTTCGGAAGACAGAGAATTGGAACTTGATTTCTTCAGCCACTAGTTTCCGCCAACTGAAGCAGCGAAATCTGGTACATAAGTCTTTCATAATTTGCTTCAGTTTATGCCATTTCAGCAACCATTTCATGTTTGAGTCTCATTCTGGTTCCAGACCAAGTTTTAAAAATTAAACCCCTTTCGTTCCAATTCCAATTGATATTCGCCTAGCTGCGACTTTTGGTTCAATTATTGGTCGACAAAAACTTAATCAGGTGGATTAGAGCATAGGATTTTTTTTTTAAAAAAAAGAAGTGTTATCTGCAGAGAGGAAGCTGCCTGATTTTTTATTTGGCCATCTGAAGCTGCCTGATTAGACTTTGGAAAAGTAGTTGATGGAATTGACTTATAAAAAAAACACAGAGAAAAAAACAAGTCGCAAATTTTCACTTGAGGCATTTACGAAACGAAACCCTTATGCTTGCGACCTTCTAGCCTTTTTCTATCTGAATTGTTTGGGCTTCAACTGAATAACAAACAAGATGTGTGGTAGAAATTATTAAAAAATGGCAATTTCCTTAACATTAGTTTTCACAAACCCATCAAAAACAACTTTGGCCTGTTGTGCATAAACGCAGATGGACATCTTGTACTTCTCAGTCATGATGAGACTGTTGTTTGGTTGGCAAATTCCACTGCAAAGGCCTTTAGTCCGGTTTTGCAGCTGTTAGGCTCTGGAAACTTGGCTCTAAAAGATGGAAATGATCAAAAGCCCCAAAACTATTTGTGGCAAAGCTTTGACTATCCTTCTGATACAATTTTGCCAGGAATGAAGCTTGGATGGGAACTGAAAACTGGTCTTAATCGATGTTTTATGGCATGGAAGGATTGGGATGCCCCTTCCTTTGGAGACTTTACAGAAGAACTTGTACTACACAGATATCCTGAAACAGTAATCTGGCAGGGCCCAACAGAGTATATGAGGAGTGGCCCATGGAATGGTGTCCGGTTCAGTGGCTTGTCCTATGCAACGAGAAATCCACTTTATGAATTCAAGTTTGTCTCAAATAAAGATGAGGTGTGTGCACGTTTTAGTGTGAAAAATGAGTCACTAATCACAAGATTTGTCTTGAACCAGACATTATACTCAGCACTGGACAAAATATGGAGTGAAGATGATCAAATGTGGATTGCTTATAGTTTTGACCCTAGTGATAATTGTGAAAGATATAATCGTTGCCGCCCAAATGGTAACTGCGTCGCGGGTGAGACACCAATATGCCAGTGCTTGAAAGGATTCTTGCCAGAATCACCCAAAAATTGGAACGCAATGGACTGGTCTGGTGGATGCATCTGCAACAAATCATGGAGTTGCAAGGGCAAAAAACAGGGATTATTTTGTCAAATTTAGTGGGCTGAGCTTTCCAGATACAACATAATCTTGGGTTAATGCAAGTATGGCACTTGAGGAATGCAAAGCCAAATGCTGGGAAAATTGTTCTTGTAATGCTTATTCTAATTCAGACATCAGGGATGGAGGTAGCGGTTGTGCTATGTGGTTCGGTGAGTTAATTGATACAAGTAAGGTTCCCTTTGATGACCAACATTTATATATTCGCCTTGCTTCTCCAGAAACAGGTGTGGCATCTTAGTGATCATTTTTCAATCATCTTTTGGTGCTTTAACATCCTCAACTTTTATTCTATTAATTCTTAGTTATTTCCTTGTGAAGCTGATGGAAACAAGACAATGGTGATTGCTGTAACAGTGACCACTGTATTGGCTGTTTTGATGCTTCTCACTGTGTTTTACATTTACATGCGCAGAAGAAACTCTATGGGTAAACATTCCAAATGCAACTGCCTTTACTTTTTGCCCCAGTTTTCCCATCTTCTAATGATGTCTAGTGTTTGTCTGAAGGATAATTGAACTTGAGTAGCTTTATGTCATTATGTTTCCGTAAGAACAGAACGAGTTCCTTTCCTTATATTTTTTATATATTTGTCTCATTTAATGTCTTAAAGTATACTATGAAAACCTTGTTATCAGTAAACAATGCGAAGGCTCCTAAGGAAATATGGATCTAAAAATGACATCGCCTAAATAGCTAATACTACTAATACACTACTTTCGGGCCTAAATAGCTAATGCTACTAATATAGTAGTATTTTTTATTTATATATTTCATCTAATTTACGAAAATGAGCTAAGAAAGAAAACCTTGTTAGCAGCAAACAATAAAGAAGGTTCTAACGGAAATATGGAGCTAAAAACCTTGATAACAGTAAACAATGAAGAAGGCTATGAAGGAAATATGGAGCATCGAATCTATGATCTTGCTCTAATAGCTAATGCTACTAAGAACTTCTCACCAAACAACAAGATTGGCCAAGGTGGTTTTGGTCCAGTATACAAGGTAAGTCCATAATTAACTATTTAGTAAGAGTAAAATATTACAATTAATCTTCTAATTTATGACGTTACATGTTGACAATCATTTATATGGTGTAAAAATGGTAGGGTATACTCGCAGACGGACGAGAAATTGCAGTGAAACGGCTTTCACAAAGCTCCTCCCAAGGTCTTAGTGAATTCAAGAATGAAGTCAACTTGTAATTCAAGAATGAAGTCAACTTGTGTGTCAAATTTCAGCACAGCAATCTTGTTAAGGTTCTAGGTTGTTGCGTTCAAGGAGGGGAGAAAATGCTCATACATGAATACATGCCCAACAAGAGCCTAGATTCATTTATTTTTGGTTCGTATGCCCAATCTGTAGACTTTAATACTTTTCTTTTATTTCTAATTGGATAATTATAAGTATCAGTACATTAAAAATCTGTAGGTTCTAAAAGTAAACTTCTTGATTAGTCCAAGCACCTTCACATTATCCACGGAATTGCTCGAGGGCTTATGTATCTTCATCAAGATTCTAGATTAAAAATCGTCCATAGAAACCTTAAAACAAGTAATATAATATTGGATAGTGAATTGAATTCAAAAATCTCAGATTTTGGGTTAGCAAAAATATTTGAAGGTGATAAAATTGAAGATAATACAAGGCAAATAGTTGGTATATAGTAAGTATACCTTATTACATTTTGATTTTGTATATATGCATATTACTGAATAAGATAATAACTATATTATAACTTATAACAATGGTTATATGGCTCCTGAATATGCAATTCATGGAATATTCTCAGTCAAATCTGATGTATTCAGCTTTGGAGTATTATTGTTAGAAATAGTGAGTGGCATGAAAAACAAAGGGCCCTTCTTGTCAAGCCAAAGCATTAATCTCATTGGACATGTTAGAAAAGGAGCCTAACTTTTCTCTTATCTTTACTGAAATTGGTAACTGATTCTATGTTTCCAATTGTTGTAGGCATGGAGGCTGTGGAATGAGGGAGTCCCACTAAAATTCGCCGATGAACATTTGGAGAGGTCGTATGTTGAATCAAAAGTACCGCGATGCATCCATATTGGTCTTCTTTGTGTGCAATACAATGCTGATGATAGGCTAGACATGACATCTATGGTTATAATGTTGGGTAGTGAGGGAGTGTTGCTTGAGCCTAAAGAACCTGGTTTCCTTTTGGATCATATCCCAGTTAGGGCAGAATCTCCTAAAAATCATGCAACTCCTTCAAGTAATGAAATATCTATGACGCTAGAGGCTAGGTAGAATCTTTACATCTTAATTTTTGAGTTTGGACCACTAATGAGCATACATAGTCTTACAAATCAGACTAGCATTTTGCATTAATGTAAGATGATGTTGATTCTAAACAATTCTTTTGATTCAACATTGTGTTAGATGTTACTAATTTCTTCTTTGAGTGTTTTTTCCTTATTAAAAAAAATTGCACCGATATCAAGAATACATCTCTGAACTTGAAGTGCATTGGGGAATAAGGACTTTTATTAACATTAACTTTGACAAAAGTTGGAATTGACTTCCAAAAAAAAACAATAGGTAGCTGGCAAATTTTAACTTTAACATCCCTGAAATTTTTGCTTGCCTATACAAATTTAATGGATCTATCAGTTTGTAATAGACAAATAAAGAAACAATGAATTTGAAGTTGTGTTTTGAATTCTAAATATACCATGACGCTATCTTATTCATGCATTCCGTGGAGGAAAATAATACCATTTTTTGACTTGAAGACCACTTCAATCTTTCTTGAGGAGTGTTTGTAATTCTGATTGTGCAGACCAATTCATTCAGGCAATGGTGACTCTTCCTTATAATTTTCACCTTTTCCGAGTCTATACCTTATCTTGACTTATCTAACCCCATCATATTTTTATATTTTCACTTTTGTCCATGATATCAGGTTCACTTCCACTCTCAACTCAATCCTTATACATTGTTCAGGTCTTCTACTCAAATGTTCATTTTCTCCTCTTATTGCCCAAAATGCTTCTTCCTTTCGACTTTTTAAATAAATTTAATGCAAATGTTGGGGAGAGAGAGAGAGATAAACAATTTAAAATGAGTAAGGATATAATAGTTCATATATTATTATTTTTCTTCCCCTCGCTTTCAATGCCAAATGAGGTAATATTAGATTTTCTCTCACTCGCTCTCTCCCATATATTATTTTCTTCTTGCTAAACTAATTTATCAATCATACTAAAACAAAAATAAAGAATTAACACATGGAGGAAAGTGGTAGTTCTCTTCTCTTGTACCTTAGTAAGCTGTTGGCATTCGCTAATATAGGATTTGAATTGCAATCTCATAATGAGGCTAATGAAATGACAACAAACATTGATATTTGATCGTCCGGTTTAAATCCCAACAACCAATGACCATTAAAGACAACAAACATCAACGGAGAAGAGAGAAAAGGAAAATCAATGCATCCACGTTCACCAAAACCAGACGGCTATGTAACAAGCAAAAATTTGCATATAGAATATGTTTTTAGTTATTTGAAAAAACTAAATAAACAAGTTTCAATAAATTTGATTAAAATTAAAATTTTAAATTTTTATAATATAATCATAATTAATAAATTTTATACCGACAGTTTAAATATATGTATTACAATTTTATATAAAGATTATTTTTTGACAAATATTTATATACGTTTTATGTTAAATATGAATATTTTAATCAAAACAAAATTTTTAAAAATCGAAATTAGCGGAAAATAAGAAAAGCAGTGGTATTAAGAATTAACAAAATAAAATAAATTCCGTCAACTTCCATTCTTTATTTCTGATTACGTTCATTTTACCCTAGAGTTTATTATTAAAAAAAAGGAAAAATCTCTTTCAGGTCTTAAGGATAAAAAAAAATATTAAAAAAAATCTCAATATAAATTCGTCTATCAAAAAAATTCCTATGACCTCAGTAAGATAGATTTCAAATGTGAACTTAGCATATTGAAAGTGTAGATGAGTATATTGATAAGTTATAATGTGTTCATTAACAAGCTCATATATATTAACTAAAAAAGCTTCCGCACATAAGTATATGTGATTATAGTGATTGATAAATCATATAGTGGTTATTAGCAAACTCATATATATTAACTAAACAAACTCCCATGGACAAAGTATATATTGCTATATTAATAAATTATAGAGTAATCATTGACAAACTCATCTAACTAATATTCGTATGGAGTTTTTTTATAAAAGATTATACACTTTAGACTTTCTCTGTAGAAGAACTAAACCGAGACTCTTAACTTTTTTTTTTTTAGTATTTTATCCGGGTCCCCCCCCCCCCCCCCCCCCCCGGCGCAAAAAAAAAAAAGCCCTCATTTTCCTATGCAGCTAATTGCTGATTCTATTACAGCAGGACTCGGTCTCATCCACTTCATCCTCTTGGAGGGAATTTAATTGGGTTCGGAAGATGGAAGCTCGGAACTTTCCGTGAACTGAAGCAGCGAAATCAGGTAAAATGGTGTTTCTTAATTTGCTTCGGTTTTTACCATTTTAGTATCCATTCCATGTTTGAGTCTCATTCCAATCCCAGTCTTAAGTTTGAACCCCTTTCATTCCATTTCCAATTGAGATTAGCCTACCTGCGATTTTTGGTTCAATTACTGGCCGAGAAAACTTAATCAGGTCGATTAGAGCAAAGATTTTTCTATGTATATGCAGATAGGAAGAAGCCTGACTTGCCGTCGGAAAAGTAGTTTGTGGAATTGACTTACCAAAAAAAAAAAAAACAAAAGAAAAAACGAAAGAAACCGTTCATGTTTCTTGCGACCTTTTATTATCTGAATTGTTTAGGCTTCAGGTGGTAGAAATGATTAAAAAACGGTAATTTCCTTTACATTAGGACAAGCACAAAACAATCTGATGGTAGAACTCAACTATGTTGCATATCATCCGCCAAAAAAATATAAAATAAAATAAAAGGCCTGAGCCTTCCTTTCCCTGAACCTACTGCAAGGATTTGATTGATCTCAGTACATGTGCAAGGATCTGTTTGTTTGTTGACAGAAAGCATTACATTGAATTTGAAATTTGAGTTTGGGATTCTGTATATGATGTCACAATCTTATTCATACATTAGAATAAGTCAATATCTTATTCTTGCTTTGAAAATTATGTTGTCTGTTGTGAAGGAAAGAGAACAGTTTTTCTGAGTTGAACAGCACATAGTCAACCTGCATACTTCTGGTGGGCTGCCCTTTGACCACGTGCCACATCAGGATCAGTGGTATATTTATTTTTTATACTGTAGGCCAATTCATTAAATCAATGGCTATCCTTCCTTGTTTGCTTGTTCTTCCCCATCTGCTTTTGTTCTTCCCCAGATTTTCTTTTGCAACTGATACCCTTAACCAGCTCGAGTCTCTTCCTGATGGCCAGACCTTGGTTTCTGCAAATGAAGTCTTTGAAATGGGTTTCTTCAGCCCAGGTAGTTCCACAGACCGCTATGTTGGGATCTGGTACTACAAAATCCCGGGTAGAACTGTTGTTTGGGTTGCCAATAGAAACAAACCCATCAAAAACAACTTTGGCCTGTTGAGCATAAACGCAGAGGGACATCTTGTACTTCTCAGTCATGATGAGACTGTTGTTTGGTTGGCAAATTCCACTGCAAAGGCCTTTAGTCCGGTTTTGCAGCTGTTAGGCTCTGGAAACTTGGTTCTAAGAGATGGAAATGATCAAAAGCCCCAAAACTATTTGTGGCAAAGCTTTGACTATCCTTCTGATACAATTTTGCCAGGAATGAAGCTTGGATGGGATCTGAAAACTGGTCTTAATCGACGTTTTACTGCATGGAAGAATTGGGATGACCCTTCTTTTGGAGACTTTTCAGAAGAGCTTGTACTACACAGATATCCTGACTTAGTAATCTGGCAGGGCCCAACAGAATATACAAGGAGTGGCCCCTGGAATGGTGTCCAGTTCAGTGGCATGTCCTATGCAACGAAAAATCCACTTTATGAAGAAATGTTTGTCTCGAATAAAGATGAGGTGTATGTAGCTTTTAGTGTGAAAAATGAGTCACTGATTACAAGATTCGTCTTGAACCAGACATTATACTCACTACTGGACAAAATATGGATTGAAGATGAACAAAGATGGATTACTTTCAGTTATGTGCCAATTGATAACTGTGATAGATATAGTCGTTGTGGCCCAAATGGATACTGTATAATGGGTGAGACGCCAATATGCCAGTGCTTGACAGGATTCTTTCCAAAATCACCCAAAAATTGGAATGCAATGGACTGGTCTGATGGATGTATCCTCAATAAATCATGGAGTTGCAAGGGAAAAAACAGGGATTATTTTGTCAAATTTAGTGGGCTGAAATATCCAGATACTACATATTCGTTGGTCAATGCAAGTATGACACTTGAGGAATGCAAAGCCAAATGCTGGGAAAATTGTTCTTGTACTGCTTATGCTAATTTAGATGTCAGGGGAGGAGGTAGTGGTTGTGCTATGTGGTTTGGTGATTTAATTGATGTAAGACAGATTTTTGTCGAGCACCAAGATGTTTATATTCGTCTTGCTGCTCCAGAAACAGGTGTGGTCTTTTTGAGATCATTTTCCAATCATCTTTGTAATGCTCTAGCAACCTCAAGTTTCTGTCTATTAACTATTATTTCATTTTCATGTGAAGCTGAACACGACAAAGCTAACGGAAATAACACACAGGTGATTGCTGCAACAGTGACCACTGTGTTCGCTATTGTGATGCTTCTCACTGTGTTTTACATTTACAAGCGCAGAAGAAACTCTGTTGGTAAACATTCCCAATGCAACTGCCTTTACCTTTCCCCCTTTTCCCATCTTCTCACTACGTCTGGGCATGTCTAGAGGATAATTGAACATGATTGAGCTTGATGCCATTATGTTTCCCAAAGAACTGAACAATGTCCTTTCCTTATTTTTTTCCAATATTTATCTCATTTAGTGTCTCAAAATGTACTATGAAAACCTTGTTAACAGTAAACAATGGAAAAGGCTCCTAAGGAAATATGGAGCTACCTACAAATGACATTGCCAAAATAGCTAATGCTGCTGACATTTTTTTTTTCGTATATATATGTTTGATTTAACTTACGAAAGTGAACTAAGAAAATCTTGTTAGCAGGAAACAAAGAAGAAGGCTCTGACAGAAATATGGAGCTAAAAACCTTGATGGCCGAAAACAATGAAGAAGGCTATGAAGGAAATATGGAGCAACGTATCTATGACCTTGCGGTAATAGCTAATGCTACTAATAACTTCTCACCAGACAACAAGCTTGGCGGAGGTGGTTTTGGTCCTGTATACAAGGTTGATATGCAATTAACTTATCGTTAAGAGTAAAAGATTACAAGTACTCTTTTGAAGTACTAACTCTGTTCCTTAATATAAAATTTAGTTTGTAATGCAAGTTACATTATAAATGAGATCTTATATTAAGAACCGGAGGTAATATGGCATTACATATTGTCAAATATCATTTATATGATGTAAAACTTGTAGGGTATACTTGGGGATGGACAAGAAATTGCGGTGAAACGGCTCTCACAAAGTTCCTCCCAAGGGCTACGTGAATTTAAGAATGAAGTCAAACTCTGTGCTAAACTTCAGCACCGTAATCTTGTTAAGGTTCTTGGTTGTTGCATTCAAGGAGAGGAGAAAATGCTCATATATGAATACATGCCCAACAAGAGCTTAGATTCATTTATTTTTGGTTTGTAGGCCTAAAGAACTATCAATCACCCGTCTTTCATCCTTATCTCTTATTTCTCCTTCGATGACTATAATTAATTATCAGTATATTAAAAATTTGCAGGTAATGAAAGTAAACTTCTTGATTGGTCCAAGCGCTTTCACATTATCCGAGGAATTGCTCGAGGGCTTATGTATCTTCATCAAGATTCTAGATTAAAAATTGTCCATAGAGACCTTAAAGCAAGTAATATATTATTGGATAGTGAATTAAATCCAAAAATCTCAGATTTTGGTTTGGCAAGAATATTTGGAGGAGATAAAATTGAAGATAATACAAGGCAAATAGTTGGTACATAGTAAGTAGATTTTATTATATTTTTATTTTGTTCATGTGCATATTAATAAATATGATATTAACTACTTTATGACTTATGATAGTGGATATATGGCTCCTGAATACGCAATTCATGGACTATTCTCGAATAAGTCTGATGTGTTCAGCTTTGGAGTATTATTGTTAGAAATAATGAGTGGCATGAAAAACAGGGGGCCCTTCTTGTCGAGCCAAAGCATTAATCTCATTGGACATGTTAGTAACAAGGAGCTTAACTTTTCTCTTCTCTTTACTAAATTGGTAACTGATTCTATTGTTTTGAATTGTTGTAGGCATGGAGGTTGTGGAATGAGGGAGTCCCACTGAAATTCGTCGATGAACATTTGGAGAGGTCTTATGTTGAATCAGAAGTACTGCGATGCATCCACATCGGTCTTCTTTGTCTACAATACAATGTTGATGATAGGCCAGACATGACATCTGTGGTTATAATGTTGAGTAGTGAGGGTGTGTTGCTTGAGCCTAAAGAACCTGGTTTCCTTTTGGATCATATCATAGTTAGGGGAGAATCACCTAACAATTATGCAACTCCTTCAAGTAATGAAATATCTATGACTATGTTAGAAGCCAGGTAAAGTCAATTTTACTTTTTGATTTTGGACCACTAATGAGCATAGTCTAAAGGATCATACTAGCGTTTTGCATTAATGTAAGACGATGTTGATTCTAAACAACTATCTTGATTCAACATTGTGTTAGATGAAAATAATTTCTTTTTTCATTGTGTTTTTTTCTTATTAAAAAAAATTGCACCATACATATCAAAGAATACATGAGGCATGAAAATTGCACGAACTTGTAGTGCATTGGGGAATAAAAACTTTTATTAACATTAGCTTTGGGAAAAGTTGGAATTGACTTCCAAAAAAATAAAAATAAAAACCATTTGAAGCAGCGTTTCCGTGGAGGAAAAGAATACTCCCATATTTTGACTTGAATACCAAATCAACCTTTCTAGGGGTGTGTTTGTGACTTTGATTGTGCTGACCAATTCATTAAGGTAATGGTAATTCTTCCGGATAATTTTCAGAGTCTAAAATATCTTAACGTGACTTATTTAATCCATCATATTTTTGTATTTTCACCTTCATCCTTAGCTTCATAGTTCATTTGCATTATCAGCTCAATCCTCTTGCCGCCTCCACGTCCTCTACTCAAATGCATATATCTATTTTCTCTCCTCTTTTTATTTGCCCCGCGAGATCTTTTATTTACACCTACAAGTCCTCATGTCTAATTTCTGGAATGTTACATAAAGCACGAGTGTTTTGGGCCTTATTTTATTACTTTTTTCTTTGTGGTATCTAATTTCAAATAATAAGGCCTAACTCTTAAGATATAATTGCTTTCTGAAAAGTGAGATTATGAAAGCTCCCTACTAAGGAGCTCGATCCAAATTCCTAAAGAATTGCTCACAGTTTCAAAACAAAAAATGATAAAATGGATAAGTGAAATGTGTGTGTGTGTGTGTAGAGTTTCTTAAACAATATAATATTTTTGAACCATTTATTTTTTATATTAAAGTCGCCTTGTGTTGCTCGAGATCGTTTCACGAGAGCTTTTCTTTTAAGTGATCAATCGTAAGAAATTATACAATCATTGTAAGACAAAAAATCGTAGAAGACAGTGGAAGATATATAAATATTTTTTGAAAAAATTAATAAATTGTTAGTAACTTTTTTTTAAAAAAAAAATTTACATTATATTGCCCCTCATGTTCTCGTTCTAATTAAGCAAGTGAAGCTTCATTTAAGCTGATCAACAAGCCCGATCTCATATGTTTAATGAAGGGTCGTTGCTCCTATGAAGTATCAACCATTAATTATACAATTGCTAATGTAATATTTTGAGGATAAGCTTCTACCATTTTATAATTTAAGGTTAAGTTGCAAATTCAGCAATGAACTATTTCTCAATGAGCACACAACACAACTAATTATTTTCGGGTGTAAAAGTAGACATAATTAATTTATTTGGTAGCATTTATAGCAACACCATTAATCTAAGTTAACTTCCGTTATTTTTTGTAATGTGGGTCCCACCAGTCTTCTCATTTTTTATTATTTTAACATATTTTTAGAAGGGTTAAGGTGCAAATTTAGCAATAAATTATTTTCTTTTGGGCACCTAACACAATTATTTTTCATAAAAGCATTTATAAGATAAATATAAGCATTTGCATTAATGCCCTTGCTTTATTTTTTTTCTAAGAGCATTTGCAAAACAAATACGGGCACTTACAAGAAAAATAAAAAATTTAAAAAAATCCAAGAAGTCATTCACATACTTGTCTTTTAAAAAATTTTTAAGTGCACCCCTTTAAGTTAAAATAAAATTAAATTTTGTCCGTGAAAAGGCGATGCCCTTGCTTAATATTTTTATAAGAACATTTACAAGATAAATATAGGTATTTACATGACAAATATGTGAATAATAAAAAATTTTTAACTTCCTAGATTCTTTTAAATCCCTTTATTTGTCTTGTAAATGCCCTTTTGAGAAAAATAAACTAAGGGTATTAATGTAAATGCTTTTATGTATATGTCCATATTAATCTTGTAAATACTCTTATGAAAAATAATTGTGTTGGGTACCCATAGAGAAATAGTTCATTGCTAAATTTACACTTTAACCTTTCTAAAAATATATTAAAATAATAGAGAGTGAGATGACTGGTGAACCTACAATGCAAAAGGTAACGAAACTTAACTCAAGTTAACGGCATTGCTATAAGTGCAACCAAATAAATTGATCATGTCTAATTTTACATCCGAAAATAGTTAATTGTATTGAATGCCCATAGGAAAATAGTTCGTTACTAAATTTACACCTTAACCCTATAATTTATTTGTGCATGTGTGTGTGGGTGAAGAGCATCTTATTCCATTTTACTAATCTCTCAAATTCTAAATATAAGATATATTTACATAATTTGAATAGATTTTTCAATGGGTTAAGGTTAATCCAGCTTAATGAAGTATTTTTCTTATCCCTGACTGATAGATAGAGACTAATCTTATTACTGAAGTGAGTTTTGCCTTTACCAACAAATCCTTTTTCATGTACACAACCTAATTCGAACTAGGGACATCATGTTTAAAGGGCTCGACCATCTATCAACTGTGTTAGGTTTTGTTGGTTGCCCTAAAGTATTTTTCTGTGTTAAGCACCTTAGAGCATCCTGTGATACAATTTTATCCTTACAAATTTTTTTAAATTAAGGTGCAAATTTACTTACGAAGTTTTATCTGAGGAGCATCTGGCACAAATATGTTTTAAATGGAGCAAAAATACCAATGAACAATTAAAAAGAGCGCATCCAACATAAAACCGTTAAATTTGACCTAACGCCGTTAAGAGTTTTCTTCTCTTATAATTTAACGCCGTTAGGTTAAATTTAACGGTTTTGTGTTGGATGCACCCTTTTTAATTGTTCATTGGTATTTTTGCTCCATTTAAAACATATTTGTGCCAGATGCTCCTCAGATAAAACTTTATTAGTAAATTGCACCTTAACCCAATTGTTTTAAGGGCAATTTTGCAATTCAAGTATCTTTTTTTATGAGCAATTTTAACTTTACCATTAACTTCTCAAGAAAATAGTTAAGTGAATGTGCATTTAGCACCCTAAAAATTTTTTTAATAGCACTCAAAATACTAAAATAATTTTAAGTACAATTTCACCCTTTGAGTATTCTATGAGTTAATTTTTTATCACTCTTCTTTTATATTTTCAGGATTGATCTTCTTCATTTTAGTACTCATCTTTAACATATTTATTAATAATTTTTTCAATTTTTTAGCAGCCTGTATTAAATATTTTCTAGGTTTATTTTTATGTTTTCAACCCCAATTTTTAATTATTTTTAGTAATGAGTAAAAGTTAAATGAAAACTTTCCACCTTTTCGCAGTCATATTAAATGTAAATATAAGTCGTTATACTCATTTTAGTTACAGGGAAGTGGGTTTAGTGAGTGTTTGGGAAACCACACAACTGTGGTTTTAGAAGTCCTTTTCCGCAAACCAAAACAAAACTTCTCTTATATACTTACCTTATAAATCATAAAAGCTATTCTCACATGTTTAATCAAGTTTGTTGTTAGTGAACAGAGATGGAAATGGGTAAAGGAGTTAAATGATTATTTATTTAAAAAATTCAAGTGGCACTTATTGATCGGAAAATTGGTCGGACGGGAGGTAAAGAACTAGATGTAAGTTTTGTCCAAATAATAAAGTATTATAGTTGATAATGTTAAAGATAAGTATAGAAAATATCTAAAATGACTATTGAATAAATTGAAAAAATAATTATTAAAAAATGTTAAAGATACATGAAAATACGAAGATGTATGTATGAGAAAAAATTAATTCAGAAAATACTAAAAAAGGTAAAATTGCATTAAAAATTATTTTGGGAGGTTGTTTGCTCCTTGGAAAAAGAAAAATACTTAACCGGATTTTGAGAATTAAGAGAGATCAAAATTGCTTATGAAAAAATAATTTAAAAATAAAATTACTTTCAAGTAGAATTTGGCTATGTTTGGTACGAAGTAATAGGGGGTAGGGATAGGGATTGGGTGAGGGATTAAGTCAAAATATATCGTTTGGTGCCAAGGATTTTGAATAATCAGGGATTGGGAATGCCACGAAAGAGGGATTGCTGCAAAGCCACCTCCCCCTGGTTTTATGTTTTTAATCCCTGGATTCCAAAATTGTAGAGACAAAAATACCACTAGGTTAAAATTTATTAGACAAAAATACCCTACTTTTAACCTAAATCAAACTCTCTCACAATCACTCCCTCTTCGTTTTTAATCACCAGCGGCGTAACTCTCAACCATCGATAGTCGCCCTCACCGCCCTACACAGTCGCCCTCACCGTCGCTCACACCATCGCCAACTCCATCGGCCTCACCACCGAGCACCTTGCCCCTTTATCTCCGTCGCCTTCACCCCCACCCACACAGTCGCGGACTCCATCGGCCTCACCCCCGGAAGGACTCCATCGGCTCTCACCATCGCGCACAGTCTCTCTCAGCACCGGAAACTTTTCCCCTTTCTCTCCGTCAACCTCACCGTCGGTCACTCTGTAGATCTGTGCTTTTTTCCCTCTGTTCAGATCGTGCAGTGATGAAGAAGGTCCCCCTGTGATTCCGGCTGCCCTCTGGTTCGAGTCACTCCTCACCGACGATAACGATGCCTGATCTCTGCGATGAAGACCGTGATTTATCCGGAAGATTGTGCCCCCTTGCGATTCCGGATGCCTCCCTTTGTTTACTGCAATATGTACTGAAATTGTTCGCTAGGTTCTCTCCCATCTCTTTCAATGTCGGTATGTTTTCACGATGACGATGAGAAGACCAAATCGGTTTGGGTTGGAAGATTGAGAAATGGAGAGGAAGGGAAGGTGTGGGGTTTTGGGAGATTGGGAAGAAGAAGAGGGTGATGATGAAAAAGATGAAATGGCAAAGCTGCAGGAATGGAAGTGGGAGACGGGCCTTCTTGATTGATCGAGCGATTGTTTAGGATTTAGGGTAGGGCATTTGAGTCTTTTTATAATTAGTTTATGTTTATTAAATAAGATTAGTAAAATCATTCCCTCCAATTAACACTTTATACCAAACATATTTTTAAAGCATCAATCCTATTCCCAATCCCATTCCCAATTCATTAAAATTCAATACCACTTACCCAACATGGCAATCAGTATTTTTAGGAGTGTAATGTTGCTGGCTATTCCCTTTCTAAGTTTACGGCAATCAGTATTTTCACGAGTTCATGTTGGTGGATGAAGAAGAACCCCCCTTCTTCGTTTCTTCCGGTTCCGCAAGCTATAACGACGTTCATTTTACACTCTCTTCTTTTCCTCTGCAACTAATTGCTGATTCTATTAAGGCATCACCCAATCTCTCCACGAACTGAAGCAGCGGAATCTGGTGTATAGGTCTTTCTTAATTTACTTCAGTTTATACAATTTCAGTGTTCATTTGATTTTTGAATCCACAGACTAAGTTTTAAGTTCAAACCCCCCTTTCATTCCAATTCCAATTGGTATTAACCTGCCTTCGATTTTTGGTTCAATTATGGCCGAGAAAAACTTATTCTGGTGGATTAGAGCAAACATTTTTTTAAGGAAAAAAAGTACTATCTCTATGCAAATAGGAAGCGGCGTGATTAGCGTTCGGAAAAGTAGTTGATAGAGTTGACTACCAAAAAAATAAAAAATAAAAAAAAGCTCATTTTGCAAAGACTTGTGGCGTTTACGAAACGAAACCTTTCACGTTTCTTGCCACATTTTACTATCTGATTTGTTCAGGATTCAACTGAATAACAAGCGACTTGTGTGGTAGAAATCATTACAAAAGGGTAATTTACTAATTTCCTTTACCTTAGGACAAGCAGAAAATGATATGATGGTAGAAGTGGTTTATGCTGAATATCATCTAAAAAAAGCAAAGAATGAAAGAAAGGCCTGAACTTTCCTTTCCCCGATCCTACTACAAGGATTTCATGGATCTCAGCACACATGCTCGGATCTGTATTTGTTGATATAAATAATTATACTGAATTTGAAATTTGGGTTTGAAATTCTGAATATGATGTCACGATGTCATTCTTGCATTAGAACAAGTCAATATCTTATTCTTGCTTTGAAAATTATGTTACCTATTGTGGAGGAAAGAGAACAATTTTTCTGAGTTGAAGACTACCTAGTCAACCTGCATACTTCTGGTGGGCTGCCCCTTGACCACGTGCCACATCAGGATCAGTGGTATATTTATTTTTTATAGCGTAGCCCAATTCATTAAATCAATGGCTATCCTTCCTTGTTTCCTTGTTCTTCCCCATCTGCTTTTGTTCTTCTCCAGATTTTCGTTTGCAACTGATACCCTTAACCGGCTCGAGTCTCTTCCTGATGGCCAGACCTTGGTTTCTGCAAATGAAGTCTTTGAAATGGGTTTCTTCAGCCCAGGTAGTTCCACAGACCGCTATGTTGGGATCTGGTACCACAAAATCCCAGGTAGAACTGTTGTTTGGGTTGCCAACCGAGACAGACCCATCAAAAACAACTTTGGCCAGTTGAGCTTAAACACACAGGGAGATCTTGTACTTCTCAGCCGTGATGAGACTGTTGTTTGGTCAGCAAATTCAACCACAAAGGCTTTGAGTCCAATTGTGCAGCTTTTAGGCTCTGGAAACTTGGTTCTAAGAGATGGGAAAGATCTAAAGCCTCAAAATTACTTGTGGCAAAGCTTTGACTATCCTTCTGATACAATTTTGCCAGGAATGAAGTATGGATGGGACCTGAGAACTCGCTTTAATCGACGTTTAACAGCTTGGAAGAATTGGACGACCCTTCTACTGGAGACTTTAGGGCAGAGATTGTACTGCACAATTATCCTGACACAGCAACCTGGCTGGGCCCAACAGAGATTTCGAGGAGTGGCCCCTGGAATGGTGTCCGGTTGACTGGCTACTCTCATGTGACGAGCAATCCACTTCTTGAAATGAAGTTTGTCTGGAATAAAGATGAGGTGTATATGGTTTATAAAATCATAAATGAGTCACTGATTACAAGATTTGTCTTAAACCAAACATTATACTCTGTAGTGGACTTTATATGGAGCGAAGATGATCAAAAGTGGATTACTTTTAGTTTTTCGCCAGGTGATAATTGCGACATGTATAATCGTTGCGGCCCAAATGGGAACTGCGTCCTGGGTGAGACACCAATATGCCAGTGCTTGACAGGATTCTTGCCCAAATCACCCAAAAATTGGAATGCAATGGACTGGTCAAAAGGATGCATCCGCAATAAATCATGGAGTTGCAGGGAAAGAAATAAGGATTATTTTATCAAGTTTAGTGGGCTGAAATTGCCGGATACTACATACACGTGGGTTAATGCAAGTATGACACTTGAGGAATGCAAAGCCAAATGCTGGGAAAATTGTTCTTGTAATGCTTATGCTAACTCAGATATCAGGGAAGGAGGTAGTGGTTGTGTTATGTGGTTCGGTGATTTAATTGATATAAGGCAGGTTCCCTTTGATGACCAGGATTTATATATTCGCCTTGCATCACCAGAAACAGGTGTGGCCTTTTCTTGTTCATTTTTTAATCATCTTTCGATTGATTAGCAACCTAAACATTTTGTCAATTAACTCTTACTTCATTTCCTTGTGCAGCTGAACTCGATGAAGCTAATGGAAAAAAGACAAAGGTGATTGCTGTAACAATGACCACTGTGTTGGGTGTTGTGATGCTTTTCACTTTGTTTTACATTTACAAGCGCAGAAGAAACTCTATAGGTAAACATTCCCAATGTAACTGCCTTTACTTTTTCCCTCCTTTGCCCGTCTTCTTACGAAGTCATGGGGTTGTCTGGAGGATAACTAAACATGATCGAGCTTGATGTCATTATGTTTCCCAAAGAACGAATTCCTTTCCTTATTTATATATTTTTTTTGAAAAAAAAAAATTCCCTCATTTAGTGTATCAAAGTATACTATGAACACCTTGTTAACAGTAACCAACGAGAAAGGCTCCTAAGGAAATATGGAGTTACCTGTAAATGACATTGTTGAAATGGCTAATGATACTGATTGTTATTTTTTCTTTCTACTTATTTATTTCATTTGATTTACTAAAGTGAACTAAGAAAACCTTGTTAGCAGCAAACAAGGAAGAAGGCTCTGACGGAAATATGGAGCTAAAAACCTTGATAGCAATGAACAATGACGAAGGCTATGAGGGAAATATGGAGCAACGTATCTATGACCTTGCGGTAATAGCTGATGCTACTAATAACTTCTCATCAGACAACAAGCTTGGCCAAGGTGGTTTTGGTCCTGTGTACAGGGTAAGTTTGAAATTAATTTACTACTAAGAGTAAACTATTACAGTTACTATTCTGATTTATGATGTTATATATTGTCAATCATTTATATGATGTAAAAATGGTAGGGTATACTTGCGGACGGACAAGAAATTGCGGTGAAACGGCTTTCACAAAGTTCTTTCCAAGGTCTTAGTGAATTCATGAATGAAGTCAAACTGTGTGCCAAACTTCAGCACCGTAATCTTGTCAAGGTTCTCGGTTGTTGCATACAAGGAGAGGAGAAAATGCTCATATATGAATACATGCCCAACAGGAGCTTAGATTCATTTATTTTTGGTTTGTATGCCCCATCAGCACACTTTAACCTTTTCTTTTATCCCTTATTGGATAATGACAAGTATCATTACATTAAATAATTGTAGATCCTGAAAGTAAACTTCTTGACTGGTCCAAGCGCTTTCACATTATTTGTGGAATTGCTCGGGGGCTTATGTATCTTCATCAAGATTCTAGATTAAAAATCGTCCATAGAGATCTTAAAGCAAGTAACATATTATTGGATGGTGAGTTAAATCCAAAAATATCAGATTTTGGTTTGGCAAGAATATTTGGGGGAGATCAAAAAGAAGATAATACAAAGCAAATAGTTGGTACATTGTAAGTATGCTTTACTATATTTGATTTTGTATATATGCACTTTACTGAGTATCATACTAACTCTTTTTGACTTATGATAGTGGTTATATGGCTCCCGAATACACAATTCATGGACTATTCTCAGTCAAATCTGACGTGTTCAGCTTTGGAGTATTATTGCTAGAAATAGTAAGTGGCATGAAAAACCAGAGACCCTTCTCGCCAAGCCAAAGTGTTAATCTCATTGGACATGTTAGTAACAAGGAGTCAAAGTGCCTAACTTTTCTATTATCTTTATTGAAATTGGTAGCTGATTTAATGCTTTGAATTACTATAGGCATGGAAGGTGTGGAATGAGGGAGTCCCACTAAAATTCGTCGATAAACATATGGAGAAGTCTTATGTTGAATCAGAAGTATTGCGGTGCTTCCACATCGGTCTTCTTTGTCTTCAATACCATGCTGATGACAGGCCAGACATGACATCTGTGGTTATAATGTTGAATAGTGGGGGTGTGTTGCCTGAGCCTAAAGAACCTGGTTTCCTTTTGGAAAACATCCCAGTTAGAGGAGAATCTTCCGACAAAAATACAAATCCTTCAAGCAATAAAGTATCTATCACTTTGTTAGAAGCTAGGTAATTTCAATTTTACTTGATTTTGGACCACTATTGAGCATACTCTTGAGTAGGACAAGACGTGGTATTTACAG
The DNA here is from genome assembly GCA_963242795.1 of Inga leiocalycina. Taxonomy (NCBI): domain Eukaryota; kingdom Viridiplantae; phylum Streptophyta; class Magnoliopsida; order Fabales; family Fabaceae; genus Inga; species Inga leiocalycina. The sequence goes on from OY725329.1 coordinate 53,624,374, forward strand.
TAATGCAAGACGATATTGATTCTAAACAACTCTCTTGATTTGGCATTGTGCTTATAGTGTAAATAAAAACAATGTCTTTGATTCCCTAACGTTGTTAAAATACAAGATTGCAACTGAAAAATGAAAGAACACGCTTGGCATGAAAATTGCATCAAGGAACTAGGACTTTTATGCACATCTGCTTTGGGAAACGTTAGAATTGACTTCCAAAGGTTTAACTTATAGCATCCCTGAAATGAACCATTTTCATTTTATGACCTTGATTTTATTATAAGAATTTGGTGGATCTGTCAATCTGTAATTGACAGAAGATACAGTAAATTTGAAGTTTGTGTTTTGAATTCCAAATATGTCATCACTATCTTATTCATACATTTTGTGGAGGAAAAGAATACCATATTTTGATATGAACACCAAGTCAATCTACCCAGTGGTTATGTGTGTCTGTGATTTTGATTGTGAGGCCAATTCATCAAGGCAATGGTAATAATTTTTCCTTATAAATTTCAGATTTTAAAATATTTTACTACTATGGCCAAAGCCCTTGTAACCTAGTGGCATGAGAACTTTCTTGTAAGTGGGATGTTGCAAATTCGATCTCACTTACAAGAAATTCCTTATTGTGACATTCTCCTCTTGTCCTATTTATAAGGCAGAAAGAAGAAATTTTTAAGGCAGAGTGAATGAAGCATAATATTTTTTAGTCTACATGAAACATTCTTGAGGTGAGTTATAAATCAAAGGAGTATTTAGCCCCATAACAATTTTAATTTTTCACCTTTGTCCTTGGCATCATAGTTGACATCCATTCTTAGCTCAATCTGCCCCCTAACTCCATGTCCCAAATGCTTACATGTGTTTACTCTTCTCTTATTACCCAAAAGTGCATTGCCCATTGGATTTTGTTGCCATAAATTTAATCAAAATGTTGAATTTTCTGAAATGAAATAAAGATTAATTGCAACATGGTTATTATATATATATATATATATAAGAAAAGAAAGAAGATAAATCATTTGAAATAATTAAGGATATTATAGTTCATGTGTTATTATTTGCACTCTCGTTTCTTTGAAAAAGCAAAAATAAGATAATATTAAATTTTCTCTCATTCCTTTCCCCTCATATTATTTTCATATCACTAAACTAACAAGTCAACCATATTGGGAAAAAAATTATCAAAGGGTGGGAAATGGTGGTTCTCTTTTCTTAGGTCCCGTCTGGATAACAAAATTTGTTGGAATGTAAAAGAATGAAAAGGAAAAGAATGGAAAATATTTTACCACAGAGATATTTGGTATGTATTGGAAAAGAAAATGGGTTGATAGTAGAGCTAGGAATCAAGGCTAATCGGCCCTATAGACGGGCCAGGGCCTAAAAGAGTTGGCCCTTTTAGGCCTGGGGTCAGAAAAATTGAAGTTTTTCAAGGCTCGGCTTAAGAGCATGTGGGCCAAGGCCGGCCCGTAGGGTCAGGGAGTCTTTTTCACAATATTTAAGTATTTTTTCTGGGTTTTTTCTCAGAGAGATATAATTAGTAAATAAAAAACAATTAAAGTTTTAATTTAACACATAACTATTGTCAACATTTAGGTTTAAACAACAAGTCTCTTGTAACAAATAAACACAGTTACTAATGTATAATCAAAGGTAAAATTATGTCCATAAGTAACTCACACAGAGGCCAAAGCATAAGAAGGCAAGAAGTTAAACACTCTAACCTCTAAGCAACATGAGTATTATGACTATCATTTTCATCTTCTTCGCCACTATCATCAATTTCAAGGACATTTGATTGTGCTTCACTTTAAGTAATAGGCTTAAGTAGTCAAATAATCACAACCTCCATAAAAAATCATACTCCATTAGGCAGAATAATATACAATATGATTTTATTCTAAATAGGCAGAACAATATACTCAAAAATCACAATATGATCCAATTAGGCAAAATAGTATAAGGACAAAGTGACATATATATTCAATAAGGCAACACGGTTTCCCTTTCTAAGCAAAAAAAAAAAGGGCTTAACGGGCCAGCTCTTTTAATCCCTTGGCCCTATTTAAACCCGACTTCCTTTAGAGGCTACAATTTGCAAGCCTAGCCCTTGACGGGCCAGGGCCTAAATGGGCTGGCCCAACAGGTTCAGCCCATTTTTCCCAACTCTAGTTGATAGAAAAATTTATGTTTGGTATGGTTAATATGGTGGTAAGATAGGTAGGAAAATGATGTGAATGACAATTTTGCCCTTTATTAAAAAATATACAAGGACCAAGAGCTAAACTACTACGTTTTAGTAGAAGCTATAGTAAATATGAAAAAAAAATGAAGAAAGGGGCTCACTGGTTGAGAGGAGGAAGACACTTCTAGGAGGGGAGGTCGAGACTTTGAACGAGAGGATTGCACCATTAACACCACCATTGTCTTTTCATCACTAACCTTCATCGTCAACGTCACCACCTTCCTCTCTGCCCTCCATTCCTCCACCTTCACCGTTGATCTAGCCGACTTGGAATGGAGAAAAAGCTAAGAACATAGAGAGGGAAATTGAGGAGTGAGATGAGAGAAGAGACCATAATCAGCGTCTTACTCCATCGCTCTCACCGTTGGGAATAACAAACCAAAGAAGGAGGAATCAGAGACCATACCACCGTCATCGGAACCCATATTAGGGAAATTCAGTATTTTCACAAGATATTTTCATGGAAGAGCTCATTTTGCTTAGCTTATTGGAAGGATTTTATTTCCCATACATAAATGAAAATAGGTTCCTGATGGAAAATTAACAGTGATTTTCCATGACCAACCAAACATGTCAAACAATGAAAAATCAGCCATTTTTCATTTCCCTTCATCTATTTTCGTTGTACCAAACAACACCATTTACGTCTCTTAACAGACTCAATGACTAACGTTGATATTTCGTACTCCCCCATATAGGATTAATCAAATTGTGTTATTCAAAGAGGTTGTTAAAATTAATTAAGTGCAATAAATATGTAAAAAATAAATTTTATTTTCTAAAGATATTTCAATCATCATTTATATGAAAGAGAGAGAATATGTTATTTTGAGTGTTTCAGTCAAACATGAGATAAAACTCCTCTCACATGTTTACCTCGTATACCGTGAATCACGATTTATAAGCACTTATTGCCCAAAAATAAGCTATTCCAAACAAGCACATATTACTTTGATCTAAGTCTCAATATATCACTTTGGTCCTATTTATCATGGAACTAAAAACCGGACCGAATCGGCCGGTTCATCGGTGGTCCGGTTTGGTTCAACTATTGGGCTATGAACCAGTTAAAATCGGTGGTTTAATTGATTGGACCGCTTTCATTTTTTTATTCTTTAAAATATTATCTCGTGCTATTTTTTAGGGGAAATTGAAAGGTTGAAGACCAAGATGAAGAGAAAAGTAGGTAAAGAAAGAACAAATCTAAAAAAAAAGATGATGATAAAAAAATTATTTAAAAGGATATAATAAGGGAAAATTACCGAAAAAGAACTGACTGGAAACATATTTGCCAATTGGGACCTACGGCACTGAGGTCTTTGAGAAGAAATAAAACAGCAAGTAAATTTACCATGTTGCCCTTTTATTGCATTAATGAATAAAGGATTTAAATTTGATTCAGAGGCATTGTCTGCTAACTTAAGAGTGAAACCGCTAACTTGGAGAGTGAAGGGAGGACTGCTCACCTAGAGAGATCGACAGCAACGAAAAGAGTTGGTGTTTCTGGCAACCAGGAAGTGCTGGGTGTTTGCGGTGGTAGCAGCGGAGTGCAAGTTTGTGCAACGGCGACGACAAAGTCTTGGGTCTTTGCGGCTGCGGTGAAGTAAATCGATTTATGAATGTTGTAAATTGATTTACCAAAATTGGCCGAGAACTAAATGCTTTTAAAGACTCAAGTAAATCGATTTAACACTGCTTAATCGATTTACCAAACTTCATGATACAGAGTAAATCGATTTAAGGTTAGTTAAATTGATTTATGTAAGTTGAGTAAAATGACACAAACTTTTTGAATCCTAAGAAAGATCTGTTGCATCTACGGAAGATCTTTTGAACACATGGGAAGATATTTGCATGTAGGGAAGACTTCATGATATAGAGTAAATCGATTTAAGGTTGGTTAAATCGATTTATGTAAGTTGGGCAAAATGAGACAAACTTCTTGAACCCAAGGGAAGATCTTTTACGCCTAAGGAAGATATTTTGAACACATGAGAAGATGTATTGCATCTGGGAAGACTTGGTTTATACTTATAGAACTTTAAGAGAAGAAATATGACATAAATCAATTTACAGGGGTTGTAAATTGATTTATGACTATGTGTGAAAGATTTTCCCTATGTGCAGAAGATCTTCCCTTATGTACAAGAAGCCTTCCTAGGTGTAACACACCTTCCCATGTGTTCAAAACATCTTCCCTACATGCAAAAGATTTTCCCTTAAGTTCAACAAGTCTTCCTTAGTGCAATATCTTCCCTAGGTGACACATGGGAAGTTATATTGCACTAGGGAATACTTGTTGACCTAGGGAAGATATTGCATTAGGGAAGACATGTTAAACTCAAGGGAAGATCTTTTGCACATAGAAAGAATGTTTTGAACACATGAGAAGATGTGTTGCACCTAGGAAGACTTCTTGCACATAAAGGAAGATCTTCTGCACTTAGGGAAAATCTTTTCTATATAGGGAAGATTTTTCGCACATAGTCATAAATCAATTTACAACCCTGTAAATCCATTTATGTCACATTTCTTCCCTTGGGTTACACTAGTATAAACCAAGTCTTCCCATGTGCAACACATCTTCCCATGTGTTCAAAACATCTTCCCTAAGTGCAAAAGATTTTCCCTTGGGTTCAAGAAGTTTGTCTCATTTTGCCCAACTTTCATAAATCGATTTAACTAACCTTTAATCTATTTACTCTGTATCATGAAGTCTTCCCTACATGCAAATATCTTCCCGTGCGTTCAAAAGATCTTCCATAGGTGCAAAAGATCTTCCCTTGGGTTCAAGAAGTTTGTCTCATTTTGCTCAACTTACATAAATCGATTTAATTAACCTTAAGTCGATTTACTTTGTATCATGAAGTTTAGTAAATCGATTTGAGCAGTCTTAAATCGATTTACTTAAGTTTTGAAAAGCATTTAGTTCTCTAACAATTTTGATAAATCAATTTACAACATTCATAAATTGATTTACTGCACCGCCGCAGCAAAGACCAGAGACTTCGCCACTGCCGCAAAGACGCACTCTCCATTGCTGCTGTCACAAACACCTAACACTTCCTGGTCACTGCAAACACCAACTCTTTTCATTGTTGTCGATCTCTCCAAGTTAACGGTCCTCCCTTCACTCTCCAAGTTAGTGGGCAATGCCTCTGAATCAAATTTGAATCTTGTATTCACTAATGCAATAAAAGGGCAACATGGTAAATTTACTTACTGTTTTATTTCCCCTCAAAGACCTCAGTGCCTTAGGTCCCAATCGGCAAATATGTTGCCAGTCAAGTCTTTTTCGGCAATTTCCCCATATAATAGTTATAGGAAAGGAGATATCATTGCATAAGTATAGGCATTATAACTAATACTAATAGATTCTAAGCATTTTTTTTCTAAAGACCTTCATTTTTATCTATAGAAGTTTAAAAATATATTAATATATATTGCAGCTAATAAATTGTAATATTTTAATATGGCTGGTCCGACCCCGGTTGACCCATTAACCCTTGAACCTGTATCGTAACTGGTTCATTGCCCGGCTCAGTTGTTTGTTCCTTGCTATTTATAAGTCTCACTTAACTAACTCTCATATAACAAAAAGAGTTAGTTGACTCATCAATTTTAGGCTAAATTTTCAATTTTGTTATCATTTTTGAATGGTTCTAAGAACCATCATGAATAAATTCTTTTTATTGATTGTAAGTAATATGTACAAAATTGTAAAAACGCATTTATTACTCTGGAAGTTGATTGATAATAAGGACCACAATTTTTTTCTCAAAATGGACTTATAAATATGACCATAATGGTAGTGATATGAGTAATTTTTATAATTAAGTGAGGGCAAAATGAGAAGTTTACAAAAAAGTTTCAAACGTCCCTTAATCCTATCTTATAAAAAGGAATATGATATACCCAAGAATCTCATCTTATAAAAAGTAACAAAGTTAGTAGCATTATTTTTTATATATATATGATATATAACTCATTTTTAAAGCTCACCTCCAAAAAATGCATGAAAACTAACAAGTTTTTTTTTAAATTAATAATATTAAAATATAATTTAAGAATAATAAGTTTAAATTAATAATTACATAATTTAAAAGTAATTAATATAATTAATTATTGATCCTAATTAACTAATTATAATTCTATTCTATTTTTTTAAAAATAATTATTATAATTCAGATTTTACAATTATTAAAATAAATAAAATTTAAAATAAATAATAAATAATATAAATATATGTTTAATTAAAAATTATGAGCAATATTAAAATGTGAATTATAATTTATCTCTGAAAATATAATAGAATTATAATTAATGAATTAAGAATAAATAAAAAATTATATTAATTATTTTTGAAATATATAATTATTAATTTAAGTTTATTGTTCATAAATTATATTTTACTATTATTCATTGACTTAATTAAATTAATAAATTAAAATCCAAAAAAGCTTATAAGGACCTAAATAAAAATTCGGTGAAACAATAAGGACATTATAAAAAAGAAAAAAACTAGAAGGACCTGATTAAAACCATGTGAAAGTATAAGAATATTGTGAAACGAGAAAAAATATAGGGATCTAATTAAAAATTGGTTGAAACTATAAAGACGTGTAGATTAGTTATTCCTTAATTTTTTATAATGTTTTAGTCATCATTTGAATTTATTGTGTCAGTATTTTCCGTTAATACTCCCTTCAGTCCTATTTATAAGTAACTTTCCCCTTAATTGCGTAAAACGAACTGGTAGTTAAAAGTAATAAGTGTATAAAAAATGTCATGTTTTTCTATATATGCCCCTATTTATGAAAAGAGTATAGAAGAGAGAATAGATAAAAAATATGAGAGATAATGAGTATTTAATAAGAGTAAAATAGAAAAAAAAAGAAGCTTACATTTTCAGACAAAAAATGAAAACTAGTTGCCTGGTTATAAAAGGGACCAGCTCTATGAGAGAGAAAATTGTTTTTAAATAGGACCGGAGGGAGTAATATTAACGGTCTTAGAATTATAGGATTAAAAGTACATTTTATAAAATTAAAATATTAAAATTATATCTCATATAAACTTAAATGATTAAAAATATTCTTTTAACTAAATATTATTCATAGATGATTCAAATGGATGAGCCACATCATCACTAAATTTGTTGGGAAAATACCAGCTAGGTCCCAAGGTACAGAATTAATCCCAAAAAACTCCCTTTGCAAATTCCAATGTCAGAAAAGTCCCTAGGGACTTTTCTAACAGCAATTCCCTTTGAGAAATGACTAAAATAGCCCCCACTCAAATAAGAAAAGAAAACGCACAGAGGAGAGGAGGGAAGCATGTATTTGTGATCAAGGCATTAAGGAAAAACAGAAAAACGCACACGGACGAAGGGCGTAGGAGGTGCAACATTGAAGGGATACAAAGTGGCGTTAATGTTCTTGGGAATCTCGTCTTCTTCATCGTCCAGGTACGTGCAGCAACGTAGAGAAACGAACTCTGGAAAATTTTGTTTCTTTCTGTGTGAAAGTTGGTTAGATTGAGAGTGAGGGTTTGGTGAAAGGTTGGATCTTGAGCTAAAAAATGGAGTAAGTGGTAGGTGGGAGAGAAGAAAAGCTAAGAATTTGGTAGACAAATGAGCTTGATCATTGAAGTTGGGATTTCACCTTAGGTGAGTTGGGTTTATGTTAGAGTGCTCTGTTTTTGTGGCATGGTAACAGAGGAGCTGCTGTGTTTAAAGTGAGAATGATGAATGTAATTGGTATTCTTTGCTGGAAAAACGCTGAAATGAACAAAAAAAAATTATTGTAAATTTGTGCATATGAAGTTGTAAATATTGCTGTGGAAGTTGTTAATATGTACCGTAGGTGTGCTCTGTTTTGGGTGAAGCAGACAGAGGTTATGCATAGCAAGACATCACTGGGTTCAGCTCATGGTAAGACACTGTGAGAGTGTCAAAAATTATACTGTACAGAGGAAGTTGTTAATATAACTGAAGATGTTGTAAATATAGCAGAACATATTGTAAACGATGATAGAAGAAAGTGGTGTCTAAGTTGTGGCTTGTTGCACAAGCTATTGCCCTGGTGTCCCTGATGGGAGTGGTTGTAAACGTAGCTTAAACACTTGTAAAAAGAGCTTAAGGTGTTGTAAACGTAGCAACATGTGTTGTAAACATATCTTTAAGACTCTTTTTATCACCAAGTTGTAAACGTCGCTTATTAAGTTGTTAATACAACTGAAGATGTTGTAAATATTGCAGAACATCTTGTAAACGATGGTAGAAGAAAGTGGTGCCAAAGTTGTGGCTTGTTGCACAAGCTACTACCCTGGTGTCCCTGGTCGGAGTGGTTGTAAACGTAGCTTAAACACTTGTAAAAAGAGCTTAAGGTGTTGTAAAAGTAGTAACATGTGTTGTAAACATATCTTTAAGACTCTCTTTATCACCAAGTTGTAAACGTCGCTTATTAAGTTGTTAATACAACTGAAGATGTTGTAAATATTGCAGAACATCTTGTAAACGATGGTAGAAGAAAGTGGGGCCTAAGTTGTGGCTTGTTGCACAAGCTACTGCCCTGGTGTCCCTGGTCGGAGTGGTTGTAAACGTAGCTTAAACACTTGTAAAAAGAACTGAAGGTGTTGTAAACGTAGCAACATCTGTTGTAAACATATCTTTCACACTTTCTTTCTTGCAAGTTGTAAACGTCGCTTATTAAGTTGTTAATATCACTGACAATGTTGTAAATATAGCAGAACATATTGTAAACAATGATAGAAGAAAGTGGTGTCTAAGTTGTGGCTTGTTGCACAAGTTACTGCCCTGGTGTCCCTGGTGGGAGTAGTTGTAAACGTAGCTTAAACACTTGTAAAAAGAACTGAAGGTGTTGTAAACGTAGCAACATCTTTTGTAAACATATCTTTCACACTTTCTTTCTTGCAAGTTGTAAACGTCGCTTATTAAGTTGTTAATATCACTGACGATGTTGTAAATATAGCAGAACATATTGTAAACAATGATAGAAGAAAGTGGTGTCTAAGTTGTGGCTTGTTGCACAAGTTACTGACCTGGTGTCCCTGGTGGGAGTAGTTGTAAATGTAGCTTAAACACTTGTAAAAAGAACTGAAGGTGTTGTAAACGTAGCAACATCTGTTATAAATATATCTTTCACACCTTCTTTCTTGCAAGTTGTAAACATAAATATTTGAGATTTTGAGAGTTTGTGGGACAACTTCCACAGCAATATTTACAACTACATATGCACAAATTTACAACACATTAACAACACATTTTTTATCATCATATTAGCATTTTCTAATAACACAAACTAGCAAGAATGTACATCACACCTCTGTTTACTTGTCCAAAAACAAAGCACAGCAGAGGTTTGGTATTAACAACTTTCAAAGCAATATTTACAACTACATATGCACAAATTTACAACACGTTAACAACACTTTTTTTATCATCATATTAGCATTTTCTAATAACACAAACCAGCGAGAATGTACATCACACCTCTGTTTACTTGTCCAAAAACAGAGCACAGCAGAGGTTTGGTATTAACAACTTCCACAGCAATATTTACAACTACATATGCACAAATTTACAACATGTTAACAACACTTTTTTTTATCATCATATTAGCATTTTCTAATAACACAAACCAGCGAGAATGCACGTCACAACTCTGTTTGCTTGTCCAAAAACAGAGCACAACAGAGGTTTTGTATTAACAACTTCCACAGCAGCATTTACAACTACATCTGCACAAATTTACAACAATTTTTTGTTTTTATTTCAGCGTTTTCACAGCAAGGAAGAACAATTACATTCATCATTTTCACTTAAAAATAGCAACTTCTCTGTAATTATGCCGCAAAAATAGAGCACTCTAAAATAAATATAACCCACCCAAGGTTAAACCCCAATTTCAATGATCAAAATCATGTGTGGCAAATTCTTAGCATTATTGTCTATCACCTACCACTTACTCCATTTTTGAACCCAAGATCCAACCTTTGACAACCCCTCAATCTCAATCCAACAACCTTTCACACAGAAAAAAAAAAATTCCAGTTCGCTTCTATGCCTGCCTACCCGTACATGGACGATGAAGAAGAAGACGTTTCCAAACGACATTAACAGCATGTATTCCTTAAATGTTCCACCTCCTGCGCTCTTCGTCTATGCATTTTTTCTCTATCTCCTTAATGGTTTAATCGCAAAAACGTGTTGCTCTCCTCTCCTTTCTGTGCGTTTTCTTTAATTATTTTAGTGGGGGTTATTTTTATAAATAGACATTAGAAATTCATGTCAGAAAAGTCCCTAGGAACTTTTCTGACATTGGAATTTGCAAAGGGAGTTTTTTGATATTAATTCTGTACCTTGACCTAGCTGATATTTTCCCAAATTTGTTCCATTATTGGGAGATAAATGGGTTTCGTACTTCATTTCTTCCTGTTATGGTTGCTATTACCGAACGATGTTCACTTTACCCTCCATTCTCCTCTGCAACTAATGGCTGATTCTATCACCGCATTACCCAGTCTCATCCACTTCATCCTCTAGGAGGAAACTTAATTGGGTTCGGAAGATGGAAGATTGGAACTTGGTTTCTTCGGCCACTAATTTCTGCCAACTGAAACAGCGAAATCTGGTACATAGGTCTTTCTTAATTTGCTTCAGTTTATACCATTTCAGTATCCATTTCATGTTTGAGTCTCATTCTGGTTCCAGACCAAGTTTTAAAGATTAAACCCCTTTCAGTCCAACTCCTATTGATATTAGCCCACCTGCAATTTTTTGTTCAATTCTTGGCCGAGAAAAACTTGATCAGGTGGATTAGAACAAAGGTTTTTTAAAAGGATTTTTTTTAAAGAAAAATAAGTGTTAATCTGCGGAGAGGAAGAAGCCTGATTAGACTACGGAAAAGTAGTTGATGCAATTGGCTTTAGACGGTCCGCAAATTTTGACTCGCGGCATTTACGGAACGCAACCATTTACGTTTCTTGCGACCTTTTACCATCTGAATTGTTTGGGCTTCAACTGTTAGAAATTATTAAAAAACGGTACTTTGCTTTACATTAGCACTCATGCAAGGATCTGTTGATTTGGTGACATTGAATTTGAAATTTGAGTTTGAAATTCTGAATATGATGTTATAATCTTATTTTTTTTGGACAAAGTTATAATCTTATTCATACATTTGAAAAGTCAATATCTTTATTTTTGCGTTGAAAATTTTTCTCTCTACCTTGAAGGAAATGGAACAGTTTTCTGCGTTGAAGAGCCCAGTCAACCTGCCCTTTCAACACGCGCCTCATCAGAATCACTGGTATATTTATTTTTTATTGTGCAGAGCAATTCATTAAATCAATGGCTATCCTTCCTTATTTGCTTGTTATTCCCAATCTGCTTTTGTTCTTCTCCAGATTTTCTTTTGCAACTGATACCCGTACCCAGTTCGAATCTCTTCACGATGGTCAGACCTTGGTTTCTGAAAATGAAATCTTTGAATTGGGTTTCTTCAGCCCAGGCAGTTCCACAGACCGCTATGTTGGAATCTGGTACCACAAAATCCCAGGCAGAACTGTTGTTTGGGTTGCCAACCGTGGCAGACCCATCAAAAACAACTTTGGCGTGTTGAGCATAAACACAGAGGGACATCTTGTACTTCTGAGCCATGATGAGACTGTTGTTTGGTCAGCAAATTCCACCATAAAGGCCTTGAGTCCAATTTTGCAGCTCTTAGGCTCAGGAAACTTGGTTCTGAGAGATGAAAAAGATCAAGAACCCCAAAACTACTTGTGGCAAAGCTTTGACTATCCTTCTGATACGATTTTGCCTAGAATGAAGTTTGGACGGGACTTGAGAACTGGTGTTAATCGACGTTATACAGCATGGAAGAATTGGGACGACCCTTCTTATGGAGACTATTCATCGGAGCTTGTACTCCACAATTATCCTGATTTAGTAACCTGGCAGGGCCGAATAGAGTATGTGAGGAGTGGCCCCTGGAATGGAGTCCGGTACAGTGGCGTCTCTCATGCAACGAGCAATCCACTCTATAAAATAAAGTTTGTCTGGAATAAAGATGAGGTTTATTCAACGCATACTCTCATAGATGAGTCACAGATTGCAAGAATGGTCTTCAACGGAACATTATACGCACTACTGGACCTAATATGGAGTGAAGATGATCAAAGGTGGATTACTTATAGTTTTGCGCCGATGGATAATTGTGATAGATATGATCGTTGTGGCCCTAATGCAAACTGCGTCCTGGGTGAGACACCAATATGCCAGTGCTTGCCAGGATTCTTGCCAAAATCACCCAGAAATTGGAACGCCTTGGATTGGGCTGAAGGATGCATCCGCAATAATTCCTGGAGTTGCCAGGGAAAAAACAGGGATTATTTTGTCAAATTTACTGGGCTGAAACCTCCGGATACAACATACTCTTGGGTTAATACAAGTATGACACTTGAGGAATGCAAAGCCAAATGCTGGGAAAATTGTTCTTGTAATGCTTATTCTAATTCAGATATCAGGGAAGGAGGTAGTGGTTGTGTTTTGTGGTTTGGTGATTTAGTTGATATAAGGCATGTTCCCTTTGATGACCAGCATTTATATATTCGCCTTGCTTATCCAGAAACAGGTGTGGTCTGTTGGTGATCTTTCTTCATTCATCTTTCATTTGCATTAGCAACCTCAACTTTTTGTCTACTGACTCTTGGTATATTTCTTTGTGAAGCTGAACGTGGTGAAACTAAAGGAAATAAGACAAAGGTGATTACTGTAACAGTGACCACTGTGTTGGCTGTTACGATGCTTCTCACTGTGTTTTATATTTACATGCGCAGAAGAAACTCCATAGGTAAACATTCCCAATGCAACTGCCTTTATTTTTTTCCCTCTTTCACTCATTTAGTGTATCGAAGTGTACTACGAAACCTTCTTAACAGTAAACATCGCAAAAGGATCCTAAGGAAATATGGAGCTACCTATAAATGTCATTGCAGAAATAGCAAATACTTCTAAATTGTTTTTTCCTTTTGTATTTATATATTTCATTTAATTCATGAAAGTGAACTAAGAAAACCTTGTTAGCAGCAAACAAGGAAGAAGGCTCTGATGGAAATATGGAGCTAAAGAACTTGATAGCAGGAAACAATGAAGAAGGCTATGAAGGAAATATGGAGCAACGTATCTATGACCTTGCAGTAATAGCACATGCTACTAATAACTTCTCATCAGAAAACAAGCTTGGCGAAGGTGGTTTTGGTCCTGTGTACAAGGTAAGTATGCAAATAACTTGTTATTAAGATTAAAAAATTAAAGTCACTATTCTGATTTGTGATGTAACATATTGAAATTCATTTATATGATGTAAAATGGTAGGGTATGCTTGTGGACGGACAAGAAATTGCAGTGAAAAGGCTTTCACAAAGTTCTTCCCAAGGGCTGAGTGAATTTAAGAATGAAGTCAAATTGTGTGCGAAGCTTCAGCACCGTAATCTTGTTAAGGTTCTTGGTTGTTGCATTCAAGGAGAGGAGAAAATGCTCATTTATGAATACATGCCCAACAAGAGCCTAGATTCGTTTGTTTTTGGTTTGTATGCCCAATCATTAGACTTTCATCCTTTTCTTTTATTAATCCTTAGATAATGTGATAATTAAGTACTATTAAATTAAAAATTTGTAGGTTCTGAAAGTAAACTTCTTGATTGGTCCAAGCGCTTTCACATTATCCGTGGAATTGCTCGGGGGCTTATGTATCTTCATCAAGATTCTAGATTAAAAATCGTCCATAGAGACCTTAAAGCAAGTAATATATTATTGGATAGTGAATTAAATCCAAAAATCTCAGATTTCGGTTTGGCAAGAATTTTTGGTGGAGATCAAAATGAAGATAACACAAAGCAAATAGTTGGCACATTGTAAGTGTGTTTTATTATATTTGATTTTGTAGATATGCACATTACTGAATATGATATTAACTCTATAGCACATTACTGAATATGATATTAACTCCTTGATGACTTATGATAGTGGATATATGGCTCCTGAATACGCAATTCATGGACTTTTCTCGGTCAAATCTGATGTGTTCAGCTTTGGAGTATTATTGCTAGAAATAGTGAGTGGCAAGAAAAATAGGGGGCCCTTCTTGTCAAGCCAAAGCGTTAATCTTATCGGACATGTTAGTAACAAGGAGTCTAACTTTTCTCTTATCTTTATTGAAAAGGATAACTGATTTAATGTTTTGAATTGCTATAGGCATGGAGGTTGTGGAATGAGGCAGTCCCACTAAAATTCACCGATGAACATTTGGAGAGGTCTTATATTGAATCAGAAGTACTACGATGCATTCACATCGGTCTTCTTTGTTTGCAATACCATGCTGATGATAGGCCAGACATGACATCTGTGGTTATAATGTTGAATAGTGAGGGCGTGTTGCCTGAGCCTAAAGAACCTGGTTTCCTTTTGGAAAATATCTCAGTTAGGGGCGAATCTTCCAACAAAACTGTAAATCCTTCAAGTAATGAAGTATCTATCACTTTGTTAGAAGCTAGGTAAAGTCAATTTTACTTGATTTTGGATCACTATTGAGCATACTCTTGAGGATAAGACTTGGTCTTTGTAGTAATGCAAGAAGATATTGATTCCAAACAACTCTTTTGATTTTGACATTGTGCTTATAGTCTAAACAAAAAAAATGTCTTTGATCCCCTAACGTTATTAACATACAAAATTGCATCTAACAAGTGAAATAATACACCTGGCATGAAAATTGTACCGACTTGTATTGCACTAAGGAACTACGACTTTTATGTACTTTAGGGGGAAAGTTGAAATTGACTTCCAAAATTTTAACTTCTAGAATCCCTAAAATGAACCATTTTCATTTTCTTGCCTCGATCATATTATATGAATTTGGTGGCTCTATCAATTTGTAATTGGCAGAAGATATAGTAAATTTAAAGTATGTGTTTTGAATTCCAAATATGTCATCGCTATCTTATTCATACATTCCATAAAGGAAAATAATACCATATTTTGACTTGAACACCAAGCCAACCTACCCAGTGGTTGTGTGTGTGTGATTTTGATTGTCGAGGCCAATTCATTGAGGCAATGGTATTAATTTTTCCTTATAAATCTGAGTTTAAAATATCTTACTACTATGGTCAAAAGCTTTGTAATTTGTGGTATAAGAACTTTCTTGTAAGTGGGATGCCGATGCCACGGGTTCGATTCCACCATAACCTTGGTTTGTTAGTGTTTGCCACTTTTTAAAAAAAAACAAAATTCCTTATTGTGACTTATTCATCTGGTTTTATTTATAAACTAGAGAGAGAGAGAGAGAGAGAAAAATTTAAGATAGAGTTAATAAAGTTTAAGAATTTTTGTAGTCTGTGTGAGATATTCTAGAGGTGACTTATAAATAAGATCATAGGTGTAACATCCCAAATTTCGGTTCTTGAAATTCCTTATATTTAAGGGAATGAAATGGTGAATTAAAGAGCACATGGAATAACCAAACAAGGCAATTAGGGGTCACACACAACATTATAATGTGGAAACACAAATTGTACAAGTTGATGTTTGCTACCGGTGAGTTTTCCTGTGTAGCAGTATTGTTGTGCGACATGTTTAAATAGCTAAATGATGTTCAACAATTATGGGATATTGCAGGGTGAAAGTAGATATCCAAAGCTTTAATTTGATAGGTCATATGAATCATTTAAAGCTATATACAAAAAGTTATGAATTTTTGAACTTAGCCCAAAAAAACTGGAAAGTTTCTGAAACAACATTCAAATATTTAAATTCTAGGATTTCTGTGCTTCCATTTGGTTAAATTCTATATTTTTTCTTGAAACTAGACTTAATAAGGATTCTATAGTTTTTGGAATCATTCTAATTCAATTTTTCTAGAATTAGTTATAATTTTTCAAAGATTGAGCAGAAAATCTGCCAAAAAATCCAAAAATGTCAAATTTTGAAATTATGACATAAGCATACTAAAAGATGACATCAACATGGACTATTAAACATTTCATCTTCTTCAGCCCCATTTCCGACATCTTGCATAGCTGAATATAGAGAGAGAACGTGTGTAATTGTAGAGAGAGAAAGGAGAAGAAAATTCGCAAGGTTTTGAAGCTCAAAATATGTTGTTGAGCACTTAGGGTTTCAACCACATTGAGGAAAAGCTAGTAGGAGCTTGAGGATCGAGTGGAGAACCAAGATGCGACAAGTAAATCGAGACATATGTTTCGAGGCGGAAAAGGATTAAGGTAGGGAACTTATCTCTCCTGCGTGTATTTGATATTTGTGCTGGTGTATTGATGCATGTTATTCCTTTGCTTGATTATGTTAAATATATATGAATGATTGAAGCTCTGTTTCTATTTATGCTATGGCCATAAGTATGTTGTTTGAAATATTGAGCACGCAGATATATCATTGTGTGAACATGAGTTATGTAATGTAAGCATGTCATGCATTAAGCACTTATTTTACATGCATATTGATACTGTTTTCCTACTGATATTTTCTCGAATCTCACCCTCCCCTACCAACAATTTAGCTAAGAGAAGACAGTAAATATGTTGAGAACAACGAAGAGAATCCTACGAGGGGATTGGAGTAGTGGAATGAAGACGAGAATATGTCTCTATTTCACTGGGACGGGTTTAGACACCCAAGTAACCATGTGTGGCTACATTGATGGTAATTATTATATACGAACTCTTATAAGGAATTTATGTAATCGAGCACTTGTTATTAATATATTAATGTTATTCATGTGTTACCCACCGAACTGCATATTATTTTCTACAAATACTTTGAAAAAGATGAAAATAAGATAAGGGTGTGACAAACAAGAGTATTGAGCCCCATAATAGTTTTAAATTTTCACCTATGTCATTGGCATCATAGTTGACATCTATTCTCCTGTCTCCATGTCCCCAAATGTTTACATCTGTTCTCTCTTCTCATGTTGCAAAAAATGTCCATTCGATTTTTTTTTCATAAATTTAATCAAAATATTGAATTTTCTGAAATGAAATAAAGATTAATTGCAACATAATTATTTTTATATATGAAAAGAAAGAAGATAAACCATTTAAAACAATTAAGGATATAACAGTCTATGTAATATTATTTTCCCTCCCGTTTCTTTCAAAAGCAAAAATAAGATAGTATTAAAATTTCTCTTATATTTTCATCTCACTAAACCAATAAGTCAACCAAACTAAAAAAATTAAAGAATTAACAAAGGGTGGAAAATGATAGTTCTCTTCTCTATAACGTCAAAGTGAGCTGTTGCATTCATAACGCAGGATTTTAACTGCGGTCTCTTAACAAAGTCAATGATACCACAACTAATGTTGATATTTGATAGTCCCTCATATTAACCGAATTGCAGCATTGTTATACGACCATGTTTGGCTGGGCGATTGGAGACCCATAGGCCACTATAAGTTCGATTGTGTTGTCATATGTGATCTGTCATGTTTGGTTGATCGATTTTGGAATTGGGCTTAAGGAAGATAAGTCGCTGCTTTTAGCTTCTGACTTTGGAATGTATCACTGTCATTATGGCATTAAATGTACTCCTATTTGTATTATTTCTCCAACTATCTGTCTTGTCTTGTCCCAACTTCATTTTTTAAATTTTTTATAATTTTTAATTTAATTTCTCTCTTATCATTTTCACAAAAATCACTTATACTATCGCTAATCTAAATAAGTTTTAGTTTTAGAAAAATCACTTATACAATCACCAATCCAAACATAAATTATATCACACAATATGACTTTTATCCAAAAATAAAATTGCAAAAGTCATATTGTAAAAAAACCATTTTTACAATCGTTATTCTAAATACTCTCAGTTAAAGCTAATTAGATGTAACAAATATGTAAAAAAAATGAGTTTTTTTGTTCGAATATGTCATCATTTATGTAGAAGAGAGAATGTTATATTGAGTGCTTTAGTAAAACATGTGAATTAAATACATAATAGTGTAAGTAATTTACTAATTTTTGTAATTAAGTAAAGGTAAAATGAGAAGCTTATAAATGACTTTTCAATCGTTATAAAAAGAAAGGAACATGCCATGCGTAAGAATTCTATTTTATAAAAAGGTACAGAAGGAGTAGGGATTATTATTTTATATAAGATATATAACTCATTTTTGAAGTTCACCATCAAGATTAAATATACGCATGAAAACTAACAAGTGTTAATTTCAATTAAAAGATTAGGCAGGTGAAAATTAAAAAAAAAAAAGACATTTTAATCATTCCATTTTTTGTAAATGAACCCAGAGTAAATCCAAGTCACTTTAGATTAGGTCGGGAGTGTTAAGATTAAAGCTTTCCCAATAAATGCACTTATTAGGATTTAAACTTGTATTATTCTCTTTATTGGGGTGAGATCACTTATCATCTAAACTAACAGCTTGTTGATTAATCATTCCACTTTTAATTCACATATATTCTTGTTTCTCAACTTTAAAATTGGGTAAGTATTATTCTTGATCTTTATAATTTGATCCGATCAAATTTTGGTTTTGATTTCTTTATTTTCAAATCATTAGTTTTGATCAATACAATTTCATAAAGAATTTAATCTAAGTTTGATATAGAAACCAAAACCAAAACTTATTAAAAATATAAGTATGGTTTGTTAAACTTAGAAACAATTTTTATGAAACTATATGGAGTAAAACCAACTATTACCTCTGATCATTAATATAAGAGTTAGTTGAATAATTTGGAAAATTTGATAAAGCTAAATAACTTTTTCAATCATAGCACATGGTACATGATCTCTTTAAAATACTTATGTATATCATCAGATTATATATTAGCATATAAGTTAGGCAAATTAGTTTTAAAAAAATGATAAACACAAAAGATAACAAGAAAAAAAAATCTTATATGTGGAACAAAAATTATCTTCTAAATTTTTTTTTGCCAACCAAAATATATTATATATTAATATAAATTAATGGACAACACAATAGTTCAAAATAAAAGCCTAAAGCCCAAATAACATGAACCTAACCCTAAGTCTAAACAACACTACCAACACAAGTTGTCACATCCTTACTTATTTTGACTTACAGCGGAATATTAATGCGTGGTTTGGTGGACAACACAAAAATAACATAAATATATTGATAATATATACATGATTACAGAAATTCCCCATAGGGGCTCGTATATAAAAATTACAAACCTTGTAGCTGCACAGGGCTCTAGGGTATCTAAACTCATCCCAGTGAAACGGAGATATCTTCTCGTCTTCATTCCACCATTGCAATCTCCTCATATGGTTTTCTTCTTTGTTCTCAGCATATCTTTTGTCTGCTCCTCTCTAATCTGTTGGTAGGGGAGGGTGAGATTCGAGAGAATCTCAGTAAAAAAAAATAATACCAATATGCATGCAAGATAAATACTTAATGCATGACATGCTTGCATTATATAACTCGTGCTCACACAATGATATATCTGCGTGCTCAATGTTTCAAACAATATACTTATAACCATAGTATAAATAGAAACAGAACTTCAATCGTTCATATATGTTTCACATAAATTTTCATCAAGGGGCAATTTTGCCCTGGCCGTTAACTCAGTTAATTTTAACGGTTGGTTGATCAAATATACTGAGCTAACAGTCCATATGTCATCTACGTCATTTTTGTCAATGTGCAAATTTGCTCAAGAAATTCTTGTGTGAATCTGGTTTGCCATGTCATTTATGGTCTCACCAATTAAAATACAACAACTCGACTAACATTAATCTTAGTTGGCAGCTCAAGTATTTCATATTTTTATTTCTCTTAAAAATGATGAATCCCTTAATTCAGATTTCACAAGTAATGAAAAAATTGAATATTGTGAGATTTTTTAATTTTATTAATATGCGAGCTAATATTTAGAAGGTGCCAGATCAGCTCATGAGTTGTTGTATTTTAATTGGTTTGATCACAAATGACGTGGCAAACCAGATTCATATAAGAATTTCTCAATTTGCCCTTGAAGTTTTACATTTGTCTCTCCAAGAGCGCCAGTAATTAAAATACAACAACTCATTTTATTTTAATCTTATATGACAGATGAGCCATCTTAAAAAATTCAAATTTTATGATTTTAGAGATGATAGGAGGGAATTGCAATTTTTTTTGCTAAATTAAGAAGTTTATGTCATTTTTAAATCATAAAATTTGAATTTCTCCAGATGACTCGTCTACCCTATAAGATTAAAGTAAGATGAGTTGTTGTATTTTAATTAGTCAGAGAACATATAAGATGTTGCTCCTAAAGTATGTAAGTATTTCTCTTAAATGCAACTTTAAAATAAAATGAAGTAAATGACTCATGGGCTTTTGAGGCAAATTTACATCTTAACAAAAATGACGTAGATGATTCGTAGACTGCTAATTTAATATGTTTGATCAACTAACGGTCAAAGTAAAATTACTCACTTTTTGATACTTCTGACACAAAATTTCCCCTTTACCCTAAATTTTAGATCGCATTAGACAGTTTGTGTGTTGGTGTGTGTGTGTGTGTGTGTGTGTGAATTTTTTATCAAAATTACTCTTTTGATAAATATGAAACGCTTAGATAATTTTTACGTTAATATGTGACAGAGTGTACTAATGTGAATAAAGAATATGGGTAGATGACAGCCTGTAATCAGATAGTTAGAACGGTCAAAGTAGTTAGTTATTTAATTGATTGTAAATCATTTATATAAGGACATGGGTCTGTACAGTATTCCTCAATGCAATACAATATTTTTCCATCAGTTTCTTCCTTCCTTCCTTTTTCTCTCGAAGCGTTCTGTGCTCGTTCTTTCAAATGTTTCATGGTATCAAAGCATCGCCGCTGCCATGACTCATTTCACATCCTCCTCCTCCGTCGTCGGTGACGCTACTACCGGAATTTCACCCGATCCATCTCAGAATCTCTCAAGTCCCTATTATCTTCACCTTAATGAAAATCCAGCGCTGGTTTTGGTTTCTCCGGTTCTAACAAGGCCGAATTATCATACGTGGTCTCAGCCATGAAGATGGCTCTCCAATCGAAAAACAAGCTCGCTTTTGTTGATGGAACTATGCTAGCTCCGATGGCTTCAGATCCAATTACTCTGCTTGGCTGCGATGAAATACGATGGTCTGTACGTGGCTAACGCGTTCTCTTTCTTCCACAATTGCTCAGAGTATCTTATGGTTGGATAAGGCGTATGATATCTGGTCAGATTTGCGAGATAGATTTGCTCAGAGTGATGTTTTCGTGTTGCTGAGCTACAGGAAGAAATCTTTTCTTTTCGTCAAGGCGATTTTTCGGTGAGTGAATATTACACCAAACTGAAAATCTTTTGGGGTAAGGACATGATTTTGAGGCTGATTGTTTGCTGTCCTTGTAATTTTACTTGTTCTTGTGTCAAATATCGTGACAACGATTATACATTGCGATTCTTGAAAGGTCTAAATGACCGATTTGCATCTGTCAAATCTCAGATTATGTTACTTGATCCATTGCCTTCTGCGAATAAGGTTTTTTCTATGCTTTTGCAACAAGAACGTGAAATGTCATATGGAGTGGAACCAACTATTTTGTTTAATAAAGGACCACCACGATCCTCGGTTCCTCCTACTCCTTCTGGTTCTGGTTCGCGGGCTTCGATAACTAATGGTTCTGCTAACACGAAGTTCTGTACTTATTGTAATCGACCTCGTCATACTGTTGACACCTGTTACCGCAAGCATGGCTTTCCTCCTGGCTTTAAGTTCCGTAATCAAGCTTCACCATCGACTAATCAATTTTAGTCTCAAGATCCTGCCTCCAATTCTGTACTAGAGCAGAAGCTGACTACATTTATTGGCATTCTTCCTACGCCATCTCCTCAGTTTACACCAGAGCAGTACCAGAAACTTCTTGCTCTTGTTCAGTCTACTTCAACTTCTCCTTCTCAGACAGCCTCTGTTCCATCTGTCCATAATATCTATTCTGTTTCTTCCTCTCATCAGAATCCAGGTAGTTCTATTCCTCTTAATTCATTTTCTCCTAAGCTTTCCTGGATAATTGACACTGGTGCTACCGATCATGTATGTCATTCTCTTGATTACTTCTCTGATTATCACACAATTGATTCTATTCCTATTAAGCTTCCTAATCAGAGTTATATTACCACTACCATTTCTGGTACTGTGTGTCTTTCCAATTCTCTCATTCTTCATAATGTCTTCTATATACCAGAGTTTGCCTTTAACATCCTCTCTGTCTCTAAACTAACTCGTACTCTTCCTTGTTGTTTTACTTTCTTATCTTCTGGTTGCCATATTCAGGATCTTTTTCACTGGAAGATGATTGGTACAGCTGAAGTTTTTGAAGGCCTATACTTCCTTAATCCTGCACCCATAACCCATACTGTAGCTATGTCCACTTCACCAGCTCAGTCCATCGCCAACATACCTAGAGTCCCATTTGATTTGTGGCATCATCGGCTAGGTCATACTTCTTATGCCTTAAAAATTTTTACATCAACAGTTTCCCTTTGTTCATTGTAATGCCAAGTTTACTCCATGTGATGTATGCCATATGGCTAAGCAGAAAAGATTGACTTTTCCTGTAAGCACATCTAGCAGCAATAAAACTTTTGATTTGATACACACAGATATCTGGGGCCCTTTTTCTGTTACATCTATTCGAGGTTTTAAGTATTTTCTGACCATTATTGATGACTTTAGTCGCTATACATGGGTTTTTCCTATGAAATCTAAATCTGAGGTTCGAGTTCATCTTCAAAACTTTTTATCCTTTGTTGAAACTCAGTATCATAGAATAATTCAGATTATTAGATCAGATAATGGGCTTGAATTTTTCATGGAATCCTTTTATAAATCCAAGGGCATTATTCATCAAACTTCTTGTATTGAAACACCTCAACAAAATGGTCTTGTAGAGCGGAAACATAAGCATGTTTTGAATGTTGGTCGTGCACTTTTATTTCAATCTAAGCTTCCCAAAATGTATTGGTGTTTTGCTGTTTTACATGTTGTTTTCCTCATTAATCGGTTGCCCTCTCCGATTCTTCATCATTTGACTCCTTTTGCCTTATTATATAATAAAGATCCTTGTTATTCTGATCTGCGAGTCTTTGGTTCATTGTGTTATGCTTCTACTATTTCCGCCAATCGATCTAAGTTTGATCCTAAAGCCTCTAAATGTGTGTTTCTTGGTTTTCCTGCTGCTACTAAGGGGTATTTGGTTTTGAACCTTCACACTAATGTGGTTTTTATTTCCCGGGATGTTATTTTTTATGAATCAATTTTTCCTTACCATATTGCTACATCACATGTTGACTCCACTTCCTCTTTGCCTCTTCCAGCTGATGTTCCACCTCTTGATTATTCCTTTTCTCCACCTTCCCCTCTCACTCCTGTTCCTCTTCCCTCTTCTCCATCTTCTTCTTCTTTCCTTCTTCTTCACCTTTAGCTTCGCTTGCTTCTTCTGATTCTATCTCCCCTGCTTCTATTCCTCTACGTGTTTCTAGCCGACCACACAAACCTCCCACTTATTTGCAGGATTACTATTGCTCGGCCTTCACGACTTCGGCTGCCCCATTTTCTTCTGGTGATAGGTATCCTTTCTCCACTACTCTTTCTTCTTCCTTATCTCCTTCCTATACAAATTTTTATCTTACCCTTTCTCTAGATGATATTCCTCACACCTATTGTCAAGCCTCTAGGTTTAAACATTGGCGTGATGCTATTGATGCTAAGATTTCTGCTCTTGAACAGAATAAGACATGGATCCTCACTTCTTTGCCTAGTGGGAAACATCCTATTGGTTGCAAATGGGTTTTTACTAAGAAATATAAGTCTGATGGTACTCTTGATAGGTACAAAGCTAGGTTGGTTGCTAAGGGTTTTTCTCAAACTGAAGGGATTGATTATTTTAATACATTTTCTCCTGTTGCTAAGATGACTACTGTTCGGTTGTTACTTGCTCTTGCCTCTGCTAATAATTGGCACCTTCAGCAACTTGATGTGAATAATGCTTTTCTTCATGGGGATCTTCTTGAGGAGGTCTATATGGTTTTGCCACCTGGATTTTATACTTCTGATTCTTCTCTTGTTTGTAAATTGCAAAAATCCTTTTATGGCCTTAAGCAAGCAAGTCGAAAGTGGTTCCAAAAGCTTTCATCTGTGCTTATTGCCTTGGGGTATATTGAATCTAAGGCTGATTATTCATTGTTTATTAAAGCTTCTGGTTCTAGCTTCACAGCTCTTTTGGTGTATGTGGATAATATACTTCTTACTGGCAATGATTTGGCTGAGATTGACACAGTCAAGCGTACTCTTGATCTCCAATTCAAGATTAAAGACCTTGGTTCTGTGCGTTACTTCCTTGGACTTGAGGTTGCTCGTGGTAAATCTGGGATTGCTTTGTGTCAGCGAAAGTTTATCTGATTTTACTTCCTATCGTCAGCTTGTTGG
Organism: Inga leiocalycina; assembly: GCA_963242795.1. Classification (NCBI taxonomy): domain Eukaryota; kingdom Viridiplantae; phylum Streptophyta; class Magnoliopsida; order Fabales; family Fabaceae; genus Inga; species Inga leiocalycina. The sequence goes on from OY725329.1 coordinate 53,649,149, forward strand.
ACGTCTCTTGTATTTGACTACAACCAGACCAGATATTTCTTTTGCTACCCAACAATTGAGTGAATTTATGGCTGCTCCTACTGATCTTCATCTTAAGGCTGCCCATAGAGTTCTTCGTTACTTGAAGGGTACTCCATCCAAGGGTCTTTTCTTCCCTTCTACATCAGATTTTTCTTTAAAGGGATTTAGTGATAGTGATTAGGCAGCTTGCCTTGATTCTCGGCGTTCTATTACTGGCTATTGTGTATTCCTTGATAATGCTCTTATTTCTTGGAAATCCAAAAAGCAAAGTACTGTTTCTTTATCTTTTTGTGAGGCTGAATACCGTGCTTTGGCTATGACTACATGTGATATTCAGTGGCTTTTATATTTGTTAGATGATCTTCGGGTGTCTCGGTCTCGGGCTGCTCTCTTATATTGTGATAATCAGTCCGCTATACAACTTGCTTCCAATCCCACTTTTCATGCTCATACCAAGCACATAGAGTTGGATTGTCACCTTGTTCGGGATAAAGTTCAGGAGGGTGTCATCCGGTTATTGCCTGTTCGTTCCCAGAATCAGCTTGCAGATGTCTTTACCAAACCGCTTGGACCTGCTCCGTTTAATTTTCTTATCTCCAAGCTGGGCATGATTGATATACATGCTCCAGCTTGTGGGGGGCTGACAGAGTGTACTAATGTGAATAAAGAATATGGGTAGATGACAGCATGTAATCAGATAGTTAGAACGGTCAAAGTAGTTAGTTATTTAATTGATTGTAAATCATTTATATAAGGACATGGGTCTATATAGTATTCCTCAATGCAATACAATATTTTTCCATCAGTTTCTTCCTTCCTTCCTTTTTCTCTCGAAGCGTTCTGTGCTCGTTCTTTCAAATGTTTCAATATGCATGTTTTAGTCAAAAACAAAATTTTAAAAGTCATAATTAACGGAAACTAAGAAAACTAGAAAAGCAGGGGTAACAAGAATTAATAAAATAAAATAAATCCCGTCAAAGTCCATTCTTTATTTCCGATTACGTTCATATTACCCTCCATTTTCCTCTGCAACTAGTGGCTGATTCTATTACAGCATTGGGTTCAGAAGATGGAAGCTCGGAACTTGGTTTCTTCAGCCACTAATTTCTACGAACTGAAGCAGCGAAATCTGGTATAATGGTCTTTCTTAATTTGCTTTTTGAGTCTCATTTCAGTTAGAGACTATCACTTTGGTCCTATTTATAAGTCTCTTTTAACTAATTCTCACATACCAAAGATAGTTAATTAATTCATTAACTATAAGCTAAATTTTCAATTTCGCCCTTATCTATGATTGGTTCTAAAAGTCAACATGAATAAATTTCTTTTGTTTATGGTAATTAATATAGGTAAAAAAGTATAAAATACATTTACTACCCTGAAACTGAATTTATAAATAAGATCAAATTTTTTGGTTAAAAAAAAACTCATAAATAAGACCAGAGTGGTAAGTTTTAAAGATTAAACCCCTTTGGGTTCCAATTCCAATTTATATTATTAGTCTACCTGCGATTTTTAGTTCGACTACTGGCCGAGAAAAACTTAATTAGGTGGATTAGGGCAAATGATTTTTTTTTTTTTTAATCAAGTGTCATCTGCCGAGAGGAAGCAACCTGATTAGACTACGAGAAAGAAGCTGATGGAATTGACTAATAAAAAAAGAAATAAATAAAAAAACACAGACTAGTCAGCAACTTTTTTTTTTATTATTATGAATATGAAATTCATCAAGTCTATATTGAACTCAATACAAATTAAAAAAACAAAAGGGATAATCTTTTTATCCTTCATCAAACCACCGCCTTTTGAAAAGAAGATGGTGGTTGATTAAGAAAAACAAAATATCCTGTAATAATATGACCTAACTTAGATAGATGACAAACCAGTCAATTCTTAAACAATCACAATCTAATAAAATAAAATCACTAAAAGATTTATTTTGATCATTTTCCCTTCTAAACGCCCGGCATTTACGAAACGAAAGCATGTATGTTTCTTGCGACTTTATGCCATCTGACTTGTTTGGGCTTCAATTGGTAGAAATTATTAAAAAAAAGGTAAGACCCGTGGTTTTCCATGACCAACCAACACATGTCAGGCAATGGAAAATCAGCCATTTTTCATTTCTCCTCTATCTATTTTCGCTGCACCAAACATCACCTTATACGTCTCTTGAGTCTTAACGGCCTCAATGACTAACGTTGGTATTTCATACTCCCTCGTATAGGATTAATCAAATTGTTTATGTAAAAAATGAATTTTGTTTTCTAAAGACATTTCGAGCATCATTTATATGAAAGAGAGATAATATGTTATATTAAGTGTTTTAGTCAAATATGAGAATTAGATATATATCACTTTGGTCCTATTTATAAATCCCAATTAACTAATTCTCAAATAACAAAGAAAGTTAGTTAACTAACTAATTATAGGTTAAATTTTCAATTTTGTTCTTATTTATGAATGGTTGTAATAATCATTAATAAATTACAATTAATATGGGAAAAATTGTAAAAACACATTTATTATTCCAAAAGTGGACTGATAATAAGGACCAAATTTTTTTTTCTCAAAATAGACTTATAAATATGATCATAATGGTAGTGATATTTAAGTGAGGGCAAAATGGGAAGTTTGCAAAAAAGTTTCAAACATCCCCTAATTCTATTTTATAAAAAGTAACATGATATACCCAAGAATCCTATCTTATAAAAAGGAACAAAGTGAGTAGCATACTATCTTATAAAAAGAAACAACATATGCATGAAAAATTGAAAACTAACTAGTGTTTATTTAAATTAATAATAGTAGAATATAATTTTAAATAATAATTTTAAATTAATAATTACACAAATTAAAAATAATTAATATAACTAATTAGTAATCCTCAATTAACTTAATATAATTCTATTCTATTTTTAGAAAAAAATATTATTATTATTATTATTATTTTATAATTATAAAAATAAAAATAATATATAATAAATAATATAAATATATTTTTAATTAAACAATTATGAAGAATATTAAAATTTGAATTATAATTTATCTCTGAAAATAGAATAGAATTATAGTTAATCAATTCATAATTACTAATTAATTATATTAATTATTTTTTGAAGTATATAATTATTAATTTAAGTTTATTATTCATAAATTATATGTTACTATCATTCATTGATTTAACTTATAATTAAATTAATAAATTAAAATCCAAAAAAAACTTACAAGGACCCAATTAAAAACTCGATGAAACAATAAGGATCTGATAAAATAGAAAAAAACTATAAGGGCTTGATTAAAAACATGTGAAAGTATAAGAACCTTGTGAAAAGGAAAAAAAAATTATAGAGACCTAATTAAAAATTGGTTGAAACGATAAGGATGTGTAGATTAATTATCCCTTAATTTTTTTATAATTTTTTAGTTATCATTTGAATTTGATGCATCAGCATTTTTCGTTAATAATATTAACAGTGTTAGAATTATAGGATTAAAATTATACTTTATAAAGTTAAAGGATTAAAAATATATTTCATGTAAACTTAAAACCATCCATAGATGATTCAAATGAAGGCAAAATATCTTAAAAAGAACTTTTAAATCATGAAAAGACAAAACGGTGTTTCAAATTTGTAAATTCCCGTAAAGATGCTAGTGCCTGAACTAGAATTTACCAAATTCAGAAGAAAGGGCCAATATGCCCTTACTTTTTTTTGTTTAAAAAAATAATTACTCCTATCAGCCGTCCGTCGAAGCTCCAACGCATCCTGGCACTTTTTGTGCCACCAAAATAGTGCCTTACCATTGAGCTATCAAAACTCTTTAACATTTATAAGGCAATATATATCTGTGTGTGTGTGTGTTTATATATATATTACCCTTTAATCTTTAACCAAACCCACCAATAGGTTTAGATAAGGAATTGAAAAATTGAGATAAGAAATTCACGAGTTCAGATAAAGAATTCACAACTTTTGTTTTTTAAGTAAAAATTTCATTCAACTCAACTTGTCAATTTCTTATCTGAACTTGTCAACTTCTTATCTAAACTTGAGAATTTTTTATTTAAATTTGTGAATGGCATAAGAGCCTAAGTGAAATTTTTACTTAAACGAAAGTTGTGAATTCCTGATCTTTACAAATTCTTTATCTCAACTTGTTAATTCCTTATCTGAGCTTAGGAATTCGTTATCTGAACTTGTGAATAGGCTAAGAGAGTAAGTGAAATTTTTACTTAAAAAGAAAGTTGCGAATTCCTGATTTGAACTTGTGAATTCCTTATCTACTCTTGTCAATTCCTTATTTAAGCTTGGGAATTCCTTATCTAAATTTGTGAATGGTCTAAGAGAGCAAGTGAATTTTTTACTTAAAAAATGTAAGTTGCGAATTCCTAATCTAAACATACGAATTTCTTATCTCAACTAGTCAAATTCTTATTTGAGTTTGGGAATTCCTTATTTATGAATGGTCTAAGAAAGTAAGTGAATTTTTCACTTAAAAAACGAAATTTGTGAATTCCTTATATGAATTTGTTAATTTCTTATATCAGTTTATCAATTTCTTATCTGAACTTGTTAATGGGTTTGGTTAAAGATCAAAGATTACTATGTATATATACATATATTGCATTATTTATATTAAAGTACATTTGTGGCCAAATGGTCATCCAACTTTTATGGAACCCACCCCCACCACTTTGGAAAAAAATATTCCCAAGGGAATATTTTGAGAGAATGTTCTCATAAGTGATCCCATCAGAGCTTTGGCCAACAGCTGCACGCTGGAGCATCGGCCACCAGTGGGAGTCCGGCTGGGTACCTGTCTACCACCAGCAGAGGGTAATAATTTTTTAATAAAAACAATGACAAGGGCAAATTGGTCATTTCTTATAAATTTGGTAAATTCTAGTTTAGATACTAGTACCTCTGTGAGATTATATAAATTCGGATTACCTTTTCGTCTTTTCATTGTTTTAGAGTATTTTTTCAGGGATTTTCCCTCAAATGAATGAGCCATATCATCACTAAATTTTACTATTCGTGAACCTAGATCGGACCGGCAGGTCTGACTTTGAAATCGACGAACTAGCTGGAAAACAGGTCCGGTTTGGGGTCCGATCTAGTCACTATTTTATATTTTAATTTTTTCTTTAAAATTTCATATTAATAATTCTAAAATCTTCAATTTTTCACTAATTTAACCCCAATCTGACCCACTGACCCCTTAACCTAATACCCGACCGATCCAACACCCGATCCAGATTTTAATACCTTGCTAAATTTGTTCCATTATTGGAGATAAATGGGTTTCATACTTCATTTCTTCCTGTTATGGTTGCTATTACTGAACGATGTTCGCTTTACCCTCCAGTTTCCTCTGCTACTAATGCCTGATTCTATCACCACATTACCCAGTCTCATCCACTTCATCCTCTTGGAGGAAACTTAATTGGGTTAGGAAGATGGAAGATTGGAGCTTGGTTTCTTCGGCCACTAATTTCCGCCAACTAAGGCAGCAAAATTTGGTACATAGGTCTTTCTTAATTTCCGCCAACTAAAATTCACCGATGAACATTTAGAGAGGTTTTACATTGAATCAGAAGTACTACGTTGCATTCATATTGGTCTTCTTTGTTTGCAGTACCATGCTGATGATAGGCCAGACATGACATCTGTGGTTATAATGTTGAACAGTGAGGGTGTGTTGCCTGAGCTTAAAGAACCTAGTTTCCTTTTGGAGAATATCCCAGTTTAGGGAGAATCTTCTAACAATAATACAATTCCTTCAAGTAATGAAGTATCTATTACTTTGTTAGAAGCCAGGTAAAGTCAATTTTCCTAGATTTTGGACCACTATTAAGCATACTCTTGAGGATAAGACGTGGTATTTGCAGTAATGCAAGATGATATTGATTCTAAAAACTCTTTTGATTTGACATTGTGCTTATAGTGTAAATAAAAACAATGTCTTTGATTCCCTAACATTACTAACATACAAAATTGCACCTAACATGTGAAAGAATACACCTGGCATGAAAATTGCACTGACTTTTATTGCATTGAGGAACTAGGACTTTTATATACATTAGGGGAAAAGTTGAAATTGACTCCCAAAATTTTAACTTATACGTCCCTAAAACGTACCATTTTCATTTTCTTGCTTTGATCGTATTATAAGAATTTAGTGGATCTTTCAGTTTGTAATTGAGAAAAGATATAGTAAATTTGAAGTTTGTGTTTTGAATTCTAAATATGTCATCGCTATCTTATTCATACATTCCATGGAGGAAAAGAATACCATATTTTGATCTGAACACCAAGTCAATCTACCCAATGGTTGTGTGTGTGTGATTTTGATAGTGCAAGCTAATTCATTGAGGCAATGGTATTAATTTTTCCTTATAAATTTCAGAGTTTAAAATATCTTACTACTATGGCCAAAGGCTTTGTAATCTAGTGATATGGGAACTTTCTTGTAACGTTGATATTTGATACTCCCTCATATTAACCAAGTTGCATAATTGTGTTATTGGAAGATGTAGTTAAAGCTAATTAGATGTAATAAATATGGAAAAAAAAAACTGAATTTTGTTGTTCTAAGATGTCATCATTTATGTAGAAGAGAGAGTGTTATATTGAGTGTTTTAGTTAAATATGAGAATTCAATACATAGTAGTATGAGTAATTTACTAATTTTTATAATTAAGGGTAAAATGAAACGCTTATTTCCTTGTAGAATGTACTCCTCTTGCTATGTGCAAATTAGAATCACGGAAGGCGTGGCAATGGAACACGGGCAACTAATACACACTTGTGATTATGTATATAGAATGAGAGGAAGGAAGGAACTTTAACCTGGCCTCTCAGATTTGCGATTAGCCACAAAATTAATCACATTTTCAATGATGAATTGATCATTTATAATCTCTGTTTTTGTGTTAGCTTTCCTTCCTATTTCTCTGTAATTTGAAGGAGGCAGGGGAAGAGATCATACTATTAGCTCTTATGGGGAGAGACTAAATAATGAAACCAAGAACTGAATCAACGGGCCTAGCGATTGCAAAAGCTTAATCGAAGATCCGGAGAAATCTTAAGGGTGGAATTGGAACTTGAAGGAGATGACAAGAGACAAATGGAGGAAAATGAGATGGTTGATGTAGCTAGGGAAAAGAAGAAAGGGTATGTGGGTAAAATCATCAAATTTATAAATTTTTAATGAGGTCTCATGATTTGATTAATAATTTATTACAAGTATAGGTTTGAATTTAGATATTAGTGTTTCCGGATTTAATTGAAATTAATCCTTCAGAAAAAGCAGTTGTCTTAATTTTTTTTTTTTTGTTTTAAAATGATTAAATCCCATTAACGTCCATTCTTTATTACGGCGTTTTCCCTCCATTGTCCTCTGCAACTAATGGCAGATTCTATTACGGTATTTCCCAGTCTCATCCACTTCATCCTCATGGAGGCAACTAATGGCTGATTCTATTACGGCATTTTCTTCTGCAACTAATGGAAGCTCGTCACTTGGTTTCTTACCCACTGATTTCCACCAACTGAAGCTGCGAAATCCGGTACACTGTTCTTCTTAATTTGCTTCAGTTTATACCATTTCAGTATCCATTTCATGTTTGAGTCTCATTCTGGTTCCGGGCTAAGTTTCAAAGTTTAAACCCCTTTCCTTCCGATTCCCAATTGACATTATTAGTCTGCCTGCGATTTTTGGTTCAATTATTGACCGAGAAAAACTTAATTAAGTGGACTAGGGCAAGAGTTTGTTTTTTTTTTTCCATAAGTGCTATCTATATCCAGATAGGAAGCAGCCTCATTTTTTTTGGTGGAAAGGAAACTATTTTTATATTTCTTGCGACTGCTTCCCGTCTGACTTGTTTGGGCTTCAACTGGTGGAAATGATAACTAAAACGGTAGCTTCCTTTACATTAGTATTCTAAAAAGAATAAACCAACACAACGAGTCACACGCGAAGCATAGCAATTATATCAACTATCAAATGATTGATTGAATTTTTACTCAATATCATCCACAACGAAATAGCCTTAACCATCCTTTCTGTGACCCTACTACAAGGATTTGATGGATCTCAGTATCTCATTCTTGCGCCGAAAAGCACCAAGTCAACCTTCCTACTTCTGTGGGAACTGCCCTCTCAACATGCGCCACATCAGGATCAGTGGTATATTTATTTTTTATAGTGTACACCAATTCATTAAATCAGTGCCTATCCTTCCTTGTTTGCTTGTTCTTCCCAATCTGCTTTTGCTCTTCTCCAGATTTTCTTTTGCAACTGATACCCTTACCCAGTTTGAGTCTCTTCCTGATGGCCAGACCTTGGTTTCTGAAAATGAAGTCTTTGAAATGGGTTTCTTCAGCCCAGGTAGTTCCACAGACCGCTATGTTGGAATCTGGTACCACAAAATCCCTGGCAGAACTGTTGTTTGGGTTGCCAACCGAGACAGACCCATCAAAAACAACTTTGGCCACTTGAGCTTAAACACAGAGGGAGATCTTGTACTTCTCAGCGATGATGAGACTGTTGTTTGGTCGGCAAATTCCAACGCAAAGGCCTTGAGTCCAATTGTGCAGCTTTTAAGCTCTGGAAACTTGGTTCTAATAGATGGGAAGGATCAAAAGCCCCAAAACTACTTGTGGCAAAGCTTTGACTATCCTTCTGATACAATTTTGCCAGGAATGAAGCTTGGATGGGACCTGAAAACTGGTCTTAATCGACGTTTTACAGCATGGAAGAATTGGGATGACCCTTCCTTTGGAGACTTTACAGAAGAGCTTGTACAACACACATATCCTGAAATAGTACTCTGGCAGGGCGCAACAGAGTATGTGAGGTGTGGCCCATGGAATGGTGTCCGGTTCAGTGGCATGTCTTATGCAACGACAAATCCACTTTATGAACTAAAGTTTGTCATCAATAAAGATGAGGTGTATGGAGGTTTTAGTGTGAAAAATGACTCACTAATCATAAGAATTGTCTTGAACCAGACATTATACTCATCACTGGACAAAATATGGAGTGAAGATGATCAAAAGTGGATTACTTTTAGTTTTCAGCCAAGTGATAATTGTGAAAGATATAATCGTTGTGGCCCAAATGGAAACTGCGTCGTGGGTGAGACACCAATATGCCAGTGCTTGAAAGGATTCTTGCCAAAATCACCCAAAAATTGGAACGCAATGGACTGGTCTGATGGATGCATCCGCAACAAATCATGGAGTTGCAAGGGAAAAAACAGGGATTATTTTGTCAAATTTAGTGGGCTGAAATTGCCGGATACTACATACACGTGGGTTAATGCAAGTATGACACTTGAGGAATGCAAAGCCAAATGCTGGGAAAATTGTTCTTGTAATGCTTATGTGAATTCAGATATCAGGGATGGAGGTAGTGGTTGTATTATGTGGTTCGGTGAGTTAATTGATATAAGTAAGGTTCCCTTTGATGACCAACATTTATATATTCGCCTTGCTTCTCCAGAAACAGGTGTGGCTTCTTAGTGATCATTTTTCAATAATCTTTTGGTGCTTTAGCATCCTCAACTTTTTGTCTACTGACTCTTGGTACATTTCTTTGTGAAGCTGAACATGATGGAACTAACGCAAATAAGACAAAGGTGATTGCTGTAACGGTGACCCCTGTATTGGCTGTTGTGATGCTTCTCACTGTGTTTCACATTTACATGCGCAGAAGAAACTCTATAGGTAAACATTCCCAATGCAACTGCCTTTACTTTTCCCCCCTTTCACTTATTTAGTGTATCAAAGTGTACTATGTAAACCTTGTTAACAGTAAACAACGAAAAAGGATCCTAAGTAAATATGGAGCTACCTATAAATGGCATTGCAGAAATTGCTAATGCTACTGAATAGCTTTTTCTCTTTTGTATTTATATACTAGTATTTCATTTCATGAAAGTGAACGACGAAAACCTTGTTAGCAGCAAACAAGGAAGAAGTCTCTGACGGAAATGTGGAGCTAAAAACATTGATCGCAGTAAACAATGAAGAAGGAGATGAAGGAAATATGGAGCAACGTATTTATGACCTTGAAGTAATAGCTAATGCTACTAATAACTTCTCAACTGACAACAAGCTTGGCCAAGGTGGTTTTGGTATTGTATACAGGGTAAGCATGCAATTAACTTGTTCCTAAGAGTTTATCCAAAAAAATTTTATTAAGAGTAAAGATTGCAGTTGCCCTTCTGTTTTATGATGTTACATATTGTCATTAATTTATATGATGTTAACATGGTAGGGAATACTTGTGGACGGACAAGAAATTGCGGTAAAACGGCTTTCACAAAGTTCTGACCAAGGGCTGTGTGAATTTAAGAATGAAGTCAGATTGTGTGCCAGACTTCAGCACCGTAATCTTGTCAAGGTTCTTGGTTGTTGCATTCAAGGAGAGGAGAAAATGCTTATATATGAATACATGCCCAACAAGAGCTTAGATTCATTTATTTTTGGTTTGTATGCCCAATCGGCACACTTTCATCCTTGTTCTTTTATTTCTTCGTGGATATTGATAGGTATCATTACATTAAAAAATTGTAGGTTCTGATGGTAAATTTCTTGATTGGTCCAAGCGCTTTCACATTATCCGTGGAATTGCTCGAGGGCTTATGTATCTTCATCAAGATTCTAGATTAAAAATTGTTCATAGAGACCTTAAAGCAAGTAATATATTATTGGATAGTGAATTAAATCCAAAAATCTCAGATTTCGGTTTGGCAAGAATATTTGGAGGAGATCAAATTGAAGATAATACAAAGCAAATAATTGGCACATTGTAAGTATGCTTTATATTTGATTTTGTAAATATGCACATTACTGGATATGATATTAACTCCTTGATAACTTATGATAGTGGTTATATGGCTCCTGAATACGCAATGCAAGGACTATTTTCTGTCAAATCTGATGTGTTCAGCTTTGGAGTACTACTGTTAGAAATAATGAGTGGCATGAAAAACAGGGGCCCGTTCTTGCCAGGTCAAAGCATTAATCTCATTGGACATGTTAGTAACAAGGTGCCTAACTTTTCTCTTATCTTTACTGAAATTGGTAACTGATTCTATGTTTTGAATTGTTGTAGGCATGGAGGTTGTGGAATGAGGGAGTCCCACTAAAATTCGTTGATGAACATTTGGAGAGGTCTTATGTTGAATCAGAAGTATTGCGGTGCATCCATGTCGGTCTTCTTTGCTTGCAATACTATGTTGATGATAGGCCAGACATGACATCTGTGGTTATAATGTTGAGCAATGAGGGTGTGTTACCTATGCCTAAAGAACCTGGTTTCCTTTTGGAAAACATCCCACTTAGGTTAGAAAATTCTAACAATCATGCAACTCCTTCGAGTAATGAAGTATCTATGACCTTGTTGCAAGGCAGGTAAAGTCAATTTTACTTCTTGATTTTGGACCACTAATGAGCATACACTTAAGGGTAAGGCTAGCTATTAGCAATAATGCAAGACAATGTTGTTTCGAAACAACTCTTGATTTTGCATTGTGCTTGTGGTGTAAATATTAAAAAAAAAAACCTCTTTCATTGTGTTTACCCCACCAGACAAGTCAAACATTAGGCATGAAAATTGCACACAAACTTGTACAGCATTGGTGAACTTAGACTTATATTAACTTCAGCTTTATGAAAAGTTGGAATTAAGGGTATGTTTGGATGGAGAGAAAAGTGAAGAGAAAATAGGAGGGAAGGGAATATTAGGGGGGGGGGGGGAATTCCCAAAATAATAATAAAAAATTACTATTTTTGGGAATTTTTGCTCCTAGTATTCTTTCCCCCTTAATTTTTTCTCCATCCAAATGTAGGGTATCTTCCAAAAAACTGTAGGTAGCTCATAAAGTGTTAAGTTATAGCATTCCTGAAATGAATACTTTTCTTTTTATGGCCTTTATTATATTATAAGAATTTGGTGGATCTATCAGTTTTGTAATTAACAAATAAACATACATTGAATTTGAAGTTTGTGTTTTGAATTTCAAATACCACTCCTATACCTATTAAAAGTCATCTCTAGCCACTTGATCATAACTAATGAGAGGTAACTAAGTTATTAAATTTGTTGAAAATGAATTTCTTTTTCAAATTTACCCTCATATAAAACCATAAATTATGTTTTGAGGGGAAAAAAAGGAAAATTGTATTGAATTTTAAATAGGAGCAATCTTAAAAAAATGTAATTAATGCCCCACTTAGTGATTTATGATAAGAGTCACAAATTTCTTCTTAAAAGTGACTTATGATAGATATCAGAGTTTGTACGGGATCACTATCTTATTCATATTTTAAAAACTCACCTACCATGAGGGAAAACAATACTCCATCAAGGATTACAAAGTCTGTTATGATTTTGATTGCAGAGACCAATCACCTGTTATGAGGGAAAGTAATACTCCATCAAGAATTACAAAGTCTGTTATGATTTTGATTGTAGAGAGCAATTTATTAAGGCAATGGTAAATCGTCCTTATAATTTTTAGAGTCTAAAATATATTTTGGTGACATATTTAACCCCATCATATTTTGATATTTTCACTATCATCCTTGGTATCATAGTTAACTTGTATTCTCCTGCCTCCACGTCCTCTCCTCAAATGCAATAATCTAATACTCTTTTTTAATTTTTTTTTTTTTAAAAAAAGAACGAATTGACTAAGGTGGAAAATGGTAGCTATCTTCTCGTGCACGTTAGGTTTGACGCAACCTTCACTAACGTAGGATTTGAGTTTACATGAACGTTGATGTTTGATAACGAGTATTATTTTCTATACTTTAATATATAACTCATTTTAAAAGCTAACCATTAGGAACACGCATGGAGACTATATGTGGATTCAAATTTAAATTAATAAGGATTATTTTTTTTTATGAGACCATTAGTTTACTCAATAAGGGAATACAATATCCTTAATATATGATAAATCATTTTTCTTTTGCTTCCACGTAATCCTGAAAAATGAATATAGGTAACAAAATCATATTGAACCTACCATTGAAACCTTTACAGCTTCAACAATAAGAGAGTATTTTATTGATGATTCATAATGATTTGAGACTGATAGATTTTTTTATATAATATAGGCAAGCAAGAAAACTTTTATATTCTTTATCAAAAAAAGGAAAACTTTTATATTATTATTATATATTATCAATTTTTTTATTAAAACTTCAGGACTATTTTTTATATTTTCGACTCACATCTTTCATATCAAAGCTCTACATCAAAATTTCAAAATATTAAAGATGAGAGTTGAAAAGATTAAGCATTCGTATCAACAAAAAAATCAATTTTTAATTTCAACCAAGAACCTTGGTCTTTTTCTTTTTTTGAATGAAAATGGAGACTATATTACTGAAGTAATATTCACAAGGGTGTTTAATTACATCGCGCACAAAGATAATAATAACAATAATAAAACATTTATCCTAAATTCCAAAAAGAACATGCCATTGTGGATTGACCTTGCTAGCTTGTAGATTACTTCTTAGCCATTCATCAAATGGGAGATTGTAGAATGACATGTGACTTGAAGCTGGCATGATGAGGGACCAGCAGCAAGACGTGGTAAAGGTCCTCAGGACCCCTTCCATAGATTTGACAAGCAGCATCCGTCGTCATGTGCCGTCTCATCCGTTCACTGTTAATTAGAAGCTTGTTGTTTATAGCCAACCAGAGGAACGATCGTATCCTTTGTGGGTTATCCTCCTAATCCCAGTCTCTCATTATGAGCAGTATGTATGTCGATCTTGTCATGAATTCTTGATTACCCTCTAGATGCCAAACACATGTCACCACTTCATTGGATAGGATAGGGGCGCAATCATTACTATTTGTAGTAGTTTTTTAGCAGATAGAAGATGCCGAAACTCATGCCATTTCCACATTCCTTCAGCTGAGCCGGAGTCTTTTTGAGATCCCTTTCAACTAGGTCCTAGCTCACCCACCCAATGGTCCGACCAAAAAAGCATTTGAAGTATTTGCCTCCGGACCGATACATACTTTGAGATATAAATTCTTGTTTTTCATGACCGACCCGATGTCCAGATGAGTCACAAAATTCCTTGAGGATGTTGTTGATTGTTCGTTCCTGGGAGTAGGAGGCTACACTAAATATAATTAGATCATCAGTAAAGAAGAGATGTGGAGTGGATGCCCATTTCTTCTCATTCTTATAGTGCGCCAATTTCCTTTCCTGGATTCCTCCCTAATTACTTGTGATAATCTTTCCATGCACAACACAAAGACATAGGAGTAAAGGGGATCCCCATGGCGAATCCCTCTTTGTGGGGAAGGGTTCCAAAGGCTTGCCATTCCAAAACACTTGCATCGTAGAAAATTGGATGCATTCATGATTAGTCTGATTAGGCTAGCTGGGAGTTTAGCATCTACTAAGGTATCCTCAATGAATTCCCACCAGAGTCAATCAAAAACCTTCTCAAGGTCCACTTTAATGGCCATCCAACCAACTTTACCACTTTTTCTTTGCATAGAGTGAATCACTTGTTGAACAATTAGGATATTGTCAACTATATTCCTTCCTTGATAAAGCTAGCCTGAAAAGGTAGTATGAGGACTGGCATGGCTGGGATGAGCCTGTTAGCTATGATTTTGGTGATGATTTTGTACACTATTGTAAACAATTAATTGGTTGGAATACTTTTAAGCACTAGGACTGGTCCACTTTTGGTATTAGCAAAATCAATGTGCAGTTCAAATTGGGTCGATTTCCTTCCCTTTGAATATAGATTTTATCTACTGGAATAGTGTATCACCCACAGTTTCCCAGTGATTTTGAAAAAAGCTGCATGCAAGCCATCAACTCCCTGAGATTTAAGTGGATGCATATCAAAACGGGCAAGTTTAGTTTCAGCTTTTGTCACAGTACAACTCAAACAGGCATATAAGGCATTCGAGAGAGTAGGGAACGAACTTGCGAATTTGTATTTCTCAAAGGTAGGAGACTCCATTAAGTAAAGTTTCTGATAGTAATATGATGCTATTTCACTGAGTCTTTGTTCATTGGCCTCCCATGTACCATTATTGGCTTAAAGTAGTAAAGTGTGATTCCACCACTTCCGGATTAGTACTTTCGTATGGTAGTATTTCATGTTCCTATCACTATCACAAATCCATTGGCTATGTGATTTTTGCATCCAAAGGACTTATTCATAGAGGCAAACATTTCGTACTCAATAAGAAGTAAGCACTCTATGCCGAGAAGGTAGGAAGAGAGAGGGTGCTTTTCAAGTGCTCATTGGACTCTAAGGATTTGAGCACGAAGAGCACGTTTAAGTTGCCCGACCTCCCTCAAGACTTTAGAATTCCATACTTGGGCTTGTTCCTAGAAGTTCTTGATATTTGCAACGAGCCTATATTCAAGTCCCAAGTTCTAATAATGAATGCAACAAAGTCTGGGTGTAAGGTCCAAGAGGATAAATATCGAAAATGCTATGGCCTATGAGTGCAACATCCTCCTGCTTTAATTAATAATGGACGATGATCACTTTCGATCTTTGGTAGGTGCATTACTATCATATTGGGCTGGATGAGAGCCAATTTTGATTGCCCAACACTCTATCAAGCCTTACTCTCAAGATCCCCTGTTGCCAAGTATATCTTGGGCCTATAAACCCAAGGTCCATTAAAGCAGTCTTGTGTAGAAACTTTTTGAAACTTCGACAACCAAATAGAGCTCATCTCACACCCTATTGCCATCTGACTCATTTAATGTTGCATTGAAGTCCCCGGCTAGCAACCAAGGTTTATTGGAGCCGATAGGCAATAGGAGGCGGTCCCCCCATAGTCTTTCTCTAATTGATGCAGTGGGGCTGCCATATATAACTGTGAAGTAAATACTCGACCCCCTAGGCATCACTGATTACCAATTGGCTATGATTCACTAATATATTGACCTTCACTTGGTCTATCCAAAAGAGCCATATCCCACTTGAGAACCCTAATGCTTCAACTTTATGGGAGTACAAGTAACCAATCTTATGAATAACCTCATCAGCTTTCCTTCCAGAGATACGTTATTCCACGAGGGCTACAACATCTAATTAATAACCTTGGAGTAGTGATTTTAAAGCTAGGTGAAATTTCTCTAACACAGTACCCTGGCAATTCCATATAAAGTAAGATTTATTCACTATAACAATTATGAAGAAAGAAGGGTTTAGTGATCCATATCTAAGCGTTCTGAGGTTGGTTCGTCTTCGAGTACTGACTTAGATGCTTCTATAAAGATCATATCATCATCCTCATTATCAGAGTTGATATGGGTTGCGAGCGCTGCAGTAAAAGCCTTAGCAATCTCCTCTGAAGGTTCACCTACGACATCTTTGAGCTTGGGCCAGAGTGTTTTGACTTTCACAATAGGTTGGACCTTAAACCCATTTTTAGTTGGGCTCTTGTCAGGGGAGTTGGTCCATTAGCTTTCTTACTTGGCTTTTCCTTTTGGCTAAGTGCTTTCCTTGTCTCTGACTCTAACACTGGGATGACCGAATGTTTGTCTTCTCCTAGGACTATTGGGAGTCGGGTTGGTTTATAGGTAGCAAAGCCAAAAATGGTGTCCTTCGATGTCATAGGTTGCATAATCCCTTCAAGTTTTACTACCTTTTTAGGTTTTGTCCCTTTAGTGTGCGTTGACTTGACATTGGTATCCTTTTTTTTTCTGCAACTTTTTGTTCCAGAGGGGTTTATAGGCACAGAGGCTTTATTAGGCTGGGTGCTCAGGTTGTCTTTTTGGTGATCCGCTTCATTCTCAGAGGTGGCATGAAGAACAAACTTGTTCTCATTCTTATCAATGAAATTGTTAACATTGGCATTCTCTTTTTTGTTGCTACTAGTAGGTTTCCTTCCTCTCGCTTGCACCTTCATCTAGTCGCCAAAGACCTGATCCTCACGTGTTTTTGTGACAAGCGCCCATACCTCTGAGGGGGAAGGTGGGTTTGGCGAAGTAACGACCACTAGAGGTGACTCACTATTGGAAGCGACAACCTAAGTTTGTTGTTGTACTTTCAAAGAGAAGGTTGCATCTAGGTGTCCATATTGGCCATAATTATAGCATATTGTTGGCAAGCCCTCATACTCAACGAACTGGGTTGTTCCATCGAGCTTGATCATGGAAACAAGAGGTTTTGTTAAGTTGATTTTGACTACCATCCGTGCAAATCTTGCCTTGTCAACCCCAGCCGTGTTATAATCGATTTTGAGTACGTCACTGATGACCTTTCATAAAAATAGTGGTAAGGGAGACCAGGTAGACGAACCTAATTGAATACCCATTTAATCTCAAGGTTGAGCACAGAAAAAGACAGCTCCTATGGATGAATAGTAAGATAATGGCCAAATACCACCTACGGGTCTCCTAGCTTAGCTGTTTAATAGTCAGCTTCGTTATTGAGCTTAGTCATGAAGCACCCACCATCTAGTTCGATTAGCTTAATTGTTCCAGTAGGTTTCCACATATCAAGGATCTTTGTGTATAACGTGTCCTATCGGATATAGCGCCCTAGTAATTTAACCACGACGACAAACTTCATGCTCTATGCCATAATATCTTTAATGCTCTGAGAGAATAGACTCGTGGGTATAGCCCCTTCCAGCCCCACTATCACATCCCCAGCCTTTAATTGTAACTCCTTAATTATGCTTTGATTCCGAGTCAAGGGACAAGGAGTTGTTGTTTCCCATTAGCTTGTCTTTAAAGGAAGCCTTGGATGGCTCTCTGGAGTTGTTCAATGATGCTTGTTCATCATTTTTCTCTGGCTCAACGTGCTTGGCAACCTTGTTTGAGTCATCTGTGAATAATTGCTTTTGGATCCCAAACCGGTTATGGGCAACTTCAGCAATGGTTGTGGTCCCTCTATATCCATGTCGGTGGCAACCTCATAATTTTCTTACGTTTTCATCTTCTTCATGGATCTCTTATCATTATTAGTGCTAAGCATTCACATAGCTTTGTCTATCAGTGCGACATCAACTACCTGCACTGTTTGCTCCACAGAACTTGCTTACTCCAAATCTCTCAGTGTAACATCAATTGCCTGTGGGATTTGTTCTGAGGCCTTTCAACCTCCCTCAGAGCAACATCAGTTACTTGCTTTGTTTGCTTCACCTTTTGATTTCCAACTCTGCATATCCCCTACATCTGGTAGTATTGCTACCCTACTTATTGTTCCTCTCTCAACTATGATCTTGTTCTCTCATTGATTCCAACGTGAACAGCTTGTTTTGCTAGGCTTTAGGCACTCTTCTCCTTCGTTGCAGTGGTAACGAAGGGTTCCTTACTACAGGACCACCACATTGGGCAACCGTCTAGACACTTTTGCAGTGTCGATAATGAGCTGGCATGGGGTCGTCTAATACTGTACCAGTTTACACCGACACCCTCCTCCGTTCATTTGAGTTGAGGTTTTTAATCCAAATTTGTTGCAAAAGGTTAATTGTCATCACGTTCGTAAGAACCTTGGTCTTTTGTTTGACATTATTGAACTTTAAGGTGCTTAGTATATTTTTATTAATATTCCCACCGGGTACTTAAGTGGTACTCCTTTAGTCCTATTTATAGAGCATAAAGGATAAATTTTTTGGTCCTATTTATAAGGTTGAGAGCAATTTTTTTCATATGAATGTACAATTTACCTTTCATTTATTATTGCATTGACTTTGATCTCATAGGGTATAATATATACTAAATAGGGATAAAGTTGAAAAGTTGTTGAATTTTAATGCAGAGTTAATGAAGTTTAAAATTTTCTTAATATTTGTAAAATATGCTAGGAGTGACTTATAAATAGGATAGAGATAATATTTGCCCAAATATTTTGTCATTATTATAACTCTGCATTCTGTGCTTTCTAATATTATTTTCATATATAGATATATATATATATTGTTTAGTTTAACCTTGTGAGATTCGCAATTTCATAAAATTAGTTAAACTAAAGGTGACTTATGTAAGTTTGAAAATATACTGATTTAATTTTAAATATTATCACAATTTCCCGTGCATTGCACAAAGAGAATTATGTACTAGTTAAATTAATTTGTCAACCATACTGTAGAAAAGTGAACAAGCTAGTTAGGACGCCATTTCTCCTTGTTAGTCAACCTTGCATGGGTTCTTTTTTTTTTTTTTGCCAAATGGGTTCAACCTTTCAAGTCTATCAGTGTGCTTCTTCAGCCTTGCTCACTTTTTCATTTTTCTTCTTTGGCATCCACCATTCCTATAAACTCTCTCCCATAAGGTAGATTAAGGAAACAAAATAAATTAATTGATTTGAACAAATGTGTCTCCTTAAGATATCCCTATGTAACATTAGATTATATATTTGGGGGGAAAATAATAAAAGTAGTAGACCAAATGGATTAAGGATTTATATTTTAGATCAAATTCAACTCCAATTAGCTCTTATACTAGGGGCAAGAGGTAGGATTCAATTTGAGTGCTAGATCTGAACTGTCCAGATTTAGGTATTTTTTTAAACAAAAAATGTATTAAATCTTGGGGAAGTGACCAAAAAATACCATTTGAACTTTAAAATCTCAAATTGGTCTTATTACCTATAAAAGTCTAGGTATTAACTACACTTGTGAAGCAATTAAAAAATCATTATAGTAAGAAATCACTAATTTAGGATTTTAAGTTTAAGTGGCAGTATTTTTTTGTCTTTTTTCCTTAAGTATGTACACAATCTAAACTAGAGATAATATCTTTACCATTAGGTTTTTTTTGGAAGATAATACTATTAGTTGTTTTAAAAATATTTTTTTTATTTACAAATCATCAGTTACAAATTTTAAATCTAAACAATTTCCAAACATCTTAGTTAAAGCAATGGCCTTCCTTCCATGTGTGCTTTTTCTTACCAATCTGTTTCTTTTGTTCTTCCTTCCATGGGCCTCCTCTGCAACTTCTATTAATGCTATTTCACAATCTCAGCCACTTCTTAATGATGGAAGAACCACCTTAGCGTCTAAAGATGGAAAGTTTGAGCTGGGATTTTTTAGCCTAGGTTCAATGTCACATCGCTATATTGGAATCTGGTTTAAAGCCATACCAATTAGAACTGTTGTATGGGTTGCCCACTGTGAAAATCTAATCAAACATAGTTCAGGAAAGTTGATCATAAACAAAGGAAACCTAGTACTTCTAACCAAGAATGACACACTTGTTTGGTTGTCAAATTCAACAAAGAAGGCATCAAGTCCAATTGTCAAGCTTTTAGACTCTGGAAACTTGGTACTCAGAGATGAGAAAGACCAGGATCCACAAAACTGCTTGTGGCAGAGTTTTGACTATCCTTCTGATACATTATTGCCAGGAATGAAGTTAGGATGGGACCTAACAAGTGGTCTTAATCAGCATTTAACATAATGGAAAAATTGAGATGATCCTTCTCCAGGAGACTTTAGAAGCAAGCTCATGCTTCATAGTTTACCAGAAAAGGTTTTCTGGCGAGGCTCCATAGAATATTACAGGATGGGCGCTTGGAATGGTGTTTCATTTAGCAGCTTTTTTCAGTGAACAACAATATAACATTGGTTTCCAACAAAGATGAGGTGTACTTTATGTACACTCTCAACAATGAAACAGAGATTTTTATAGATGTCTTGAACCAAACAAAATATACAATGCAAAGGTTGGTCTGGGATGAAGATACTCGGAGTTGGAAATCTTTTGGTGATTTACCAAGAGATAATTGCAAAAAGTAAAAACTTGCAGCTCAAATAGAAATTGTATCATTGAATTATCCAAATGCCAATACTTGAGAGGATTCAAGCCAAAATCACCCAAAAATTAGGACATGTTTAACTGGGCAAAAAGGTGTGTACGGAGTGAACAGTGGAGCTGTAAGGAGAAAGGTAAAGATAATTTTCTTAAATTTAGTAGGCTGACATTACCAAATACTACACAAACTTAGGTTAATGCAAGTATGACACTTGAGGAGTGTAAAGCCAAATGCTGAAAAAATTGTTCTTGTACTACTTATGCTAATTCAGATATCAGAGGAGAAGGAAGTGGTTGTGTCATGTGGTTTGGGGATCTGATTAACTTGAATCAAATGTCAAATGTTGGCCAAGATCTATATATTCGCCTTGCAGTACAGATACAAAAATAGGTAGGCGCGTATGTCCTTTTTATTACATATATTGACTTTTTGGGTGTTTAGCTAACTCATTTTCTATGCATTGCCTACAATGTGAAGATAATCCTGAAAGTGCTAATGAAAACAAGAGAAAGGGAATTGTAATAGGAGCTACCATTTTAGCAGCTGTTGTGATGCTTTTCACTTTCCTCTATATTTATAGAAGAAGAAAATCAAGAGGTAAACAATCTTAAGTTTTTTAATCCTTTTTAAAGGGTATAAAAGGATAAATTTTGAATTGTGTTTACATTCTTGAGTTTTTGAATCCTTTTTAAAGGGTATAAAAGGACAAATTTTGAATTTGTTTATGCATTTATGCTTACAAATCATGTATGTTTTAATGTCATGCTTAAGTGAAAGATGATAGAACCTTGTCCATAGAAAATAGTGATGAAGAAACTGCTAAGGAAGATATGGAGCTTCCTCTTTATAACTTTGATATGATAGCTAGTGCTACTGACAACTTCTCAACTGAGAATAAGCTTGGCCAAGGTGGTTTAGAACCAGTGTACAAGGTAACTTGCAACAAACTGATGAATAAGAGTAGATCAAGTGATTTTATCCTTTTGATTTATGATGTAATAAATGAAAATGTTTTTTATGGTTAGGGTATGTTAGTTGATGGTCAAGAAATTTTTGTGAAGAGACTTTCAAAAAATTCTGATCAAGGAATGAAAGAATTCAAGAACGAAGTTATATTGTGCGCCAAACTTCAACATCGAAATCTTGTTAAAGTTCTCAGTTGTTGCATCAAAGGAGAGGAACAAATGCTCCTTTATGAATACATGCCTAATAAGAGTTTAGATTCATTTATTTTTGGTTCATACGATTATATGTTCATCAACTTCTTTTAACTCAACTTTAGATGACAACTAATTTTTTTTGTCCTTTTATAACTCTACAGGATCTTCCCCTCAAAGCAAACTCCTAAATTGGTCCAAATGCTTTCACATTATATGTGGAGTTGCTTGAGGACTCACGTATCTTCACCAAGATTCTAGATTGAGAATCATTCATAGAGACCTTAAAGCAAGTAATGTATTACTAGACGATGAATTAAATCCAAAAATATCAGATTTTGGCTTGGCTAGGAGCTTTGGAAGTGATCAAATTGAGGAGAATACAAGGAAAATTGTTGGTACATAGTGAGTATCACTTAAAATTACATTATGATTCGTATTTTTACACATTATTGAAGATAATATTGACTCGTTGATGACTTATTTCAGCGGTTATATGGCACCTGAATATGCAATCGATGGGCTATTTTCCATGAAATCTAATGTATTCAACTTTGGAATATTACTACTGGAAATAGTGAGTAGACAGAAAAATCGAGGGTTCTCCTTAGCAAACCAAAGTCATAATCTTATCGGGCATGTTATTAACTTGTAACCTAACTTCACTTTTTATCTTTAATGAATTAGCAATTGATAGATGTTTGGGATTGGTGTAGGCATGCAGATTGTGGAAAGAGAACATCCTACTGAATTTGATTGATGCACATTTAGAAGAATCTTGTATTGAATCAAAAGTATTATGATGCATCCATATTGGTCTTCTTTGTTTGCAACACCATCCTAATGATAGGCCAAACATAGCAAATGTGGTTGTGATGTTAAGTAGTGAGGATGACTTGCCTCAACCTAAAGAGCCTGGTTTCCTGTTAGAAAATATGCCAATTACAAGTGAATCTTCTCCCTGCAGTCATATGCCAGCTTCAATGAATAAATTTTCTATAACTGAGATAGAGCTTAGATAAACAACTGTTAGGGATATTGCTTATAATTTTGTATTGCTCTATGTTTTTTTCCAGCATATACATGAAAAGGTGAGTGAATCAGGGAAGTGCATGGCACAGAACAACAGCAAAACTACGTCTATCATTTTAGAGAGTGGTTGGGAAAAATGTAGGCCAAAAGGAAGTTATATCACTAGTAAATTATTATGCTTCATGCTGTTTTTTCATTAATGTCCATATATCAACCAAATCCACTGCTTAGCCGGGGTTTTAACTAGGGGATGGGTGGCTTCTAGTTTGTTTTTTTGAAAATCTCAAATGAAAATATATAACTCAGGATCTAACATTGATATCACTCCAACCATTGATACAACTCGTGAAGAAAATGTGCTAGATAAAACACAATAGAATGTCCCTCACAAGGCAGGTGTTTACACTCATCTCTCAATATAATTAATGGCTTATGTTTCACTCAATTCCACTTATAACAACTCATCTACAATAGGCTTGTTTAATGGAATGTCCCTCACAAGGCTTGTTTTACTCAATACCCACTTTATTATCCCAATGCATATATAAACCAAAAGGATTTGATAATGGATAAAATTGTAGTTAGTGTCAAGCAATTCAATAAAGTCATGAAGAATGAAGGGAAATTTTATGAGGAATGAATATTTTATTTAAATTTATATTTTTTAGCCATTGGAGGTCCCCTTTTGACGCGACCCTGCATATGGGTGATACAACATCGGTTATTCAATTACTCCAACAAGCACCTCAAGAGGCTTTTAGCCCAACTAATAACCCTCTTTGAACTAACCGTTTGACGCGAGTGCCAACATTGGTGATAAAGTGCCCCCGATTACTAAGTCAAATCTAGAGAAATCAGTGGAGTTGTTGCTGTTGTTATTCCTTTTCTCTATCTCTTTTTTTTTTTCTTTTTTCCTTCAATCCCCTTTATTGTTTTTTTAATTTAACTTGACACTAACTAAAGTAAAGAATGAAATGAATGCCTAAATCATCTTTATGTATACAAAGGGAATTTTCAACTTCAAAAGAGATTCAAGACAATTTCTAGAGATGAAATCACAATAAGTGTGCTCTCTCTTGGAAAAATAAAGACATAGGCTCAAATTTCTCACAGGTTATTTGATGTCCTAAAGTGAATCACCCCAGTCAAATCTTTGCCTATTTACTGACACTCAAGAACACAAAACTTAGTTCTAATTAGATTCAATCCTTTCAAGTTTAAATCAAACTAAACTTAACAATGTTCGTAGGCAAAATCTCAACTTTCAAGAGTAAAAAATAATTGTTGGCCACAAATTTCCAAAAATTTATGCAAAATTAATATTACCTCCCCCACACTTAAGTTTCACATTGTCCTCAATGTGAATATACAACGTGAAATAGTAAAAGTGAGGAAGAATAAAACTAGTTTAATCATATTGGGATACGGGGTTGATATAAATTCCTAAGGGCTCAGATTTGCATCAATTCAACAATAAGTGCTACATGCTAAATAACAATCATGATCAATATCTAGCATATGCAAATTCAACAACAATTCAAAGTAAAGTAGAAGAATACTCCCCTATTTGTTCTTGATTTGCACTCTCAGTTTTGTCCTTATCATTGTTGTCTAGGTGGCACACATCATCAAGGGTTGCAATACGAACATCAAAGCAAATCTAGAAAAAGAAAAAAAAAATTAAATTACCAAAACCTTGGGTTGCCTCCCAAGAAGCGCTAAGTTTATGGTCTTCAGCTAGACTTTGCAAAACAAGCACCTAATCATAAGTATCAAACACCATGACCACCTTGTCTCTATTTATTTTCAAGCAACAAGGTTTAAAACAAAAAAGGTGCTCATTCACATTAATTACATGTACTTCATCAATCATCAGCAATTTCAAGGTACAAGCATCCATTAAATTCAAAGAAGACACAACATGCATATATAGACAATCAAATGTAGAAGCTTCTAAGAATTTAGAACAGCCAAAAAAATCCACTTGACTCTCACCAATAAAAGTCAAAACTTCAATAAGGGGATCATCTATAACAATTCTTAGGATCTCCACACTAACCTCATCATCAAACTCACATGGATTATGTTCCACAATCGAAACCTCTTCTAGACACTCCGTATTGTTCTCTCCTTTATTTATTTCTAACTCACAACTACCACTAGTATTATCACTATCTAGTAGGGATACTTCGTCAATCTCCATAGTCAATTGTTCATTTGATATCTCATCTTCTATAGGAAAGCCTTTTGATATATCATTAAAAAGTCCTTTTTGATTCAAAGACTCAAGATTAGAAGCCATTTCATCAATTTGTAATGCTACATCTTGAGCATGACCATTATTTTTCTCTTGAAAACTTCTCAAGAATTCATTTTGACTATCTAGAAGACGTTGAAGCAAATCCTTTGTTGTAAGTTTCTCATCATCAATGGAGGTAATTTCATCTACATGAGTATTGGATTATCTATGAGGAGGTGATGCATATGAAGGAAAAGAATAATTAGGATCACAAGATAATGGTTGCTCATGATTCCATCCAAGGATAAAAGTTTAATATAAGCTTGAGTCTTAGCAAAATCATCCTCCCTATAATCTAAGCTTGAGACATAGGGACACTGCTCATTCAAGTGAAAATATCCACAAGAACTACAAATGTACTCACATGAAGATTCACCTGCATAAGAGTCATAATAAGAATTTATATAATAATTTGTATGCTCAAATCCACCACTTGCCCCATTAGTCCACTAAGGATAATCCATAACAGTTTAAAACTCAATTGTAATTGATCACATAATTGTAATAATTAACCACACAAACTTTTGTCGTCTAGCTTAACCGCAAGCACACGGATCGTCACAAGTAGTATAATAATATCGTTCCCACGAAGACTAAGGAAAAAATGAGTTAATTATCACACTTATGTTCTTAATTAGGTTGAGTGAGAGTAATTTGAAAGAGATTTTATATTTAATAATTAATTGATTTAAAAGAGAATTTATTTGAGAACTTCAAGATAGGAGGAACCTAGGATTACTTATTCCTATTATACTTCATAAGACTAACTTAAATCTTAAATTGATAATGAAAACATGTGCTTTGCAGAGGTTCAAAATTAATTGATAAAGCTTTCTCAAGTCAAAACCAATTTTATATTCTCAATTAACATAAGCAATCTCTTGTCTCAGTCAATGAAAATACTCATTAACGTCTATCCTCAATTAGACAATGCTAGGCTAATAAATATATCTCTATTCTATTAACAAAACCATCCATTTAATCCCTAAACTTCAAGTTTAGCACGATTTTATCTAAGTTCTATAATTAAATTAACTTTCTCAAGCATCACCCAATTGAACCCAACAATCTAAGTGGTGGCCAATCAATTAGAAGCATTAAGTACGAGATAAAATAAACATATAAATTTCATTAATAAATAAATAAATCTTAATCCATCTAATAGTTCAAAGCAATCCTAGAATAAGAAATTTAGCTACTCATAGTCATAACCAAAACCAAATCAAAGCAATAATAATCCACAGCAAAATAAAATTTAACTGAAAGAAAAGAGAAGAATTAATAAAACCAAAAGATTGAGTCTAAAATCTCTTCTAAGCTTCAATTCCTTGGCTTCAATTGCCCCCAATTCTCCACAGCGTCATCTGATCCAGTGGCGCTACTGGTCATCAACTCAGTCGCCTCCACAGTCCTCTCGTCCTCCCGTGAAGATGATGACCGAACCCGAATGCCTCTCCTTCTATCCGTACCCGAATGTGTGTTCTCCTTCTCTCTTCCTGAAGAAGCTTAACCCTATATATAGGTTAGGTTCCTAGATCCTCATGCAGTATCTCTTTAGCAAAATAAAATCAAACAAAAAGATAAAAAGATAAAAAAAAATAGATAATGATAATAAATAATAATAAGAATAATTGAATTATCTTTTCTTTTTTATCTTAAATTATATTTTTATTATTAATATCATTATTTTTATCTTTAATATCAAAATCATTATTTTTATCCTAAACTTTGATATTTATAATGAAATCCCTTTAAATCTATATCTTATCAAAATCTGACTAAGATCCCTTTAATTTAACTTAGTTGACTCTCAAATATATTAAAATATATCTTAAAATTATCTAAAAATAGGGAGTCATCAACAGGTCTGCCCCTCATTAATGATTAAGGTGGCAGCACATGACCTTCCCTTTATTCCCCTTAAGCTCTCTATATAAGAGCTACCCCTCTCATTTGTATCTAGTAGTTGATTGCCAATGAATAAGAGAATATTCAGATTCAACAACTCTTGTGTTTCTCTCCCTCTCCCTCTCTCTCTCTTTCTCGGATTTCTCCTCTCTTTTTCTGTCTAAAGATTCTCTCTTCTCTCTTCTACTTCTTCTTTTAATACAATTCTGTCAAGAATTTACAGAATTGCATCACGATGCATCCACATCAGTCTTCTTTGTGTGCAATCCAATGCTGATGATAGGCTAAACATGACCTCTATGGTTATAATGTTAAGTAGTGAGGGTGTGTTGCATGAGCCTAAAGAACCTGGTTTCTTTTTTAATCATATCCCAGTTAGGGCAAAATCTCCTAACAATCAAGCAACTCCTTCAAGTAATGAAATATCTATGACCATTTTAGAAGCCAGGTAAAGTCCATTTTACTTCTTGACTTTGGACCTCTAATGAGCATACTCTTAAGGATCAGATCAACATTTTGCATTAATATGAGATGATGTTGATTCCAAACAACACTCTTGATTTGGCATTGTGTTAGTGGTTTAGATAAAAATAGTTTCTTGTTTGATTGTGTTTTTTACCATATTTTGAAAAAATAAGGAAAAAATATGATACATATCAAAGAATACATGTAGCCGACCTCACCTAGTAGGATATGGCTACTTTGTTGTTGTTGTAAAAAAAATTGCACCATACATATCAAAGAATACATTAGGCATGAAAATTGCATGAACTTATACTGCATTGGCCAACAAGACTTTTACTAACATTAGCTTTAGGGAAAGTTGGAATTTGTAATGCCCCAAATTTTTTATTATGGCCTAATCATGATTATTATGGATAATTATGAATTTAATTGGAGTTATTATGTGTTTTATGGCAATACAAATTAATATGTCATAATTGGTGAAAAATTGGAAGAATGGAAATATTAGCTTTAAGTTAGTGATTAAGGGAGAAATTAATTACTAGCTAAGAGAAAAATGGGATGTGTAACTAAATGGCTAATGGAGGAATTAGAGTAGCTAATCGGTGATTTATTTTGGGTGAGCCAATAGCAATCTGACATGTGGCAAGTTGGTGAAGAGCGAGAAGAGTTGGAAAAGTCAAATTGGGATAAAATATCATTTTCTCTCTCCTCTCTTCCTTCCATTTCGATTAGCAACATGGGCATGAGGGAAAAATCAGCATTTCACCATCCTCAAGCCCTCTTCTCTCTCATTTTCTCTCTCCATTTCATCCTCCATTGTTGGCCAAGTGTGAGGAAGAAAGAGCTTGTGATTAAGGTAAGCAAATGGCCTCTATTGCTTAAACTCACTTCATTAATGTTGATCCTTGGAGTGAGAGCTTCATTTTGATGTTTATAGTACGCCTATTGGTGTTCATTTGTGCCCATATGAAATTTTGGAGGTTGGCGAAACAAGAAATCTCTTTGGTAAAGTGAAAGAAGTAAGTGAGACTAATCTATCTATCTAAGTTTTATGCCAAATGGTTTAATTTGAAATTTCTGGAAATTTTGGCCTTTAATCCTAAAATGATTACCACTGGGCTTTTGGCATGTTTTTGGCATAGTAATGGTATTTTGGGAAGGTATGTGGATAGATAGGATTGATTGGGAATTGAATGATTGAGTTTAGTGATTTTGGAAAATCGGTGATTTGTGTTGCCCAAAACCAAAGCATGATAATGAAATAGGATTTGGATAATTCTGATGATTCCATTGAATTCCTTGGATGTTTTGTGTGGGAGTAACCTTGAGTAAGAGTTTGGGACCATTAGAATCAGTTGGGCAATTGTTGGGAAGTGTGGTATGTTTTACTGCGTTTTCTGGTTTCTGATAAAATCACTCGAGTGATTTGGGGTTTACTCGAGTGAGGGTAAGTTCACTCGAGTGCGTTAATGTGGTTTTCCTTTCTGCTTCCAGTTTCGTGTTGTACTTCCGTAGATAAAGGCAAGAGTGCACCTTAACACTTGCAAGTGTTAAGCTGTCACTCAAGTGCTTTGTGTTCCATTCAAGTGCTCCTGATCCTAAAAAACTTTTGTGCTCTCGGGTCTTCACTTTCTGTACCTCACTTCTTAGTACTCGAGTGAGCATTTGGCTATCACTCGAGTGTTACTTTCTGTACTCGAGTGTTCTTGTCTCTGAAAGTTTCTTGTGCTCTCGGGTATTCACTTGCTGTTGTTCGCTCTCTAGTACCCGAGTGTAGACCGTACCATCACTCGAGTATCCTACAATATCACTCGAGTGAGGCCATCTTCACTCAATTGTCTCAGTGAAAAATATCAGGTTTGAGCTTTCAAAAGGGAATCTTTGGGGATAGTCTTCCAACCCTTTAGAGCTATTGATAGGTTATTTGTAGTTACTAAAAGAGCAATAATGATAACTAAATTAGGTGTTAAGAAGTCATTGAGATTTGGGATAGAAAATTTACACTTCGTCGTTAATTATGAATATAGGATATGGCATTTGCCCTACTCTGGAGAGATCGGCGCTAGGACACACATGGAAGGATTAAGGTAGTGACTCTTCTCTTATGTTGTGTATGATACTTGGTATGCATGTTTATCATTGTGAATGTGTTATCGGCCATAGGGCATTACAACGTGAGCCGTTGTAGGGGCAATGCTCATGATACCTACCCCGGCCATTGTATCTGTCATTGTAAGTGCCGAGGCTGCGTTATGGAATTATGGATTCCTGTTTGAGTATCCAACCCGTGGGGCTGCGTGTTGTGGAATATTTTATAAAGATCCCAGCTGTGGTGATATATGTGATATATTCATGTGGATGTGCAATACAACAAGCAGTTCAGTGTGAGCCGTTGAAGGGGGCGATGCCCATGATACCTACCCCGACCGTTGCAACTATTGTTATGATTGCTGTGTATTGTATAGGTGATTTACTTTCATGCTTTGTTGTTGTGTATCTTATGAGTGATTTGTTACTATGGGGATTCCTTAGAATCTCACTCTCCTAAAAACAAATTTTAGACGAGGTTGAAGGATCCAAGGGAAGGCGGGCGACGAAGAGTGGATAGGGCTCCTGGCTAGGAGTTTTATTTTGGAAAATTGGTTATCATTTTGTAAATCATTTGGATTTATTTTGTTGGGAATTACATGTACATATTGGATAGTATTTGTGTAATCCCTTTGTTATGGGAAACTCTTTGGGCCATTGTGCGTTGTAGACCTTTTATTAATCAATGGGACCCGAGTGTGTCGGGAATGTATGCTATACTCTGATATGTATGAATGAAATTAACCTATATAGGTGATTTATGTATTGATATGAGAATATGAGACCACTGTGAATAGGTTTTGGAAAATTTTTCGAAAACCTTGTTTTTGGGGAATTTTATTTGTTTAGGTCCCAAATCGTCTATGATCTCTAATATTAATCACGTGTTTATAAACGCTAAACTCGGCCTATGGTTGTGATGGGGTTACAGAATTGACTTCCAAAGTAACAATAAGGAGCTAGCAAATTTTAACTTTACATCCCTGAAATGAACCCTTTTTTTTGTCTTGCCCATACAAATTTAATGGATCTACAAGTTTGTAATTGGCAAATAAAGAAACAATGAATTTGAAGTTGTGTTTTGAATTCTAAATATGCCATCACTATCTTATTCATACGTTCCATGAATAAAGCAGGTGTGTTTGTGATTTTGATTGTGCAGACTTATGATTTTCAGAGTCTAAAACATCTTTTTCCGACTTATTTAACCCCATCATTTTTTTTATTTTCACTTTTGTCCTTGGTTATGGTTCACTTGCATTCTCATCTCAATTCTCTTGCTATGTCCACATCTTCTACTCAAATGTTCATTCTCTCTTCTCTTAGCCCAAGTTGCTTCTTCTATTTGATTTTTCAAATTTATTTAATGAAAATGTTGAAAAGGGAGAAAATAATTTAAAATGATTAAGGATATCATAGTTCATGTATTATTATTTTTCCTCCTCTTCCTTTAAAAAAACAAGGGTAATACTAGTATTAAATTTTCTCTCATTCCTTCCCTCCCATGTATTATTTTCTTCTTGCTAAACTAATTTCTCAACAATACTAAAACAAAAATAAAAAATTTACACATGGTGGAAAATGGTAGCCATTTGAATTTAGGACTTGAATTGCAATCTCATAGCGAAGCTAATGAAATGAGGACAAGCATTGATATTTGATGGCGATTATTATGCACCTATTTTTCAACGTGCATTCAACACTATAAGGTATTTAATGAAACAATTTTACTGTTAATATATTAAAAATGGAGTAATATCTTTCTAAGATTTTTATCGTCCATTTTCAACCCCCACCAACCCATGACCATCGAAGTCAAGTAGCAATGGATATCAACAGAGAAGAGATCCACTAATGCAAAATGATATATTTGACATCGGTTAAAAATGTATTATCACTACAGCATATAGGGTGTAGTAGAAATTGGAGTAGCGGAAAATAGATATTACAGCATTAGTTATAAAGGACCTGATGTCGTAAACGAATATATTGCAGCGTTAGTTACAAATGACGCGTTGCCATATCACTGGCCAACCACATCACTGTCATTTGTTCATGCCACCTCGTGTCCACGTCAGTGCCTTGTTATAAAGGTGGTAATGAGGGCTGCAGTGTAACCCCCTACCTTGATTAGTGTAATTATGATTCGATAACGCATAATTAAAATAGATTAAAGACTGTCAGATAATTTAAACTCATTACAACTTCTTACCTTATAGAAGGATTTTCACAAAATCTTTCAAAAACTTTTCCCCATCCTGGTCTCAATTTCAAATTTTTGAATATAATTTCCTGTGCAATTAATATACATTCATACATATCAGAGTGTATAACCAAATCATCGACAACTCCTGGGTTCTATATATATATAAACTAAGGGTTTATAAGTCTCAACTAGGGGATTACAAAACCAAAATCAAATGTAATATTTACATATCAAAATATACAGTAATCCCAAGTTTAAAAGTAGATAACCAACATCCCAAAATCAAATATACCCTAGAGGGGTCCTAATCGCTCCAGGCTGCCCGCTTCTCTTTAGAGCCACTTGCCTTGTCTGAAATGTTAGTCATTGGAAAGAATAAGATTTAAGAGAATCCCAGTAGTAACAAATCACTTACACAACGCATAAACACATAGCATATATGATCATGTTAAGCAGCATCACAATGTATCATGGCTCACACCACAAATGACAGCACTCATGACTGTAAACTCTATGCGTCAGCTTTCACTGCGATCTCTATATATCACAAAGTATCACAATGTATCACTAAGCATCAACTTTCGCTACGAATTCAAAGCATCACAATGTATTCACAAAGTATTCTCAATGCATGACAAACATACATACAATGTTTCACACACAGTATAAGAGAAAGAGTCACTACCTTGTTCTTTCCAGACGTTCTTCGGCACAATAGGCTCAAGCGTACGGCAAATATCAAATCCTATAAACCAAATCAGGGACAACCCGTCAATCTCTTTTCCAAGTTCTTAATTTCGTAATACTTTAAGTTGGTTATCATTTAAACTCTTTAGGTGGCTATTATATGCCTAAACATATCCCAAGAGGGTTGGGAGAAACTACCCCGAAGATACTTTTTTAGGAAACAAAAATCTAATTTTGGGCTGACTCACTCGAGTGAAGAAGGTATCACTCGAGTGTTGCCCCCAATCGCACTCGAGTCCCAGCGAGTAAGACACAGAAAGTGTGTACCTGAGAGCACTAACACCTCCAAGAGTGGCCAGTGTACTCGAGCATTCACTTGGGCACTCAAGTGATGACACCTAGTCACTCGAGTCCCAACGAGTGGGGTACAGGAAGTGACAACCCGAGAACAACAAAGGCTCCAAGGCGACAAGTGCACTCGAGCACGTGCCCCAGCACTCGAGTGACTTCCCAATGCTCGCGAGTGCCCATACGCACTCTCGACCATTTGCTTATGAGTGATAACCCGAAACGCACACCCATAGTGCTACATGCACATGCACTCGAGTGACATCCCAGACACTGGAGTAATAACATATACCACTCGCAGATACACAAGTTCATTCGTGATTTCTACCTAAAGACTTAGCCAAAACACCGAGAATTTCATACTACACTTGAGTGAGATCCTACCTTACTCGAGTGAGGCTTATCAGAAGCCAGATCGCAGCAACTGATATGGTTTTCCAGATTTACCAAAACTAACTCCAATGGTTCCAAAACTTATACCAAAACTCATTTCCATCTAAAATTCCCTAAGGAACCTATTGGTAAACTCAAAACAACTAAATTCCTTTCCAATCAACACATTCCCTGTTTTTACCCAAAATGCAACCCAAAACCACCAATAACCAATCTCACTCCTACAATTTCCCAATCACTTCTAATGGTTCAAGGTCATAGTTTGGTACCATTTCTACCACCAAACACTAACCAATTCATATCTTTCAAAATCATAAGAAATCAGGGCAAAATTCCAGAATTCACAAAACTTAACCAAAAATCACCATAAATATACCAAAATGCATCAAATGCTTACCTCTTTCTTTTCCAAATATGGTTCCCTTGATTCCACAACTTCCAAGTTTTCACCAATTCTCAAACATCACTAATCAAAAATATGAAAACATAGGAATGAAGCTCTTGACCTCTTAAATAATATTAGTGAAGGTGAAGTGAGCATTTTAGATTTAAATACTCTCCTAAACTCAAGCCCTTCCTTTCTCTTTCTTCCTTAGTTCCACCAGAAATGGAGGTGAGGAGAGAGATGAGATGAGATGAGAATGATGATGATGATGATGATGATGATAGGAAGAAGCAAATTTTTCCCTTCCTAAAGCTCCCCATTTGATTTGAGAGAGAAAGATGAGTTTGAAACATTGACTTAATCCAAAGGTCTATCTTTTGCCACT
This sequence comes from Inga leiocalycina, assembly GCA_963242795.1. Lineage (NCBI taxonomy): Eukaryota > Viridiplantae > Streptophyta > Magnoliopsida > Fabales > Fabaceae > Inga > Inga leiocalycina. The sequence continues at coordinate 53,683,321 of OY725329.1, forward strand.
TGTCAAAATCTCATTATCCCTGCCATGAATTCATATAAACTCAACTACACTAGATTTCGCCCCATTCGTCATTCAAGAATCAATCCTAGCCATTAATCTTAAATTACCTATGAGTTTCCTCCTCGATAACTGACCAATCGGTCGGTAAATTTACCATTTTACCCTTGATTGTCATAACATATACTAAATCATCATCCAACACATTTGTATCACAATTCACATCATATACTTCCAAAAGTGTTCAACTAACATTAATTACATCACTTTTGAGGTCATTAGCCCTTAATTACAATTTAGGATATTACATGCGGGCTGTGACAACACCAGTCCGCCCCTTTCGCGGGCTGGCAAACCCAGCTGCCAACCCGCCAATTTTTTTTTAATTTCACTCTTTTTAAAAATTTTTTACTCTCTTTCTCTTTTACCCGCTCATATCACACTTCTTTTCTTTTATACATTTGTGTTATGAAGTCAATTTCATTCTTATTTTCCTTTTTTTTCATCTATTCACATCACAAAATTATATAAACACATCTCTTTTAAATTTAATAATAGTAGAATAAATAAATATAATATGAAAATAAGTGTCAAATAAAAAGTATGGAGAATTAATTAAACATATTATCAAAGGAAATGAGATAAGGGAGACTAAGGGTATTTGAGAAAAAACTAAAATAAATAAATAAATAAAGCGGGCCAGCCCGTTTAGCCCGAATTCAAATAGGCCGCCATGTCAGCGACCCGAACCCATTTATTTTGGCTGGGAGGGCTGGCCAACCAACCCACCAACCTGGCCTGAATTACTACTTCTACTTATTCAGGTCACAAATTGGATGCATTTTGTGACAAAGGGAGGATTTGAACTCTTGACTTCGGGCATGTACTGATATGCCTTTGCCAGTTGAGCTATGATGAACCTGCAATCTTTATTTACAAAATTTTATATATATATATATATATATATAAAATATTTATTTTTAATTATTTCATGTAAGAATTAATAATTAATATATTATTTATTCAAAAAATTAAGAAAATAGTATTTTATAAAATAATATTTATATTATATATTTTGATTTTGATTTGTATTTAATCTTTATATTTTTTATTTATATATAATATTATTGAAAAATTTACATATTTTAATAAAAAAAATAAGCAACAATAATTTATATATATATATATATATATATATTTTATTGTATTTATATTATAATTTTTATAATATAATCAGTTGGAAATTACCAACAAAAATAATTACGTCGCTAACTTCATTTTTTTAATAGTGAAAGGACCTATATTACAGCATCAATTAATAAGAACCTGACATAGTAAATAAATAAATGAATTACAACATCAGACCAAAATACAACTGATGTCATAATATAATGTAATTATTTCATTGATTATGATATCTATTCTTGTCTAAATTGATGTCATATTTGCATATTATGGTAACATTTATAATCATAATTGATGCCATATTGGAAATATAATTATTTCAAACACGTTAAATTTATATAGTCCTTTATTTGAAAACCTACTTCATATGCAACCAATTAATATACAAGCACACAAATGTCCAGCTTGGAAAAAAAAGGTAATTTTAATGCAACTATAGTATTTTTTAAAAAAAACTTTGTTTTCATTATTTAATTAAAATTTTCAAATTTTATATTTAAAATATTTATTTTTCAATATATATATATATATATATATATTACAAAAAAAATTCAAAACTTAATTTAAATCCTTTTAATTAACTACGGTGTCTTGTGCTTACTAAACCTATGTTATAAATGCTAATATGACATCTATTTGAAGTGCGCTTGATGCAAAAATATCATAAACCTATTTATAGTATCGGGTGCTTATACAATTGATGTTATAATATAAATTACGACATTAGATATACTTAAAATAGAAGTAAAATTATGTCATATCCATTACTGATTTTGTTCTTTAAGTAATTGATGAGAAATCGCATAGTTAAATTAGTATTTTGCACTAGTCATTATAGGCAAATCAATTGTGTCGAGGGTCACCAAAATCTTATGGCTGTGCAATGAACAAAAATTTACATTTAAAATGTGTTTTAATCCATTTGAAAAAACCCAAGTAAATAAGATTCAATAAATGTGATTAAAAATATAAATTATAAATTTTATAATGTTATCAAAATTAATAAATTTTAGAGTTAAGAGGTAATTTTGACCCAGAAATTTTCATCGAGGGGCAATTTTGCCCTGGCCGTTAACTCAATTAATTTTGTTTGTTGGTTGATCAAATATACTGAGCTAACAGTCCATGTGTCATCCACATCATTTTTGTTAAGGTGAAAATTTGCTCACGAAATTCTTGTGTGAACTTGGTTTGCCACGTCATTTATGGTTTGACCAATTAAAAGACAACAACTCGACTAACATTAATCTTAGTTGGTGGCTCAAGTATTTCATATTTTTATTTCTCTTAAAAATGATGAATCCCTTAATTCAGATTTCACAAGTAATGAAAAAGTTGAATTTTGTAAAATTTTTTAATTTTATGAATATGCAAGCTAATATTTAGGAGGTGTCAAATCAATTCATGAATTGTTATATTTTAATTGGTTAGATCACAAATAACGTGGCAAACCAGATTTATACCAGAATTTCTCAATTTGCCCTTGAAGTTTTACATTTGTCTCTCCATGAGAGCCAGTAATTAAAATACAACAACTCATTTTATTTTAATCTTATATGATAGATGAGTCATCTTAAAAAATTTAAATTTTATGATTTTAGAGATGATGGGAGGGAATTGCAATTTTTTTTGCTAAATTAAGAAGTTTATGTCATTTTTAAATCATAAGATTTGAATTTCTCCAGATGACTCGTCTACCCTGTAAGATTAAAGTACAATAACTTGTTGTATTTTAATTAGTCAAAGTACATATGAGATGTCGCTTATAGAGTATGTAAGTATTTCTCTTAAATGCAACTTTGGAAAAAAATGAAGTAAATGACTCATGGGCTTTTGAGGCAAATTTACATCTTAACAAAAATGATGTGGATGATATATAGACCGGTAGCTTAGCATATTTGATCAACTAACAGTCAAAACAAAATTACTCACTTTTTGATACTTCTAACGTAAAATTACCCCTTAACCCTAAATTTTATACGACATTAGACAGTTTGTGTGTGAATTTTTTATCAAAATTATTCTTTTGATAAATATGAACGCTTAGATAATTTTTACGTTAATATGCATGTTTTAGTCAAAAACAAAATTTTAAAAGTCATAATTAACGGAAACTAAGGGTCTGTTTGGTTGGAGGGGAGGGGAGGGGAAGGGATGAAAAATGAGTCCCTCCCCTTGTTTGGTATGAAAAGTAAGAGGGGAGGGGCCCAAAAAAGGGGCTCCAAATCCCTCCCACTCCCTCAAATTGGCTCCCTCCAAATTGGGGGGTTTTGGAGGGAGCCAAAAATTTGAGACTATTTTACCCCCATAATTTTTTCATATTCTTAATTATATCCTATAAGTCTTCAATAAAAATATAACTTCTTTTATCATCTCCAATGTTTCACGCTTGTGTGTGTTTTTTTCCAACCTTGTAGTTCAACCAAATCATGAGTATGAATATTTCCAGCACAATTTTTTCTATTTTTTTTTTTTGCAACTCCTCTGCATTGTTTTTCAATAGAAGGAATTTTTCATTTAATTTAATATGATAATTACTGGAATATTCATATAATAAGAAATTAAGTTGAGGGAAATTGAAAAAAATTTCTATTTTATATCTTCATCTTTTTTTTATAAATTATATAATTCATATTGAGGTGTAAACTAATTTAAATAATTTATATAAGGAAAAACATATAAACTAATGTTTAAGGATAAAATGGTAAATTAAATATTATCTTCCCTCCCCTCCCCTCTTAAACCAAACAAAGGATCATTAAAAAACCTTTCCCTTCCTCCCCCTCCAACCAAACCAAACAAGGTGATTCTCCCCCCTCCCATCCCATCCCCTCCCATCCATCCCCTCCCATCCCATCCCCTCCCTTTAAACCAAACAGGCCCTAAGAAAACTAGAGAAGCAGGGGTAACAAGAATTAATAAAATAAAATAAATCCCCTCAACGTCCATTCTTTATTTCCGATTACGTGTATATTACCCTCCATTTTCCTTTGCAACTAATGGCTGATTCTATTACAGCATTGGGTTCAGAAGATGAAGAGCCTGTTTGCCAAAGCGTCCAGCAGCCCCAACGCATGATTATATCTAAGAAAAGTATTTTAACCCACAAGGTGGTGTTTGAGTAAGCGTTTTACTCCACTGTGCTTCTGAAAATAAAGCCACGTCCAGCAGAAGCTAATTGAAGTAGCTTTTTTTTCATTCCCCCGCGCAGTGAGGCTGTGCCGAAGAGAGAGAAAGGCTAGAAATACAATATATTACTCCCTTCGGTCTTAATTATAAGATAAAGTTGACCTTTTTTTTGGAGAAATTAAGGAAGCTAGTTAAATTATTATAGATTATTTATATTTTTATTTTTATTTTTTCTCCAAACTAATTAGTTTGACTAATAAACTAATATATAATCTGAGGATACATAATATATGATATGATTAAGTAGCTTATTATCAAATTTTATTTATATTTTTTCATTCCAATTATCACAATATATACAAATAATATATATATGTAGTATTACATAAGATTCATGCCATTTTCAGTCATTTTACATCTAAACGGGCTTTTCAAACTCTAATCCAAATAGGTTCAAGGTTAGAAAAAAAAGTCACTTCTGCCACCGCTAATCCAAACATAAATCACATTTACATTTTCACTTTTAATCCTATCTTACTTTTTCAAAAGTCAGATAAAAAAAAACCACTTCTCCACCGCTAATCCAAACGGACTCGAAAGCTCGGAACTTGGTTTCTTCAGCCACTAATTTCCTCAAACTGAAGCAGCGAAATCTTGTATAATGGTCTTTCTTAATTTGCTTTTTGAGTCTCATTCCAGTTCCAGATTATGATCATATTTATAAGTCTTTTTTAACTAATTCTCATATACCAAGGAGAGTTAGTTAACTCATTAATTATAGGTTAAATTTCTAATTTCGCCCTTATATATGATTAATTCTAAAAGTCAACATGAATAAATTCTTTTTGTTTATTGTAATTAATAGGGGTAAAAAAATACAAAATACATTTACTATCATGAAATTGGATTTATAAATAAGACCAAATTTTTTTATTTAAAAAGATTTATAAATAGGATTAAAATGATAAGTTTTAAAGATTAAACCCCTTTCTGTTCCAATTCCAATTTATATTATTAGTCTACCTGCGATTTTTAGTTGAGAAAAATTTAATTATGTGGATTAGGGCAAAGGATTTTTTTTTTTTTTTAATTAAGTGTCATCTGCAGAGAGCAAGCAACCTGGTTAGACTACGGAAAAGAAGTTGATGGAATTGACTAATAAAAAAAGAAATAAATAAATAAACACAGATAAGTCAGCAAATTTTTTTTTAAAATATGAATCTGGAATTCAGCATGTTTATACCGAACTCAATACAAATAAAACAAGTAAGGAATAATCTTTTTATCCTTCATCAAACCTCCGTCTCTGATGGCAAAAAAAAAAAAAAAAATCAAACCTCCGTCTCTTAAAAAGAAAGTGGTAGTTGATTAAGAAAAACAAAATATCCTATAATAATATAACCTAACTTAGATAGATGCTCTGCTAACACATTCTACTCATAAAAAATATAGCTGAATAGAACCAGTCAATTCTTAAACAATCCCAATCTAATATATATAATAATATCACTAAAAGATTGATTTTGATCACTTCCCCTTCTAAACGCCGCAAGTCACAAATTTTGACTTGCGGCATTTACGAAACGAAAGCATTTATGTTTCTTGTGACTTTATGCCATCTGACTTGTTTGGGCTTCAATTGGTAGAAATTATTAAAAAAAGGTAAGATCCGTGGTTTTCCATGACCAACCAACATATGTCAAGCAATGGAAAATCAGCCATTTTTCATTGGGAGAATTATTTCTAAGTTTCAAATAAAGAGTATATTATCAGAAAGGTCCCTATTTACAATTCTTCTGTATGTATTAACAACCTATTGAGTGTGTTTTACAACCTCAAGAAACCTTTCTGATAATATGTTACTTGTTTGAAACCTAGGAGTGATTCTCCCTTTTTCATTTCCCCTCTATCTATTTTTGCTGCACCAAACAGCACCTTATACATCTCTTGAGTCTTAACGGCCTCAATGACTAACGTTGGTATTTCATGCTCCCTCGTATAGGATTAATCAAATTGTTATTCGTAGAGGTTGTTAAAATTAATAAAGTGTAATATATATGTAAAAAATGAATTTTGTTTTCTAAAGATATTTCGAGCATCATCAATATATCATTAGATACTCTTCCGATCTTCACTCTATGAGGTTACTGTTCACAAGCCATTTCACTGCCAAACGGCTCCAGGGAAGCCGAATATCGCTCTAAAGTGCCTCTGGCTCTGTGCCATTATCATCTCCTATCGGGCTTCACTAGAAATCCTTTTTTAAATCACGGTGGAGGATCTCCTACCAAGATTGACACGCTCTTATTCACACGTCAGGTTTGTTGGTCATTATTCTTGCTCATCTCTGTCTCGTATTGAGGGGCTTCTCAATCTCTCTTATAATACAACCAACCAAGTGCGTTTCCTTTTTCCAGACCCAACAGCACAAACTCAGAATGGACAACCTTCCCCAGACTTACTTGGCCGACCTTCGTGAACAAAGTAGTGGATCTCGCATTCAAGTTCGGGTTGATCGATTCTTCTGCAGAGAAAACATCCGACTGCCTCTGCACAGCCAGTCGAGACCGACTAAGGAAGTTGTCTCCGTTGACTATGTTGTCTTCGATGAGTTTGTTAGTCTTAAAACAACATAAACTATTACACATCAACGTTATATACCGAACCTGCTCTTATTACACCTTCACATATGATGTTCATTTTGCAGGGCACTCGGATGCTTGCATGTATATACTCTGAGGAGGTTAGGGACCGATTCTTCGGTACTTTGTGCAGCGGTAGGTGTTACAACATCTCAGGTTTCACGGTGAGGAAAGGTGGTCAGTGTATTCATGATGTATACCACCTGGTGTTTACCTCCTCCACCGTCATTATGGACTCTGATGAAATACGTCAACTTAGAGTTCTTAAGCTTAAATGTGTTTCTGATCTTCCATGGGGGAGTATAGATAGATGTGGTTTTTTCGGTGAGCCCCTCTTCTCCTTCCTTAAGCTTCAGGCAACCATCAATATAAAAACACACCATATTAGTGTCATTTCCTCTGTTTTTCATATTTGTGTGGATTTGTGCGTTATTTCTCGCCTGTCGGTATGGAAAAATACATGGGTTACAGCGAGAAGATGATGACTCTCATCCTTGAGACGCGCATGAGGATTTCTAAGTGGTCTGTTCCATTTATTAGATGCATTCATCCTTCATTATTTCCACAATGAAGCTTATAATGATGCCGGAATAGACTTATAGACTTTATTTGCAGGGCTAGGGATCAGGTCACATGTTATCTGCGTGGATCATGGGTTGAAGAGGTTGAACGTCAACTAAAACAGGGCCAAAAGGAACCCGGAACTGTGTTTTTGCTTCTTTGTTATGTCGTTTCCTCTTCACCAACAGTAATAGGTATGTCTTTGTGGCACAAACAGTCCTTCTTACTTTATATAATATGCTAGATTACTTTTGCAAGGCTCTGATCCTGCCTTTTTATTCTCACTGTCCTTGCAGGATGCCCGACTGTGACCTCCATGAGTGATGCTACGACCTATGAGTTCAATCCCCAGATCCCCGAAGTTCAGTCTTTGAAGCAGCAGATGGTTTACCCTTAGTCATAGGATGTATGTAGGAGAGGGTAAACAGCGATCAAATGTTCTTAATGGCATGCTTCACTTCTGTATCAACGCTATGACTTTTAATTTAATGTTCTTCATTTTTTGTGATCAGTAGCTACCTAGGATGTTCTTTATGGCATCCTTAAGAATCTGTGGCACTCACATTTTTCATTTTCTTTTGATACCATGGATAGTCCTTGGTTTTTCCTTTCATCTCTCACTCTTACCAACACCTCTGTCGTATAGACCTTGGAAGAATGCTTTTTTTCAGTTTATATCATTCCCAGCTGACCATAATGGGGCTAAGAGTGATGTTCGTAGTTCGGGTTTCCCCTTCTTATGTTGTCTCCATTTTGAATGGACATTTCATGGTCACATATCATGCAACTTTCATGGTCACTGTCCATAATCAATCCTTGCCCTGTTTAATGAAAGTTTTCAGAAATAACACCATTGGCAACTGACCATAATGGAGCTATGCTTGGTTAAAATGAAACATACCATTATATAACATGTGCACTGATACTGATCTTCTGCATTTACCCTGCAAAACATTCCGATCAAATTTTGTATATCATGGCTACAACGCAATTTTTTAACACTGGAGAAGCTATATGCACACACTGGTCATGAAAAGGAGAATAACTACTAAACAATCATTTACTATGCAAATGAGGTGGATATTTGTTTTCCAGTTTAATGAACCTGATATATCTTGGTTTTTTCCATTTTATATCAGACACTGTAGCCATCTGTCAGTTGCCCTTCCTCATAATCGTTATCATTTTTATGCAACACAGCACATTTGTTACACGATCAAATGTGCTATTTAATTAGCCTGATATATCTTATTTAAATGTGCTATTTGATTAGCCTGATTTGACAACCCATCCATATCTATTTAATTAGCCTGATATATCTTGGTTTTTTCCCAGTTTATATGAACTATTCGAACAAGATAGGAATGGTCAACATCCACTAATCATATTACACGCATAAAAAAAATGGGATCCTAAGGTCTCTTCATTGGTTAAAAACATAATTTATCATATCTAAGCTCTATACAGTAAGAACAGTTCATGCCTAACTGTTTAGCCCATACTTTTCTGACGTTCACCATTTTCTTAATAGCACACATCTTTTAATGTTCAGAGTTGTCATTCATTTTTCCTAAAACATGCAAGGAACTTAGAATCACAGTCTACCTTACAGTACTGAATGAATAGGGAGCTTTTAGATGGGACCACTCATTAAGGTCCAGAAATTTGTGAACATATAAGTTGGGATGGGCATATAAAAGCTCATTGTTCAGTACCAACAAACAAAAACTAATACCATGTTGCGGGAAAAAAAACCACCAAAAAGTCATTTAATATAAAAACAAGATATATATATAAGTATTAAATATAACAAATCTTGGAAAGTATAGATAATGCCAATTCTCATCTACCAAACTACACGCATAAAAAAACACTCCATACTATATTCAAGGCATTTGAGTTGGAGGCATACATATTTCATAGCAAATAACTGTTCCCTGCACGAGAAAAAGTTGCCATCGGTGGTGCACATGCTTTCCTAACATTGACTACTTTATTATAGTCTCCCATCCTTTTCTGTATCGAGGTGTCATTCACATTTCCTCAAACATGCAAGCAACTTATCAGAATATACTGCTCCTTTTTGACGCCCTCATTACGGTGAACCTAAAGAACCCTTTCCCTTTACTTTGCGCACTGGCTCTCCGGTTGATTTGAGGTTTATCATGTTTGAGGCACAACCCTTTTGTGCTTATCTGTAAGCAGCTACATGTTTTCCTTCACTTTCTTCTGGCTCCTGACTGTTTCCCCAATTTTTCCCTCTGTGGGTATTCGTGCTTCCTCTTCTCTGTCAATCAGGTCTGCTCAACCCTTAGTAATGACTTTGTTTTTCTAACCAAATCACTTAGCTTCCATCTTCTATGTATACTTATTGATTTCTTCCTATGGATCCAGTGTTTTGTGGACGTTTTAGAAAACACAGTTTAATTATTATTCAGTTACAACTTTGAATCTCAGTGATTTCTTCTTATTTCTGACTTTTTCAAAATGAGTCACTGGAAACATATCTCAGTCATTTCTTCCTATCCCATACATATTACATTAATTCTAGGAATCTTAAGTATTGATAACCCCTTAACTATGCTTTTTTCCTATTTCCATGCCTTATCTCTGTGCACGCATCTTCAATATTTCACTACTTGCCTAACTCAGCATATTATTCCATCCTAACCCCTTAGCTGTTAGAAAGAGCCAGCTATGATGTCTCATTTCCATTTTATTGCTTACTTCAAAAGTATGTTTGTTCTCTAATCCAATGGACTTTCCATTTTAATCCAATGCGGTACCTGTGCTATGTTTGCCATTCTATATGCTTTGACTTCTATGCTGTCCAATCACCTTTTTCATAGCCATTTTTTCACAATAACCAATATGTTCTGCTACATGTTACAGATATTAGTGCGTTTTTCCCCCTGCTAGCTCATTAGAATATATTCTGCACTTTTTTTACTCAATCACATACTTGGCACTTTCTAATCGATTTCTTTGGTCCCTGATCCATATTGCATCCGAAAACTATCTGCACTGTACACATATCACTGATCTATTTAGTCTAACCTTATCCTGTCTTTGACCAACCTTTCCCACATCGTTTTACCGTTAATTGGAGTTCCCTCTATTTAAACAGTATACATCGTCCCTCACTGTCCTACACCATCCTTCCTCCCAACCCATATCAACCATATTGCCCTCCCACTCATTTACACTTTCTCCCAGTTATCCACATGTCTAGCCCTACATTGCTTACAGATATCCATGATGGATCCGATCTCTGGACCATTGTTGTTAGAGTTTTACGCAAGTGGAATGTTTATCAGAAAACTTCTCCAACCGAACTCTTTTGTGTTTCTATGTTGTTGGTTGATCATCAGGTTTGCCTTCATTGTTCAACGTCTCACTTTACATATTGTGAGCCAGGTTAAATGGCTCTCTCTTCATTGATACATTTTCATTGTTCTCACCCAGGGGACAAAGATTCAAGCCAGTGTTCTCATCAAGTCCATGCATACCAGATTTTGCCAGTCAATCAAAGAAGGGAAAGTTTATGAATTTGAAAATTTCGTTGTCTCAGCAAACACTTTCAAATACAGGCCAACAACCCATCCATATAAGCTAACTTTCACAACTCACACATCTTTCATGGAAAAAGAAGCTCCTCTTCTACTCTTCTCCTATTCCTTCAAGTCCATAGCTGACATTTTGAGTCTTCCTGAACATGAGGATATTAGTTATCTATTTGGTAATTTATTCCGTCACAGTTTTTTTAATATCTGCATATTTTGTCCTTTCCCCCGACTTACCTTCCTCTGGTTGTATTTGATCTTTTCCATATTTTTTAACGCAATAACAATTGTAGAGATGTATGTGTGCAGATGTCCTTGCATTTGTTAAATGCATTGGTTCTCTCGAAGAGCAACATAAGGATAATCAGACAAAACATTGGCTCAGAATGATATTGTCCGATGTTGAGTAATGCACATACAACCTGATAGTGTCATATTTGTTTCATGCTTATTGTTATTCCACTCTCAGTGATAAAAGTTTTTCATCTGCAGGGAGAATGAGATAGAGTGTGTTTTGTTTGACAACTGTGCTTCCGATGCTTATATGGCTCAGTTGGAAAACAATGACACTCCAGTTGTAGTCCTCTTGAATTTAGCTAAGCTTGGTTGGACTGAAGATAGTAATCCTCTATCTCCTTCGTTTTATTTGGTTATTGATCTACTGGCCAATTGTATCTCTCTGACATCCCGTGTCATCTGCCTGTCCTTATCATTTGATCTTCTTCTCATGTGTTCACAGAGAATCGTCAACTATCCAGCTCCTTTACTGCCACAAGAGTTTATTTCAACCCTCCCATTAAAGAGGTCAAGGACTTCATACAAAGGTATGCCCACCGTTAAAAAAAATTCAGTAATGACTTTAGAAAAAAAGTTCCCTCATTTATAAACACCTTCCATTGTGATCTGTTATTCTCACGAATCAGTGCCAAAGATCGGACCTCACCTTTGCTAACTGCACCCACTATGGCAATGCCAACACAAACAAGCCATTCTTCTGGAAACACTTCTCTCAACACCCAAAATAAGCTTGACATCGCCAACATTGCAGACCAACCATCTGTAAGTAACATATATTACCTTCCTCCATATTTCAACCTTCATTTCTGATCAGTTATTTGGTTTCCCATATCAGGGAGCTACTTTTACCCTCAACTGTGAGATTGTCAAATTTGAATCAAAATATGGGTGGAGCTATGATGGGTGCAAGAAGTGTTCTACAAAAGCAAAGCTTAAAGATGAGAATGATCCTAACAGTCAATTGTTTTGCTCTACCTGTAAACCCACCACTACTTCATCAAATCGGCAGTCCTTTGAGCCTAAGTTTGTTTCCATACTTCACTACTTCATTCTAGCCATATTGTTTTCAGTGTGACAGTTCCTCACTTCCTAACATTACTGGTCTGTGTATTCATATAGGATGAAGCTACACTACATTGTCAAAGATGAAAGTGGCACAACTTCTGTCATATTTTGGGATAAGTTGGCAATGCAATTAATGGGCAGAACTGCCTTGCAGTTGAAACTCCTTCTTCCTGAGGCATATTGTTTAAATATTTTGTTTTTAATATCCTCTTCATTAATTGTTACTTCTACACCTACTAAAATGACGGTGGTTGTTCATACCCGCAGGACAAACGTAAGGATGGCTTCCCAAAATTCCTGGACAATCCGGTTGGACAGAAATTGTTGCTCAAGCTCAAACTAAATGATTACAATATCAAATATCCTGGATCAAGCATCTCCGCAACTGAATTCACTATTTGTGAGGATTTAATCAGTCAGTTTGATGCTGTCTCTGCTGAGGTGGGACTCAATCTCCATTTGTCCATGATGCCACTTACTAGGCAACAATCAATACACTACTTAATTAAGTACTTTAACTACTTCACATTACAGGAGGATGGGTTAACCTCGCCTAAACCAGATCAGGTTATTCCCCTCCTCTTTCAGTTCTTCATTATGTATTTGCCTTTGCCTTCGACATTTATTAAATTGTTCTTCCATACTCTAAGTTGTTCAATGTTTCTTAATAGGATAATGCCTTGGCATCTGAACCATTTACACAAGCCAAAGATGTTGTTAATGAATTGCTTCTGCCACCTTCCAATCGAGTTAGTCAAGATCCTATAGATGTTGATGAAGAACCTGTCTCTAACATAGCTGAGCATGTCACCCAACCAGCAACAAAAGGCAAGCGAAGGAGCTACATGAAGAGGGGTGGAACCAGAGAGGATTCTGGAAATCATGCCCCCCTACCTGGCAACCCAAATCAGGATGCAAGACTAATTAAGATTATAAAGCAGGAGAAGTAGTTCTGCAGTGTTGTGTTGCTAATGTTGCAACTGTCATGTCTGTGTTGCCATATTTCCAGTCAGTCTGTTATTTCATAATTAATGTGAACTCCATATTGTGGGCAAGTTAGGAATAGGTTCAAGTTTGTCTTTCAATTTTCGATGTCAGCTGTAACGTTCCTTTGATTTTTCTGCTTTGAAGCCCTGTTCTGAACTCTCTTATGCATGAATGATAGCTTTTTGTGTCTCCTTTCTGTTCGCTGGCTCCTGTTTATGCTCAGTATTTTCATACACTTCCTCACACGTACCCATTATTAGTGATATAGAGGCTCCATTCCAAACTTGCACAACCATATATCATTAATGACAAACTCATTGTTTTGTCCACCACGTACATGTCCAGGAGTATTTTCATACACTTCCGGCCACGTACCCATTATTAGTGATAGTGTTGCTCCATTCCAAACTTGCACAACCATATATCATTAACGACAAACTCATTGTTTTGTCCACCACGTACATGTCCACGAGTAGGACGACGAATTGGAAGATCTGTTTTAACCCATTGAATAAAGTTCCCTCTCCTAAATTTATTATCTGTTCATTAAATATCAGTAACTTCTTAACAGATTTTCTGAGCCATTAAGCATAACGTCATAGTGGACATATTATTAGAAGGGCAGAAGGTCTGAGCTGCAATGTTTAGGCATGTTACTCATATATATAAAGTACTCGAAAAAAAAAAACCACAACTGAAATTTGGCTTCAGTAATTTAACGTTAACCCAATAACATGGCTCAGGTATATAGATGAAATCCCTCTTCCCCAATGCTTATAATAACAGAAGGAATGCGCAGCCATATTTTTCCATCGAAGAAACATTTGCTGGCTGTTACGCTACCATTCTTAGCCTACCTTCTAATGCTCCTACAGCCTTTTTTTTCCATCGTTAACATGTTAGATGTGGCTACATATGTGCTTGCTTTTTCTCTTCCCACTAAATATAACAAAGCAGTATCATAACACGATTTGCTAAAAGCAATTACGTCATATAAAAGAACCATAAATAATCAAGAGTATTTCACTTGAACTGTAGCCAAAGAACATTAGTAAATCAAATAAAACTAACAATTATATATCTATATGTAACCTCAAGTTAATACCTAACATTTTCCCAGCTCACCCATTATATTTACTGTCCTTTTGAATCACATTGCCATTCAACGGCCATATTCTCGTGCTCACATATCATTAAGAGTGCAGCAATGTCAGACTAGAGACTCAGCCCATTTGCCATTTTAAGACGTATCCTGGTATTTGCACCCTTCTCTCTCCAGTCAACCATTTTTATTGCTGCTCTTTTTTCCTCATAGGCCTGCTTTGCTGTTTTTCCCTGAAATGCTTTGTGTACAGTTGGCTTATGTTAGAAAGTATGCTATCAACAGGAGACCCTCCCATACCGACGTTGCATTTATGGCTACAAACAGACAAGTCCATCTCTCTTCCTCCATGTTCTCCTTTTCCATCGCTGCATCTTTGTAGAGGGGGAACACAATCGAATTCATATGGACAAAGGTTTCAGCCATGATGTTGCTTGCACTGAATTTTAACATTTGAAATACATAAAGCCATTATATCATAATCTTTTGTCCCTATTTCTCTTGATTACAGGAACAGCAGGAACTTCATGCAATGGTTCCACGCGCAACCTTATGAGCAGAACAAATCATTCTTCCAATGGGCTTCCTCCCCTTTCCTCTAATGGAGGCAGCAGTTATGGCTCTAAAGAAAACACACCATCAACGTTTGATGGTGTGTTCACCCAACCATCATTGGTCCACACCCAAGTTGAGATACCTGAAACGAATGGCCGACGAAGATTAACAAGAGCTTCCGCTTTGAAGGATGTTAGCAATATTCAGTCAAACTTAGCTAGACGTTTCGAAGGTACGCTTACTTTGCCCACTTAAAATATATGAAGCCATCCGGGAACAACGTTTCCTCAGGAAGAATATGGCAACATGGGAATACTATTTCATTAATACTATTGTAGCTCCTATGCACTTTTTCTACAAATCGTTAATGACTTTTTTGTTCTCTATGCCCATTTAACTATATTGTTTCAATTTCCAAACAATACAACAGCTATATTCATTGTACTTTAAACCATCTGCACCTTCCTTGCCATCCCAAGGCATCATTATATTATAACTAACTACTCACTTACTACTATCGATTTTTTACTACTATGCAAACAAATTGAAGTCGGTATCCCTTACATTTCTAAGATTGCATATAACTGTACTCTCCACAAGTAGGGAAAAAATTATGAACTTCACCCCAATGACACATAAATACCTTGTCAGACTAACTTGAAGCCCCTACATACTTCCCATTTCAGCTGCTGCCAACAAAGACCATTCTGACCATGTCTGGAAGCGCAAGTCTGCCAGGTGTAGAGGGCTTGAACTTAATGAAGATTCTATTCCTGCGGTCATCAATAAAAGACCTGCGCATACAAACCAAAGTGAAAGTGCAATTCCACAAAATTTATTATGGCCCTCTACTACCACTGGTATGCATGCTATTACCTTCCACATCCTTTCATTTCGTTTGTCTTCCGATTACATGTCCTTAAAGGTTAAGTCGGACTTACTCAGCATGTTGTCATTTGCGGGAATAACATATACTTAACCTTTTCGAACCCTCTAGCTATTATTATAAGTTGGTATATACTTATTATTAAATATTGAGGGAACAACATTGATGCCTATCAAGACTGCAAAGTTTAACATATTGATAATGACATCCGGTAATATATGTGATTTTTATGTTTTACATTTTGTTCCAGTATACCATTGCTTAAATCAGCTATGTCCCTATTCCCCTGTTATCCTACACTTCGCTTACTCACCAATTATGGTAATTTGGCAACTGCATTAAATGCTTTACCAATGAAGTCATGCAACAAGAATCACATTACAAAAACATTGATATCAATGTTGAGGAAGAACAATCCCATTATAGTGAAGCAGAGAACAGCAATTCTGACTCCAGCGAAGGTTATCATCATTTCTTCATATTTCATACAGGAACAAGATTTTTTTTAATTATATGGCTCCATTCATGAAATAAACATATTATAATGACTTTAATGTATCATTGTGTTACAGGACCAGAAGATAATGACTACCAAATAATACAGGATGAACAACCACAGAATTCCAAACAACGTGCAAAAGGCTATGCAGAAATTTCATATCAAGGTTCTTATTTCTTACTTGCACTATCAATATGACATGTCACCATTTTTCATGAATCAACAATTGAGGATTATTTTGTTTTTGTGCATGAGGAATAATACAACTATATATATGCTATCAAGTTACATTTGTAAACACACCATTTCACATTGCCAGATGAAGGTGACCCAATCTACATATGCAAGTTTTGCCATGCAAAACTATGGTTCAATGAAAGAGTCAAGAAGGATAGGAGGCAAGCAAATGTAGATACATTCTCACTATGCTGTTTGAAAGGCAAGGTTGTCTTTCCTCCGCTAGCTATGCCTCCACCATTATTTCAGGACCTATTTCTTAACAAGAAATCTCCATTTTCCCGCAATTTCCATTCCCACATTAGACAGTACAATAACATGTTTTCATTTACATCAATGGGAGGCAAAATTGACCATTCAATGAACTCTGGTGGTGGACCGTACACATTTGTTCTATCAGGTATTAATTACCACACTATTGGCTCTTTATTACCGCCTGAAGGGGCTAGACCTGTTTTCTCTCAACTTTACATTCATGATACTGAGAATGAAGTTCACAACAGGATTGCAGCAGTGAGGTAAATAACCATATAATTAGCAACCAATATTTTTCCTTTATTGATCAATTCCTTAGCATTCACCTGAACAATATTTTTCCTTCCATGCAGCAAGCATCAAAGGGAGGATTCAATTGACCCACTTATTGTTCATCAAATTAAGAACCAATTGGATGAGATAAATCCATTTGTCCAACAATTCCGTTTGGCCTCACACATGCTAGCCAATTCATCTCCAACTACATTGAAGATGTGTTTGATTGGTAGTAGGCAACATGATGGCCGTACATATAATTTACCATCTGCATCAGAAGTTGCAGCATTAATTGTCGGTGACATAGACATTGACTTTGGTGTTAGATCTATCATTTTGGAAACACACACCGGAAAACTTGAAAGAATCAATGAATTACATGCATCTTATCTGCCTCTTCAATATCCACTGCTTTTCCCGTTTGGGGAAGATGGTTATAGGGATGATATTCAGCATAGAGAGGAGACATTGATTGTAACGAAGACGCGTAAAAGGGTTAGCATTCGTGAGTTCCTTAGTTACAGATTAATGATCAGAGAAAATGAGCTCTCTTTACTACAACATGCTTCGAGGTTGCTCCAACAGTTCATCGTTGATGGGTACACTATGCTTGAGTCACAGAGATTATTGTGGATTAGAACTCACCAGAAGGAGCTAAGAGCCGATTTATACCAAGGATTATCAGATGCGGTAATAAGTGGTGAGACAAATGCTTCTTCCATAGGGAAACGGATTATACTCCCATCATCTTTCACAGGAGGAGCAAGATATATGATAAGAAATTATCAAGATGCAATGGCAATATGCAGAACTATTGGCTACCCTGATCTATTCATCACTTTTACTTGCAATCCTGCATGGCCTGAAGTTACTAGATATTGTGAGCAGCTTAATTTACATCCTTCAGATTGCCCACATCAACTATCTAGGATATTTCAGATGAAGTTGGCTTCATTGATGAAGACATTGAAAAAGAAAAAGATATTTGGCAGCATTCGTGCAGGTACACTTTTCCCTAATACCTACAAGTATGTTTTTAGTTCATACTGATTGACACACGAAATATTGATGCTCACTCTAAATGATTATTACTCTCACCCCCTGACAATTCTTTTTCCTTCATATGGCACAGAGATCTACACTATTGAGTTTCAAAAAAGAGGTTTGCCTCATGCACATATCCTCCTTTTTCTAGACGGAAAAGACAAGCCATCTGATCCAAAGTCAATAGATAATATGATTTCAGCAGAAATTCCAAATGAGGATGCTTCACCACAGTTGCATGAGTTAGTCAAGAAATTCATGATCCATGGACCTTGCGGATCAACAAAGCCCAACGCTCCATGCATGAAAGATAAAAAATGCACCAAGTATTTCCCAAAGAAATTCACTGAACATACTACAATAGATGAAGATGGTTTCCCAACATATAGACGAAGGGATGACGGCCGAACAATCCAACTAAAAGGGATTCCTCTAGACAACAGGTATGTTGTGCCTTATAGTCCAATTCTATTACAGATGTTTCAGGCACATATAAATGTTGAAAAATGCAATCACTCAACTGCTATTAAATACTTATTCAAGTATATCAGCAAAGGGAACGACAGGGTTGTGGTTGGACTGTTTGATAGTAGTAATGACAGTTCTGGTAGAAAAGTCATAGATGAGATACAGCAATATTATAATTGCCGTTACGTTTCTGCCTGTGAAGCATCATGGCGCATTTTTGGGTTTCCAATCCACCACAGGTACCCTTCTGTGGAGAGACTGAGCTTTCATCTGCCGAATCAGCAGTTTGTTATTTACGCAAGTACTGAAGATGTTTCAGAGTTGATGGATAAGCCACGAGTTTGTGAATCACAATTCTTATCATGGATGATAATTAATATTGATGACACGTTTGCTCAAACTTTGACTTACTCAGAATTCCCCAATCATTACGTATATCAAAGGGATAAGCGACAATGGAAGAGAAGGGAAAGAGGATTCTCTGTAGGTAGAATGGCTCATGTCTCACCATCAGCCGGTGAACTCTATTACCTTCGTATACTGTTAACACAAGTTCGCGGACCATCATCTTTTGACCAGGTTAAAACAGTTGATGGAGTTGTATACAAAACCTTCAAGGAGGCATACTTTGCACGTGGTCTACTAGATGACGATAGAGAATATGTTTCCGCACTTAAAGAGGCATCTTTTTGGGCATCTGGCCATTCACTGCGGAAGCTATTTGTTACAATGTTGCTGTGTGGATCTTTACAGCGTCCTTCTTATGTCTGGATAGAAACATCTACATTGCTTTCTGAAGATATGCTTTACATACCTCACACAAACGCAGGTCTGTTGCTACAAAAAAACATTTGTTTTCATAGTTTCAGTCATGTCCTTCAAATATGTTGCCATGACAACGTTTCCTTACACATGCCCTACAAACGTATTTGCAGGTACCCCCATACCAATGGTTGAAAAGGAACAAGCTGCACTCAGAGAAATTGATGCCCTCCTTCGTCACAATGGCAAGAGTTTGCATGACTTCAACACTCTTCCAATTCCACATGAAATACCAATTATTGACATCAACAACCATTTGATTCTACAAGAGTTAACCTATGACAGGGGGTCTTTGAGTTCACAGTCAGAGTCATTGTTGAGGTCACTAAATACTGAGCAGAGGGATGTGTATGACAAGGTAATGGCATCACTGCAATTACCTCATGGAGGTTTCTTCTTTGTCTATGGTTATGGAGGCACTGGGAAAACATTCTTATGGAACGCATTGGCATCAAGTCTTCGTTCAAGGGGGGATATTGTACTTACTGTTGCATCAAGTGGAATAGCAGCTACATTACTACCCTTTGGAAGGACAGCACATTCAAGGTTTTCCATACCAATTCAAATAACAGAGACTTCGGTTTGCTCAATTTGTCAAAACTCATCACTTGCACACCTCATCAAGAGCACAAAGTTAATTATCTGGGATGAGGCCCCTATGGTCCAGCGTTACTGTGTAGAAGCCTTTGACAGAACTCTTAAAGATATAATGCATTCTAACTTGCCGTTTGGAGGAAAATGCATTGTTATGGGTGGTGATTTCAGGCAAATACTTCCCGTCATCCCTAAAGGTACAAGAGCATCCATAGTTAATGCATGTATAAATTCTTCACACTTATGGCAACATTGCACAATTTTGAGGTTGTCAGAAAACATGCGTCTAAATAAAACAAATGACCCACACGTGAACCAAAAAATTGAATGGTTCTCAAGATGGTTACTGGATGTTGGTGATGGTAATTTGGGCGACTCGATTGATGGTGTTGCGGATGTAGAAATCCCTAATGAAGTTTTGATTGGAAATTGCCATGATCCATTGCATGCAATTATACAATCAACATATGAAGACCTCTTTGACAATCTATCATCGAATGCGTACTTTAATGACAGAGCGATCCTATCCCCAACAATTGAAATGGTTGCAAAGGTCAACGACCATATGTGTTCCATGCTACCCGGAGAGCAGTTCGAGTTCCTAAGTTGTGACTCCGTATGCAAGTTTACCGAAGATTCTGACACTTTCGACAATCTGTACACCACTGAATTCCTGAACACAATAACTTCTTCTGGCTTACCCCCTCATAAGCTTATCTTGAAAGTTGAAGCACCTATCATGTTGTTAAGAAACATTGATCAGGCATCCGGACTGTGCAATGGAACCCGCCTTCGTGTCACTATGGTAGGGAAGAAGGTTATTGAGGCAATCACATTGAATGGCTCAAAGCCAAATGAGAAGGTATTGATACATAGGATGGACATGAATCCTTCCGAATCTAGATGGCCATTTCGTATGCAACGAAGGCAATTCCCAATCACACTTTCATTTGCTATGACAATAAACAAAAGTCAAGGGCAATCTTTACGTCATGTTGGATTGTATCTGTCAAAACCTGTTTTCACGCACGGCCAACTCTATGTTGCCCTCTCTAGAGTGAGAAGCATTGATGGACTTAAGGTTGTAGTGGGAACAGATGATTCTGGGTTGAATAGGACAACAAAAAATGTTGTGTATAAGGAAGTGTTCAGAAATGTAGATGTTTAACCATAACTATGTTAATTCTAGACGTGGATGGACATTCAAATTCTTTCTTTTAAGCATGCATAAATACTGGGACTATTGGTTTGTTTTGATCTTACTATATATATCGGTTGTCATGTGCATCACACGTAGTGATTATTACTTGCAAATGTGTGTGTAAATATGACTATATTTACTTTGAAGATGTGTAAGATTGACACAGTGAAATTGTAACTTAGAAACGTTTGGGCTAAATATTATGCAGGAAGCACAAACATGCCGTGCAACGCACGGGATGCACAC
The DNA here is from genome assembly GCA_963242795.1 of Inga leiocalycina. Classification (NCBI taxonomy): domain Eukaryota; kingdom Viridiplantae; phylum Streptophyta; class Magnoliopsida; order Fabales; family Fabaceae; genus Inga; species Inga leiocalycina. The sequence goes on from OY725329.1 coordinate 53,704,932, forward strand.
GCTCGTTTATATGAAAGAGAGATAATATGTTATATTAAGTGTTTTAGTCAAATATGAAAATTAGATATATATTACTTTGGTCCTATTTATAAGTCTTAATATATCACTTTGGTCATATTTATAAATCCCAATTAACTAACTCTCAAATAACAAAGAAAATTAGTTAACTAACTAATTATAGATTAACTTTTCAATTTTGTTCTTATTTATGAATGGTTCTAATAATCATTACTAAATTATTTTTATTTATTATAATTAATATGGGCAAAATTGTAAAAACACATTTATTACTCTAAAAGTGGACTGATAATAAGGCCAACATTTTTTTCCTCAAAATAAACTTATAAATATGACCATAATGGTAGTGATATGAGTAATTTTTGTAATTAAGTGAGGGCAAAATGGGAAGTTTGCAAAAAATTTTCAAACATCCCCTAATTCTATCTTATAAAAAGAAACATGATATACCCAAGAATCCTATTTTATAAAAAGGAACAAAGTGAGTAGCATATTATCTTATAAAAAGAAACAACATATCAATGTTTTATAAACCGGATCGAACGTCGAGCCGAAAAGGTTAGCGGGTCAAGGTTCAACCGGTTAGAACGGTTGAGCCGTTTAGCCGAACCGGTGACGTAATAATTAAATTTAAAAATATTGTTTATATATATATATATATATTTATAAATATATATATTATAATAATTGGTCTTTAGTCTAATTTTATATGAAGTTAGTAAAGTCATAAAACACCATTTAAGAATGAACATTAAGTCAACAATTAATCTAACAAAAAGCACAAATTATAATGATTTCACAACTGGTCAAGTATTGGTATTTGGTGGCTTTTGATTAATCCAAACATGAGTTTCTTGAAAAGCATTTAGACCAAAAATGTCATCATCTTTTTTAGGAAATGACCCAAAATCAAGACTTTCAACTCCAATCCTAGAGCTTCCAATTCCAGCCTTAGGTTGAGAATGAACCTCATTGTCTTATTCTTCAAAAGCATCTTTATAAAATAGGGTGGAACAAACCAAATTATAAAAATTAGTAACATATAATCTAAATAAAAAAAAGTAACATGTCTAACTCTACAATTTAAAATATCTAACCTTCATCATTGATGGTAATTTTTTGTACTAGCAATGTGCTCTCATCATAAATGATATCTTCTTCTATCTCTTCAGCAGAAAGTGTTGAAAGTGGAGGAGAATCAATTTCTTTCATTATCCAATATTCAATTTTATCAATACTTACATAATTAAATTTAATTATTTTCATATTGAAATAAGCGATGATATTATTAATTATAAAATGTACATATTTTTTCCATAGCATTTCCGTTAATAAAAATGTTTTTTAAACATTTATCTAAAGTAATTCATTTGACAACATTAGCGTGTTCCAGATGTTTCTGCTTTTGCTCGCTTTACGAGAATTATGACTCATGAGCCTTCTTTTCTCTCCCTCTCCTATCGCTGCCTCCCATCAGTTCTTTTTTTTTTTTGTTTTTTTTCTCCACTTCAACTGTCTTCACCGGAGACAAAGAGGAGAACTGGGGAAGAGTCCGAATCGCCGTTTTATTTTATCTCAAGAGAAAGATTAGTTTTGTTCACAGATAAGAGTTTTGTCCTCTATTATGCCATGAATATGTTCCTTTTTCAATCTTCATCTTCTATCATCGACTTCTTCTTCACCCTCATCCTTTTTCCTTTCTTCTGATCTGCTTCCATGTCAAGGGCAAGACTCATCCGGCTCTTGAAGATCCGCTCCGGTTCCCGGCTGGATTCCGGATCCCGGCTCAAAAGCCGGTTTTAGGCGGCTCAACACGGCTAGATTCTTGGAACGATCTAACTATTTTAGTCGGGCCGTCCTTTTTTCCGACCAACGGTCCGGTCCGGCTCTAAAAACACTGCAACATATGTATGAAAAATTGAAAACTAACTAGTGTTTATTTAAATTAATAATAGTAAAATATAATTTTAAATAATAATTTTAAATTAATAATTACATAAATTAAAAATAATTAATATAATTAATTAGTAATCCTCAATTAACTAAATATAATTCTATTCTATTTTTAGAAAAAATTATTATTATTATAATTCATATTTTATAATTATAAAAATAAAAATAATATATAATAAATAATATAAATATATGTTTAATTAAAAAATTATGAAGAATTTTAAAATTTGAATTATAATTTATCTCTGAAAATAGAATAGAATTCTAATTAATCAATTCAGAATTACTAATTAATTATATTAATTATTTTTTGAAATATATAATTATTAATTTAAGTTTATTATTATAAATTATATGTTACTATCATTGATTGATTTAACTTGTAATTAAATTAATAAATTAAAATCCAAAAAAAACTTACCCAATTAAAAATTCAGTGAAACAATAAGGATCTGATAAAATAGAAAAAAACTATAAGGGCCTTATTAAAAACATGTGAAAGTATAAGAACCTTGTGAAAAGAAAAAAAAATATAGGGACCTAATTAAAATTTGGTTGAAACGATAAGGATATGTAGATTAATTATCCCTTAATTTTTTATAATTTTTTAGTTATCATTTGAATTTGATGCATCAGCATTTTTCGTTAATAATATTAATAGCGTTAGAATTATAGGATTAAAATTATACTTTATAAATTTAAAGGATTAAAAATATATTTCATGTAAACTTAAAACCATCCTTTAACTGAATATTATCCATAGATGATTCAAATGAAGGGAAAATCTCTTAAAAATAACTTTTAAATCATGAAAAGACAAAAATGTGTTTCGAATTTGTATATTCCCGTAAAGATGCTGGTGCCTGAACTAAAATTTACCAAATTCAGAAGAAAGGGCCAATTTGCCCTTACTTTTTTTTTGTTTAAAAAAATAATTACCCCTATCGACTGTCCGCCGAAGCTCCGACGCATCCCGGTACTTTTTGAGCCACCAAAATAGTGCCTTACCATTGAGCTATCAAAGCTCTTTAACATTTATAAGGCAATATATATGTGTGCGTGTATATATTAACCTTTAATCTTTAATCAAACTCACCAATAAGTTCAGATAAGGAATTGACAAATTGAGATATGAAGTTCACGAGTTCAGATAAGGAATTCACAACTTTTGTTTTTTAAGTAAAAATTTCACTTAACTCAACTTGTCAATTCCTTATATGAACTTGTCAATTTCTTATCTAAACTTGAGAATTTTTTATTTAAACTTGTGAATGGCATAAGAGCCTAAGTGAAATTTTTACTTAAACGAAAGTTGTGAATTCCTGATCTTCACAAATTCTTTATTTCAACTTGTCAATTTCTTATCTAAGCTTAGGAATTCGTTATCTGAACTTGTGAATGGGCTAAGAGAGTAAGTGAAATTTTTACTTAAAAAAGAAAGTTGTGAATTCCTGATTCTGAACTTGTGAATTCCTTATCTACTCTTGTCAATTCCTTATCTAAGCTTGAGAATTTCTTATCTAAACTTGTGAATGATCTGAGGGAGCAAGTGAATTTTTTACTTAAAAAATGTAAGTTGCGAATTCTTAATCTAAATATGCGAATTCCTTACTTATGAATGGTCTAAGAGAGTAAATAAATTTTTAACTTAAAAAATAAAATTTGTGAATTTCTTATATGAATTGTTAATTACTTATCTCAATTTATCAATTCCTTATCTGAACTTATTGATGGGTTTTATTAAAGATCAAAGATTACTATATATATATATACACACACACACACACCATAGCTTATGCAGACCTGGGCAACATGCATTTTTTGTGCGGAATAAAATAAAATCATAAACAAGGACACATTTGCAAAATCAAAGTTTGTACAGATATTTACTAAGAAGATTTAATAAATAAAACTAAGATGAGGTTTGACCGAAAATGATCCGGGTTACAGAAGGAACCATGTCCTCTTTCATACATGGACCATTTACAGAGAATTCCTTTCGAATCTCACACAGAGCATTCATAATTTGGAATCTCGACCTTCTCCCTTCAGATCATAACAGCACAGCCTTCCTTCGTTTCCTACTGGAGGCGTATTCATCTTACTTTCATTTATCTCATCCTAAAATTAAAAAAGACTTTTTTTTTTTTTACATATTGCCCAGTAACATAATCTATAATACTTCCCTTATGATCGAATAAAATTTCCCCCTTAGATCCCTAAAGGAGTTTAGCCCCTCATACCTAGTTACTCTTCAATAAAAGTTGATTAAAGATAATATTTGTTGCAGCTACCACGGAGAACTTTTCACACAACTCACAAACACAAGAGAGAGAATTTCTGGAAGGAGTACTTTGCATTCAAAAGTGATTGCAATGTATTACAAGAGTGGTGCCTTACTGAGAGGCTTACATGGCTTTTTATAGAGTCGAAGTCTCAACCCTGATTACATAATGTTCACTTCAGTTACCCTACCTTGGTTTCTTTTACAAATATCATTACTAGAGGACAATACATCTTTACAGATAATCTTATGAAGGACGATAAGATTCTTTGCTTTTCTGAGTGCTTTGTAATTTCCTTGTCGGCTATCCTTATCTGTCATCTTCTTTTCTATTCTTCGTCTGCTTCTGCCGACAATTTATATTTGTATTCTTCTGCCGACACTTCATAATAGGCTTGGATCCATATTGATATTTGGGGTTCTATCTTTTCCTTGGACTTCTTGGCAGTATTCACACTCGTGATTTGGATATTCTCCTATTATTTGACAAATTCTTCTTTTTGTATCAGGAGTATTTTCCATCTTATTCTTTTTTATTTGGTCATACCATAACCCAAATTGCTTTTCGTTCTTTGGTTTCTTTCCAAGAGAATACATACAAGTCTTATCTGTACAATAACATACATATATCTTTTCTTCTTTGTTTGGATTTATAGTCATATTCGCCACCTTTATACGATTCATCTCCTGGAATATTATATGGTAATCTTGAGCCCTTATATTTGATACACGAAACTGAAAGTCCTCATCATCTGTTATAACTTCTTTTATTTCTGGTTCATATACCAAAGGCTTCTTGGTGGTTCCAAGTCTGATAAGATTTATGGGCATGTAAAATTGATCTGGAGTAATCTCAGCTACAGTTGAATAACATCTTATGAATACTTGGTGTTGAGTTACTATATCATAGTAATCTCCTACAGCTTTTATAAACTTTTTGTTATGAATATTGTGGTAGTGGATGTTCATAGTCTCTTAGGATTCCATAACACCTATAACCTCCCATGATTTTATGTAGCTTTATGTTGTAGATTAATTCTTATGTTTATGACATTGTAACTCCAACATAATGTGGGTTAATTCTTATGTTTATGACATTATAACTCTTGAGAGAATTGGAGGCCTATATATAGAGGCTTAACACAAAAGAATGTAAGCACATGAAAATTCCATATGAATGAGAGTTCTTCACTCTTCATTGCTACAATTCTCTCTTGTCTTTCTTCATCTCTTCATCTCAATCTCTTATACTTTCTTGATTTTATAATACGTTATTAGCACGAATTCGCTCAGAAGACCTATGGTCTAGTTTTCTATCCCTTCTACTCTCTAACTTTCTCATTTACATGCTTTGTTTTATATTGTTTATTCTCTATGTTATTTTATCTTTCTAGTCTACATTATCAATTTATTGTTCTATATTATTTTTATTATTTTTCTTTTACGCTATCTATTTTTATCCATCCTGTTGTTATCTTTTACATATATCTGGGATAATCTAAGCCATTACATGGAATTAAATAGACTCTTTTACCGATTGTTTTATACATCGGGTTCCATGGTTAAGATTTGAGATTATATTATCCTCTACAAGTTTTCTTTCTTTTAACTTTTATTTATCGTTTTCCATTAATCTCTTATTATGCAAAATTTATATTTATTTGTTTTATATTCTAGTATTCTTTACATTTTATGTTATTATATTATGTTATTTCATTTTATTACACTTATTTAACATTCATATTTCTTTATTTTATTTACATTTTATGTTATATATTATTGTTTTTTTCTTTATTTTATGTCATTTATTTCATCTTGTTTTATTGTTATTTTATTTACATTTCATTTATTTATATTAATACATTATTGTTATATCATTATGTCAATCTTTTATTTTCATTTGTTTATTATATTACATTAATATATAATAGTATTATATATGAGCATGTAATGTGGTCTATATGATTATGGGCTTATCTATTATTTATTTTTGATTATGAATTTGAATTTTTTTTTAAAATTTATTTTCTAGTATTTTGATTTTATCGAGAGGCCAGAAGCCATAATATTCTTAATTTCGTGATTAGATGACCAGAAGTCACATCACTTTTATACTAGCTCTTATGAGAAAGAACGCTATTGGTTTCATTAAATTGCAAGATTGACAAGAAAAATTTTGGCACTTTGATGATTTAATTGTTACAAATATCAAAGCCCTGATGGCTAAAGGTTCAAATATCAAACTAAACAAAAAAAAATAGCTTTGCAAGATTTTTCCTGTGGTCCTGAAGACCAATATTTGGAGAAATTGATGATGCTATTGAAAGTAAAGAAAATATGTAAGAGTGCAAATGAACATGATCACATTGCATTTGTAGAATTGATAGTTGAAAGCTGAGAATACTTTGTCTTAGCTATTGAACTACAATCATGAAAATAATAACATTTCTATGGTGATCAAAATTATGAGCAAATATTATACTATGACTAGAAGTCATATGGATAGAAAAATGGTATAATATGACCGGAAGTCATATAGACTAATATGTACTAATTTATTGAAAATAAAGATCAAAATGGCTGTGAAGCCAAAAAGACCATGAAATATTGTGAAAAATATAAAAAATAGTTATGATGCTTAAAGTAATAAGTTACGACGAAAGATGATCAGCTTGTATAGCCAAAAGAAATAATTGTAAGACCTGAAGGCTATATGATTTTGATTAAGAAATAATTGTAAGCCCTGAAGGCTATATCAATATGAGTGATATATGAAATCAAATAGATAAAAAGGTAATGATTGGTTATTTTAAAATTTTAGTATAGTGTCAATTTATTTACAAATTTAAACATTATTGGTAATTATTGATATATTTTGATTTCATGGCCTTTTAGGATTCTAACTGCCTCATGGTTAATCCTTATAACTCCCATATCAAATGGTTTTCAGTATTTATTCATATAACCTTCAATTATAAAGTTAAGTTGTTTAATTACCTTCTTTATGTATAATTGTACAATTTATTTGTAATTTTAAGTATATTGTGTATGTGAATACTATTCATACATTAATGGAGTTTACCACCTCTATTTTCTTTTTGGGACTTGTATTTCTCTGTTACACGAAAGATTTCCCAACAAACATTCAACTCATATACCTCAACATCAAGGTACTTTCTTTCATTATTAGTCATATTTTTCATTTTAGCCTTGTCTTCCATCTCTTTTCTCTTCTTGAGCACTATTATGTTGCCTTATATATATATGCTATTTTTCTTAGTTCCAAACTTTTATTATCAAAAGGCATACAAATACTCTTCAATTTGTATTTTATTTTAGTATTGATAATTTATTGCCTCATTTCCCAATTCATTGTATTAACATTTCTTCTACTCCTTAGTATTTTTATATGATATGTGCAAATTTCATACATTAATCATGATATAATATATAATATGATATATATTGGAATCAAATTAGTTTTATGTGACATTTGTGAAGAGAGAGAAAAATCATATGTCATATTTGAATTAAGAAAGTGAGAATTTATTTAATTTTATGAGAAAATTCATAATGAATAGTTTATGATTTGTTAGACAAAATTATTTTCGTAATATGCATGAATTATATATATAGTGCAAGAATATATATTAGTTTCTGAAGAACATAAATGTAACAAAGTCGATATAGTTCCTGAAGAACTAATATAGATTTTTCTTTAAATTCTATGGGCAGAAGAAGAATTGATCGAGGAAAGTTATAACCCATAAATTTACATTAGAGTTTCACTCTATTACAGGGTTTAAATGATAGCCCAATTGGCTTAAATCCATTATTAGTTGTGAGTTATGAAGTACTTGAGTTTTGAAATGAAAGATATATTATTAGTTTGCTATATACAAATTTGTCTTTGAAATAGAGAAATAAAGAAAGTATATTTATATGACTCACACTTGAGGGGGAGATTGTTAGAATATAAGTGTGAGTTAATATTGAAAAGTTTTACTCATATACTTCCTCACAAAACTTATTGATTTCCGAAAAATGGATGTCATATTGACATTTTATATCAATACTTATGGAAATTGAAAAGTTTTGTTGTTGGTTAAACAACATGTCATAGTAAACCAACAGTTTACTGATCCAAACAAATATATTGTTGGCATGACTTGTTTGATTCATTCGAGTCATATATAAAAGATTACGTGTGACATCCATTGAAGAACTAGAAGATTCTTCATAAATAGCCAACATATTATATAATTCAAGAGTTATCATGTGCTGCTTGTTCTCAAAGAAATTTGATTATGAGAGTATCACAAGTTATGATTTAGAATGGATCTCTATATTTTTGGAAATATATCAAGCTGATATATGGGCCCATTCAAATAACATGTAAACCATACAAGTATTCAATAATTTTGATAGATGCATCTATAAGATGGTTACATGGAATATTAATATTAGTTTGCAACCTGAAGTTTGCAAGAATATTTGAATAAATTATTATATTACGCGTAATTTCCAGATTATACGATTCATTCATTGAAGCCTCCATAAATAGCTAGACTAATATTTATGAGAACAAAATTTATGTTTCAGCGTTGGCATATTTGATCTTACATATTGCAGCACTTATACTAGCCAACCAAATTCTCCCAATAAAATTAGCTTTTGGTCAGAAGTCAAGTATATTCCATCTTAAAAAGTTTGAATGTGCATTCCTATTGATTCACCACAATGCACATAGATGGATATTTAAAGGAAATTGAGATAAATGTTGGGTAAGAACCTTCTTCTTCTTGTTTGTCTCTAAATGAAACAAAAGGATGTTTCTAATGGAAACAAATGGATTTAGGAAACTTATACTGCATGATTAGTTGATTGTCATTTGATAAAGTTTTCCTAATATGAGGGGGAGAAATTAAATAGCTGGAAAAGAAAACAAAAGGAATGCATTATTACTATCAAATATAGATCCTCGAATATAACAATATGAACCAGAAGTTCATTTGGTTTGCATTCATGAAATATTACATAAAATCTGCCAGATGCAATTATTGACCTAAATGGGAATTACTAAATCTCATATTCCAGCTATAAGTGGTCTAATCAGCATAAATAAAAGTGAGACATACCCGAAGTATAAGAGAATAATCAGTTCCAAAAGAAAAAAGAAAGAAGCAAATAATCAAGATAATCATATTAAGGAGGCAGACACTCTAAAAGAGGTCAATACATAACTACTTGCAGAACCCTCAAAAGAGGTTCAGGTACTTGAAAGTAATAAAGAGATCTCAATGAATTATGTCACAACAAGAAAAATGGAACTGAAAAGATAAAGTTGTCGACAATAGTTTTAGTAATAATATCACGTGATCAAATAAGGATCTTATACATAAATATGTCGGTAGAAAAAAAAGGTGATTGGCCAACTGAAGAAGGGGACAAGACGCAATGAAAAATGTTCTTTCAGCATGTGAAATTTATGGACCTGTAGTCCAAAACATTTGAAATATTAAGTTATTTGTGATATATGAATATTCAAGTGAAAATAAAGATTTTCACAAGGTTTAATGATGATTATGATGAAGTACAACATTTGGTAGTTGATACAATAATTATTGCATATATTATTAGTCGGGCAATATTTGCAAACAAAATAATGCGTTTATTAGATATCATTATATATAGCATATGTATATGGATAGTGAATATTACATGAGAGTCTTTGAAGGATCTAAAATGCCAGAAGCATATACAAGAAAATCATTCTATATATAAAATGTTGTGCGAGTTTGAAAATAATTCAAGCATATATAATTGATTGAAAAATATATTGAAAAATGAGTAATTTTACATTTTACTTGACTTGTAGATCAAGTTATCAAATGCATCAAAGATTTCAAAATCACATATTTTTACTGTGGTGAATTTTCTTATAAAGATACATTGAATTTAATGGTCCAGAAATACCTTATACTTTATGAGAATATTTTTGTATTATGCTAATATTGTATCTATTATGATTTTATTGATAAAAATTAGTTCTTGCAAGTGCACAGTGGATAACAAAAATGAGATTTGGTGTGATAGTCCTATTAACATATTATATAATATTATTTTGTTTAAAACAAACTGAATATGTTGATGCAAGATATATTTTGATGATTTTCAAAATAATTTTTTTTTATTGTTTTCACAATGAATAAGATAAAGACATAATATACTGATATTTTAGCATATCCAGAAGATATGTCAGAGGAATACATCTAGTAGAACATTTGGTGACAATGTATCATTCATAGTTTGGCGGCTAAAAGAATGATATGCTCGACAATACATTAGAAATGATGTTCTTATCAGGGGGAGTAAATACGATATTATCATCATGTGAAGTAGAGACCATGCTGTACTCTTTTCCTTAACCAAGGTTTTGTCCCACGGGGTTTTCCTAGTAAGGTTTTAATGAGGCACAACATTTGTTTATGAACATCCAAGGGGGAGTGTTATGAATATTGTGGTAGTGGATGTTCATAGTCTCTTAGGATTCCATAACACCTATAACCTCCCATGATTTTATGTAGCTTTATGTTGTAGATTAATTCTTATGTTTATGACATTGTAACTCCAACATAATGTGGGTTAATTCTTATGTTTATGACATTATAACTCTTGAGAGAATTGGAGGCCTATATATAGAGGCTTAACACAAAAGAATGTAAGCACATGAAAATTCCATATGAATGAGAGTTCTTCACTCTTCATTGCTACAATTCTCTCTTGTCTTTCTTCATCTCTTCATCTCAATCTCTTATACTTTCTTGATTTTATAATACTTTTCGGGTAATTCGGCTATTTCAGATAAATTCCTGGAAGGGTATATACTTTGGATTAATCCATACTGGTATAAGGTTCTGACAATACCTGGAGGAGTTCCTGGATATATAATAGCTTTATTAAATGCATAGTGGGACACGTATTTAATGGTCTTATGGGACAAAGAAAGAAGGTTCAACTTTTTGATGATTACTTTATAGAAATTATAAAGCTTTGGAATTTCAAAAATATCAGTATTATTGGAAGGTTCCTTTGGAGGAGGAGAATTATTGGAAGGTTTCTCTTTTTCTTTTTGTTTTTCTTGGGTTGTTATTATCTGAGAAAAAGTTAAAGTTTCTGGAGATGGTTGGCTTATAGGAGTAGAAGTTAATAATGAATTAGAGGTTAGGAGAGATTCAAGTCCAAATGACTCGATTATACTTTGGGTATTGTGAGTAGATGACTCACCTGGAGTGAATGACTCCATTATAGGTAGACTTGGCTTATAAGCTTCAACTTCTTTTCCTTTATTCGTAGTTTGGACTCCTGTCCTTATAAGTGGGTTGGCATCAGCCTTACAGATCTTCAAATTCTCAAGCTGAATATAGATATCATTAAGAGAGTCATTAATACCAGATATTGAGCTTGTTAACCCTTGTATACTGGTACTAACTTGACTACTTAATAGACTCATATTCATTTCAAGAATATTCATCTTCATTATAAGTTGGTTCATCAAAGGGGAAGATTCTTCTTCCTTATTCGTCTGATTTACAGGACTTTTTCTGCCAAGTCGGCTTACTGACTCCATCTGCTTAAATAATCAGCAATTAAGTTATTCTTTCCTTTAATATATTCGACTTCATAATCATAATAAGATAAATCTGCTTGCCATTTAATCAACATTTTACTACTTAGTTTATTTTGTTTTATTCCTCTGGATAACCAATGTTTAACTTGCGTATTATCTGTCCTTATTACAAATCTATTATTTACTATAAATAATTCTAGTTTTTCTATAGCTTTTACAACAGCTAATAATTCTTTCCAATTTGAATGATATCTACTTTGAGAATCATTGAATTTTCCACTTGTATATCTAGTTATTTTTTCAATTCCATCTTCATCTTCATAGTATAAAGCTGCTCCCCAATAATTATCAGAGGCATCTGTATATATAATCCATTTTATATTTTCTTTTAAAGGTATGGTCAACTTTGGCAATTCTTTACATAAGACTTTTATATTTTCTACTATTTTTTCTATATTATTATCCCATTTCCATATAGTCTTTTCTCCTGCTAATTTAGATATTTTTGAGGTTAATGCCAATAAATTAGGGATATAGTTTCTAGCCTGGTTTACTAATCCTAAAAAAGATTGTAAATCTTTTTTATTATTTATTTTCTTAAATTGTAATATTTTCTGACTTATATGATCTTGTAATTCTATCCCGTCTTTGGTTAATATTTGTCCTAGAAAATTTACTTTTTCTTTTCTTAGTTCCATTTTTTATGGTGATATATTTAGTCCTTTTTCTTCTATAATATTTACAAATTGTTCCAAATGAATTTCATGTTCTCTTTCATCTTTTGAAAATATTAATATGTCATCAATATAAATTACAGCAAAATCTCTTATGGATAATAACATTTTTGACACGTATTCCTGAAATATACTAGGGCTATTATGATAACCCATTGGTAATACATTCCATTCATATAGTCCTTCTGAAGTACTGAATGCTGTATATTTTTTACTATCTTCTTCGAGTTTTACTTTGAAAAATCCTGATTTACAGTCAAATTTACTAAATATAGTTTTTCCTCTTATTAGATTGAATAATAAATCCATTTTAGGTATTGGATATCTATTTCTTATAGCTAATTCATTTAATTTTTGGTAATTTATAACCATTCTAGTTTTTCCTCTTTTTTCTTCACTATGTTTAGACACAATTATAGCTGGTGATGAATATTCTGATCTACTTTCTCTTATAAGATTATATTTTTTCATTTCTTCTATATGCATTATAAATTCTTTCCTATCTTCTTTTGTCCATACATAAGGTTTACAATTTATCTCTTTACTATAATCTTTTAATTCTATTTTAGCCATCGGTTTAGACTTTTCCCAATGTATCAAGGGATTTTCACTATAGTTATCTATAATTCTTTGTTCTATGGTTTTTATTTCTATGATATTCAAGGTTGCTAACATATGTTGAATTTCTACTGGATTATTATTTTGTAAGAATTGGACCTCATATTCATTATTCTTTTTCTGAAATTTTTCATCTTTTCTTCTATATGGTCTAGTTATTCTTATACCCCAAGCTTCATGTCTACAAGGTGTTGTTAATATTAAGGCTTTACTAATCATATGTATAGGAAAATATTGTTCTAAGAAATCTAATCCTAAAATTACATCACAAGAGGGTTCATTATATTGATTTAATTCTTTTATTACTAATTCATAGTTTCCTATTTGAACTTTTACATCTTTTGCTTCTAATTCTAACATATGGATTTCTTTTCCTGCACTTTCCATTCTTAGCATTTTATTTTTTCTTTTCCATAATTCTGGTGGTAATACATTATATTTTGCTACAGTTAAGTTTGCTCCAGTGTCAACCAAAGCATGATATTTTCTAGATCTATACTTTGCATATATGAATTTTATAAGTATATAGTATAATGGTCTACTCATATCCTAGATAATACTTCTAAACGTTCTTTTAATGTTTTCTTAATTTCTTTTCTATCTTATCTTTCTCTCATTACTCTAGCATATTCTTCTTCATACAATAAATAATGATTATCATATATAAAATTTAGTCTTCTTTTTTCCCATTTATAGGTTTTACTCAATCTCTTAATTATTATTCTTAAAAAACTCTTATCATTTTTTGGTATCTTAGTTATATATTCTCTTTTTTTTATATGCCCAATAATCTCCATCTATAATTAGTCTACTTTTATTTCTTAATTCTTCATTTAACATATGTATGTCTCCCATATTAAGCTCTAGATAATAATTCTAATTGTTTCTTTAAATCTTTCTTTATACTTCTCCTTTCTCTTTTTCTAATTATAATCTCATTAACCATTTGTATGTAGACTCGGTCATCATATTGCAATTCTTCTAATATTTGTTTCATAACTGTATCTTCTATTCTATTAGCTTTATTCATTTTATTTACCATATATCTTAATAATTCTACATTATTTTTGGGTATCCTTATATCATTTTCATCTATATTATAAAACCAATTATTCTCATTGTAAAGTGTAATTCTTATATTCATTAAGCTCTTGATAACAAATTTAATTGTTTCTTAAACTCATTTTCTACTTCATCTCTATGATACATTCTATTTATTTGATATTGTATTAATCTTATTCTTACTTCTCTATTATCTATATCTTGTAATGCTAAATGTAATGCTTGTTCTTCTATTTCATCCCATTGTCTTAATTTATTAATAAAACCTCTCATTAATTCTCTTGCTACTTTGGGTATTCTTATTCCTTCATTATTCTTAAAATAATACCAATTATTGTCATCATATAATGTTATCTTTCTATCCATTTAAGACCTAGATAATACTTTTAATCTTTCCTTTAATTCTTTCTTGATATCATTTCTGTTCATCATATTATTTACTACTGCATTATAGGCTTCTACAAAGTCTTGTGGTTGATTATTATATACTATTCTTAATTGTCTTTTTTCTTTTTCATTGCACTTATTTATTTGGTGAATTATATGATTCATCATTGACTTATCAGATTTTGGTATTACTATTTTTTCATTATCTATGTAATAATAATCTTTACTTTTATCTTCTGTTAATATTATTCTTATTATTTTTGCTGTATAATGTGTATTTATCATCATATTAATTTCTGAATTATAATTGTCTGATGGTTTATGTTAAAGATTATTCTATCTTTTTGATTCCTATAAGGTCTTACTCTTTCTAAAAAGTCTTTTCCTAAGGTTACTTTATAAGATCTATTCGAATCTTGTTCTACCCATAAAGTTAATTGTATTACATCTCTTTTATTAAATCTCAATATAATATTTGTTTTTATACCTTCATCTGTCTCTTCATAGTCATGTTCTATATATCCTATTTCTATCTTACTTTTTTCTGTGTTTTCATCCACTAATGTTATTATTTCTTGCCAAATTCCATTCTTTTTAATTTCCATTAGAATTTTACTCTGTTCATTTTCTTTAGTTATATCTAAACTTGTTATTTTTTGGTTTATTTCAACTAGTTCTGTATTTATAGGGTTTAATAGGGACATTTCAGCTAATCTGCTACTACTTGCTATATCAATACTTTTTTTTGGATTCATTATATTTATATGTAAAGGTTCATTTAATGTATTTATTCTTAATGATCTATTACCTAAATTATTATTTGCAATTAACCTTTTTCCTCTTTTATCATTGATACTTATAGTTTTATCTAATTCTATTTCCAGTATTTCCGGTAAGGTTATATTTATAGGATCTGTTTTTACTTCTTTTAATATAGGCATAAACTGTTTTTCTATACTTACTCTTCCTATTGATTTATTATATATTTTATGTTCATTTGTAAATACTAATCCTACCATTGCTGTTATACTTATTGTTTTAGCACCTTTTAATAATTTTATTCCTTTTAATTTATGATATACCATTATTGATTGATCTATATGTTCATCATTTCTAGATATTGCAAAATTAGTATTCAAAGTAAATTTTAATTTTTGATATATTAAATTACCTGTCAACATTCCTAATACACTATCTTGTACACTACTTATTATTCTCCCATCAGTTATTAATAATTCTATAGGTGAATCTATTCCTTCTTTAAAATAAGCTTTAACTAATAATTGTATTCCTGCAATATATATTTCAGTTACTTCTTCTTTAAAAGGTAATTTAGATATTTCATTTTCTATTAATCCTTTACTTATCAATGGTATTCTTAATATTCCTTCTGTTAAAGTTGATTATATACGATGTTTCTTTTGTAGTATTACACATTGACTTTTAATATCTTTTTTCGATTTTAATATTCTATTAACTCTACTCATAAAATTTTCATTAACTATTTGGTCTGGTTTTAAATTTAATTTCATATCTTTTATTTTTTCATATTGTTTAGCATTAAATGTTAACCTTTTTTCTACACTTCCTTCTCATGTATTTCTATATTCTTCATAAGTTCCATATTCATCTTCTTCTTTTACTTCTTCTATTTCTTTACTTTTCATCATATATAATTTAAATTCTTCTTCTGAACTATCTAAATATTCTATTTCGAATTCTGATTCTTCTGATTCTGATTCTTCTTCTTCATTTTCACTTATTACTTTTATTTTATATATTTCTATCTCAGGGTTTTATATATCGCTATATATTTCTTCATCAAATTCTAAAGGTTCTAATTCATATTCTTGAGCTTGCTCTAATATATTCATAAACTTCTTATCTTTTGGTTCTTTACATTCTGTTGATATATGACCTATCTTTCCACAATTATAACATCTACATTTTCTAGGTTTTTTACTATAATCTATTTTATTTCCTTTCTTAAAATATTTTCTAAAATATTTCTTAGGTTTGTATTTTTTATAAAATTTCTGTTTTGGATATTTTTTGAATTTATACCTATATTTATTATATCTTTTCATGGGTTTCCATTTTTTATTTTTATATTTTCCCTTACTATATTTTCTTCTCATCTTTTTATTTTCATCTTTACATCCCCATCTGTGTGGTCTTTCATATTCTGAACATCTTAGTATTAATTTATTTTGTTTATAGTATTTCATATTTCTCCAAGCTTGTTTACATTTTTCAGATAAATAATTTCTTAAATAATCTATTCTTTTTCCTAAGGAATCTATATAAGGTATTAATTCTGGTGTCTCTTTAAATATTTTAGAATAATCATCTATTATTTCGTCTCTTATTAATTTTGGTAATTTTCTATAAAAAAGTTCTAAATATTTTATTCTTTTCATTTCTGGATTTTCTTTTATTTCATAATAGTACTTCTGAAATTCACATATATAAGGATTTAAATATCTTGGTTCTAATGAACATATTTCTATTTGATATAATCTTTTTATTGCTTCATTACTCGTTATTTGTTCTTCTAATGTATTACTTCTTCCTACAAATTCTGTTCTAAGCACATATTCATATCTTTTTACTAATTTTACATAATATTCTTTTCTGCTATTATATTTTTCTTTTGCTATTTGTCTTATTTAATTTCTCCAACTTTCTTCTTGGCTTCTCCACCAATAATATACATTTCCTAAAAAGCTTGATTCTATAAGTAAATTAGTTGATTGGAAATCTAAATTATTTCTTCCTATTAATGCTATTATAGTTGCTCTTGACCATTCTTCAATTATTTTTTCAGGGTCTAATACACAATCTAAGTTTAACCATATTCCAGATACTGGTATACTTTTACTTTCATATTGATCTATAGGCGTTGGTATAAATCCTCTTCCTCTTGGTATTTCAAATCTTATATCAAATTCTTGATTTTCTGTTTTCTTATCATGTGGTAAATCTTGTTTTCCAATTTCTTCTTCTCTTTGTTCTTTATGTTTATTATAATCATTTTCTGTTCTTATTTTAGAGGATTCTGTTTCTTCTTTTTTACTCGAATCTCCTGGTTCATTTATTTTTACTCCTGTATTTAATTCTTTATATTCTTCTATATTTCCTTTTATAATTGTTGCATTTTTGAAATCTTTTTGAATTTGTTATAATTCTTGTTCTTGTAATCCCATTAATTTTTCAATTTCATCATCTTCCTCATTTAAATCTTCATCATCTATTACATTCATCATTTTTATTTGTGGATTATGAATTTTAAAGATATCTATTATATCTTTAGAATATATTATTTCTGCAATTTTACTTCCTTCTTCAATCTCTTCATTTCTTTCATAATTTTCTCTTTTATTTTTTCCCTTCGTTATTTCTATTAATTGTTTTTTCTCTTCTTCTGTAATTCCTAAACTATTAAGCTTATCGTTAATTGTCCATAAATTATTATTCATTATTTGTTGACCTTTCATTATTTGTTCTGCTATTAATCTTGTTTGTCTTACATTTTCATCCATATTTTGTTTATAAATTTTCTCTTTAGTATTTTCTAATTTCTCCATCTCTTCTAAAGCTTTCATCATGTTTAATTTTCGGTGTTTATGTGTTATGGGTTCTAATGAGTCTAATTCAGATTTTATTTCGGGTTCTTCTATTTCCATATCTGTTACTCCTAGTGAATTCATTATAGTTTTTACATTTGATTTTATTATTTTTAAATCTTCAGTGTTATTGTCTATCTTCTTTTTCATATTATATATTCTTTCTTCTAAAGACTGGCTTAAAAATTCTAATCTTTCTTTCCTATTACTAGGCTTTTCTATTTTTACTTTTTCTTTAATGTCTTCTGGGACCATTTCCAATATTTCATCTAAATTATATATTTGCATTAATTCATAAATATTAGGGTTTATATATGTTCCTAATTGTTTCATTATATACATATTATTCCAATTCATTAAATTCCAAGTATTATTTCCATTTCCTCCTGGCATAAAAGGTGTAAATATACATATTTCTTCTTGATTTCCTATTAATGATAAATGAGAACTTATGGGTAAATTAGTTATTTCCACTTCATACATACGGGGTTCTATTTTCTTTATAATATTCATATTATATTTCTACAATTATCAACTATAAGATTGTAAACAAGAAATTAAACTAATTGATCACTGCAATTTATAGCAAATTTTAAAATTATTATCTCAAATAAGGTAACAAAGTAGTATGAGAATTAATAGGGATCTAAAAGTTCCATTTTATCGAACCATAAGCTCTGATATATATATTTTACATTATTTATATTAAAGTGTATTTATGGCCAAATGGTCATCCAACTTTTGTGGAACCCACCCCCACCGCTTTGGAAAAAAAATATTCCCAAGGGAATATTTTGAGAGAATGTTCTCATGAGTGATCCCACTGGAGCTTCGACCAACGGCCGCACGCTGGAGCTCCGGCCACCAGTGGGAGTCCGGCCGGGTACCTGTCTGCCACCAGCAAAGGGTAATTATTTTTTTAATAAAAACAATGATAAGGGCAAATTGGTTATTTCTTATAAATTTGGTAAATTTTAGTTCAGATACTAGCACCTCTGTGAGATTATATAAATTCGGATTACCTTTTTGTCTTTTTATTTTTTAGAGTACTTTTTCAGGGATTTTCCCTCAAATGAATGAGCCACATCATCATTAAATTTTAGTGTTCGTGAACCCAGACTAGACCGATAGGTCCAACCTTAAAATCGGCGAACTAGCCGGAAAATAGGTCCAGTTTGGGGTCCAGTCCAGTCACTATTTTTAAATTTTTTTTTTTAGAATTTAATAGTAATAATCCTAAAATCTTTAATTTTTCACTAATTTAACTCTAATCTAACCTAGTAAACCTTAACCTAATAGGCCGAATCCAACACCCAATCTGATTTTAATACCTTGCTAAATTTGTTTTATTATTGGAGATAAATGGGTTTCGTCCTTCATTTCTTCCTGTTATGGTTGCTATTACCGAACGATGTTCGCTTTACCCTCCAGTTTCCTCTGCTACTAATGCCTGATTCTATCACCGCATTACCCAGTCTGATCCACTTCATCCTCTTGGAGGAAACTTAATTGGGTTAGGAAGATGGAAGCTTGGAACTTGGTTTCTTCGGCCACTAATTTCCGCCAACTGAGGCAGCGAAATCTGGTACATAGGTCTTTCTTAATTTGCTTCAGTTTATACCATTTCATGTTTGAGTTTCATTCTGGTTCCAGACCAAGTCTTACAGATTAAACCCCTTTCCTTTAAACTCCTATTGATATTAGCCTACCTGCAATTTTTTGTTCAATTCTTGGCCGTGAAAAACTTAATCAGGTGGATTAGAGCAAAGATTTTTTTTTTTAACAAAAAAGAAGTGTTATCTGCGGAGAGGAAGCAGCCTGATTAGACTACGGAAAACCAGTTGATGCAATTGACTGAGACTGTCCGAAAATTTTGACTTGCGGCATTTACGAAACGCAACCATTTATGTTTCTTGCGAACCTTTACCATCTGAATTGTTTGGGCTTCAACTGGTAGAAATTATTAAAAAACGGGACTTTGCTTTACATTAGGACAAGCTGGAAAGAAAAAATTGATGGCAGAAGTCAACTATGTTGAAGATCATCCACACAAAAAACCATAGAAAAAGAAAGGCCTGAACCTTCCTCTCCCTTACCTTAATATAAGGATTTAATGGACCTCAGTACTTATTCATGCATTTGAAAAGTTAATATCTTTATCTTGCGTTGCAGATTTTTCTCTCTACCTTGAAGGAAAGGGAACAGTTTCTCGGAGTTGAAGAGCACAGCCAACCTGCCCTTTCAACACGTGCCACAACAGAATCACTGGTATATTTATTTTTAATTGTGCAGGCCAATTCATTAAATCAATGGCTATCCTTCCTTATTTTCTTGTTCTTCCCAATCTGCTTTTGTTCTTCTCCAGATATTCTTTTGCAACTGATACCCGTACCCAGTTCGAATCTCTTCACGATGGTCAGACCTTGGTTTCTGAAAATGAAGTCTTTGAATTGGGTTTCTTCAGCCCAGGCAGTTCCACAGACCGCTATGTTGGAATCTGGTACCACAAAATCCCAGGCAGAACTGTTGTTTGGGTTGCCAACCGTGGCAGACCCATCAAAAACAACTTTGGCGTGTTGAGCATAAACACAGAGGGACATCTTGTACTACTGAGCCATGACGAGACTGTTGTTTGGTCAGCAAATTCCACCATAAAGGCCTTGAGTCCAATTTTGCAGCTCTTAGGCTCTGGAAACTTGGTTCTGAGAGATGAAAAAGATCAAGAACCCCAAAACTACTTGTGGCAAAGCTTTGACTATCCTTCTGATACGATTTTGCCAGGAATGAAGTTTGGACGTGACCTGCGGACTGGTGTTAATCGACGTTGTGCAGCATGGAAGAATTGGGACAACCCTTCTTATGGAGACTTTTCATTAGAGCTTGTACTACACAATTATCCTGATATAGTAAGCCGGCAAGGCCCAACAGAGTATGTGAGGAGTGGCCCCTGGAATGGTGTCCGGTACAGTGGTGGCTCTCATGCCACAAGCAATCCACTTTATACAATAAAGTTTGTCTGGAACGAAGATGAGGTTTATTCCGTCCATTATCTCCTAAACGAGTCAATGATTGCAAGATTTGTCTTCAACCAAACATTATACTCCATACTGGACGTAATATGGAGTGAAAATGATCAAAGGTGGGTCACTTATAGTTTTGCGCCAATGGATAATTGTGATAGATATAATCGTTGCGGTCCTAATGGAAACTGTGTCCTGGGTGAGACACCAATATGTCAATGCTTGAAAGGATTCTTGCCAAAATCACCCAGAAATTGGAATTCAATGAACTGGGCTGATGGATGCATCCGCAATAAATCCTGGAGTTGCCAGGGAAAAAACAGTGATTATTTTGTCAAATTTAGTGGGCTGAAGCTTCCAGATACAACATACTCTTGGGTTAATACAAGTATGACACTTGAGGAATGCAAAGCCAAATGCTGGGAAAATTGTTCTTGTAATGCTTATTCTAATTCAGATATCAGGGAAGGAGGTAGTGGTTGTGTTTTGTGGTTTGGTGATTTAGTTGATGTAAGGCAGGTTCCCTTTGATGACCAGCATTTATATATTCGCCTTGCTTATCCAGAAACAGGTGTGGTCTGTTGGTGATCTTTTTTCATTCATCTTTCATTTGCATTAAGCAACCTCAACTTTTTGTCTACTGACTCTTGGTATATTTCTTTGTGAAGCTGAACGTGGTGAAACTAATGGAAATAAGACAAAAGTGATTACTGTAACAGTGACCACTGTGTTGGCTGTTACGATGCTTCTCACTGTGTTTTACATTTACATGCGCAGAAGAAACTCTATAGGTAAACATTCCCAATGCAACTGCCTTTATTTTTTCCCCCCTTTCACTCATTTAGTGTATCGAACTGTACTAAACATCGCAAAAGGATCCTAAGGAAATAAGGAGCTACCTATAAATGTCATTGCAGAAATAGCTAATACTACTAAATGTTTTTTTCCTTTTGTATTTATATATTTAATTTAATTTATGAAAGTGAACTAAGAAAACCTTGATAGCAGCAAACAAGGAAGACGGCTCTGGTGTAAATATGGAGCTAAAAAACTTGATAGCAGGACACAATGAAGAAGGCTATGAAGGAAATATGGAGCAACGTATCTATGACCTTGCAATAATAGCAAATGCTACTAATAACTTCTCATCAGAAAACAAGCTTGGCGAAGGTGGTTTCGGTCCTGTATACAGGGTAAGTATGCAATTAACTTGTTATTAAGAATAAAAGATTACAGTCACTCTTCTGATTTGTGATGTGACATATCGAAATTCATTTATATGATGTAAAATGGTAGGGTGTGCTTGTGGACGGACAAGAAATTGCAGTGAAACGGCTTTCACAAAGATCTTCCCAAGGGCTGAGTGAATTTAAGAATGAAGTCAGATTGTGTGCTAGGCTTCAGCACCGTAATCTTGTTAAGGTTCTTGGTTGTTGCATTCAAGGAGAGGAGAAAATGCTCATTTATGAATACATGCCCAACAAGAGCCTAGATTCGTTTATTTTTGGTTCGTATACCCAATCATTAGACTTTCATCCTTTTCTTTTATTAATCCTTAGATAATGTGATAATTAAGTACCATTACATTAAAAATTTGTAGGTTCTGATAGTAAATTTCTTGATTGGTCCAAGCGCTTTCACATTATCCGTGGAATTGCTCGGGGGCTTATGTATCTTCATCAAGATTCTAGATTAAAAATCGTCCATAGAGACCTTAAAGCGAGTAACATATTATTGGATAGTGAATTAAATCCAAAAATCTCAGATTTCGGTTTGGCAAGAATATTTGGAGGAGATCAAAATGAAGATAAAACAAAGCAAATAGCAGGCACATTGTAAGTATGCTTTATATGTGATTTTGTAAATATGCACATTATTGGATATGATACTAACTCCTTGATAACTTATGATAGTGGTTATATGGCTCCTGAATACGCAATGCAAGGACTATTTTCTGTCAAATCTGACGTGTTCAGCTTTGGAGTACTACTGTTAGAAATAGTGAGTAGCATGAAAAATAGGGGGCTATTCTTGCTAGGCCAAAGCGTTAATCTCATTGGACATGTTAGTAACAAAAAGCCTAACTTTTATCTTATCTTTACTGAAATTGGTAATTGATTCTATGTTTTGAATTGTTGTAGGCATGGAGGCTGTGGAATGAGGGAGTCCCACTAAAATTCGCTGAAGAACATTTGGAGCGGTCTTATGTTGAATCAGAAGTATTGCGATGCATCCATGTTGGTCTTCTTTGCCTGCAATACTATGCTGATGATAGGCCAGACATGACATCTGTGGTTATAATGTTGAGCAGTGAGGGTGTGTTGCCTGAGCCTAGAGAACCTGGTTTCCTTTTGGAAAACATCTCACTTAGGTTAGAATATTCTAACAATCATAAAACTCCTTCAAGTAATGAAGTATCTATGACCCTGTTGCAAGCCAGGTAAAGTCAATTTTACTTCTTGATTTTGGACCACTAGTGAGTATACTCTTGAGGGTAAGGCTATTTATTTGCAATAATGCAAGACAATGTTGTTTCGAAACAACTCTTGGTTTTGTAATGTGTTTGTGGTGTAAATATATTTTTTTTAAAAAAAAAAACTCTTTCATTGTGTTACCCCCACCAGACAAGTCAAAGGTGACATTAGGCATGAAAATTGCACAAAACTTGTACCGCATTGGTGAACTTAGACTCTTGTTCACATCAGCTTTATGAAAAGTTGGAATTAACTTGGAAAAACCTATAGGTAGCTCGCAAAGTGTTTAGTTGAAGCATCCCTAAAATGAATACTTTTCTTTTTCAAGCCTCTATTGTATTATAAGAATTTAGTGGATTTTTCAGTTTTGTAATTGGTAGATAAACATAAAGTGAATTTGAAGTTTTTGTTTTGAATTCCAAATACCACTCGTTTCCCTATTAAAAGTCATCTCTAACCACTGGATGAAAACTAATGAGAAGTAACTAAGTTATCAAATATCTTGAAAATGAATTTTGTTTTTCAAATTTAACCTCATCTAAAACCATAAATTATATTTTGAGAAAAAGAGGAAAATTGCATTGAATTTAAGTAGGGATAATCCTGAAAAGAATGTAATTAATGCCCCACTCAGTGACTTATGATAAGGACCACGCATTTCTTCTTAAAAGTGAGTTATAATAGATTTCAGAGTTTATAGGTGATCACTATTTTATTCATGGTTTAAAATGTCACACGTCTCGAGTGAAAACAATATTTCATCAAAAATTACAAAGTTTGTTATGATTTTGATTGTGGAAACCAATTCATTATGGCAATGGTAAATCTTCCTTATGATTTTCAGAGTCTAAAATATATTATTATGACATATGTAACCCCATCGTATTTGGATATTTTCAGTTTTGTCCTTGGTATCGTAGTTAATTTGCATTCTCCTGCCTCCACTTCCCCTCCTCATATGCAATAATCTAATACTGCCTCTGGTTCAGTTTTAAATATAAGATAGAGTTGACTTTTTTTAATATATTAAGGAAGCTAATTAAATTACTTTAAAATATTTATATTCTTTATGTTTTTTCTGCAAATTATTTTGCCTAACATATAAATTTATATATAATATAATGATTCATAACATATGATATGATTAAATAACTTATTTATCTTCTTTAATCTCTTTATAAAAAAGTCAGCTCTATCTTATATTTAGGATTGGAGGGAGTACTTTTTTTAATAGAAAAAAAAGAATGAACTGAACTAAGGTGGAAAAGGTGGCTATCTTCTCGTGTTCGTTAAGTTTGATGTAGCCTTCACTAACATAGGAATGTGAGCTTAACTGAGTTTATAACTGGCACGAGTTTACCAATAACTCGACTCTATTTTGTAGGCTAGAAATGTAAATACGGTAAACTCAAAGAATCAACTCGCGAGTTTAACAACAATAATTTTAATATTAAAATAATGTGATCGTACGTTGATCACGATCATATTTGAAACTTAAAACTAGAGTTGGAAATCAGGTCGGTCAAAAAAATTGCAGTTTTTCAAAGCCTGGCCTGAGAGCATGTTGGCCAAGGCCAGTCTGCAGGGCCGGAAAATTCTTTTCACAATATTTAACTATTTTTCTTGTGTTTTTTTCCCAGAGAGATATAATTAGTAAATAACAACAATTAAAGTTCTAATTTAACACATAAATGTTGTCAATATTAAGGTTTAAACAACGCATCTCATGCAACAAACAAACACAGTTATTAATGTATAATCAAAGATAAAATCATGTTCATAAATAACTCACACAAAGGTCAAAGCATAAGAAGGCAAGAAGCTAAACATTCTAATATCTAAGTAACATGAGTATACGACTATCATTTTCATCTTCTTCGCCACTATCATCAATTTCAAAGACATTTGATTATACTTCACTTTGAGTAGTAGGCTCAAGTAGTCAAATAATCACAACCTCCATAAAAAATCATACTCCATTAGGCAGAACAATATATAATATGATTTTATTCTAAATAGGTATAACAATATACTCAAAAATTACAATATGATTCAATCAGGCAAAACAGTGTACTCCCCTTTTAAGCCCCCAACCCTACAGGGCCGACCCTTTTAGGCCCGACTTCCTTTGGAGGCTACAATTTACAAGTCCGGCCCTTGAAGGGCTAGAGCCTAAACGGGCCGGCCCAACGGGGCTTTGCCTGTTTTGCCGGCTCTACTTGAAATTATATTTTTTTCTTGGTAATTGAGAATTTGTTGAAAATTATTTATATTTAATATCAAACAGAATTTTTTTAAAAAAATTATGGAAACTTTTCTTTGAAATTGCTAAAATTCTAAATCAAGTTTGATACTAAGAGTTGATAAGGGAATGGCGAAACTTGATAAATAATTCACAACTCATTTTTTGGGAAATCCCTGATTTAGAATTTTATGATTTTAAAGTTCTTTTTTCTGTCTTTTTCCTTTACTTTTATCATTAAATAAGTATTAATTGTATATAATTAAATAATTAAAATATAAAAATGACAACAATTTAATTTAAATATATTTTAAATTTAAATAATTGAAGTTAAATCCATCAACATTCATAATTTATTATATTTAACAAAGAAATTTTTATAAAATTCTTATATAAAGTTGTTGAGCATGATTAAATTGAAAAAGTTAACAAGAGTTTATGTGTGAATTAACATAGTTTTTGTAAGCTATAAACGTAAAAACGGTAAACTTGTGTATAAACTCGTGAGTTTAACTAAGTTTATAATTGATATAAGTTTACCAATAACTTGACTCTATTTTGTAGGGTAAAAACGTAAACACAATAAACTTGAAGAGTTAACTCGCGAGTTTTACAGCAATAATTTTAATATTAAAATAATGTGAGGATAGCAATTATATGATGATGAAGTTCAATGCCGTTTGTTGATAACGGTCATATTTGATACTTGAAACTATTTTAGTTTTCCGACAATTTAACGTTTTAGTCAATTGACATTTTAATTTTACTTGGTAATTGTGAATTAATTGAAAATTATTTATATTTAATATCAATCAGAGTATTTTTTAAAAAAATTTATGGAAAAAAGCTAAATAATTTTAATTATTGAACTAATTATTCTTAATTATAATGGAATAGTTCAAAGTAACTTATTATAATAAGAAGAAAAAAAAGGTAAATATATGGTTTGGCTTTAAGATTGTTATTTTAGGACGTGTGATTTTTTTGTTGATGACGTCTGTTCTTGATTATGAATATTTGAGTAAGCAGGTTTTTTATATTTTTAGCAACATTGGATTGATTTTTTTGAATTTAAATTATTATTCAAGGATGAATGTACAACATTTATTTATTTATGTGAAATGTTTATTCTCATACAACTCTCCGTTATTAATGTCCCCTTGATTTTAGGTTATAAACAAATATTTGGTTAAAAAAAGTTATATGAACAAATAGCTTGCTATATTATGCATGTAAGGACTCTCTAGTCTATACAAACAGAAAGTAATAAACCATGAATGTGAACAAACAGAAAATAATATCTAATGGTATGAACAAACAGAAAGTAATATCCTACCGGAAAAAAAGAAAGAGAGAAAGTAATATCCTGATCTGGCCAAAATACAAGGCTCAATAACTGTTGCTTTTTTGACTTTTCTAAATAGTGTGTTTGGACTAGCTTCCAGAGAAAAAAAATGAAAAAAGTGATTTTAAAAAATAGATTTTGGAGAATAGTTTCTGAAAAGGTAAAAAAAATAGGTTATGAGAAAAGCACTGTTTTCAGTCAAAAATATAATGCTGTAGAATTTGACAGTGTTTGGGTAACTTAACCCAAACCATGGTTTTTTTTTTTTAAAAAAAGTGCTTCTGCCTTCTTTTTAATGCCTTGTTTGGTACAGTGAAAGAGTTTTTAATGGAAGTAGAAGTGAAAATAGAAATGGAAGTATAAATGGAAGTAGGGATAAAAGTGTGTTTGGTATGGCTATGAAAGTATGATATAATTTTTAATTAATACATTTATTTTAAATATGAAATGACCAATTTACCCCTATGGAAAAAAACCTAGCCTCCTTCCAAATCAATTCCAACCACCATCAACCTCCATAGAAAAATCAGCGACATTGCCAGCAACCATCATAGAAATCACCGGCAACTATGGAGGAAGATGACAACAACAACTAGAATCACCATAAGCAAGAAATCAAACCAAATCACGCAAGAAATTAACTAGAAAACTTCGGAGTCGGAAACTATGAACGAAATCGAAGAAAAAGTTATGAATGAAGTGCCGTTTGGTATAGTAAAAGGTTCATCATCCTCAGTTGCAATCGAAGTGCCGTTCACTGTGATCATCTTCATTCAAAAATCATAGAGCTGATTTTTTCTAGAAACCGGAGTGCCTTCGCTGTCGCCTTTACAGATCGCTGAGATCGCAAATCCGTCACCACCGCGATCCTCCCCTTTGCCATCCACCGTCACCTTTGCTGTCGCCTTTACCTTCTGTCATTGCCTTCACCGTCTGTTGTCGCCATCGTCCATCACCTTGTCGTGGTCCTTGCTCTCATCAACAAATATGAAGGGCAAAAGGGTCATCATTTTTCACTTCCATGGAACTGGTCTCAGTTCTATCAGGTGGGGGTTGGAACTCACTTCCATCAGTTTTGATGGAAGTGACTTCCATGGGGAAGTGAGATCTATGGTACCAAACAGACAAAATGGTGGAACTCACTTCCACTTCCACTTTTCCACCTTGAGTTCCTTGCTACCAAACGAGGCATAAGTGTTTGAGTAATTTTTTTCCAAACCATGGTTTTGACTCAAAAAGTGCATTTTTATTGTTATCCAAACACACTTAGCCTATCTCAAAAAGAGTGCCCACATTTTGATTCATTGTTCTGTATGACGGTCCCATTGAGGAAGAGCCCTGGGAGAAGTGATACCAAGGTGGCGGTGGATTAGTAACTGCTACTAGCAGTGGATACCCTGTGTGAGAGTATCAGTTGTAGAAGAAAGTGAGAATGAGAGGAAGAAGAATGGCCATGGATATTCCTTAGAACTTGAAAAAGGCAAATTCAAACATGCATAATATAATGTACAATGTAGTATAGCTGAAGAGAAAGGAAAGCAAGGCAAATTCAAACGAAATTATGTGAATTCAATTCAGACTAGACAAGTTGGTATGAAAATATACGTGTATCTCATCTCAATTTGCAAGTCAACATATTATCAAAAAGAAAATTGCAACTCAAAGATTTAGTTATTGTGTCATGGGAGTTATAACATCCTTATTTTTATAAACATTTAGAGAAAGTTGTAGCTTAAGTTTTAATTAATCAAAGAATTTATAATAAATTACTAATTTTAAAAAAATCAAGTTCTAAATATTTATTCTAAAAAAAAGAAATGAATAAAATACCTTCTTAAAATAATTGTTTTAAATATATGGCTAATCCCACCCCGTCTTCTTAATGTGCGTGTATTGTAGTTCTTAAAAAAGAAAGAAAAAAAAAGAAAGAAAACCTTTCTTTATGCCTTGTCCATTTTTCCTTCATTGTTGATGGGGTGATGGGATATACACATTCATTTTTTTCCTTTGTAGCCCCATCTTCCTCTCTCAATGTGACTGTGTGTAGGTGTTCTATGTGTGTGTGTGTATATATATATATACGAAGTCCATTGAATGCACTGGTGAGGAGGGTTGATCAAGCAGTATGGAGTCCTATAAAACGAGGTCACAGAAAGCCGAAACGAACGCTCAATGAGGTAATAGAGAGAGACCTTTTGATTAATAATATACCTAAAGATATATTTTTCGACATAGCACAATGGCGTCGTGAGATTCATATAGCTGACCCCACCTAGTGGAATAAAAGCTTTGTTGTTGTTGTATTATGTCTTAGATTACAAACTCAATCACAACAAATAATCCCAAAGGCCACAGGAGAGCCTTTCAACTGAAAAAGTAAATGAACCTTTCAAAAGAAGGGAAACTAAAGTTTAAAATAAAAGAAGAATCCCATGGACCACAGGGGAATATTTCACAATACATAAAATTGAAGATGAAGTAAACAATACACTTCATCAAAGCTTAGTTTCATACCATAGTTAAACAATAATCAGACTATAATTCTCCTTTCATACCAGAAAATATGATAAATAATCAGAATCCGAAACTAAGCAACCAACTGCAATGGGGAGAAATATGAGGGGATAAAAAGGAAAAAAAATTGCAAGGATACTCACTACTTACTTCTCCATAATGGAAACTAGAGGAAGAACCCAAACAAAAGCTCACAATCATCCTTTTTTCATTAGTAGGTTCATTATCAAATGTTGTGGAAATAAAATGAATCAAAGCACCACACATGATAGAGGACGACGAAGAAGACGGCGGAAGATGATGTCCACAGACAGTGGTCATCGTTACTGCAAACGGCGGGAGAAGCTCCAACGCTTTGTGTCGGACGAAAGGTCTAGGGCGGTGAAATTGTGAAAGGCGATGCTCCAAATCTATTGGGATTCGATTTTGGGAAGGGGATATAATGATATATTATATAATTTATTATATATGTCTTTATTTTAAAAAAACTAGCTTGTACTTCTCCATGCGTTGCACGGGGTGCTTGTACTTATAGAACATTTAAATTCTTAATTATCATTTTCTTGAAAATAAATCATTGTCCTTCATATCTTAAACATACTATATCATTAATAATATAAGTAGTATGGAATAACACTATAAAATTAATAGTCCTACCACCACTAATTAACTTTTTTGACTAAGTAACATAAGGTTTGCCAAGAAATGGCAATAAAACCCACATATCTTATCGTGTGCTTTCCCTACGTTGCATGAAAAGCTTATAAAGCTGGAGTTTTTGTATTTTTGTTACCATTAAAAAAACAATTCTCACGTACAGACAATTAAGATCCTTTAAAATGAAGTCCAACTTGACAATACATAATTAGGTTATAGATAATGCACTCCCAATAACCTCCAATTGATACATTAATAGGATCATGTTGCCTACTGCCAAATACTTCTCAAACACTAACAGTTAAATGCTTAATTATATCATTTTCCTAAAAATAAATCATTGCCTATCATACTTTAAACATACTATATCATTGATAACATAAGTAGCATGGAACAACAGTACGATATCAATAGTTCTATCACCACTAATTAACGTTTATTAGTCAGTAACATAAGATTTATCAAAAACAAAAATACAATGAAAGGTAACATAAGTTTACTGAAGAAAAAGGTGATAAAGAATGGAAGTGAGACAACATCTCTAATAATTGAAAATGTGAAGGATTATACATCAAGAAACATCAATAAAGCCGCCCATCTTAGCGTGTGCTTCCCTTGCATTGCACGAGAAGCATATAAATCTGGAGTTTTTATATTTTTGTTACCAATAAAAAAATAATTATCACGTAAATACAATTAAGATCATTTAAAATGAAGCCCAACTTTATAATACATAATTAGGTAATAGATAATGCACTCCCAATAACCTCCAATTGATACACTAACAGGATCATGCTGCCCATCGCCAAATACTTCTTCAACGTCAGCAAAGGATGTATATCTCATTATTGTTACGTGATATAATAAATCAAAAATATATTTACAATTATTTCTCTATTCTCCAAGCAATAAATTTGTAGCTCATTATTCAATCTCTTCATAATTAAATCTACCATTGGGATTTGCTCTTTAAATATAGCAACACATACACCTAAAATTTTGCCAGCCAAGAAAGGTAACTTCTCTAACTTTCCTATCAATAAAAAATTACTCACAAAAGTGGTTTAATTCTAAGTTTTATGTATTTTGTAATTAAAACTTTTGTTGCTTCTATACTTTTTTCACGAAGGCTTCTTTCTTCTTGTCTTTATCATAGAGGCAAAGCTATTAGTTACAGAATTTGACTATAGCCTGTCTCTTTCTTCATTTATGCTTTTGTGCCTTTTCCCATGCTTTTCTCCTTCCTCAGCCTTATTGTTTTGCTTCTTTCTACTGATATCTGATGGCTGACATGAGAAAAGCAACCACTTTGGTCACCTTCATTGATAAAAAGAAATTATTTCACGCCATTAATAAATTTAAAAGTAACCTTTCAAATAAAACATTGACAAAATTTTCTAACATCTTTATCAAAGATAAAGTAGTACTTCAAAGCAGTATATTCATAATGAGACTAAGATGGCATGAGGTTAGCTCGATTGAACATGGAGAAGACTTTCAAGAACTGATGTTGTGCAACTTCAATTTAATGCTTTATGAGCCTCTTTACTTGCCTCTACAATATTCTTTGTATAGTTTTATGTTGGCATTATTGTCACTTCATGATCATTGGCCACAGTTAATGACAACATTAACAGAAGCATTAATCTTGAAGACAAATAATCATTTACAGAACCCAAATATAGTCATGGTTTCAATTAAAATACTCTAGCTTTTAGAATTTTTTCAATATCTACTATGCATATAGGATATGACCAAAGTACAGTCAAATTTGACTTGTCTATATCACAGCTACAAAACTTCTTCCCCATGTTCCAACTTATACATCCTTGCATAGTCTACCAGGGATTCAAAAAGCTGTTGAACAATAAAGTTATAAAAGTTGTTAAACAAAAAATCTATAAGTAGAAAAGGTATATAGCACCAATATGTCTGGAAAACCTACTTTGACTGTCAAGCACCAAGTTTTCTTTCCTATAGCACATTAAACTCTATAAGAAACCATAAAAGGATAGTTACCTTTAAAAGGAAACACTAGGCTGACTATCAATCCTACCGCACATTACAATTCCTCAAAAGAATAACGTTATTGATGAATATTTAACATTAACTTTATTGTGGTAGGTAGAGGTTAAGGAAGGAAAACTCACCCTCCCCTTCTTTAGACCTTTTGAATTGATTTTCAAGCATGGCTTAGCGCAGGCTTTTGTTGTTATTAAAGAAATACATACTCTGTTCATGAGTGAAACAGATAGATCTATCAATCATATACATAAAGCAAGCGAGATCTGTCCAAAAGACTTTTTAGACTCAAAGCAAATAATCAATAGAATTAATAGAGGAATAAGAATGACTATAGTGAACATACAACATGATGAACAAACACTATAAACATGATAAGGCTGAACAACAGAATCTGGCTACTATAAAGAAGAAATCATAGCAGAGTAACCTAGGTCAGCCATGTAGCTTCTCAAAAAGCAAAACTACCTTTTACTACTTACTCGCTTCAAGAGAAAAGAGTCACAGCCTGCAATGAGTTTTTTTTCAGAAAAGAACAAACTGACAATAAAACCAATGCACATTAAGTTCAAGTTGTCAATGTAAATTCAAAGACTTTAATAACATTAATTTGGTTAGATGTTTAGAGCAAGTTAAAGTATGGGCATTTAAAATTTATAAATTGACAGTAAAACCAATGCACATTAATCTGACTATATGGCCATGTGTCCGAGCATTGTCCGGCTAGAGAACTAATGGGCAAGGAAGGTACATCGACGGTAGGGTGTGTAGGTAGTGGTTCACCAAGGGTGGCGATGCAAACTCATGCTGCATCGGTTAGTCATCCACATTTGTCACAGTAGTCGAAGTACGGAGAATGGGTGGTGGCTCTGAGGCGGTGGCGGCCTTAACGTCCGCTTCTAAATGGTGGTGAGAACCGACAACGAGAGGTGCGGCGGGATTTTTGTAGCGAGATTAAAGGCAGAACTAATGGCTCTCGTTTTAATGCAATGCTAGACGTTCTGCTTGATGATTTGGAAGTTAGCACTGATTCTGGAGATAATCGAAGCCAATCATAAGAGTTGAGTTTGATTAGGAATAATATCAATCACTCTAGATCACTGAAGATTAGAGAGCCAGCAGGATCATCTAAAATTAAGAAAGTTCCCATGGGTCCACAGGTGGATTTAATGGGTAGTGAGGGAGAGCAGATATGTCTAGCTGTGGGCCCCATGGAAGCTTATTTAAATGTCAAAAACCGTTTAATGCAGCAAGGTAGGAATCTTTCGCCATGTTCTAGGCAGTCGCTAGGTGTCACCACGGTCGATCCTTCTAACGGTCAGGAGCACATCGTGCTTCAAAACTCTTGTGTAATTAATTTGGATGGTGCCCATACTGGGAAGAATATTCAACATCTACCGAGCCCATCTGGAAACTTATTTGGGCCTTTATATCATCTATCGGCCCAGCTAGTACTACCTCGCTGGATCCTGGAGAGGACGGGGGTAGGCCATTTTGTACACATGTTAACCTATTGGGGGAAGGAGAGCTAGCCGATGTCGTGATGCAGAGTAGTGATAGTGATCATGCGTAGGTTGGGTTGATATCCATGTAGGATATCCATGTAGATTTGTCCACGTTGGGTTTCCTCGTTATCCTTATACTAGTATCTATGATTTTTTTGACATGGAATAGCAGAGTTGCTGGAAAGACCTCGTTTCGTTGACTATTATGTGACCTCCCTCAGAAGTATAGTTTAGATATGATCACGATTCTTGAACCAAGAAAACCAGGTGCGAAAGCTATGGGACTGAGTAGGAAGCTTGGGTGGGCGTTGGTCCATGTAGTTGAAGCTAGAGGTGTTAGTGGTGGGATCTGGCTATTTTGGAGTGATGAAATTTCTTTCTCAATAATCACAGCAGGGGAGCAGTTTATGCATGGCCGGGTTAAGGAAAGAGATGGTAGTGATTGGTTCTTAACTTTCATCTATGGAGCCCGAATTTTGCTGCACGTAGACATCTATGGACTCAACTACGGGAGCTATATTCTATTATTATTGATCGATGTATTATCTCTGGCGATTTTAATGTCGTACCTAGCATGGGGGATCGAATGAGTAGACACCCACGTGGGTCTAGTGGCTTGGAGAAGGCATTTTACGACTGGGTAGTTGACAGTGAAGTGATTGATATCGGCTTTAATGGGCCTAAATTTACGTGGAGTGGTAGGGGAGCCACAGCCAAATTGACAGAGTGTTTGTTAATGCTACGTGGCATGAAAACTTTCCCAATGCCTCAGTGCTTCATCTACCAAAATTTAGTTCTGACCATTGCCTAATTTTGTTGAGGACTGACGTGCAAGGGGCTCAGAGTAATAATCAGAGACCTTTCAGGTTCTTTGCACCTTGGGCATTTCATAATGAATTTTCAGAGTTTGTGAAATCTAGTTGGAAGGTGGAGCAGAATTGGAACCATGTAGTGGGGGGGTTTCGCCAAAATGTTATGAGGTAGAATAGTGATGTCTTTGGTAATGTGGAGTGGAAAAAGAACAGACTATATCGATGACTTGAAGGAGTAAACAATACAATTGCCTCAGTGGGACCTACAACGAGATTAGAGGTATTATGGGGACGATTTTGGAGGGAGTTAGAGGAAATTCTCGTACAGGAGGAATTAATATAGGTACAATACTCAGGGGCCAAGTGGTTCGTGGATGTGGATCGCAACACTAGATACTTTTACTCGGTAGCAAATGATAGACGCAGGAGGAATAGAATTGAGGCTTTAAAATTAGACAACGGGCAATGGTCATATGACAAGAATGAGATCATGGAGATGGGTAGTAAGTTTTTTCAATCATTATATTCAGAGGAGGTCGCTATTTGTAACCCGTTGGTTTTTGGGTGTACATTTCCGCCTTTGAAAGAGGCCCAGTTAGAGGCTCTAGGATGATCGGTGACAAATGAACAGATCAAACGGGCTCTATTTAGAATGGGACCGCTGAAGGCACCTAGACCAGATGGCCTAAATCCTCTATTTTTTTAAAGTCAATGGACCATTGTAGGGTAGTCAGTGATTAGCTTGGTGAGAGGTATTTTTGAAGAACCAAGAAAGGTGGAAACCATTAATAATACTCAAATTGTCCTCATCCCGAAGGTGGATCATCCACAAACCATTTGTGAATTTCGGCCCATTAGCTTGTGTAATGTCGTGTACAATATTGTAACAAAGATTATATCGAACCAGCTAAAACCAGTTATGCCTTTGGTGGTCCCCTAAATCAGTATAGTTTTATACAGGGCCGTCAGAGTGCGGATAATATCATTCTAGCACAAGAGATTATGCATTCGATGCGTAGTTTGAAGAACAAGCGTAGGTTTATAGTGATTAAAATTGATCTAGAGAAAGCTTATGACCGCATTCAATGGGAGTTTATTTTCAACTGTTTGGAGGTTCTCAAGATTCTTGACTATATTTGATGGGTGATTGAAGCTTGTGTTGTTAGATCTCTCATATTTTGATGATAACAAAGAATGGTATGAAAAAGATTTGATAAACAAATAAGTTTGAACAAAGTAATAACGGAGCAAATCATCACTTGAAGTAAGTATTGGAGTAATGAAGAAAGGCCAAGAGAAAAAGCTGAGAAACTTCATCACTGGCAAGTTTTCTAAAGGGTTACTCGAGTAATGAGACAAAAACTTGAAGTAACCAGAGTCAACCTTCAAGTAACCTGCCAACGTTACTCGAGTAAGAACTCGAGTAATAAGGTATATGACTTCCAGTTGTTCTCGGCCTGCCAACGTTACTCGAGTAGTTACTCGAGTAACCAGGTAAATCACATGGAGTTGCTCTCGGCCTGCCAATGTTACTCGAGTAAGTACTCGAGTAACCATATAAAAGACTTTCAGTTGCTCTCGGCCTGCCAACGATACTCGAGTATGTACTCGAGTCCCCTGCTTCAAGAAATATGTTGCTCTCAGCATTTTCAATCCTGCCAATGTTACTCGAGGAGCTACTCGAGTAACTCACTGCGGTAAGCAAAACCTGAAGGTAATACTCGAATAACATGATATGCTTTTATCACACTTCACTCGAGGCACTACTCAAGTATACAGGTATTCAATTATTCTTTATCAAGTATTTTAATGAGATTACTCGAGTAGGTAATCGAGTAATCTGCAGACTTATTTACACAACACTTGAGGTATGTACCCGAGTAAGCTATGCAGGAAATTTATGTTTACTCGAGTAAGCACTCGAGTAACAGGGTAAGAAAACTTGAAGTGCTCTCGGCCTTGTAACCCTGCCAACATTACTGGAGTGAAGCATCGAGTAACCTAAAGTTTATTTGAGGGATTACTCGAGTTGCTACTCGAGTAACCTATGAAGAAAAGTGTGCCATACCCAAGTAAGTACCCGAGTAAACAGGTATTTCCAAGGTTTGTAAATTTGTTTACTTCATGCACTACCCGAATAATGTAATGTTCATTCATTAACTTGCTATCATTTCTCTCATGATGATACTCGAGTAAACTTACTAAATACTCGAGTAACTACTCGAGTATGCAAGTTCAGAATTTGAGAAATCATTCCAACATTCTTTTATTTGGTTCCTATGTGATTAACCCTTCATTGTATTAGTATTCTTAGCATATCCACAGATAAACAATAAAGAAATCTTACCAAATAAGGAAAGTCAAATGCAACGTTCAAACGCTACCTACCGCCACCTACCGCAAATGGATATTTTTCAAATACTAGAAAAGTCAACAGTGGCTATGCACACTCTAACAGATAAGAAGAAAATGTTCCAACGGTCATCACCAACACATCTATATATATATGGGAACATCCAAACAGAAAAATACAACAAGAACACACACACGAACGCATCATCAAATTCAATACTTTGTTTTACATATATTTGTAAATCTGTACTTCAGTGATTCTTATTCACTCTGAGAGAGTTATTTCATTCAAACTCAATATTTGTTATTGAGATAACTTAAGGTTGTGGAACCTTGAGTTGGGATTGGATTACAACTTGTAAGGGGGAGCGAGTGTCCAGGCAAAGGAACTTGCTTGTACTGAGGTGCCAAGAACCCACTGAATCTTGGAAGCTATAGTGAAACTCTCAGAGATACTATGAAGACTAGACGTAGGTCAAAGTGGTTGTGGCCGAACCAGTATAACTCCCGGTGTACACTTCGGTGATATTTCTCCTTACTCTTTACTGCATTATATTCACTGTCAAGTTTTCATATTTGCAACGAAATTTTTAGTATCACCCAATTCACCTCCTCTTGGGTGAAACGCTTGCTCTAACATTTGGTATCAGAGCGTAGGTCTTCTTGTTAAGGTTTAACAACCTAAGAAGGATCCAATGGCAAGCATGGGTGAAGGAATTCTTCCCGATAGAGCATCCATCACTAGACCACCAGGTTTCAATGGAGAACACTTTTCTTTCTGGAAAGCAAAGTTCAGAGTATTCGTGATAGCTACCGAATATGGGCTATGGGATGCGATTGAAAGTGGAAACTATCAACCTACAAAGACTGTAGATTCTCAGAAAATTCCCAAGACGCCAGCGGAATATGATGAGAATGACAAGAAACTTATCACTCTCAACAGCAAGGCAATTCTGATGTTACAAAGTGCTTTGAGTCAAAGTGAATACTTCAGAATTTGCACACTTCCAACAGCAAAGAAAATATGGGAAGCTTTGGAAATAGCTCATGAAGGAACTTCGAGAATAAAGGAAAATCGGATCAACACCTTGGTCACTGAATTTGATCTACTTCAAATGAAATTAGGTGAATCAATATCTGAATTCGAGCTTAGATATACTCATCTTGTTAATCAACTTGCAGCACTTGGGAAAGTTTATGATCAACATACCCAAGTACAAAAGATTTTGAATATTCTTTCTGAAGAGTGGGAGGCCAAAGTCACTGCGATAGAAGAAGCAAAAGGAGAATCAATGAGATCAGTTGCTTCTCTATTTAGAAGTCTTTCTGAATATGAAAGTAAACTAAAGTTCAAACGGGAACTAGATGACATTGGTGACAAGAAGAAAAGAGGCCTAGCACTAAAAGCAAAAGAAGAAAATCAAGATGAGGATGAGGAGTTTGACGATGATGAAATGGGCCTAATCATAAAACGATTCAGAAAGTTCTACAAGAAAGGCCAAGGATTCAAACACTTTCAGAAAGGAGGAACTAGTAGCAAAGATCATATTATCTGCTATGAATGTGGAAAACCAGGACATATCAAATCAGAATGTCCAGAACTGAACCAAAAGAGCAAAGAAAAGAGAAAAGGCAAATTCTTCAACAAAAAGAAGGCCTTTGTATATGCTATATGGGGTGATAGTTCCTCTGACGAAGAAAGTGATGAAGAAGAAGTAGCCAATATATGTCTCGTTGCTCAAGAAGAAACAGAAGAAGAGGTAAATGATTCTAATCCTACCTATGATGAATTACTTTCTGAATATAATGCTTTACATTCTGAATTCATCAAAGTAGTTAAAGAGTTAGCTGTTTTCAAAAAGAAAAACAAAGTTCTTGAAATTGAACTAAAAGAAAGTTCAGAAAAGGATTGTGAAAATTGTTCTTCTTTGAAAAAGAAAAACACTGATCTCACAAAAACTCTTGAAAAATTTACACAAGGAAGTGAGATGCTAAATGTTATTTTAAAAGCTCAATGATTTGTAAATGACCGATCTGGAATTGGATATGATCCAAAATCAGATAGATGGAAAGGTAGAAAGAAAACAGGAGGTAAGTCATATTTGAATTATTTCCAGCATTCTATGCATATATCAAATCCTTTTGCATTTTGTAATTATTGTAATAGAAAAGGTCATTATACTTCTTCATGCATTCATAAGAAGAAAGGAACGATAAGAACCTACAAATGGGTACCTAAAGGAACATATGTTTCGAAAATTTCCTGTACTAACCCAAAAGGACCCAAAAAGACGTGGGTACCTAAGACTTAATTGTATTTAATTGTAGATATGTCTCAAAGCATCCAAAAACAACAAGTGGTACATAGACAGTGGATGCTCTAGACATATGACCGGTGATTTTGAAAGTTTTACCAAATTGCAACCTAAAGAAGGTGGAAAGATAAAATTTAGAGGAAATTAAACCGGAAGGATAGCAGGAATTGGTGAAATAAAAAATGACAAAGGTATACAAGTCAAAGACGTATACTATGTCGAAGGATTATGCCATAACTTGCTGAGTGTAAGTCAAAGTGCAAACAAGAACAACTGGGTAATATTTGACTCAGAGGAATGTCTAATTATCAACAAGAATGACTTATTACTTGATAAGAAGAATATCAAGGCTAAGCTCAGAGCAAAAAGGGAAGGTAATTGTTATACTCTAGATATTAGTAGAAATGAATCTGAAAATTGTTTTCTGAGCAATGCTGATGAAAGTTGGCTATGGCATAAGAGATTGGCTCATGTCAATATGCATCAATTAGGAAAACTACTCAAAAAGGATTTAGTTCTTGGATTACCCAAAGTAAATTTCAAAAATGACTTGATTTGTGATGCATGTCAAAAGGGTAAACAAACTAAATCATCTTTCAAATTGAAAAATGAGATTTCAACAAATAGACCACTACAATTATTGCATATGGATTTAGTTGGCCCAATAAGAGTAAAGAGTCTTGGTGGCAACTTATATTCATTAGTCATTGTTGATGATTACTCCAGATTTACATGGGTTATTTTTCTATCATCAAAAGATGAAACTTTTGAAGAATTTATTGTTTTTGCCAAGAAAGTGCAAAATGAGAAAGGTATGTCCATTGCAGGTATTAGGACCGATCATGGTGGAGAATTTGAAAATCAAGCCTTTGAAGAATATTGTGATACTAATGGCATTGATCACAATTTCTCTGCTCCAAGGACACCTCAACAAAATGGAGTCGTGGAACGAAAGAATAGAGTGCTCACTGAAATGGCTAGAACAATGTTAAATGAAAAGAATGTGTCTCAAGTCTTCTGGGCTGATGCTATGAGTACAGCATGCTATATTTCAAATAGAGCCTATATTAGAACAAAACTTGGAAAGATACCATACGAGCTATATAAAGGAAGGAAGCCAAACATTGCTCATCTAGACATCTTCGGTTGTAAGTGTTTCATACATAATAATGGTAAAGATAACTTAGGAAAATTTGATTCTTAAACTGATGAAGGAATTTTTCTAGGATATTTTAACCGAAGTAAAGCATATAGAGTTTTCAATAAAATAACATGTATTGTTGAAGAATCAATTCATACTGTATTTAATGAATTTGAATCCTCTGACAAAACTATTGATGAAGAACAGGAAGTTGTTTTAAATCAAGAAAATGGTCAATCTATTTCTAAATCTATTATTCCAGAAGTTGATGAAACCAAGGAAGAAGAGCAATAACTAGGACAACCTAGAGCCTGGAAATACAATAAAAGTCATCCCTTAGATCAAGTCATAGGAGATATGAATGAAGGGATCAAAACTAGAAATAGAATTTTCAATGAAGTAAGTTTTTCTGCATTCATTTCTGAGATTGAACCTTCTAACATTGATGAAGCTCTATCAGACAATGATTGGGTTATAGCAATGCAAGAAGAATTAAATCAATTTGAAAGAAATCAAGTTTGGGATTGGGTACCCCAACCCAAGGATCATCCGATCATTGGCACTAAATGGGTATTCAAAAATAAACTCGATGAATATGCAATTATTGTCAGAAACAAGGCAAGATTGGTGGCCAAAGGCTATAATCAGGAAGAAGGAATTGATTATGAGGAAATGTATGCTCCAGTAGCTAGATTGGAAGCTATACGTGTACTCTTAGCCTTTGCATACATCAAAGGATTCAAACTCTATCAAATGGATGTAAAGAGTGCATTTCTAAATGATTACATCATGGAAGAAGTATATGTAGAACAACCTTCAGGTTTTGAAGATGTAACTAAACCTGACCATGTTTTCAAACTCAAAAAGGCTTTATATGGTTTAAAACAAGCTCCTAGAGCATGGTACAAAAGGCTCAATAAATTTCTTATTGATCAAGGTTTTGTACAAGGAAAAGTTGATACAACACTTTTTACAAAACGAAAACGTGATGATATTTTAATTGTTCAGATATATGTTGATGATATTGTTTTTGGTGCTA
The DNA here is from genome assembly GCA_963242795.1 of Inga leiocalycina. Classification (NCBI taxonomy): domain Eukaryota; kingdom Viridiplantae; phylum Streptophyta; class Magnoliopsida; order Fabales; family Fabaceae; genus Inga; species Inga leiocalycina. Next base: position 53,746,682 of record OY725329.1, read on the forward strand.
CTAATGAATCTCTGTGTAAGGAATTTTCTGAGATAATGTAGGGAGAGTTTGAGATGTCAATGATGGGAGAATTGAATTTCTTTCTCGATTTGCAAATCAAACAAAGAAAGAATGGAATCTTCATATCTCAAACAAAGTATTTAAAAGAATTATTGAAGAAGTATGGAATGGATGAAGCAAATGGAACGGACACACCTATGAGCTCAACTACGTTGCTTGATGCTGATGTTAAAGGTAAAGACTACAACATCACAAAATATAGAGGAATGATTGGATCATTACTCTATCTCACGACAAGCAGACCGGACATCCAATTCAGTGTTGGCATATGTGCAAGATATCAATCAGCACCAAAGGAATCACATGTTGAAACTGTCAAACGAATCTTTAGATATCTTGTTGACACACCAGAATTGGGTCTGTGGTATCCCAAAGGAAGAAATGAATATCTAGTTGCATATTCAGATTCTGATCATGGAGGATACAAGACAGACAGAAAGAGCACTAGTGGACAAGGACAATTTCTTGGAGGATCTCTTGTATCATGGTTCAGCAAGAAACAAAATACTATATCTCTTTCGTCAACAGAAGCCGAATATGTTGCAGTCTCAAGTTGTTGTGCACAAGTGATATGGTTAAAACAACAACTACAAGATCTTGGTATTTATCTCAAAGAAATACCAATCTATTGTGACAATACCAGTACGATAAGCTTGGCAAAGAATCCAGTTCAACATCTAGAACCAAGCATATCGATGTCAGACATCACTTCATCAGAGATCATGTCCAAAAGAAAGATGTGAAAGTGATATTCATTCCTACTCATCTTCAACTAGCTGACATCTTCACCAAACCTTTTGCAAAAGATCAATTTCTATACATTAGAAGAGAATTGGGAATGGTAAATCCCAATGAATTGTAAGTTATTTCAGTTTCTCATAATGTTAGATAAAGTCATTTGATAATGTTTTGATGATTACTAATTTAAGCATCGGAGTATGTAGAAACTTGTTTTGCAAGAAGATTGAAACTTTGTTCTAAGAAATAAAAAAAGAGGTTATCAGAGGACACCATTACTGGAGTGCCAACTTCAAGTAATGTCTAACAGTGCAGCATTACCCGAGGGACAACTTGAAGTAAAAGAGCACATTACTCGAGTGAGTACTCGAGTAATGGTCTTCCAAAACTGGAAGTAACGTATCAAGTTACTTGAAATTTAAATCAAACGGTTCATTTGGTGAGAAATGAACAGTCCAAACTAGAAAAGACAGGTTACCCGAGGGAAGCCTCGAGTAAACTTAAAGCTTACTCGAGTAAGGACTCGAGTAACTGCAGGTCCAGATCACAAACTTGATGAGAATCAACTCAAATCTGCTCTTAAATGGCTATGAAATGATCGAGGGAACATACATGGATAATTATAATATTATTCATGCCAGGTACGCAATTTAAATGAATTATTTTAGAAATTTTCTATATGATCACTCGAGTAGGGACTCGAGTAAACATGATATTTACTCGAGTAACGTTAGGTTCTAGGTCTTTATCTGTCGCAAACTCGGTCATTTCCATAAAATCTCCTCGAGTAAATCACCCAGTCCTCTCACAAAAACTTTTCACAATCTCTTCCTTACTTGATTTCTGTCAAAACCCATCAATTTTGAGCTCAAAAAACCTCCTATTTTGTTCAGATTCTCCTTGCCCTATATCGCGACTTTTCACTCTGTTTTCTGCGACTTCAAGTTTCTCTGAATCAAAATGGTTAGAACCAAAAACCTCACTCCTGCAGATTCTTCTGGATCCCCACAACTCTCTGACCCTCTTTCTTCTCCTCCCAGAAAGAGACGAAAACTCACACCTAGATCAAAAGCCAAAATCCAACTCAAACCTCAACCGAAACAGAAGGGTGTTGTGATTAAAGAGCCAGTGGTAACAAGGGCTCAATCAAAGAAGAGCACCTCTACTGGGAAAGGCAAAAGTGCCAAGTCTCCTTCACCTCCACTTTCTGATTCTTCCACTCCATCTTTCACACCAAAACCCTCTAAAAAGCCTAAATATGATGTGAATGTGGCTAAAGCAATGGCTGGCATTCTTGACCAACTTGAGAAAGGGAAATCTTCAAAGAAGTCAGAATTGCCAGAAGAGGAGATCACTAAACCTCCAAAGGGGTTCAATATCAACAAGTTGGAAGACTCTCAGAAGTACCTCACACATTTCTCAAGGAGAAAAGTCTGCAAGACTTACTGTGTGGACCTCAAAGTACTTCAAGAGGTATTGAAGTATGATCTTAGTCCATTTCTTGAACCTTTTATGCCTTGGCTATCATTAGGCTTCCCTTTTGCACAAAAGTAGTCACTCACTTTTACTGCAATCTTGAGATTCTAGATGAACCCAATAGAAATTTTGTAGAGGAAGAGATGACTACTACTGTTAGAGGCCAGAAAATACTTATCTCACCTTCTAGGATCATTGTGTGGTTAGGAATAGAGAACCCTCCAGATGACATTTACTCCAAACTTGAACCAAACCAAATTTTCTCTGTTCTTAGACCTGGTGAGCTTGTGGGTCCTCTGAACTTCAATCCTAGTGACATGTGCAATCATTACAGGGTTTTATGGTATATATACTCTAGATCCCTTGTGAACAAGGCCAACAATTATACCCACTTTTCTGATCGAGACTATAGATGGTTTGCCTCTTTACTTTTGAAGGAACAAAAGGATTTGGGGGAATATATATTTTCTGAAATGAAGAGATACAGAATAAATGGGAAAGCCACAACTCCTATGCCATATCCTCAGATTGTTTCACTCATCCTGAAGAAAAATAAGATATGGTACTTGGAGAGTAAAGAGCATATTGAGAGGGTTACTCCAATTGGGAGAAACCAAATTGGGAAGCTCAATATTGAAATTCCTCTCAAGGGTCCTCTAGAGTCTGGTTCTAAGAAGAAAAAGAAGACTGAGACTGAGATGAGTAAAATGGATGACACTCAGTCTTCTGCACCAGCTGCCACTACCTCTTCACCCTCTTTCCTCAATGCAACACTTCAAAACTTCATGAAAAATATGCTCAAGGGATTTCATGTAGACATAGCCAATACCAATGCTGAGTTGATAACTCACATGAATAACAAGATGGCTGAGTTTGTTGAAAGGATGGACAAAAGGCACGAGGAGTTGTTAGCTGAGTAACGTGCCCAGGGTAAGACTTTGAGGTTGATCTTAGTAAGACTGGACTCTTTGGGTCCTGGACCTTCTGCCGGTCCATCATCTGCACCTGAGGCATTCTCATCTCCAGAGAATATACCACCTCCAGAGAATATACCACCTCCAGAGAATATATCACCTCCAGAGAACATCCCATCTGACCTTCATCATACTGAGGTTGAGTCAACTATCCCTGAACCTCCAATCTCTAGTCCATATGAACCAAGACCCAGAGATATCCTATGCTCAGTGGATAATCCTGAGACCAATGAGACTATTTATATTATCATTGAGGATTTACCACCCAGACCTCAGCCTGAACCCTCTCCTACACCTATTCCATCTCCTACTCATACAGAGGAAATCTCTCCTTCATCCTCTGATCATCATACTCCAGGTGCTACTAAAGAGGTTGAGACCACCACTATGATTGTCTATCAGCCCCCTCCTGTTCCTCTAAGAGAAGACATTCATATCCCTCCACTAAATCTTCCTGAACCAGAATCTTCCAGTTCCTCCTCTTTTGATTCTTTGAGTTCAGATGGTCCTTTGGTTCTTCCTGTGAAGCCTATTTCTGTAGTCAAGCCTTCCAATCCTCCTCTTGATTGATGAAGACAAAAAGGGGGAGAAGAACTTGAGTGTGATTTTATGGAGTTTCTAAGTTTCCTTCTGATTTTGGGTATATGGGTGTACATGGGATTTAGGGAGCTTTTCAACTTATAAGTTTTTTCATCTTGTAATGTAATTTTAAGTTTAATGCAAGCTTCTTTAAGTTATAATTTCATTTTAAGTCCATTTAAGTTTTAATACATTGTGGGACTAAAGAATTTATTATGTATGCAAGGTGAATATCTTATGTTTTCAACATTTTTCAAAACACTTTGAATTTAAACTTAACAAGTTATTTCAAAAAGGTTTTCAAAATTACCATTGATTTCAAGAAGTGTTTATTTGAACTCAATTTCAAAAACTTTATTCAAAATCAACAAGTTTTGTCATCATCAAAAGGGGGGAGAATGTTAGATCTCTCATGTTTTGATGATAACAAAGAATGGTATGAAAAAGATTTGATAAACAAATAAGTTTGAACAAAGTAATAACAGAGCAAATCATCACTTGAAGTAAGTATTGGAGTAATGAAGAAAGGCCAAGAGAAAAAGCTGAGAAACTTCATCACTGACAAGTTTTCTAAAGGGCTACTCGAGTAATGAGACAAAAACTTGAAGTAACCAGAGTCAACCTTCAAGTAACCTGCCAACGTTACTCGAGTAAGAACTCGAGTAATAAGGTATATGACTTCCAGTTGTTCTCGGCCTGCCAACGTTACTCGAGTAACCAGGTAAATCACATGGAGTTGCTCTCGGCCTGCCAATGTTACTCGAGTAAGTACTCGAGTAACCATGTAAAAGACTTTCAGTTGCTCTCGGCCTGCCAACGATACTCGAGTATGTACTCGAGTCCCCTGCTTCAAGAAATATGTTACTCTCGGCATTTTCAATCCTGCCAATGTTACTCGAGGAGCTACTCGAGTAACTCACTGTGGTAAGCAAAACCTGAAGGTAATACTCGAATAACATGATATGATTTTATCACACTTCACTCGAGGCACTACTCAAGTATGTAGGTATTCAATTATTCTTTATCAAGTATTTTAATGAGATTACTCGAGTAGGTAATCGAGCAATCTGCAGACTTATTTACACAGCACTTGAGGTATGTACCCGAGTAAGCTATGCAGGAAATTTATGTTTACTCGAGTAAGCACTCGAGTAACAGGGTAAGAAAACTTGAAGTGCTCTCGGCCTTGTAACCCTACCAACATTACTGGAGTGAAGCATCGAGTAACCTAAAGTTTATTTGAGGGATTACCCGAGTTGCTACTCTAGTAACCTATGAAGAAAAGTGTGCCATACCCGAGTAAGTACCTGAGTAAATAGGTATTTCCAAGGTTTGTAAATTTATTTACTTCATGCACTACCCGAATAATGTAATGTTCATTCATTAACTTGCTATCATTTCTCTCATGATGATACTCGAGTAAACTTACTAAATACTCAAGTAACTACTCGAGTATGCAAGTTCAGAATTTGAGAAATCATTCCAACGTTCTTTTATTTGGTTCCTATGTGATTAACCCTTCATTGTATTAGTATTCTTAGCATATCCACAGATAAACAATGAAGAAATCTTACCAAATAAGGAAAGTCAAATGCAATGTTCAAACGCTACCTACCGCCACCTACTGCAAATGAATATTTTTCAAATACTGGAAAAGTCAACAGTGGCTGCGCACACTCTAACGGATAAGAAGAAAATGTTCCAACGGTCATCACCAACACACACACATATATATATATATAGGAACATCCAAACAGAAAAATACAACAAGAACACACACACGAACGCATCATCAAATTCAATACTTTGTTTCACATATATTTGTAAATTTGTACTTCAGTGATTCTTATTCACTCTGTGAGAGAGTTATTTCATTCAAACTCAATATTTGTTATTGAGGTAACTTAAGGTTGTGGAACCTTGAGTTGGGATTGGATTACAACTTGTAAGGGGGAGCGAGTATCCAGGCGAAGGAACCTGCTTGTACTGAGGTGCCAAGAACCCACTGAATCTTGGAAGTTATAGTGAAACTCTCAGAGATACTCTGAGGACTGGACGTAGGTCAAAGTGGTTGTTGCCGAACCAGTATAACTCCCGATGTACACTTTGGTGATATTTCTCCTTACTCTTTACTGTATTATATTCACCGTCAAGTTTTCATATTTGCAACGAAATTTTTAGTATCACCCAATTCACCCCCTCTTGGGTAAAACGCTTGCTCTAACATGTGTTTCATCTCCCTAGATGAAACTTTTGTGGAATGGGTTAGCTACTTCTGAATTCAGGCCTACCAGAGGGGTGAGAAAAGGAGACCCACTTTCATCTTACCTGTTCGTCTTAGCAATTGAACGCTTGGGCCATTTAGTCCAGGATGCTGTTAATACCGAAGTTTGGCTTCCTTTCTAGCTTAGCCAAAGAGGTATCCCTATCTCTCATCTATTCTTTGCTGATGATCTTATTTTTTTTTTGCTGAGGCTGATATGGATCAAGCTGCTATTATTAAGGCCACTCTCGATGATTTTTGTAAAGCTTCGGGTCAGAAAATAAATTCATCTAAATTCAGGATTTATTTTTCTAAAAATGTGAATAATGTTCGTAGTAAGGAGATATGTGAGTTCTTGAATTTTACCCCCTGCTCTAATCTTGGCAAATATTTGGGTATGCCCTTGCTCCATAAAAGGGTGTCTCAGTTTACGTATAAGTTTATTTTGGACAAAATGGACTCACGTCTCTCTAGTTGGAAAGCTAATACTCTCTCCTTGGCTGGACAACATCCCTTGGTGTCTGCTATGCCTTTGTACGCCATACAAACGGTGCCTCTACCTCTCCACACTTGTAAGGAAATTGATAAACGGTGTCGATGCTTCGTATGGGGAGGTAGCTCTTCCTCACGGAAAGTTCATCTGGTGTCTTGGAATAATGTATGCCAATGTAAGGAAGCTGGTGGTTTGGGGATCTGTAAAGCTAGTATCAGAATAATGCTTTTATGGTTAAACTTGGATGGTCTTTGAATTCTCAGAGGGATTTGTTGTGGGTACAGTTCCTTCAGGAGAAATACAAGGCAGGTTCTGATGTGCTCCCTGTAGTAGAAAAATGGAGAGCTGAGTCTAGGACTTGGAAGGGCATAGGCACGAATTGGGTGGCAGTTCAATATGGAGTCGGTTGGAGGGTACGAGATGGTCTTACTACGAACTTTTGGAAGGACGTCTCCCTTACTTGGATCCCCTTCAGAATTTGGCTACAAGTAGTTTACCTATAGATGTTCTTGATTGGCGGGTTGCAGACTGCGTGACACCATCAGGAGTATGGGTGTGGCATAAGTTTGTTCAATATCTTCCAAAGCATGTTCTTGATGCCATCCGAGGACAACAGGTGCGTCGTTTAGAGGGGTGTGATACTCCAGTTTGGTGTTGGACAACATATGGTCATTTTTCTGTCAAGAATATATATGGCTAACTCGCTGGCCAGCATCTGTCCCCAAATGAAGCTCTGTGGTATGGGTCTGAAGCTGCAACTCCCACAATGGAACCGTATGTTCTTGTGGCTTTGTTGTCATGACAGGATGCTCACCAATATGTCATGTTGTGCTCGTGGGATGTAGTCTACTACTTTATGTGAGGTCTGTGGGTCGGCACCTAAAACATTATTTCATGCACTTAGGGACTACCCCAGTGCTAGTCGAGTATGGGCTACGGTGTGTTCAACATTGGGTTTTGCTACGAGGCAATGAGTTTCGCCTATGGTTTGCAGTACTCTGTTGTCATGTATGGCTTAGGTGGAATGATTGGGTATTCAATAATCAGGGTTGGTCTTCAGAGGAGATCTTGTCTTGGACCCAAGCTTGTCTTTCTTGGGGTTCACCTGACCTTCTTCGGCGGCGGATAGATAGTAGTTCTTCTACAGTGTGGCATTCCCCTCCTAGAGGCGTGTTTAAGTATAACGTAGATGGGTCGTTTGATCCAAATACTAGAACCTGTACGTGTGGTGGAATCGTACAGGATCAATTGGGGTTTTCATACATGGTTTTATGTTCAGAGTGGAATATGGATATGTTATTACGGCGGAAGCGTGGGGCATTTTGTGGGCGCTTAAGCTTGCTTGGGATAAGAATATTCGGTCGTTGGTAGTGGAAAGCGATAGTAGCGAGGTCCTGGCTCTATTACGGATGAAGTGACTGATGAGCACCCTGATTACTCGGTTTTCTTGGAGATTCAAGGACTGCTCAATAGAAGCTGGAAGGTAGATTTGGTTCATTATGATCGTCGCGCTAACGGTGTGGCTGATGCCCCAACAGCTAATGCTTGGGGTATGGGTGGCGATTTCCAGGAGGTCACGGCCCCTTCAGAACGGCTACATCAGCTTCTTCAACATGATGTGGATGCTTTTGTGTTAGAGCCTTAAATGGCTACCGGTATTTTATTATCAAAAAAAAAATTATAGACATAGCTATCATTTAGAGCTTTAAAATGTCCCATTGAAATGAACTGAACAATCCAATATTTCCTGGTATTCTTAATAAAAATAAATTATAGAGAATCCAACAAATTTTGTCCCATTATAAATTAATTTGGGATATGGTAAAAATATAAGTTAATTAAACACAAGTTAGTTGTCAGCAGTTGTATTTTGCCTTTCTTGATCTAAGGCATGGTCCATTTAAAAATCATAAAATACAAAAGTAGCAATATATGGGGAATAACACATAACCCAAATGTCCAAAAACTCTTCAAATATACATATTAATATTTAGTTTCAATTATCAATTAATGATTCTAAAATATGTTTTCAATATATCAACAGAAAAATACATATTGTATAGAAAAATGCATATTGTATCATACAGAAAAATGTAATACCATGTGTGCTTTCGTTTGCAAATTTTCATTTTTTACCAGCTCAATCTCGAAAGTATTACTTACATGAATGGAGGAAGAAATTTCATTGACATTAGAGTAGCAGTATGCCTTGTAATGAATCTTTTCAAAGGTGAGGATGATATACTTCTATTAGTACAAGAAGGTTGCAACTCTTCAACATATGCTTGATTATTAGGTAGTAGATAAAATTTTGCACTTGGGCAAACAATTGAATACAAAGAAATAATTCTCCCTTCATATGGGAGTTGAAAGTATTAACATGCTAAATCATGAAGGGTTAAAAAAAAGAGGGAACTAAACCCACAACATTATCATAGAGATAGTTAGCCCTTACCTTCTCCATGATCACTGCATACAACACTATAATGACATACTTGAAGAATTACATAAGAGAGGGAGTGTCACACCCCCACTACTGCTGGACCCCACTGTTGCTGGTGGTATCCGGCCACGGGGTCGAGGGTGCGACTCAATTGGAATATCCCACGCCCCCTGCGTGGTTTCTTTCGCCTTTCGCACACCTCGAACTCGCACCCCTGGGGATAAAGGCGAAGCCCATGGGAGATGTGCTACCATTGAGCTAAGTCCCCACTGCTGCTGGTGGCATCCGGCCACAGGGTCGAGGGTGCGACTCAATTGGAATATCCCACGCCCCCTGCGTGGTTTCTTTCGCCTTTCGCACACCTCGAACTCGCACCCCTGGGGATAAAGGCGAAGCCCATGTGAGATGTGCTACCATTGAGCTAAGTAGCTCAATGGTAGCACATCTCACATGGGCTTCGCCTTTATCCCCAGGGGTGCGAGTTCGAGGTGTGCGAAAGGTGAAAGAAACCACGCAGGGGGCGTGGGATATTCCAATTGAGTCGCACCCTCGACCCCGTGGCTGGATGCCACCGGCAGCAGTGGGAGGTGTGACAGTGAGAGTACAAAAAATTAGAGAGAATGAACCAAATATTGCATCATCATTTTGAAAACGTTGCAGGCTACCATAAAACATACTTAGAGCGGCGAGATGTGAAGGTCACTAATCACCAAGGCTAAACTTTGGTATGCCAAAAAGAGCACACTGCTTAACATTGATATTTAATCAGCTGCTTCTTTTCTTATCTATTTTTTTCCTACACAAGTGCGCATGTCATACAATTTGAGCTAAAAAGAAAGAGTAAGATTGATGAATAATGATTGGTTATGTTGAAGAGAATGAGGAAAAATATATATTCTTTAATAGATGAGATTACTCCATTTATAAAACAGAATCAAACAACCAACTTTTGTCTGTAAGCCCCAAAAAATCATTAACAAATAAATTTTAAGTTGGAGGAAGAATTTTTCACTTGCAAATATATATTTTGCTTGTCTCTCCATCTCAGCCACATACTCTTTCTTCCTCGCTCCAGACCTCTTCTCAGAAGTTTTGTTTGAATGGTTTTGCAAAAAAATAAGTAAAAAGATTCAGAGACTTAAAAGATGGGGTTATAACAAAATCATCACAGAAAAGCAAGAAACTTGACATCTTGAAAAGCATTTCAAATTGGATCAAAATTTTGATAGTACAAAATTCAAGACTGAAACATATATTAGTCAAACCTCAGGCACTCCATGTTTCTTGTTGAAGTCTTCTAGGGCTTGAGGTCAAAATATTTGATTAGTCTTCACCATGAGTACCTAAGCAATCACCACTTTCGATAGATTTGGTATTTGTCAAGATTGTCTCCGCCAAAATGTTAAGAAATTACTTGCCCTACCACTCTTGAACTAAATTGTAACTGGAAAAGGAAATAAACCCTAAATCAAATTAAACCAGCAAAAGAGGCAAAAAAATGAAAGAAGGAATTAAGTTTCGAAAAACAAAATCTATACCGAAAAAGTAGAAGGCATGAGTGAGCCACATCTGTAATCCAAAGCCCTTTCTTCATAAGAAGATGAAGAGTAAGGTTATGGAGGCAGGGAATAACAGATCAAACGAATGAAAAATGGAATGTTAGAAAGAGAAAATGAATTTGGGTTTGAGAATGCTCCTAATATTCTGCCCTACAAAAGTCATTTAAGAATTTGAATTTTAAATTTGAATCAAAGAAAGAGGATGAAGATTTGAATGCAAGCTCAACATGTCAGATAAAAGTGAAGGAACCAGCTTGATTAGTAGGGGTAAGTTTGTTTTATCCTGCCATTAATATTTTATAATTTGTTTATCAAAGTCAGCCTAACAAAACTCCCGTGACTCCCTTTATATTGCTTTATGGCAAATGAGACTATATTTTAATTGATTGTCCTCCTTGGAATGGCGCACGCGAAGCCCGAGAAGCGAATATTATATGTGGAAAAAATTGTACCAGCTTGTGAATAGTAAATTGTGTCTTGAGCTACAATGAAGCCGAAGGAGGAGACGACTTGGGGAACAGATTATATATATATATATTGATATTGAGGAACCAACTTGATTAGTAGGGGTAGGTCTGTTTCATCCTGCCATTAATATTTTATAATTATTTTATCAAAGTCAGCCTAACAAAACTCCCGTGACTCCCTTCAGATTGCTTTATGGCAAATGAGACCATAATTTAATGGGAAAATGTCAGCTAGGTCCCAAGATACAGAAATAATCTCAAAAAACTCCCTTTGCAAATTCCAAGGTCAGAAAAGTCCCTAGAGACTTTTTTGACATCAATTCCCTATGAGCAATTACAAAAATAACCCCCACTCCACCTAAGAAAAGAAAACGCACAGAGGAGAGGAGTGAAGCACGTTTTTGTGATCAAGGCATTAAGGAAAAAGAGAAAAACACACACGGACGAAGGGCGTAGGAGGTGCAACATTGAAGGGATACAAAGTGGCATTAATGTTCTTGGGAATCTCGTCTTCTTCATCGTCCATGTATGGGTTGCAAGGTACAGAAGTGAACTGAAAATTTTTTTTTTCTGTGTAAAAATTAATTAGATTGAGATTGAGGGGTTGGTTAAAGGTTGGAGCTTGGGCTAAAAAATGGAGTAATTGGTAGAGCCGGGAATTCGGGCCGAGCCCGTCGGGTCGACCCGTTTAGGCCCGAGCCCGTCAAGGGCCGAGCCTATGATTTAGAGGCTGAAAATGGAAGCGGGCCTAAAAGGGCCGGCCCTGTAGGGCCAGCCCTGAAGCCCTGCGGGCCGGCCCTTTCAGGCCCGTTTAATATTTTTTTAAAATAAATTAATAAATATAATATCATTATATCAAATTATCAATATGAGAGACACCTAAGTTCCTAATAGAGTATTAATAACAGGAAAACACTTATTAATTGGTTTGATTTATTTTATTTTCTACAATGTTTTATTCATTTAAACTTTAAAAAAAAGGCGAATTTGGACATTAGATGATTATTTTAACTAAAAATTTATGATTTTTAAAAATAATGTATACCAATTTAAAGCAAAATAATAAATAAATTGTAAAACTTTAAAAAAAAATTTTGAATTAAAATGAGTTTAAGCCCGTTTAGGCCCAAGCCCGTGAAGGGCCAACCCTGTAGGGCCGCGGGCTTAAAAAATATGGTACTTTTTAGGAAACGAGCCTAAACGGGCCTGCCCGTTTAGGCCCGAGCCCGTGAAGGGTCGGCCCTATAGGGCCGGGCCAGCTCGTTTTCCCAGCTCTAGTAATTGGTAGGTGGTAGACAAGAAATACTAAGAATTTGGTAGACAAATGAGCTTGATCATTGAAGTTGAGGTTTCACCTTGGGTGGGTTATGTTTATGTTAGAGTGCTCTGTTTTTATGGCATGGTAACAGAGGAGCTGATGTATTTAAAGTGAGAATAGTGAATGTAATTGGTATTCTTTGCTGGAAAAATGCTGAAATGAACACAAAAAATTGTTGTAAATTTGTGCATATGAAGTTGTAAATATTGCTGTGGAAGTTGTTAATACGTACCGTAGCTGTGCTCTATTTTTGGGCAAGAAAACAGAGGGTGAGTGTGGTTTGTGTTATTAGAAAATGCTGATATGATGAAAAAAAAATTGTTGTTAACATGTTGTAAATTTGTGCATATGTAGTTGTAATAATTGTTGTGGAAGTTGTTAATATGAAGTTTGTCCCTATGCTCTGTTTTTGGGGAAGCAAACAGAGGTGTGAGTGTGATTTGTGTTATTAGAATATGCTGATATGATAAAAAAAAGTGTTGTTAACGTGTTGTAAATTTGTGCAGATGCAGTTGTAAATATTGCTGTGGAAGTTGTTAATACGAAGTTTGTCCCTGTGCTCTATTTTTGGGGAAGCAAACAGAGGTGTGAGTGTGGTTTGTGTTATTAGAAAATGCTGATATGATGAAGAAAAAGTGTTGTTAACGTGTTGTAAATTTGTGCAGATATAGTTGTAAATATTGCTATGGAAGTTGTTAATACGTACAGAACCTGTGCTCTATTTTTAGGGAAGCAAACAGAGGGAATGCTCTATTTTTGGGGAAGCAAATAGAGATGTGCTGTCCATTCTCACTGACAACCAACAAATGAAGAGGAAGAAAGACATGTAGCATTTGAGATGTTATTTTGTAGTATAGGCTAGTTGTTGTGTACATTGACAACACATTATGTATATGTTCACAACATGTTTTTTGGTGGTTTAATTAGATTATTTGACAGGTGAAAGGGCCAACGTATTTAGACAACAAGGTCCCCAAATTGGTTTTTTTTTGTTTTTATGATTTACCAGTGGATATGCATGTTTTCACAATAGTTGATGTCATTTTAACAACTGTTTGATGTTTTTATGTTTTCACAAAGGTCATTGGATGCGTGCTTGTCCCACCAACTCTCAAAATCTCAAATAGCGTTTACAATATATTCAGTTACTTTTACAAAATGTACACAACATGGTATGCTGTCATTGTTCACAACGTGGTATGTTGTATTTACAACATCATAAATCATATTAACAATGTATTCAGTTACATTTATAGTATGTAAAAGGAATGCATGCTTGTGCAATGTTTACAACACATATTGCTACGTTTACAACACGTTAAGTTATTTTTACAAGTTTTTAAGCTAATTTTACAACTATTTTCACCAGTGACACCAGGGCAGTAGCTTGTGCAAGAAGCTACAACATACACACCACTTTTTTGGCGCTTCTCTCATCGTTTACAATATGTTATGCTATATGTACAACATTATAAGTCATATTAACAACGTATTAAGTTACGTTTACAACATGTAAGAAAAAAAGCGTGCCTGTGCAATGTTTACAACATATTCTGCTATGTTTACAACACTTAAAGTCATTTTAACAAGTCTTTAAGCTATGTTTACAACTATTTCCAGCTATTGCACCAGGGCAGTAGCTTGTGCAAGAAGTTACAACATACACACCACTTTTTTGGCACTTCTCTCATTGTTTACAACATACACAACACTTTGGCGGCACTTCCGTGATTGTTGACAATATGTTATACTATATTTACGCATATGTTGTGCCTTCTTTTACGCATCTTATTCTTACTAAACCACTAACATGTTGCATTTTATCTTCTCCACCATTTAAAAACTCCCCCAACATGAAAGAAACAAAATAGATTCTTCTTTGAACAACTTCCCATCTTTCATGTCAATCTGCAACACAAACTTCGTATTAACAACTTTCAAAGCAATATTTACAACTTCATATGCACATATTAACAACACGTTAACTACACTTTTTATTCCTACACATGTGCTTTTTCTAATAACACCAAAAACACTAAAAACAAGGCCAAACCTTTGTTTGCTTCCCTAAAAACAGAGCACAGCTACGGTACGTATTAACAACTTCCAAAGCAATATTTACAACTTCATATGCACATATTAACAACACGTTAACTACACTTTTTATTCCTACACATGTGATTTTTCTAATAACACAAAACACACTAAAAACAAGGTCAAACCTCTGTTTGCTTCCTTAAAAATAGAGCACAGCTACGGTACATATTAACAACTTCCAAAGCAATATTTACAACTTCATATGCACATATTAACAACACGTTAACTACACGTTTTATTCCTATACATATGCTTTTTCTAATAACACCAAACACACTAAAAACAAGGCCAAACCTCTGTTTTCTTGCCCAAAATCAGAGCACAGCTACGGTACGTATTAACAACTTCCACAGCAATATTTACAACTTCATATGCACATATTAACAACACGTTAACAAAACTTTTTTTTTCATCATATCGGCATCTTCTAATAACACAAATCACACTCACACCTCTGTTTGCTTCCCCAAAAACAGAGCATAGGGACAAACTTCATATTAACAACTTCCACAGCAATATTTACAACTACATATGCACAAATTTACAACATGTTAACAACACTTTTTTTTCATCATATCAGCATTTTCTAATAACACAAACCACACTCACACCTCTGTTTTCTTGCCCAAAAACAGAGCACAGCTACGGTACGTATTAACAACTTCCACAGCAATATTTACAACTTCATATGCACAAATTTACAACAATTTTTTGTGTTCATTTCAGCATTTTTCCAGCAAAGAATACCAATTACATTCACCATTCTCACTTTAAATACATCAGCTCCTCTGTTACCATGCCATAAAAACAGAGCACTCTAACATAAACACAACCCACCCAAGGTGAAACCTCAACTTCAATGATCAAGCTCATTTGTCTACCAAATTCTTAGTATTTCTTGTCTACCACCTACCAATTACTCCATTTTTTAGCCCAAGATCCAACCTTTAACCAACCCTTCAATCTCAATCTAACTAATTTTTACACAGAAAAAAAAATTTTCAGTTCGCTTCTGTACCTTGCAACCCATACATGGACGATGAAGAAGACGAGATTCCCAAGAACATTAACGCCACTTTGTATCCCTTCAATGTTGCACCTCCTACACCCTTCGTCCATGTGCGTTTTTCTCTTTTTCCTTAATGCCTTGATCACAAAAACGTGCTTAACTCCTCTCCTCTGTGCGTTTTCTTTTCTTAGGTGGAGTGGGGGTGATTTTTGTAATTGCTCATAGGGAATTGATGTCAAAAAAGTCCCTAGGGATTTTTCTGATCTTAGAATTTGCAAAGAGGGTTTTTTAAGATTATTTTTATACCTTGAGACCTAACTGACATTTTCCTTAATTTAATCAATTGTCCTCCCTGAAATAGTGCTTACGAAGCTCGAGAAGCAATTATTATATGTGGAAAAAATTGTACCGGCTTGTGGATAGTAAATTGTGTCTTGAGCTACAATGAAGCCGATGGAGGAGATGGCTTGAGGAACAGATTATATATATATATATATTGATATTGATTATTACTAAAATTAAATAGAAAATTAATAAAAAAAATTTTAATACAATTTTTTTTTTAAAATTTCACATTCAATGACCCGGACAATTTTTTAAAAACTGGTTCCAAGTTCCAGCCCAAAAGCAGTTAGCGGCCCAAAAATGAATAAATGAAGGTTTAAAGCCTTCACAAAAAATAGCTTAATGAACTAAACCAAGTCGTTGCAGGATCAGCCGACGGTCTGACTGTTTGGTCCAATCCATCTCTTAAAACCCTGATATATCTCTTGTAAACTTAAAAAATTTAAGGGATATTTTAAACTAAAACGAATATTATCCATAGATGATTCAAATGAATGAGCCACGTCATCACTAAATTTGTTCCATTATTGGGAGATAAATGGGTTTCGTGCTTCATTTCTTCCTGTTATGGTTGCTATTACCGAACGATGTTCACTTGACCCTCCATTTTCCTCCGCTAAGGTTTGATTCTATCACCGCATTACCCAGTCTTATCCACTTCATCCTCTTGGGGGAACCTTAATTGGGTTCGGAAGATGGAAGATTGGAACTTGGTTTCTTCGGCCACTAAGTTCCGCCAACCGAAGCCAGCGAAATCTGGTACATAGGTCTTTCTTAATTGCTTCAGTTTATACCATTTCCGTGTTCATTTGATGTTCGAGTCTCATTCTGGTTCAGACCAAGTTTTACAGATTAAACCCCTTTCCTTCCAACTCCTATTGATATTAGCCTACCTGCAATTTTTTGTTCAATTCTTGGCCGTAAAAAACTTAATCAGGTGGATTAGAGCAAAGATTTTTTAAAAGATTTTTTGTTTTAGAAAAAGAAGTGTTATCTGCGGAGAGGAAGCAGCCTGATTAGACTACGGAAAATCAGTTGATGCAATTGACATAGACAGACCGCAAATTTTGACTTGCGGCATTTACGAAACGCAACCATTTATGTTTCTTGCGACCTTTTACCATCCGAATTGTTTGGGCTTCAGCTGGTAGAAATTATTAAAAAACGGTACTTTGCTTTACATTAGGACAAGCTGGACAGAAAAAATTGATGGTAGAGGTCAATTATGTGGAATATCATCCACACAAAAAACAATAGAAAAAGAAAGGCCTGAACCTTCCTCTCCCTTACGTCAGCACTTATGCAAGGATCTGTTGGTTTGTTGACATTGAATTTGAAATTTGAGTTTGGAATTCTGAATATGATGTTATAATCTTATTCATACATTTGAAAAGTCGATATCTTTATTCTTGCGCTGAAAACCCTGTACCTTGAAGGAAAGGGAACAACTTTTCTGAGTTGAAGAGCACAGTCAACCTGCCCTTTCAATACGTGCCACAGCAGAATCACTGGTATATTTTTTTTTTTTATTGTGCAGGCCAATCCATTAAATCAATGGCTATCCTTCCTTATTTGCTTGTTCTTCCCAATCTGCTTTTGTTCTTCTCCAGATTTTCTTTTGCAACCGATAACCTTACCCAGTTCAAATTTCTTCGCGATGGCCAGACCTTGGTTTCTGAAAATGAAGTCTTTGAATTGGGTTTCTTCAGCCCAGGCAGTTCCACAGACCGCTATGTTGGAATCTGGTACCACAAAATCCCAGGAAGAACTGTTGTTTGGGTTGCCAACCGTGCAGACCCATCAAAAACAACTTTGGCATTTTGAGCATAAACACAGAGGGACATCTTGTCCTTCTGAGCCATGATGAGACTGTTTTTTGGTCAGCAAATTCCACCATAAAGGCGTTGAGTCCAATTTTGCAGCTCTTAGGCTCAGGAAACTTGGTTCTGAGGGATGAAAAAGATCAAGAACCCCAAAACTACTTGTGGCAAAGCTTTGACTATCCTCCTGATATGATTTTGCCAGGAATGAAGCTTGGATGGGACCTGAGAACGGGTCTTAATCGACATTATACAGCATGGAAGAATTGGGATGACCCTTCTTATGGAGACTATTCATCGGAGCTTGTACTACACAATTATCCTGATTTAGTAAGCTGGCAGGGCCAAATAGAGTATGTGAGGAGTGGCCCCTGGAATGGAGTCCGGTTCAGTGGCGCCTCTCATGCGACGAGCAATCCACTATATAAAAGCACGTTTGTCTGGAATAAAGATGAGGTTTATTCAACGCTTACTCTCATAGATGAGTCACAGATTACAAGAATTGTCTTCAACGGAACATTATACTCACTATTGGACATAATATGGAGTGAAAATGATCAAAGGTGGATTACTTATAGTTTTGCGCCAATGGATAATTGTGATAGATATAATCGTTGTGGTCCTAATGGAAACTGCGTCCTGGGTAAGACACCAAAATGCCAGTGCTTGAAAGGATTCTTGCCAAAATCCCCCAGAAATTGGAACGCTTTGGACTGGGCTGATGGATGCATCCGCAATAAATCCTGGAGTTGCAAGGGAAAAAACAGTGATTATTTTGTGAAATTTAGTGGGCTGAAGCTTCCAGATACAACATACTCTTGGGTTAATACAAGTATGACACTTGAGGAATGCAAAGCCAAATGCTGGGAAAATTGTTCTTGTAATGCTTATTCTAATTCATATATTACGGAAGGAGGTAGTGGTTGTGTTCTGTGGTTTGGTGATTTGGTTGATACAAGGCAGATTCCCTTTGATGACCAGCATTTATATATTCGCCTTGCTTCTCTAGAAACAGGTGTGGTCTGTTGGTGATCTTTTTTCATTCATCTTTCATTTGCATTAAACAACCTCAACTTTTTGTCTACTGACTCTTGGTATATTTCTTTGTGAAGCTGAACATGTGAAACTAATGCAAATAAGAGAAAGGTGATTACTGTAACAGTGACCACTGTGTTGGCTGTTACGATGCTTCTCACTGTGTTTTACATTTACATGCGCAGAAGAAACTCTATAGGTAATCAACCCCAATGCAACTGCCTTTATTTTTTCCCCCCTTTCACTCATTTAGTGTATTGAAGTGTACTACGAAAACCTTGTTAACAGTAAACATCGCAAGAGGATCCTAAGGGAATAAGGAGCTACCTATAAATGTCATTGCAGAAATAGCTAATACTACTAAATGGTTTTTTCCTTTTGTATTTATATATTTCATTTAATTTATGAAAGTGAACTAAGAAAACCTTGTTAGCAGCAAACAAGGAAGAAGGCTCTGGTGGAAATATGGAGCTAAAAAACTTGATAGCAGGACATAATGAAGAAGGCGATGAAGGAAATATGGAGCAACGTATCTATGACCTTGCAGTAACAGCAAGTGCTACTAATAACTTCTCATCAGAAAACAAGCTTGGCGAAGGTGGTTTCGGTCCTGTATACAGGGTAAGTATGAAATTAACTTGATATGAAGAATAAAAGATTACAGTCACTCTTCTGATTTATGATGTGACATATTGAAATTCATTTATATGATGTAAAATGGCGGGGTATGCTTGTGGACGGACAAGAAATTGCAGTGAAACGGCTTTCACAAAGTTCTTCCCAAGGGCTGAGTGAATTTAAGAATGAAGTCAGATTGTGTGCAAGGCTTCAGCATCATAATCTTGTTAAGGTTCTTGGTTGTTGCATTCAAGGAGAGGAGAAAATGCTCATTTATGAATACATGCCCAACAAGAGCCTAGATTCGTTTATTTTTGGTTTGTATGCCCAATCATTAGACTTTCAGACTTTCATCCTTTTCTTTTATTGTGATAATTAAGTACTATTACATTAAAAATTTGTAGGTTCTGAAAGTAAATTTCTTGATTGGTCCAAGCGCTTTCACATTATCTGCGGAATTGCTCGGGGGCTTATGTATCTTCATCAAGATTCTAGATTAAATATCGTCCATAAAGACCTTAAAGCAAGTAATATATTATTGGATAGTGAATTAAATCCAAAAATCTCAGATTTCGGCTTGGCAAGAATATTTGGAGGAGATCAAAATAAAGATAATACAAAGCACATAGTTGGTACATAGTAAGTATGGTTCATTATTTTTGAATTTGTAGATAGACACATCACTGAATATGATATAACTACCTTTTGACTTATGATAGTGGTTATATGGCTCTTGAATATGCAATTCATGGACTATTCTTGGTCAATCTGACATGTTCAGCTTTGGATTATTATTGCTAGAAATAGTAAGTGGCATGAAAAACAGGGGCTCCTTCTTATCAAGCCAAAGCGTTAATCTCATCGGACATGTTAGTAACAAGAAGCCTAATTTTTCTCTTATCTTACTGAAATTGGTATCTGATTCAATATTTTGAACTGCTGTAGGCATGGAGGTTGTGGAATGAGGGAGTCCCACTAAAATTTGCTGATGAACATTTGGAGAGGTCTTACATTGAATTGAAAGTACTGCGATGTATTCACATTAGTCTTCTTTGTTTGTAGTACCATACTGATGACGAGCCAGACATGACATCTATGGTTATAATGTTGAGTAGTGAGGGTGTGTTATTTGAACCTGAAGAACCTAGTTTCCTTTTGGAAAACATCCCACTTAGGTTAGAATCTTTTAACAACAAAACAAATCTTTCAAGTAATGAAGTATCTATCACTTAGTTAGAAGCCATGTAAAGTCCATTTTGATCCACTAATAAGCATACTTTTATGTATAAGACTTGCTATGTGCAGTAATGCAAGATGATATTGATTCCAAACAACTGTCTTGATTTGGCATTGTGCCTATAGTACAAACCCCCCCCCCCCCCCCAAAAAAACAAAAAGAAAAGTTAGCTTGTATATAGATCAGCCTTTAGAAAAGTTGAAATTGACTTCCAAAGATTTAACTGTATGGCTTCCAGAAATGAACTCTTTTTTTGTCTCTTGCCTTGATCGTATTATAAGAATTTGGTGGATCTTTTAGTTTGTGATTGAAGTTTGTGTTTTGAATTCCATTTATATCAACACTATCTTATTTATACATGTTGTGGAGGAAAAGAATACCGTATTTTTATCCGAACAGAAAGTCAAAATAATACCATTGTGCGGATTGAGGCAATGATAATTCTTCCTTATAATTTTTAGTGTTTAAGTTATCTTACTATGGCCTATCTAAAAACTTTCTTGTAAATTAGATGTTGCATGTTTTATCCCAACTATAATTCCAAGTTATTAGTGTTTGCCACTTTAATTTTTTTAAGAAAATCTTATTACGACTTATTTAAACCCATAATAGTTTTAAATTTTCACCTTTGTCCTAGGTATCATGGTTGACATCCATTCTCAGCTCAATCCTCTCATTGCCTCCATGCTCTCAAATGTTTACATCTATTCTCTTCTCTTATGGTCCAAGATGCATCGTCCATTTGATTTTTTTAATAAATTTTTTAAAATGAAATGAAGTTTAGTTGCATTATACTTATTTTTTTCATGTGGAGAGAGAGAGAAGATAAATCGTTTAAATAATTAAAGATATAATAGTTCATGTATTATTATTTTACCTCCCCTTTCTTTCAGAAGCAAATAAGATAATATTGAATTTTCTCTTATTCTTTTCCCCTCATCTATTATTTTCATCTCAACTAAACAAATACGTCAACCATACTTTTTTTTTAAAAAAAATAAAGAATTAACAAAGTGTGGAAAATGGTGGTTTTCTTCCCTTATTCGTCAAAGGGAGCTGTTGGATTCACTAAAAAAAGTGTTTCATCAAAAAAAAAAAAAAAGTGTGCTGTTGCATTGGCGAACGGAGGAGGGTTTGAATTTGGGTCTTTTAACCTTGATATTTAATACTTCATTCGGTTGTAAATATAATATAAAGATGACTTTTTTTTGAAAAAATTAAGGAAACTAAATAGTTAGTTAATCATATTGTATATCATTAGATTATACATTAGTTTGTAAGTTAAGCAAAATAGTTTGGAGAAAAAATGACAAATATAAATATTTTAATGTAATTTAATTAGTTTCCTTAATCTCTCCAAAAAAAAGTTAACTTTATCTTATATTTAAGAATAGAAGGAGTATTATCTTCAGTCCTAAATATACGATTCAGTTGACATTTTCTGAAAATATTAAGAAAACTAAATAAATTATTAATTTAGGAGTGGAGAGAGTAACATTTATTAATTCTTTTTTTTTTTCAGATTTAGATTATAAAGAGTTTTTGTCTTTCTTCCAGTTTACAAGGTGAGATTGCTTACTATACGATATTATCATATAGTATCTGATTCAAGATTCGTGACTGTCTCTCCTATCACAATTTTTTCCTCTGAGACTAACAACACATTCGTTTTAATCATTCACCTTTTAATTCACATATATATTGGTTTCTCAACTTTAAAAATTGTGTTTTTGGCCAAAAAAAACTTTAAAAATTGTGTTAATATTATTGTTAATCTTTACAAATTGATTGAATTTTTGTTTTAGTCTTCTAATTTTATAAGGACTTGGTCAAAAAAAGTAAAGGGATAGAAATAAAATTTGATCAACTTGTAAGGACTTAAATCAAAACTTGTTAAAAATATAGAGATATCAAATTTTTATGAAATTATAGAGATCAAGACCGAGACCAAAACTAAAATTTGATCAACTACAATGACTAACAAAAACATTAAAGCTATAAGGTTTTATATTTTCATTCAACTTCAACTTTTAAGTCTGAATTTGCCTCTGTAATGTTATCAATCAATAAATTTATATTATTAGGAGATAAATGGGTTTTGGAAAAGGGAAAATTTCAATTAAATCTAACCAAAATGCTTATATCTAAAAGTAAGCCTACATTTTTAATAAATTTTTAGTATGTGTTCGGATGATATTGAAAAAGCACTTTTTTTGACAAAACCTTGGTTTTGTTAAAATTCTGCCGAACACCCATTAAAAGGCCACAATAGCTTTTTCAGTCAAAACCAAAGTTTTGGCATAATCTATTCTTTTTCTCTTTTTTCATGTAGGCCCCACGCCATTCTCCCTCTCTCATCCTTCTTTTTTTTTTTTTTTAATTTCGATGTTTTCTCTGTTACTCTTGTCTGTTTTTTTTTAATTTTAAAATTTTTGTGCTCCCTCCTATTTTTAATACAAGATATATTTATCTAATTTGATTATATTAGAAAAATTAGTTAAATTAATTAAAATTATATATAGACAAATTTATTTCATTTTTTGTATTAATTATGAAATTTAATATTAAATAATGGGTTAAGCTGTATCATTTTTAATGCCGTCAGGGGTTTTCTTCTTTTATAATTTAACGCCGTTAGGTTAAATTTAATGGTTTTGTTAAATTTACATCATTTTTAATTGTTTCTTATTATTTTTGCATCTTCCAGAACTTATTTATATCAGACGGCCCTCACAAAAAACTTAACTGTTAAATTTAGACCTTAACCTTTAAATAATACATAAAATATAATTTTATCCTTTATATGTAATTATCACAAAAATAAATGTCCTTTTTAGTAATTTGACCATGAAAAAAGCTATTCTGATCATAACATCCAAACACTCTCATTACCTCAAAATCACTTTTTTCCCATAATCTATTCTCCTCATAATCTATTCTCCAAAAACTATTCTCTATTTTTTCTCCAGAAGCTATTCTCTAAAAGATAATAAGAACACATCCTTAATCAGGCCAAGAGGTCTATTTATGAATTTTTTTTAACGTTATTAAAAGACTGCAATAACCCTTTATAGTTAAAAAGAAAAATTGAGTTCTAATATCATTATTCGCTTATTTTTGAGAACATGCATAGGGATGGGCATGTATGAGAGAAAAGGACGTTGTAATTGTGGTTTTGGGGTGGGGGGGACAAAGAATGAAGTCACAATCAATGTTCTATTCTTAAACTTGACTTTTAATCTCATAATGCAAAGAGTATATCGTAATCAGGATTTCAGCTGTACAGCTTCAATGGAAACAAATGCATTGAAACACGGAAGGTGTGGCAATGGAACGCGGGCAACTAATACACACTTGTGATTATGTATATAGAATGAGAGAAAGGAAGGAAGTTTAATCTGGCCTCTTAGATTTGTGATTAGCCATAAAATTAATCATATTTTCAATGATGAATTGATCATTTATAATCTCCGTTTTGTATTAGCTTTCCTTCCGATTTCTCTATAATCTGAAGGAGGCAGGGGAAGAGATCATACTATTAGCTCTTATGGGGAGAGACTAAATAATGAAACTAGGACGTGAATCAACAGGTTTAGGGATTGCAAAAGTTGAATCGAAGATCTGGAGAAGTCTCAAGGGTGGAACTTGAAGGAGATGACAGGAGACAAATGGAGGAGAACGAGACAGTAGGTGTAGCCAGAGGAAAGGAGAAAGGGGCATAGAGGTAAAATAACTAAATTCATAAAATTTTAATGAGTCCTCATGGCTTGATTAATACTCCCAAAAATAAGCTATTCCAAGCGATCGCCGGTGACAGATTCTATTACGGTATTTTCCCAATCTCATCCACTTCATCCTCATGGAGGCAACTGATGGCTGATTCTATTACGGCATTTTCTTCTGCAACTAATGGAAGCTCGTCACTTGGTTTCTTCACCCACTGATTTCCACCAACTGAAGCTGCGAAATCCGGTACACTGTTCTTCTTAATTTGCTTCAGTTTATACCATTTCAGTATCCATTTCATGTTTGAGTCTCATTCTGGTTCCGGACTAAGTTTCAAAGTTTAAACCCCTTTCCTTCCGATTTCCTATTGATATTATTAGTCTGCCTGCGATTTTTGGTTCAATTATTGACCGAGAAAAACTTAATTAAGTGGACTAGGGCAAGAGTTTGTTTTTTTTTTTTTTCCATAAGTGCTATCTATATCCAGATAGGAAGCAGCCTCATTTTTTTTGGTCGAAAGGAAACTATTTTTATATTTCTTGCGACTGCTTCCCGTCTGACTTGTTTGGGCTTCAACTGGAGGAAATGATAACTAAAACGGTAGCTTCCTTTACATTAGTATTCTAAAAAGAACAAACCAACACAACGAGTCACACGCGAAGCATAGCAATTATATCAACTATCAAATGATTGATTGAATTTTTACTCAATATCATCCACAAAGAAATAGCCTTAACCATCCTTTCTGTGACCCTACTACAAGGATTTGATGGATCTCAGTATCTCATTCTTGCGCTGAAAAGCACCAAGTCAACCTGCATACTTCTGTGGGAACTGCCCTTTCAACATGCGCCACATCAGGATCAGTGGTATATTTATTTTTTATAGTGTACACCAATTCATTAAATCAGTGCCTATCCTTCCTTGTTTGCTTGTTCTTCCCAATCTGCTTTTGCTCTTCTCCAGATTTTCTTTTGCAACTGATACCCTTACCCAGTTGGAGTCTCTTCCTGATGGCCAGACCTTGGTTTCTGAAAATGAAGTCTTTGAAACGGGTTTCTTCAGCCCAGGTAGTTCCACAGACCGCTATGTTGGAATCTGGTACCACAAAATCCCTGGCAGAACTGTTGTTTGGGTTGCCAACCGAGACAGACCCATCAAAAACAACTTTGGCCGGTTGAGCTTAAACACAGAGAGAGATCTTGTACTTCTCAGCGATGATGAGACTGTTGTTTGGTCGGCAAATTCCAACGCAAAGGCCTTGAGTCCAATTGTGCAGCTTTTAAGCTCTGGAAACTTGGTTCTAATAGATGGGAAGGATCAAAAGCCCCAAAACTACCTGTGGCAAAGCTTTGACTATCCTTCTGATACAATTTTGCCGGGAATGAAGATTGGATGGGACCTGAAAACTGGTCTTAATCGGCGTTTTACAGCATGGAAGAACTGGGATGACCCTTCCTTTGCAGACTTTGCAGAAGAGCTTGTACTCCACAGATATCGTGAAGTAGTAATCTGGCAGGGCCCAACGGTGTATATGAGGAGTGGACCATGGAATGGTGTCCGGTTCAGTGGCATGTCTTATGCAACGATAAATCCACTTTATGAACAAAAGCTTGTCTCGAATAAAGATGAGATGTATGCATGTTTTAGTGTGAAAAATCAGTCACTAATCACAAGATTTGTCTTGAACCAGACATTATACTCAGCACTGGACAAAATATGGAGTGAAGATGATCAAAGGTGGATTACTTATAGTTTTGACCCTAATGATAATTGTGAAAGATATAATCATTGCGGCCCAAATGGAAACTGTGTCGTGGATGAGACACCAATATGCCAGTGCTTGAAAGGATTCTTGCCAAAATCACCCAAAAATTGGAACGCAATGGTCTGGTCTGATGGATGCATCCGCAACAAATCATGGAGTTGCAAGGGAAAAAACAGGGATTATTTTGTCAAATTTAATGGGCTGAGATTGCCAGATACTACATATTCTTGGGTTAATGAAAGTATGGCACTTGAGGAATGCAAAACCAAATGCTGGGAAAATTGTTCTTGTAATGATTATACTAATTCAGATATCAGGGATGGAGGTAGTGGTTGTGTTTTGTGGTTTGGTGATTTAGTTGATATAAGGCAGATTCCCTTTGATGACCAACATTTATATATTCGCCTTGCTTCTCCAGAAACAGGTGTGGTCTGTTAATGATCATGTTTCAATCGTCTTTCAATTGCATTAGCAACCTCAACTTTTTGTCCACTGACTCATGGTACATTTCTTTGTGAAGCTGAACATGATGAAACTAACGGAAATAATACAAAGGTGACTACTGTAACAGTGATCACTGTATTGGCTGTTGTGATGCTTCTCACTGTGTTTTACATTTACATGCGCAGAAGAAACTCTATAGGTAAACATTCCCAATGCAACTGCCTTTACTTTTCCCCCTTTCACTCATTTAGCGTATCAAAGTATACTATGTAAACCTTGTTAACAGTAAACAACGAAAAAGGATCCTAAGGAAATATGGAGCTACCTATAATGGCATTGCAGAAATAGCTAATATTACTAAATAGTTTTTTCTCTTTTGTATTTATATACTAGTATTTCATTTTATGAAAGTGAACTAAGAAAACTTTGTTAGCAGCAAACAAGGAAGAAGTCTCTGACGGAAATATGGAGCTAAAGACATTGATAGCAGTAAACAATGAAGAAGGCGATGAAGGAAATATGGAGCAACGTATTTATGACCTTGCAGTAATAGCTAATACTACTAATAACTTCTCATCTGACAACAAGCTTGGCCAAGGTGGTTTTGGTCTTGTATATAGGGTAAGCATGCAATTAACTTGTTCCTAGGAGTTTATCCTAAAAATTTTTATTAAGAGTAAACCCTTCTATTTTATGACGTTACATATTGTCATTCATTTATATGATGTTAAAATGGTAGGGTATACTTGCGGACGGACAAGAAATTGCGGTGAAACGGCTTTCACAAAGTTCTGACCAAGGGCTGTGTGAATTTAAGAATGAAGTCAAATTATGTGCCAGACTTCAACACCGTAATCTTGTTAAGGTTCTTGGTTGTTGCATTCAAGGAGACGAGAAAATGCTCATATATGAATACATGCCCAACAAGAGCTTAGAGTCATTCACTTTTGGTTTGTATTCCCAATCAGTAAACTTTCATCCTTTTTCTTTTATTTCTTCGTGGATAATGATAGGTATCATTACATTAAAAATTTGTAGGTTCTAATAGTAAATTTCTTGATTGGTCCAAGCGCTTTCACATTATCCGTGGAATTGCTCGGGGGTTTATGTATCTTCATCAAGATTCTAGATTAAAAATCGTCCATAGAGACCTTAAAGCGAGTAACATATTATTGGATAGTGAATTAAATCCAAAAATCTCAGATTTTGGTTTGGCAAGAATATTTGGAGGAGATCAAAATGAAGATAACACAAAGCAAATAGCTGGCACATTGTAAGTATGCTTTATATTTGATTTTGTAAATATGCACATTACTGGATATGATATTAATTCCTTAATAACTTATGATAGTGGTTATATGGCTCCTGAATACGCAATGCAAGGACTATTTTCTATCAAATCTGACGTGTTCAGCTTTGGAGTACTACTGCTAGAAATAGTGAGTGGCATGAAAAACAGGGGCCCGTTCTTGCCAGGCCAAAGCATTAATCTCATTGGACATGTCAGTAACAAGGAGCCTAACTTTTCTTTTATCTTTACTAAAATTGATTACTGATTCTATGTTTTGAATTGCTATAGGCATGGAGGCTGTGGAATGAGGGAGTCCCACTAGAAATCGTTGATGAACATTTGGAGAGGTCTTATGTTGAATTAGAAGTATTGTGATGCATCCATGTCGGTCTTCTTTGCTTGCAATACTATGTTGATGATAGGCCAGACATGACATCTGTGATTATAATGTTGAGCAGTGAGGGTGTGTTGCCTGAGCCGAAAGAACCTGGTTTCCTTTTAGAAAACATCCCACTTAGGTTAGAATATTCTAACAATCATGCAACTCCTTCAAATAATGAAGTATCTATGACCTTGTTTCAAGGCAGGTAAAGTCAATTTTACTTCTTGATTTTGGACAACTAATGAGCATACTCTCAAGGATAAGGCTAGCTATTTGCATATTTGCAATAATGCAAGATTATGTTGTTTTGAGACAACTCTTGATTTTTTTGAGCAAAAAAAAAAAAAAAACCTTGATTCTGCATTGTGCTTGTGGTGTAAATATTAAAAAAAAAAAAAAAACCTCTTTCATTGTGTTTCCCCTACCAGACAAGTCAAACATTAGGCATGAAAATTGCACACTACCTGTACAGCATTGGTGAACTTAGACTTTTACTAACTTCAGCTTTATGAAAAGTTGGAATTGAGGGTATGTTTAGATGGAGATAAAAGTGAGGATAAAATAGGAGGGGAGGGAATATTAGGGAAAAAAACTTCCCAAAATTGTTTTAAAAATATACTATTTTTTGGGAATTTTCTCTCTTAGTATTCTCCCCCTCTAATTTTCTCTCCATTCAAGCGTAAGATATCTTTCAAAAAATTATAGGTAGCTCGCAAAGTGTTAAGTTATAGCATACTCGAAATGAACAATTTTTTTTTTGGTTTTTACCGTATTATCAGAATTTGGTGAATCTATCAGTTATGTAATTAACAAATAAACATACACTGAATTTGAAGTTTGTGTTTTGAATTTCAAATACCACTCCTATCTCTATTAAAAGTCATCTCCAGCCATTTAACCATAACTAATGAGAGGTAACTAAGTTATTAAATTTGTTGAAAATGATTTTTTTTAAAAAAAAAAAATTTACCCTCATCTAATTTTAAATACGAGCAATCTTAAAAAAATGTAATTAATACCCCACTTAGTGATTTATGATAAGAGTCATACATTTTTTCTTAAAAGTGACTTATGATAGATATCAGAGTTTGTACGTGATCACTATCTTATTCATACTCTAAAAAGTTGCCTGCCATGAGGGAAAACAATACTTCATTAAGAATTACAAAGTCTGTTATGATTTTGATCGTAGAGACCAATTCATTAAGGCAATGGCAAATTGTCCTTATAATTTTTATAGTTTAAAATATATTTTGGTGACATGTTTAACCCCATCATATTTGATATTTTCACTTTTGTCCTTGATATCATAGGTAACTTGTATTCTCCTGCCTCCACGTCCTCTCCTCAAATGCAATAATCTAATACTTTTTAAATTTTTTTTAAAAAAGAATGAATTGACAAAGGTGGAAAATGGTAGTTATCTTCTCGTGTACGTTAGGTTTGATGTAACCTTCACTAACGTAGGATTTGAGTTTACTTGAACGTTGATGTTTGATAACGATTATTATTTTCTATACTTAATATATAACTCATTTTAAAAGCTAACCGTTAGGAACACGCATGGAGACTAATATGTGGATTCAAATTCAAATTAATAAGGATTGTTTTTTGGGTTAAGGATCATATTTGCTAATAAAGTTTTAAAGAATAAGCGTCTGACACAATTATGTTTTAAAGGGGGTGAAAATACACATAAGGGGTTAAAAGTGGAGTATCCAGCACAAAACCGTTAAATTTGAACTAACGCCGTTAGGGGTTTTCTTCTCTTATAATTTAACGCCATTAGATCAAATTTAACGGTTTTGTGCTGGATGTTCCACTTTTAATTCCTTATGTGTATTTTTGCCCTCTTGAAAATATAATTATGCCAGACGCTCATTCCTTAAAACTTTATTGGTAAATCTGCTTTTTAACCCTTATTTTTTTTATGAGACCATTAGTTTACTTAATAAGGGAATACAATATACTTAATATATGATAAATCATTTTTCTTTTGCTTCCACGTAATCCTGAAAAATGAATATAGGTAACAAAATCATATTGAATCTACCATTGAAACCTTTACAGCTTCAACAATAAGAGAGTATTTTATTGATGATTCGTGATCATTTGAGACTGATAAATTTTTTATAAGATATAGGCAAGCATGAAAACTTTTATATTCTTTATCAAAAAAGGAAAATTTTTATATTATTATTATATGTTATCAATTTTTTTATTAAAACTTCAGGACTATTTTTTATATTTTCGACACACATCTTTCATATCAAAGCTCTACATCAAAATTTAAAAATATTAAACATGAGTGTTGAAAAGATTAAGCATTCGAATCAACAAAAAAATCAATTTTTAATTTCAACCAAGAACCTTGGTCCTTTTTTTTCGTTTGAATGAAAATGGAGACTATATTACTAAAGTAATATTTACAGAGTGTTTACTTACATCGCGCAAAAAGATAATAATAACAATAATAAAACATTTATCCTAAATTCCAAAAAGAACATGCCATTGTGGATTGACCTTGCTAGCTCGTAGATTACTTCTTAGCCATTCATCAAATGGGGGATTGTAGAATGACATGTGACTTGAAGCTGGCATGATGAGGGACCAGCAGCAAGACGTGGTAAAGGTACTCAGGGCCCCTTCCACAGATTTGACAAGCAGCATCCATCGTGATGTGCCGTCTCATCGGTTCACTATTAGTTAGAAGCTTGTTGTTCATAGCCAACCAGAGGAAACGATTGTATCTTTTGTGGGTTATCCTCCTCATCCCAGTCTCTCATTTTGAGTAGTGTGTATGTCGAGCTTGTCGTGAATTCTTGATTACCGTCTAGATGCCAAACACATGTCACCGCTCAATCATTGCTATTTGTAGCATTGTTTCAGCAGGTAGAAGATGCTGAAACTCATCCATTTCCACATTCCTTCGGCTGAGCCGGAGTCTTTGTGAGATCCCTTTCAACTATTGGTGCGAAGGATGGCTTTTTTATCATAATACTGCAAACAGTAAATTATAATACCAAAATACTATAAAATTGAAACTATTTACCATAATACTACACTTAAAATCGTTCTTGTGAAGAACGATTTTAAATTTGTGAAGAAGTCGTTCTTGCGAAGAACGAGTTTTAGTTCTGACAAATGCAAAATCGTTCTTGCGAAGAACGATTTTAGAAATCGTTCTTGTCAAGAACAATTTCTATATGATGTGATTATTTTTAAAATAATTAAAATTGGTGTCAGGAATCTGTTTGTACCACTTTAAAATAATTAAAATTGGTGTCAGGAATCTGTTCGTACCACTACTACAAAAAAGCGGTAGGAGGTACACCTCCTGTTTTGGCGTTTATGTTAAAAACGCTAAAGGAGGCATTGCCTCCTTTGGCGTTTTTAACCAAAACGCCAAAGGAGGCAATTTGCCTCCTTTGGCCAAAAACGCCAGGAGGCAATTTGCCTCCTTTGGCGTTTTGGTTAAAGGCAGTGTATGGGTAATAATTTAAATAATAATTTGAGCAAAATCATAGGCAATGTATTTGCATGATTATTTATTTAAATAATAAATTTTGTTTATACCACGACACTTCGGCATATCAGCATATGCCTCACGCAATGCTAGTATATTACATTATAAATTTCAAAACTATTAAATTAACCCAACTAAATTTCATCCTACATGCTATTTTTTCAGCTAACTAGAATTTTTAGATTTCAGGAAATTAAACATAATTCTCTATTTGGGAACAACATATATTTTATACTTTTTAGCAATAAAATAATATAATTTTTGCAAAACTCTATGTCAATTGTAATTTATTTTATATGTGAAAAAAGTTTTTACACATCTAGAAAATTTTCAAAACACGTAATTTTAATACATTGGAAAAGGTGTACAGTACCCAACTATAACGTAATTATTATATCTTTAAAAAAATACTCCATGTATGAACAGTACAAATTTTTGGTCTGATACCGCGTGGGTATAAAATTTCATAATTAATTACCTATTATTATTTTCTAGGTGTGTATATAGCAATATTTTACCGTGTACTAGGCAGGCTGCCATAAACCCGACAGTGGGTATATATGTGTTTACTTTTCACCCTTGCGCCTCAGTCATATTCGCCTTCGCAGCCTCCACCTGTATATATGTAATCTGCTTTAGCGTTTTGATTAAAAACGCCAAAGCTTTCCTAATTTTTTTTTTTGTAATACAAGCTTTGGCGTTTTTATTAAAAACGCCAAAGCTTTCCCAATTTTTTTTTTTTTTACAAAGCTTCTCCATCGTGTATTAAGTTATTGTAATGGCTTCCCCTACTTTTTTTTTAATAGAAGCTTTGGCGTTTTATTAAAAAACGCCAAAGCTTCACCATATTTTTTTTTTAAAACAAAGCTTCCCATCCATATATCTTGATCCAAAAAAAATCTGTAATAATCATATAATTCATATCCTTCGTTTTTTATTTATTATATATGTGGAAGCTTTGGCGTTTAATTATAAAACGCCAAAGCTTCCCAGATCTTCGTTTTTTTTATAATATATATGTGGAGGCTTACATCTATAGCTATTTTTCAAATATAGGAAGCTTTGGCGTTTCCACATAAAATGCCAAAGCTTCCTATTGTTTTTTCAAAAAAAAAAACTGGAGGCCTTGTTTGGCGCTTGTTTAGAGAAACGTCATACAAGGTTAACGTCAGTTATGACGTTTATGCTTGTAAGCGCCAAAGCTTTCAAATATTTTTAATTTTAAATAAATAAATAACAAGCTTTGGCGCTTCTTTAAACAAATGCCACAGGACCTACGCCACTAAAGCCCCTTTTTGTAGTAGTGTACGCGCGTGCTTCTCTGCTTCTGCTTCCTCCTTCCCAATGCGTATTCTCTTTAATCATATCACTCTTTTAGCAAAGAAAACACGTGAACACGTACGTACAGGCAGTGGAATTGCTTTATATACATTGATTGCTTAGGCCTCTCTTCCTGGACGTGTATTGCTTTATATAAAGCATTTGCTTCGGCCTCTCTTCCTCCTCCGAACAGAGCAGAGTTCATTTTGTTGCATTGCTTCAGCTTCTCATCCTCCGAGTAGAATTCATTCCGTTTTCTCTCCTCTCATTTTTCTTTAACTTCTCTTCAATTTTCTCGCTCAAGTTCAGTTTTGCTCAAGTTTTTCTCAATATTCATGCGTTCTCACTCTGCACTTCTTTTCTCCCATCTCATTTTTCTCTAAGCTCTCTCATTCTCCTTTGCTTTGTTGATCTTTGGTTATTTGCATCGGTTGTTTTTCTTATTACTGTTGTGGGTAAGTTGTTTCTCTAGTTTTTTCTCTTAATTTGGTAGTTTGTAATATGTAATTTGAATTTTTTTTGTTACACTTGATAACTATTATTTGACTATTTTTTATTTTTAGGTGGTCAGTGGTTGGTTCAACAACTTCGAAAAGCAAAATAGGTGCCTCTTATTTTGACTGTAAGTATTATCCTGTACTATATGTGATTTCGTCTATGTGAACCTTATGTCATGATATTAGCAAATATGTTTTTATTTTGAGGAACCTTAATTGTGAAACTTTATTTATATATTTATGATATTTGCCAAAAGATTGGCTGACCCAAAAACTTTAATGTTGGTAGGATAAAACTTAAAAAAGAAAAAGAAAAATCCCAACGTATGTAGTGGTATGTAATATTTAAAAAATAGTTATAGATTAAAAATTTAGAATATATAAAATATTTAGAATATAGGTATGTGTAGTTAAAATAAAGATAGATTTTAGTAAGTATATAGTCCTGTTATATTTATATAGTAATACTGATTTTATATTATTTATATATAATGTCATTGATAAAACCATAAAGGACGCTTTTCGGACATTTAGACCAAAATGACATTTTTGAAATTACGGGTATTTTTCTGTAGTTTTCTCTGATATTTTCACAGTTAAAAAATAAGTTTTCAGACGTGAATTTTAGATGTTGGGATCCAATTGAAATTTTGTAAATTCGGGGTATTTCTATAATTTGCTCTGATATTTTTACAGTTGAAAGTGAAAGCTAATATTACAGAAAAACCCTTATTTCTGTCAGAATTCTCTTCTGACCACACACAGAAATTTATTTTCTATTTTAGTTCTTATAAATCTTTTTTGTTTCAGAAAAAATATTAATAAAAAAGTAAAAAAATAAATAATAAGTGCGCCAAATTTATGATAGTCAATTTTGTATATTTCAATGATAATATATATTAATTTTTAATTAACCAAAAATATAATAAGAAATAAAACATATTTTGAAATGCGTTGCCACAAAAATTTATAAAAAACAAAGTAGTGAAAGGTAAATGAAGAATAGTATTTTATATTTTATTATGATTATTTCTTGGTGTTATGCATAATGTGATGAGACAATTATGAATATTTTTTATGATGATTTTTGTAAATGTGATATTGTGAATTTAAATTGTTTTGACAATTTCATTTAATTTTATTAATAATTGTAATGTAATATTTAGGAAGTAGGATGAATCATACAAAGGAGTTCGTTTGTATATTTTCAAATGGACGAATTTGTAACGGCCCATCCGGTGTAACATTTGAGTCTGATAGGGTGAAAATAATCAAAGTTGATCAAAATATTACCTTGAGTAAACTGAAGCAAGTTATCGGACGAAAGCTACACTTCCTCCCAATCAAATCGTGACAAATATAGTATACAGATATCCTACATGCATAAATCCACCACAGTACCAGGCATGCAATTTGGAAGATGACTCGGACATACAACAAATGTGGCAGGTGACTCAAAGATTTTCAACTCAATTGACATGTGCATTGTATGCCAACATATGTGATTTACCATATGATGACCACATTGAATCACAACCAATAATCAATGATGTTGGAAATACAATTCCAGCAAGTATCAGTGAGGTTAACATTGTGAGACAAGAATCCATGTTTACGGGTGACATGGAAAATTTCCACTCATTTGAACCTCTATTATATGGTGGCAACAATGAAGCACCATGTTCAATTCCTCATGTAGAAGACGTCATGGATGAAATCGAGGAAGAGGATGAATATGATTCTTATTTAAATGTTGGTGGTGAGAATGATAATGAAGACAACGACAATGACCATGAAGAGGGGAACGAGCACAATGATGTTGCAACTGCTTTCTTATCACAAGTTAATGTTGAGCCAGATATGACTCATGAGGTTAATGATTTAGAAGAAATTCTGAATCTAAGCGATACGAATGAGTTATATATTGGAAAGATATTTAACAGTGTCCGGGTTCTAAGACATGCAATCAAGCTATACTCCGTTCGAGTTCATCACACATTTAAGGTTTATTATTCATGTAAAAAATATGAAGAGTATCGATGTGTTAACTATGGGTCAAATTGCAATTGGAGAGTAAGGGCATGCAAGAAAGAAAATAGAAACTTTTGGGAGATAACAAAATATTGTGGGGCCCACACGTGCTTGAGCACATCATTGATTCAAGACCATCCAAAGTTGGATGCTGATGTTATATCATCTTGTATTGTGGCAATGGTAACTGATAAGCCAGATGTGAAGATCTCACAAATTATCGAGAGAATGCAATCAATGTTTGGTTATACTGTGTCATACAGGAAAGCATGGAAGGCAAAACAATTAGCTGTTGCCACTGTTTTTGGGAATTGGGAGACGTCTTATTCCTTACTCCCAAGGTGGTTAGCTGCAGTTCAACACTTTATGCCTGGGTCATGCATACATTTTTCACATAAACAATGCTCTGAAGTCGATTTAAATGGTCAACCAGTTGAAATGTTTCATCGTGTGTTCTGGGCGTTCAAACCATGCATAGACGCATTTTCATACCTAAAGCCCATTGTACAAGTTGATGGAACATTCCTATACGGAAAATATAAGGGCACATTGCTTATGGCCATATCACAAGATGGCGATCGAAATGTTGTGCCACTTGCATTTGCCATAGTTGAAGGGGAGACAAGATCTGCTTGGGCATGGTTCTTATACCTCGTACGCTACTATGTCACAAAAGATAGAATGGAAATTTGTTTAATTTCAGATAGACATCGTTCAATTTTGGCAGCAGTTGCTCAGCCCCAAGTTGGATGGCAACCACCACAAGCATATCATGTTTTTTGTTTGCGGCATGTGGCATCAAATCTTCACAAAGCTCATGGAACAAATTGGTTGAAAGATAAGTTTATAAATATTGGTGAGATTTCTCATATTTTTTGTGATCTTATAACTATATGATTTTATGAACATTGTAACAATATAGTTATTATTTGTAGGATACGCCTATGAACGTCATGTTGTTGATCAACAATTAACAGAGATAGCATTGCATCACGCACCTGCAGCTCAATGGATTGGAGCCATCCCGAAAGAGAAATGGTCACGTGCTTATGACTTTGAAGGTCGACGATTTGGACATATGACTACCAACCTTGCAGAGTGCATGAATAGTGTATTTAAAGGTGTTCGAAGTCTGCCAATAACTGGTTTAGTCAAGGCAACGATGTATAGAGTGAATGAATATTTTGTGAATCGTGGTCGACAAGTTCATGCACAAATTGCGGCTGGACAAGTGTTTTCAGAAACACTAACAAAGAAGCTAGACGTAGTCACACAAAATGCATCTGCCTGTGTTGTTCGTGAATTTAATAGAATTGCAACATCGTTTGAGGTTGTTGAGCCATACAATGTTCAATGTCGTCAATATCGTCGATGTTGCAAGGTTAACTTGAATGAAAAAAAATGTGATTGTGGAGAGTTTCAAGCAGAAAAGTATCCATGTATGCATGCCGTTGCTGCTTGTGCACGAGTTGGCATTGACCATTTGCAATATGTTGATCCTGTATTTAGGTTGGAAACCATGAAAATGGCATATAGTAATGAGTTCCAACCAATCGGAGATGCGACTTATTGGCCACAAATTGATACTCCTACATTAATACCTGACCCATCAATGATTCGAGAAAAGGGTCGTCCTCGCTCAAGTCGCATACATAATGAGATGGATTAGACCACACCCAATCAACCAAACAAGTGCAGATTATGTCGACAAGTTGGCCATAATCGCTCTACTTGTCCACAAAGTTTAGCATCTAGACAATAAATTATGTGTATCCCTTCACAAATTATTATGGTTAATGAAGATGAAATTATCTTTTAAATTATTTGAACAATTGTTTTTACCATCTTTTATATTCTTACAAATATTATTTTATTACCTTTTATATTATTTTGCTATTTTTTTCAATTAACCTATGCAGACAATTATTACAATGGCACAACATCAAGATGTCATCAATCCTGGCCCAGAGGATAACTCCCTCTTGTACTTACAACACCAACATATTTCAGAAAACGTGTGGAATAACAATGTAAGTACAAGTTATTGACAATATATTATAATTTGTATGTTTTATTGCTAACTTTTTTTTTATGTTATAGGTTAATAGGATTTTGCACACTAGAAGAGTAATGCATACTACTCGGATGATTGATCCACCTAATCAAATAATTGGATATCTTATATTAGCCGGATTTTATGGTGTTGCTCGAATAGGGCAATTTGATTATGATCGATGTTTGGTCTCTGCCCTTATTGAAAGGTGGCGTCCTGAAACTCATACCTTTCATACTACACGTGGAGAGTGTACAATAACGTTACAGGATGTAGCTATACAATTGGGTCTTCCATGTGTAGGAATGGCTGTCATTGGGCAAACTGACTTGAATTGGCTAGATGTTTGTGAGTGGCTTCTAGGTATTAGACCACCTGCAGATAGACTATACGGGCAACGATTGCTTATAAGTTGGTTGGAAGAGAACTTCAATAACCTACCCGAAGATGCCGATGATGTACAAGTTCAACAATTTACTCGTGCATATATTCTCAGGTAATAGGTGGATACCTCATGCCAGATAGATCGGGTAGTCGGGTTTACTTAATGTACCTCCACTACTTTACAATCTTGAAGAAGCTGGAAAATTTAGTTGGGGATCGGCAGTTTTAGCTCATCTGTATAGAGAACTATGTAATGCTACTAACCCAACTGAGGATGGGATTGGAGGATGCTTGTCATTGCTACATTTATGGGCATGGGATCGCTTCCCTATGATCGCACCACCCTTACCTGTGTATCCAGATCCAAATTTAGATATCTATCATCTCTTACCTCCTTTGGGTTTCAGGTATGCTAAATTCACCTATAAAATGTTTCACATCCATTTATATTATTAAACTCATACAAATTATGATATTATTTTTTGTAATAATAGATGGAAAAATGTTAGACAAAACCCTCGTCCAAGTGCCACGACTTTGCTCAGATATAGGAGTTTCCTAGATAAAATGGTTGATGACGAGATAATTTGGCAACCATATGAATCTTATGAAGTACGCCAATTAATTCCAGAGTTTTGCATACAAACACCTGAAATTTGGCTTGCTTCTGTTCCTTTGATATGCTTTAATATCATAGAATGGCACCACCCTAATCGTGTGATGAGGCAGTTTGGTCGTCAGCAACCAATTCCTGCCCAACCTGTTCATTTGGGAAATTACCACACAATGCAACTACGAGGTAGAACAACTACAAATTGGATTAATCAATACTCAACCTTTATTCAGGCATGGAATACTTGGTCAGATGCTATTGTTAACGCTCCAATGGCACATGATGAACTTGATAGAACGTCTCAATACATGCAATGGTACTGGAGACATACAAGACGATGGATTCAACATATCAGTGGTGATACTGGTTGTGCGGTAAGTTTTTCTTCTAATTTCCATCAATACCATTTTTTCTTTCATATAATAAGTGTTATAACACAATCTCTTTTTATTTATTTCAGTCTGACATAGCAGAGGAGTTATATAGGCTAACAATTAATACTCGTTCTACATGCTCAAATTGTATTGATTATCGAGACAGAGTTGCTCGAGATCAACGAAACATTTTACTTGCACTTAGAGAACAACGATTCAACATGAGTCGTCAACCTGCTCCCCCAACAATTGAGTTGCCTTGACCACAAATTCCTCATGATAGACCGAGCAAGCGACGTGGCAGTTACTTGTCAACCCAACCACCAGTTGAAAATGAAAATGTTTTAGAACAAGACCCTCCAAATTTTAGTCAGCCTCATTACATGTCAACATCTTCATCATCCCATTTCACTTCTCCTAACCCTACACAACAAGAACCTCATTACATGTCACCATTATTATCTTCCCCTTCCAACCCACCCAATGTTGTTCAACCTCAGTCATTCACATCTTTATTAGATGATCATGCATTATTTTCGACTGAATACAATACTTCTACTTTTGAGCATGGTGGGCCATCAAATGAAGCATTTGTCACTCCTAGACAATCCATTTCTTTAAATGAATCGCCGTGGTTTGATTTAAATACGTCAATGACACAAATCAATGAAATGCTTGAATCTCAAGAACTTGACGTACAACAACAGCAACGACCGCAACAACAACAACGACCACAACGTATGCGGAGGAGACCTAGATGTGGTACAGGAAGTCACTATTTATAAAGTAATTCATTTTCATTTTTCAGTCATATACACTTAATTATTATTTAGTATTAATTGTTTAATACTTTATTTGGTCAATATAATCCTTATCCTATTTTTACAATCATTATTTCTTTTATTAAGTAATCACTATTAGTATTATTATTATCATCATTATGATCATCATCATCATCAATCACTTAGCAATCATTGTTTTTTTAATGTAAATTAATCATTAGGTAATGATGAGGAGAGAGGGAGTTTTTTATTGTAACTTAATCATTAGGAAATGATAAGGAGAGAGGGGGTAGGAGAGAGAAATACACTGAAATCGTTCTTCAGGTGATGAATTTTAGAAATCGTTCACCTGAAGAACTATTTTCATTTGCATAGAATTGCGCACCGAAGCAGTCTTAATGAAGAAATCGTTCTTCAGGTGAACGATTTCTAAAATTCATCACCTGAAGAACGATTTTCAGTGTAGCATTTTAGTAAATATTTTCCACGGTGTAGTATATTGGTAAATAATTATTACTGTTTGCAGCATATTAGTAAAAAACCCTGCGAAGGATAGATGGCATAGGGGTCCTAGCTCACCCACCCAGTGCTCCAACCAAAAGAGCCTTTAGAGTATTTGCCTCCTAGACCGATACATTCTTTGAAACATAAATTCTCATTTTTTCATAATTGACCCGATATCCAGATGAGTCACAAAATTCCTTGAGGATGTTGCTGATTGTTCGTTCCTTGGAGCAGGAGGCTGCACCGAATAGTATTATATCATCAGCGAAGAAGAGATGTGAGAGTGGAGGCCCGTTTCTTCCCATTCTTATGGTGCGCAAATTTCCTTTCCTGGATTCCGCCCTAATTACTTGTGATAATCTTTTCATACAGAGCATAAAGATATAAGGGGAAAGAGGATCCCCTTGGCGAATCCCTCTTTGTGGGGAAGGGTTTTGAAGGCTTGCCATTCCGCAACACTTGCATAGTAGCAGATTAGACGCATTTCATGATAAGTTTGATTAAGCTATCCGGGAGGAGTTTAGCATCTACTAAGGTGTCCTCAATGATTCCCACTACAGTCGATCAAAAGCCTTCTCAAGGTCCACTTTAATGGCCATCCAACTAACTTTACCACTTTTTCTTTGTATAAAGTGAATCACTTCTTGGGCAATTAGGATATTGTCAACTATATTCCTTCCTTTGATAAAGCTAGCTTGGAAAGGTAGTGTGAGGACTGGCATGGCTGGGTTGAGCTTGTTAGCTATGATTTTGGTGATGATTTTGTACACTATTGTACACAAGTTAATTAGTCGGAATTCTTTTAAAACTGGGATTGGTCCACTTTTGGTATTAGCGAAATCAGCGTGCAGTTCCAATTGGGGTCGATTTCCATCCCTTCGAATATAGCTTTTATCTCCTAGAATAGTGTATCACCCACAGTTATAGCTGGGAATACGGCCAGCCTGCGGGTTGCGGGCTGGCCCGCACCAACCCGCGGCCCGCGCTGTGCAGGCCTGTGCAGCCCACGCTTCTGCGAGCTGGCAAAAAGCCAACCCTAACCTGCAGTGTGCGGGTTGCAGGCCAGCCCGCGGGCCCGCTTTTTTTTTTTGAAAAAAAATTCATATTTTTTAAAGAGAATTAAAAATATGAAACACATATATATAAGTAATTAAATTTACCTTCCTAGTATCATTCATTTCTTTTATAAAAGTTTAAAAACATAATCTAAAATTTAAGAAATAAAGTTATCAAATTTGTTAAAGTTTATAAACAAAACATACACTCATCCTCAAGCAACCAAGATATAATAATTTTGTTTAAAGAAAAAGGGAAGAAGCTAAGATTTTTTTACTTTGGATTGGGATGTACCAAGATAAGAGTGGAAAACTTATAACTTTTGTAAAATTATTATATGTAAATAAAAAGTAAAAAATTTTGTGGGCCAACCTGCGGGCTGGCCCGCATTAACCCGCGGGTTATGCGGTGCGGGCTTGTGCAGCCCGCATTTTTACAGGTTGGGATTTTCCCAACCCTAACCCGTCAAAACCCGCGGGCTCACGGGTTGAGCCCACGGGTTGAGCCCATATTATCGGCTCTACCCACAGTTTCCCAGTGATTTTGGAAAAAGGATGCATGCAAGCCATAGACTCCTGGAGATTTAAGTGGATGCATATCAAAAAGGGCAAGTTTAGTCTTAGCTTTTGTCACAGTACAACTCAAACAGGCATATGAGGCATTCGAGAAAGTAGGGAACAAACTTGAGAATTTGTATTTCTCAAAGGTAGGAGACTCTGTTGTGTAAATTTTCTGATAGTAATCCAATACCATTTCACTGAGTCTCTGTTTATTGGCCTCCCAGGTACCATCATCGGCTTTTAGTAGTAAAGTGTAATTATGCCACCTCCAGATTAGTGCTTTCGTATGGTAGTATTTTGTGTTCCTATCACCATAACAAATCCATTGGTTACATGATTATTGCATCCAAAGGACTTCTTCATATAGGCAAACATTTTCATACTCAGTAAGAAGTCAGCACTCTATGCCGAGAAGGTAGAAATAGAGAGGGTGCCTTTAAGTACTCGTTGGACCCCAAGGATCCAAGCACGAAGAACATGTTTAAGTTGCTCGACTTGCCCAAAGACTTCATAATTCTACACTTGGGCTTGTTCCTGGAAGTTCTTGATATTTGCAACGAAGCTATATTCGAATCCCAAGTTCTTATGACGAATGCAGCAAAGTCTAGGTGCAAGGCCTAAGAGGATAAATATCGAAAAGGCTTTGTCTCGTGAGTGCAACATCCTTCTGCTTTAATTAATAATAGACGGTGATCACTTTTGATCTTTAGTTGGTGCATTACTAGCATATTGGGCTGGGCCGAGAGCCAATTTTGATTACCCAACGCTCTATCAAGCCTTACCCTCAAGGTCCCCCGTTGCCAAGTATATCTTGGGCCTATAAATCCAAGGTCCATTAAATCAGCCTTGTATAGAAAATTTTTGAAACTTCGACAACCAAATAGAGCTCATCTCGCACCCCCTTGCCTTTCTAACTCATTCAATGTTGCATTGAAGTCCCTAGCTAGCAATCAAGGTTCATTGGAGCTGATGGGCAATAGGAGGAGGTCCTACCATAGTTTTTCTTTAATTGATGCATTGGCGTTGCCAAATATAGATGTGAAGTAAATACTCGACCCCCCTGAGGCATCATTGATTGCTGTATGGATAAATAGGCTATGATTCACTAATATATTGACCTTCACTCAATCCATCGGAACGAGCCACATCCCACTTAAGAACCCCAATGATTCAACTTTACGGGAATATGGGTAATCAATCTTACGAATAACCTCATCATCTTTCCTTCTGAAGATGCATGGTTCTACGAGGGCTACGAAATCCGGTTGATAACTTTGGAGCAGTGATTTTTAAGCTCGGTGAAATTTCCCAAACATAGCACCCTGGCAATTCCATATAAAGTAAGATTTATTCACTACAACAATTATGAAGAAAGAAGGGTTTAGTGATCCACATCTGATCATTCTGAGGTTGGTTCGTCCTCGAGTACTAACTCAGGTGTTTCTATAAATATCATATCATTATCACTATTATCAGAGTTGATGTAGTCTCTGAGCGCTACAGTGAGAGCCTTAGCAATCTCCTCTGAAGGTTTACTTATGACAACTTTAAGCTTGGGCTGGAGTGTTTTGACTTTCACAATAGGTTGAACCTTAAACCCATTTTTAGTTGGGCTCTTGTCAAGGGGCTTTGGTTGTACATTGGGTCGTTGGGGAGCTAGCCCATTAGCTTTCCTACTTGGCTTCTCCTTTTGGCTAAGTGCTTTCCTTGTCT
Organism: Inga leiocalycina; assembly: GCA_963242795.1. NCBI lineage: Eukaryota > Viridiplantae > Streptophyta > Magnoliopsida > Fabales > Fabaceae > Inga > Inga leiocalycina. The sequence continues at coordinate 53,790,237 of OY725329.1, forward strand.
CTGACTCTGACACTAAGATGACCGAATGTTTGTCTTCTCTTAGGATCGTTGGGAGTCGGGTTTCTTTTTAGGCAGCAGAATCAAAAATGGTGTCCTTCGAGGTCATAGTTTACATAATCCCTCTAGGTTTCACTACCTTTTCAAGTTTTGTCCCTTTAGTGTGTGTTGACTTGACATTGGTATCCTTTTTATTCTGTAACTTGTGTTCCAGAGGGGTTTACAGGCACAAAGGCTTTATTCGGCTAGGTACTCAGGTTGTCTTTTTGGTAATCCACTGCATTCTCTGAGGTGGTAAGAAGGACAAACCTGTTCTCATTCTTATCACCAAAATGGTTAGCACTGGCATTCTCTTTTTTATTGCTATTAGTAGGTTTCCTTCCTCTAGCCTGCACCTTCATCCAGTCTCCAAAGACTTGGTCCTCACTCATTTTTGTGACATGCGCCCATACCTCTGATGGGGAAGGTGGGTTTGCTGGAGTAACGGTCACTAGAGGTGACTCACTATTGGAAGTGACAGCCTGAGTCTGTTGTTGTACTTTCAGAGGGTAGGTTGCATCTAGGTGTCCGTATCGGCCACAATTATAGCATATTGTTGGCAAGCCCTCATACTCAATGAATTGGGTTGTTCCATCGAGCTTGATCATGGAAATAAGAGGTTTTATTAAGTTGATTTTGATTTCCAGCAGTGCAAATACTGCCTTATCAACCCTAGCCGTGTTATAATCAATTTAGAGCACTTCACTTATGACCTTTCATAATCGTAGTGGTATGGGAGACCAGGTAAACGGACCCAACCAAATACCCATTTAATCTCGAGGTTGAGCAGAGAAAAAAATGGCTCCCACGGATGAAAAGTAAGATAATGGCCAAATACCACTTACGGACCTCCTAGCTTAGCTATTTGATAGTCAACTTCGTTATTGAGCTTAACCATAAAGCACCCACCATCCAGTTCGGTTAGCTTAATTGTTCTAGTAGGTATCCACATATCAAGGATCTTTGTGTATAACCTGTCCTGTCGGATATAGCGCCCTAGTAATTGAACCACGACAGAAAACTTCATGCTCTTTGCCATAATATCTTTAATGCGCTGAGAGAATAGAATCGTGGGTATAGCCCCTTCCAGCCCTACTATTACATCTGCAGCCTCTAACTGTAACTCCTTAATTATGCTTCGATTCCGAGTCGAGGGACGAGGAGTTGTTGTTTCCTATTAACTTGACTTTAAAGGAAGCCTTGGATGGCTCTCTGGTGTTGCTCAACGCTGCTTGTTCATTGTTTTTCTCTAGCTCGGCTTGCTTGGCAACTTTGTTTTAGTATCTGTGAATAATTGCTTTTAGAGCCCAGACCAGTTGTGGGCAACTTCAGCAATAATTGTGCTTCCCTTTGTATCCATATCGGTGGCTACCTCATAATTTTCTTACGTTTTCACCTTCTTCATGGATCTCTTATCATCATTACTAAGCGTTTGCGCAGCTTTATCTATCAATGCGACGTCAACTACATCCACTGTTTGCTCCACAGAACTTGCTTGCTCCAATTCTCTTAGTTTAACATCAATTGCCTGTGGGGTTTGTTCTGAGGCCTTTCAACCTCCCTCAGTGCAACATCAGTTACTTGCCCTGTTTGCTCCACCTTTTGACTTCTAACTCCGCATATCCCCTATGCCCGGTAGTATTGTTACCCTGCTTGCTATTCCTCTCGCGACTATGATGTCATTCTCTCATTTATTCCAGCGTGAACAGCTTGTTTCGCTAGGCTTTAGGCACTCTTCTCCTCCGTTGCAACGGCAACGAAGGGTTCCTCACTATAGGACTGCTGCTGTGGGCAACGGTCCAAACACTTTTGCAGCACCGACGATGAGCTGGCACGGGGTAGTTTAATACTATGCCAGTTTACACCAATGCCCTCCTCTATTCATTCGAGTTGAGGTTTTTAATCCAAATTTGTCGCAAAAGGTTAATTGTCATCAAGTTCATAAGAACCTTGGTCTTTTGTTCAACATTTTTGAACTTTAAGGTCCTCAATATATTTTAATTAATATTCCGACCAAGTAATTAAATGGTACTCTTTTAGTCCTATTTATAGAGCAAAGTGGATAAATTTTTTGGTCCTATTTATAACGCTGAGAGCAAAATTTGTCATATGAATATACAATTTTACTCTTCATTTATTATTGTGTTGACTTTGATCTCATATGGTATAATATATACTAAATAGGGATAAAGCTGGAAAGTTGTTGAATTTTAATGCAGAGTTAATGAAGTTTAAGATTTTTCTTAATATGTGTAAAATATGCTGGAAGTGACTTATAAAGAGGATTGAGATGATATTTGGCCAAATATTTTGCCATTATTATAACTCTGCATTCTGTGCTTTCTTATATTATATATATATATATATATATTGTTTAGTTTAACCTTGTGAGATTCGTAATTTCATAAAATTATTTAAACGAAAGGTGACTTATGTAAGTTTGAAAATATACTGATTTAATTTTAAATATTATCACAATTTCCCTTGCATTGCACGAAGAGAATTATGTACTAGTTAAATTAATTTGTCAACCATACTGTAGAAAAGTGAACAAGCTAATTGGGATGCCATTTCTCCTTGTTAGACAACCCTTGCATGGGTTCAATCGTTCAAATCTGATAGTGCTTCTTCAGCCTTGCTTACTTTTTTTTTCCCCTTCTTTGGCATCCACCATTCCTATATACTCTCTCCCATCATGTAAATTAAGGAAATATAATAAATTGGTTTATTTGAATAAATGTGTCTCCTTGAAATATCCCTATGTAACATTAGACCAAATGGATTAAGGATTTATATTTGAGATCAAATTCAACTCTAGTTAGCTCTTATACTAGGGCCAAGATTTGGGAACTATTCTTGTAATTGGATTTCCAGGGAAGCGAACTTTGTAGGCGACTGAGTTGCAAAAGCTTCTATAGGTGGGTCATGCCCGAGGGACTAGGTCCTAACACTACTACAAAAAAAGGGTCTATTGGCGCTTAATTTAAAGAATACTTTGGCGTTTAAGAAACGCAAAGCTTTCAACGCCATTAAAAATACCTATGGCGCTTTAGAATTTATAGAAACGCCATACATTAGTTTTTGAAATTAAATATATAAATTAAATACCTATGGTGTTTAATAATCAAGCGCCAAAGGAGGGTCTTGACCCTCCTTTGGCGCTTTAAACTCAAGTGCCAAAGGACGGTGTTGCACCCTCCTTTGGCGCTTGTTCAATAAGTACCAAAGGAGGGGCACCCCCTCCTTTGGCACTTATTGAACAAGCGCCAAAGAAGGTCTCTAATTTTTTTTAATAATTGTTCTAATTATTTCTTTTCCTATACGATGGTGTAATGCAAAAAATCAAATAAACTAATTGCCTGAACATATATTTCTAGTAGACAAATGGCTATATATTTCAAGTAGGCAAATTATAATATGCTGGTGTAATGCTAAAAAAATAGTTATAATGAATAATTATAATGTTTAACAACTACAATACCTTAAACATTTTTTTGAAAGTGGTCAATTGCTTGCCTCTTGCAGTTACTTCTCTTTTGTTATTTATTTTTTTAAAAAAAAAATCAGCAGCATAACATCTAAAAATTTAAAGTTTTCCAAAATATTAAACACTCTCCTTGAATCACAAATAATCACTCAATTAATCCAGCATCATCTAATAATTCTTCACAACTCACAACCAAATAAATCATATTTGCCAACTCTACTACATATCATAGTTAAATAATTGGGTACATAACAAGCCAACAAAAATACAACCCTATGTTTGTTAAATTAATTGATTCCAAAATAATCATTTATTAAACTACCAGCGGCATTTATAACACTTCCACCCAATTTGACCATTTCATCAATGCCATTCACAACAATTTTTTCACTGTTGACAACATGTACTTCTACGAAAAAGTATAAGCAAATATATAAGAGTCATACATATTTTAACTAAAAAGAAAAAAAACGTGGATCAAATGTTAAAAAAAACACTTACAGGAGCTTCTGTAGGAGGCCGGGACAAGAAGAAGAAAAACATGTGGGGAGAGGAAGCTATGTACTGCAACCAGCCAAGAAGAAAAAGAACACATGAGGGAGGAAACTTTGTAATGCAACAGAACTGGCTAACAAATGTTAAAAATGTGTGCACGAGGAGGAGACAAGAAAAAAATAGAAAGTGGAGGATAAAGAAGCTTCTACTTGCTGCCGGTCAAAGAGAGGAAGGGGTGGGGATAATGGAAAGGTAAAGCAAGAAGGTGATAATGGCGGGATGAAAATGGCGGGTGGTGAAAATTTTTAAAATTTTATATAACCTTTTATGGCGCTTATATAAGAAGTGTCAAAGAAGGTGTGTGCTTTCTTTAGGAAAAAAAAATCAAAGTAATAATCAAATCATATGCAAATAAATTTTTTTTTGTGGCCTTGGAGGTAGAAGTTTTGGCGCTTAATAGTGGAAGCGCCAAAGCATCCATTATAAAAAAAAAAAACTAATCTGGCATTATATAGTTTCCTATTTAAAAAATATATATATGTATGAAAGAATCACAAGAAACATTGTTTATTCTAGCGTATTTATGAATTATATCTTTTTTAGGAATTAATTAATAAAAATATTCATATAGTTAATAAAAAAACCTTGAGATCGATGTTGGTCATACTCAAATAATAAAGTAAAATAAAAATTCAAAGTCAAAAAATGCTCGTATATGTGACTTTGAGTTTGATCCATGTGGCCATTCAATGAAATCAGTTTCTTTTATTTTTTTTATTAAATACTAAGAAGCTTAGGAAGCGCCAAAGCTTCCTATATAATTTTTTTTAATATTACATGGAAGCTTTGGCCCTTCATTAGGAAGCGCCAAAGCTTCCTATTTTCATTTTTTTTAAGCTTCTAATTCTTTTTGACATGTGGTCTTTTTTTTAAAAAAAAATTATGAATTCCAAGGAGCTCACTCAGTTTTACGCTTCATTATGAGTTTAAGTTAATACTAGTGACGACAATATATATCCAACCATTCGTTCAAGTAGATAATATTGGATGTATAGAAAGAAAGAGCAAAAAAGTATGGTAAACATATTATATAGCGTTATGTTGATTGTAACTATTAAACATTTACCAATAATAAATTTATAACAATATAATGACCCAAATTAAAAAAGAAATTAATTTAAATTTTTTTTAAAAAAAAAACCTAATGCAAATATTATCGGCATATTACAGGGACTCGTAACCAGTTAGAAAGAAATTAAACTTCTTTTGCAAAGCATACGGAGGACTATAGGAAGATTAAAAAGAAAGAAAAAAAAAATATATTAAACTTCCTATTATATATATATATTTAAAAAAAATATAGGGTGCTTTGGCGCTTCCTTATAAAACGCCAAAGCTTCCTATTGTTTTAAAAAAAAAAATTTTGAAGGCCTTGTTTGGCGCTTGTTCAGGGAAGCGTCATGCAAGGTTAACGTCAATTATGACGTTTATAATTGTAAGCGCCAAAGCTTCTAAATAATTTTGATTTTAAAAAATAAATAACTATCTTTGGCGCTTCATTAAAAAAATGTCACAAAAGCCACTCCACTAAAGCCCTTTTTTGTCGTAGTGTAAGACCACCGGAGCACCTGAGGAAGCTATTAGATGCTGATGCAAGACGGATGCCTAAAGCTCCTGACTAGTAGTATTTTGATGTATGAATGTAATTATAAGTATTACTCCCTCCGGTCTTAATTATAGGACATATTTACCTAACTTTGGAGAAAATAAGGATAATGGTTAAATTAGTTAATTATATTTATTTTCCTAAAATACCCTTATTTAAAATTTAAAATGATATCCAATTACATTCTATACCCTTATTATTGAGAAAGTATCAATAGGGGATATTTTTGGAAGAAATTGATAAAAATTAGAACTTTATCCTATAATTAGGACCGGGATCAACTCTCAAATATTGTCTTATAATTAGAACCGAAGGGAGTAGCATTTATAGAATAGCTATGGTTCTGTACCTAGACTCGATGTATTATGTTTACGAGGTTAATGAAGGTCCCTGTTTGGCAAAAAGGTAGGATTCAGTTTGAGTGATAGATCTGTACCATCTAGATTTAGTTTTTTTTTTAAAAAAATTGTATTAAATCTGGAGGAAGAGACAACAAAATACCATTTGAACTTCAAAATCTCAAATCAGTCTTTTTACTTATAAGAATATAGGTATTAACTATATTTGTGAAGCAATTAACAAATTATTGTAGTAAGAAATCACTGATTTGGGATTTTAAAGTTTAAGTGAAGGAGTATCTTGTCTTTTTTCCTTAAATATGTACACAATCTAAAATACAAATAATATCTTTACCATTAGTTTTTTTTGGAAGATAATACTATTAGTTGTTTTAAAAATAATTTTTTTATTTACAAATCATCAATTAAAAATTTTAAATCTAAACAATTTAAATTATATTTTGACATTAAAGAAACAAAGATCTCAACACCATAGTGCTTGGCTGCTCGTTAGTTGTCACCGCCATGAGCACAGAATGCCGATTCTATTTGTTTACGGTTGCAGGAGCTCTTCGCTTGCCTTTCCATAGTAATAAGTAAGGAGCTCCATGCGGATAATTCTTTTCATTTCCATGTTGGTTTGCGTGTAACTTTGAATAACCAATCCAAAATAATTCTGGCATGTTGACCATAAACCCAGAAGAAAACCTCGTACTCCTAAGCCAGAACCAAAACAACAACGAGACTGTTGTTTGGTTAGCAAACTCAACCAAGAAAGCTTCAAAACCAACCGTACAACTTGTAGCCTCTGAAAACTTGGTTCTTAAAAATGAGCAAGACCAATCGTACTACTTATGGCAGAGTTTTGATCATCCTTCTGATACTCCTTTGCCAGGAACAAAGTTTGGATGGAACCTTAAAACCGGTCTTAACAAATACTTATGCATTGTTTGGTTTGAGGTTTTTCGAGGGAGGAGGAGGGATGGGATGGGGGTGAGCGTATTTGCTTGAGAAAAATGAGAGGGAGGGGAGGGGAGAAATTTTGTCTTTTAGTACCTCTCCCCCCTCCCCTCCTTTCGCACCCCTCTAAATTTGGGGTTTTTTTTAGAGATAAGAAATATTATATCTTATCCTGACTAAAATATTTATGCTAATTTTTTATTATCCCAAATTTACTCATCTGATTATAAAACCCATATGATATTACTAGATAAGCTAAATAAATCAAAAAATCTATCTAATAAAAATCTATCTAATCAAATCCTATCTTACTAAATATTATTAAACGCATTCAAATTGGCCTTATTTCTCCCTCGTGTCAGTATTTATGCTTCGCCTCTCCTCCTCCTTCTTTGTGAATGCCACATGCTCCTCTACTTGTTGCTCTTCCATCCATCCAAACCTTCTTTCAGGCTGCAATTGTCTATTTACATATTTCTTTTGTATTATACATCACTTTAGATAAGTTTATTGATTTATTTTCTAATTAAATATATTTTAATGTTATAACATGATCACAAGTATATATCTGAAATAATCTGAGATAAGTTTGTATATTTTTACTTTTTATCACAAGTATCTCAATAAAATATGATATCTAGATTATACTATAATTACCTTTGTTATCTTAGTATTATAATTTGACTTAGCATTTAGATTTAAATTTAAAAAATATATTAAATTTGATGAGTTAACACATTAAAATTAATAAAATCATCATTTCAAATGTATATAAGGTTTTTTTATCATATATAAGTGAGGTTACAGGGTTTTTTTCCGATTTATAAATTAGAAAATAATAATTTTGATATCTAAATAAAGTATTAGAGCACATTTGTCAACATTAGATTAACTCACATCCCCTCCCTTCCTAAACCAAAGAAGAACACTTTCTTCTCTTTCCCTCCCATTCAACCAAACAAAGCTTATAATCTCCCCCTATCTCCTCCCACCTCCCCTCATTGAACCTCCTCTCCCCTCCCCTCCATTGAACCAAACAAGGCCTTAACGGCATGGAAAAGTTGGGATGATCCTCCTCCAGGAGATTTTAGAAGCGATCTCATGCTTCATAATACTACCTTCTTTGATCCTAAATATAGGATCCAGTGGATTTTTTTAAGAGATTAAGAAAACTAAATAAATTACTTTAAAGCATTTATATTTATCGTTTTTTCTCCAAATTAATTTGTATGACTTATAAACTGATACATAATCCAATAATACACAGCATATATATACTATAATTAAGTAATTTATTTGATTTCCTTAATCTCTCCAAAAGAAAAAAAGTCAACTAGTTCTTATATTTAAGACTGGAAGGAGTAGTTTACAAGAAATGGTCTTATATCAAGGTTCCACAAAATATCACAGAAGTGGTCCACGGAATGTTCTTGATTTTGTGGCACCCAGGTTTACTTCGTAAACACACCCAACAATGAGTCAGAGATTTATGTGAGAGTTTTGAACCAAGGTACAGTTTACAAAGGCTTGCATTGGTTGAAGATGGGAAAAGCTGGAAATCTTATGGTGTTATAGCAAGAGATAATTGTGAAAGATATAATCTTTGTGGTGCATATGAAAATTGCATCATGATCGATACAACTAGATGCCAGTGCTTGAGGGGATTCAAGACAGCATCGCCCAGAAACAAGGGAATGCTTTTTTGAGTCGGCATTTGGTGCTTATCACAATAAAGAGTAATTAATTTCTCATCACTATGATGAGATCTCAACCATTTAAATTTAATCACTAAAAAAAAGGCCATTGCAGCCTCAGTCACTAATTCTAAACAGTTCTCTTAATTTGACATGATTCTTACAGTTCAATCACTTTCCACCAAACAAAATGGCACCCACACTTATCAAAGGCGTCAAAAGTGCTCTGACGTATTATTTTCTTTGTGGATTTTGATTTTAACTACCCATCTTCTCCCAAGATAAGTGCTTAACGCCCCACTATATTTCATGTTCAATATGTCACTCTTTTGCTTTAGTGCTATATATTTATATTATACAAATAGTCTGTGGCAACATTAGCATTGGAAAAGTAGTAGCTGGCAAATTTTGACTTGTAACGTCCTTATAATCAACTCTTCTTTTCTCCTTTTTCTATTTTTTGGACATTTTCCGATCTGAATTATTTCATCTTCTTATATAACATTAATAAAATGTTTTTTCTCCATATATTTACAACCGATATAGTTGGGGGAGTTTCCTCAAGTTTTTTTCATGTGTCAAGTTTTAAAAAAGTTGTTTTCTTGAACTAAATTTTCCTAACTCCATAAGAGGAATTCAGAAACCAATATCCCTAATGGAAACTTAAGTTGCTATCAAATGTTGACTTAAAGAATTGCATAAACGAATTGTTTTCTATAACTGTCATATCCTCCTACTTCATTTCCACATATACCTTTGATTTCCAAATATCATAGTTAAAGCAATGGTTATCCTTCCTTGTGTGCTTCTTCTTACCAATCTGCTTCTTCTGTTCTTCCTTCCATTGGCCTCCTCTGCAACTTCTATTAATGCTATTACACAATCTCAGCCACTTCTTGATGATGGAAGAACCACCTTGGTGTCTAAAGATGGAAAGTTTAAACTGGGATTTTTCAGCCCAGGTTCAAAATCACATCGCTATATCGGAATCTCGTTCAAAGCCATACCAGTTAGAACTGTTGTATGGGTTGGCTGCCAATTGTGAAAATCCAATCAAACACAATTCAGGAAAGTTGATCATAAACAAAGAGGGAAACCTAGTACTTTTGAACAAGAATGATATACTTGTTTGGTCGGCAAATTCAACAGAGAAGGCATCGAGTCCAAGGAAACTTGGTACTCAGAGATGAGAAAGACAAGAATCCACAAAACTGCTTGTGGCAGAGTTTTGACTATCCTTCTGATACATTATTGCCAGGAATGAAGTTAGGCTGGACCTAAGAACTGGTCTTATTCGGCATTTAACAGCATGGAATAATTAGGATGATCCTTCTCCAAGAGACTTTAGAAGCGAGCTCATGCTTCAGTGTTTACCAAAAAAGGTTTTCTGGTAAGACTGCACAGAATATTACAGGATGGGCGCTTGGAATGGTGTTTCATTTAGTGGTTCTTTTTCAGTGAACAGCAATATAACATTGGTTTCCAACAAAGATGAGGTGTACTTCATGTACACACCCAACAATGAAATGAAGTTATGTCTTGAACCAAACAAAATATGCAATGCAAAGGTTGGTCTAGGATGAAGATACTCATAGTTGGAAATCTTTTGGTGATTTACCAAGAGATAATTGCGAAAAGTATAAAACTTGCAGCTCGAATGGAAATTGTATCATTGAATTATCCAAATGCCAATGCTTGAGAGGATTCAAGCCAAAATCACCCAAAAATTGGGACATGTTTGACTGGACAAAAGGGTGTGTTCGGAGTGAACAGTGGAGCTATAAGTAGAAAGGTAAAGACAATTTTCTTAAATTTAGTGGGCTGAAATTACCAGATATTACACATACTTGGGTTAATGCAAGTATGACACCTGATGAGTGTAAAGCCAAATGCTGGGAAAATTGTTCATGTACTGCTTATGCTAATTCAGATATCAGAGGAGAAGGAAGTGGTTGTGTCATGTGGTTTGCGGATCTGATTGACCTAAATCAAATGTCAAATGTTGGTCAAGATCTATATATTCGCCTTGCCGATACAGATATAGAAATAGGTAGGTGTGTGTGTCCTTTTATTGCATCTATTCACTTTTTGGGTGTTTAGCTAACTTATGTTCTGTGCATTGCCTACAATGTGAAGCTAACCCTGAAGGTGCTAATGAAAACAAGTCAGAGGGAATTCTGATAGGAGCTACCATTTTAGCAGTTGTTGTGATGCTTTTCACTTTCCTCTGCATTTATAGAAGAAGAAAATCTAGAGGTAAACATTCTTAAGTTTTTTATTCCTTTTTAAATGGTATAAAAGGACAAATTTTGAATTCTGTTTGTGCATTTATGCTTACAAATCATGCATATTTTATGCCATGCTTCAGTGAAAACTGATAGAACCTTATCCATAGAAAGTACTGATGAAGACACTGCTAGGGAAGATATGGAGCTTCCTCTTTATAACTTTGATATGATAACTAGTGCTACTGACAACTTCTCAACTGAGAATAAGCTTGGCCAAGGTGGTTTCAGACCGGTGTACAAGGTAACTTGCAACAAACTGATGAACAGGATTAGATCAAGTGATTTTAGCCTTTTGATTTATGATGTAATAAAAGAAAATGTTTTTTATGGTTAGGGTATGTTAGTTGATGGTCAAGAAATTGCTGTCAAGCGACTTTCAAAAAATTTCTGATCAAGGAATGAAAGAATTCAAGAATGAAGTTATATTGTGCGGCAAACTTCAACATTGAAATCTTGTTAAAGTTCTCGGTTGTTGCGTCAAAGAAGAGGAACAAATGCTCATTTATGAATACATGACTAATAAGAGTTTAGATTCATTTATTTTTGGTCCATATGATTGTATGTTCATCAACTTCTTTTAACTCAACTTTGGATGACAACTAATTTGTTTGTACTTTCATAACTCCATAGGATCTTTCCCTCAAAGCAAACTCTTAAATTGGTCCAAACGCATTCACATTATATGTGGAATTGCTCGATGACTCATGTATCTTCACCAAGATTCTACATTGAGAATCATTCATAGAAACCTTAAAGCAAGTAATGTATTACTAGATGATGAATTTAATTAAAAAATATCAGATTTTAGCTTGGCTAGAATCTTTGGAAGTGATCAAATTGAAAAGAATACAAGGATAATTGTCTGTACATAGTGAGTATCGCTTAAAATTACATTATGATTTGTAATTATACACATTATTGAAGATAATATTGCCTCGTTGATGATTTATTTCAGCAGTTATGTGGCACCTGAATACGCAGTCAATGGGCTATTTTCCATGAAATTTGATGTATTCAGCTTTAGAATATTACTACTGGAAATAGTGAGTGGACAAAAAAATCGAGGGTTCTCCTTAGCAAACCAAAGTCATAATCTTGTCGAGCATGTTAGTACCTTGTAACCTAACTTCACTTTTTTATCTTTAATGAATTGGCAATTGATAGATGTTTGGGATTGTTGTAGACATGGAGATTGTGGAAAGAGAACATCCCACTGAAATTGATTGATGCACATTTGGAAGAGTCTTGTATTGAATCAGAAGCATTATGATGCATCCATATTGGTCTTCTATGTTTGCAACACCATCCTAATGATAGGCCAAACATGGCATATATGGTTGTGATGTTAAGTAGTGAGGATGACTTGCCTCAACCTAAAAAGCCTGGTTTCCCCTTAGCAAATATGCCAATTACAAGTGAATCTTCTGCCAGCAGTCACAAGCCAGCTGCAATGAATAAATTTTCTATAACTGAGATAGAGCCTAGATAAACAACTGTTAGGGATATTGCTTATAATTTTGCATTGCTCTATGTTGTTTTCCAGCTTAAACATGAAAAGGTGGGGGAATCAGCGAAGTGTATTGCACAGAACAACAGCAAAACTAGGTCTATCATTTTAGAGAGTGGTTGGGGAAAATGTAGGCCAAAGGGAAGTTATATCATTGTTAAATTATTGTGCTTCATGCTTATTTTTTTCTGGATTAATGTCCATATATCAACCAAATCCACTGCTTAGCCAGGGTTTTAACTAGGGGATGGATGTCTTCTAGTTTGTTTTTTTGAAAATCTCAAAAGAAAATACATAACTCAGGATCTAACATTGATATCACTCCAACCATTGATACAACTCATGAAGAAAATGTGCCAGATCATTATCTATAAGCAAAGATAAGTAGGTCACAAATGAAGAACTAAACTAAGATGAGATCTGAAATATGAGAGACCAAACTGTGAATGAAAACAAGTGGTAAGAAATAAATTGAGTTTTTACCCAAAAAAATAGAGAATCGATCAATTGGTAAAGAGCTACTAGTATATCAGAGTTTAATTCAGTATGTCCACAACATATAAGGAAAAAAAGAAAACCACATACAAACCAAAAATCTCACTCATCATCTAACTTGCATATCACTACAACAAATTTAAGATACCATATTTACTCTAATAATCTACAAGAATGATGAATTTCCATAGAATATACAATGAGAAAACAAAATAAAATGCTTCCACGTGCATCACAAAGTAAGAAGCAAAATAACACCTTATATGGCCTCTAACTGAGTCATAGTTACTTCATTAGTTGAAGAAAGATATCTGGTTGCCAGAAGAAGCACGTTCTTCTCCCACCATAATCCTCTCTACCAAGAAACCAGGCTCCTTAGGCTCAGGCATCACAGTCTCACTGCTCAACATCACAATTACTGAGGCCATATTTGGCCTATCCTCAGGATGAACTTGCACACACAGAAGGCCAACCTGAATAAAACGCAGCGCTTATAATATGTTAAAAGCTTCCCCTAAACAGCCATCAACCAATTCCAATGGGTTGCTCTCCTTCCACAATCTCCATGCCTTAAAAAAACGGAAGTATTCATGAGACTGTATCCGCCAAAAGTAATACTCCGCCGGTTTTTAATATAAGATATATTTGGGGAGTTAATCTTGATCCTAAATATAAGACATAGTTTTCATATTTATCAATATTTTCCTAATTTACCCATATTGATGCTCTATTTACAATAATTAAGGAAGAAGGCTATGGTGTTTTAGAAAAAACATGCCATGTTAACTAGCTCAACTAACTTTCTTAATCTAATCAAATTAGGTAAATATATCTTATATTAAGAACCGGAGGAGTAGATTAAAAAAAATACTACCTCCGGTCCTACATGTAGGACCTAATTTTTTGTGCAATTTGCACTGAAACTAGGTCCTACATTTAGGACCAGATGACTATGAAGGGACAGAAGCCATAGTTACTTGTATTTACTTTTCGGCTCAGGCAAGATTAGGATCAAAGAAAGAGTACATGGAAATTAGTCTGTGCTTATTTTGTAAAGAATGTTAAAACTAATTTTAGCGTTACCCCCCCCCCCCCCACAAACTTTAACTTTTAGATCCTCCCTATTTGTGGGACATTTAAATTTTCTTTTTTGTAACCATAACTTTAGTGTTGTATATAAATAATTCAAGTAACGTTTAAAATCTGCATGGACTACAAAATATTGGCAACTATGTATGCTTATGAGAGCAGACCACTAATTAAAAAGTTCAAAAACTAAAATTTGAATATTACACATTTGTCAAGATTTTATATATAATGTTTAACTTTGAACAACAAATAGAGCAAAAAATGAAATTTACATTAGTTGCTCACCTATCCAATAAGGTTAAAACCCTAGTTTGGATATGAATCTCCTTGGTTTTTCTTTCCACTGATTATTTCCAATAGTAACACGCCAAAACTAAATACATCAGATTTAATGGAGAATAACTCATGAATAGCATATTCTGGTGACATATAACCACTGAAAGAAGTTAAAAATAAGTTAATAATTTTTAATAGTGGATAGAAAATAGAAATTACAATGCAATAATTTAAGACTTACTAGGTATCAGCTATTCTATTTGTATTCCCTTCAATTTGATCACCACCAAACATTCTTGCCATGCCAAAATCTGAAATTTTCAGGTTCATCTCCCTATCTAACAAGATATTACTTGCTTTAAGATCCCTGTGTATAATCCGTAATCTAGAATCTTGATGAAAATAGAGAAACCCTCAAGCAATTCCAAATATGATATGAAAGCGCCTTGGCCAGTCTAGGAATTTGTTCTGCCAGGAATCTGCCAAGTTCATAAATTATTTTAATTTTGATATGATACAATTGAATATTTATCTTTCTGCTAAATACAAGATTGTGCATAAACACAAACCAAATAAAAAGCTATCTAGGCTTTTGTTGGGCATGTATTCATAGATGAGCATCTTCTCTTCTCCTTGGATGCAACAACCAAGAACCTTCACAAGATTTCGGTGTTGAAGTTTCGCACACAATGGCATTTCATTCTTAAATTCTTTTATTCCTTGTCCAGAACCCCTTGATAGCCTCTTGATAGCAATCTCTTGTCCATCTGCTAAAATACCCTAAAAAATTTTACAGAAAATTCAAAAACGATGGAGTGCCCTTTGTTCTTAATAGGCATGTTGCGTGTATATAGATATACTTATAAGTGTGTGCGCACAAATACACATACCTTGTATACTGGTTCAAAACCACCTTGGCCAAGCTTCAGGTCATTTGAGAAGTCATTAGTGGCATGAACAATTGTAGCAAGGTCGTAGAACGGAAGGTCTAAGTCCTCTTGTTCACCTTCATTGTTGTTCTGTATGGAGGTTTTCTCTGTAACGGCTAACCAAGTTCAACATCACAAAAATCATGTGTTGTGCCACCACAAGCAAAACTTTTCTTAATCTTTGAAGTGTCATGTTTGTTCATTTAATACTCATGCTCATGCCAAATAGTTTAGCTATTGAATAAAATATAGCAAATAAGAAATTTTGCCTCTACGCTTTCTTTTCCTCCAATGAGTGCAAGAGAAGGCCAAAAGTGCCAGAACAACCAATGGAACTGTAATCACTATCACCACAATGCCCACCATTTTCTTGTACTTTTTTGCATCTTTAAAATTTCGACAGAGTCATGAATCAGCATAGAATACTACTCCCATTCAGATTATCCAATATAGCTAGCTACCAACTAGCTTCTTCAAAGGTTTTGTTTTGGTCTTTTGGGATAACTTTAGTACTTACAAGTGTAGCTTTGTTTCAATTTCATAGCCAAAAAATATATTAAAATGCTACTCAGTAGATACTAAAATGGTAGTCGTTCATTTGAGGATTAGATTAAGTATGGAATCAAAACAAAAGAAAACTTTATACTACAAATCTTGAATGAATTGATATTTTAAACCTCTAAAGATGCATCTTGTCTCAATATAATCCCCCAAAGTTTTAATAATCCATTTTAGTCTTTTAAAGACTAATTTTTTTTCAATCTCATACTGACATAAGGACATTAGCAATTAGCAAATAACTTGTTTCAAGGCCATAACCAGAAGATGATGGAATCATTATCTTAAAACTACTTCTTTGAAGAACAACTACAAAAGGATCATATCAGTTTACTGTTCAGGCATGCCATTCAACTATCTACAAGACTGTAATGAGACACTAAAAAAGACGAGGTGTATCAATCAAATGATCAAAATCTCTATTTGCTTAAAAATCTTCAAAGGAACCAAACGGCACTCAAATAATCTTTGGATAACCAAAATGGGGGGTTTTCACTGATTGAAAGATTAGAGTTTTTCATACCAGTCTCTGAGGTAGCCATTCGGATATAAAGATCTTGCCCAGGAGTGGAAGCCACTCTCAGATCAATAAGCTCACCAAACCAAATCAAACACCCAATACCTCCCCCAGTAACATACAAGTTCGCATAAGCAGTACAAGAACAATTTGCCAAGCATTTCGTCCTGCAATCCTCAAGTGTCATGCTTGAATTAACGCAAGCTTTTCTAGTATCTGGCATTTTCAACGCACTGAATCTTCGAAACCCATCTCTATTTTTGACCCCACAGCTCCACATTTCACTGCGAACACATCCCTGGGTCCAGTCCAAAGCACTGTAGTTTTGGGGTGATTTTGGCTCAAATCCTGAGAGACACTGACAGGGAGGAGAGTCATTAACAACACAATTTCCATAGGGGCCACAGAGATTGTAGTTGTCGCAATCATCTCTGGGCACAGATGAATAAAGCCTCCAGCTTTTAGTTTGCTCAACCCAGTTATAGCGCTGACGATATGAAGTAGTTCCGTTCAATACAACCCTTGTTATCACCGATTTGTTCTGAAGCTTGGAAGTGTAAACCAACTGGCGCCGAACCACGAGAAAGAAAACAAAGAACCCTTCTTAGATTTATTATCAAGACTAATTAACCAACAGAAGAAGGTGACAATTATCCATAACATCTCGACCAATCTAATAAATTTGCCATCAACTATTAACATAAAAAAATTATTGGGAACAGAACAAAATACCACTAGAAATATACATATTGGTTGACATCTCAACATTTAAAAACACATACAACTTATCTCCGCAATAAAATAATTCAGCTTTGACGTTTTAAAGAAGTTGAATCAAATTTCCGAACTCGAAAAAGTAAACAAAGATTACAAACAAGGGAAAAGAGGATCTATTAAGGAGCGAAACAAATTAAGAAGACAGTTAGGACCCTTCTGAAGTAGACAGATGACGTAAATTATGAGAGAGAGTTGGATCAAATTTCCAAATTAAAACTATGACTTCATATAAAAAGTTTAGCTTAGGGACATGAAACCAAGAAAGATGAATAATACCTCATCTTGATTAGAGACCAAGTGAAGGTCAAAGATTGGCGTAGTTTTGCCACTGAAAATAAGTCCATTCAAAGGACCACTTCTATAATACTCTTCTTCTCCCTTCCACATCACCAGCTCCGGCGTCACTCCGACCACCATACCCCATCTCAAGTCTCCAGCGGAAGGATCGTCCCAACTCTTCCACGCCCTCAATTCCCTGTTAATCCCTCTTCTCAGATCCCACCCAATCTTCATTCCAGGCAAGAACGTATCACTCGGATAATCAAAATTCTGCCATATATACTTCTCATCAGCATCATCATCACCACCAACCTGGTCCTTTTCATTTCTCAGCACCAAGTTCCCTGAATCCAAAAGCTGCGCAACAACACTTGCATTTTGATTTTTCAAATCTTGATGAGCTTTTCACCGTCGTGTTCGCCGACCAAACGACGGTGCCGTTTTGGCTGAGGAGCACGAAACTTCCCTCGTCGTTTATGGTCAAACGACTCGGAGTTGTGAAGTCGGTGTCGTTTTTTAGTGGCGTTTGGCGGTTGGCCACCCAAACGACGGTGCTATCGGGGATGTTTCTGTACCAGATGCCGAGGTAGCGGTTTGAGGAAGAGCCTGGAGAGAAGAAACCGAGTTCGAAGGTTCCGTCGTTGGACACCAAAGCGGTGGTGGTGGTGGTTCCGTTTGGGTCATCAACAAGTGAATGAGACTTTGTGAGAGTATCAGTAGCAGGAGAACGTGAAAATAATGGAGTGAAGAAGAAAGAGAGAATGAGAGGAAGAAGATTGGCCATGGATATGATCCTTAGAAATTGAAAGAGGCAGTTTTTAACCAAATGACTATTTTAACATGAATTGTTAAAAATATCTCGGGAGAGAGAGATGAGAGTTAGAGAGAGAAAGGGTGAGACAATAGGTGGTCCGAATCAGGTAATCGCTGGTGGAAATTCTTCTTCTGAGAATCGAGAAGCTTCGAATGATTCATCTGATAATTTGGCAAAGAACAATGAAAAAATGTCTGAGAATCCTTCGGCTGGGGTTAAGGAAAACCAGGTCCTACAGATGGAAATTGATCATTTTGATCCAAAAACAGGGACTCAACAGATGAAGCAGAGTAAGGGGGTAATGCAGAAAACACAGATATCTTATAAGAATAAACTTATAGGTAGGGAGGAAGATGTGGCATGTCAGAATTTTGATTCTCTAATGGAAGATTGGCTGCGGGAGGAGCAAGAGTTAGCACCAGAAATGTCAGAAGTGGAGAAAACTCTGATGAAGACTCTGCCAAAGCTTGATATGCCGGATGAGAGACTTAGAGAGCTCTGCTGGCCTTGGAGAGATGCTCTAATTGTCACTGTGTTGGGCAAAATGACGAATTTGGAGATGATGAAGGATAGACTAGCGTGGCATCTCAGAACCAGGAAGTTTGAATTAATTGACTTACCGAATAATTTCTACATTTTTCAGTCTGATGATCTAGAACTCAATAGAAGGTTGCTTTTTGATGACCTTTGGTTGATTCAAGGACATTACCTAGCGGTGCAACGGTGGAGCCCTAACTTCAATCCATATTGTAACCGTATAAGACGAGTTGCAATTTGGGTGAGGGTTCCAACACTACCAATTCATTGCTACTCAACCGAATGTATGTGGGAGCTAGGGAATTTAATTGGAAAAACTCTTAAAGTGGATTTGCATACGCTAGTTCAGAATAACAATGCCAATACCACAGTGGAAAGGGGGAAATTTGCTAGGATAAGTGTGGAGGTGGACTTGAATAAGCAACTTCAGTCCAGATTTGTCATGAGGTCGAGGATATTCACAGTGGAGTATGAAGGGTTAGAGGTGATCTGCTTCAAATGTGGTCGCTATGGGCATAATCAAGAAGAGTGCTCGGTGGGTGTGACCAGGGCTCCTATTTCACAGTCTAATGGAACTAACCAAGAGCAGCAGATCAAGAGCCAAGAAAAGACTATGGAGCTGGGATTAGTTAACGTACCGGAAAAGGAGCCGGCGAGGAAGGAGGTGCCGGAGAAGAACCCGTTGGTGAGTGTACCGGGAGTCAATTCCGAGGAACAGTTTGGGGCCTGGATGAAAGTGACTAGGAACTTCAGGCGTAGGTCGGCTAACAGTGAAACGGATGGGAAGCAGGTTCAGTTAGGGCCAGAGGGTGCCATATCCAAGGAAGGAAGAGGGCGAACGGGATCGAGATTTGACGTACTGCAGGAACCTCAGGTCGGCGCCGATTCTGGTTTGGAACAGAAATCTAAGACGAGCAAATCATCTACGAAGGAATGGAGAAGGAAAGATGCAGGTGAGGGTAGAGGTAACGAGGCAGTTGGGATGGGACTTAGGGGAAGGAATTCGAAGAAGGGGGTCGGTGGAGAAGACTTGAAGGAAATGGGAAGCTCGAAGTCCAAGGGCAAAACTGCAGTGAGGACTGACGCGTTGAAGAGGAAGGAAAAAGTAGAAAAAGTAGGTAGTGTCAGTGAGAGGAAGGGAGAGGAGAGAGGGATAACGGTCAAAGAAGGAAAAGAATTGGGTTGTGGGCTCTACTCTAGTGGGCCGAATGGAGAAGGCGTGGAACAAAATAGAGAGGAGAGGAAGTGGAATGGGCTTGAGGAGAGTGGGTGTGGTCCGTATGAGGTCACCCTCCAGAAGCAATCAACACGGCTGGATAAACGAATGGCTAAGCCCACGATGGGTTCAAGGAAGAGATCAATGGCCCAACCGAAATTAAAGGTCCCTGATTTTAAAAAGAAGCTTGGATGTACTAGCCGAATGCACCAGGTTGTTTTTGGGTCTTCCTCTCTCGCGAATTCGATGAGTATGGAGCAAGTTCATGCTATGGGTGGGGAAGGTTTGGTCAATATTAAAACTTCATCTCCTAGGGCAATAAGGGAGGAGAAATCGCTAGTTAATTCAACAATGCCTCCAAGAGTATGTTCGGAGGTCTGTGAGGGTGAACAAGATAACCCACAAGAGGTCCACTGCTCGTTATCAAAGCAAGAGGTTGTGCCAGAGACTCCAGTTATCATAGGTATACAGACGCGGGTTCAAGTGGATGCAGAGGTAGTTAATGCTGTTGAAGAAGGGGATGTTCCTATGTTGCTAAATGCCTCAACATCGTTGTGAGCAGATGAGTTGCCCTTCCTTTTTCTTCAGGTTTATTATCATGAATTTTTTATCTTGGAATTGCCGCGGTGCGGCTGCTAAGACGTTTCCTAGAAGGCTTAGAGATGTGATTAGTAACAGGGATATTGATTTAATTATTCTTATGGAGACGAGAGTCAGTGGTATGAATGCTGAGAGAGTGGTGAGGCGGCTGGGTTTTTCTAACTGGATTAGAGTTGAGGCTACGGGTTATACAGGAGGGATCTGGGTTCTTTGGAATGTTGACCGAGTCAGGGTCAATTATTCGTGCTCTACTACTCAATTTATTCATGTCAATGTCACTGTCTTGGAAAATAATAAATTCTTCTGGCTTACTGGAGTATATGCTGAACCTTCTCGTGCTAAACGTCAAAGCCTTTGGAATGATCTTATTACTATTAGTAACAGCGTCAGTGATCCTTGGTTTGTGGTGGGAGATTTTAATTCCTATCTTTCTGTCTCTGATAAAAAAGGTGGGTCATCTCCGGATTTCTTAGCCATGCGCCAATTTGCAGAATGCATTGATCAGAGTTCCTTGGTTGAGGTTGACTTTGTTGGGGAGAGGTTTACTTGGGAAAGGAACCTTTTAAAAGAGCGTATTGATTGGGGTTTTGCAAATGACCATTGGAACAGGGTGTTTCCTCTTTCCAAAATTCATCACCTAAGTAAGTTCGGGTCGGATCATAGGCCTTTGCTGGTGAAATGTTATCCTGGAAGAAGTTTCTCACAAGCCAAGGCTTCCTTTAAATGTCAAGCAGGATGGCTTTTGGAGGAGGGATTTGCGGATGTGGTTAGGGAGAGCTGGGCTTCAGGAAATTGGCAGGAGAATGTAGATGGGTTTCGGGAGAAGGCCTTGGTTTGGAACAGGTGCCATTTAGGGAATTATGTTCAAAGGAAGAAAAGAATTATCCACAGGATTGAAGGTGTTGAGCGGGCGAGAGCTAGAAGAGATAGTCAACATCTCTTGCAAGTTGAACAGGAATTGCAAAAAGAGTATAGTAAAACCCTTGCCCAAGAAGAATTACTTTGGTTCCAA
Source organism: Inga leiocalycina (assembly GCA_963242795.1). Classification (NCBI taxonomy): domain Eukaryota; kingdom Viridiplantae; phylum Streptophyta; class Magnoliopsida; order Fabales; family Fabaceae; genus Inga; species Inga leiocalycina. The sequence goes on from OY725329.1 coordinate 53,811,807, forward strand.
AAATCCCGATGTAATTGGTTGAGGTGTGGTGACCGTAATACAAAGTTCTTCCATGATTCGGCAATTATTAGATGGAGGAGGAATCGGATTGAGGGTCTAAAGAACTCTGTGGGGAGTGGGTGTTTGATCAAAGTGAGCTCAAAAGAATGGCTATCTCCTACTATCAGACATTATTTCATGCTGAACTTAATAGGCTCATATCCCTTGGAACGGTGAATAATTTTCCTGCTTTGTCATCAGAAGAGTTGGGTGGCTTAGAAGCTTGTGTGACTGAAGAAGAAATTAAGGCAGCAATTTTCAATATGGGTACTTTCAAGGCACCGGGGCCGGATGGTATTCAGGCCTTCTTATATCAGGAGTTATGGGATATTATGCAAGGTCCAGTGTCTTCCTTGGTGAAAGATTGTTTTGATAACCCTTCAAAGATTAAAACTATCAATCACACTAACCTTGTGCTTATTCCCAAGATAGAGCAGCCTGAACGGATACAAGATTTCCGTCCTATTTCGTTATGCAATGTTAGCTACAAGGTTGTTACCAAGGTTATTGCTCAGAAACTCAGATCAATCATGGGGAAGGTTGTTGGTCATCATCAGAGTAGTTTTATTGCAAATAGACAGAGTAGCGACAACATTATAATTGCTCAAGAGGTGATTCACTCTATGCGAAATAGGAAGAGGAGGATTGGGTGGATGGCAATGAAGGTGGATCTTGAGAAAGCCTATGACAGATTAGAATGGCCTTTTATTGCTGAGACCTTGAAGATTGTTGGGTTGGAGGAGAAACTGTGTGAGATTATTATGGCCTGTATCACCAGTTCTTCTTTTCAGGTTCTCTGGAATGGTGAATCTATTGATGTTTTTACTCCTTCCAGGGGCATTCGACAAGGAGATCCTATGTCTCCCTACATTTTTACTCTCTGCATGGAAAGATTGAACCACATAATACAAGATGCTGTGGATGAAGGAGAGTGGGAAACTATTCAGCTGAAATCCGGAGGGCCAAAGTTATCTCACCTTTTCTTTGCGGATGATCTAATCCTGTTTGGGGAAGCTTCTGAATCCCAGGTTGACGTTATGCTGAATTGTATTGATAAGTTTTGTGATGTTTCGGGTCAATGTATGAGTAGGGCGAAGACTAGGGTCACTTTCTCAAGGAATGTGAACTTTAACAGGGCTTTACTATTGAGCCGGAGATTAGGAGTGGGTATAACAGGAGATTTGGGCAAATATTTAGGGGTCCCGCTTCTAAATAAGAGAGCCTCGAATGTCAACTTTGCCCCAATTCTTGAAAAATGTTGGAAGCGACTATCGGGTTGGAAGAGTAGATGTCTGAATATGGCGGGAAGGACCATTCTTATTAAATCTGTCTTAGCAGCTATGCCTTCTTACTACATGCAGACTATGCTCCTTCCGATGGGGTTAATCACGGAGATCAAGCGCCAAAATAGGAAGTTTCTGTGGGGTGATCAGAATGAAACCAGGAAAGTGCATTTGGTCTCCTGGGATGTGGTTTCGAAGGAGAAGAAGCAGGGAGGACTAGGGATAAGGAATCTCAGGAAGCAGAACAAAGCTTTTTTGATGAAACTTTGCTGGGGTTTGATCACTAAGCCTGATGCTCTATGGGTTAAGGTGTTAAGATCCAAATATTTTTGTGGCGATCGGTTGATTCCAAATGTGGAGAAAAAGGCATGCGCTTCTCGCACTTGGAGGGGCATTTGTGAAGTATGGGATCATTTTAAAAAATGTTTGGGGAAGAGGATTGGTGATGGTAAAAATACCTCGTTCTGGTTTGAAAATTGGTCTAACTTGAATATGCCACTTATTGACTTGATTCCTGGTTTTGAAGGTTTCATTGACAGAAATGAAACGGTTGCGGACTATGTTTTGAGTGTAGGGGAATGGGATAGAAGAAGATTCCAAAGATGGTTTGCACCAGAGATTATTGATCGGATTACCTATGCTCACCCACCCTGTGAGGAGAGAGGAGAGGATATGTTTTTTTGGAGGCCATCTTCGGATGGCCGTTTCTCTGTTAAATCTGCTTATTTTTCTCTTATTGTAGGTACACAAGGACAGGATGATTCTATCTGGAAGGTTCTATGGAGATGGACGGTACCGGAGAAGATAAAATCTCTTATGTGGCTCTTCTCTCATGGACGGGTCCATACGGCACAACTTCGAGCAAGCAGGGGAATTCAGGACTCAAACTCTTGTCCATTCTCGTGCAACCAAAGGGAAGATTCAATGCACCTTCTGAGAGATTGTTCAAATGCGAGAGATAGATGGAAAGCAGTGGTTGATCAGGATCTTTGGAGTTCTTTCTTTTCTCTTCAAGGCAAGGAATGGGTGAGATGGAACCTGACTACTGAAGCGAGCAAAGGTTACACAAAGAAGATTAGCTGGTCGACTCTCTTTGGGTACATATGCTGGGACATTTGGGTGATGAGATGCAGGAAGCTGTTTGGGGATGCAAATCTTGTTGAAGATCTGAGTGGATCTGCTTCTTTCTTCAGAGCTTGTGTGGATCAGGAACTCCTAAACCGTGGTTCTTTCGCGAACATAGGAAATATTCCCCGGGGCTCTCGACCGGGAGTACCTCAGGATTATTTTTCTTTGGAGATAGATGGTTCGGTTCTGAGAGACGGCAGGAGTGGCTGTGGTGGTGTCATTAAAGATTTCACTCAGCAATGGGTTTGTGGTTTCTCTTGCAGACTCATTGCGGTGCCACCCGCTATAGCTGAGTTGATTGGAATTATTCATAGTCTACATCTATGTTGGTGGCGTGGGTTCAGGAAGATTTGTATTTTCTCGGACTGTATTGAGGCCATTAATTTGGCGTTGAGAGGATGCGAAAACGACTACCCGTTCCGGGATGTAGTTGACGAAGCTAGAAGTCTTCTTCATAGAGATTGGCAGTTAAGCTTGATTAACGTCCCTCGGGAAGATTTGGCCTTAGCGGATTCCTTGGCCAAGTCGGCTCATAGGAGTGTCAGTCCTTTTTGTATCTTTGACCATCCTCCGACTCTTTCCCATGAGGTGGATGATGATCAAAGATTATAGATTACTTCAGTCCGATTGTGTTGCTGGGATATTTTATGCATGATTTCCAGTTTGTAATCAAAAAAAAAAAAGAAATTGAAAGAGGCAAATTCAGACATGCGTAATGCGTAGTGTAACTTAGCTGGGAAAAGAAACGAAAGGAAAATTCAGACGAAACAAGTTTTGATGTGAATTCAGATTTCTGACTAAACAAGTGGGTATGAAAATACCAGCTTACGGCGTGAGGATTGAGGTATATGTTTTCATTACTCTGTATTGACAGAATTAAGAAATGGTTAAAATCTCATTAATTTTATTTTAAAATTTAATAATTTTTTTAACTTTACCTCAATCTAATATAAAAGAATGAGTGAGACTATTTGTTTGGTTGGAATAGTTTAATTTTAGCTTATAAATACTTTTTAATCGTAATATATGATATATGAGATAAGTATATGAGAAAAATTTTATCTCAATTTATATAAAAAAAATACTTATAAATACTTTTTAAACTATCCCAAATAAACATTAAAACTGAAAAGTGATTGTAGAACTAAATTAAGAATCATAGTAAACAAAATAATATTTCCCCTCTGCCATATGTTTATGTATTATTTATAAAGCAGGGAGGGCTTGCATTTTTTCTTCTTCTTATTTATAAGGTATGTCATTAAATTTTTTACGTGAATTCTTAAGAAATTTATAACTAAATATGGATAAATTTATAAAGTTAACTTTTAGGATGTGCTTAGTGGGAGGGAAAATTTTTATAAATTGGATTAAAAAAAATTAAAGAAATGAAATTATAAAATTTTAATAAAGAGAAGTTATAAGATAAAAGAGTAAAAAAAATTAATTAAAATTTTGTAATCCCATTTTTCTCTTTTTTTTAAATGTAATTAAAAAAAATTCCTCCGCTTACTTTCCCTCTCATCCTCTCTTACTAAACAAGTCCTTAAGACAGGGTTAACGAAATTTAATAGATTTTTTAATCCATTTCAAATATGTTAAAGGTGCCTTAGGACTTAGGGGGTAGAAGAGCCTCTTTGGGATGGAGTTCTTCCATCCCAAACGTGCCTTTTTCTTTAAAAAAATCAAAATAAAGCTCGATCACATTTAATTGAGGTGTTTGGGTTGGCGTTTTAGCAACTGAGTTTTTTTTTTAAAAGTAGCTTATGGGAAGAAGCTTAAAAGCCTAGCTTTTTGAGAAAAAAAAAAAGTTTATTTCTATCATCGTCAATCCAAACACAAATCACATTTATAATATGATTTTTATCCTATCTTAAATTTATAAACATCAAATTAAAAAAAGATCACTTTTGTCTCTACTAACCCAGACAGCCCCTGGGAATGTAACTATGACTGAAGAAGAAAGAGAAAGAGAAGAAGAAGAAGAGTGGTGATAGACAAGTATCTTTAAGATTCTCAATTAGGGATGGGAATAGGCTAGGCCAGGCTTATTTTGTATCAAGATGGCCTGATCCTGGTCTGTGGCCTGTAAGAGGCCATTTTTTGGGCTTACGCCTGGCCTGTTCAAAGGCCTAACCTGGCCTAAGGCCTGTTAAGGGGTCTATAACTTTAAAACATTTTAAGTAGGTTTACAGGTCATAGGCCTCACAATAGACCTCATGACAAACAAACCGAAAACAAGTAAAAATCAAACAGGCCGAAAACAAGCCAATTACATTAATAATCCATTATACATCATAAAATATGAAATCAAATACAAAGTCTCTGAAACTTCTTATCTTCACATCAAATCTTGAATATAATTTCTTCTTCTCCTTTAAAGCCCTTAAAAAAATTTAATCAAAGTATTAGAGTATAAAACAATTTAACAAATAATATGTATAAGAAATAATACAAAATTTAATCAAGTGCAACAGTTACATACCTTTCTTATGGAGAAGCCGATGACGCGATGCCGATGACGATGACGGAGAAGCTGTGACTATGAAGGGATGTCGAGTTTGAAATGAGCAGTAAACCGAGACGGGATGCCGATGATGCGATGCTGTGACTGTGAGCTGAGAAGGAGAACTGAGAAGGGATGCCTATGATGATGACGGAGAAGCCAATGAACAGTGACGGAGAAGGGATGCCGATGACGATGATGGAGAAGTTGTGACTATGAGCAGAAACTCAATGCCGATGATGATGATTTGAGAAGTTGACGGAGAACTGAGAAACGCTCCTCACGGAGAACTGAGAAGCTGTCTGCCGTCGGAGATCTGAGAAGCCGATGACGATGATCTGAGACTGACGGAGAACTGAAGTGAGACAGATGACGATGAGTCGACGATGACCTGTGATTATGTGAATTGAAGAGTGAAGAGTGAAGATGCAAGTGAGAACAACTGAACAAGGGGAGCAACAACAGTAGCTCTGTAAGTTGTCGTGTGAAGGTGTGATGAATGATAATCTGACTCGTGTATTGGGGTGGTTTGTGATTTGTGAATTGTGAGGTTTGAGTGTTTGACCATGTGAGCTGTGATTGTGAGCTTTTTTGAGTGCTTATCACTGTAGAGTTATGATGTGGGCTTGGGAGCTGCGAAATCTGTCGGCCTAATTGACTGAATTTGAGAAAAACAAAATTTGAAAGAAACAAATTTGTCGGTGTTGAGGAAAAGGTAGAATGTTAGTGTTATTGTTTAATTACAATTTTATCACTAACTTTTTTAAATTTTATTAGGCCGGTTTGATAGGCTTAAAAGGCCTTCTAACTGGCCTTAGCCTGGCCTGATAAAAAAATCAGGCTTCCAACCTGGCCTTGGCCTGGCCTTTTGGCCTAACAGGCTAGGCCTGGCCAAGCCCAGAACAGGCTAGGCGGCAGGCCCCTGACAGGCCACTTGCCCTGTTCCCAGCCCTACTCTCAATCTGCAAGTCAACTCCAGTTCAAAAAAAAAACAATTTGCAAGGCAACGATTTTGTTATCATGTCAGGTAGTCGGTATCGATTTACCATAATTCAAACTCAAAAATATTCATTATAAATTGATAAAATAATATTAGAAAATTCCAGAAAACTACTGTGAAATATATAAAAGGACAAATCAAACTTCTGAAATCCCAAGTCAGTCGACTATCAATACGAAGGAGGAATATGGGATTTTGAAATCTCGGCGAAAAGACGATTTTACCCCTCAGCTGTCCATCTATCTCAGTTCGAAATAACAACACCGAGCTCTTTATTAACAACAATGCATTTTTCATTGACAACTCCGCTTTACTTCCTCCACAACTTTGTATCTCAAATATGGTATTGTTAATGTAAAACATGGTGTTGTTAATAAAGAGAGAAGTGTTGTTATTGACCATGAAACGTAAATTATGAAGTTGTGAAAAAAGAAAATTGAGTTGTTAATGTAAAATAAGGTGTTGTTATTGTGAAACAAGAAAGTCGAGTTGTTAATGTAAAATACCGTGTTGTTAATAAAGAGACTAGTGTTGTTATTGTCAAAGAAAAAAGTGAAGTTGTTAATGCAGAATCCAGTATTGTTAATAAAGAGAGAAGTGTTGTTATTAGCCCTAAAACTTAAATTATGAAGTTGTGAAAAAAACACTTGAGTTGTTAATATAAAATAGTGTTGTTAATATAAAACTGGTGTTGTTATTGTGAAACAAGAAAGTCGAGTTGTTAATGTAAAATACCATGTTGTTAATAAATAGATCAGTGTTGTTATTGTACAAGAAGAAAATGAAGTTGTTAATGTAGAATCTAGTGTTGTTAATAAAGAGGCCTCTGTTGTTATTTCGAGCTGAGAGAGAGAGTGCTGAAGGGTAGGATCGTCTTTTCACGAAAATCTCATAATCCCATATTGGTCCTTCATACTGACAGCCGACTGACTTGGGATTTCAAATTTTCAGAGGTTTGATCTGTCATTTTGTATATTCCATAGTATTTTTTTGGAAATTTCCCAAATAATATAGGGGAAAGTCCTAGAAAAAGAATTTGGAATCGCAAAATTCCAATTCAGGTATTTCCTCAAAAAAAAAAAATTGAGAATTGCTAATCAAGTTTTGACATTTTCAAATCAACTCTTACAAAAATACTTGATCTGACATTTTACAATGTCAAAGTTCTTTTTTAAGTATTCTCCCATAATATAGCATCCACCAATTTATTTTTTTAATAAGTTAGTTTTAGAAGTTTTATATATACGCTCTTTAGGAGAAGTATTTCATGCCTTTTAGTACTTACCTTATAGTTTTACCGAGCACTACAAATTTTTTATTGTACTAAAATTTGTAAAAATTGTAGTATCTATGGGGTTGTTGGTGCGCATGTATTTCTAGATACAGAAAAAAAAAAAAGTTTTTTTGATTACATCTGGCACAGGTCAAATAGTGGAGGAGTGGGGTAAGTGGCCTAAGGCCACTCTAGTGATCACTGCGCCACTAGGATCTGGTTAGAAAAAAAAAGTTGTAATCAAAGAAAGTTAAACTCGCGAGTTTAAGTAAACTAATGACAATAGCGTGATATTATGAACTCGAATAGTAAATTTGTAAGAATTTACTTTTAGGGAAAAGGATAGGAAAATAACTTTGAAATTACCAAAATTCTAAATCAGGTTTGTTATTAAGAGTTGATAAGGGAATGGCGAAACTTGATAAACAATTTACAAATGGCTTTAAGATTGGTATTTTGGGATGTGTGATTTTTTTGTTAACGATGTCTGTTCTTGATTATGAATATTTGAGTAAGCAGGTTTTTTATATTCTTAGCAAAATTGTATTGATTTATTTGAATTTAAATTATTATTCAAGGATGAATGTACAACATTTATTTATTTATTTATTTATGTGAAATGTTTATTGCCATACAACTCTCCATCATTTATTAATGTCCCCTTGATTTTACGTTATAAACAAATATTTGGTTAAAAAAAGTTATATGAACAAATAGCTTGCTAAATCATGCATGTAAGGACTCTCTAGTCTATACAAACAGAAAATAATAAACTATGAATGTGAACAAACAGAAAATATAATATCTAATGGTATGAACAAACAGAAAGTAATATCCTGATCTGGCCAAAATAGGAGGCTTAATAACTGTTGCCTTTTTAACTTTTTTTTAATGCAAACTGAAATACATTAACCTATTAAAAAGTTACACATAAATTTATTCCTAAGAGGAACATCAAAACAACAAAGAGCCTTGATCAACAACCGCCTCCGTAAAAGAAAGTGGTGGGTGATCAAGGATAACAAAAGTTTCAGTACTACTATGAGATAATCCTGCCAAATATTCAGCAAGAGAATTGTCCTCCCTAGGTACATAATTAAGAAGGATCTGCCAATCTTTCGATATCCAAAGTCTCGCATCTTCAATCACTTCCATGAACGGATGATCCATAGAAGCTCCTCTTGTAAGTAAGTTAACAGCCTCCAGACAATCTGTGAACACAATGATATTCTTTAAGTTCTTGTCCCAGCATATCTGAAGCCCCTATATTATTGCAATGATCTTAGCTACCACAGGAGGTACTTGGATGAGCCAACTGATATACCCACAAATCCAGCCTCCATCTTCATTTTTTATAGCTCCAGCGCAGCCCATCATGCCCGATTCCAGGACCGATCCATTTGTTTCCAAATTAACTTTTTTAAATAGTGTGTTTGTATCTGCTTTTAGAGAATAGTTTTTAGAGGGAAAAAAATGATTTCAGAAAATAGATTTTGGAGAATAGCTTCTGAAAAGGTAAAAAATAAAAGAGATTCTAAGAAAAATGTGGTTTTCAATCAAAACCGTTGTTCTACAGAATTTGACAGTATTTGGGTAACTTAACCCAAACTATGATTTTTAAGAAAAAAGTGCTCCTACCTTCTTTTTAAATGTTTGAATAATTTTTTTTCTCCAAATCATAGCTTTAACTCCAAAAGTGCATTTTTATTATTATTCAAACACACTTAGCATGTCTCAGAAAAAGTACACACACTTTAATTCATTGTTCATTACAACGGCCCCATTGAGGCAGAGCCTGTTGAGAGGAGACAACAAGGTGGCGGTGGATTAATCACTGCTACCGATGGTGGATGCCCTGTGTGAGAGTATCAGTTGCAGAAGAAAGAGAGAATGAGAGGAAGAAGAATGGCCATGGATAATCCTTAGAACTTGAAAGATGCAAATTCAGACATGCGTAATATAATGTACAGTGTAGTATAGCTGAAGGGAAAGGAAAGCAAGGCAAATTTAGACGAAATTATGTGAATTCAATTCAGACTAGACAAGTTGGTATGAAAATATATGTGTATCTTATCTCAATTTGCAAGTCAACATATTATCCAAAAGAAAATTGCAACTCAAAGATTTAGTTATTGTGTCATGGGAGTTATAACATCCTTATTTTTTAAACATTTAGAGAAAGTTGTAGTTTAAGTTTTATTTATCCAAAAAATATATAATAAATTAACAATTTAAAAAAAATATCAAGTTTTAAATATTTATTCTAAAAAAAAAAGAAACGAATGAAATATCTCCTTAAAATAATTGTTTTAATTATATGGCTATGTGTGTGTAAATATATTAATATTATTATTGGAAAAAACATTAAAAAATTGTCTAAATATTTCTATTGCTATTATTTTATTATTTTTTTTAAAAAATATTATTTTAATAGAAGGATTCAAATCCTAATCCTGCTTCTATAAAAATTAAAATCCCCTTTTCCTCCCATCAAAAACACCTCTCGACACCATGCATACTGTACCGGGTGTGTAGTGACCGGAATTTGGAAAACATGGAGTCGTCACCAAAATTTTTGAAAAAATGATAATTTTGGAAACCTTTTTAAAAATGGAAACTGGTCTACAAAAATCATTTAGGGTTCGGGAGTCAATTGTGTGTGGGGAAGGTGTTAGGCACCCCACAACACCCATTCATAAAAATAGTTACCCTAAGTTAATTATTTAAAAATATTATGGCCTTTAACTTTATTATATTTACCCAAATAAAAAAAGGAGAATATTTACAAAACTAAATGAAATGAAAACTAAAGAAGAAGAAAAAGAACACTTATTTACAATAAGAAAAAATATATTTATTTAAAAAAAGGACATTTATTTACAACAAGAAAATAAGAAAAAAATATATTTATTTACAAAACTGGACTTGACCTAGGATAAAAACCTAGGGCCTACGTACCCTTTAGAGGGATCAAAACCCACGTAGTTCGGGGGTAGAAAAGCGTGTCACTTTGTTTGTGTTTTTTAGAAAAAAAAATGTTTATTTAATTTATTTAAGAAAAACATTTATTTTTCATGTAGAGTAGGTGATTCCCATATTTGAAACGTCCAACAAGGTCAACATATATGAGAGTAGGTGATTCATGCAAATGTTGAGTCATCAAGATAAACACAAAGCCAAGTGCAAAGTCATAAAACATTACAGTGGTGGGGAGAGTTAGTCAAATTCATCATCTTACGCATATGGCTAAATATTATCAAAAAGAAAAGCATGCAAATTTAATCACAATCAAAGAGTACTGAGCAAAATAAGATGGGCTCTTATGTTAACTACCCTTCCCCATGAGAATTATGTATGAGCAATAAAATTAACTCTCTACCTTACCTCCCTCTTTCTCCCAAAATTTTTTTCTCCCTTACTTCAACCCTTGCACTCCTATTTATAGTCTCAAGATAGGGTTTTCTTCATAAATGCTCCTTTTTTTTTTAATTTTCGTTTTTTGATTTTTTTTGTATTTTATGTTAAGAATTACCTAATTTGACCCAATCACCATCAATGGAAATTTTTTTTTAATTTTCGTTTTTTTTATTTTTTTTGTATTTTCTATTGATAAAACTTCCTAACTCAACCTAATTACCATTAGTGGAGATTTTTCATTTTTACTTTTTTTTCATTATTCTCCCCACAAGTAACTTCCTCATTTAAACCTATCAACATAAATGAGATTTTTTTTATTTTTTATTTTTCATTTTTTTATTTATTATTTTCCCTTAATGAATGACAACGCCAATCATATTAATGAGAGGATTTATTTTAATTTTTTTTCCCTTTCAATGATGATTGCCTATTTAGACACCAATCATTATGAATAGGAGGATTTCCTTATTTTTCTTATTTTCATTTTTTTTATTTTTTCTTGCAATAATGATTACTAATTTAGACATCAATCATTATCAATTATTTTTATATTTTTTAGTGGGCCCGGATAAAATAGGATATTCACAAGGTGTTCCTGTTTTTCTCTCATTCATTTTTTTTGTTCATCTATCTTTGCCTTTTGTTGGTATTATCGACTTGTCAATCCTTATTTTTCTTACCCTTCTTCCACTTTCAACTGTATTGTCATGTCATATCCCACCTTATCTTTTTAATGCACGTGTATTGTAGTTCTTAAAGAAAGAAAGAAAGAAAGAAAGAAAGAAAGAAAACCTTTCTTTATGCCTTATCCTTTTTTCCTTCATTTTTTATGGGGTGATGGGATATACACATATTCATTTTTTTTTTCCTTTGCAGCCCCATCTCCCTCCCTCAATGTGACTGTGCGTAGGTGCGCTCTCTCTCTCTCTCTCTCTCTCTATATATATATATATATATATTATGTCTTTCAAGACCTACATGATTTTTCGTCCTTACTTGGTGTGTGGGTGTTTGTGTATTTGAGTTCTTGATAGTATATGTTTGGGATAGCGGTAGGAAAAATGACTTATTGTGATTCTGACTTATTAAAAATGACTTAAAAAAAAATTCAATCTTTGATTCGTGATTTATGTTTGGATGAGCGATTGAATAAGTGATTTTTCATAAGTCAAAACATGTTTGGATGAGCGGTTGAATAAGTGATTTTTCATAAGTCAAAACGTGTTTGGATTAGCGATTGTATAAGTGCGTTTTTAAAAATAAAAACTTGAAGGGTATTTTTATATTTTTCAAATTTTAGATAGATCATATATGTGATATTCAATATGTGTGTATATAATATATATATATATATATATATTTTTTGCCATCGTATATAATATATATAAATATATATTATTATATAATATATATTTATAATATATAATATATATATATATATATATATAATAATATATATTATATTTAAATATTGGAAGAGAGATGGAAATCGTTGATGATAAGAAAATTCGTATGCTAAAGAAAATTCATGGGCCCCACATATCTCTTTATATAAAAAGAGATAAAGTTGACACTATGTTTATTGGGCCCCATGTGAGATTCAGATTTCGCTAAAAAACGCAGCTTATTTTCAAAAAAAGCCTCAACTTCGGGCTTATCAATAAGTCAGCGAAATCGGGCTTTTTGTTTTTGTGAAAATGCTGTACCAAACACTCACAAAACGGGTTACAGTTTTATTTGGGCTTTTTGTGTTGAAAACGGGCTTATTGGCTCAAAAACGCTGTAACAAACACTCCCATAGACTTACCCATTGTTGAACCCTTTTATCCCTTTTGTTATATTATTATTGTTCATGGTTAGGACTCATTGTAATGAAAATGAAACTCCCAACACTAACCTATTTTGTCTTAATTATTGGTATATGAGACAATATATATATGTTCTGTAATATGAAACCATTTTATATATTTTTTAGAAAAATAAATAAATAGACACATTATTTTGCTTTAGTGTGTCTCAGCCTCCCATTATTCTTTAATTTTCTATGTTCAATATAATATTTTATGGAGTACAATGATTATTTTTATACTTAATTTTTTTGTCTTCTTTGTATCTAATAATGTTTTAAAAGTCGGATCGGATGTCGAGCTGGAAAAGCAGCGAGTCATGATTTAAACGGTTGGAACGGTCGAACTGTAATGTAATAATTAAATTTAAAAATATTATATACATATATGTCTATATGTGTGTGTCACATATACATACATACATATTATACAATTAATCTTTAGTGGTTTAATTTGATAGGAAGTTAAGTAGATTCCAAAATTTCATTGATGGAAGAATACGAAGTCAACAATCAAGACCGCTAACTTCAATCCTAGAGTTTCCAATTTCATAGGAAGTTAACTAGGTATAATTAATCTTAATTGATTCAAGTATTAGTTTCTTAAAAGACATTTTAACCATCTAAAGCAGCACCACCTACTTTAAAGAAGACAATAACACATCTCTTTACGCCCCGCACACGTGGCATTTTATTAACCCAATGTATACTATTACCAAACATTACAGTAAATAGAAACTGATATCCCTTGATTCCTATAAACAAGTTGTACCTATCAGAATATATATATATATATATATATATATAAAGGAGCTCTGCTATTTTTGCATTAACCCCGGTTTGAGTTTGACTCAAAATAATAAGTTTTGGGGGAAATGACAAAAAAACCATGTGTTCAATATGAAGGGAAAAAACAATTAATAGGCAAATTAAGTTGAAAAAATAAAAAATACAATCTGGAAGTTTGCATCTCAAAATATTGTTCTCTTCACAATTCCAGGAAGTGAGATCCTTTAAATTTGAAGTACTATAGCACTAATTGTTATTTTTACTAATAATTATCATTACATCATTCTATTCGGGACTTCCTTTTTGCTAACCAAATGTATTAGTAATTACCAACTACTAGTAGAGAATTAGCACCGGAAAAATGTAGCAAAACAGTATATAGTGTTTTGCATGAGTGGCATAGCACTAACTCGGGACCCCCTTTTTGATAACCAAAGTCAGATGCTGAGATGCTGCTTTGACAAGTCTGTTTCATTGCTTCCTGCAAAAGAAAATAGCCACTTAGATTACAAACTCAATCACCACAAATAATCCATTTGATAAAAAAAAAAAAAAATCACAACAAATAATCCCACGGGCCACGAGGGAACCTTTCAACTGAAAAAGTAAATGAACATTTCGAAAGAAGGGAAACTAAAGTTTAAAATAAAAGAAGAATCCCATGGGCCACGGGAATATTTGAAGGAACATAAAATTGAGGATGAAGTAAACAATAAACTTCATCAAAGATTAGTTTCTAACCTTAGTTAAATAATAATCAGACTATAATTCTCTTTTCATACCAGAAAATATGATAAATAATCAGAATCCGAAACTAAGCAACCAATTGCAATGAGGAGAAATATGAGGGGATAAAAAGGAAAAAGAATTGCAAGAATGCTCACTACTGACTTCTCCATAATTGAAACTAGAGGAAGAACCTCAAACAAAAGCTCACATTCATCCTTTTTTCATTAGTAGGTTCATTATCAAATGTTGTGAAAATAAAATGAATCAAAGCACCATACACGATAAAGGATGATGATGAAGATGACGGAAGACGATGGCCAAAGATGGCAGCCGGCGTCGCTGCAAATGGCGGGAGAAGCTCCAATGCTTTGTGTCAGACAAAAGGGCTGGGGTGGTGAAACTATGAAAGGCAATGCTCCAAATCGATTGGGATTCGATTTTGGGAAGGGGATATAATGATATATTATATATGTCTTTTTTTAAAAAGTTATTGAAATTAAATAAAAATTTTGTTTTGGCACAAATTTTTAAAAAAAATCCCACTTTCAATGACTCGGATAATTTTCAAAAACCGGTTCTGAGTTTCAGGCCAAAAGCGGTTAGCAGCCCAAAAACAAATAAATGAAGGTCTAAAGCCTCCAAAGAAAACAACTTAACGAACTAAACCGAATATTATCCATAGATGATTCAAATGAATGAGCCACGTCAACACTAAATTTGTTCCCCATTTTTGGGAGATAAATGGGTTTCGTGCTTCATTTCTTCCTGTTATGCTTGCTATTACCGAACGATGTTCACTTTACCCTCAATTTTCCTCTGCTAAGGTCTGATTCTATCACCGCATTACCCAGTCTCATCCGCTTCATCCTCTTGGAGGAAACTTAATTGGGTTCGGAAGATGGAAGATTGGACCTTGGTTTCTTCGGCCACTAATTTCCGCCAACTGAAGCAGCGAAATCTGGTACATAGGTCTTTCTTAATTTGCTTCAGTTTATACCATTTCAGTATCCATTTCATGTCTGAGTCTCATTCTGTTCCAGACCAAGTTTTAAAGATTAAACCCCTTTCATTCCAACTCCTATTGATAGTAGCCTACCTGCAATTTTGTGTTCAATTCTTGTCCGAGAAAAACTTAATCAGGTGGATTAGAGCAAAGATTTTTTACAAGGATTTTTTTTTAAGAAAAATAAGCGTTATCTTCGGAGAGGAAGCAACCTGATTAGACTACGGAGAAGTAGTTGATGCAATTGACTTAGACAGCCCGCAAATTTTGACTTGCGTTATTTAAGAACCACGCAGCCATTTATGTTTCTTTCGACCTTTTACCATCTGAATTGTTTGGGCTTCGAAACTGGTAGAAATTATTAAAAAAATGGTACTTTGCTTTACATTAGCTCTCATGCAAGGATCTGTTGGTTTGTTGACATTGAATTTGAAAGTTGAGTTTGGAATATGATGTTATAATCTTATTCATACATTTGAAAAGTCAATATCTTTATTCTTGCGCTGAAAATTTTTCCCTCTACCTTTAAGGAAAGGGAACAACTTTTCTGACTTGAAGAGCACAGTCAACCTGCCCTTTCAATACGTGCCACAGCAGAATCACTGGTATATTTATTGTGCAGGCCAATTCATTAAATCAATGGCTATCCTTCTTTATTTGCTTGTTCTTCCCAATCTGCTTTTGTTCTTCTCCAGATTTTCTTTTGCAACTGATAACCTTACCCAGTTTGAATCTCTTCACGATGGCCAGACCTTGGTTTCTGAAAATGAAGTTTTTGAATTGGGTTTCTTCAGCCCAGGCAGTTCCACAGACCGCTATGTTGGAATCTGGTACCACAAAATCCCAGGCAGAACTGTTGTTTGGGTTGCCAACCGTGGCAGACCCATCGAAAACAACTTTGGCATTTTGAGCATAAACACAGAGGGACATCTTGTACTTCTGAGCCATGATGAGGCTGTTGTTTGGTCAGCAAATTCCACCATAAAGGCCTTGAGTCCAATTTTGCAGCTCTTAGGCTCAGGAAACTTGGTTCTGAGAGATGAGAAAGATCAAGAACCCCAAAACTACTTGTGGCAAAGCTTTGACTATCCTTCTGATACGATTTTGCCAGGAATGAAGTTTGGATGGGACCTGAGAACTGGTCTTAATCGACGTTATACAGCATGGAAGAATTGGGATGACCCTTCTTATGGAGACTTTTCATCGGAGCTTGTACTACACAATTATCCTGACTTAGTAAGCTGGCAGGGCCGAATAGAGTATGTGAGGAGTGGCCCCTGGAATGGTGTCCGGTTCAGTGGCGGCTCTCATGCGACGAGCAATCCACTATATAAATTAAAGTTTGTCTGGAATAAAGATGAGGTTTATTCAACTCATACTCTCATAGATGAGTCACAGATTGCAAGAATTGTCCTCAACGGAACATTATACTCACTACTGGACATAATATGGAGTGAAGATGATCAAAGGTGGATTACTTATAGTTTTGCGCCAATGGATAATTGTGATAGATATAATCGTTGTGGTCCTAATGGAAACTGCGTCCTGGGTAAGACACCAAAATGCCAGTGCTTGACAGGATTCTTGCCAAAATCCCCCAGAAATTGGAACGCTTTGGACTGGGCTGATGGATGCATCCGCAATAAATCCTGGAGTTGCAAGGGAAAAAACAGTGATTATTTTGTCAAATTTAGTGGGCTGAAGGTTCCAGATACAACATACTCTTGGGTTAATACAAGTATGACACTTGAGGAATGCAAAGCCAAATGCTGGGAAAATTGTTCTTGTAATGCTTATTCTAATTCATATATTACGAAAGGAGGTAGTGGTTGTGTTTTGTGGTTTGGTGATTTGGTTGATATAAGGCAGGTTCCCTTTGATGACCAGCATTTATATATTCGCCTTGCTTCTCCAAAAACAGGTGTGGTCTGTTGGTGATCTTTTTTCATTCATCTTTCATTTGCACTAAGCAACCTCAACTTTTTGTCTACTGACTCTTGGTATATTTCTTTGTGAAGCTGAACGTGGCCAAATTAATGGAAATAAGAGAAAGGTGATTACTGTAACAGTGACCACTGTGTTGGCTGTTACGATGCTTCTCACTGTGTTTTACATTTACATGCGCAGAAGAAACTCTATAGGTAAACATCCCCAATGCAACTGCCTTTATCTTTCACTCATTTAGTGCATTGAAGTGTACTACGAAAAACTTGTTAAGAGTAAACATCGCAAAAGGATCCTAAGGAAATAAGGAGCTACCTGTAAATGTCATTGCAGAAATAGCTAATTCTACTAAATGGTTTTTTCCTTTTGTATTTATATATTTCATTTAATTTATGAAAGTGAACTAAGAAAACCTTGTTAGCAGCAAACAAGGAAGAAGGCTCTGATGGAAATATGGAGCTAAAAAACTTGATAGCAGGAAACAATGAAGAAGGGTATGAAGGAAATATGGAGCAACGTATCTATGACCTTGCAGTAATAGCAAGTGCTACTAATAACTTCTCATCAGAAAACAAGCTTGGCGAAGGTGGTTTCGGTCCTGTATATAGGGTAAGTATGCAATTAACTTGCTATTGAGAATAAAAGTTACAGTCACTCTTCTGATTTCTGATGTGACATATTGAAATTCCTTTATATGATGTAAAATGGCAGGGTATGCTTGTGGACGGACAAGAAATTGCAGTGAAGCGGCTTTCACAAAGTTCTTCCCAAGGGCTGAGCGAATTTAAGAATGAAGTCAGATTGTGTGCTAGGCTTCAGCACCGTAATCTTGTTAAGGTTCTTGGTTGTTGCATTCAAGGAGAGGAGAAAATGCTCATTTATGAATACATGCCCAACAAGAGCCTAGATTCGTTTATTTTTGGTTTGTATGCCCAATCATTAGACTTTCAGAGTTTCATCCTTTTCTTTTATTGTGATAATTAAGTACTTTTACATTAAAAATTTGTAGGTTCTGAAAGTAAACTTCTTGATTGGTCCAAGCGCTTTCACATTATCCGTGGAATTGCTCGGGGGCTTATGTATCTTCATCAAGATTCTAGATTAAAAATCGTCCATAGAGACCTTAAAGCAAGTAATATATTATTGGATAGTGACTTAAATCCAAAAATCTCAGATTTCGGTTTGGCAAGAATTTTTGGTGGAGATCAAAATGAAGATAACACAAAGCAAATAGTTGGCACATTGTAAGTATGCTTTATTATGTTTGATTATGTAGATATGCACATTACTGAACATGATATTAACTTCTTGATGACTTATGATAGTGGATATATGGCTCCTGAATACACAATTCATGGACTCTTCTCCGTCAAATCTGATGTGTTCAGCTTCGGAGTGTTACTGCTAGAAATAGTGAGTGGCAAGAAAAACAGGGGGCCCTTCTCTTCAAGCCAAAGCGTTAATCTTATCGGGCATGTTAGTAACAAGGAGTCTAACTTTTCTCTTATCTTTAATGACTTGGATAACTGATTTAATGTTTTGAATTGCTATAGGCATGGAGGTTGTGGAATGAGGGAGTCCCACTAAAATTCACCGATGAACATTTGGAGAGGTCTTACATTGAATCAGAAGTACTACGATGCATTCACATTGGTCTTCTTTGTTTGCAGTACCATGCTGATGACAGGCCAGACATGACATCTGTGGTTATAATGTTGAATAGTGAGGGTGTGTTGCTTGAGCCTAGACAACCTGGTTTCCTTTTAGAGAACATCCCAGTCAAGGGAGAATCTTCTAATAATAATATGATTCCGTCAAGTAATGAAGTATCTATCACTTTGTTAGATGGCAGGTAAAGTCAATTTTCCTTGATTATGGACCACTATTAAGCATACTCTTGAGGATAAGATGTGGTATTTATAGTAATGCAAGATGATATTGATTCTAAAAACTCTCTTGATTTGACATTGTGCTTATAGTGTAAATAAAAATAATGTCTTTGATCCCTTAACATTATTAACATACAAAATTGCACATGACAAGTGAAAGAATACACCAGGCATGAAAATTGCATCGACTTGTATTGCATTGAGGAATTAGGACTTTTATGTACATTAGGGGGAAGGTTGAAATTGACTTCCAAAATTTTAACTTATAGCATCCCTGAAACGAACCTTGATTTTCTTGCCTTGATCGTATTATAAGAATTTGGTGGATTTATCAGTTTATAATTGGCAGAAGATATAATAAATTTGAAGTTTGTGTTTTGAATTCCACATATGTCAACGCTATCTTATTCATACGTTCCATAAAGGAAAAGAGTACCATATTTTGACCTGTACACCAAGCCAACCTACCCAGTCGTTGTGTGTGTGTGATTTTGATTGTCTAGGCCAATTCATTGAGGCAATGGTATTAATTTTTCCTTATAAATTTTAGAGTTTGAAAGATCTAACTACTATAGCCAAAGGCTTTATAATCTAGTGGTATGGGAACTTTCTTGTATGTGGGATGCCGAGGCCGCAGGTTCGATTCCACCTGTAACCTTGTGTTGTTAGTGTCGGCCACTTTTTTTTTTTTAAAAAAAATTCCTTACTGTGACTCATCCATCTGTCTTATTTATAGGCTAGAAAAAAAATTTTAAGACAGAATTAATGAAGTTTAAGATTTTAATTAGTCTGTGTGAAATATTCCAGAGGTGACTTATAAATAAGATCATAGGATTATTTAGCCCTATAGTAGTTTTAAATTTTCACCTGTGTCCTTGACATCATAATTGACATCTATTCTCCTGCATCCATGTCCCCAAATGTTTACATCTGTTCTCTCTTCTCTTGTTGCATAAACTGTCCATTCGATTTGTTTTCATAGATTTAATCAAAATGTTGAATTTTCTGAAATGAAATAAAGATTAATTACAACATAATTATTTTTATATATGAAAAGAAAGAAGATAAATCATTGAAAACAATTAAGGATATAATAGTTCATGTAATATTACTTTCCCTCCCGTTTCTTTCAAAAGCAAAAATAAGATGGTATTAAAAATTTCTCTTATTCCTTTCCCCACATCTATTATTTTCATCTCGCTAAACCAATAAGTCAACCAAACTAAAAGGATTAAAGAATTAACAAAGGGTGGAAAATAGTAGTTCTCTTCTCTTATACGTCAAAGTGAGTTGTTGCATTCACAATGGAGGATTTGAATTGCGGTCTCTTGACAAAATCAATGATATCACAACTAACGATTTGATACTCCCTCATATTAACCGAATTGCATAATTGCGTTATTGGAAGATGTAGTTAAAGCTAATTAGATGCAATAAATATGTAAAAAAGCTGAATTTTGTTGTTCAAAGATGTCATCATTTATGTAGAAGAGAGATTGTTATATCCAGTGCTTTAGTAATAGTGTGAGTAATTTACTAATTTTTATAATTAAGTAAAGGTAAAATGAGAAGTTTACAAATGATTTTTCAATCATTATAAAAAGGAACATGACATAAACAAGAATTCTATTTTATAAAAAGGAATGGAAGGAGTAGGGATTATTATTTTGTATAAGATATATAAATCATTTTTAAAGTTCACCATCAAGATTAAGAATATGCATGAAAACTAACAATTGTTAATTTCAATTAAAAGATTAGGCCGGTGAAAATTAAAAAAAAAATAACTTTTTAATCATTCCACTTTTTTTTTTTTTTGAATGAACCCAGGGTATGCCCAAACCACTTTGAATTGGGTTAGGAGCATTAAGGTTAAACCCCTCCCAAATAAGTGCTCTTTTTGGGATTCAAATTTGTGTTCTTCTCCTTATGGTGTTGAGATCGCTTATCATATCAATCAACAACTTGTTGTTTAATCGTTCCACTTTTAATTCACATATATTCTTGTTTCTCAACTTTAAAATTGGGTTAGTATTATTCTTGGTCTATACAATTTGATCTAATCGAATTTTGATTTTGATTTCTTTAGTTTCAAATAATTAGTTTTGATATATATAGTTTCATAAATGATTCAATCTAAGTTTAATATAGAGACCACAACCAAAACTTGTTAAAAACATATGTACGGTTTGTTAAACCTGGAAACAATTTTTCTAAAACTTTATGGAGTAAAACCGACTACTACATATGATCCTTAATATAAGAGCTAGTTGACTAATTTGGGAAATTTGATGAAGCAAAATAAATTACTCAATCATAACATATGGTACATGATCTCTCTAAAATACTTATATGTATCATCAGATTATATATCAGCTTATAAGTTACTCAATCATAACATATGGTACATAATCTCTCTAAAATACTTATGTGTATCATCAGATTATATATTAACTTATAAGTTAGATAAATTAGTTTAAAGAAAAATGATAAATATAAAAGATAAAAAAAAAATTTTATGTTTAGAACTAAAATTCACTTCTATTTTTTTTTTTTTTTGCCAACGAAAATATATTATATATTAATATAAATTAAAGAACAACACAATAGTTCAAAATAAAAGCCTAAACAACATAAACCTAACCCTAAGCCTAAACAACACTACCAACACAAACCCTACACCAAATACAGAGAGCCTCATGAGCCACTACTGTAGAACAAGTATTAAAACACCGGTAACCTTACCGCAAAACAAGGGATGTAAGTTCAAAGAATAGTATTAACCTTTAAGATTTTATATTTTCATTCAATTTCAACTTTGAAGTCTGAATTTGTTAGGAGATAATTAAATTTTTTTTTTTTTGGAAAAGCAGTGCAGTGGTCTTAAAAATTAATAAAATACTAGATTAAATCCCGTCAACGTCCTCTCTTTCTTACCAATCACGTTCATTTTACCCTCCATTTTCCTCTGCAACTAACGGCTGATGCTATTACGGCATTTTGATCTACGACTAGTGGAAGATCGTCACTTGGTTTCTTCACCCACTAATTTCCACTAACTGGAGTAGCGAAATCAGGTACAATGGTTTTCTTAATTTGCTTCAGTTTATACCATTTGGGTATCCATTTGATGTTTGAGTCTCATTCAGGTTCCGGACTAAGTTTTACAGATTAAACCCCTTTCCTTCCAATTCCCATTGATATTATTAGTCTGCCTGCGACTTTTGGTTCAATTATTGTCCAAAAATCTTGGAGTTGACAGGGAAAAAACAGGGATTATTTTGTCAAATTTAGTGGGCTGAAACTTCTAGTTACAACATACTCTTGGGTTAATACAAGTGTGACCCTTGAGGAATGCAAAGCCAGATGCAGGGAAAATTGTTCATAAATCTTAAATTTTATATATTTTATTTCATCTTATTTATTTATTTTAGGAATTATTTTAGGTTAATTTAAATTTATTAGATAATATTTTGATTGTTAGTCAATTTTAGAAATTAATATAAATCTGAATTAATTATGAAATTATTGTACTTATATTGTTAATAATTTAATTACCTAATTTGTCATGGAATAATTTTTTAAATATATGATAGATCACAATCTCGTTTAATTTTTATTGGGAAAAGAAAAACATATTAAGAAATCATGTGGTCCAGAATTTTTCCTAAAAACTAGAAAAAACTTAACGAATAAATTTTATTAGGCTACTTCAATTTTAATGTACTTAAGTTTTAACCCAAAACTCTCTCTTACGCCATTTTTATTAATCCAGTCGCTACTTTACCAACACCGTCGCACCGACTTTCGTAGCCCCCAACCTCATTCACGGACATTCTCAGTCTTTCTTCTATTTTTCCTTTGTTTTATTCATTCCCCAACCATTCATGGGACCACGTCCAATTCCCTTAAACAATTCTAATTTCCCTTCCATACGCAACCACACACCAACCATTTCCCTACCTACCCCAGCACCCGTTGACTTCAACTCCATCATCCAATTCCTTTCATTTGCCATTCACCAATTTTAAATTCATCTTCATTCAACCATGTTCGGGGCTGAAAGAGGAGCCTGGAGGAGAGAAAAATTCATGGCAGCGTGAGTTATTTGGGAGACAACTTGGGAAAAACACGAAAGAAGTTAGAGTTTAAGAGCTTACACTTAAAACCAAGAAGCGAGTGTTTTTTCAATTATTATTTTGATACAAGTATTGAATTATTTAGTTTTAAATAATTTTGAGTTGTAATAATTGAGAATAATCTAGTTTTAGATTATAGACATATTTCTTTTGGATTGGATTGATATTTTAGAATGTTTTGTGCTTGAGATAATTGTTGGAATTTTTGTTTGTAAACCTTTGGGTTGTCAATTAAATTATTTGAGTTTTTATTATTAATTTAATTATCAATTTGGTTTATCCTCTTAATTGTTTAATTGGGTTAGATAATTTTCTAGTTGTTTAATTAGATAATTGTAAACAATATTTCCAAAATTATTTTAAAATTAATTGTGATTGATTTTTAATGGGTTTAATTAACTAGCTCTTATTTCATTATGAGTTTTTTAGTGGTGTCAGTGTTATTGAGCTTGAGGGTTTTACATACTTCAATTAGGTGATTAAACTTATTAAGTCCAATCTTTTATCAATCTCCCTTTAGTCTAATATATTGATATGGGCCAAAAAAGCTAAATCCATGTAAATCTTAAGTTGTTCCTTTCATCGAACCTGAAAAAAACCTTTGTCATATTCTCTTATTTGATTTTCTTAGATATTATTTATTTCTTTTCCTTAGGATTTAAATTTTCCTTTTCATAAAATCCCCCAAAAATTGCATTTGCCATTTAGGTATTAATATCTTGCATTGTAGTTTAGGTCCATTCCATTACATTTTTAATCACCTAAGTTCAATTCTAGAGAAAACCCATACATTACTTCTTGAAAGAATGATTTAGGTTGTCACTATATTATATTAATTGATTGTCCTAGTTATTAATTGACTACTTTAACAACAGAAGCTAACATCAATGCTTATTCTAATTCAGATATAAGGGAAGGAGGTAGCGGTTGTGTTTTGTGGTTTGGTGATTTAGTTGATATAAGGCATGTTCCCTTTGATGACCAGCATTTATATATTCGCCTTGCTTCTCCAAAAACAGGTGTGGTCTGTTGGTAATCTATTGAGATTGAATGATCTGCTGGCAAGAGAGAGAGAGAGATTGAATGATCACATTGAAGCACATGAAAAAATACTAATACCCCTTGAGAATAAGCTAATAGGTGTGGTCTATAGTATTATTTATCCTTGAGAATAAAAGAGAGTAAGAGGCCTTTATATAGGTCAGAATAAACTAATTCTAACCCTAAAATCTATCATAATACAATTTAAGCAAATTAAATCATAATATCTTAAAGATATATTCTTAAAATATAATATTCATATCTAATCCTAATAAATATTAAGCGATATATCTAATAATAATAATTAATTAATATCTTTAAATTTGATATTCTCAACATGATGATTTTTCAATGATCTTTCAATTGCTTTAGCAAGCTCAACTTTTTGTCTACGGACTCTTTGTACATTTCCTTGTGAAGCTGAACATGATGAAGCTACCGGAATTAAGACAAAGGTGATTGCTGCAACAGTGACCACTGGATTGGCTGTTGTGATGCTTTTCACTTTGTTTTACATTTACATGCGCAGAAGAAACTCTATAGGTAAACAATCCCATCATCTTACGACGTCTGGGGGTTGTCTGGAGGAAAATTGAACATGATTGAGCTTGGTGTCATTGTGTTTTTCAAAGAACAATTTCCTTTCCTTACCTTTTTTTAAAAAATATTTCTCTCATTTTGTGTAGCAAACTGTAATATGAAAGCCTTGTTAACAGTAAACAACGAAAAGGGCTCCTAAGGATATATGGAGCTACCTACAAATGACATTGCATAAATAGCTCATGCCACTATTTTTTTTTCTTTTGTATTTATATAATTCATTTAATTTGCAAAAGTGAACTAAGGAAACCTTGTTAGCAGCAAATAAGGATGAAAGCTCTGACGGAAATATGGAGCTGAAAACCTTGATAGGTGTAAACAATGAAGAAGGCTATGAAGGAAATATGGAGCAACGTATTTATGACCTTGCGGTGATAGCTAATGCAACTAATAACTTCATATCAAACAACAAGCTTGGCAAAGATGGTTTTGGTCACATACACAAGGTAAGTATGCAATTAACTTGTTATTAAGATTTTATCAAATTAAAAATTATTATTAAGAGTAAAATATTATAGTTACTATTCTAATTTATGATATTATATAGTGTCATTCATTTGTAAGATGTAAAAATGGTAGGGTATACTTGCAGACGGACTAGAAATTGAGGTGAAATGGCTTTCACAAAGTTCTTTTCAAGGTTTTAATTAATACAAGAATGAAGTCAAATTGTGTGCCAAACTTCAGCACCATAATCTTGCCAAGGTTCTTGGTTGTTGCGTACAATGAGAGGAGAAAACGCTCATATATGAATACATGTCCAACAAGAGCTTAGATTCATTTATTTTTGGTTTATTTGCCCAGTCAGAACATTTAACATTTTCTTTTATCTCTTATTTGATAATGATAAGTATCATTACATTAAAAATTTGTAGGTTCTGAAATGGTTTTCACAAAGTTCTTTTCAAGGTCTTAGTTAATACAAGAATGAAGTCAAATTGTGTGCCAAACTTCAGCACCATAATCTTGCCAAGGTTCTTGTTTGTTGCATACAATGAGAGGAGAAAACGCTCATATATGAATACATGTCCAACAAGAGCTTAGATTCATTTATTTTTGGTTTATTTGCCCAGTCAGAACATTTAACATTTTCTTTTATCTCTTATTTGATAATGATAAGTATCATTACATTAAAAATTTGTAGGTTCTGAAAGTAAACTTCTTGGTTGGTCCAAGTGCTTCAATATTATCCACGGAATTGCACCGGGGCTGAGGCTTATATGTTTTCATCAAGATTCTAGACTAAAAATCATCCATAGAGACCTTAAAGCAAGTAATATATTATTGGATAGTGAATTAAATCCAAAAAACTCATATTTCGGCTTCACAAGAATATTTGGAGGAGATTAAAATGAAAATAATACAAAGCAAATAGTTGGTACATTGCAAGTATGGTTCATTATTTTTGATTTTGTATATAGGCACATTACAGAATATGATATAACTCCCTTTTGACTTATGATAGTGGTTATATGACTCCTGAATATGCAATTCATGAACTCTTATCTGTCAAATATGACGTGCTCAACTTTAGAGTATTACTGCTAGAAATAGTGAGTGGCATGAAAAATAGAGGCTTCTTCTTGTCAAGCCAAAGCATTAATCTCATCGGACATATTAGTAACAAGGAGCCTAATTTTTCTCTTATATTTCTGAAATTGGTAATTGATTCAATATTTTGAACTGCAATAGGCATGGAGGTTGTGGAATAAGGGAGTCCCACTAAAACTCGCATATGAACATTTGGAGAGGCCTTGTGTTGAATCAGAAGTATTGCGATGCATCCACATCGGTCTTCTTTATCTACAATACCATGCTGATGACAGGCCAAATATGACATCTATGGTTATAATGTTGAGTAGTGAGGGTGTGTTGCTTGAGTCGAAAGAACCTGGCTTCCTTTTAGAAAACATCCTACTCAGGTTAGAATGTTTTAACAATAATACAAATCCTTCAAGTAATGAAGTATTTATCACTTTGTTAGAAACTAGGTAAAGTCCACTTCGGTCCACTAATGAGCATACTTTTAAGGATAAGACTTGCTATGTGCATTGCAACTGTCTTGATTTGGTTGCCTATAATGTAAAAACCAACAAAAAAAAAAAAAAAAGCTTGTACTGCATTGAGTGACTAGGACTTTTATATAGATTAGCTTTGAGAAAAGTTGGAAATGACTTCCAAAGGTTTAACTTTATGGCTTCCTTGAAATGAACCCTTTTCTTGCCTTCATTGTATTATAAAAATTTGGTGGATCCTTTCGGTTTGTGTTTGGCAGACAAATTAAGATACAATAAATTTGAAGTTTGTGTTTTGAATTCCATTTATGTCAACGCTATCTTATTCATACATTCCATAGAGGGAAAATAATACCATATTTTTATTTGAACACCAAGTTAAAATAATACCATTGTGTAGATCAATTCATTGAGGCAATGGCAATTCTTCCTTATAATTTTCAGTGTCTAAGTTATCTTAGTGTGTCCTTGTAATCTATTGTCATAAAAACTCTCTTATAAGTGGGATGCTGCAAGTTTGATCCCAACTGTAATTTTAGGTCATTAGTATCTATCACTTTGATTTAAAAAATTTCTTATTAAGACTTATTTAACCCCATAATAGTTTTAAATTTTCACCTTTAATTTCTCCTGGGTATCATAGTTGACATCCATTCTCAGCTCAATCCTCTCATTGCCTCCATGTCCTCAAATACGTACATCTATTCTCACTTCTCTTTTCTTATTTTTTTCCCATAGTATTATCCGGTCCGGGGTTCGTAGCTTCGCACCCCAACATAAGTGTCTTCTCTGGAATTCGAACTCTAGATCCATAGGCATATAGTAGGACCTTACACCGCTAGACCAACTCTATTTGGTTCTATTCCCTCTTCTCGTTTGGTCCAAAATGTATAGTCCATTCTATTTTTTTGAGAAATTTTTTAAAATGAAACAAAGATTAGTTGCATTATAGTACTTTTTTTTATGTGAAGAGAGAGAGAGAGAGAGAGAGAGAGGAGATAAATCATTTAAAATAATTAAAGATATAATAGTTCATTTATTATTTATTATTTTACCTCTCCTTCCTTTCAAAAGCAAATAAGATAATATTGAATTTTCTCTTATTCTTTTCCCCTCATCTATTATTTTCATCTCATCTAAACTAATGCGTCAACCTTACTGTTTTTTTTCAAAAAAAAGAATTAACAAAGTGTGGAAAATGGTTGTTTTCTTCTCTTATACGTCAAAGTGAGCTGTTGCATTCACTTAAAAAAAAAAAAAGAAGCAAGCTAAGGGTTTGAATTGCGATCTCTTCACAACAGTATTTAATACGATACTAAGTATAAAATTCAGTTAAATATTTTTAAAGAAATATTAATGAAGCTAAATAATCATTCCACTTTTAATTCACATATATATCGGTTTCTCAACTTTTAAGATTGTGTAATATTATTGTTAATCCTTACAATTTGACCAAATTTTATTTTAGTTTTCTAATTTTCTAATTTTATAAGGACTTGGTAAAAAAAATATAGGGATAAAAGCAAAATTCAATCAATTTTTAAGGACTAACATAAAAACTTGTTAAAAATAAAGGGATAAGATCAAATTTTTATGAATTATAGAAACCAAGACCGGGACCAAAACCAAAATTTGATTAACTATAATTGGTGTGTTTGAATTAGCAATAGTAGAAGTGATTTGTTTTTTCAATCAACTATTACAAATGTAATATTCGGTAAAAATTAGATTGTGTAATGTGATTTATATTTATATTGACTTTTGAAAAAGTTAATTTGATAAATTGAAACTTATTTAGATGATTAATGCAAAAATAAGCTTAGATGTTTAATGTTTAAAAAGGACATGAATTTAATAAAAATAAAAATATTTATTGTATTATTAGGAAAAATTTGAAAATACTAAATTACATAAATTTTAGGAAATAGTGGAGATAAGTCCCCCTTTAAAAATTTAATTGGTGAGAATGATATTAATTAGAGTAATGCTAGCCTTCGTATATATAAATTTATCAGGTTATTTAAGCTAATTAAATTTCTCATTGGCGTGTTTTTCCTGATTTTCCTTAAATTTTATTATTTATTTATTTTCCTTTGATACTTTTATAAATATGTGGACTTATATTTATAACCAAGATTTTCATCTATAAGTGGATTTATAATAAGATCCAAAATATTATTTTCATAAAAGAAGGTGGGATCCAGTATCTTTTCTTCATGAGACAATTAATTTCTTCTCTCTAGTTTCTATGATAGAAACTTCTCTCTCTCTAATATAAAAGCCAAAAGTAAAAAAATTTAGCTTATGACTTAAAATGGCGTTTTCTTCCAAAACTCAGGGTGTGTTTGAGATAGCGGTAGGAAAAATAACTTATTATTATTCTGACTTATTAAAAATGACTTGATAAAAAAGTCAGTTTTTGTAATGTGATTTATGTTTGGATAAGCGGTTGAATAATTGATTTTTCATAAATCAAAATATGTTTGGATTGGCGATTGTATAAGTGCTTTTTTAAAAAAATTCTTTAATGTGACCTTTCAGTAATCATGATTTATAAAAAAACATGGAACATCTAAAGCATATCTGAAGCACACAAAATCACAAAAGAATTATAAAAAATGAAGGTATAAGCTGCCTTACTTTACAAATATCAGCCATCAGCTTCATTGCTCACTATTTACAAAGCAAAGTCCAAATTATAGAATATGCGAAACAAAAATTTTAGAGAAAAAATGTTCACAATTAGTCATAATGAAACCCGTATGCTTTACCCAAATTATAGATGGAAGGGTAGAACAGATATGGAGCAAAGGAGGTCGCCGGTGGCATCAGTGTGGATGACTGAGATGGAGGGTGGTAGGAGGCGAGGCGAGCATATCTTTTATTCTAGGTTTCTTTCTTCCATCTCTAGAAGATCTGGATGGACATTCATGGTGTCTGATACCTGGAGCATATCTACAGCGACCGAGATGGAAAGATAGAACAGATATGGAATGAAGCAAGTTGCCGGCGGCGTCGATGTCGATATCTTCTCCTCTACCTCTCTTTCTTCAGTCTCCGTTGGTTGTTGTTCGCCGTCCTTCATCTTGGGCTCCTGGTTTACCGTCGAGCATCTCATATCTGAACCTGAGTTTGTGTGTTGGTGCGATTTTGGCTCCAACCTCCAGGTTCGTCTACTCTCCAATTTTTAAATTCACTTTCAGATCTCAGTTTGAGTCTTGGTTTGCTCCTAACCTCAAGCTCCTTCTTTGGGCTGTGAATTTCTTCTTGCCATTGGACTCCTCTGTATCTATCAACACCCATTTCCATTTTGATATGCGCAGGGCAATAATGAACAAGTTCCATAGGCAAACAGAAAAGTACAGTTATACTGATAATAAGTATTTGTTTATAGACGGTAATTAACAGAGCAAAAATCGATAATAATGACAAATATGTACAGAATGTTCCAAAACTATTTCACATACAGACTATATACAACCATTGTATTCATCTTAGGAAACGTGCCCATCAGTTTCCCTTCTTTGCATCCTTGGCTTTCAAGCCATTGGCACCCGCTGAGACATTTGGATTAGAAAAAGGGGTGAGATTCCAAGGAATCTCAGTAGAAACATACGATCAACACATAAAATGCAAAGATTAAATATGCAATGCACCGTATCAAGTAAAATAAAAACTCATATCATCCGTGTGTGTATACAAAATTCAGGGCCAACTAACTCGTTGAAACCCCTATATGTACCTCAGATGAGTCCTTGACTACAGCTAGGTAAGACTAGTATACCTCAGCTAGGTCTTAGACCACAGCTAGGTAATGTGCCTCCAGCACGTGTTTAGATCACAAAATACAGTAACACGCATCATACAAATAGTCACATAATATATGAGAGATAGTAGTCCCTACCTTAACCTCTTTCCTATCTCAAAGGATCCGCCTCATAAAATGTGTCAACTATAGGCGTCCAACTCGGTCCTAAAACATCAAATGTACAAAAAATAGGTTATAACCTATCTAAGTATCATGTTAGACACTTTCATAGTGTTTCTTGTGGTTATATTAGCATATGGTGAAAATTTACCAAAATGCCCCAGGGACCTTGGCCTGGCCTCGCCGTACGCGGCCCAATGGCACATTTTCCTAAATTTTTGACTAGGGCTATCCTGACGTTTTTTCATCCAAGGAATCCATTTCTGGACTCAAAATTACCAAATTCAATGTCAAATTACAAAATTGCCCTTGGCAGCCCTACTTTTAGGGTTTTAGGGGCGTTTCCGTAATTATTCTTTCTCGGCCTTTTCTGAAAAAGTGCCTAACTGTAACCCCACCTAATTTTCCCTCCCGAACCCAATAGAACCATCAAATCATTGAAAATTCAACTCTAAGGCCCTCAAATATCCCTAGCCGAAATTATGGTGTTCTCCGAGAAAAATCGGGGTTTTACGATTTCGGCTCCGTAAGCGTGTTCCTTTATATTCCTTACCACTTTATTAACCATCTAATTGAGCTATAACAACCATTTAAACTAAAATTGGGCAACATAACCCTTAGGCACACACTTTTCCAAAATTTAAAACCAATGGCAATTTGGCAAAATTTCATCGATTAAATTGCTCACGGCAGCCAGAATAGTTAATATACGAAGGTTTGGAAGTTATCTCGAGCTCCCACAAGCTTTTCCCCAAAGATGGCTGAAACCCTAACCTTTAGAGAACAGATTTTTGAGCCTCCAAACCCTAAAGAACAAAGAGGAGTAGCTTAGAATCGGAGTTATACACGTTAGGAGCTAAATCATCAGAGAAATCGGCTTACCTTGTGATTTTTCTTCTCTTTCTCTCTCTAAACTCTCTCAAATTTCTCTCTCTTATTTCAGGTATGTTGCAGCACGAAAATGGGCTGAAGAGGATGATGATATATTTATTTATCATATATTTTGAAATATTTTATTTATTTGTTTTATTTTCCAAAATTTCAAAAATGAACTTATGTACATAAATCCTTATGTACATATAACCATGCTCATTAAGCCCAATCAATATTTTCTTATTTATGCCACATGTAGGAGACACCTAGGGGTCCCTCCCTATGGTCTCAATTGGCTTCACAACTTGTCCAGGTTACGTATACATGTAAAGTCTCAATTTTGGTCAAAATTGCATTTTTGCTTAAATTTTCCATAAATTCATATTAAATTGACCAAAATATTTCAAATATATTTTTAACCTTTATTTTCCTTAATTAATTGAAATTAATTTCAGTTATTTGGAAAATAATTTATTTTGTGCTATTTTGACAAAATTACGATTTTGCCATTACCTTTTTAATCCAATGTCTTTCCTTATTTTTCTTTGGCCAATTTCCATCTATTTTTGGACCAAATATTTTCTCTAATATTCCTTCATTTTTAGACCTTAAATATTGGGCTTTTTAAATTACCCAAGTTAATTCCTTAATTATTTTTGCCCAATTTCTCATGAAATTGAACATTTATAAATTCATAAATTCCAAATTCATGAATATTCACCATTTTATTGAATTTCTCAAATATTTACAATAATTTTGGTGAATATAAATTTTGGGGTGCTACAGTATCCCCCAAGTTTTAAGATTTGATTCTGAGAGCAAAACTGTCAAGTCAAAATGCAAGGAATAACCAAACAGGAAGAAGAAGATGGGATTTTTGTATATTTCTCCAGCTTCCCTGGTTTTTGAAGTTGCATGACAAACACCACCGCTTCACCAAGTTCCGGACGCTGACCTAGAGAGGGAGGAGGTTTGGAGATCGGGAGACTATAGAGGTCTATGTGGCTTGCTCGATCGGAAAAGGAGAAGAGAGGAGGGAGAGAAAATGAAATGGTTAGCAGGGGCATTAAATGCCCATGATAACGGTAATAATCTGACAAGAAAAAAACCACTGTAGCTTTTTTCCAAAAATAAGCCCCAAGTTGGGGCTTATCAATAAGTGAGTTTATTCAGGCTTTTCTTTTTTGCAAAAACGTTATACCAAACACGAGCAAAATGAGTTACGTTTTTATTTGGGCTTTTTGCCCAAAAAACGGGCTTATTGGGCTATAAAAGTGATACCAAACACTCACTCAATTGTCACAGTACCAATCTTAACACTACCTTGGCCCAAAAGCTATTTTTTATGATGAAAAAGCCATTTTGGGATCACAAAGGTGATAAATAAGTGACAAAAATATTAAAGCTATAAGGTCTTATATTTTCTTTCAAATTCAACTTTTAAGTCTGAAGTTGCCTCTGCAATGTTATTAATCAATAAATTTATTCCATTATCCGGAGAAAATAGATTCTAAAAGTATCCTCCTCTATTATTAGGAGATAAATGGGTTTAGGAAAAAAAGCAGTGGCCTTAAAGATTAAAAAAAATAAAAAAAATAATTAAAGGGAGAATGATAGAAAAAGAAATTTGAAATTGTAAAATCTCAAATCAAATATTTTTCACAAAATAAGTTATGAATTAGTTATCAAATCTTAGTAACAAATTTGATTTGGAATTTTTCAATTTTAATTTTAAGATTATTTTTCTGTTATTTTGCCATGATTAAAATTTAAATCCCATTAACGTCCACTCTTTATTGTGGAGTACGTTCATTTTTCCCTCCATTTTCCTCTGCAACTAATGGCTGATTCGAATTTCCCAGTCTCATCAACTCCATCCTCAAGGAGGCAACTAATGGCTGATTCTATTACGGCATTTTCTTCTGCAACTAATGGAAGCTCGTCACTTGGTTTCTTCACCCACTAATTTCCACCAACTGAAGCTGCGAAATCTGGTACACTGTTCTTCTTAACTTGCTTCAGTTTATACCATTTCAGTATCCATTTCTTGTTTGAGTCTCATTCTGGTTCCGGACTAAGTTTCAAAGTTTAAACCCCTTTCCTTCCGATTTCCAATTGATATTATTAGTCTGCCCGCGATTTTTGGTTCAATTATTGACCGAGAAAAACTTAATTAAGTGGACTAGGGCAAAGAGTTTGTTTTTTTTTATTAAGTGCCGTCTATATCCAGATAGGAAGCAGCCTCATTTTTTTTTGTTGGAAAGGAAACTATTTTTATATTTCCTTCCGGGATGACTTGGTTATTAGTTGGTATAATGATTTCTCCTTATATCTTATATCTTCCTGTCTGGTTCTTTAGATCCATATAATGTTGAGGGATGTGTTGGTTATTAGTATTCTAAAACGAATAAACCAACACAACGAATCACACACGAAGCATAGCAAGTATATCAACTATCAAATGATCGATTGAATTTTTACTCAATATCATCCACAAACAAATAGCCTTAACCCGCCTTCCTACTACAAGGATTTTATGGATCTCAGTATCTCATTCTTGCGCTGAAAAGCACTAGTCAACCTGCATACTTCTGTGGGAGCTGCCCTTTCAACATGCGCCACATCAGGATCAGTGGTATATTTATTTTTTATAGGGTACACCAATTCATTAAATCAATGCCTATCCTTCCTTGTTTGCTTGTTCTTCCCAATCTGCTTTTGTTCTTCTCCAGATTTTCTTTTGCAACCGATACCCTTACCCAGTTTGAGTCTCTTCCTGATGGTCAGACCTTGGTTTCTGAAAATGAAATCTTTGAATTGGGTTTCTTCAGCCCAGGTAGTTCCTCAGACCGCTATGTTGGAATCTGGTACCACAAAATCCCTGGCAGAACTGTTGTTTGGGTTGCCAACCGAGACAGACCCATCAAAAACAACTTTGGCCAGTTGAGCTTAAACACAGAGGGAGATCTTGTACTTCTTAGCCGTAATGAGACTGTTGTTTGGTCAGCAAATTCAACCACAAAGGCCTTGAGTCCAATTGTGCAGCTTTTAGGCTCTGGAAACTTGGTTCTAAGAGATGGGAAAGATCTAAAGCCCCAAAATTGCTTGTGGCAAAGCTTTGACTATCCTTCTGATACAATTTTGCCAGGAATGAAGGTTGGATGGGACCTGAGAACTCGCCTTAATCGACATTATACAGCTTGGAAGAATTGGGACGACCCTTCTACTGGAGACTTTAGAACAGAAATTTTACTGCACAATTATCCTGATATAGCAAACTGGATAGGCCCAACAGAGCTTTCGAGGGCTGGCCCCTGGAATGGTGTCCGGTTGAGTGGCGACTCTCATGTGACGAGGAATCCACTTCATGAAATTAAGTTGGTCTGGAATAAAGATGAGGTGTATATGGCTTATAAAGTCATAAATGAGTCACTGATTGCAAGATTTGTCTTAAACCAAACATTATACTCTGTAGTGGACTTCATATGGAGCGAAGATGATCAAAGGTGGATTACTTTTAGTTTTGCGCCAGGTGATAATTGCGACATGTATAATCGTTGCGGCCCAAATGGGAACTGCGTCCTGGGTGAGACACCAATATGCCAGTGCTTGACAGGATTCTTGCCCAAATCACCCAAAAATTGGAATGCAATGGACTGGTCAAAGGGATGCATCCGCAATAAATCATGGAGTTGCAGGGGAAAAAATAAGGATTATTTTGTCAAGTTTAGTGGACTGAAATTGCCGGATACTACATACACATGGGTTAATGCAAGTATGACACTTGAGGAATGCAAAGCCAAATGCTGGGAAAACTGTTCTTGTAATGCTTATGCTAACTCAGATATCAGGGAAGGAGGTAGTGGTTGTGTTATGTGGTTCGGTGATTTAATTGATATAAGGCAGGTTCCCTTTGATGACCAACATTTATATATTCGCCTTGCTTCTCCAGAAACAGGTGTGGTCTGTTAATGATCATTTTTCAATCATCTTTCAATTGCATTAGCAACCTCAACTTTTTGTCTACTGACTCTTGGTACATTTCTTTGTGAAGCTGAACATAATGAAACTAACGGAAATAAGAAAAAGGTGACTACTGTAACAGTGATCACTGTATTGGCTGTTGTGATGCTTCTCACTGTGTTTTACATTTACATGCGTAGAAGAAACTCTATAGGTAAACATTCCCAATGCAACTGCCTTTACTTTTTTCCCCTTTCACTCATTTAGTGTATCACAGTGTCCTATGTAAACCTTGTTAGCAGTAAACAACGAAAAAGGATCTTGAGGAAATATGGAGCTACCTATAAATGGCATTGCAGAAATAGCTAATGCTACTAAATAGTTTTTTTCTCTTTTGTATTTATATACTAGTATTTCATTTTATGAAAGTGAACTAAGGAAAACTTGTTAGCAGCAATCAAGGAAGAAGACTCTGACGGAAAAGTGGAGCTAAAAACCTTGATAGCAGTAAACAACGAAGAAGGCGATGAAGGAAATATGGAGCAACGTATTTATAACCTTGCAGTAATAGCGAATGCTACTAATAACTTCTCATCTGACAACAAGCTTGGCCAAGGTGGTTTTGGTCCTGTATACAGGGTAAGCATGCAATTAACTTGTTCCTAAGAGTTTATCCAAAAAAATTTTATTAAGAGTTAAGGTTGCAGTTACCCTTCTGTTTTATGATGTTACATATTGTGATTCATTTATATGATGTTAAAATGGTAGGGTATACTTGCGGACGGACAAGAAATTGCGGTGAAACGGCTTTCACAAAGTTCTGACCAAGGCCTGTGTGAATTTAAGAATGAAGTCAGATTGTGCGCCAAACTTCAGCACCGTAATCTTGTTAAGGTTCTTGGTTGTTGCATTCAAGGAGAGGAGAAAATGCTCATATATGAATACATGCCCAACAAGAGCTTAGATTCATTTATTTTTGGTTTGTATCCCCAATCAGCACACTTTCATCCTTTTTCTTTTATTTCTTTGTGGATGATGATAGGTATCATTATACTAAAAAATTGTAGGTTCTGATAGTAAATTTCTTGATTGGTCCAAGCGCCTTCACATTATCCGTGGAATTGCTCGGGGGTTAATGTATCTTCATCAAGATTCTAGATTAAAAATCGTCCATAGAGACCTTAAAGCGAGTAATATATTATTGGATAGTGAATTAAATCCAAAAATATCAGATTTTGGTTTGGCAAGAATATTTGGAGGAGATCAAAATGAAGATAACACAAAGCAAATAGCTGGCACATTGTAAGTATGCTTTATATTTGATTTTGTAAATATGCACATTACTGGATATGGTATTAACTCCTTGATAACTTATGATAGTGGTTATATGGCTCCTGAATACTCAATGCATGGGCTATTTTCTGTCAAATCTGACGTGTTCAGCTTTGGAGTACTACTGCTAGAAATAGTGAGTAGCATGAAAAATAGGGGGCCGTTCTTGACAGGCCAAAGCGCTAATCTCATTGGACATGTTAGTAACAAGGAGCCTAACTTTTCTCTTATATTTATTGAAATTGGTAACTGATTCTATGTTTTGAGTTGTTGTAGGCATGGAGGCTGTGGAATGAGGGAGTCCCACTAAAATTCGCTGATGAACATTTAGAGCGGTCTTATGTTGAATCAGAAGTATTGCGATGCATCCATGTCGGTCTTCTTTGCTTGCAATACTATGCTGATGATAGGCCAGACATGACATCTGTGGTTATAATGTTGAGCAGTGAGGGTGTGTTGCCTGAGCCTAAAGAACCTGGTTTCCTTTTGGAAAACAT
Organism: Inga leiocalycina; assembly: GCA_963242795.1. NCBI lineage: Eukaryota > Viridiplantae > Streptophyta > Magnoliopsida > Fabales > Fabaceae > Inga > Inga leiocalycina. The sequence goes on from OY725329.1 coordinate 53,849,041, forward strand.
CCCACTTAGGTTAAACTATTCTAACAATCGTGCAACTCCTTCAAGTAATGAAGTATCCATGACCTTGTTGCAAGCAAGGTAAAGTCAATTTTACTTCTTGATTTTGGACCACTAGTGAGCATACTCTTAAGGATAAGGCTATTTATTTGCAATAATGCAAGACAATGTTGTTTCAAAACAACTTTTGATTTCGCAATGTGCTTGTGGTGTAAATATTAAAAAAAAAAAAAACTCTTTCATTGTGCTGCCCCCACTAGATAAGTCAAAGGTGATATTAGGCATGAAAATTGCACAAAACTTGTACTGCATTGGTGAACTTAGACTCTTGTTAACATCAGCTTTATGAAAAGTTGGAATTAACTTGGAAAAAACTATAGGTAGCTCGCAAAGTGTTAAGTTATAGCATCCCTGAAATGAATACTTTTCTTTTTCAAGCCTTTATCGTATTATAAGAATTTAGTGAATCTACTAGTTTTGTAATTGGTAGGTAAACATATAGTGAATTTGAAGTTTTTGTTTTGAATTCCAATACCACTCATTTCCCTATTAAAAGTCATATCTAACCACTGGACGAAAACTAATGAGAAGTAACTATGTTATCAAATATATTGAAAATGAATTTTGTTTTTCAAATTTAAGCTCATCTAAAACCATAAATTATATTTTGAGAAAAAAAGGAAAATTGCATTGAATTTAAATAGGGGCAATCCTGAAAAGAATGTAATTAATACCCCACTTAGTGACTTATAGTAAAGGCCACACATTTCTTCTCAAAATTGATTTATAATAGATTTCAGAGTTTGTAGATGATCACTATTTTATTCATGGTTTAAAATGTCACATGTCGTGAGTGAAAACAATATTTCATAAAAATTTACAAAGTATGTTATGGTTTTGATTGTGGAAACCAATTCATTAAGGCAATGGTAAATCTTCCTTATGATTTTCAGAGTCTAAAATATATTATTATGACATATTTAACCCTTTCATATTTTGATATTTTCATTTTTGTCCTTGGTATCATAGTTAATTTGCATTCTCCTTGCCTCCACTTCCTCTCCTCATATGCAATAATCTAATACTCCCTCTGGTCCAATCCTAAATATAAGATAGAGTTGATTTTTTTGGAGATATTAAGAAAGCTAATTAAATTATTTTAAAATATTTATATTCTTCATTTTATTCTCTAAATTATTTTGCCTAACATATAAATTTATATATAATCTAATAATACATAATATATGATAGAAGTAGATAACTTATTTATTTTCTTTAATCTCTTTAAAAAAAAATCAACTCTGTCTTATATTTTTAATAGACAAATTCTCGTGTTTGTTAGGTTTGATGTAGCCTTCACTGACATAGGATTTGAGTTTACATGAACGTTGATGTTTGATAACAATTATTATTTTCTATGTTTAATCTATAACTCATTTTAAAATCTAACCATTAGGAACACGCATGGAGACTAATATGTAGATTCAAACTAAAAAGGATTATTTTTTTGATGAGACCATTTGTTTACTTAACAAGGGAATACAACATCCTTAACAATAACAAATCATTTTTCTTTTGCTGCCACGTAATCCTGAAAAATGAATATATGTGACAAAATCATATCATATTGAATCTGCCATTGAAACCTTTACAGCTTCAACAATAAGAGAGTATTTTATTGATGATTCACGATCATTTGAGCTTGATAAATATTTTTATATGATATATAGCTAGCCAAGAAAATTTTTATATTATTATATATAATAGTTCATGTATCACTATCACAAAAAAAAAATGCAGTTGTGGAGCTTAGGAAATACTACATATCCCAATGCTACTAAAAGAAACTGTGACGCTTGAAAGCGTCACATCATATAACTTTTTTTTTTTAAAAGAAAAGCCTTTCCTATGGTGCTTCCTCTGAAAGTTTAGCCTTCCTGTGGCCCGTTTTTAAGGAAGCTCCACAGGAAGTGACTAATTTTTTTTTTTTTGAGTTTGCTTCTTGTGGCTCTTTTTTAAGGAAATGCCATAAGATGTATTATTTTTTTAAACTATATTTTTCATATTTTTAATTACTAACTCTATAATTATAGTAGTGAACCGTTTTAAACATAAGTTTCTATATCCACAGCCAAATGAAGAAAAGCAAACAGCAATGAAATAACTCCAAAATGATACAAACAAATAACTAATTAATAAAATCAGTACTAAATATATTTATAACAATTGTGCTTTAAATACAACAAATTCAACTTAAATAAAGAACACAACAATTGGCAAGAAACAACATCTAGGCTAGTTAATTAAATAGTAGCTAGCTAGAGGTTTGACTAAGTATATATTCACGCCATTCCTCGATCACTTAATTGACTTGATAGTCAGTCAAATTGTCACAATGTTGATCTTCATAAAACTACATATATGTACAGTCATGTACAAAACGAATTAAAATCATTAAAACTTAATCATCATGCACTAATTAATTAAATTTAAAACACAATATGAATTGCAACTAAATGACTTATTTTTTAAGGAATAAAAGGCTGATAATGAGTAATTACATCCTTCATGAAGATGTAATACCTACAATCATTGTTATTGAACTGGAAAGGGCACTGCAACAGTGTAATGAAATAGTTCACTCAATTTTTAAATAAAAGTTATTTAATAACAAAATTTGAATAAATTCATATATCAGTACCCATATTTTCTTCCAAACATAAGCTATTGACAGGGTTAGTAACTTTAGAATAGCTTAATGCGGCAGAGGCTCGATATGCAATCAATATACTAACAAAATAAGTAGAAATTGATCACTTTTAGTTATTCAATCACACACTGTACACAAATATTTACACATGCACGTGTATGCTTACATATTGAACAATTGCAACATATCAAGACGGTTTTCTGAAAGGCCTCCAATTAGAAAATGTAATATCCCGAATTTTGGGAATGGAAGCTTTGGAATAATCCTAAATTGAGTGGACTACTAAGGCCCGATTTAGTAGATGTCCCAAATATATTTCCTAATGATTCTAATATCTTTGGGGTATTAAGAAAGTAAAATGGTGAATTTTGGAGAATATAATTATGTTTTAGATAAAATCGCCTATGAGGCAGTGAGCTTATCATAAGGTTTTGGAAGACTAAATGATAAGTAAAAATTATGAAATTTTACAGGATGAAAGTAGACATCCTAAGCTTTAATTTGATAGGTCATATGACTCAATTAGAGCTATACACAAAAAGATATGAATTTTTGAAGTCAGCACAGATAAACTGTGAAATTTCTGGAATAATATGCAAAGATTGAAATTCTGAGAATTTTGTGATTCCAAAAAGCAAAATTCTATATTTTTCCTTGAAACTAAACTCAATAAGGGTTCTATAGGCTTTGGAATCACTCCAATTCTATTTTTCTAGAATTATTTATGATTTTTCAAAGTTTGGGAAGAAATTTGCCAGAATTTTGCAAAAATCCGAAAATTGGGAAAATTAATTAATTAAATTAGATATATCATTATAATCATCCTCCTCCTTCTTCAGCTCATTTCTGACGTGAACTTGCTGAACATAGAGAGAGGAAGTGTGAAATTTTAGAGAGAGAAAAGGGGAGGAAAAAGCTTACAAAGGTAAGTGATTTCTTCGGTAAATCGGTTCCTAATGCGTATAACTCCACTCCTAAGCTATTCTTCTATGTGATTCAAGGGTTGGAAGCTCAAATTTGGTGTTCAAGAGAGCTAGGGTTTCAGCCATAAGAAGAAAAGCTAGTGGGAGCTTGAGGTAACTTCCAAACCTTCGTATATTGACTATTCTAGTTGCTGTGGGCAATTTAATCGGTGAAATTTCGCCGGATTGCCATTGGTTTTAATTTTTGGAAATGGGTTTCCCTAGGGGTTATGCTGCCCAAATTGATACTAAATGGTAGTTGTAACCTAATGGAATAGTCAATAAAGTGGTTAGGAGTAGAAAGGAACGTGTTTACGGAGCCGAAACCGAAAAACCCCAATTTTTCCTAAATTCCTACAAGTTTCAGCCATCTCTAGAAATGGGCCTTAGAGTTGGATTTTCAATGATTTGATGGTTCCATTGGATTCAGGAGGGAAAATTAGGTGGGGTTACAGTTGGGCATTTTTTCGGAAAAGGCCGAAAAAGCATAATTACGGAAACGCCCCTAAAACCCTAAAAGTAGGGCTGCCAAGGGCAATTTCGTAATTTACATTGAATTTGATAATTCCAAGTTTGGAAATGGATTCCTTGGGCGAAAATATGTCAGGATAGCCCAGGTTAGAATTTCGAGAAAAGTACAGCCGGACCGGGTATGATGGGGCCGGGTCCCCGGGGGTATTTTAGTAATTTTCAAGATAGACTCATATAACCCCCAGAAACACTATGGAAGTGTCTAAATGGTATATTTGGAATTGTAGGATTGAATATGGAGCTCCGAGCTGTTGGCACACGTTTCGAGGCGGAAAAGGTTTAAGGTAGGGGACTTACCTTTCTTGCATGTATTTGATATATTTGCTTGTGTAGTGATGTATGTGATTGCTTTACTTGATTGTGTAGAGCATATTTGAATAAATGAAGCTCTGTTTCTGTTTTCGCTGTGGCCATAGTCTTGTTGTATGAAACATTGAGCATGCAGAAATGTCATTATGGGGTATACATCTAGATAAAGCTAACATGTCATACACATAGCATCAATCATGCATGCATTATGGTATCTGTTTCCTACTGAGATTCTCTCGAATCTCACCCTCCCCTACCAACAATTTAGACAGGAGACGACAGAAGATATGCTGAGAACAATGCAGAGAACCATATGAGAGGATTGCAATCGTAGAACGAAGATGAGAAGATGTCTCCGTTTCACTGGGACGGGTTTAGATACCCCAGTAGCCCTGTGTGGCTACATTGATGGTAAATATCATGTACAAACCCCTATGTGGAATTTATGTAATCATGCACACATTATCAGTATAATTATGCTATTCCTGTGTTGCCTACCGAACCGCATGTCGTTTTCCGCTAATACTCTAGTAAATGTGAAATAAAGATAAGGGTGTGACAGAAAATCTACATAGTAAATGTGAGGGCCTGAAGGTTTCGCTGAATTGATAACAATTAATATCTAATATGCTCTAAAATATTTTAAAATTCTTTCTTCAACAATCATGTTATGGTAAAAGTTAAACAATAAAACAACATACATTGAAATACTACTACTAATAACTTACCCCACATTGTATGACACTAAGAATAATGTAGTTGGTGTTGCTTTCTTTCTAAAGTAATCTTTCACATCATTAGATTGTATATGCATATCTACTCTACCCCCATGCTGGCCAAGGAGATAATGATTGAAAAATGAGAATTGGACCCTGTCTGTATCCATTAAGATGTCATGGTACAAGTGCCTGGTACAAAACAAACAATGTTATTAAAACCAAAAAATTGAATGATAAATAATAATAAAAGTGGTAAACAATGAAGATAAAGTACCTAATCCAGATGTTGATAACCGAAGCATTGACCCATCCATGATTAAATATTTCGTCAAACACATCACCATTAATATGATCAGCTAAACCACTAGCACTGTAGATGTGTCGATCAAAATGTGATTCCATACCTCCTGCACAGATTAAATTAGGTGTAATTGATACCAATTGATTGCGATATGAGGTCGCTTTTCTTTTGCTTTATTGGTTAGCTAAGGCTTTAAACTTTGGTTGTGTTGTCGGACACTTCATCTGCAAAGTCAGGGTACTCATAATCAATTTTTTTTCACTAAGGAGCACCTACAAGGTGCCTAAGCTTCGCATATTTAATCCTTTCATTTGCATGTTATGTCAACTGCTTAACAATCTCTGCATTACTTTACAGTTGCTTGAATCTTAGAATAATAGGAAAATATCATAGGACCTTCAAAGGACTTTTTCCTTTCTTCTTCTCATATCGAGATGAATTGCATTTAGGGCACTTCTCCAACGTTGCATACTAATTCCAAAATAATATGAAATTGTTAGAACATGCATGTATCTTCTCATATCCCATACCGGTTGTAAAGCAAAGAATTCGCTTTGCCTCGTATATCTTGGTAGAAAGTACATTTTCTGCTAGAACATATCTTGCAAAAGTTCAAGCAGTGTGGTGAAACCCGAATCACTCAATCCATAGCGAGCTTTAAAGTTGTACAATTTTAACACTGCTAGCAATCTTGTGTATTTAGTACTACCAGCACATACAGGTTTCTCTGCATGACCTTTCAACTTCTCAAACTCTTTAGGGCAGTTATGAAGCACCCCTTCAACCAAATTTAACATTTCTTCAAAACCATAATCTTCATCACACATGCTTTGGTCAAATTCATTTGAAGCACCACTCACTGTTACACCCGATCACTACACGCATCGTTTGTCTTATCATGTCTTGTCCATTATGTATATGTTTGATCAATTCCGTGACACACTAAATGATCTAGAAAATCAAGTAGACTAATCCACTTTCCATAACAACAAAATAAATAAGGACACAAGATTTTGTTAGGATATTTTGTATGCTCGATTGCAAATATAATAAACTCTTTCACCCCATTTATATATTCCCTTGAAGACTGATCAGATGACATCCATTTACAATTAATCTATACCTTCAATCTATTTTTAAAAAGTGGTTAATTGCATAACTATCGTATTTACTAATTACTTTTATATACTCTTATTTATTTTGAAATAAAATTGGTAGCATAACATCTTAAAAATTGAAGCTTTCAAAATCTTAAATTCTCTCTTTTTATTGACAAATAATCCATCAATTAATCCCGCAGCATCATAATAATTTTTCATAGCTCATAACGAAAGAAATCATATTTGCCAACATATATCATAGGTAAATTAGAAAGCATTATAAGCTAACAAATAAAATAAAAGTGTTAAAAAAATATAAATAATTATTTTTCTTATGCAACTCATCAATAACAATTACTAGAACATTTACAACTTATAACTACTACATATCTGCACATACAACCTATACACAATAACATTTAATTTTAGGGAAAATCCCTATAAAATGCAGTGGAAATAGGGAAATCCCAATTCAGTACATTCAAATTCAAAAATTCGGATCAGTCCACTGTCAGTACGGATGAACAGTGACGGCACCCTCAAAAGACGATTTTGCCTTTCAGCCCTCATTCTTACCACTTCGGAAATAACAACACCTGGTTCTTAATTAACAACTCCAGATTCTTGATTAACAACTCTCCTTTCTTGTTTCACAACTTTCGAATTTAAGTTTCAAAGTCAATAGTAACACCTCTTTTTTATTAACAACACGCGCTTTTCATTAACAACTCCTCATTCTTGATTAACAACTCCATATTCTTGATTAACAACTCCAGTTTCATCTTTTTATTTTCACAATAACAACACCGATTTTGTTATTAACAACACCATATTCTACATTAACAACTCTCATTTCTTGTTTCACAACTTCGTAATAAGACCGGTGTTATTATTGTGAAAGAAAAAAGATGAAATTGGAGTTGTTAATTAAGAATATAGAATTATTAATCAAGAATCCAGAGTTGTTAATTAAGAACCAGGTGTTGTTATTTCTAAAGTGACAAGAATGAGGGCTGAAGGGTAAAATTGTCTTTTGTGGGCTCCGGTATTATTCATCCGTATTGATAGTGGACTGATCCGGATTTTTGAATTTGAATGTATTGAATTGGCATTTCCCTATTTCCAATGCATTTTATAGGGATTTTTCCTAAAATTAAATGTTATTGACGTCCCTTCGTTGACAACAAAATTTACATCAGCTTCAAACATTCAAAACATGACAGTGGTTTACACAAATGTCAACATTACTGCATAAATATATATTAACAACTCCATGGTCATACACTGATAACTTTAGGTCCATACATTGACAACATAATTTACAACTCATTACAACCTTCCATAAATGAAAGTGGGATACCAAGCCATATTATATCCAACCTTCATATCCAACCTTTATTTACAGTTGAAAATGCATGCACAAGTAACACAAAAGTGATCATATGCCAAGGGAAACAATTGATCATCAGCATTCGTTCAAACCTTCTGACAAGTTATCAAACATTCACCACATTGCAAACTTGCACCACATTGCAAAGTAAAACATGTTACTAACGACAAGCTCATTTGCATTCGTTCACAAGCTTTTTCTTATAACGATTTTACACTTACACATATTGCTCATCACTTCGATCATCCCTTATTGCCGTTGTATTATCATCTTCATTTTGTCCTTCATCTACATAGACATGCCCACTTTCTCCGCTATAATTGATTAAATGTTCAATTGTTTCATCATCTACTATGTCCACAAATGTTGTTCTATCACACGGCAATGTGAACTTCATAACAAGTCCTCCACTCTCTTTTCCAAACTTTTCAGCCCCATTACAAACACCTTTACACCACAAGGAAGGAACATTTAAATATGACCTCTAGTTGTTATTAACAAGTTATGGAGCCTCCATTGACAACTATCGCTGCTGCCATTAACAACTCTTTTTTCCCTACGCAAATCAGGTTATGTAACCCCTAACCTTTGACCGTCATCTTCATTCCTTACCTCTTCTATTGCAGAAACACACCACTATACTTCAGAAAACAGAGCATAATGACTAAAAAACAGAGCACACAAAATCGTAGCAAAACGCATTGAAACCTTAGCCATAACATATCCATTGCATTTACAAGACCTTCCTTTATAGCTTGCAAGCATATGGAGGACAATTCCCACAAAAATCTTGACCAAAACAAATATCAATAAAAAAAAACCTTTACTTGTCACAAAAATCATTTAAATATGACATCTAGTTGTCATTAACAACTTAAGGCGCCTCCATTGACAACTATCGCTGCTTGCATTAACAACTCTTTTTTTCCTACGCAAATCATGTCATGTAGCCCCAAACCTTTGACCCACATCTTCATTCCTTACTTCTTATATTGCAGAAACACAGCACCATACACCAGAAAATAGAGCTAATAACACAAAAAATAGAGCATAAAAAATCATACCCAAACACAATGCAAACTTTGTCAAACCATATCCATTGCATTTAATAGATCTTCCTTGTTAATTTGCAAGCATATACAGGACAATACCCATCAAAAGTAGATAACTTTTTTCCATTTTAATGATCAAAACGAACATGACTCAACAAAACCTAAAACTATGTTTACCAACTAAACAGAATATGTGAGTCAGATGCAATAATCAAGACAAGAGAGTGGATGCCATGAATTCCCTACCTTAATCTTCAACCATGGATGCTGATCTTCGCTGCATTTTTCCCGCCTTCTCCAGACTTCTTCCGGACAGAACATGCGTGATTCACAGCATTTAATCACAGATTTTGCTGTTTGTCTGATAGGGGCAATTGTGACTTTTCTCACCTGGATTTTATTACAAAATGGTCCCTTGGGACTTGAGGGTAATTTTAGATTTTCCCGGGACCATTTCTTCGTATTTTAGCTTCCATGGGACCACACTGTAATTCTCCCAAGAAAAAATTGCATGGATTTTAAAAAAAAAAGATAACGGGCTTGAACATCAACACATTGTCAAATTATAATAAAAAAATCGGTCATTGTTTTCCCTCAGTATCGTATCTATGACAATCCAACAATTCAAAGCAAAAAATTAGCATCAACCAATCACCAACAAAATTACATAATGAGGAAAAGGCCAAAGAATATTTGCCGCTCTCAGGAAATCCAAAAATACAACTAACTCTGGACTTATAATACACAAAAAAAATTATAATATCTATCTCACCAACAAAATTTTAGATTAATTTCATGAGACTGTGCTTTGAATGCATTTTAGTGTGTGTTCTGATTAGCTTTTAGAGAATAGCTTTTACAATTTACGAGGTAAGTATGTGAGAGGAGTTTTGTCTCGATTTGCGAAAAAGTGCTTTTGAAACCATGGTTTTGTAAAATAAACAGTAACAATATGTAAGGGCATACTTTAATTTTCATCAAATCAATAATTTTCATCAATAATAAATGAAATTTAAGAAATAATCAAATCATTTTTTATTATTATAAAATAATCACATAATGAAATTTATAAAATAATTATTATAAAATAATCATGTAATGCATTTTAATCATTTTTTAATCTCGTAAAATAAATTATTAAAAAATAATTATATGATTTATTATGATTACAAATAAATATTGTTTATTATGCATAAAAAAAAAAGAATTGCTCAACCATTTGAGGGGAGGGGGTGGGAGGGGAGCCAAAATTTTGGCTTTAATTCTCTTCTCGGCCTTTAAACAAAACAAAGGATCATCTCCCCTCCCCTCTACTCTAACAAACCAAACAAAGTAACACACCCTCCACCTCCCTCCCCTCAAACCAAATACACCCTAAGGCTCAAATGACACTTACAAAACTACCTACAATTTATTCATCAATCAAATCCTTGTTTTATCACAACAATTGAATATCTTGTTTATTTGTGGGAGACTTACAATTTTCTCGTGATTATGCATAAACAAACCATAAAGATATCAAAAAAGAAATCCTCAATCCCCTAGCTCATTTCTCTCTTAAATATAATATAAAGAGACACGCCATTCCAACAATAATCTAACCAAGCATTCTACAAACATAAATAGATAGTGAAAATAATACAAGGGTTGATTAATAGTCTGAAATAATACAAGTAGACATTTTGGTCTTAAAAAAACGCAAGCATAAATTTAAATCAACTAGAAAAAGCACACAAAATCGATTGTAAAAGCTTACACTTACAGATATGCACTAGTGCAAGACCAAAGCAAAGGAGTGGGGGACCATGTATGTTGGTGACGCTAGAGTGAGGACGAGGAGGAAATTTGAGTTACATAGTAGAGTAGAGACCAACTGGATACTAGAGTAGGGAACAAAAGAGGAGGAGAGTAGGAAGAAAAGGGAACAAATGGGGATAGAAATGGGAACTAGAGTAAGGGGGAAAGGGAGTAGATGGGGAAAGAGGGAGCAAGAATGATGGGGGATGGGGAGTTGGGGACAGTGTGTGCTAGTGTGGTGTGTACGAAAATGAAGGGAAAGGGAATAAAAAGGGAGGAGGGAGAAGGATAAGGTTTGATGGTGATTGGGTGGAGGGAGAGCGAATAAAATGGGAGGAGGTGATTGGGTGGAAATTGTAACCCCCTTCCGCAATTAATATTCAGAATACGCAATTAAAGTGAAATAGAGACCAATAATAATCAAATAACGTTTATAAACCCATCTACCAGACAGGGTTTTCACAAATGCCTTTCGAAATCATTTATAACCTGGTCTCACATTCACATTCCGAATACAATTACTATACGAAGATAAATCACATTTAATATATCAGAGTACGTAATGTAATAATTCCGGCAATTCCGGATTCCATTTATTAACTCAAGCTTTATAGGGCACATTCACCCATTACAAACCCTCATATGGGGATTACACAAATCCATCTTAAATACATAACAAATCCTCATCCATATACATATATACACATCCAAATCCATATACTCCCAACTATGATAACCAACTACCGAATCTTCAACTCGAAGGAAGTCCTTGCCGCCCTTGATTACTTACTTCATCCTCGATCCACTACCCTATCTGAAAGGTTACCAGGGGAAGGTGAGATTCTAGAGAATCTCAGTAGGTAAACAATATTAATATGCATGTACGATAGATGTTTAATGGATGACATGCTTGTATCATATAACTCATGCTAACACAATGACAATTTGTAAGCTTAATGCTTCGAATAATATACTAATGACCATAGCATAAATTGAAACATAGCTTCAAATTATACATAATCATGCAAAGCTAAGACATGCACCAACACACTAACACATATATTAAATACAAGCAGAAGAGATATGTTCCCTACACTCTTTCCACATATACTCCAGCCCCGCTTACTCATTATCAGAACGAATATAAACCCTATAACCAAAGCAAGGACATGGGGTTATTCTTTATTCCAAATCCTCAACTTCATAACACTTAAAGTTGGTTACCATTCATGACCTTTAGGTGGCTAATCAAAGCCTAAACACATACCTAAAAGCTTGGAAAACACTTGACCAAAGATCACCTTTTAAAAGTCCAAAATGTCATTTTTGGGGGTTGGTCGCGGCCCACAAACAGCTCAGAAACATTTGGGCCACGGCCGAAAATCCTTCTGGCCATGGCCAAGAAAATCATGTTTCTTGGTTGAACTTCCAAAAATCATAACTAATTTCAAAAAAATCAAAATGAGGTGATTCTAGAGACAAATGAAAGCTATTCAAGTCCTCTATAAAGAAAAAATATGGAAAATTACTGGAAATCATCACAAAAACACATAATTCCAAAAAGTCCACTACTGCCCCAAAACAGTGTTCAGTTTCAATCCCAAACTTGGACAGTCATATCTCCCAGTTCCCAAAACGAAATGGCACAAATTATATATCCATTTTGAAGCTTGGTATGTGAAATTTAAGACTAAAAAGGTTCATAATTTTATGACATCATTTTCCTAGTCAAAACATCCACATGAGAAGACTGCCCAGACAGAATTCACACTGGATAGCATTTCCAGTTTTGCAACCAATGTGTCCAATCCAATTCAAATCAATTCCAATGATTAAATACCACAACATGACACCATTTTCAACATAAAATAACATCCAATTCCACCATTTAAATTCCACACAAAAATACCACAAAATCAGGGCAAAATTCACAATTCACAATACTCCACCAAAAACCACAATCAATAGATCAAAAGGAAGCAAACACTCACCTCTTCCTCTTTCCCAAACAAATTCCTTGATTCTTCATCTTCCCCAATTTCCACAAGCTCTAAAACACCTCTTTTTAAAAATCTAAAACCATAGAGATGAATCTCTATTAAGATTAGTGAAGAGGATTTAGCCATTAGAGGATCACAAACAAGCCAAATACTTACCTCTTGCTTTCTCTTTCCTCTAAGGTTTGGACGAAAATGGAGGTTTTGGAGAGAGAAGGATGAGAAATGAGGATGATGATCATATTTTTGAGCCAAAATGGCCTCTTGGACGTCCAAAAAGGGAGGAGAGGAGAGAGAGAATATGTTGAACTTTTGACCAAGATCCAAGGGTCCAAATTGTGCCAAGTGTCACACTCTTGCTCCATCTTCTTGAGCTCACGCGCGCGCCCACACACATGATTCCACCTTTTGATCTCTTGCACAAATCAATCCTAACCATTGATCTTGAAGTTACCAATGAGTTTCTTCTTCGGTAACTGATTAATTGGTCGCTAACTTTACCGTTATACCCCTGATTATGGCAATTCACATTGAATCACCACCAAACTCATCTTATCATTCCATCTCATTCCTTTTCTTCCACAATGCGCTCTCCCCTCTATTTTAAGTCAATTTAGATTTTAATCCATAATTGAACTTAAATATAAGGTTTCGGTGCTACTCACAACACGTACAAATCTCAAATCACATCATGATCTCCAAAAGGGTTATTTATCACTAATTACTTCCGCTTTTGGAGTCATTATCACTTAATCACAATTTGGAATCTTGCTAAATTGGGGCTTAGCAATTCACTAATCTCAAGCTTATTCTCTAACCTCAAGTCTCAAAATTCGGGGTATCTCCAAAAGGGTTATTTATCACTAATCACTTCTGTTTTGGAGTCATTATTACTTAATCACAATTTAGAATCTTGCTAAACCGGGGCTTAGCAATCCACTAATCTCAGGCTTATTCTCTAGCCTTAAGTCTCAAAATTTGGGGTATTACAGAAGTGGATTTTTTTATCCACTTCCAACGTCACCTAGTTGGCAAGCGCCACACAAATGCCACACATGGTGGATTGTGTGGCGCTTACCTTAGCAAGCATCACACATGTAGCACAGACCAGCTGTAGCTCTTGGTCAACCAAGGGCCACAGCTGGTCCTCATTGTGCTTACGTGGTGCTTGTTGTGATACTTACTCAAGTAAGTGCCACATCTTGTATTTGCCTTTTTTTAAAAATTAAAAATTAAAATATAAGTTGTGGAACTTCTTTAAAGAAGTGCCACAAAATGTGTGCTATTATTTCCTCTTTTTGTAGTAGTGTATTATTATTTTACCTCCCCTTTCTTTAAAAAGCAAAGAAGATAATATTGAATTTTCTCTTATTCTTTTGCCTTTATCTATTATTTTCATCTCAATCTAAACCAATACGTCAACCATACTTAAAAAGAACTTTTTTATTATCCTCTTGATAGCTATAGCTGTAGCACCGGCCTTCAGTGCTCCCCTCACCGGTGAAATTTTTTCCTCTAGAGAGAAGGGCTTGTTAGCCGTCTAGCTTAACCGCAAGCGCACGGATCATCTCAAGTAGTATAATAATATCATTCCCATGAAAACTAAGGCAAAATGTGTTAATTATCATACTTATGTTCTTAATGGTTGAGTGAGAGTAATTTGAAAGAGATTTTATATTTTAGAATTAATTGATTAAAAGAGAATTTATTCAAGAACTTCAAGACAGGAGGATGTTAACCTTATGAAATTCTTGTCAGAATTGCACATTTCCTCCTAGTTCTCCCACACTTTGGATGTATTAATCGGCATTGGGGAGTGCTAAAGTGAAGGAAATGTGTTCTTTTCATGCTTGGCACAAAAAGAGTATAAATATGGGGGAAATATGTTACTAATTGTCATGATTACTCAACTAATGATCTTTGGTGAGTTCTTTGTGTTAAAAGGATACAGAGTCAGTCATAGCTGGACCAGAGAAAGACAAATTCAAGGAGAAGGAAGTGAAATGAAGCTGAAGCCATCAACCGTGCCAGGGAAATGCAAGAAGGGATGAGAACAGATTGCAGAAAGAGAGGAAAATGAACTTCAAAGATGATTGGCCACGACTAACCATTCTATGGGCCGCGGCCAACTTGAGGTAAAAAAGTTACTGGCCGCGGCCAACCATTCCATAGGCCGTGGCCAAATTGAGGTCAGAAAGTTACTGGCCGCGGGCAATAATCTATGGTCCGCGGCCCAAAATTGGACAGAAGCTCACTGGCCGTGGCCTATAAATCTCCTAACCGCGGCTAACCCCCGAAACTGCTGTTGTACGTTTTATTACCCGGGACCTATAAAAGCAAAAACCAGAGGTTGAAAAGGGGGACACAGATTAGGAAATACCTAGGGAGACGGATGTGACACTCCTCTAAGCTTGGGATTGCCATAAAGCAAGGGAAATCAAGTGGGGATTGAAGATTTGCAAAGATTTGAGCTGGTTTTCCTTGGTTATACAGATTTCTTTCCCTTTCTTCTTCCTTGTGCTGATATGGTAGTTCTAGCTTTGTATTTTTGTATCTACTTTGTGAACATAAGCAGCTAAACTTTCATTCTAGGATTGTTTATGAACCTTTATATGGATTAAACTTGATTCTTATTCTCTTTAAGTATCTAATGGCATATGTATGTTGATTTTACTCTATTTTCACTGCCATTTGTGACTGGCCATCATTGTGGATGATTTGTTTAACTAAGTTAAGCTTGAGAGAGTTAACTTACTTGTAGAACTTTGGTAAAATTGTGCTAGACTTGAAGTTTGGAAGCTAAATGGATGGTTTGTTAGTAACATAGAGATATAGTTACTAGTATAGCATTGTCACATTAAGGTTGGCGCTTAATGCTTATTTTCTTCTAACGGTAGCAAGAGATTGTACATGTTAAAAGAAGATAAGGAGTTGATTATGACTTGATAGAGCTTAATCAAACTCTTGTGAGCCTTAGATGAACATACATATTTCCCATTGAACGATTCTTAAAGAAGAAATAAATCAAGTTTAGGAACTACAAAGGGGATGAACAATCCTAAGTTTATTATGACTGTTAAAATCACAAAGGATCAAGTTCTTGTTCAGTAATTTATAGTTTTTACACACATATCTTTTGAACTCCTTTTACCACAACAACATGTTTTTGGTTCAACTTAATTGAACTCGCCAAACCTATTGCTTGACTAATTTGTTACTCAAATCCTCGAGGGAACAATCTTACTTATTACTTTATTACTTGACACGATCCGTACACTTGCAGTAGTGAATAGAGGAACCTAGGATTACTTATCCATATTGTACTTCATAAGTCTAACTTAAATCTTAAATTGATAATGAAAACACGCACTTGTCAAAGGTTCAAAATTAATTGATAAAGCTTCCTCAAGTCAAAACCAATTTTTTATTCTCAATTAACATGTGCAATCTCTTGTCTTAATTAACGAAAATACTCATTAAGCTCTATCCTCAATTAAACAATGCTAGGCTAATAGATATATCTCTATTCTATTAACAAACCATCCATTTAACCTCTAAACTTCAAGTCTAGAACGATTTTACCTAAGATCTACAATTAAATTATTTTTTTCAAGTATAACTCAATTGAACCCAACAATCTAAGTGGTGGCCAATCGCCCAGAAGCATTAAGCACAAGATAAAATCAACACATAAATTTCATTAATAAATAAAAGAAATAAATAAAAAAAAGTCTTAATCCATCTAAAAGTTCAAAGCAATTCTTGAATATGAAATCTAGGTACTCATAATCATAACTAAAACCAAATCAAAGCAATAATAATCCACAACAAAATAAGAGTTAACTGAAAGGAAAAAGAGGAAATTAATAAAACCAAAAGATTGAGCTTCAAATCTCTTCTAAGCTTCAATTCCTTGGCTTTAATTGCCTCTAATTCTCCAAAGTGTCCTCTGATCTAGTACACAGCAACACTTTTGATCTTCAAATCAGTCGGCTCCACAGTCCTCTCATCCTCTTGTGAAGATGATGACAAAACCCGAATGCCCCTCCTTCTGTCTATACCCTAACATGTGTTCTCCTCCTCTCTTCCTGAAGAAGCTTAACCCCTATATATAGGTCAGGTTCCTAGATCCTCATGCAACATCTCTCTAGCAAAATAAAATCAAACAAAAAGATCAAAAAATAAATAATGATAATAATAAATAACAATAATGACAACAACAACAATAATTGAAATATCTTTTCCTTTTTATTTTAAATTATTATTTTTATTATTAATATCATTATTTTAATCCTAAACTTTGATATTTATAATGAAATCCCTCTAAATCGATATCTTATCAAAATCTGACTAAAATCCCTTTGATTTATTATAAATGACTCCCAAATATATTAAAATATGTCTTAAATTTATCTAAAAATAAGGAGTCATCAGGGCTCTATTTTCCTTCCCATATCTAGGAGTGCATGCGTTCTGCATTCTTAGTTTCTTGGTTTTTACTTATATTCCCTCATATGTTCTTGCCTATTCAAACTCTTATCTCTCATTCATTTTTTAGTCAGATCTTTGTAAGATTGGCTTCTTATCCAAAATATGTTTTTCCCGCCCCTCTTTCTTTTCTCTGATTGGTCAGACCATAATTATTCCTACTCTACTTCATCAACTAACTAGCTATTATTTTAGTTTTCTTGTCCCTTTAATATAGCACCTCCATCCTTTTTCTAGTTCTCACTGCTTTTTCCATTGGCTCCTCCTACCGATGCTCCACTCTTCATCACTTTTCCTATTTTTTCTTTCCCTTGATTAACTTTTTGCTTCCTCCTACTTTTGGTATTATACTCATTACGTTTTCCAATCACCTCTAAACTCCTTGTGTATTATATTGTTTCTTTCCCATGCATATTTCCTTGCTCAATTCGTCTCTCTCATATTCCCAACCCTTCCTTCTTTATGCACCAATCTTTTTGCAACCCTTCATCTTCTCCTTTCAAATTTTTTCTCTGTAAATCCTGGTTTTCTGAGCTTCTATTCTTCACACTGAATGATTTCCTTTGTTCTTGATTCTCTCTATCTCTCCATTTGGTTCTTACCATTATGTACTACAATTTCTTTGTTTTTCTCTCTACTTATCTGGTTTTTTAATTTCCTCCGTTTACCCTGTCTGAGCCTGAAAATGTCATATTATTCCCAGCCTTCTCGTGATCCTTCCTCTGTCTCTTCCTTCAACATTGACCCTCATGAGCTTAACCATTAATGTTCCCATTATGCTTCTTATGCATTTTCTCATCTGGTTGATAATCATAGTTTCTTTGTCGAATGATCTCCAGACGTCTATGCTCTTTCTGGGTACTTCGGGACCATTTTATAGTAGAAGGAAAAGTGGGTCGTTTCTTCATCATCAACTTCACCAACATTCATGACATAGACTTTGTTGTTTAGAATGGCCCTTGGGCTATGGATAACTATCCGCTCTTAGTGGACTATTGGAGACTAAACCTGATGCTTCGTGGAATGTGACTCCTATCATTTCCTACTTGGGTACAGTTTTGGGGACTACTATTGGAATATCATTTAAGGAATGTTGCTGAAACTCTTGGTGATGTTGTTTATAACTCAGTTATAGTTAATTGTCAACCTCAATACTCTTTTGAGTTACACTTCATCAGAGTAAGATTGTTTCTGGATCCTTCTTTGCCTTTAGTCTAGAATATTAGAGTATGAATGGATGATGGTTCGGTGATTTGGGTGAAATGCAAATATAAGAGGATTTTTTGAGTTTGTGGTCTTTGTCATATGATAGGCCACTTGGCTCATGAATGCCATCTCATACTTGTAGAAGCTTTTTCAAGGGATAAATGTTGCAAATAGTAGAGTATTTAGAAGATTTGGCTCGCGATTCCTTCTAGATTTTCACCCTAATCATAGTGAAAATCAAAGGAGAGATTGGATTCACCACCATCGAGCAGGGGATCTATTCGTATTCGTTTTCTTCTATTCGGCATAAGTGGTTATAGAGTATATGAAACATGACTATAAGATGTGCTTCTTGGTAATACTCATAAGAAGAATGGTTTCATTCACTACTTATCATATGACTCCTCTGATTCTGATATTGAGGGAGCTGCACTGTATCACAAAGATATTTCTAATGTTTCTCTAACTCAAACCCCTCTATGGACTTTGGCAATGATAATCCTTCACAAGCTAACTCCCCTGCTAATGTCAATCCATATACTAAGCAGGTGGTAGCCAATCAAGAGAGAGAGAACTCATAGATGTACATTGATACTCTTTTTAATGAGTTCTTTCTAGAAGATGATCAAACTATTATGATTCATGACCAATATGGATCCAATCTTCAATCTGAAAATCTGGTCATCCCAAGCTTGGTTTTTGAACCTGTACACCCCCTCTTGATGGCCCTACTGTACAGGATAACCCAAACCATAGCCCAGCTTACCTTTAAATGGCTGAGGTAAATATTGTCACTTTTGTACAAGACACTTCTCTAGCCTATACTTCTCCCATAATTGAGCCCAAGACCAACTTATCTTCTAGTCAATCCCTAGCTGTAATGAAAGATGACCCATCAGATATGAATATCGCTTCACCTTGTCATCATCCTCTCCCATCTTCTCCCTTATCGCTGACAACCCTTATTGTTAATACCAATGATTCAATTCAGTCTCCCAGTCAAGCAAGAGATGGTCCTTATCCCAAGCATCACTGGCTGCTTGCTCGACTGGATGATTATAACCCTGATGTGGAAAATTTATTTCAGGGCTGTCTTAAACTTCTTAGAAAATTTAAAGAGGACTCTTCTGAAGCTTTTTTTCACCTTACAAAATGAATCCTTACTAGTGCAACAAGTCAAGTGGTTCTTCACTAAGAGTTCTCCAATCTTTCCATAAAACATCTTTGAATGGTGGGAATTGATGGTGACTATAGAAAACTAGGACAAGTTAGGTTTTGGAATTCATTTCACAAAGCAAAAAAATGGATCTTTCGATTGGCAAGTTATATCGAAGGATCATGTTCACTTTAATGATCTTATCCTAAACTCTAGCTCCTTTTGTCTGATTTTATTGACTCCTCAATTGTAGTTGCTGACGGTGCTAGTGCTGATAATTCAAGATGGTTCATTTACTTCTCCTTCGAGGACTATAAGCAAGATGACCCTCCAAACCAACTGAAAAATGATCTCCCTACTTCAGACTATCAGTTGAGGTAAAGCAGAAATGCTCTATCGGTCTTGATCTGAATAAAAATCCTCTTTCTATTCCATCGTCAATCAAAAATAAGCATAAGCCATATGCTATTTGTGCTTGGGATCTAGTGTTAAAGAAAATTAAGATTGCTACTAGTAATTCTTCTAATGAGGCTCAGGAAGCTGCCCTGAAGCTTCCCAATGAGCCATGAAGTTAATTAGCTGGAGCTGCCAAGGATTTCATAAGGCCTTGGCAATTCAACGTTGTAGGGTCCTAATTAAATTGCACAGCCCTGATCTTATTTTTTTGTCTAAGACGAAGATCTCTACTCAGAATGCCTACTTTTCTATTGCAAATTATGGCTTTTCTTTTTCATTTTGGTACTGATGCAGTAAAGAAGGGTGGAGGAACACTCATAGCATGGAAGCCATGTTTATCTATTCAAATCATTGATCTATCTCCTATTGTATGTCACTACAAAATTAATGAAACTAGCTCCCCTTCGTCCTACTTTATATCTCTCATTTATGGACCTTCAGCATCACATTTAAGATATACTCTCTAGAACTAGATACGTAATTTCTCAGAAAGCATTGATATTCCATGATTGCTAATTGTTGATTTTAACCAAATCTTATCCTCTGATGATAAGTTAAACTGCAATGGTTATACTAGCTTAATGTCAGCTTTTAAACAATGTTTAGATGACTGTAATCCAATGCAAGTTTCTCAGAGGTGGCATGAAGAACAAACCTGTTCTCATTCTTATCATCGAAATGGTTAACACTGGCATTCACTTTTTTATTGCTACTAGTAGGTTTCCTTCCTCTCACCTGCACCTTTATCCAGTCGCCAAAGACCTGGTCCTCACGTGTTTTTGTGACAAGGGCCCATACCTTTGAGGGGGAAGGTGGGTTTGCTGAAGTAACGATTACTAAAGTTGACTCACTATTGGAAGCGATAGCCTAAGTTTGTTGTTGTACTTTCAGAAGGCAGGTTGCATCTAGGTGTCCATATTAGCCACAATTATAGCATATTGTTGGCAAGCCCTCAAACTCAACGAACTGGGTTGTTCCATCGAGCTTGATCATGGAAATAAGAGGTTTTGTTAAGTTGATTTTGATTACCAGCCGTGCAAATTTTTCCTTGTCAACCCCAGCCGTGTTATAATCGATTTTGAGCACTTCACCGATGGCCTTTCATAATAGTAATGGTATGGGAGACCAGGTAGAAGGACCCAACCGAATACCCATTTAATCTCGAGGTTGAATAGAGAAAAAGATGGCTCCCATGGATGAACAGTAAGATAATGGCCAAATACCACCCACGGGTCTCCTAGCTTAGCTGTTTGATAGTCAGCTTCGTTATTGAGCTTAGCCATGAATCACCCACCACGCAGTTCGATTAGCTTAATCATTCCAATAGGTTTCTACATATCAAGGATCTTTGTGTATAACGTGTCCTATTGGATATAGCGCCCTAGTAATTTAACTGGGATAGCAAACTTCATGCTCTATGCCATAATATCTTTAATGCGCTGAGAGAATAGAATCGTGGGTATAGCCCCTTCGAACCCCACTATCACATCCCCAACCTCTAATTGTAACTCCTTAATTATGCTTTGATTCCGAGTCAAGGGACAAGGAGTTATTGTTTCTCATTAGCTTCTTTTTAAAGGAGGCCTTGGCTGGCTCTCCGGTGTTGCTCAACGCTACTTGTTCATCATTTTTCTCTGGTTTAATGTGCTTGGCAACCTTGTTTGAGTCATCTGTGAATAATTGCTTTTGGAGCCCAAACCAGTTATGGGCAACTTCAGCAATGGTTGTGGTTCCCTCTGTATCCATGTCGGTAGCAACCCTATAATTTTCTTACGTTGTCACCTTCTTCATGGATCTCTTATCATTATTAACACCAAGCGTTCGCACAGCTTTATCTATCAGTGCAATGTCAACTACCTGCACCGTTTGCTCCGCAGAACTTGCTTGCTCCAACTCTCTCAGTGTAACATCAATTCCCTGCAAGATTTGTTTCGAGGCCTTTCAACCTCCCTTAGTGCAACATCAGTTACTTGCTCTATTTGCTCTACCTTTTGACTTCTAACTCCGCATATCCCTTACGTCCAGTAGTATCGCTACCCTACTTGTTGTTCCTCTCTCGACTGTAATCTCGTTCTCTCATTGATTCCAACATGAACAGCTTGTTTCGCTAGGCTTTAGGCACTCTTCCCCTCCATTGCAGTGGCAACGAAGGGTTCCTCACTACAGGACCGCCACAGTGGGCAATGGTCCAGACACTTTTGCAGCACCGATGATGAGCTGGCATGGGGTCATCTAATATTATACAAGTTTACACCGACGCCCTCCTCCGTTCATTTGAGTTAAGGTTTTTAATCCAAATTTGTTGCAAAAGGTTAATTGTCATAACGTTCATAAGAACCTTGGTATTTTGTTTGACATTTTTGAACTTTAAGGTCCTTAGTATATTTTAATTAATATTCCCACCAGGTACTTAAATGGTACTCCTTTAGTCCTATTTATAGAGTATAGAGAATAAATTTTTTAGTCCTATTTATAAGGCTCAGAGCAAATTTTTTCATATGAATATACAATTTACCTTTCATTTATTATTGTGTTGACTTTAAACTCATAGGGTATAATATATACTAAATAGGGATAAAATTGAAAAGTTGTTGAATTTTAATGTAGAGTTTATGAAGTTTAAGATTTTTTTTAATATATGTAAAATATGCTGGGAGTGACTTATAAATATGATAGAGATGATATTTGCCCATATATTTTGCCATTATTATAACTCTGCATTCTGTGCTTTCTTATATTATTTTCATATATATATATATATAGTTTAGTTTAACCTTGTGAGATTCGCAATTTCATAAAATTAGTTAAACTACAGGTGACTTATGTAAGTTTGAAAATATACTGATTTAATTTTAAATACTATCACAATTTCCCGTGCATTACACGAAAAGAATTATGTACTAGTTATATTAATTTGTCAACCATGCTATAGAAAAGTGAACAAGCTAGTTGGGACGCCATTTCTCCTTGTTAGTCAACCTTCCATGGGTTAAACTGTTCAAGTCTCTCAGTGTGCTTCTTCAGCCTTGCTTACTTTTTTCTTCTTCTTTGGCATCCACCATTCCTATAAACTCTCTCCCATAATGTAGATTAAGGAAACAAAATAAATTAGTTGATTTGAATAAATGTGTCTCTTTAAAATATCCCTATGTAACATTTGATTATATATTTGCGGGGGAAATAATAAATGTAGTAGACCAAATGGATTAAGGATTTATATTTTAGATCAAATTCAACTCCAATTAGCTCTTATACTAGGGACAAGAGGTAGGATTTAGTTTGAGTGCTAGATCTAGACCGTCTAGATTTAGGTATTTTTTTTAAACAAAAAATTGTATTAAATCCTCGGGAAGTGATAAAAAAATACCACTTGAACTTCAAAATCTCAAATTATCCTTATTACCTATAAAAGTATAGGTATTAACTACACTTGTGAAATAATTAACGAATCATTATAGTAAGAAATCACTAATTTATAATTTTAAAGTTTAAGTGGCGGTATTTTCTTGTCTTTTTTCCTTAAGTATGTACACAATCTAAAATAAAGATAATATATTTACCATTAGCTTTTTCCTTCGGATTTCTCTGTAATTTTGAAGGAGGCAGGGGAAGAGATCATACTATTAGTTCTTATTGGGAGAGACTAAATAATGAAACCAAGAACTGAATCAATGGGCTTAGCGATTGCAAAAGCTGAATCGAAGATCCGGAAAAATCTCAAGGGTGGAAGGAGATGACAAGAGACAAATGAAGGAGGATGATACGGTAGGTGTAGCTAGAGAAAAGAAGGAAGGGGCGTATCGGTAAAACCACCAAATTCATAAAATTTTAATGCACCATCATGACTTAATTAATACGTAATTTGTTAAAAACATAGATCTGAATTTATATATTAGTATTTTAACCGAATTTAATTGGAATTAATCTTTAAAAAAAGCAGTGGTCTTACAAGTTTTAAAAATAAATAAATAAATGATTAAATCCCATTAACGTCCATTCTTTATCACGGAGTGCGTTCATTTTGCCCTCCATTTTCCTCTGCAACTAATGGCTGATTCTATTACGGCGTCTCCCAGTCTCATCCACTTCATCCTCATGGAGGCAACTAATGGCTGATTCTGTTACGGCATTTCCTTCTGCAACTAATGGAATCTCGTCACTTGGTTTCTTCACCCACTAATTTCCACCAACTGAAGCTGCGAAATCTGGTACACTGTTCTTCTTAACTTGCTTCAGTTTATACCATTTCAGTATCCATTTCATGCTTGAGTCTCATTTGGTCAATTAAACCCCTTTCCTTCCGATTTCCAATTGATATTATTAGTCTGCCCGCGATTTTTGGTTCAATTATTGACCGAGAAAAATTTAATTAAGTGGACTAGGGCAAAGAGTTTGTTTTAATTAAGTGCCGTCTATATCCAGATAGGAAGCAGCCTCATTCTTTTCCCCTCATCTATTATTTTCACCTCAAATAAACAAACACGTCAACCATACTTTTTTTTTTTCAAAAGAAATAAAGAATTAACAAAATGTGGAAAATGGTGGTTTTCTTCTCTTATTCGTCAAAGGGAGCTGTTGGATTCACTTAAAAAAGAAATAGTGAGCTGTTGCATTGGCGAACGGAGGAGGGTTTGAATTTCGGTCCTTTAACCTTGATATTTAATGCTTCATGCAGTCGTAAATATAAGATAAAGAGGAGTTATTTTGAAAAAATTAAGAAAACTAAATAAATTAGTTAATCATATCATATGTTCTGTATCATTAGATTATATATTAGTTTATAAGTTAGGCAAAATAGTTTACAGAAAAAAATGACAAATATAAATATTTTAATATAATTTAATTAGCTTTCTTAATCTCTCCAAAAAAAAGTCAACTTTATCTTATATTTAAGACAAGAAAGAGTATTACCTTTAGTCCTAAATATAAAATTCAGTTGACTTTTTTTTTGTTGAAAATATTGAGAAAACTAAATAAATTACTAATTTAGGAGTGGAGAGAGTAGCAGTTATTAATTCTTTTTGTTTTTTTTTTTTAGGTTTAGGGCACAAAGAGTTTGTCTTTCTTCCAGCTTATAAGGTGAGAGTGCTTACCATATGATATTATCATCTAATATCCGGTTCGAGGTTCATGACTGTCTCTCCTACCACAATTTTTTTCCTCTAAGACTAACAACACATTTGTTCACCTTTTTAATTCACATATATATTGGTTTCTCAACTTTTAAAAGTGTGTTAATATTATTGTTAATATTTACAAATTGATTGAATTTTTGTTTTAGTCTTCTAATTTTAGAAGGACTTGGTCAAAAAAAATAGAGGGATAAAAAACAAAATTTGATCAACTTGTAAGGTCTTAAATCAAAACTTGTTAAAAATATAGATATCAGATCAAATCTTTATGAAATTATAGAGATCAAGATCGAGACCAAAACTAAAATTTGATTAACTACAATGACTAACAAAAATATTAAAGCTATAAAGTTTTATATTTTCATTCAACTTCAACTTTTAAGTCTGAATTTACCTCTATAATGTTATCAATCAATAAATTTATTTCATTATTAGGAGATAAATGGATTTTGGAAAAGGGAAAATCTCAATTAAATATAGCCGAAATGCCTAAATCAAAAGCAAACCTACACTTTTAACAAATCTTTAATTAGGTCAAGAGGCCTCTTTATGAATTTTTTTAATATTATTAAAAGACTGTAATAACCCTTTATAGTTAAAAGGAAAAATTGAATTCCAATATCATAATTCACTTATTTTGGGGGTGGGGAAGAATGAAGTCACAATCAATGTTTTATTTTTAAACTTGACTTTTAATCTCATAATGCAAAGAGTATATCGTAAGTAATCAGGATTTCAGGATTAGCTCTTATGGGGAGAGACTAAATAATGAACTAAGACCTGAATCAACAGGCTTAGTGATTGCAAAAGCTGAATCGAAGATTTGGAGAAATCTCAAGGGTGGAACTTGAAGGAGATGACAGGAGACCAATGGTGGAGAACGAGACAGTAGGTGTAGTTAGAGAAAAGAAGAAAGGGGCATATTGGTAAAATCACTAAATTCATAAATTTTTAATGTGTCCTCATGGCTTGATTAATGCGCTCTCTCTCTCTCTCATCCTAAATAAAGTTGATTTTTTTTTTAAAGATTAAGAAAATTAATTTAAAATACTTATATTTATTATTTTTTTCTAAACTATTTTACTTAACTTATAAACTGATATATAATCGAAGGATATACAATATATAATATGATTAAATAACTAATTTAACTTTTTAATCTCTTTCAAAAAAATTAACTTTATCTTATACTTAAAGATCGAAAGAAGTAATTTATTAAAGTATAGACCTAAATTTAGATATTAGTATTTTACCGGATTTAATTCAAATTAGCCCTTTGGAAAAAGCAGTGGTCTTAAAAAATTTTTTAAAAAATAAATAAATGATTAAATCCCGTTGACGTCCATTCTTTATTACGGAGTACGTTCATTTTTCCCTCCATTTTCCTCTGCAACTAATGGCTGATTCTATTACGGCATTTTCTTCTGCAACTAATGGAAGCTCGTCACTTGGTTTCTTCACCCACTAATTTCCACCAACCGAAGCTGCGAAATCTGGTACACTGTTCTTCTTAACTTGCTTCAGTTTATACCATTTCAGTATCCATTTCTTGTTTGAGTCTCATTCTGGTTCCAGACCAAGTTTCAAAGTTTAAACCCCTTTCCTTCCGATTTCCAATTGATATTATTATTCTGCCTGCGATTTTTGGTCCAATTATTGACCGAGTAAAACTTAATTAAGTGGACTAGGGCAAAGAGTTTGTTTTTTTTTATTAAGTGCCGTCTATATCCAGATAGGAAGCAGCCTCATTTTTTTTTTGTTGGAAAGGAAACTATTTTTATATTTCCTTCCGGGATGACTTGGTTATTAGTTGGTACAATGATTTCTCCTTATATCTTATATCTTCCTGTCTGGTTCTTTAGATCCATATAATGTTGAGGGATGTGTTGGTTATTAGTATTCTAAAAAGAATAAACCAACACAACGAATCACACACGAAGCATAGCAAGTATATCAACTATCAAATGATCGATTGAATTTTTACTCAATATCATCCACAAACAAAAAGCCTTAACCCGCCTTCCTACTACAAGGATTTTATGGATCTCAGTATCTCATTCTTGCGCTGAAAAGCACCAAGTCAACCTGCATACTTCTGTGGGAGCTGCCCTTTCAACATGCGCCATATCAGGATCAGTGGTATATTTTTTTTTTATAGGGTACACCAATTCATTAAATCAATGCCTATACTTCCTTGTTTGCTTGTTCTTCCCAATCTGCTTTTGTTCTTCTCCAGATTTTCTTTTGCAACCGATACCCTTACCCAGTTTGAGTCTCTTCCTGATGGTCAGACCTTGGTTTCTGAAAATGAAATCTTTGAATTGGGTTTCTTCAGCCCAGGTAGTTCCACAGACCGCTATGTTGGAATCTGGTACCACAAAATCCCTGGCAGGACTGTTGTTTGGGTTGCCAACCGAGACAGACCCATCAAAAACAACTTTGCCCAGTTGAGCTTAAACACAGAGGGAAATCTTGTACTCCTTAGCCGTGATGAGACTGTTGTTTGGTCAGCAAATTCAACCACAAAGGCCTTGAGTCCAATTGTGCAGCTTTTAGGCTCTGGAAACTTGGTTCTAAGAGATGGGAAAGATCTAAAGCCCCAAAATTGCTTGTGGCAAAGCTTTGACTATCCTTCTGATACAATTTTGCCAGGAATGAAGTATGGATGGGACCTGAGAACTCGCCTTAATCGACGTAGTACAGCTTGGAAGAATTGGGACGACCCTTCTACTGGAGACTATAGAGGAGAGATTCTACTGCACAATTATCCTGACACAGCAACCTGGCTAGGCCCAACAGAGCTTTCGAGGGGTGGCCCCTGGAATGGTGTCCGGTTGAGTGGGGACTCTCATGTGACGAGGAATCCACTTTATGAAATTAAGTTGGT
Source organism: Inga leiocalycina (assembly GCA_963242795.1). Lineage (NCBI taxonomy): Eukaryota > Viridiplantae > Streptophyta > Magnoliopsida > Fabales > Fabaceae > Inga > Inga leiocalycina. The sequence continues at coordinate 53,877,231 of OY725329.1, forward strand.
CTGGAATAAAGATGAGGTGTATATGGCTTATAAAGTCATAAATGAGTCACTGATTGCAAGATTTGTCTTAAACCAAACATTATACTCTTTAGTGGACTTCATATGGAGCGAAGATGATCAAAGGTGGATTACTTTTAGTTTTGCGCCAGGTGATAATTGCGACATGTATAATCGTTGCGGCCCAAATGGGAACTGCGTCCTGGGTGAGACACCAATATGCCAGTGCTTGACAGGATTCTTGCCCAAATCACCCAAAAATTGGAATGCAATGGACTGGTCAAAGGGATGCATCCGCAATAAATCATGGAGTTGCAGGGGAAAAAATAAGGATTATTTTGTCAAGCTTAGTGGACTGAAATTGCCGGATACTACATACACCTGGGTTAATGCAAGTATGACACTTGAGGAATGCAAAGCCAAATGCTGGGAAAACTGTTCTTGTAATGCTTATGCTAACTCAGATATCAGGGAAGGAGGTAGTGGTTGTGTTATGTGGTTCGGTGATTTAATTGATATAAGACAGGTTCCCTTTGATGACCAACATTTATATATTCGCCTTGCTTCTCCAGAAACAGGTGTGGTCTGTTAATGATCATTTTTCAGTCATCTTTCAATTGCATTAGCAACCTCAACTTTTTGTCTACTGACTCTTGGTACATTTCTTTGTGAAGCTGAACATAATGAAACTAACGGAAATAAGAAAAAGGTGACTACTGTAACAGTGATCACTGTATTGGCTGTTGTGATGCTTCTCACTGTGTTTTACATTTACATGCGTAGAAGAAACTCTATAGGTAAACATTCCCAATGCAACTGCCTTTACTTTTTTCCCCTTTCACTCATTTAGTGTATCACAGTGTACTATGTAAACCTTGTTAACAGTAAACAACGAAAAAGGATCCTGAGGAAATATGGAGCTACCTATAAATGGCATTGCAGAAATAGCTAATGCTACTAAATAGTTTGTTCTCTTTTGTATTTATATACTAGTATTTCATTTTATGAAAGTGAACTAAGGAAACCTTGTTAGCAGCAATCAAGGAAGAAGACTCTGACGGAAAAGTGGAGCTAAAAACCTTGATAGCAGTAAACAACGAAGAAGGCGATGAAGGAAATATGGAGCAACGTATTTATGACCTTGCAGTAATAGCTAATGCTACTAATAACTTCTCATCAGACAATAAGCTTGGCCAAGGTGGTTTTGGTCCTGTATACAGGGTAAGCATGCAATTAACTTGTTCCTAAGAGTTTATCCAAAAAAATTTTATTAAGAGTTAAGGTTGCAGTTACCCTTCTGTTTTATGATGTTACATATTGTGATCCAAAAAAATTTTATTAAGAGTTAAGGTTGCAGTTACCCTTCTGTTTTATGATGTTACATATTGTGATTCATTTATATGATGTTAAAATGGTAGGGTATACTTGCGGACGGACAAGAAATTGCGGTGAAACGGCTTTCACAAAGTTCTGACCAAGGGCTGTCTGAATTTAAGAATGAAGTCAGATTGTGCGCCAGACTTCAGCACCGTAATCTTGTTAAGGTTCTTGGTTGTTGCATTCAAGGAGAGGAGAAAATGCTCATATATGAATACATGCCCAACAAGAGCTTAGATTCATTTATTTTTGGTTTGTATCTCCAATCAGCACACTTTCATCCTTTTTCTTTTATTTCTTTGTGGATGATGATAGGTATCATTATATTAAAAAATTGTAGGTTCTGATAGTAAATTTCTTGATTGGTCTAAGCGCTTTCACATTATTCGTGGAATTGCTCGGGGGCTAATGTATCTTCATCAAGATTCTAGATTAAAAATCGTCCATAGAGACCTTAAAGCGAGTAATATATTATTAGATAGTGAATTAAATCCAAAAATCTCAGATTTCGGTTTGGCAAGAATATTTGGAGGAGATCAAAATGAAGATAAGACAAAGCAAATAATTGGCACATTGTAAGTATGTTTTATATTTGATTTTGTAAATATGCACATTACTAGATATGGTATTAACTCCTTGATAACTTATGATAGTGGTTATATGGCTCCTGAATACGCAATGCAAGGACTATTTTCTGTCAAATCTGACGTGTTCAGCTTTGGAGTACTACTGCTAGAAATAATGAGTGGCATGAAAAATAGGGGGCCGTTCTTGACAGGCCAAAGCGCTAATCTCATTGGACATGTTAGTAACAAGGAGCCTAACTTTTCTCTTATCTTTACTGAAATTGGTAACTGATTCTATGTTTTGAATTGTTGTAGGCATGGAGGCTGTGGAATGAGGGAGTCCCACTAAAATTCGCTGATGAACATTTGGAGAGGTCTTATGTTGAATCAGAAGTATTGCGATGCATCCATGTCGGTCTTCTTTGCTTGCAATACTATGCTGATGATAGGCCAGACATGACATCTGTGGTTATAATGTTGAGCAGTGAAGGTGTGTTGCTTGAGCCTAAAGAACCTGGTTTCCTTTTGGAAAACATCCCACTTAGGTTAAAATATTCTAACAATCGTGCAACTCCTTCAAGTAATGAAGTATCCATGACCTTGTTGCAAGCAAGGTAAAGTCAATTTTACTTCTTGATTTTGGACCACTAGTGAGCATACTCTTAAGGATAAGGCTATTTATTTGCAATAATGCAAGACAATGTTGTTTCAAAACAACTCTTGATTTCGCAATGTGCTTGTGGTGTAAATATTAAAAAAAAAAACTCTTTCATTGTGCTGGCCCCACCAGAGAAGTCAAAGGTGACATTAGGCATGAAAATTGCCCAAAACTTGTACCGCATTGGTGAACTTAGACTCTTATTAACATCAGCTTTATGAAAAGTTGGAATTAACTTGGAAAAAACTATAGGTAGCTCGCAAAGTGTTAAGTTATAGCATCCCTAAAATAAATACTTTTCTTTTTCAAGCCTTTATCGTATTATAAGAATTTAGTGGATCTACTAGTTTTGTAATTGATAGGTAAACATATAGTGAATTTGAAGTTTTTGTTTTGAATTCTAAATACCACTCGTTTCCCTATTAAAAGTCATGTTTAACCATTGGACGAAAACTAATGAGAAGTAACTATGTTATCAAATATATTGAAAATGAATTTTGTTTTTCAAATTTAAGCTAATCTAAAACCATAAATTATATTTTGAGAAAAAAAGGAAAATTGCATTGAATTTAAATAGGGGTAATCCTGAAAAGAATGTAATTAATACCCCACTTAGTGACTTATGGTAAGGGCCACGCATTTCTTCTCAAAATTGATTTATAATAGATTTCAGAGTTTGTAGATTATCACTATTTTATTCATGGTTTAAAATGTCACATGTCGTGAGTGAAAACAATATTTCATAAAAAATTACAAAGTTTGTTATGGTTTTGATTGTGGAAACCAATTCATTAAGGCAATGGTAAATCTTCCTTATGATTTTCAGAGTCTAAAATATATTATTATGACATATTTAACCCTTTCATTTTTTGATATTTTCATTTTTGTCCTTGGTATCATAGTTAATTTGCATTCTCCTGCCTCCACTTCCTCTCCTCATATGCAATAATCCAATACTCCCTCTGGTCTAGTCTTAAATATAAGACATAATTGACTTTTTTGGAGATATTAAGGAAGCTAATTAAATTATTTTAAAATATTTATATTCTTCATTTTATTCTCCAAATTATTTTGCCTAACATATAAATTTATATATAATCTAATAATACATAACATATGATATAAGTAAATAACTTATTTATCTTCCTTAATTTCTTCAAAAAGAGTCAACTCTATCTTATATTTTTAATAGACAAATTCTTGTGTTCGTTAGGTTTGATGTAGCCTTCATTGACGTAGGATTTGAGTTTACATGAACATTGATGTTTGATAATAATTACTCCCTCCGGTCCTAAATATAGGACATAGTTTGTAGTGTAATTTACACTACAAACTATGTCCTATATTTACGACCGGAGTTTCTATGTTTAATCTATAACTCATTTTAAAAGCTAACCATTAGGAACACGCATGGAGACTAATATGTAGATTCAAACTAAAAAGGATTATTTTTTTGATGAGACCATTTGTTTACTTAACAAGGGAATACAACGTCCTTAACAATAACAAATCATTTTTCTTTTGCTGCCACGTAATCCTGAAAAATGAATATAGGTGACAAAATCATATCATATTGAATCTGCCATTGAAACCTTTACAGCTTCAACAATAAGAGAGTATTTTATTGATGATTCACGATCATTTGAGCTTGATAAATATTTTTATATGATATATAGCTAGCCAAAAAAACTTTTATATTATTATATATAATAGTTCATGTATCACTATTACAAAAAAAAAATGCAGTTGTGGCGCTTAGGAAATATTACATATCCTATTGTCACTAAAAGAAACTATGACACTTGAAAGCGTCACATCATATAACTTTTTTTTTTTAAAAGAAAAGCCTTTCCTATGGCGCTTCCTCAGAAAGTTTAGCCTTCCTGCGGCCCGTCTTCAAGGAAGCGCCACAGGAAGTGGCTACTTTTTTTTTAGTTTGCTTCCAGTGGCTTTTTTTTAAGGAAGTGCCATAAGATGTATTATTTTTTTAAACTATATTTTTCATATTTTTAATTACTAACTCTATAATTACAGTAGTGAATCGTTTTAAACACAAGTTTCTATATCCACAGCCAAATGAAGAAAAGCAAACAGCAACGAAATAACTCCAAAATGATACAAACAAATAACTAATTAACAAAATCAATACTAAATATATTTACAACAATTGTGCATGAAATACAACAAATTCAACTTAAATAAAGAACACAACAATTGGCAAGAAACAACATCTAGGCTAGTTAATTAAATAGTAGCTAGCTAGAGGTTTGACTAAGTATATATTCACGTCATTCCTCGATCACTTAATTGACTTGATAGTCAGTCAAACTGTCACAATGTTAATCTTCATAAAACTACATATATGTACAGTCATGTACAAAACGAATTAAAATCATTAAAACTTAATCATCAGGCACTAATTAATTAAATTTAAAACACAATATGAATTGCAACTAAATAACTTATTTTTTAAGGAATAAAAGACTGATAATGAGTAATTACATCCTTCATGAATTTCATGATGTAATAGCCACAATCATTGTTATTGAACTGGAAAGGGCACTGCAACAGTGCAATGAAATAGTTCACTCAATTTTTAAATAAAAATTGTTTAATAACAAAATTTGAATAAATTCATATATCAATACCCATATTTTCTTCCAAACATAAGCTATTGACAGGGTTAGTAACTTTAGAATAGCTTAATGCGGCAGAGGCTCGATATGCAATCAATACGCTAACAAAATAAATAGAAATTGATTATTTTTAGTTATTCAATCACACACTGTACGCAAATATTTACACATACACGTGTACGCGTACATATTGAACAATTGCAACATATCAAGACTGTTTTCTGAAAGGCCTCCAATTAGAAAATCTACATAGTAAATGTGAGAGCTTGAAGGTTTCGCTGAATTAATAACAATCAATATCTAATATGCCCTAAAATATTTTAAAATTCTTTCTTCAACAATCATGTTATGGTAAAAGTTAAACAATAAAACAACATAAATTGAAATACTACCACTAATAACTTACCCCGCATTGTATGACATTAAGAATAATGTAGTTGGTGTTTCTTTCTTTCTAAAGTAATCTTTCACATCATTAAATTGTATATGCATATCTACTCTACCCCCATGCTGGCCAAGGAGATAATGATTGAAAAATGAGAATTGGACCCTGTCTATATCCGTTAAGATGCCATGGTACAAGTGCTTGGTACAAAACAAGCAATGTTATTAAAATCAAAAAATTGAATGATAAATAATAATAACAATGGTAAGCAATGATGATAAAGTACCTAATCCAGATGTTGATAACCGAAGCACTGACCCATCCACGATTAAATATTTCGTCAAACACATCACCATTAATATGATCAGCTAAACCACTAGCACTGTAGATGTGTCGATCAAAATGTGATTCCATACCTCCTTCGCAGATCAAATTAGGTGTAATTGATACCAATTGATCACGATATGAGGTTGCTTTTCTTTTGCTTTATTGGTTAGCTGAGGCTTTGGACTTTGGTTGTGTTGTTGAACACTTGGTCTGCAAAGTCAGGGTACTCATAATCAATATTTTTCATTAAGGAGCATCTACAAGGTGCCTAAGCTGAGCATCTTTAATCATTTCATCTGCATGCTATGTGAACTGCTTAACAATCTCCGCATTACTATACAGTTGCTTGAATCTCGGAATAATGGGAAAATATCATAGGACCTTCAAAGGACTTTTTCCTTTCTTCTTCTCATATCGAGATGAATTGCATTTAGGACACTTCTCCAACGTTGCATACTAATTCCGAAATAATATGAAATTGTTAGGACATACATGTATCTTCTCATATCCCATACCGGTTGTAAAGCAAAGAATTCGCTTTGCCTCGTATATCTTGGTAGAAAGTACATTTTCTTCTGGAACATATCTTGCAAAAGTTCAAGTAGTGTGGTGAAACCCGAATCACTCAATCCATAGCGAGCTTTAAAGTTGTACAATTTTAACACTGCTAGTAATCTTGTGTATTTAGTACTACCAGCACATAAAGGTTTCTCTGCATCACCTTTCAACTTCTCAAACTCTTTAGGGCAGTTATGAAGCACCCCTTCAACCACATTTAACATTTCTTCAAAACCATAATCTTCATCACACATGCTTTGGTCAAATTCATTTGAAGCACCACTCACTGTTACACCCTATCACTACATGCATCGTTTGTCTTACCATGTCTTGTCCATTATGTATATGTTTGATCAATTCCGTGACACACTAAATGATCTAGAAAATCAAGTAGACTAATCCACTTTCCATAACAACAAAATAAATAAGGACACAAGATTTTGTTAGGATTTTTTGTATGCTCGATTGCAAATATGATAAACTCTTTCACCCCATTTATATATTCCCTTGAACACCGATCAGATGACATCCATTTACAATCAATCTATACCTTCAATCTATTTTTAAAAAGTGGTTAATTGCATAACTATCATATTTACTAATTACTTTTATATGCTCTTATTTATTTTGAAATAAAATTGGCATTATAACATCTTAAAAATTGAAGCTTTCAAAATCTTAAATTCTCTCTTTTTATTAACAAATAATCCATCAATTAATCCCGTAGCATCATAATAATTTTTCACAGCTCATAACGAAAGAAATCATATTTGCCAACATATATCATAGGAAAATTAGAAAGCATTACAAGCTAACAAATAAAATAAAAGTGTTAAAAAAATATAAATAATTATTTTTCTTATGCAACCCATCAATAATAATTACTAAAACACCTACAACTTATAACTACTACATATCTGCACATATAACCTATACACAATAACATTTAATTTTATCTCATTTATTTTTCAGCATATAAAAATGATATTAATTTTTTCAGATTTCATAATAAATTAAATATAAAAGACATTTTGGCAAATTAAACTATTAACTTCTAATAAAATTATATTTATAAGCTCAAAAATTAAAAAACTTACAGTGAATAAAAGCTTCAATAGATTGAGCTGAAACTATAAACACGAACATGCAAAAAAAAATAAATAAAGGAAAAATGGAAAGACAAAATTGCATGGATCTTAAAAAAAAAAAAAGATAACGGGCGTGAACATCAACACATTGTCAAATTATAATAAAAAAAATCGGTCATTGTTTTCCCTCAGTATCGTATCTATGACAATCCAACAATTAAGCACCAACAATTCAAAGCAAAAAATCAGCATAAACCAATCACCAACAAAATTACATAATGAGGAAAAGGCCAACGACTATTTGCCGCTCTCAGGAAATCCAAAAATACAACTATCTCTAGACTTATAATGCACAAAAAAAATTATAATATCTATCTCACCAACAAAATTTAAGATTAATTTCATGAGACTGTGCTTTGAATGCATTGTAAAGAATAAACAGTAAAAATCAAGATGTTTATACATGTTAACAATATGTAAGGGCATACTTTAATTTTCATCAAATCAATAATTTTCATCAATAATAAATGAAATTTAAGAAATAATCAAATCATTTTTTATTATTATAAAATAATCACATAATGAAATTTATAAAATAATTATTATAAAATAATCATGTAATGCATTTTAATCATTTTTTAATCTCAAAAAATAAATTATTATAAAATAATTATATGATTTATTATGATTACAAATAAATATTGCTTATTGTGCATAAAAAAAAAAAAGAATTGCTCAACTATTTGAGGGGAGGGGGTGGGAGGGAAGCCAAAATTTTGGCTTTAATTCTCTTCTCGACCTTTAAACAAAACAAAGGATCATCTATCCTCCCCTCCGCTCTAACAAACCAAACAAAGTAACATACCCTCCACCTCCCTCCCCTCAAACCAAACACACCCTAAGGCTCAAATGACACTTACAAAACTACCTATAATTTATTCATCAATCAAATCCTCGTTTTATCACAACAATTGAATATCTTGTCTATTTGTGGGAGACTTACAATTTTCTCGTGATTATGCATAAACAAACCATAAAGATATCAAAAAAGAAATCCTCAATCCCCTAGCTCATTTCTCTCTTAAATATAATATAAAGAGACACGCCATTCCAACAATAATCTAACCAAGCATTCTACAAACATAAATAGATAGTGAAAATAATACAAGGGTTGATTAATAGTCTGAAATAATACAAGTAGACATTTTGATCTTAAAAAAACGCAAGCATAAATTTAAATCAACTAGAAAAAGCACACAAAATCGTTTGTAAAAGCTTACACTTACAGATATGCACTAGTGCAAGACCAAAGCAAAGGAGTGGGGGACCATGTATGTTGGTGACGCTAGAGTGAGGAGGAGGAGGAAATTTGAGCTACATAGTGGAGTGGAGACCAGCTGGATACTAGAGTAGGGAACAAAAGAGGAGGAGAATAGGAAGAAAAGGGAACAAATGGGGATAGAAATGGGGACTAGAGTAAGGGGAAAAGGGAGTAGATGGGGAAAGAGGGAGCAAGAATGATGGGGGATGGGGAGTTGGGGACAGTGTGTGCTAGTGTGGTGTGTACGAAAATGAAGGGAAAGGGAATAAAAAGGGAGGAGGGAGGAGGATAAGGTTTGAAGGTGATTGGGTGGAGGGAGAGGGAATAAAATGGGAGGAGGTGATTGGGTGGAAGTTGTAACCCCCTTCTGCAATTAATATTCAGAATACGCAATTAAAGTGAAATAGAGATCAATAATAATCAAATAACATTTATAAACCCATCTACTAGACAGGGTTTTCACAAATACCTTTCGAAATCATTTATAACCTGGTCTCACATTCACATTCACATTCTGAATACAATTACTATACGAAGATAAATCACATTTAATATATCAGAGTACGCAATATAATAATTCCGGCAATTCCGAATTCAATTTATTAACTCAAGCTTTATAAGGCATATTCACCCATTACAAACTCTCATATGGGGATTACACAAATCCATCTCAAATACATAACAAATCCTCATCCATATACATATATACACATCCAAATCCATATACTCCTAACTATGATAACCAACTACCGAATCTTCAACTCGAAGGAAGTCCTTGCCGCCCTTGATTACTTACTTCATCCTCGATCCACTACCCTATCTGAAAGGTTAGCAGGGGAGGGTGAGATTCTAGAAAATCTCAGTAGGTAAACAATATTAATATGCATGTACGATAGATGTTTAATGGATGACATGCTTGCATCATATAACTCATGTTAACATAATGACAATTTGTAAGCTTAATGCTTCGAATAATATACTAATGGCCATAGTATAAATTGAAACATAGATTCAAATTACACATAATTATGCAAAGCTAAGACATGCACCAACACACTAACACATATATCAAATACAAGGAGAAGAGATATGTTCCTTACACTCTTTCCATGTATGCTCCAACCCCACTTACTCATGATCAGAACAAATATCAACCCTATAACCAAAGCAAGGACATATGATTATTCTTTATTCTAAATCCTCAACTTCATAACACATAAAGTTAGTTACCATTCATGACCTTTAGGTGGCTAATCAAAGCCTAAACACATACCTAAAGGCTTGGGAAACACTTGACCAAATATTACCTTTTAAAAGTTCAAAATGTCATTTTTGGGGTTTGGCCGCGGCCCACAAATCCACTGGCCGCGGCCAAAAATAGCTCAGAAACATTTGGGCCGCGGCCAAAAATCCTTTTGGCCGTAGCCAAGAAAATCCTGTTTCTTGGCTGAACTCTAAAAATCATAACTAATTTCAAAAAAATAGAAATGAGGTGATTCCAAAGCTAAATGAAAGATATTCAAGTCCTCTACACAGGAAAAATATGGAAAATTACTGGAAATCACCACAAAAACACAGAATTCCCAAAAATCCACTACTGCCCCAAAACAGTGTTTAGTTTTAATCCTAAACTTTGGACAGTCATATCTCCCAGTTCCCAAAACGAAATGGCACAAATTATATATCCATTTTGAGGCTTGGTATGTGAAATTTAATACTGGAAAGTTTCATAATTTTATGAAATCATTTTCCTAGTCAAAATATCCACACGAGAAGACTGCCCAGACAGAATTCACACTGGACAGCATTTCCAGTTTTGCAACCGATGTGTCCAATCCAATTCAAATCAATTCCAATGATTAAATACCACAACATGACACCATTTTCAACATAAAATAACATCCAATTCCACCATTTAAATTCCAAACAAAAATACCACAAAATTAGAGCAAAATTCACAATTCACAATACTCCACCAAAAACCACAATCAATAGATCAAAAGGAAGCAAACACTCCCCTCTTCCTCTTTCCCAAACAAATTCCTTGATTCTTCATCTTCCCCAATTTCCACAAGCTCTAAAACACCTTTTTTCAAAAATCTAAAACCGTAGAGATGAAGCTCTCATCAACATGATTAAGATTAGTGAAGAGGATTTAGCCATTAGAGGATCACAAACAAGCCAAATACTTACCTCTTGCTTTCTCTTTCCTCCAAAGTTTGGACGAAACTGGAGGTTTTGGAGAGAGGGATGAGAAATGAGGATGATGATCAGATTTTTGAGCCAAAATGGCCTCTTGGACGTCCAAAAAGGGAGGAGAGGAGAGAGAGAATATGTTGAATTTTTGACCAAGATCTAAGGGTCCAAATTGTGCCAAGTGTCACACCCTTGCTCCATCTTCTTTAGCTCACATAGGCCCACACACACACACACACACACGATTCCACCCTTTGATCTCTTGCACAAATCAATCCTAACCATTGATCTTGAAGTTACCAATGAGTTTCCTCTTCAATAACTGATTAATTGGTCGCTAACTTTACCGTTATGCCCCTGATTATGGCAATTCACATTGAATCACCACCAAACTCATCTTATCATCCTATCTCATTCCTTTTCTTCCATAATGCGCTCTCCCCTCTATTTTAAGTCAATTTAGATTTTAATCCATAATTGAACTTAAATATAAGGTTTCGGCGCTACTCACAACACATATGAATCTCAAATCACATCATAATCTCCAAAAGGGTTATTTATCACTAATCACTTCTGCTTTTGGAGTCATTATCACTTAATCACAATTTGGAATCTTGCTAAACCGGGGCTTAGCAATTCACTAATCTTAGGCTTATTTTCTAGCCTCAAGTCTCAAAATTTGGGGTGTCTCCAAAAGGGTTATTTATCACTAATCACTTCCGCTTTTGGAGTCATTATCACTTAATCACAATTTGGAATCTTGTTAAACCGAGGCTTAGCAATCCACTAATCTCAGGCTTATTCTCTAGCCTCAAGTCTCAAAATTCAGGGTATTACAGAAGTGGATTTTTTTATCCACTTCCAGCGTCACCTAGTTGGCAAGCGCCACACAAATGCCACACATGGTGGATTGTGTGGTGCTTGCCTTAGCAAGCATCACACATGCAGCACAGACCAACTGTGGCCCTTGGTTAACCAAGGGCCACAACTGGTCCCCATTGTGCTTACGTGGTGCTTGTTGTTATACTTACTCAAGTAAGTGCCACATCTTGTATTTGCCTTTTTTTAAAAATAAAAAATTAAAATATAAGTTGTGGAACTTCTTTAAAGAAGTGCCACAAAATGTGTGCTATTATTTCCTCTTTTTGTAGTAGTGTATTATTATTTTACCTCCCCTTTCTTTAAAAAGCAAAGAAGATAATATTGAATTTTCTCTTATTCTTTTGCCTTTATCTATTATTTTCATCTCAATCTAAACCAATACATCAACCATACTTAAAAAGAACTTTTTTATTGTCCTCTTGATAGCTATACCTGTAGCATAGGCCTTCATTGCTCCCCTCACCGGTGAAATTTTTTCCTCTAGAGAGAAGGGTTTGTTAGCCGTCTAGCTTAACCGCAAGCACACAAATCATCTCAAGTAGTATAATAATATCATTCCCACGAAGACTAAGGCAAAAACGTGTTAATTATCACACTTATGGTCTTAATGGTTGAGTGAGAGTAATTTAAAAGAGATTTTATATTTTAGAATTAATTGATTAAAAGAGAATTTATTCAAGAACTTCAAGACAGGAGGATGTTAACCTCATGAAATTCTTGTCAGAATTGCACATTTCCTCCTAGTTCTCCCACACTTTGGATGTATTAATAGCCATTGGAGAGTGCTAAAGTGGAGGAAATGTGTTCTTTTCATGCTTGGCACAAAAAGAGTATAAATATGGGGGAAATATGTTACTAATTGTCATGATTACTCAACTAATGATCTTTGGTGAGTTCTTTGTGTTGAAAGGATACAGAGTCAGTCATAGCTGGACCAGAGAAAGACAAATTCAAGGAGAAGGAAGTGAAATGAAGCTGAAGCCATCAACCGTACCAGGGAAATGCAAGAAGGGATGATAACATATTGCAGAAAGAGAGGAAACTGAACTTCAAAGATGACTGACCGCGGCCAACTTAAGGTCAAAAAGTTACTGGCCTTGGCCAATAATCTATGGGCCACAGCCCAAAACTGGACAGAAGCTCACTGGCCGTGGCCCACAAATCTCCTGGCCGCGGCCAACCCCCAAAACTGTTGTTGTGCATTTTATCACCCGGGACCTACAAAAGCAAAAACCAAAGGTTGAAAAGGGGGACACAGATTAGGAAATACCTAGGGAGGCGGTTGTGACACTCCTCTAAGCTTGGGATCGCCATAAAGCAAGGGAAATCAAGTGGGGATTGAAGATTTGCAGAGATTTGAGCTGGTTTTCCTTGGTTATACAGATTTCTTTCCCTTTCTTCTTCCTTGTGCTGATATGGTAGTTCTAGCTTTGTATTTCTGTATCTACTTTGTGAACATGAGCAGCTAAACTTTCATTCTAGAATTGTTTATGAACCTTTTTATAGATTAAACTTGATTCTTATTCTCTTTAAGGATCTAATGGCATATGTATGTTGATTTTACTCTGTTTTCACTGCCATTTGTGACTGGCCATCATTGTGGATGATTTGTTCAACTAAGTTAAGCTTGAGAGAGTTAACTTACTTGTAGAACTTTGGTAAAATTATGCTAGACTTGAAGTTTGGAAGCAAAATGGATGGTTTGTTAGTAACATAGAGATATAGTTACTAGCATAGCATTGTCATGTTAAGGTTGGCGCTTAATGCTTATTTTCTTCTAACTGTAGCAAGAGATTGTACATGTTAAAAGAAGATAAGGAGTTGATTATGACTTGAGAGAGCTTAATCAAACTCTTGTGAGCCTTAGACGAACATACATATTTCCCATTGAACGATTCTTAAAGAAGAAATAAATCAAGTTTAGGAACTACAAAGGGGATAAACAATCCTAGGTTTATTACGACTGTTAAAATCATAAAGGATCAAGTTCTTGTTCAGTAATTTATAGTTTTTACACACATATCTTTTGAACTCCTTTTACCACACAACAACATGTTTTTGGTTCAACTTAATTAAACTCACCAAACCTATTGCTTGACTAATTTGTTACTCAAATCCTTGAGGGAACGATCTTACCTATCACTTTATTACTTAACACGATCCGTGCACTTGCGGTAGTGAACAGAGGAACCTAGGATTACTTATCCATATTGTACTTCATAAGTCTAACTTAAATCTTAAATTGATAATGAAAACATGCGCTTGTCAAAGGTTCAAAATTAATTAATAAAGCTTCCTCAAGTTAAAACCAATTTTTTATTCTCAATTAACATGTGCAATCTCTTGTCTCAATTAACGAAAATACTCATTAAGCTCTATCCTCAATTAAACAATGCTAGGCTAATAGATATATCTCTATTCTATGAATAAACCATCCATTTAACCTCTAAACTTCAAGTCTAGCACGATTTTACCTAAGTTCTATAATTAAATTAGTTTTTTCAAGTATAACTCAATTGAACCCAACAATCTAAGTGGTGGCCAATCACCCAGAAGCATGAAGCACAAGATAAAATCAACACATAAATTTCATTAATAAATAAAAGAAATAAATAAAAAAAGTCTTAATCCATCTAAAAGTTCAAAGCAATTCTTGAATATGAAATCTAGGTACTCATAATCATAACTAAAACCAAATCAAAGCAATAATAATCCACAACAAAATAAGAGTTAACTGAAAGGAAAAAGAAGAAATTAATAAAACCAAAAGATTGAGCTTCAAATTTCTTCTAAGCTTCAATTCCTTGGCTTCAATTGCCTCCAATTCTCCACAGCGTCCTCTGATCTAGTACACAACAACACTTTTGATCTTCAAATCAGTCGCCTCCACAGTCCTCTCATCCTCCTGTGAAGATGATGACAAAACCCGAATGCCTCTCCTTCCGTCTGCACCCTAACTGTGTTTTCCTCCTCTCTTCTTGAAGAAGCTTAACCCCCTATATATAGGTCAGGTTCCTAGATCCTCATGCAACATCTCTCTAGCAAAATAAAATCAAACAAAAAGATCAAAAGATCAAAAAATAAATAATGATAATAATAAATAACAATAATGACAACAACAACAATAATTGAAATATCTTTTCCTTCTTATTTTAAATTATTATTTTTATTATTAATATCATTATTTTTATTCTAAACTTTGATATTTATAATGAAATCCCTCTAAATCGATATCTTATCAAAATCTGATTAAAATCCCTTTGATTTATTATAAATGACTCCCCAAATATATTAAAATATGTCTTAAATTTATCTAAAAATAGGGAGTCATCAGGGCTCTATTTTCCTTCCCATATCTGGGAGGAGTGCATGCGTTCTGCATTCTTAGTTTCTTGGTTTTTACTTATATTCCCTCATCTGTTCTTGCCTATTCAAACTCCTATCTCTCATTCATTTCTTAGTAAGATCTTTGTAAGATTGGCTTCTTATCCAAAATATGTTTTTTCCGCCCCTTTTTCTTTTCTCTGATTGGTCAGACCATAATTATTCCTACTCTACTTCATCAACTAACCAGCTATTATTTTAGTTTTCTTGTCCCTTTAATATAGCACCTCCATCCTTTTTCCAGTTCTCACTGCTTTTTCCATTGGCTCCTCCTGCCGGTGCTCCACTCTTCATCACTTTTCCTATTTTTGCTTTCCCTTGATTAACTTTTTGCTTCCTCCTACTTTTGGTGTTATACTCATTATGTTTTCCAATCACCTCTAAACTTGTGTATTATATTGTTTCTTTCCCATGCATATTTCCTTACTCAATTCGTCTCTCTCATATTCCCAACCCTTCCTTCTTTATGCACCAATCTTTTTGCAACCCTTCATCTTCTCCTTTTAGATTTTTTCTCTGTAAATCCTGTTTTTCTGATCTTCTATTCTTCACACTGAATGATTTCCTTTGTTCTTGATTCTCTCTATCTCTCCATTTGGTTCTTATCATTGTGTACCGCAATTTCTTTATTTTTCTCTCTACTTACACGAAGAGAATTATGTACTAGTTAAATTAATTTGTCCACCATACTGTAGAAAAGTGAACAAGCTAGTTGGGACGCCATTTCTCCTTGTTAGTCAACCTTGCATGGGTTAAACCGTTCAAGTCTCTCAGTGTGCTTCTTCAGCTTTGCTTACTTTTTTCTTCTTCTTTGGCATCCACCATTCCTATAAACTCTCTCCCATAAGGTAGATTAAGGAAACAAAATAAATTAGTTGATTTGAATAAATGTGTCTCTTTAAAATATCCCTATGTAACATTTGATTATATATTTGGGGGGAAAATAATAAATGTAGTAGACCAAATGGATAAAGGATTTATATTTTAGATCAAATTCAACTCCAATTAGCTCTTATACTAGGGACAAGAGGTAGGATTCAGTTTGAGTGCTAGATCTGGACCGTCCAGATCTAGGTATTTTTTTTAAACAAAAAAATTGTATTAAATCCTCGAGAAGTGATAAAAAAATACCACTTGAACTTCAAAATCTCAAATTATCCTTATTACCTATAAAAGTATAGGTATTAACTACACTTGTGAAATAATTAACAAATCACTATAGTAATAAATCACTAATTTATAATTTTAAAGTTTAAATGGCGATATTTTCTTGTCTTTTTTCCTTAAGTATGTACACAATCTAAAATAAAGATAACATCTTTACCATTAGTCTTTTTTTTTGGAAGACAATACTATTAGTTGTTTTAAAAATATTTTTTTTATTTACAAATCATCAATTAAAATTTTTAAATCTAAACAATTTAAATTATATTGCGACAGTAAAGAACTAAAGATCTCAACACCATAGTGCTTGACTACTTGTCAGTTCTCACTGCCATGAGCACAGAATGTGTGTAACTTTGAATAACCAATCCAAAATAATTCTGGCACGTTGACCATAAACCCAAAAGAAAACCTTGTACTCCTAAGCCAGAACCAGAACAACAACGAGATTGTTTTTTGGTTAGCAAACTCAACCAAGAAAGCTTCAAAACCAACCGTACAACTTGTAGCCTATGGAAACTTGGTTCTTAAAGATGAGCAAGACCAATCGTACTACTTGTGGCAGAGTTTTGATTATCCTTCTGATACTCTTTTGCCAGGAACAAAGTTTGGATGGAACCTTAAAACCAGTCTTAACTGACACTTAATGGCATGAAAAAGTTGGGATGATCCTCCTCTAGGAGACTTTAGAAGCGAACTCATGCTTTGTAATATTACCTCTTTTGATCCTAAATATAAGATTTAGCTGATTTTTTTAAAGAGATTAAGCAAGCTAGATAAATTACTTTAAAGTATTTATATTTTTCCAAACTAATTTGTGTGAATTATAAACTGATACATAATCCAATGATTTATAGCATATATATACTATGATTGAGTAATTTATTTAACTTCCTTGACCTCTGCAAAAAAAATCAATTGGGTCTTATATTTAGAACCGGAATGAATAGTTTACCAGAAATGGTCTTTATGTCAAGGTTCCACAGAATATCACAGAAGTGGTATATGGAATGGTCCTAATTTTAGTGGCACCCAGGTTTACTTCATATACACACCCAACAATGAGTCAGAGATTTATGTGAGTTTTGAACCAAAGTACAGTTTACAAAGGCTTGCAGAGCCATGGTTTTTTCAATCACCAGTCATCCCATATCCTATAACAAGAGTTTTCCAGCGGCAGTATGTCGCAACAGATTGAATAAGAAAAATTCATAACACAATCACACAACACCTTCACTGTGATTAAGAATAAGCTGAAAAATAACAAAGCAAGAAATAGGCACAATAGGAGCAAATGAACCAAAGAATTTGTTGCTAAGA
The DNA here is from genome assembly GCA_963242795.1 of Inga leiocalycina. Classification (NCBI taxonomy): domain Eukaryota; kingdom Viridiplantae; phylum Streptophyta; class Magnoliopsida; order Fabales; family Fabaceae; genus Inga; species Inga leiocalycina. Next base: position 53,895,090 of record OY725329.1, read on the forward strand.
ATCCCTATTCCAGATCGCTCTCGTCCTCTCTTCGTGTAGCTGCCAATCCCATTTGCAGAGCGCATAGCCACCATCCTCTCTTCATCATCGTCATTGCAATTCCTTAGCCGCTGTTGTCTCTTCACAATCACCGCTCATGGACGAAATTGGAGGGGATGAGGGTTCCTTAGCGCCTTGTGAGAACAGAGACGGAGACTAATGGTGTTAGGGGGTGATATGTTCAATCAGGTCAAGTGTCGTTTTTTTATTAGAGAACTGGTTGGACTGGATATAAGAAACTGGATGTAAGTTTTGTCCAATGCCTAAATCCAAATACAGGCCTACACTTTTAACAAATCATTAATCAGGCAAAGAGGTCTATTTATAAATTTTTTTTAATGTTATTAAAACACTATAATAACTCTTTGTAGTTAAAAAGAAAAATTGAGTTCTAATATCATAATTCACTTATTTTTGAGAATATGCATAGGGATAAGTACTAGAACCGGGGAAATAGGTTGAGCCCGTCGGGCCGACCCATTTAAACCCTGAATTTGCAATGGTCGGGTTTAAAATTTTTCCTTTAAAAGTGAAAGTGGGCTTTTATTTTTTTATCTTTTAAAATTATTTACATGATAATAATATCATTTATTTTTTATATTTTGTTAATGATGTTGCAAATATTTAGTTGTTATTATCTTTTTTAGAATTAAGTTTCATGAGAATACCATGTATTAAGAATCCTGAAAGTTAAAAACTTATAAAAGATATTTCTCATTTTATAAGTATTCTTACCAGTTTTGTATTTTTTGATTTATTTTCTAGTGATTGTTTTGTTTATAACTTATGTTGTTTATTTTGTTGACTACTTACACTTTTCAAAACATATTTATAAAAAGTATTTTTAATTTTGTTAAATGTTCTCATTAATTATTTATAATTGCATTATGTGGACAATAGTTTACCTTTGATTATAACTTAGTGATTGTGTTTGCTTGTTGCATGATGTATACCGTCAACACCCTAATTTTGACAACATTTATATGTTAGATTAGGACTTTCATTGTTCTAATTTTTTAAAAAAAACTGAAAAACATAGTAAAAATTGTTAAAATAACTTCGGCCCTACAGAGCCTACCCTAACCCTTATCCTCATAGGTCAGGCCTAAAAAAATGGTTGTTTTTCTTTAGCCGAGCCTAAAAGGACTAACTCATTTAAGCCCTGACCCATGAAGGGCCGGCCCTTTTTATCAGCCCTTTTTAAGAGAAAAGGACGTTGTAATTGTGGGGGAAGAAAACAAAGAATGAAGTCATAATCAATGTTTTATTTTTAAACTTGACTCTTAATCTCATAATGCAAAGAGTATATCGTACTCATTATTTCCGTTGTACTGCTTCAATGGAAACAAATGCATTGAAACGCTTATTTCCTTGTAGAATGTACACCTCTCGCCATGAGCAAATTAGAAACACGGAAGGTGTGGCAATGAAACACGGACAACTAATGCACACTTGTGATTATGTCTATCAGGAGAAAAGAGAGCGCGACAATGTATATAGAATGAGCGAAAGGAAGGAAGTTTAACCTGGCCTTTCATATTTGTGATTAGCCACAAAATTAATCATATTTTCAATCATGGATTGATCATTTATAATCTCTGTTTTTGTGTTAGCTTTCCTTCCGATTTCTCTGTAATTTGAAGGAGGCAGGGGAAGAGATCATACTATTAGCTCTTATGGGGAGAGACTAAATAATGAAACCAAGAACTGAATCAATGGGCTTAGCGATTGCAAAAGCTGAATCGAAGATCCGGAAAAATCTCAAGGGTGGAAGGAGATGACAAGAGACAAATGGAGGAGAATAACACGGTAGGTGTAGCTAGAGAAAAGAAGGAAGGGGCGTATCGGTAAAACCACCAAATTCATAAAATTTTAATGCACCATCATGACTTAATTAATACGTAATTTGTTAAAAACATAGATCTGAATTTATATATTAGTATTTTAACCGAATTTAATTGGAATTAATCTTTAAAAAAAGCAGTGGTCTTACAAGTTTTAAAAATAAATAAATAAATGATTAAATCCCATTAACGTCCATTCTTTATTACGGAGTACGTTCATTTTGCCCTCCAGTTTCCTCTGCAACTAATGGCTGATTCTATTACGGCGTCTCCCAGTCTCATCCACTTCATCCTCATGGAGGCAACTAATGGCTGATTCTATTACGGCATTTTCTTCTGCAACTAATGGAATCTCGTCACTTGGGGTCTTCACCCACTAATTTCCACCAACTGAAGCTGCCAAATCTGGTACACTGTTCTTCTTAACATGCTTCAGTTTATACCATTTCAGTATCCATTTGATGTTTGAGTCTCATTCTGGTTCCGGACGAAGTTTCAAAGTTTAAACCCCTTTCCTTCCGATGTCCAATTGATATTATTAGTCTCCTGCGATTTTTGGTTCAATTATTGGCCGAGAAAAACTTAATTAAGTGGACTAGGGCAAAGATTTTTTAAAAGGATTTTCTTTTAAGAAAAATAAGTGTTAATCTGCGGAGAGGAAGCAGCCTGACTACGGAAAAGTAGTTGATGCAATTCGCTTTAGACAGTCTGCAATTTTGACTTGCGGCGTCTACGAAACGCAACCATTTATGTTTCTTGCGACCTTTTACCATCTGAATTGTTTGGGCTTCAACTGGTAGAAATTATTAAAAAACGGTACTTTGCTTTACATTAGCACTCATGCAAGGATCTGTTGGTTTGTTGACATTGAATTTGAAATTCGAGTTTTGGAATTCTGAATATAATGTTATAATCTTATTCATACATTTGAAAAGTCAATATCTTTATTTTTGCGTTGAAAAATTTTCTCTCTACCTTGAAGGAAAGGGAACAGTTTTTCTGGGTTGAATAGCCCAGTCAACCTGCCCTTTCAACACGTTCCTCATCAGAATCACTGGTATATTTATTTTTTATTGTGCAGAGCAATTCATTAAATCAATGGCTATCCTTCCTTATTTGCTTGTTCTTCCCAATCTGCTTTTGTTCTTCTCCAGATTTTCTTTTGCAACTGATACGCGTACCCAGTTCGAATCTCTTCGCGATGGCCAGACCTTGGTTTCTGAAAATGAAGTCTTTGAATTGGGTTTCTTCAGCCCAGGCAGTTCCACAGACCGCTATGTTGGAATCTGGTACCACAAAATCCCTGGCAGAATTGTTGTTTGGGTTGCCAACCGAGACAGGCCCATCAAAAAAAACTTTGGCCAACTGAGGTTAAACACAGAGGGAGATCTTGTACTTCTCAGCGATGATGAGACTGTTGTTTGGTCAGCAAATTCCAGCGCAAAGGCCTTGAGTCCAATTGTGCAGCTTTTAAGCTCTGGAAACTTGGTTCTAAGAGGTGGGAAGGATCAAAAGCCCCAAAACTACTTGTGGCAAAGCTTTGACTATCCTTCTGATACAATTTTGCCAGGAATGAAGGTTGGATGGGACCTCAAAACTGGTCTTAATCGACGTTTTACAGCATGGAAGAATTGGGATGACCCTTCCTTTGGAGACTTTTCAGAAGAGCTTGTACTACACAGATATCCTGAAATACTACTCTGGCAGGGCCCAACACAGTATATGAGAAGTGGGCCATGGAATGGTGTCCGGTATAGTGGCATGTCTTATGCAACGACAAATCCACTTTATGAATTCAAGTTTGTCTCGAATAAAGATGAGGTGTATGCAAGTTTTAGTGTGAAAAATGAGTCACAAATCACAAGATTTGTCTTGAACAAGACATTATACTCATCACAGGACAAAAGATGGAGTGAAGATGATCAAAGGTGGATTACTTATAGTCTTGCGCCAATGGATAATTGTGAAAGATATAATCGTTGTGGCCCTAATGGAAACTGCGTCCTGGGTGAGACACCAATATGCCAGTGCTTGAAAGGATACTTGCCAAAATCGCCCAGAAATTGGAACGCTTTGGACTGGGCTGATGGATGCATCCGCAATAAATCCTGGAGTTGTAAGGGAAAAAACATGGATTATTTTGTCAAATTTAGTGGGCTGAAAGTTCCAGATACAACATACTCTTGGGTTAATACAAGTATGACACTTGAGGACTGCAAAGCCAAATGCTGGGAAAATTGTTCTTGTAATGCTTATTCTAATTCAGATATCAGGGAAGGAGGTAGTGGTTGTGTTTTGTGGTTTGGTGATTTAGTTGATATAAGGCAGGCTCCCTTTGATCACCAGCATTTATATATTCGCCTGGCTTCTCCAGAAACAGGTGTGGTCTGTTAGTGATCATTTTTCAATCATCTTTCAATTGCTTTAGCAACCTCAACTTTTTTCCTACTGACTCTTGGTACATTTCCTTGTGAAGCTGAACTTGATGAAGCAAACGGAAATAAGACAAAGGTGACTGCTGCAACAGTGACCACTGTATTGGCTGTTGTGATGCTTTTCACTTTGTTTTACATTTACATGCGCAGAAGAAACTCTATAGGTAAGCATTCCCATCTTCTTACGACGTCTGGGGTTGTCTGGAGGATAATTGAACAAGATTGAGCTTGAGGTCATTATGTTTCCCAAAGATATACTTTTTTAAATATTTCTCTCATTTTGTGCATCAAAGTGTAATATGAAAGCCTTGTTAACAGTAAACAACGAAAACGGCTCCTAAGGAAATATGGAGCTGCCTCCAAATGGCATTGCAGAAATAGCTAATGCTACTGAATAGTTTTTTCTCTTTTGTATTTATATACTAGTATTTCATTTTATGAAAGTGAACTAAGAAAACCTTGTTAGCAGCAAACAAGGAAGAAGTCTCTGACGGAAATGTGGAGCTCAAAACATTGATAGCAGCAAACAATGAAGAAGGCGATGAAGGAAATATGGAGCAACGTATTTATGACCTTGCAATAATAGCTGATGCTACTAATAACTTCTCATCTGACAACAAGCTTGGCCAAGGTGGTTTTGGTCCAGTATACAGGGTAAGCATGCAATTAACTTGTTCCTAAGAGTTTATCCAAAAAATATTTATTAAGAGAAAGATTGCAGTTACGCTTCTGTTTTATGACGTTACATATTGTCATTCATTTATATGATGTAAAAATGGTAGGGTATACTTGCAAACGGACAAGAAATTGCGGTGAAACGGCTTTCACAAAGTTCTGACCAAGGACTGTGTGAATTTAAGAATGAAGTCAGATTGTGTTCCAGACTTCAACACCGTAATCTTGTTAAGGTTCTTGGTTGTTGCATTCAAGGAGACGAGAAAATGCTCATATATGAATATATGCCCAACAAGAGCTTAGAGTCATTCATTTTTGGTTTGTATTCCCAATCAGCACACTTTCTTCCTTTTTCATTTATTTCTTCCTGGATAATGATAGGTATCATTACATTAAAAATTTGTAGGTTCTGATAGTAAATTTCTTGATTGGTCCAAACGCTTTCACATTATTCGTGGAATTGCTCGGGGGCTTATGTATCTTCATCAAGATTCTAGATTAAAAATCATCCATAGAGACCTTAAAGCGAGTAACATATTATTGGATGGTGAATTAAATCCAAAAATCTCAGATTTCGGTTTGGCAAGAATATTTGGAGGAGATCAAAATGAAGATAAAACAAAGCAAATAGCGGGCACATTGTAAGTATACTTTATATTTGATTTTGTAAATATGCACACTACTAGATATGATACTAACTCCTTAATAACTTATGATAGTGGTTATATGGCTCCTGAATACGCAATGCAAGGACTATTTTCTGTCAAATCTGATGTGTTCAGCTTTGGAGTACTACTGCTAGAAATAGTGAGTGGCATGAAAAACAGGGGGCTGTTCTTGCCAAGGCAAAGCATTAATCTCATTGGACATGTTAGTAACAAGGAGCCTAACTTTTCTATTATCCTTTTTGAAATTGGCAATTGATTCTATTTTTTGAATTGTTGTAGGCATGGAGGTTGTGGAATGAGGGAGTCCCACTAAAAATCGCTGATGAACATTTGGAGAGGTCTTATGTTGAATCAGAAGTATTGCGATGCATCCATGTCGGTCTTCTTTGTTTGCAATACTATGCTGATGATAGGCCAAACATGACATCTGTGGTTATAATGTTGAGTAGCGAGGGTGGGTTGTCTGAGCCTAAAGAACCTGGTTTCCTTTTGGAAAATATCCCGCGTAGGTTAGAATATTCTAACAATCATGCAACTCCTTCAAATAATAAAGTATCCATGACCTTGTTGCAAGCAAGGTAAAGTCAATTTTACTTCTTGATTTTGGACCACTAATGAGCATACTCTTAAGGATAAGGCTAGCTATTTGCAATAATGCAAGACAATGTTGTTTCGAAATAACTCTTGATTTTGCACTGTGCTTGTGGTATAAATATTAAAAAAAAACTCTTTCATTGCGTTCCCCCACGAGACAAGTCAAAGGTTACATTAGGCATGAAAATTGCACAAAACTTGTAGAGCATTGGTAAGCTTAAGACTCTTATTAACATCTACTTTATGAAAAGTTGGAATTAACTTTGAAAAAACTATAAGTAGATCGCAAAGTGTTAAGTTATAGTATCCTTGAAATGAGGGCTTTTCTTTTTCTAACGTATTTTAATAATCTGATGGATCTATCAGTTTTGTAATTGGCAAGTTTTTATTCTGAATTCCAAATACCACTCGTTTCCCTATTCAAAATCATCTCTAACCACTGGATGACAACTAACGAGAAGTAACTAGGTTATCAAATTTGTTGAAAATGAATTATTTTTTTCAAATTTAACCTTGTCTAAAATCATAAATTATATTTTGAGGAAAAAAAAGTAAAATTGCATCGAATTTAAATAGGGGCAATCCTTAAAAAAATGTAATTAATACCCACTTTGTGACTTATGATAAGGGCCACACATTTCTTCTCAAAAGTGACTTATAATTCAAAGTTTGCAGGTGATCACTATTTTATTCATGGTGAGTGAAAACAATACTCCATCAAAAATTACAAAGTCTATTATGATTTTGATTGTGAGACCAATTCATCAAGGCAATGGTAAATCTTCCTTATGATTTTCAGAGGCTAAAATATATTATTGTGACATATTTAACTCCATTATATTCTGATATTTTCGGTTTTGTCCTTGGTATCATAGTTAACATGCATTCCGCTGCCGCCAATTCCTCTCCTCATATGCAATAATCTAATACTCTCTCCGGTTTGATCATAAATATAAGATAAAGTTGATTTTTTTTCGAGATATTAAGGAAGCTAATTAAATTATTTTAAAATGTTTATATTCTTCATTTTTTCTTCAAATTATTTTGCTTAACATATAAACTTAAATATAATCTAATAACATACAATATATAATATGATTAAATAATTTATTTATCTTCCTTAATCTCTCTAAAAAAAATCAACTTTGTATTATATATTTAAGATTGGAGGGAATACTTTTTCTTATAAAAAAAGAATGAACTAACAAAGGTGGAAAATGTTGGCTATCTTCTCATATACGTTAAGTCTTCCTTAAGAAGGCTTTTTGCCAAGAAAACTTTTATATTATTATATATAATAGTTCATGTGTTATTATTTTACCTCCCCTTTCTTTCAAAACCAAAGAAGATAATATTGAATTTTCTCTTATTCTTTGCCCCTCATCTATTATTTTCATCTCAACTAAACTAATATGTCAACCATACTTAAAAAAATAAAGAATTAACAAAGCGTGGAAAATGGTGATTTTCTTCTCATATACATCAAAGTGAGATGTTGCTTTCGACAATGAAGAATTTTAATTGCGGTCTCTTATCGAAGATCCCTTTTTAGAATTATGGTTTTGACCCAATCCACGATTTTAGAAATCACAGCCATACCATAGTTTGAACTAAAGACTTGTTAGAGAATGGGAGACACCCAAAACACCAGGCCTCAAAACCACTAGTCAAATTATAGTTTTAAAAGTTAACTAGCTTATAAGGGGAGTGTGTTCGAACCCTCTGACCGATGGAGAGACCTCATTGGTAAGTGATCTGGTAAGTCCTTTGTAAGCGCTCGAAGAGCCCTGGAGCTGTGCCTGACCTTAGTAGGGGACTGATGCCGAACCTACCTAAACTTTTTTCTATCAAAAAAAAAAGTTAAGTAGCTCAATATTCAGAAAATTCAAAATAACTTTTAACCCTCAAAACCATTATTTGGGTTAAACTAGAAGTTACCCAAATATTGTCAAATTCTGCATAACAATGGTTTTCATTGAAAACCATGATTTGGGCGTTAAAAACCATGATTTTTCATAAGCTGTTTTTTTTTAATATTTCAAAAGTTATTCTCTAAAATATATTCTTTGAAATCATTTTTTTCACTTTTTCTTCAAAAATTATTATCTAAAAACTAATCTAGACGCACCCTGAAGTCAAAGGCATAACAACTAACCATGATATTGAATAGCTATTATTATTTTTTTACACATGATAGTATATAACTCATTTTAAATAGGAAAAATATAAGAAAATATCACTTAAACTTTAAAATTCTAAATTAGTGATTTCTTACTAAAATGAGTTTTCAATCGCTATATTCTTATAATTAATACCTATACTCTTGTAGGTAACAAGACTCATTTAGAATTTTGAAGTTCATGTGGTATTTTATTATCTTTTTCTCTTTTTAAATCTCCGGTTAAGAATAGAATATGCATGAAAACTATTAAGTATATATTTAAATTAAAAGATTAGGCAGGTGATAATTAAAAAAGTAAGAAAAAAGTTTTAAATGATTCCACTTTTAAATGGAAAAAAGATAGAAAAAGAACTTTGAAATTGTAAAATTTTAAATTAGATGTTTCCCAAACAATGAGTTGTGAATTGTTTATCAAATTTCGTTATTCCCTTGTCAACTTTTGGTAACAAAACATGATTTGAGATTTTATAATTTCAAAGTTCTTTTTCTGTCTTTTCCTCCTTTTTAATTCTCTTTCTCTTCTTGAAGTTCAGGTGACATTTTATTGTCTTTTTCTCTTTTTAAATCTCCCCATTAAGAATAGAATATGCAGGAAAACTAACAGGTATATATTTAAATTAAAAGATTAGGCAGGTGATAATTTAAAAAAGTAAGAAAAAAGTTTTTAATCATTCCCATTTTAATTGGGAAAAAGACACACAAAAAAAACTTTGAAATTGCAAAATTTCACATAAGGTATTTCCCAAACAATGAGTTGTGAATTGTTTATCAAGTTTCATTATTCACTTATCAACCTTTGATAATAAACCTGATTTGAGATTTTGCAATTTCAAAGTTCTTTTTCTATCTTTTTTCCCTTTTAATTATCTTTCTCTCTCACACACACTCGCATATTGATTTCTCAACTTTTAAGATTATGTTGATATTATTATTAATCCTTATAATTTAATCATATTTTTGTTTTGGTCTTATAATTTCATAAGAACTTGATAAAAAAATATTGGGACTAAAAATCAAAATTTAATTAACTAAAAAAAATTTAATTAAATTATAAGGACCAAAACAAAAACTTATTAAAAATAAAGGATCATATCAAATTTTTATGAAACTATAGAAATCAAGACTATAACCAAAATCAAAATTTTAAATCAACTATAATGATTAACAATAGTATTAAAGCTATAAGATTTTATATTTTAATTCAACTCTAACTTTTAAGTCCAAATTTGCCTATGTAATGTTATCAATCAATAAATTTATTTCGTTATTACTTTATTAGGAGATAAATGGGTTTAAAATTAAATAAATAAATAAATGATTAAGGCCCGTTTAATTTTATTTTTTAAAATTTTTTTTCTATTTTTAAAAATAAAAAATATAAAACTTGTTTAAAAAATTGTTTTAATAAATTATTTTTTTAAAGAAAATAGAAAGTTTTTTTTTAAAACCTAAAAATTAAAATACTTTTTACGTATTTTCTTTTTTTTTTATTTCTTATTTTTTAAAACCGTCACCAATATACTATTGGCATTATACCACCATCAATACTGACCATCACCGTGCCACAGTCGGTGACAGTCGCTGCAACGTCATTACCAGCTACTACCGTTACGGCCACGTCACTCTTAAAATAGATTTTTTTAAAATAACTGTTTAAGTAGATTTTTTTTTTATAAAATTGTTTTTTTTTTAAAAAAAACAGAAAACATAAACCACCCGACTCTATACCCCCTAGCTAGATCCGCTGACTTCCATTCTGTATCACCTATTTTCCACTGCAACTAATTGCTGATTGTATTACCGCATTACCCAGTCTCATTCACTTCATCCTCTTGCAACTAATTGTGTTCGGAAGATGGAAGCTCGGAACTTGGTTTCTTCTCCCACATTTCCACCAACTGAAGCAGCGAAATCTGGTACATCGGTCTTTCTTAATTTGCTTCAGTTTATACCATTTCCGTATCCATTTGATGTTTGTGTCAGCTCGTTCTGGTTCCGGACTAATTTTTCAAAGTTTAAACCCCTTTCCTTCCAATTCCAATTTATATTACTAGTCAACCTGCGATTTTTGGTTCAACCATGGACCGAGAAAAACTTAATTAGGTGGATTAGAGCTAAGACCTAAGAGATTTTTTTTTTTTTTTAATACCAGTAAGTTCTATCTATCTATATGCAGATAGGAAGCAGCCTGATTACCCTTTGGAAAAGTAGTTGTTGGAATTGACTTACGGAATAAAAAACACAGAGGCATTTCGCAAATTTTGACTTGTGGCATTTAGGAAACGAAAACTTTTTATACTTCTTGCGACCTTTTACCATCTGAATAGTTTGGGCTTCAACTGGTAGAAATGATTAATGAAACGGTAATTTCCTTTACATTTGGACAAGCAGAAAACAATTTGATGCTTAGAAGTCAATTATCCAAATAATGCGTAGGGATGAGTTGGTTATTAGTTGATATAATGATGTCGCCTTATATCTTATATCTTGTCTGCTCTTTAGGTGCAGATGATGCGGAGGGATGAGTTTGTTATTAGTTCTCTAGATATTAATTAATGGCAGCAGACATGCCCTCGCCCTAATAAATACAGGACCAACCCACCTAAACTTCTTCTGTATAATAAGAAATTAATTAATACTAATACTATGAATTGGTTTATTTGTTTGTTGGATTATAACCATTCTAAAAAGAATAAACCAACACAACGAGTGGCACACCAAGCGTAGCAATTATATCAATATCAAATGATTGATTGAATTTTTATTCAATATCATCCGCAATGAAAATGCCTTGATAGAACCTGCTACAAGGATTTGATGGAACCCAGTACTCATGCGGGATCCGTATGGTTGTTGACAGAAAGCATTACATTGAAATTGGAATTAAGTTTGGAATTCTGAATATGATGCCATAATCTTTTTCATAAATTTGAAAAGGTCAATATCTTATTATTGCGTTGAAAATTATGTTCTCTTCCGTGAAGGGAAGACACAAGTTTTTCTGGGTTCATGAGCACAAAGTCAACCCGGTTACTTCCTGGGGAGCTTCCCTTTTGACATGCACCACATTAGGATCAGTGGTATATTTATATTTTTTAGTATAGTTCAATTCATTAAATCAATGGCTATCCTTCCTTGTTTGCTTGTTCTTCCCCATCTGCTTTTGTTCTTCTCCAGATTTTCTTTTGCAACTGATACCCTTACCCAGTTCCAGCCTCTTCCTGATGGCCAGACCTTGGTTTCTGAAAATGAAGTCTTTGAAATGGGTTTCTTCAGCCTTGGTAGTTCTGCAGACCGCTATGTTGGAATCTGGTACCACAAAATCCCTGACAGAACTGTTGTTTGGGTTGCCAACCGAGACAGACCCATCACAAACAACTTTGGCCAGCTGAGCATAAACACAGAGGGATATCTTGTACTTCTCAACCGTCATGAGACTGTTGTTTGGTCAGCTAATTCCACCAAGAAGGCCTTGAGTCCAATTTTGCAGCTTTTAGGCTCTGGAAACTTGGTTCTAAGAGATGGGAAGGATCAAAAGCCCCAAAACTACTTGTGGCAAAGCTTTGACTATCCTTCTGATACAGTTTTGCCAGGAATGAAGATTGGATGGGACCTAAGAACTGATCTTAATCGACGTTACACAGCATGGAAGAATTGGAATGACCCTTCCTATGGAGACTTAACAGTAGAGCTTTTACTACACAATTATCCTGATATAATAGGCCGGCTGGGTGCAACAGAGTATGTGAGGAGTGGCCCCTGGAATGGTGTCCGGTTCAGTGGCTTGTCTTATTCGGCGAGCGATCGACTGTATGAGCTAAAGTTTGTCTGGAATAAAGATGAGATTTATGCAGTTTTAAATGTAAAAAATGAGTCACTGATTATAAGACATGTCTTGAACCAGACATTATACTCACTAATGAACATGATATGGAGTGAAGATGATCAAAGGTGGATTACTTATAGTTTTGCTCCAGTTGATAATTGCGACAGATATGGTCGTTGTGGCCCAAATGGAAACTGTGTCGTGGGTGAGACACCAATATGCCGTTGCTTGACAGGATTCTATCCAAAATCACCCAAGAAATGGAACGCAATGGACTGGTCTGATGGATGCCTCCGCAAAGAATCGTGGAGATGCAAGGAAAATAGCAGGGATTATTTTGTCAAATTTAGTGGGCTGAGATTGCCAGATACTACATATTCTTGGGTTAATGAAAGTATGACACTTGAGGAATGCAAAGCCAAATGCTGGGAAAATTGTTCTTGTAATGCTTATACTAATTTAGATGTCAGAGGAGGAGACAGTGGCTGCGCTATGTGGTTCGGTGATTTAATTGATATAAGGCAGATTCTCTTTTATGACCAAGATTTATATATTCGCCTTGCTTCTCTAGAAACAGGTGTGGCCTTTTAGTGATCATTTTTCAATCATCTTTTGATTCCTTTAGCTACCTCAACTTTTTGTCTATTAACTCTTGGTTCATTTTCTTGTGAAGTTGGACACGATGAAGCTAATAGAAATAAGACAAAGGTGATTGCTGTAACAGTGACCGCTGTATCAGCTGTTGTGATGTCTTTCACTTCGTTTTACATTTACATGCGCAGAAGAAACTCTACAGGTAAACATTCCCAATGCAACTGCATCCACCTTTTCCCCCTTTGACTGATTTAGTGTATCAAAGTGTACTACGAAAACCTTGTTAACAGTAAACAATGAAAAAGGCTCCCAAGGAAATATGGAGCTACCAATAAATGAAATTGCCGAAATAGCTAATGCTACTAATAGTTTTATTTATTTAATGATGTTTCATACAATTTACGAAAGTGAACTAAGAAAACCTTGTTAGCAGGAAAGAAGGAAGAAGGCTCTAACGGAAACATGGATCTAAAAACCTTGATAGCAGTAAACAATGAAGAAGGCGATGAAGGAAATATGGAGCAACGTATTTATGACCTTGCAGTAATAGCTAATGCTACTAATAACTTCTCATCTGACAATAAGCTTGGCCAAGGTGGTTTTGGTCCCGTATATAGGGTAAGCATGCAATTAACTTGTTCCCAAGAGTTTATCCAAAAAAAATTTATTCAGAGTAAAGATTGCAGTTACCCTTCTGTTTTATGATGTTACATATTGTCATTCATTTATATGATGTTAAAATGGTAGGGTATACTTGCGGACGGACAAGAAATTGCGGTGAAACGGCTTTCACAAAGTTCTAATCAAGGGCTGTGTGAATTTAAGAATGAAGTCAGATTGTGTACCAGACTTCAACACCGTAATCTAGTTAAGGTTCTTGGTTGTTGCATTCAAGGAGACGAGAAAATGCTCATATATGAATATATGCCCAACAAGAGCTTAGATTCATTCATTTTTGGTTTGTATTCCCAATCAGCACACTTTCATCCTTTTTCTTTTATTTCTTCGTGGATAATGATAGGTATCATTACATTAAAAATTTGTAGGTTCTGATAGTAAATTTCTTGATTGGTCCAAGCGCTTTCACATTATCCGTGGAATTGCTCGGGGGCTTATGTATCTTCATCAAGATTCTAGATTAAAAATCATCCATAGAGACCTTAAAGCGAGTAACATATTATTGGATAGTGAATTAAATCCAAAAATCTCAGATTTTGGTTTGGCAAGAATATTTGGAGGAGATCAAAATGAAGATAATACAAAGCAAATAGCGGGCACATTGTAAGTATGCTTTATATTTGATTTTGTTCATATGCACATTACTGGATATGATACTAACTCCTTGATAACTTATGATAGTGGTTATATGGCTCCTGAATACGCAATGCAAGGACTATTTTCTATCAAATCTGACGTGTTCAGCTTTGGAGTAGTACTGCTAGAAATAGTGAGTGGCATGAAAAACAGGGGGCTGTTCTTGCCAAGGCAAAGCATTAATCTCATTGGACATGTTAGTAACAAGGAGCCTAACTTTTCTGTTATCCTTATTGAAATTGGCAACTGATTCTATTTTTTGAATTGTTGTAGGCATGGAGGCTATGGAATGAGGGAGTCCCACTAAAAATCGCTGATGAACATTTGGAGAGGTCTTATGTTGAATTAGAAGTATTGCGATGCATCCATGTCGGTCTTCTTTGTTTGCAATACTATGCTGATGATAGACCAGACATGACATCTGTGGTTATAATGTTGAGCAGCGAGGGTGGGTTGCCTGAACCTAAAGAACCTGGTTTCCTTTTGGAAAACATCCCACATAGGTTAGAATATTTTAACAATCATGCAACTCCTTCAAGTAATGAAGTATCCATGACCTTGTTGCAAGCAAGGTAAAGTCAATTTTACTTCTTGATTTTGAACCACTAATGAGCATACTCTTAAGGATAAGGCTAGCTACTTGCAATAATACAAGACAACATTGTTTCGAAAGAACTCTTGATTTTGCACAGTGCTTGTGGTGTAAATATTAAAAAAAAAAAAAACTCTTTCATTGTGTTACCCCCACCAGACAAGTCAAAGGTTACATTAGGCATGAAAATTGCACAAAACTTGTACAGCATTGGTGAACTTAAGGCTCTTGTTAACATCTACTTTATGAAAAGTTGGAATTAAGGGTATGTTTGGATGGAGAGAAAAGTGAGGAGAAAATAGGGGGGAAGGAATATTAGGGGGAAAAACTTCCCAAATTAGTAAAAAAATTACTAATTTTGGGAATTTTCGCTCCTAGTATTCTCTTCCTCCTAATTTTCTCTTCATCCAAACATAGGGTATCTTCCAAAATACTATAGGTAGCTTGCAAAGTGTCAAGTTATAACATTCCTTATATGAACACTTTTTTTTTCTGGCCTTTATCGTATTATAATAATTTGGTGGATCTATCAGTTTTGTAATTAACAAATAAATATACACTGAATTTGAAGTTTGTGTTTTGAATTCCAAATACCAATCCTATCCCTATTAAAAGTCATCTCTAGCCACTTGACCATAACTAATGAGAGGTAACTAAGTTATTAAATTTGTTGAAAATGATTTTTTTTTTTCAAATTTACCCTTATCTAAAACCATAAATTATATTTTTTTGGGAGAAAAAAAGGAAAATTCTATCGAATTTTAAATAGGAGTAATCTTTAAAAAAAATGTAGTTAATACCCCCACTTAGTGATTTGTAATAAGAGTCACACATTTCTTCTTAAAAGTGATTTATATATCAGAGTTTGTATAGAATCACTATCTTATTCATATTTTAAAAAGTCACCTGCCATGAGGGAAAACGATACTCCATCAAGAAAATGACAAAGTCTGTTATGATTTTGATTATAGAGACCAATTCATCAAGGCAATAGTAAATCGTCCTTATAATTTTTAGAGTCTAAATTATATTTGGGTGACATATTTAACCTCATCATATTTTGATATTTTCCCTTTTGTCCTTGTTATCATAGTTAACTTGTATTCTCCTGCCTCCACGTCCTCTCATCAAATGCGATAATCTAATACTCTTTTTAATTAAAAAACAAGAATGAATTGACAAAGGTGGAAAATGGTAGCTATCTTCTCGTGTACGTTAGGTTTGATGTAACCTGCACTAACGTAGGATTTGAGTTTACATGAACGTTGATGTTTGACAACGATTATTATTTTCTATACTCATTTTAAAAGCTAACCATTAGGAACACGCATGGAGACTAATATGTGGATTCAAATTCAATTTAATAAGGATTATTTTTTTTTATGAGACCATTAGTTTACTTAATAAGGGAATACAATATCCTTAATATATGATAAATCATTTTTCTTTTGCTTCCACGTAATCCTAAAAAATGAATATAGGTAACAACCATATTGAATCTACCATTGAAACCTTTGCAGCTTCAACAATAAGAGAGTTTTTTTATTGATGATTCATGATCACTTGAGACTGATAAATTTTTTATAAGATATAGGCAAGCATGAAAATTTTTATATTCTTTATCAAAAAAATGAAAAATTTTATATTATTACTATATACTATCAATTTTTTCATTAAAACTTCAGGACTATTTTTTATATTTTCGACACACCTCTTTCATATCAAAGGTCTACATCAAAATTTAAAAATATTAAAGATGAGTGTTGAAAAGATTAAGCATTCGTATCAACAAAAAAACCAATTTTTAATTTCAACCAAGAACCTTGGTCATTTTTTTTTTTTTTGATTGAAAATGGAGATATTACTAAAGTAATATTTACAGGGTGTTTAATTACATCGCGCTGAAGGATAATAATAACAATAATAAAACATTTATCCTAAATTCCAAAAAGAACATGCCATTGTGGATTGACCTTGCTAGCTCGTAGATTACTTCTTAGCCATTCATCAAGGGGAGATTTCGCCTCTCTTCCACCTTACAATAAATGAAATTGCCGAAATAGTTAATGCTACTAATAGTTTTATTTGTTTAATGATGTTTCATATAATTTACGAAAGTGAACTAAGAAAACCTTGTTAGCAGCAAACAATCAAGAAGTCTCTGACGGAAATGTGGAGCTAAAAACATTGATAGCAATAAACAATGAAGAAGGCAATGAAGGAAATATGGAGCAATGTATTTATGACCTTGCAGTAATAGCTAATGCTACTTATAACTTATCATCTGACAACAAACTTGGCCAAGGTGGTTTTGGTCATGTATACAGGGTAAGCATGCAATTAACTTGTTCCTAAGAGTTTATCCAAAAAAAATTTATTCAGAGTAAAGATTGCAGTTACCCTTCTGCTTTTTGATGTTATATATTGCCATTCATTTATATGATGTTAAAATAGTAGGGTATACTTGCGGACGGAAAAGAACTTGTGGTGAAACGGCTTTCACAAAGTTCTGACCAAGAGCTGTGTGAATTTATTAAGAATGAAGTCAGATTGTATGCCAGAGTTCAACACCGTAATCTTGTTAAGGTTCTTGGTTGTTGCATTAAGGAGACGAGAAAATGCTCATATATGAATATATGCCCAACAAGAGCTTAGATTCATTCATTTTTTGTTTGTATTCCCAATCTGCAAACTTTCGTCCTTTTTCTCTTATTTCTTCATAGATAATGATAGGTATCATTACATTAAAAATTTGTAGGTTTTGATAGTAAATTTCTTGATTGGTCCAAGCGCCTTCACATTATCCGTGGAATTGCTTGGGGGCTTATGTATCTTCATCAAGATTATAGATTAAAAATCGTCCATAAGGACCTTAAAGCGAGTAACATATTATTGGATAGTGAATTAAATCCAAAAATCTCATATTTCGGTTTGGCAAGAATATTTGGAGGAGATCAAAATGAAGATAACACAAAGCAAATAGCGGGCACATTGTAAGTATGCTTTATATTTGATTTTGTTCATATGCACATTACTGGATATGATACCAACTCCTTGATAACTTATGATAGTAGTTATATGGCTCCTAAATATGCACTGCAAGGACTATTTTCTGTCAAATCTGACATGTTCAACTTTGGAGTACTACTGCTAGAAATAGTGAGTGTCATGAAAAAGGAGCCCAACTTTTCGCTTATCCTTACTAAAATTGGCAACTGATTCTATTTTTTGAATTGCTGTAGGCATGGTGGTTGTAGAATAAGGGAGTCCCACTAAAAATCATTGATGAACATTTGGAGAGGTCTTATGTTGAATTAGAAGTATTGCGATGCATCTATGTCGGTCTTCTTTGTTTGCAATACTATGCTGATGATAGGCCAGACATGACATATGTTGTTATAATGTTGAGTAGCGAGGGTGGGTTGCCTGAGCCTAAAGAACCTGATTTCCTTTTAGAAAATATCCTACTTAGGGTAGAATATTCTGACAATCATACAACTCTTTCAAGTAATGAAGTATTTATGACTTTGTTGTAGGCCAGGTAAAGTCAATTTTGCTTCTTGATTTTAAACCACTAATGAGCATACTCTTAAGGACAAGGCTAGCTATTTGCAATAATGCAAGACAATGTTGCTTTGAAACAACTCTTGATTTTGCACTGTGCTTGTATTGTAAATATATAAATAAATAAATAAACCTCTCTCACTATGTTTCCCCCACCAGACAAGTCAAAGGTTACAATAGGCATGAAAATTGCACAAAACTTATACAGCATTGGTGAATTTAGATTTTTGTTAACATGAGCTTTATGAAAAGTTGGAATTAACTCCCAAAAAATAATAGGTAGCTCGCAAAGTGTTAAATTATAGCATCCCTGAAATGAACACTTTTCTTTTTCTGGCCTTTATCGTATTATAAGAATTTGATAGATGTATCAGTTTTGTAAATTGGTAGATAAACATACAGTGAATTTGAAGTTTGTGTTTTGAATTTCAAATACCACTCCTATCCCTATTAAAAGTCATCTCTAGCCACTTGACCATAACTAATGAGAGGTAACTAAGTTATTTAATTTGTCAAAAATGAATTTTTTTTTTCAAATTTACCCTTATCTAAAACTATAAATTATATTTTGAGGGGAAAAAAGGAAAAATGCATCGAATTCTAAATAGGGGCAATCTTAAAAAAATGTAACTAATACCCTACTGAGTGACTTATGATAAAGGTCACACATTTCTTTTTAAAAGTGACTTATGATAGTTATCAAAGTTTATACATGATCACTATCTTAGTCATACTTTAGAAAGCCACCTGCCATGAGGGAAAACAATACTCCATCAAGAATTACAAAGTCTGTTATGATTTTGATGGCAGAGACCAATTCATTAAGGCAATGGTAAATCATCCATATAATTTTCAGAGTCTAAAATATATTTTGGTGACATATTTAACCCCATCATATTTTGATATTTTCACTTTTGTCCTTGGTATCATAGTTAACTTGTATTCTCCTGCCTCCACGTCCTCTCCTCAAATGCAATAACCTAATACTTTTTTTAATTTAAAAAAAAAAAGAATGAATTGACAAAGGTGGAAAATGGTAGCTATCTTCTCGTGTAACCTGCAGTCCTGCACTAACGTAGGATTTGAGTTTACATGAACGTTGATGTTTGACAACGATTATTATTTTCTATACTCATTTTAAAAGCTAACCATTAGGAACACGCATGGAGACTAATATGTGGATTCAAATTCAGATTAATAAGGATTTTTTTTTTATGAGACCATTAGTTTACTTAATAAGGGAATACAATATCCTTAATATATGATAAATCATTTTTCTTTTGCTTCCACGTAATCCTAAAAAATGAATATACGTAACAACCATATTGAATCTACCATTGAAACCTTTGCAGCTTCAACAATAAGAGAGTTTTTTATTGATGATTCATGATCACTTGAGACTGATAAATTTTTTATAAGATATAGGCAAGCATGAAAACTTTTATATTCTTTATCAAAAAAATGAAAAATTTTATATTATTACTATATACTATCAATTTTTTCATTAAAACTTCAGGACTATTTTTTATATTTTCGACACACCTCTTTCATATCAAAGGTCTACATCAAAATTTAAAAATATTAAAGATGAGTGTTGAAAAGATTAAGCATTCGTATCAACAAAAAAATCAATTTTTGATTTCAACCAAGAACCTTGGTCTTTTTTTTTTTTTTTTGGAATGAAAATGGAGACTATATTACTAATGCAATATTTACAGAGTGTTTAATTACATCGCGCAGAAAGATAATAATAACGATAATAAAACATTTATCCTAAATTCCAAAGAACATGCCATTGTGGATTGACCTTGCTAGCTCGTAGATCTCTACTTAGCCATTCATCAAATGGGAGATTGTAGAATGACATGTGACTTGAAGCTAGCATGATGAGAGACTAGCAGCAAGATGTGGTCAAGGTCCTCAGGGCCCCTTCCATAGATTTGACAAGCAGCATCCGTCGTCATGTGCTGTCTCATCCGTTCACTGTTAGTTAGAAGCTTGTTGTTCATAACCAACCAGAGGAACGATTGTATCCTTTGTGGGTTATCCTCCTCATCCCAGTCTCTCATTTTGAGCAGTGTGTATGTCGAGCTTATCGTGAATTCTTGATTACCCTCTAGATGCCAAACACATGTCGCCGCTTCATTGGATGGGATAGGGGGCTCAATCATTGCTATTTGTAGCAGTTTTTCAGCAAGTAGAAGATGCCGAAACTCATGCCATTTCCACATTCTTTCAGCTGAGCCGGAGTCTTTGTGAGATCCCTTTCAACTATTGGTGTGAAGGACAGATGGCATAGGGGTCCTAGCTCACCCACCCAGTGGTCCGACCAAAAGAGCGTTTGGAGTATTTGCCTCCGGACCGATACATTCTTTAAGATACAAATTCTCATTTTTCACGACTGACCTGATGTCCAGATGAGTCACAAAATTCCTTGAGGATGTTGTTGATTGTTCGTTCTTAGGAGAAAGAGGCTACACTGAATATAATTAGATCATGAGCGAAGAAGAGATGTGAGAGTAGAGGCCCATTTCTTCTCATTCTTATGGTGCACCAATTTACTTTCCTGGATTCCTCCCTAATTACATGTGATAATCTTTCCATGCACAACACAAAGATATAGGGGGAAAGAGGATCCCTTTAACGAATCCCTCTTTGGGGTGAAGGGTTCCAAAGGCTTGCCATTCCAAAACACTTAGCAGATTGGACGCATTTCATGACAAGTCTGATTAGGCTAGCCGGGAGTTTAGCATCTACTAAGGTGTCCTCAATGAATTCCCACCAGAGTCAATAAAAAACCTTCTCAAGGTCCACTTTAATAGCCATCCAACCAACTTTACCACTTTTTCTTTGCATAGAGTGAATCACTTCTTGGGCAATTAGGATATTGTCAACTATATTCCTTCCTTTGATAAAGCTAGCCTGGAAAGGTAGTATGAGGACTGGCATGGCTAGGATGAGCCTATTAGCTATGATTTTAGTGATGATTTTGTACACTATTGTACACAAGTTAATTGGTTGGAATTCTTTTAAGCATTGGGACTAGTCCACTTTTGGTATTAGCAAAATCAACGTGCAGTTCAAATTGGGGTCGATTTCCTTCCCTTTGAATATAGATTTTATCTCTTGGAATAGTGTATCACCC
The DNA here is from genome assembly GCA_963242795.1 of Inga leiocalycina. Lineage (NCBI taxonomy): Eukaryota > Viridiplantae > Streptophyta > Magnoliopsida > Fabales > Fabaceae > Inga > Inga leiocalycina. The sequence goes on from OY725329.1 coordinate 53,916,562, forward strand.
ACATTTTCCCAGTGATTTTGAAAAAAGCTGCATGCAAGCCATCGACTTCCAGAGATTTAAGCGGATGCATATCAAAAAGGGCAAGTTTAGTCTCAACTTTTGTCACAGTAGAACTCAAATAGGCATATAAGGCATTTAAAAGAGTAGGGAACGAACTTGTGAATATGTATTTCTCAAAGGTAAGAGACTCCGTTGAGTAAAGTTTCTGATAGTAATATGATGCCATTTCATTGAGTCTTTGTTCATTGACCTCCCAGGTACCATCATTGGCTTTAAGTAGTAAAGTTCGATTACGCCACTTCCGGATTAGTGCTTTTGTATGGCAGTATTTCGTGTTCCTATCACCATCACAAATCCATTGGCTATGTGATTTTTGCATCCAAAGGACTTATTCATAGAGGCAAACATTTTCATACTCAATAAGAAGTAAGCACTCTATGCCAAGAAGGTAGGAAGAGAGAGGGTGCCTTTCAAGTGCTCATTGGACTCCAAGGAGCCGAGCACGAAGAACACGTTTAAGTTGCCCGACCTCCCCAAAGACTTCAGAATTCCACACTTGGGCTTGTTCCTGGAAGTTCTTGATATTTGCAACAAGGCTATATTCGAATCCCAAGTTCTTGTGATGAATGCAGCATAGTCTGGGTGTAAGGTCTAATAGGATAAATATTGAAAAGGCTATGGCCTATGAGTGCAACATCCTCCTGCTTTAATTAATAATAGATGATAATCACTTTCAATCTTTGGTAGGTGCATTACTATCATATTAGGCTGGACTGAGAGCCAATTTTGATTGCCCAACACTCTATCAAGCCTTACTCTCAAGGTCCCCTATTGCCAAGTATATATTGGGCCTATAAACCTAAGGTCCATTAAAGCAGCCTTATGTAGAAAATTTTTGAAACTTTGACAACCAAATAGAGCTCATCTCACACCCTATTGCCTGTCTGACTCATTTATTATTGCATTGAAGTCCCCGGCTAGCAACCAAGGTTCATTGGAGCCAATAAGCAATAGGAGGCGGTCCCCCCATAGTCTTTCTCTAATTGATGCACTAGGGCTGCCATATATGACTGTGAAGTAAATACTTGACCCCCCTGAGGCATCACTAATTGCCAATTGGCTGTGATTCACTAATATATTGACCTTCACTGGGTCCATCCAAACGAGCCATATCCCACTTGAGAACCCTAATGCTTCAACTCTATGGGAGTACGGGTAACCAATCTTATGAATAACCTCATCAGCTTTCTTTCCGGAGATACATGGTTCCACGAGGGCTACGACATCTGGTCGATAACCTTGGAGTAGTGATTTTAAAGCTCGGTGAAATTTCCTTGACGCAGCACCCTGGCAATTCCATATAAAGTAAGATTTATTCACTATAACAATTATAAAGAAAGAAGGGTTTAGTGATCCATATCTAAGCGTTCTGAGGTTCGTTTGTCCTCGTGTACTGACTCAGGTGCTTCTGTAAAGATCATATCATCATCATCATTATCATAGTTGATGTGGGCTCTGAGCGCTACAGTAAGAACCTTAGCAATCTCCTCTGAAGGTTCACCTACGACATCTTTGAGCTTGGGCTGGAGTGTTTTGACTTTCACAATAGGTTGGACCTTAAACCCATTTTTAGTTGGGCTCTTGTCAGGGGGATTTGGTTTCACATTGGGCCGTTGGGGAGCTAGCCCATTAGCTTTCCTACTTGGCTTTTCCTTTTGGCTAAGTGCTTTCCTTGTCTCTAACTTTGACACTGAGATGACCGAATGTTTGTCTTCTCCTAGGACTGTTGGGAGTCGGGTTGCTTTATAGGTAGCAAAGTCAAAAATGGTGTCCTTTAAGGTCATAGGTTATGTAATCCCTCTAGGTTTCACTACTTTTTCAGGTTTTATCCCTTTAGTGTGCGTTAACTTGACATTGGTATACTTTTTATTCTGCAACTTTTGTGTTCCAGAGGGGTTTACAAGTATAAAGGCTTTATTAAGCTGGGTGCTCAGGTTGTCTTTTGGTGATCCACTACATTCTCAGAGGTGGCATGAAGAACAAACATGTTCTTATTCTTATCACCGAAATGGTTAACACTGGCGTTCTCTTTTTTGTTGCTACTAGTAGGTTTCCTTCCTCTCGCTTGTACCTTCATCCAATCACCAAAGACCTGGTCCTCACGTGTTTTTGTGACAAGTGCCCATACCTCTAAGGGGGAAGTTGGGTTTGCTGAAGTAACGATTAATAAAGGTGACTCACTATTAGAAGTGATAGCCTAAGTTTGTTGTTGTACTTTCAGAGGGCAGGTTGCATCTAGGTGTCCATATTGGCCACAATTATAGCATATTGTTGGCAAGCCCTCAAACTCAACGAACTGGGTTGTTCCATCGAGCTTGATTATAGAAATAAGAGGTTTTGTTAAGTTGATTTTGACTACTAGTCGTGCAAATCTTGCCTTGTCAACCCCAGCCATGTTATAATCGATTTTGAGCACTTCACCGATGACCTTTCATAATAGTAATGGTATGGGATACCAGGTAAAGGAACCAACTGAATACCCATTTAATCTCAAGGTTGAGTAGAGAAAAAGATGGCTCCCATGGATGAATAGTAAGATAATGGCCAAATACCACCCACGGGTCTCCTAGCTTAGCTGTTTGATATTCAGCTTCGTTATTAAGCTTAGCCATAAAGCACCCACCACCCAGTTCGGTTAGCTTAATCATTCCAGTAGGTTTCCATATATCAAGGATCTTTGTGTATAACGTGTCCTATCGGATATAGCACCCTAGTAATTTAATCACAATATCAAACTTCATGCTCTATGCCATAATATCTTTAATGCGCTGAGATAATAGAATCGTGGGTATAGCCCCTTCTAGCCCTACTATCACATCCCCAGCCTCTAATTGTAACTCCTTAATTATGCTTTGATTCTGAGTCAGGGGACAAGGAGTTGTTGTTTCCCATTAGCTTGTCTTCAAAGGAAGCCTTAGATGGCTCTCCGTTGTTGCTCAACGCTGCTTGTTCATCGTTTTTCTCTGGCTCAATGTGCTTGGCAACCTTGTTTGAGTCATCTGTGAATAATTGCTTTTAGAGCCCAGACCAGTCATGTGCAACTTCAGCAATGGTTGTGGTTCCCTCTATATCCATGTCGGTGGCAACCTCATAATTTTCAGCAACTTCAGCAATGTTTTCACTTTCTTCATGGATCTCTTTTCATTATTAGTGCCAAGCGTTCGCACAGCTTTGTCTATCAACACAATGTCAACTACCTACATCGTTTGCTCCGCAGAACTTGCTTGCTCCAACTCTCTCACTGTAACATCAATTGCCTGCGGGATTTGTTTTGAGGCCTTTCAACCTCCCTCAGTGCAACATCAGTTACTTGCTCTATTTGCTCTACCTTTTGACTTCCAACTCTGCATATCCCCTACGTTCGGTAGTATCGCTACCCTACTTGTTGTTCCTCTCTCGACTATAATCTCGTTCTCTCATTGATTCCAACGTGAACAGCTTGTTTCACTAGGCTTTAGGCACTCTTCCCCTCCGTTGCAGTGGCAACGAAGGGTTCCTCACTACAAGACCGCTATAGTGGGCAATGGTCCAAACACTTTTACAACGCCGATGATGAGCTGGCACGAAGTCGTCTAATACTATACTAGTTTACACCGACGCCCTCCTCCGTTCATTCGAGTTGAGGTTTTTAATCCAAATTTGTCGCAAAAGGTTAATTGTCATCACATTCGTGAGAACCTTGGTCTTTTGTTTGACATTTTTGAACTTTAAGGTCCTTAGTATATTTTAATTAATATTCCCACCGGGTAATTAAATGGTACTCCTTTTGTCCTATTTATAGAGCATAGAGGATAAATTTTTTGGACCTATTTATAAGGCTGAGAGCAAATTTTTTCCATATGAATGTACAATTTACCTTTCATTTATTATTGTTTTGACTTTAATCTCATAGGGTATAATATATACTAAATAGGGATAAAATTGGAAAGTTGTTGAATTTTAATGCAAAGTTAATGAAGTTTGAGATTTTTTTAAAATATATGTAAAATATGCTGGGAGTGACTTATAAATAGGATAGAGATGATATTTTCCCAAATATTTTGCCATTATTATAAGTCTGCATTATGTGCTTTCTTATATTATTTTCATATATATATATATATATATATATTGTTTAGTTTAACCTTGTGAGATTCACAATTTCATAAAATTAGTTAAACTAAAGGTGACTTATGTAAGTTTAAAAATATACTGATTTAATTTTAAATATTATCACAATTTCCCATGCATTGCACGAAGAGAATTATGTACTAGTTAGTTAATTTGTCAACCATACTGTAGAAAAGTGAACAAGCTAGTTGGGATGCCATTTCTCCTTGTTAGTCAACCTTGCAGGGGTTCAACCGTTCAAGTCTATCAATATGCTTCTTTAGCCTTGCTTACTTTTTTTCTTCTTCTTTGGCATCCACCATTCCTACAAACTCTCCCCCGTAAGGTAGATTAAGGAAACAAAATAAATTAGTTGATTTGAATAAATGTGTCTCTTTAAAATATCCCTATGTAACATTAGATTATATATTTGGGGGGGAAATAATAAATGTAGTAGACCAAATGGATTAAGGCAATGTTTTAAAAGCCGGACCGGACGTTGAGCCGGAAAGGTCAGCGGGTCAAGGTTCAACCGGTTGGAACGGTTGAGCCGTTGAGCCGTTGAGCCAGACCGGTGACGTAATAATTAAATTTAAAAATAATATTATTTACATATATAATGATATAAACATAATAAGTCTAATTTAATAAAAACATAACAAAGTCACAATATATATTTTGGCAATATAAAAAAAATAAAATATATTTTAATTACATATCACTTATTATAAATAAAATTAAAATACCAACATTTTTTTTTAAGTATATTAGTTCACACATGAAAATTTAAAAAATAAAATTGATAAAAATTTTAATTATATTATGACACATGAAACATCAAATATGATTAATATTAAAATGTTGCAGCATTTGTTTTTTCACAAAAAATGTTTAACGTTTGACAACATGAGGTATATATAAAATCCTGTATTATTAATAATAAAACTAGAGAAAAGAGGAAGGGTTAAAAATCACATCCAAGATATCCTCCCTCTGCAACTTCACGTGACCAAACGCATTTTTTCAAGCTATGACATGGGAGATTCATAAGGCAATAGGTTATAGGTAGTCCTTGATGGCTAAAAAACAAAAAGCTAGAAGGTATTATTATGATATTTATTTTTCTTTCTTTGACTTCTTTTCAAGACTTTGCAAGTTTTCATCTCCCCATCTAATCTCTTCTAGTGGATTTTGGACTGGAGCCAGGCTCTCATCAAGCTTTGTTGGCGCAGGTTCAAGTTCTTCGATCTCTACTACAACTTTTTTTTTCTTATACTCCTTTTTTCTTCTTCTCCGATGGTCACTAGTTCTTTTTCTTTCATCTTCTTCTTTCTGCTTCGTCATTGGCAGCTTATATTTGAGATTATGGGTAGAGGAGGGCAGTCATAGATGTGTGTTCAGAGATGTGGAACAGCCAAAAGCTTCAGAGATTTTGAGGAAAACTCAGGCCGTCCGGCTACTTGGAAACCATTCCGGCTCCCGGCTTAATGGTGGTTCCCGGCCAAACAACCGATTCACAGCGGCTCAAAACGGCTCAACATCTAAAACAGTTTTCATGTGTGACTCGAGCTGGCGTCTTCTCCGGTCGACGGCCGAACCGGACCCTAAAAACATTGGATTAAGGATTTATATTTTAAATCAAATTCAACTCCAATTAGCTCTTATACTAGGGGCAAGAAGTAGGATTCAATTTGAGTGTTAGATCTGGACCGTTCAGATTTAGGTATTTTTTTAAACAAAAAATTGTATTAAATCTTGGGGAAGTGACAAAAAAATACCATTTGAACTTTAAAATCTCAAATTAATCTTATTACCTATAAAAGTATAGGTATTAACTACATTTAAGAAGCAATTAACAAATCATTATAGTAAGAAATCACTGATTTAGGATTTTAAAGTTTAAGTAACGGTATTTTCTTATCTTTTTTCCTTAAGTATGTACGCAATCTAAAATAAAGATAATATCTTTACCATTAGTTTTTTAGGAAGATAATACTATTAGTTGTTTTAAAAATATTTTTTTATTTACAAATCATCAGTTAACAATTTTAAATCTAAACAATTTAAATTATATTTCGATAGTAAAGAACTAAGTGTGTTCGGCAAAAGCAAAAAAAGTGCTTTTTTCTCAAAACCTTGGTTTTGAAGAAAAAATATAAGAACACTCAAAAATTTCAAATAAGCTATTTTGACCCCCAAACCATGGTTTTGGACCTCAAAACCATGGTTTGGGCATAAGCTATTTTTTTTTACTTTTTGCACTTTGTGGGCCCCACCCTCTCATTCTCATTGATTCTTTTCCTATATGTGGGTCCCATGTCACACCCTCTCTCATCTTTTTTTTTTTTAATTTCAGAGTTTTTTCTGTCTTTTTTTTTAAAATTTTTTTTAAAATTTTAATACTCTCTCTTATCCTTAATATAAGACTTATTTTTCTAATTTAATTATATTAGAAAACTTAGTTAAGTTAATTAACATTACATATAGACAAATTTATTTCATTTTTTGTATTAATTATGAAGTTTAATGTTAAATAATGGGTTAAGATACATCACTTTTAATGCCGTTAGGGGTTTTAATTATTCATTTTTAATTGTTCATTGTTATTTTTTCATTTTCTAAAATTTAATGAAGAATGAAGAATGATACAGTAGGTTTGGCAAAAGATAACCCATGTTGTGAAAGGAGATGAAAATTAATATAGTGTACACCTTCAATATGTGCGTTTGATCTAATTTTGTAATTTACTACATAATTGACTAATGTTATAATTTTATAATTTTTGCATCTATTTTTTTATATTACATATTTGACAAATGTTATAATTTAAAAATTTTTGGACAAATTTATTTCATTTATTGTAATTATTATGCAATTTAATGTCAAATAATACTTAAAATATAATCTTATCCTTTATATGTAATTATCATAAAAGTTAATGTCCTTTTTAGTCATTTGACCATGAAAAAAGCTATTCTGATAAAATCATCCAAACACTCTCATTTTATCAAAATCACTTTTTCCCATAATCTATTTTCCTATAATCTATTCTCCAAAAGCTATTCTTTCCAAAATCTATTCTCCAAAAACTAATAAGAACAAACCCTAAAGATCTCAACACCATAGTGCTTGACTGCTTGTCAGTTCTCACTGCCATGAGCACAGAATGTGTGTAACTTTGAATAACCAGTCCAAAAAAATTCTGGCACGTTGACCATAAACCCAGAAGAAAACTCGTAGTCCTAAGCCAGAGCCAGAACAACAACGAGACTGTTGTTTGGCTAGGAAACTAAACCAAGAAAGCTTCAAAACCAATCGTACAACTTGTAGCGTCTGGAAACTTGGTTCTTAAAGATGAGCAAGACCAATCGTACTACTTGTGGCAGAGTTTTGATTATCCTTCTGATACTCTTTTGCCAAGAATAAAGTTTGGATGGAACCTTAAAACCGGTCTTAACCAACACTTAATGGCATGGAAAAGTTGGGATGATCCTCCTTCAGGAGACTTTAGAAGCGAACTCATGCTTCGTAATACTACCTCCTCCGATCCTAAATATAAGATTTAGCTGATTTTTTTAAAAAATATTGAGCAAGCTAGATAAATTATTTTAAAGTATTTATATTTTTTTTTCTCCAAACTAATTTGTGTGACTTATGAACTGATACATAATCCAATTATACACAGCACATATATACTATGATTGAGTAATTTATTTAGCTTCTTTAATATCTGTAAAAAAAATCAACTGGGTCTTATATTTAAAACTGGAATGAGTAGTTTACCAGAAATGGTCTTATGTCAAAGTTCCACAGAATATCATAGAAGTGGTCCATGTAATGGTCTTGATTTTAGTGGCACCCAGGTTTATTTCATATACACGCCCAACAATGAGTCAGAGATTTATGTGAGTTTTGAACCAAAGTACAGTTTACAAAGGCTTGCATGGGTTGAAGATGGGAAAAGTTGGAAATCTTATGGCGATATACCAAGAGATAATTGTGAAAGATATAATCTTTGTGGTGCATATGGAAATTGCATCATGATCAATACAACCATATGCCAGTGCTTGAAGGGATTTAAGCCAAAATCGCCTAGAAACTTTGAGACTGCATTTAGTGCTCATGAAGAGTAATTAATTTTTTGTTATTGTGATAATATCTCAACCATTTAAATTTAATCACTAAAAAGAAGAGGTCTTGCGTCAATCACACTAATTCTAAACAGTTCTCTTAATTTGACATGTGTCTTGCAGTTCAATCACTTTCCACTAAACAAAATGGCACCCACATTGATCAAAGGCATCAAAAGTGCTCTAACTTATTATTTTCTTTGTGGATTTTGATTTTAACCATGGTTCAAAAAACCGGACCGGACCGGCCGGTTCGACCGGTTGAACCGGGAACCGGTCCAGTCCGGTTTGAGCAAAAACCGGTCAGACCAGTCGAACCGGTCAGAACCGGTCGGACCGGTCAGAACCGGTAAAACCGGTTGACCCGGTTTCTTCCTTTTCTTTTTTTTTTAATTTTTCAAATTTTTATTTTGTGTTTTTTGAGGGCAAAATAGAAAGTTGAAGACTAAAATGAAGAGAAAAATAGATAAAGAAAGAACAAATCTAAAAAAATGAAGAAAATAATGAAAAAAATTAATTAAAAAGATATAATAATTATAGGAAATGAGATATCTTTGTATAAGTATAGGTATTATAACTAATACTAATAGATTTTAAACATTTTTTTTTCTAAAAATCATTATTTTTATCTATAGAAGTTTAAAAATATATTAATATATATTATCACTAATAAATTATAATATTTTAATATGACCGGTTATGACCGGTTCAACTACCGGTTAGACCCCGGTTGACCCATTAACCCTTGAACCTGTACTATGACCGGTTCATTGCCCAGTCCGGTTTTTCGTTCCTTGATTTTAACTACCCATCTCCCAAGATAAGTGCTTAACGCCCCCTACATTCATGTTCAATATGTCACTCTTTTGCTTTAGTGCTATATATTTATATTATACAAATAGTCTTTGGCAACATAAGCCTTGGAAAAGTACTAGCTGGCAAATTTTGACTTGTAACGTCCCCATAATCAACTCTTCTTTTCTCATTTTTCTATTTTTTGGACATTTTCTGATCTGAATTATTCATCTTCTTATATAATGTTAATAAAATGTTTTAAATTTATCAACATGTTTTTTCCCCATATATTTACAACCGATATAGTTGGAGTTTCCTCAAGTGTTTTTCATGTGTCAAGTTTTAAAAAATTTGTTTTCTTAAATTAAATTTCCCTAACTCCATAGGAGGAATTCAGAAACCAATATCCCCAGTGGAAACTTAGACATCTATCAAATGTTGACTTAAAGAATTACATAAACGAACTGTTTTCTATAACTGTCATATCCTTCTACATCATTTCCATAGATACCTTTGAATTTCCAAACATCTTAGTTGAAGTAATGGCCTTCCTTCCTTGTGTGCTTCTTCTTACCAATCTGTTTCTTCTATTCTTCCTTCCATGGGCCTCCTCTGCAACTTCTATTAATGTTATTACACAATCTCAGCCACTTCTTGATGATGGAAGAACCACCTTGGTGTCTAAAGATGGAAAGTTTGAGCTGGGATTTTTTAGCCCAGGTTCAATGTCACATTGCTATATTGAAATCTAGTTCAAAGCTATACCAGTTAGAACTGTTGTATGGGTTGCCCACCATGAAAATCCAATCAAACACAGTTCAGGAAAGTTGATCATAAACAAAGAGGGAAACCTAGCACTTCTGAACAAGAATGACAAACTTGTTTGGTCGGAAAATTCAACAGAGAAGGCATCGAGTCCAATTGTCCAGCTTTTAGACTCTAGAAACTTGGTACTCAGAGATGAGAAAGACCAGAATCCACAAAACTGCTTGTGGCAGAGTTTTGACTATCCTTCTAATACATTATTGCCAGGAATGAAGTTAGGATGGGACCTAACAAGTGGTCTTAATCGGCGTTTAACAGCATGGAAAAATTAGGATGATCCTTCTCCAAGAGACTTTAGAAGCGAGCTCATACTTCACAGTTTACCAGAAAAGGTTTTCTGGCAAGGCTCCACAGATTATTACAGGATGGGCACTTGGAATGGTGTTTCATTTAGCGGCTCTTTTTCAATGAACAGCAACATAACATTGGTTTCCAACAAAATATGCAATGCAAAGGTTGGTCTGGGACGAAGATACTTAGAGCTGGAAATCTTTTGGTGATTTACCAAGAGATAATTGCGAAAAGTATAAAACTTGCAGCTCAAATGGAATTGAATTATCCAAATGCCAATGCTTGAGAGGATTCAAGCCAAAATCACCCAAAAATTGGGACATGTTTGACTGGACAGAAGGGCATGTTCGGAGTGAACAGTGGAGCTGTAAGGAGAAAGGTAAAGACAATTTTCTTAAATTTTGTGGGCTGAAATTACCAGATACTACTCATACCTGGGTTAATGTAAGTATGACACTTGAGGAGTGTAAAGCCAAATGCTGGGAAAATTGTTCTTATATTGCTTATGCTAATTCAGATATCAGAGGAGAAGGAAGTGGTTGTATCATGTGGTTTGGGGATCTGATTGACTTGAATCAAATGTCAAATGTTGGCCAAGATCTATATATTCGCCTTGCCATTACAGATACAGAAATAGGTAGGTGTGTGTGTCCTTTTATTACATCTATTCACTTTTTGGGTGTTTAGCTAACTCATTTTCTGTGCATTGCCTACAATGTGAAGCTAACCCTGAAGGTGCTAATGAAAACAAGAGAAAGGGAATTGTAATAGGAGCTACTATTTTAGTAGCTGTTTTGATGCTTTTCACTTTCCTCTATATTTATAGAAGAAGAAAATCTAGAGGTAAACAATCTTAAGTTTTTTAATCCTTTTTAAAGGGTATAAAAGGACAAATTTTGAATTTTGGTTACATTCTTGAGTTTTTTAATCCTTTTTAAAGGGTATAAAAGGACAAATTTTGAATCTGTTTGTGCATTTATGCTTACAAATCATGTATGTTTTATGCCATGCTTCAATGAAAGCTGATAGAACCTTGTCCATAGAAAATAGTGATGAAGACACTGTTGAGGAAGATATGGAGCTTCCTCTTCATAGCTTTGATATGATAGCTAGTGCTACCGACAACTTCTCAACTGAGAATAAGCTTGGCCAAGGTGATTTTGGACCAATGTACAAGGTAACTTGCAATAAACTGATGAACAAGAGTAGATCAAGTGATTTTAGCCTTTTGATTTATGATGTAATAAATGAAAATGTTTTTTATGGTTAGGGTAAGTTAGTTGATGGTCAAGAAATTGCTGTCAAGAGACTTTCAAAAAATTCTGATCAAGGAATAAAAGAATTCAAGAACAAAGTTATATTGTGCGCCAAACTTCAACATCAAAATCTTGTTAAAGTTCTCGGTTGTTGCATCAAAGGAGAGGAACAAATGCTCATTTATGAATACATGCCTAATAAGAGTTCAGATGCATTTATTTTTGGTTCGTACGATTGTATGTTCATCAACTTCTTTTAACTCAACTTTGGATGACAACTAATTTTTTTGTCCATTGATAACTCTACAGGATCTTCCCCTCAAAGCAAACTCCTAAATTGGTCCAAACGCTTTCACATTATTTGTGGAGTTGCTCGAGGACTCATGTATCTTCACCAAGATTCTAGATTGAGAATCATTCATAGAGACATTAAAGCAAGTAATGTATTACTAGACAATGAATTGAATCCGAAAATATCATATTTTGGCTTGACAAGGATCTTTGGAAGTGATCAAATTGAGGAGAATACAAGGAGAATTGTTGGTACATTAGAATCACTTAAAATTACATCATGATTTGTATTTTTACATGTTATTGAAGATAATATTGACTCATTGATGACTTATTTCAGCGGTTATATAGCACCTGAATACACAATCAATGGGCTATTTTCCATGATGGGCTATTTTCTATGAAATATGATGTATTCAGCGTTGGAATATTACTACTGGAAATAGTGAGTAGACAGAAAAATCGAGGGTTCTCCTTAGCAAACCAAAGTCATAAAATCTTATTGGGCATGTTAGTAACTTGTAACCTAACTTGACTTTTTATCTTTAATGAATTGGCAATTGACAGATGTTTGGGATTGGTGTAGGCATGGAGATTGTGGAAAGAGAACATCCCGCTGAAATTGATTGATGCACATTTGGAAGAGTCTTGTATAGAATTAGAAGTATTACGATGCATCCATATTGGTCTTCTTTGTTTGCAACACCATCCTAAAGAATAGGCCAAACATGGCATATGTGGTTGTGATGTTAAGTAGTGAGGATGACTTGCCTCAACCTAAAGAGCCTGGTTTCCTCTAAGAAAATATGTCAATTACAAGCGAATCTTCTCCTAGCAGTCACATGCCAGCTTCAATGAATAAATTTTCTATAACTGAAATAGAGCCTAGATAAACAACTATTAGGGATATTGCTTATAATTTTGTATTGCTCTATGTTGTTTTCCAGTATATACATGAAAAGGTGAGTGAATCAAGGAAGTGTATTGCACAGAACAGCAAAACCAGGTCTATCACTTTAGAGAGTGGTTGGGGAAAATGTAGGCCAAAGGGCAGTTATATCACTATTAAATTATTGAGCTTCATGCTGCTTTTTCTAGATTAATGTCCATAATATCAACCAAATCCACTACTTAGCTGGGGTTTTAACCAGGGGATGGATAGCTTCTAGTTTGTTTTTTTGAAAATCTCAAAAGAAAATACATAACTTAGGATGTAACATTGATATCACTCCAACCATTGATACAACTCATGAAGAAAATGTGCCAGATCACTATCTATAAGCAAAGATAAGTAGGTCACAAATGAAGAACTAAATTAACATGAGATCTATAATATGAGAGACCAAACTATGAATGACAACAAGTGGTAAGAAATAAATTGAGGTTTTACCCAAAAAAATAGACAATCGATCAATTGGTAAAGAGCTATCTCAGAGTTTAATTCAGTATGTCCACAACAGATAAGGGAAAAAAGAAAACTACATACAAACCAAAAATCTCACTCATCATCTAACTTGCATATCACTACAACTAATTTAAGATACTATATTTACTCTAATGATCTACAAGAATGATGAATTTCCGTAGAATATACAATGAGAAAACAAAATGAAATGCTTCCACAAGCATCACAAAGTAAAAAGTAAAATAACACCTTATCTGGCCTCTAACTGAGTCATAGTTACTTCATTAGTTGAAGAAGATATCTGGTTGCCAGAAGAAGCACATTCTTCTCCCATCATAATCCTCTCTATCAAGAAACCAGGCTCCTTAGGCTCAGGCAACACATTCTCACTGCTCAACATCACAATTACTGAGGCCATATTTGGCCTATCCTCAGGATGAACTTGCACACACAGAAGACCAACCTGAATACAACGCAACGCTTCTAATATGTTAAAAGCTTCCCCCAAACAGCCATCAACCAATTCCAATGGGTTGCTCTCCTTCCACAATCTCCATGCCTTAAAAAAACGGAAGAATTCATGAGACTGTATACACCAAAAAGTAATACTCCTCCGGTGCTTACTATAAGACATATTTTGGGAGTTAATCTTGATCCTAGATATAAGACAGAGTTTTCATATTTGTCAGTCTTTTCCTAATTTAACCATATTGATATTCTCTTTACAATAAGCAAGGAGAAGAGAGAATGGGGGAATTAAAGAAGATGGTTAGGGTGTTTAGAAAATACATGTCAACTAACTCAACTAACTTTCTTAATATAATCAAATTAGGTGAATATGTCTTAATATAATCGAATTCGATCCTAAATGTAGGACCTACACCGGATGACTATGAAGGGACAGAAGCCATAGTCACTTGTATTTACTTTTTGGCTCAGACAAAATTAGGATCAAAGAAAGAGTAGATGGAAATTAGCTGTGCTAATTTTGTAAAGAATGTTAAAACTAATTTTACCCCCCCCCCCAACTTTAACTTTTAGATCCCCCTATTTGTGGGGCATTTAAATTTTTTTTTTAACCATAACTTTAGTGTTGTATATAAATAATTCAAGTAACATTTAAAATCTACAGGGACTATATGCCTTTGAGAGCAGACCACTAATTAAAAAGTTCAAAAACTAAAATTTGAATATTACACATTTGTCAAGATTTTATACATAATGTTTAATTTTGAACAACAAACAGAACAAAAAATGAAATTTAAGTTAGTTGCTCACTTGTCCAATAAGGTTAAAACCCTGATTTGGATATGAAGCTCCTCGGTTTTTCTTTCCATTGACTATTTCCAATAGTAACACGCCAAAGCTAAATACATCAGATTTAATGGAGAATAACCCATGAATGGCATATTCTGGTGCCATATAACCACTGAAAGAAGTTAAAAATGAGTTAATCATCTTTAATAGTGAATAGAAAATAGAAATTACAATGCAATAATTTAAGACTTACTTACTAGGTACCAGCTATTCTATTTGTATTCCCTTCAATTTGATCACCACCAAACATTCTTGCCATGCCAAAATCTGAAATTTTTGGGTTCATCTCCCTATCTAACAAAATATTACTTGCTTTAAGATCCCTATGTATGATCCGTAATCTAGAATCTTGATGAAGATAGAGAAGCCCTCGAGCAATTCCAAATATGACATGAAAGCGCCTTGGCCAGTCTAGGAATTTGTTCTGCCAGGAATCTGCCAAGTTCATAAATTATTTTAATTTTGATATGATACAATTAAATTTTTATCTTTCTGCTAAATACAATATTTTACATAAACACAGACCAAATAAAAAGCTATCTAGGCTTTTGTTGGGCATGTATTCATAGATGAGCATCTTCTCTTCTCCTTGGATGCAACAACCAAGAACCTTCACAAGATTTCGGTGTTGAAGTTTCGCACACAATGACACTTCATTCTTAAATTCTTTTATTCCTTGTCCAGAACTCCGTGATAGCCTCTTGATAGCAATCTCCTGTCCATCTGTTAAAATACCCTAAAAAAATTTTACAGAAAATTCAAAAATGATGGATTGCCCTTTGTTCTTAACAGGAATTTTGCTTGTATATAGATATACTCCTAAGTGTGTGCGCACAAATACACATACCCTGTACACTGGTCCAAAACCACCTTGGCCAAGCTTCAGGTCATTTGAGAAGTCATTGGTGGCATGAACAATTGTAGCAAGGTCGTAGAACGGAAGGTCTAAGTCCTCTTGTTCATCTTCATTGTTGTTCTGTATGGAGGTTTTCTCTGTATCGACTAAACAAGTTCAACATCATAAAAGAGGAACATTTTTTGAAGGAAAAATCATGTGTTGTGCCACCACACGCGAGACTTTTCTTAATCTTTCAGTCATGTTTGTTCATCTAATACTCATGCTCATGCCAGATAGTTTAGCTATTGAATAAAATATAGCAAATAAGAAAGTTTACCTCTACGCTTTCTTTTCCTCCAATGAGTGCAAGAGAAGGCCAAAAGTGCCAGAACAACCAATGGAACTGTAACCGCTATCACCACAATCCCCACCATTTTCTTGTGCTTTTTTGCATCTTTAAAATTTCGACAGAGTAATGAATGAGCATAGAATACTACTCCCATTCAGATTATTCAAATATAGCTTAACTACCAACTAGCTTCTTCAAAGGTTTAGTTTTGGTCTTTTGGGATGACTTTAGTACTTACAAGTGTAGCTTTGTTACAATTTCATAGCCAAAAAATATATTAAAATGTTACTCAGTAGATACTAAAATGGTAGTCGTTCATTTGAGGATTAGATTAAGTATGGAATCAAAACAAAAGAAAACTTTATACTACAAATCTTTGAATGAATTGATATTTTAAGCCTTCTAAAGATGCATCTTGTCTCAATATAATCCCCCAAAGTTTTAACAATCCATTTTAGTCTTTTAAAGAGTAATTTTTTTCAATCTCATACTGACATAAGGACATTAGCAATTAGCAATTAGCAAATAACTTGATTCAAGGCCATAACCAGACGATGATGGAATCATTATCTTAAAACTGCTTCTTCTTGGAAGACCAACTACAAAAGGATCATATCAGTTTACTGTTCAGGCATGCCATTCAACTATCTAAAAGACTGTAATGAGACACCAAAAAAGACAAGGTGTATCAATCAAATGATCAAAATCTCTATTTGCTTAAAAATCTTCAAAGGAACCAACCGGCACTCAAATAATCTTTGGATAACCAAAATGGGGGCTTTTCACCGATTGAAAGATTAGAGTTTTCATACCAGTCTCAGAGGTAGCCATTCGGATATAAAGATCTTGCCCAGAAGTGGAAGCCACCCTCAGATCAATAAGCTCACCAAACCAAATCAAACACCCAATACCTCCCCCAGTAACATACAAGTTCGCATAAGCAGTACAAGAACAATTTGCCAAGCATTTCATCCTGCAATCCTCAAGTGTCATGCTTGAGTTAACCCAAGCTTTTCTAGTATCTGGCATTTTCAACCCACTGAATCTTCGAAACCCATCTCTATTTTTGACCCCACAGCTCCACATTTCACTGCGAACACATCCCTGGGTCCAGTCCAAAGCACTGTAGTTTTGGGGTGATTTTGGTTCAAACCCTGAGAGACACTGGCAGGGAGGAGAGTCATTAACAACACAATTTCCATAGGGGCCACAAAGATTGTAGTTGTCGCAATTATCTCTGGGCACAGATGAATAAAGCCTCCAGCTTTTAGTTTGCTCAACCCAGTTATAGCGCTGACGATATGAAGTAGTTCCGTTCAATACAACCCTTGTTATCACCAATTTGTTCTGGAGCTTGGAAGTGTAAACCAACTGGCGCCGAACCACGAGAAAGAAAACAAAGAACCCTTCTTAGATTTATTATCAAGACTAATTAACCAACAGAAGAAGGTGACAATTATCCATAACATCTCGACCAATCTAATAAATTTGCCATCAACTATTAACATAAAAAAATTATTGGGAACAGAACAAAATACCACTAGAAATATAAATATTGGTTGACATCTCGACATTTAAAAACACGTACAACATATCTCAGCAATAAAATAATGCAGCTTTGACGTATTAAAGAAGTTGAATCAAATTTCCGAACTCGAAAACGTAAACAATGATTACAAACAAGGGAAAAGAGGATCTATTAAGGAGCGAAACAAATTAAGAAGACAGTTAGGACCCTTCTGAAGTAGACAGATGACGTATATTATAAGAGAGAGTTGGATCAAATTTCCAAAGTAAAACTATGACTTCATATAAAAAGTTTAGCTTAGGGACATGAAACCAAGAAAGATGAATAATACCTCATCTTGATTAGAGACCAAGTGAAGGTCAAAGATAGGTGTAGTTTTGCCACTGAAAATAAGTCCATTCCAAGGACCACTTCTATAATACTCTTCTTCTCCCTTCCACATCACCAGCTCCGGCGTCACTCCGACCACCATACCCCATCTCAAGTCTCCAGCGGAAGGATCGTCCCAACTCTTCCACGCCCTCAATTCCCTGTTAATCCCTCTTCTCAGATCCCACCCAATCTTCATTCCAGGCAAGAACGTATCACTCGGATAATCAAAACTCTGCCATATATACTTCTCATCAGCATCGTCATCACCACCAACCTGGTCCTTTTCATTTCTCAGAACCAAGTTCCCTGAATCCAAAAGCTGCGCAACAACACTTGCGCTTTGATTTTTCAAACTTGGTGAGCTTTTCACCATCGTGTTCGCTGACCAAACGACGGTGCCGTTTTGGCTGAGGAGCACGAAACTTCCCTCGTCGTTTATGGTCAAACGACTCGGAGTTCTGAAATCGGTGTCGTTTTTTAGGGGCGTTTGGCGGTTGGCCACCCAAACGACGGTGGTATCGGGGATGTTTCTGTACCAGATGCCGAGGTAGCGGTTTGAGGAAGAGCCTGGAGAGAAGAAACCGAGTTCGAAGGTTCCGTCGTTGGACACCAAAGTGGTGGTGGTTCCGTTTGGGTCATCAACAAGTGAATGAGACTTTGTGAGAGTATCAGTTGCAGAAGAAAGTGAAAATAATGAATTGAAGAAGAAAGAGAGAATGAGAGGAAGAAGAGTGGCCATGGATATGATCCTTAGAACTTGAAAGAGGCAAATTCAGACATGCGTAATGCGTAGTGTAGCTTAGCTGGGAAAGGAAACCAAAGGAAAATCAGACAAAACAAGTTTTGATGTGAATTCAGATTTCTGACTAAACAAGTTGGTATGAAAATACCAGCTTACGGCATCAGGATTAAGGTATATGTTTTCATTACTGTGTCTTAATAAAATTAAGAAATGGTTAAAATCTCATAAATTTTATTTTTAAATTTAATAATTTTTTTTAACTTTATCTCAATTTAATATAATATGAAAGAATGAGTGAGAATATAATTGACAAGTGATTGTTGAACAATAAATTATGAATTATTGGTAGAATCCATTCATATTACATATAAATGTCAAACATGTTAAAAGTGTTTTATAAATGGGAGTAGAAAGAGTTGTTATGACCTGTGACTGGAGGAGAAGGAGAAGGAGAAGGAGAAGAGTGATAGGGCTCGTTTGGAATAACTTATTTTTGGGTAATAAGTGCTTATAATTCGTGATTTACGCTATACGAGATAAGTATGTGAGAGGAGTTTTATCTCGGCTTGCGTAATAAGGACTTATTTTTTAAATATAGTGCTCGTTTGGAAGAGCTTATTTTTGGGCAATAAGTGCTTATAATTCGTGATTCACGGTATACGAGGTAAGTATGTGAGAGGAGTTTTTTCTCGGCTTGCGTAATAAGTGCGTTTTGACTGTTCAAAACGCTAAAAAGCTTGTTTGTGAGAGCGTTTTGTACAGGAAAAACGCACTTATTACGTAAGCCGAGAAAAAACTCCTCTCACATACTTGCCTCGTATACCGTGAATCACGAATTATAAGCACGTTTTGGACAAAAATAAGCCATTCCAAACGCACACAAAACAAACAGCCATAAGCTCTTCCAAACATGCACATAGACAAATATATTACGGATCTCAATTTCCAAGTCAGCGATTTTGTCATCATGTCAGGGAGTCCGTATCGATTTAAATAACATCATTCAAAGTCAAAAATATCCATATAAATTGATAAAATAATATATATCAAGTCCAAGCAATTAATTTATCTCAAATGCATACATGCGCGTAATATTATTTGTTATAGAATCTACTTTTTTCGCCCGATAATTGTTATATTAGCTTTGTCCTTATTATAAGTTAGCTTGTTTTTTTTTTTTGCCAACATTATAAGTTAGCTTTAGAAGTTTTATATATACGCTCTTTAGGAGAAGTATTTCATGCCTTTTAGTACTCACTTTATAGTTTTGCCGCGCCCTACAATTTTTTTATTATATTAAAATTTGTAAAAATTGTAGTAAGGGGTTGTTAGTGCGCCTGTATTCCTAAAAACAGAAAAACTGTTGTAATTAGAATTGTCAAATTTATGAGTTTGAACAAACTAACGATAGCAACTTAGTATTGTGAACTCGAATAATAAATTTATAAGAATTTAGTCTTAGAAAAAAAGATAGGAAAAAAATTTTGAAATTGTCAAAATCTCATATTAAATCAGGTTTGTAACCAATATTTGATAAAAGAATGATAAAAATTGATGAACTATCCACAACTCATTTTTTGATAAATCCCTTATTTGGAATTTTGCGGTTTTAAAGTTTTTTTTTATCTTTTTCCTTTACTTTTATAATTAAATAGGTATTAATTTTATATAATTAAATAATTAAAATATAATAATGACAAAATTTGATTTAAATGTATTTTAAATTTAAATAATTAAAATTAAATTCATCAACATTCATAATTTATCATATTTAACAAAGAAATTTCTATAAAATTTATATATAAAGTCGTTGAGCATGATCAAATTGAAAAAGTTAACAGGAGTTTATGTGTGAATTAACACGATTTTTGTAAGCTAAAAACGTAAAAACGGTAAGCTTAGTGTATAAACTCGTGAGTTTAACTAAGTTTATAACTGACACGAGTTTATTTTGTAGGCTAGAAACATAAACATTGTAGATTCAAAGAATCAACTCGCGAGAGTTTGACAATAATAGTTTTAATATTAAAATAATGTGAGGATAGAAACTATATGATGATGAAGTTTAGTGCCCTACGTTGATAACGATCATATTTGAAACTTGAAACTATTTTAATTTTCCGACAATTTAACGTTTTGGTCAACTGAGTATTTTTTTAATAAGAAAATTATTTATACTTAATATGAAACAGAGTATTTTTTTAAAAAAATATGGAAAAAAGCTAAATGATTTTAATTATTGAACTAATTATTCTTAATTATAATGGAATAGTTCAAAGTAACGATTATAATAAGAAGAAAAAAAGGTAAATATATGGTTTGGCTTTAAGACTGTTATTATATTTTGGGACGTGTGATTTTTTTGTTGATGATGTCTGTTCTTGATTATGAATATTTGAGTAAGCAGGTTTTTTATATTCTTAGCAAAATTAGATTGATTTATTTGAATTTAAATTATTATTTAAGGATGAATGTGCAGAATTTATTTATTTATGCGAAATGTTTATTCTCATACAACTCTCCGTCATTTATTAATGTCCCCTTGATTTTAGGTTATAAACGAATATTTGGTTAAAAAAAGTTATACGAACAAATAGCTTGCTAAATCATGCACGTAAGGACTCTCTAGTCTATACAAACAGAAAATAATAAACCATGAATGTGGAACAAACAGAAAGTAATATCCTGATGATCTGGTCAAAATACGAGGCTCAATGACTGTTGCTTTTTTGACTTTTCTAAATAGTGTGTTTGTATTAAATTTTAGAGCATATTTTCTAGAGAGAAAAAAAAGTGATTTCAGATAATAAATTTTAAAGAATAGTTTTTAAAAAGATAAAAAATTAAAAAAGCTTATGAGAAAAACATGGTTTTCAATTAAAACCATGGTTTTACAAAATTTAACAATGTTTTGATAACTTAACCGAAACCAAGGTTTTTGAGAAAAAAAGTACTTCTGCCTTCTTTTTTAAATGTTTGAATAATTTTTTTCCAAATCATAGTTTTAACTCAAAAAGTGCATTTTTATTATTATTCAAACACACTTAGCCTGTCTTAGAAACAGTACACACACTTTAATTCATTGTTCATTACGACAGCCCCATTAAGGCAGACCTATTGAGAGGAAACAACAAGGTGGTGGTGGATTAATCACCGCTACCAGTGATGAATACTCTGTGTGAGAGTATCAGTTGCAAGAGAATGAGAGAATGAGAGGAAGAAGAATAGCCCTGGATAATCCTTAGAACTTGAAGTTGAAGGAGGCAAATTCAGACATGCCTAATATAATGTATAGTGTAGTATAACTGAAGGAAAAGGAAAGCAAGGCAAAGGCAAATTCAGACGAAATTATGTGAATTCAATTCAGACTAGACTAGTTGGTATGAAAATATATGTGTATCTAATCTCAATTTGCAAGTCTAACATATTATCAAAAAGAAAATTGCAACTCAAAGATTTAGTTATTATTTCATGGGAGTTATAACATCCTTATTTTTATAAACATTTCGAGAAATTTATAGCTTAAGTTTTATTTAATCAAAGAATATATAATAAATTAGTAATTTAAAAGAATTTCAAGTTCTAAATATTTATTCTTAAAAAAAAAGAAGCTAATAAAATACCTCCTTAAAATAAGTATTTTAAATATATGGCTCTGTATGTGTGAATATATTAATATTATTAGTATAAAAAACCATTAAAATATTGTTACTATTATTATTTTATTATTTTTAAAAAAAATATTATTTTAATAGGAGAATTCAATCTCTATCCTACCTCTATAAAAATTAAAATCCCTTTTTCCACCCACCCTGTATAAGAACTGTAATAGGTGATCCTTTTTTTCTCTCATTCATTTTTCTTGTTTATCTGTCTTTACCTTTTGTTGGTATCATTGACTTGTCAAACCTTATTTTTCTCACCTTTCTTTCACTTTTCACTGTTTTATCATGTCATATCCCTCATTGACTTGTCAAACCTTATTTTTCTCACCTTTCTTTCACTTTTCACTGTTTTGTCATGTCATATCCCACCTCGTCTTCTTAATGCGCATGTGCTGTAGTTTTAAAAGAAAGAAAGAAAGAAAGAAAGAAAACCTTTCTTGACGCCTTGTCCATTTTTCCTTCGTTTTTGATGGGGTGATGGGATATACACATATTCATTTTTTCCCCCTTTGTAGCCCCATCTCCCTCCCTCAATGTGACTGTGCGTAGGTGTTCTATATTTATATATATATATATATATATATATACATATTATGTCTTTCAAGACCTACATGATTTTTCGTCCTTACTAGGTGTATGGGTGCGTGTATACATAAATATATATACTGGGTGTGTAGGTGTGTATATTTGAGTTCTTGATAGTCCTACCCATTGTTTATCCTTTTTATTAGAGTCGTAAAATCGAACTGAATCTGTCACGGATCGGGTTTATAATTTAGAGCCTCCAAAAAAAGGTAGGCCTAAAAAGATTGGCCCTGCAGCCTTATAGGATTTATTCTTTTAGGCTTGTTTAACTTTATTTTTTTTAAACTGAGCACAAAGCAGTCGGCAGTGAGCACTAGTCAGGGGGTAGAGTTAACTTAACTTAATTCTCAAATTAGAGATGCTCTCATATTGACTCAGACCTCATTTGAAGCTTCTCTTATTTGATTTTCTTTTTTTCTTTTTTTATATATGTACGTCAAAATCCAAATTAGGTGTTCTATTATTACTGACATTTGAAGCTTGTAGACTTGTTTGATTGTGGTTGTGGATTTGTTTGATTGGTTGTGGATATTGATTATGGTTTGGATTTAAATCTTAATGTTTATGTTTTATTAAACTTGGATAATATTTATGTTTTAAATTAATTTTAATGATATTTATGTTTTAAATTAGATATTTTAGTCTTTAGAAGAATAAGAAACAAAAAAAGTCATGGTAAAAAAAAACTAAATGGCCTAAAGCCCGCGGGCTTCACCTAAACAAGTCAGGCACCGATTTTGAAGCTTTTTTTTGGACTCAAGCTTAAACGAATCGGCCCATTTATATCTTGACCTGTCACATACTGGCCCATTTTCCGGTGATACCTTTTAGCCCTTTTGTTATATTATTATTGTTCGTTGTCAGGACTCATGATTGTAATGAAAATGAAACTCCCAACCCTAACCTATTTTGTCTTCATTATAGGTATTTGAGAAAATATATTTATGTTTTGTAATGTGAAACCATTAGATATTTTTCCGGGAAAAAAATTAAATAGACACACATTATTTTGTCTGTTTGTTTCTCAGCCTCCCATTATTCTTTAATTTTCAATCTTCAATATAATGTTTTATGGAGTACAATGATTTTTTTATACTTAATTTATTTGTTTTCTTTTTACCTTTTTTTTTGCCATCATATTTGTTTTCTTTTTACCAAGTCTTTACCTTCTGTCTCCCCCCTTCAATTCACTCCACTTGTATCAGACATTTGGTTTTTGACTTCAAAGTTCAATTCAATCAAACATTTGATCTCTCATTTCTCTTATACATCATTTTTTTAGAGTTAAGGTGCAAAAATACACATGTGGTTTTTCCAAAAGTTCCTTCCCTATAGTTAATGCATTAGGTGCAAAAGTGACTATATGATTACAAAAGTGGAGCAAAACTCACAAACTCCGTTAAAGGTGGATGACGTCCGTTTAATTCTCCTTAACTGTGCTAGTTGTTTGTCCATGTGTTATTTGTGGCTAATTTGTCAGAGGAAGGCGTGGCAGTTGATCAAACCCACCACCCAACATTAATCCTCACTAATAAAGATACCCAGGTAAGGGAATTGGCTGAGCATTTAGAAGCAAGAAGCATAAAGGAAGATCGATGGCTTCGTCTTTGACGTTGACAACAGATAGATGCAGAAAAAGGGTTGCGTTCACTAAAACTGAGTCGCGAGAAACTATATGAAGGTCCATCTTCTAATTCTAAGTCAAAGCCTCCCTATCACTTCTGCTACTCCTCCCTCTGCTATGCCTCCACCTCCTTCTCCACTGGCATAGGAACTACGGGTTTAGACCTGTCTTTTTTCAGGGTTTTGCCTAGGATTCTTAATATTCCTGTGAGATAGTAAGCAGTATGAGAATCTAGTCAAGCCCATTTGGGAGGGCAGCAATTCTAGTCTACGCTTGAACCAAGCGATCCCAACAAGTTAGTGTGTTGACAGGATGGAACACCTGACAAGAAAATCGGGCACGATTTTTCCGGGGAAATCCATATTTTCTAAGAGTAAGAAGCCAGCTGATAACCCCAAACCATATTGAATTATGGAAGCAAGGCAAATCTGTTAGCAGTTTCGAGAATTTGGTTTGCAGTTTTGCTATTGAGATTGAACATCAGAGTTGAATATGCAGCTACATTTTAGGTTTTGGCAACCAACTATTTTAGAAGAAGATGAATTCTTAGGAATGAACTTGGGGATTTTGGTGGGGTCGATTGTAGGGAAGGAACATATGGAATAGAGGTAGCGAGAAGTACAGGGGAGCCAGACTAGGCTGCTTCCAGTGTCGAAAACAAAGGGAAACGTTTGAGGTGGGGTTCCAAAATTAAGATGAATGGAGTATCCACTGTAGCTTTTGGGATAAGCTTGTGTTTTGATGAGGGGAGGTTTGGTGTTAGAGTTTTGGTGCTTGAGGTGATGGGCTCCGTTTCGAGTAGCAGAGGATAAAGTTTGGAGGGTCTCAAATATTCCTCGTCTTGCTACACCTCTTCATTTTTAGTCAAAAACAAAAATCAAATTTCACAGTCAACGTTCTCATATTAACGTAGTATGTGACTTTTGCCCCACTTTTATAACCACATAGTCACTTTTGCAACTAAAAAAAATATCTGATGTGGGACACACTTTTGAAAAAACCACGTGTGTATTTTTACACCTTAACTCTTTTTTTTATGCCTTCTTCACTTTGTAGCCACATACACCACCCGAGTGTGTTTATATATGAAGAGATTAGGTGGTTTTTTTTAAGGGTAGCTTTAATGTCTAGAATAATTTATAGTGATTGTAGAATAGTAATGAGTTATATATTAATAAACATCTGTGCTTGTAATTTGTAGACTCTCATTGAAAGTTTTGGAGTAATTCTTTGTGTGATAACATGTGAGTTAGAGAGTAATAAGTAACTTTGAATATTCTTCTATATACTTGTGAATTATGTATGATTGTGAATTACTAATCTTTGATTAAAAAAATGGATTGAATTATATGTGTATGTGTGTGTAATGTAAATTCTCAAGTAAGTAATGTTACAAGTAAATTCTTTATAACTCACTTTATTCACATAGGTAATAATTTAATTATAATTAATGTATTGTTGGATTATTATTTCCTTTTAAGCATGTTTGAATATGTGATGATATTTGATATGAATGGAATCATAATTTATTATATGTTGTCTTTTAATGACATTATATTTATTGGTGATTAAATATAACTGTATGGCGGTTGCATTATGGGTTGAAGTAAAGAGGAATTTGTATGTTGAGATCTTTTATCACATGGTATGTCATCACTCGATGCACCGTGGATAACACTTGTCAAGCCCCTTCTTCAATATTTTCCTTTTGCCAGGATTGCATTGGAGCTGTGAGATATGTGACACCTCCTTAATTATCCTTTTTTTAAGGAGGGAAGCCATAGTCTAGATTTAAACTCTACACCTTTAACCAGATATATTTTAAGAACTGGTGAGTTTGGGACAATCCAATCAAATGGATAGGTTTATGTTAGACTTTGAGTTAACCTATGGCTCCAGTTAGTAGTATAAGAATGGACGATGATATTAGAGTGGTTGCATCTTGCATAATTGTATATTACATGTTATGATGAAAATATAAATTGACACAATGATGATTAAATTTGCAATTGTTTTGCATAAGGATTATGATACATACAAACATATATGTAATCAGTTCATTGTTTTAAATTATGTGTATTTTGCTTGTATTCGGTAGAAACTTTCAGTAATTACTGAGACGTGGAATATCATCCCTTTATATTAACATTTATCGGGTGAATATTATAATAGGAAGTAAGGGAAGACACATGTGAAGTGAGCCTTGAAAGATTTATCGTGCTCTTGGAGCACATGTTATACTACTTTATATTTGATTGTCATAACATTAGGATTATTTTGTTATAAAATCCTTTGAATAATAAATATTTTTTTTAACCAAACATTTTAAATAATATTTAAAACTATTTGACGAATATCGTTTGGATTTATATATTAAGTATATGGTTATAAGGATAAGGTGTCAGAGGAGTCCATAGATGTACGTACGTAATCTTTTTTTATTTTTGGGGTAATGATCTGCTGATACTGATGTCTAATATTACTACAAAATTGTGGTAAAAAAATATATAGGTAGTCTATATAAGCTTTTTTGATTAAGTATAGTGCATATTTGGAAACACTTATTTTTTGAATATAAATGCTTATTACGTAAACTGAGATAAAACTCTTCTCACATACTTACCTCGTATATCGTGAATCATGATTTATAAACGCTTATTATTCAAAAATAAGCTATTCCAAACAAACACATAATCAAAAATATAAGAAGTACGTCCTCCGTATTTGTATAAGAATTTATCAAAGTTAAAAAAGTTGTTGTGGAATCCATGATTGAGAGGACTGGGGGAGAAATTAAACATGGACTAGACAACTGCCACCTCATTGACGGCGCAACTTGGGTTACATGTTTTAAATGATGTAATGTAAAACGATAATCCTACGTCACTAATCTGAGAAAATTGATAAAAAAAATCCCACACCAAAAGTTTTATTAGTGAGAATAATTAAAGTTGTCAGAATAAACTCATAATAATGATGTAAATTTATATCGTGAAATAAAATAATAAATTTATAAGAGTTTATTTTTATCAAAAATATATATTAATAATGTATAATTAAATAACTAAAATATGAGAATCACAACAATATGATTTAAATATTTTTTAAATATAAATAATTGAAATTAAATTCATCAACATTCATAATTTATTATTATAAAGCTACTGAATATCAAAAAACTTAGCATGAATTTAAAAATGATTTAACATAATTTTATAAGTTGGAAAAACACAAACAATAAACTCAATATGTTTACTCACAAGTTTAACAAAATTTACAACTATCACGAATTTAAAAGCAACTCATCATAATTTTATAAATTAAAAATATAAAAATAATAAACTCAAAGAGACAATAATGTTAACCTAATATAAGGAAAAGTTTGCCATTAACTGTCCCACAATAAAAATAATATTAAAATAAATACACGGTAAGTATAAAGATTAAACAAAAATGCTTAACCAATAAACGTTGATTCTAATAGATTGCAAGGTTTGAGAAAAGAAAACATTTTTAGGAGAGTACAAATTAAAAGGTGCATGGATGTGTAGAGAATTATTCTCTTCGATTTTTAACATAAGACATATTTATCTAATTTAAATAGATTAAAGAAATTAGTTAATATGACATATATTTTTTAAAATACCCTAATTATCTTTCTCAATCCCCTTCTTCATTCTTATCCTTAATTATTGTTGAAAGAATATTAATAGAAATAAATTATAAAAAAATTGACAAACATAAAAAATATGTAATATATTAAAGACAGGAAAAAAAAGGGAGTATAACTTTAAAAATAACATGTTGCACTAATTAAAGTGAATGGTCCCAAAATAAACCTCCGTTAAATGAATCTGACATCAAATATGAAAGTGGGGCTCTAAAGTTCAAACTTTATTTGGCACAATCACATGAAGCTGGATTGACATTAGCTTAATTCTATGAACCTAAGGGGTATTTGTCCAAAAAAAAAAATGAACCTAAGGGGTATTTGGGTCCTTTCATAGCATCCACCCACCCACACACACATCATGATTTTCTCCATGCTTAAAAATTTGGTAAAAAAAAATTCATGCTTAAAAGTTAAAAAAGAAAAAAGAAGTCCTTGTTGTCTTGTTTAGGGTAAAACAAATGCATCCACATGATGCACATTACTGTATACAATACTATTATTACCTCCATTTCAAATATAACATGGTTTTTTTTTAATAAAAAAAATCCTTAAGTTTCAATATTAAAAAAATTAAGGTAGAAAACATATAAAAAATTTATGAATCTTGAGAACAATAAATTTTTTATCTATAATACTTCTACTAGGAATACATGGCGCGAAATTTGGGGCATCCATTTCTAGGACATAGATATGGATTACCCGCGTAGAAGTCAAAACGGTGTCGTCCAATCTTTCCCATTTTCATCATTCACATTACAATCCGTGGATTTGGAGATGCGGGTGGCGATTCGTTCCTAGATTTATAGAGTAAATAAATAAATCTAAAATTATTATTAATTTTGATCGATTTTCAGTTGGAGATGCGGATCACTATCCGTTCTCTCTCAGGCAGACACCTGCAACTAGTAATTGAACTGACCTGGAAGCTTCCCGCGTTAATGGAGCCTGTGACGCGGCGTTTTTGGGAACAACGGCACTGGAGTGGAGTTCACAGTTCACTAGCGGCTTCTTTTTCTCTCGGTATCAATATCAGATTCTCTACATTTCTACGTTCTTTCGGGATCCGATTCTTCCAAGACACGTGTGAAACAAGCCTGACCTAAAGCTTCTGTTATGTAATTGTAAAGGCCTTTTCTCTTTTGACATTTATTATGCTCTCTTATTATCCGCAAAAATATGATATTTGCACATAGTTTATTCATTTGTTTCTTGACTTTTCTAAAGACCTGTGACGCACTTCTATTCATTGTTTATTGTGACTTTTTGATTGACAATGATCGGAAGCAATATGTTTGGTACACGACAATATGACATAAATGGAGAACAACAATAGCTTGGTTTTGCTGTTTGAACTCTGCTGAATCATTTATTATCTGTGGGTTTTCAGTTCCTGATCAAATTTGTCACCTATCCTCTTTCTCTCCACCATTAGTTTTGCTGCCTGAGGAAAGCAAAGAGATACCAGCTTTGACAAGTTAACTTTCCCTTATTCAAACTCCTATGTATATTTTCCTTGGTCCGTTGAGAGATCTAGAAATCAACCCGAAGGAATGGCCATTTTTTCTCTTATACTTGCTTTTATAAAACTGCTATTGATATTCCCTCCCTTTTCTTCTGCATCTGATGTTATTACCCATGATCATCCACTGCCTGATGGAAGGACCTTGGTGTCTAAAGATGGGATCTTTGAACTGGGCTTCTTCAGCCCAGGTAGTTCCACAAACCGTTATGTTGGAATATGGTACAAGAGCATCTCACAGAAAACTGTTGTTTGGGTGGCCAACCGTGAAAAACCAGTGAAAGACAACTCAAGTGTGTTGAGCATAAACACAGAGGGACGTCTTGTGCTTCTCAGCCAGAACCAGACTATTGTTTGGTCAGCAAACTCAACAATACAAGGCCTGAATCTCTTTGCGCAGCTTCTAGACTCTGGAAACCTTGTACTGAGAAATGAACAAGACCAGAATCCTCAAAACTACCTATGGCAGAGTTTTGATTATCCATCTGATACATTTTTACCAGGAATGAAGATTGGGTGGGACCTGAAAACTGGGCTAAATCGACGCCTAATAGCATGGAGGAACTGGGATGACCCTTCTCCTGGAGACTTCACTTGTGGTATCGCACTTCATGCTACTACTCCTGAGCTAGTAATGTGGAAGGGCTCAGAAGAAATCCAAAGAAGTAGCCCTTGGAACGGAGTCTGGATTGGTGGTAAAACCACTCCACTTTTCCAGCTGCAATTTGTTGTCAATGAAGATGAGGTGCTGATGCCAATTTATGTTTCATAAATCTCTCATACATAACAATGAAACTGATATTTGAGTTGTCTGACCATCTTCGTTTCATTTCTTTTGGTTTTGCATCAGGTGGTTTACACTTCTAATCCCCCGGACAAATCTGTGACTACAAGAGTTGTTCTAAACCAAACTGTTTATTCTCGTGAGCGTTACATCTGGGTTGAACAAACCAAAAGTTGGATGATTTATTCATCGGTACCAAATGATAAATGTGACAGTTATAATTCTTGTGGCCCCAACGGAAATTGTATTGCGAGTGAGTCACCACGTTGCCAGTGTTTAACAGGATTCAAGCCAAAATCACCTCAAAAGTATGATGCATTGGACTGGACTCAGGGATGTGTGCGCAGTGAACCATGGCACTGCAGGGTCAAAGATAAAGATGGTTTTAAAAAATTTAGTGGGTTAAAATTGCCAGATACAAGAAAATCTTGGGTTAATGCAAGTATGACACTTTGGGAGTGCAAGGCTAAATGCTGGGATAATTGTTCCTGCAACGCTTATGCAAACTTGTACATTACTGGAGGAGGTAGTGGGTGTATCCTTTGGTTTGGTGATCTTATTGATTTGAGAGTGGTTACAGTTTCTGGGCAAGATCTTTTTATTCGAATGGCTTATTCTGATATTGGTATGAACTTCAATCTTTTATTGGTGCTCTGTTTTTTTTTTTTTTTGAGATTTCATCTTTTTATTGGTGCTCTATTACTTCATTTTTCAGTATATTGATTGTGTGCTGATTCATTCCTCTCTCTACCAGTACTAGAAGATGCAGAAAAGCATAAGAAAAAGGTGGTTGTGGTAACAACAGTTACTTTTACCCTGGTTCTCTTGATGCTTTTGGCTTTCTTTTCCATTCATGTGAGGAATAGAAAACGAAGAGGTAAAATTTCTTAACCAGATTACCTTTCCATGAATATATTCATATATGTGCAATTTCATTCAGCAGCTTATCTATTTATGGAATGATTACGATCTTATTTATCATTTTTTCCTAAACTAGAAACTGGGATTCGTTATAAGCAAAGCTCGCAAAATATTAGGGATACCAACTCCCCATCCTATCTTCTTCCAGCTGCCTACGATCTTATTTTCTGAAAGGGGAAAATTACTGGTTTTAAAAACATGGGTGTGTTGTTAAGTCATCAAATGATGTTGGTTCCTTGATATTTACAATGGATTTGATTAATCACGATATTTTCATCCAATGTTAGTCTCCCATCGACAAATAATGATTCTAAGATGAGCTTCAGTTGTCCAAAACCATCTCCGAAACATGTCACTGCAAGATTGAGCTGTCACTTGCATTCACTTGCCAAGTGTTCAGTGTGAATCTCACACCAATTGTTACATTGACAGGGAAGCATGTAGAGTCATGGTTTCTGGCTAAGTGGAACCTTCTTGGGATGTTCTTGTCAGGCTTCCAGTTAAATGAAAAAGAAAAAGAAAGTAAAATAGTTCCCACTCATGTTTCATTTGATGAAAACGATTAAAAAGTTGCCCTTGACACTTTCTCTACTTATATTCCCCAATTTTCAAGTTGGATAAGCTTTGCATTTGGTGGCACACACATGACTATAAATATTAAATAGAAGTTCTCCATTTTCTTGTTTATGATGGTGAGGTTATAAGTGTTACTTGACATGATACAGAGAAAATTTTGACCGAGGATGGTCATGAAAGAGAGCAAGAAGACATAGAGGTGCCTTTCTTTGACATTGCTACAATTGTTCGTGCCACTAACGATTTCTCAAGTGACAAGAAGCTTGGCCAAGGCGGTTTTGGACCTGTATACAAGGTATATATGCAACATCCCTAGATAGAACTGAGGAAAAAACTGTGTCCTTAACTTATCATGATTTAGTTTTCTTTGAATGTCAATTTTTAGGGTACACTTGAAGATGGGCAAGAGATTGCTGTCAAAAGGCTATCAGAGGGATCTAGACAAGGATTGAAGGAATTTAAGAATGAAGTAATAATGTGTGCGGAACTTCAACACCGGAATCTTGTTAAGGTTCTTGGCTGTTGCATTCAAAGAGAGGAGAAAATGCTCATCTATGAATACATGCCCAACAGAAGTTTAGATTCCATTCTTTTTGGTCTGTTTCTGAAAAGAATTTGGTGCTTAGCTTTATGGAAGTTTTAATTTGTTCCATGTTCAGATTTAATATAACTATGAAACTTGACAGATTTTCGCCAAAGTGAGTCTCTGAATTGGCCACGGCGCTTTCACATTATTTTTGGAATTGCTCGGGGACTTGTCTATCTTCATCAAGATTCTCGATTAAGGATCATACATAGAGATCTTAAAGCAAGCAACATTTTGTTGGATAAGGATTTAAATCCAAAAATTTCAGATTTTGGCATTGCAAGCATGTTTGGAGGAGACCAAATGGAAGGAAATACAAAGAAAGTAGTCGGTACATAGTAAGTATCTCAACAAGATTTGTGACACCACCTTGTTACACTCTCTATGCATTTTTACCTATTATTAACTCTTGTCACTTATTATAGTGGTTATATGGCACCAGAATATGCCGTCCATGGGATATTTTCAATAAAATCTGACGTGTTCAGCTTCGGCATATTACTTCTAGAAATAATAAGTGGAAAGAGAAACCAAGGGGCTTCCTATCCGAACTATGGTTTTAACCTTATCAGCCATGTGAGTGACCTAAGAACTTATAAACTTCATTTTACCTACAATGCTTTAACTCACTGGTTGAGATCATAGATGCTCTAAATTCTTGCAGGCTTGGAGACTATGGAAGGAGGGTAACACAAAAGAACTAATAGATGCTTGTTTGGGGGACAGTTTTAATTTATCAGAAGTATTAAGGTGCATCCATGTGGCTCTTCTGTGTCTACAGCTGCGTCCTGATGATAGGCCAAACATGGCATTAGTATTAGTACTGTTAAGTAGTGAGAATGCCTTGCCTGAGCCAAAGGAGCCTGGTTTCTTATTAGAAAGGCCTTCTGTTGAAGGAGAATTTTGTTCAAGCAATGAAATAACTTTGACTGTGCTACAAGCCAGATAGGGCTATCTTGCTTCTTGGCATCCATTTTGCATTGCTTCTTTTCTCAAGATGAAGTTATGTACATTCTATTAGATCACTGTCACTGTCTCATAGGTGATTGAAGTTAAAAAATGTGTCAGATTTTTTTTTTTTTTGGGGAAGTCAAGCTTTTGATCCTATAATTTTAACTTGGTTGTAACTTAGTCCTTGCACTTTAACTCTGTGTAACTCAATCCCTAAATTTCGACTCACTGCAACTCAATACCTATAGTTTTAAATGTTGTATAATTTAGTCTCCGAAGTCATAGGAAAGTCCTCATGAGTATATTTTGCACACTGAAGTTTATTATATAAGAGGATGGTTTGACAAAATTGGATGCTGAAAGTTGGAACTCAATGAAAAGATGTCAGAAGTCTGAAAGTTTGAAAATATCACTTCATAATATGTGAAAATTACAAGGTGATCTACAATTGAATCTGATCAGAAAATATCTAATCAAATTCTACACTAGTTTCTTATTGCTCAAATTAATCTAAATATGCATTGAAGGGACAAATAAGTCTCATAAATTTGCTAAAATATGATGAAGTTCCAAAACTCTCAATTCTACTAACAAATTGTTAGTTAAGATGATAAGCGGTCTCACTTCGTAAGGAGGAGAATACAAGTTCGAAACCTGAGAAGCGCATTTATTGGGAAGGTTTTAACCTTAATGTTTCCGATCTGACAAAGAATAGGCTCAAGTCCAAAATGACTTGGGAATACTCTGGTTTCATACAAAAAAAAACTCTCAATTCTCAAGCATGAATTTTTCACGCATGCCAAAAAAAGAAGAAGAAGAAGCTAAATCGCCCTTTACACAACATTTGCATATGAAATTCTCTAATAAATTTTCTAGATTTACAACTCAAACTATTATATTCACAAGGTATGAATCTACAGAATTTTTGTATTAATTATTTAAATTTTACATATGAACTTATAGAGTGATTGTTTGGAACAATGATTAGAATCTTTAATTTTCTAAATTTACAAGTCAACATCTTTAATCGGATCAGGACCAAGGAGCAATATGGTCATTGTGTGAGATTCACTTATTAAATTGTCTGTTTTAAATTTAAGCCTTGATTTATGTGCATATGTTTGTGTTTTCTTTTTGGTTTGGTTGAGGAGGGACTTTTCACACAGATAATTTGATAATTAGGTCATTTCACAAAAACTAAATTTCAAAATAATCTCTTGAGGACTACATAAAAATCAAGTCATTTCGAGAAATTATTATAAAATTATCATATTTCAATGACCCTTATATGCCTTTCTTCCTGAAAATAAAGCATAAGCAGGGCATTTATCTTTTAAAAGGGATTCCAATAATAATTTGACGTTCTCTCTTTCTTTGTGTGTTAGTTTGACATATAACTAAAAGAATATAATTGTGTTTCCTTTGAAAAAAAAATTATGCTATGAAAACTTAAAATGAGAATTTTTTTAATAGCTAAACAAATTTTATTAACACTATGTGATAATTATAAATCATAAGCAATGTTGTCCTAAAAATCTTTTTTAGGTTAATGATTTGATGACTTCCCATTTTATTATATTTGAGATATATTTTGATATATTTAGGAAGTTATCAATGCAAAATTAAAGAAAATTTTCATGAGATTTATTTTATGAGATATCAATTGGGTGTGCATCATTTTTGAGATTTTAAATTAAAATAGAAGTTTTTAAATTTAGAAAATAAATAATAAATAATGATAATAGGAAGTTTTCTCAAATTAAAAAAAGATTCAGATTATTTTATTATTGTTATTATTATTATTTTCTTCTCCTTTCTAAAATGGACCAACTCGTTACGGTTAAAATTTAATAACCAACGTCAAATTTTTTTAACGGTCAACATTAATTTTTTAAGGGGTGAGACAATATTATTATGTTTTGAAATTTTAGAGATAATATTAAACCTAAAAATTTTTTTAGGACAACCCTATTTTTATAAGATAAATTTATACATTAACCTAGAAACGTAAAACTTTTGACTTGGCCATCATTTTCCTCCAACCATATGCGTTCAGGCGTAATTGTGATGCTCAGTTTTACAGTATTAATGACTTGTACCTTACTTATTCAAAACTGATTTTTTTCATCTTTTCTTATTTATACTTGCTTCCCTACACAAAACGTGCAAAACTATATTTAGTGGGTGTTTGGCAATTTATCAAACTTAGATTTACGCAACTCAAGATAAAACTCTTCTCACATACTTATCTTGTAAATCGTAAAAACTATTTTTAAAAGCTAATTCAAACACACAATTAATCATTATGCAACATCATTATTCGCGGTGGATAATCAAATTCAAACCTATGATATGTTTCTTACGGCTTCAACAATTCTGCATTGCAAAACACAGAAAATATATCCCCATGATCCATCCAAAGAAATCGCATTCGGTTATTAAATTGGCAAATAATTACTGTCATTTGGTCTTAACTTTTTTTTTTTTTTTAATTATAGAAAAGTATGTTGTATATGCATATGCTAGATTTGGAGTATTACTGTTGTGTTCTGATACTGTATTATCTCTCTGACTCTCTCAATAGCTTACTTTGATTATTCTTCTTGCATCCAAGCAATGATAATAAAGAAATTAATCTTACTTTCAAATTTTTGTACCGTTTAACTATTTTTATTTAAATTTTTGTCAGCTACTAAATTCGTAAGTAATTATGGCTTTATTTTCAGATTTATGTATCGTTATTTGGTTTAACTATTTCTGATCATTCTGCAATAAGTAACTCGCATTTGGTTACTAAATTCATAAGTACTAGCATTTGGTCTTAACTATTTCTGTTTGTTGATCATCAATTAAGAAGAAATTGTGTTTCTGTATTATATCATTATCCACTAATTTTTGAATCATCCTATGTGCAAAAGATTGCCTCCAACTCAATTTTCATCATCAAAGCCCGCTTTGCGGTCACATCTCACTAGGTCGAGTTCACTATCCAGAAGTAAAACCTCCAAAAATAACCGTTATTAACATAGAACCGTCAATTAAGCATATCTTTAATATATACCGGTTAAGAACCTTCTGGTATTTGCTAGAGAATATGTAGGGCCTTCATATATAGCAGTGTATAAACATCAGGTATTAACAAAAATAATCATTGAGTATGGACTTTTATGTAATAGTGTAAATTTAAATCTAAGTCCTTATGAAAATATAGTGAATAACATTTTGGACAGAAGAAATTATAGGAACAAAAAATGACTCTTCGAAACTACAAGAACTGAAAACAAAAGTTGATTAAATTGTAAGGACAAAAAAAATAATATTAACTCTAAAAATATGTTTATAACGCAAAGATTAAAAGGGGAACAAGCTCGGGCGAAGAATAGTACCTAAAATATTTTTTAATATGTAATGAAAAGAAATCCGTTAACTAAACCTTCCCACCATCAGAATCATCAAGAAAAGAAGAGAAATTTTAAACAATAAAATTGTTAAAAGATATTGTGTGTGTTTGTGATCACTTATTTTTTGGATATAAGTGCTTATTACGCAAGCCGAGATAAAACTCCTTTCACATACTTACCTCGTATACCGTGAATCACGATTTATAAGCACTTATTACCCAAAAATAAGCTATTCCAAACGAGCACATAATCATCTATCAATTTCTGTGATGGCGAGGAACGTACCTTTGATGGAAGTTTGAAATCTACATGAGACTTTTTCACATTATTGCCTTACTCCAGAAATCAATAACTAGATCCTTTCATGATTCTAAGTTACAAATCACCTTATTCATAACTTGTGCATCTTGCCATTGATTTTATATATATTGATTAAAACTGTGTTTATTGCGATATCTGATAATCACAGGTACGACATGCTTGATGAGCTATTTCTGAAAGGACCGGTTTTAATATTGATGGGGAAGAAAGGAGGTGAGATTGTATTTAGATTTATCTATGGATTCACAATTGATTTAGTCTATCTATCTTAACTGAATCTTCTTAATAATCTCTGGATTCTTAGTTTGTAATTTTTGCTCGAAACTCGTTCATCTTATGATCATGATGCAACTTTTCCTATTTAATTTGGTGGGTTCGCTTTATTTCTGAATTGTCTTCTCAAAGGAAGAATATATCACTTCACCTTCATTTATAGGTATATAAAGAGATACTCTAATGTTCAAAGTAAATTCTTCTGACACTTTACCTCCTCCTTAAGATTCAATCCGACTCAGTTAAAAATGAAAAATAATAATAATAATAATAGGAGTCACTTTGAAAACCTATAGAATCTCCAGGCATATCCTTATAGAAAAGAAAAGAATAAGTGACATGAAAAAAACTACTCGATGATTTCATTCATCTCCAAATGAATATTATATATATAGACTCTATAAGAGCGCATAACATGCACACGCTCATACTTAATAAAATAATAATATAATAAGCACTTAAAGCCACTAAGATAAAGGAGCCGAATCCTTTATTTGTAATTAAGAAAGGAGAAAATTGAGATTGTTTCTTTTCCATACTCCGAGTTGTTGAGGGAAGCTCTTGAATTTGTTGTTACCCTGCGCCTTTTGTAAACAAATCTGCAACTTAAATTTAGTAAGATCCAGCTCAATATGCTGAAAACATAGAGTGAATCTAGCATTCGTCCTTTCATCACTGGATCTTCACGACTAATCTCAAGTTTATGGTATAGCTTCACATCTTGTGGGCCGAACAAGACAAAATAACCTGAAGATGTTAATTGTGATATTGAAATAACATTCGCTATCAAACCTGAGACATGATAGACTTGTTCAAGTGGCAGTTTATCATTAATAGATTTAAAAGAGACAACCATACTGCCAACATGAGCTATTGGAACCTTCAAATTGTTTGAAGTAGCCACCTTATAAGATCCCTTGTAATCTAACAAATTTTTCAAAATCAACTTGACTAGATAATGTGCCTGTAAAAGCATAATCTTTCTCTTTTGCAGCAAATAACGGTTTAAAATCCTACCCCTCTTCTTCTACTACCTTTTTCAAGACAAACATTGCAACCCCTGCTTTAATGATGTTATTCAGCCTTTTCAATCCCCCGTTCATGGCTGTCTTCGACTATAAAACCCTAAGAAAGCTACAAAAGACGGTCTCTCTATTTAACTAGGCTCTAAAACTATTGGCGGACTTTATTTCTCTATCTAGGACCATATCTATAATTACAACTGATATGTTAGGAAATAATGGGAAAATTACCTTAACTAATTCTTTACTTTTTATCTGATCGCATCTCCGTTGAATTGAATTGATTTTTTTTTTATAATCGCCTTAGTTCATACTAAAATTCTATATAATCTCCTCATCAGGATTTGGAATAAAATTTATTAAAATCAAATCAGAATCATTTATTACTTGAGTGATACTTTTCCTCTCACGCATCACTATCTCCCGCCCTCTCCTCCTATAAATAAAAACCTTGTTCCCTCCTCTCCTCAGTTCAAACAGCTCCTCAGTTCAAATAGTTTCTTCTTCCTTGAAATTCTGAATGCCTCAAACAAAACAAATCTATTACATATTATAGGTCTGCTTTTTTAGTTTACAAGCATATAGAGAACAATACCCACACAAAAAAATGACAGCTTTTCTCATTTTTAAGTCAAAACGAAGATGAACAAAAGAAACCTAAAAATCTATTTACCTACTCAACAGAAAACATGAATCGAGTGGAATGATGAAGACAAGAGAGGTGTTGTCATCAATTTCATACCTTACTTTTCAATATTGGCTAATGATCTTCATTCTGCTAGCGTCATTTCCAGATCCGTTTATGAGTTTTGCTTCATTTTCTCATCCCTCTCTCTATTTATTTGACAAGGGTATTTTGAACTTTAGCCATTTCCAATTTATTATAAAATGGTTCTATGGGATTCGAGAGTAATTTCAGAATTTCTTAGGATTATTTCTTCACACATTATCTTTCATGGGGTTACAGTATAATTCTCCCTAAAAAAAAGAAAAGAAAGAAAGAAAACTTTTCTTTATGCCTTACCCCTTTTTCCTTCATTTCTGATGGGGTGATGGGATATGCAGTCATTTTTTTTTCTTGGTAGCCCCATCTCCCTCCCATTAACTTGTTAATAGCGCCTCTAGATTTATCAACGATGTATTTTTGAAGTTGTCAATAGGATTTATTAGTAATTTTAAAATATGAAAAAACCATTTTTTTATATTTTTTTATCTATGACGGATGTAATTTTACCTATATATATTGTCTAAGACCCTACATGATTTTTAGTCCTTGCTAGGGGTGCGTGTGAGTGAGAGAGAGAGACAGTTCAGACCTACCCATTGTTGAACCCTTTTACCCCTTTTGTAATATTATTAATTATTAATTTATTACTCCATTTGATTCTATTTATCTCTTTTTATTGTATAAAATAAACTGGTAGTTAAAAATAATAAATGTGTCAAAAATGTCATATTTTTTCTATATATGCCCCTATTTATGAAAAGAGTATAGGAGAGAGAATAAATAAAAAGTATGAGAGATAAGGAGTATAAGATATGAGAGAGAATGAGTATTTAATAAGGGTAAAATAGGAAAAAAAAGCTTACATTTTGAGACAAAAAGTAAAAATTGTTTATAAAAGGGATCAACCTTATAAGAAAAAAAGTTATTTATAAATAAAACCGGAGGAAGTATTGATTATTGTTAGGACTCATGATTGTAATGAAAATGAAACTCCCAACACTAACCTATTTTGTCTCCAGGCATATGAGAATATATATATATATATATATATATGTTTTGTAATGTGAGACCATATTATATATTTTTCCGAAATTGCCTCAATGTGTCTCAGCCTCCCATTATTCTTTAATTTTCCACATTTAATATAATATTTTATGGAGCACAATGATTTTTTCATAGGGAAAATCCCAAAAAACGGCCTTGGAAATAGGGAAATCCTAAATCTGTACAGTGAAATTCGAAAATCTCATATCAGTATTGAGTCAGTACAGAAGAGGAATTTTGAATTTTGAAATCTCAGCGAAAAAACGAATCTACCTTTCAGTTATCCCTCCTTCTAAGCTCGGAATAACAACACCTCACTCTTGATTAACAACATCGCATTCTATATTAACAACTCCGCTTTCTACTTTCACAATAACAACACCGATTCTTTATTAACAACACCATATTGTACATTGATAATTCGACTTTTTTATTCATAATAACAACACTAGTCTTTATATTAACAACACCATATTCTACATTAACAATTTCACTTTCTTATTTCATAACTTCATAATTTAAATTTCAGGTCCAATAACAACACATCTCTCTTAATTAACAACACCGTATTTTACATTAACAACACCATATTTTGAGATACGAAGATGTGAAAGAATAAAACGGAGTTGTTAATGTAGAATGCGATATTGTTAATCAAGAGAACAATATTGTTATTCGAGCTGAGAGGGGGGACAGCTGAAGGGCACATTCATCTTTTCGCCGAGATATTAAAATCTCATATTTCTCCTCCATACTGACACAATACTGATATGAGATTTTTAAATTTCACCGCACTATTTAGAATTTACCTATTTCAAACATATTATTTTAGGATTTTTCCTTTTTTATACTTAATTTCTTTTATCTTCTCTACGTCAAGTCTTTACTTTTTATCCTTTTCTCCCCTCAAGTCACTTCCCTGGTGTCAGATGTTTGGTTTTTGACTTCAAAGTTCCATTCAATCAAATATTTGATCTCTCATTTCTCTTATGCATCATTTTTTTTATGCCTTATTCTCTTTGTGGCCACATGCACCACCCGTATGTGTTTATATATGAAGAGATTGGGTGGTTTTTGTAAAGGACGATAGATTTAATGTCTAGAATAATTTATAGTGATTGTACAGTAGTAATGAGTTATATAAATCTTCTGTTCTAATTATAAGATAAAATTAATTTTTTTTGGAGAAATTAAAGAAGCTAAATAAGTTACTTAATCATATCATATGTTATATATCCTTAAATTATATATTAATTTATTAAACAAAATAATTAGTTTGAAAAAAAATAAAAATACTCTAAAGGAATTTAATATAAACGTTAAACAAAAATGCTTAACCAATAAACGTTGATTCTAATAGATTGCAAGGTTTGAGAAAAGAAAACATTTTTAGGAGAGTATAAATTAAAAGGTGCATGGATGTGTAGAGAATTACTCCTTTTAGTTCTTAACATAAGACATATTTATCTGATTTAATTAGATTAAGAAAGTTAGTTAATATGACATGTATTTTCTAAAACACCCTAATCATCTTCTTCAATCCCCTTCTTCTTTCTCATCCTTAATTATTGTTGAGAGAATATTAATTAAGATAAATTAAGAAAAAATTGATAAACATAAAATATATATCATATATTTTTTTTGAACAATAAACATATATCATATATTAAAGACATGGAGAGAGGAGAGTATAACTTTAAAAATAACGTGTTGCACTGATTAAAGTGCATGGGTCCCAAAATAACCCTCCGTTAAATGAATCTGACATCAAATATGAAAGTGGAGCTCTAAAGTCCAAACGTTATTGGGCATGATCACATGGAGCGCTGGATTGACATTAGCTTAATTCTATGAAGCTAAGGGGTATTTGGGTCCTTTCATAGCACCCAACCACCGACCCACACCCACATCATGATTTTCTCCATGCTTAAAAGTTTGGCAAAAAAAATATTCATGCTTAAAAGTTAAAACAGAAAAAAGAAGTCATTAGTTGTTTCTTTCGCCGTGCGTGTGAATTTTCTCCCTTTGCTAGGGTTTCGCCTATGTGTGAGTTCGACCGGCACCGAACAATTGTTGGCCTTTTGGGTCTCTGATGTTGTCGTGAATGCTTTATTTGTTTAAATCATATTTGCTTGTATTATTGAAGAAACTTATTCAGATTCTGATTTTATGTTTAGTGTCTATGTGCTTTCAGTTTTTTACTGATGTTCTTAGGCAATAGGCGGTTACTTTTAACTTATAAGTGTTTGTAATTTTCGCATGAGTTCAATATATTATGTTTCTTCCTTAGCAAAAAAGAAAAAAGAAGTCATTGTTGTCTGGTTTAGGGTAAAACATACGCATGCATCCACATGACACACAATACTGTATACAATACTATTATTACCTCCATTTAAAATATAACATGGTTGTTTTTTTTTAATAAAAAAATCCTTGCGTCTCAGTTTCAATATTAAAAAAATAAAGGTAAAAAAAATATAAAAAATTTGTGAATCTTGAGAACAATAAATTTTTTATTTATAATACTTCTAGGAATACATTATACATGGCGCGAAATTTAGGGCATCCGTTTATGGGACATGGGTATGGATTACCCGCGGAGAAGTCAAAACGGTATCGTCCCATCCTTCCCATTACAATCTGTGGTTTTGGAGTTGCGGGTGGCGAATCATTCTCGCACAAGATATTCCTAAACTTATAGAGTAAATAAATAAATCTAAAATTTATTATTTTTGATATTTAAGTTTAAGATAAAGTTATTTTTTCAAAGAGATTAAAAAAATTAATTAAATTATCTTAAAATATTTATATTTATATTTATTTTTTTAAACTAATTAATTTAACTAATAAATTGATATATAATTTAAAAATATATAATAAATAATATAATTAAATACTTTATTTAACTTCGTTATGAAACTCAATTTATTTAGCACCGGAGGATTATTAGTTTTGATCGATTCTCTGTTGGAGATGCAGATCACTATCCGTTCTCTCTCAGGCAGTGATTGAACTGACCTCGGAGCTTCCCGCGTTAATGGAGACTGTGACGCTGCGTTTTTGCGAACAACGGTACTGGAGTGGAGTTGACGGTTCACAAAGCTGCTTCTTTTTCTCTCGGTGTCAATATCAAATGCTCTACATTTCTACATTCTTTCAGGATCCGATTCTTCCAAGAAACGAGTGAAACAAGCCTGACCTAAAGCTTCTGTTATGTAATTGTAAAGGCCTTTACTCTGTTGACATTTATTATGCTCTCTTATTATCCACAAAAATATGATATTTGCACATAGTTTATTCATTTGTTTCTTGACTTTTCTAAACACTTATGACGCACTTCTATCCATTGTTTATTGCGACTACTTGACTGACAATGATCGGAAGCAATATGTTTGGTACACGACAATATGACATAAATGGCGAACAATAATATCTTGGTTTTGTAGTTTGAACTCTGCTGAATCATTTATTATCTGTGGGTTTTCAGTTCCTGATCAAATTTGTCACCTGTCCTCTTTCTCTCCACCATTAGTTTTGCTGCCTGAGGAAAGGCAAGGAGATACCAGCTTTGAAAATTTAACTTTCCCTTATTCAAACCCATGTGTCTAGAAATCAACCCAAAGGAATGGCCATTTTTTCTCTTATACTTGCTGTTATAAAACTGCTATTGATATTCCCTCCCTTTTCTTCTGCATCTGATGTTATTACCCATGATCATCCACTCCCTGATGGAAGGACCTTGGTTTCTAAAGATGGGATCTTTGAACTGGGTTTCTTCAGGCCAGGTAGTTCCACAAACCGTTATGTTGGAATATGGTACAAGAGCATCCCACAGAGAACTGTTGTTTGGGTGGCCAACCGTGAAAAACCAGTCAAAGACAACTCAAGTGTGT
Source organism: Inga leiocalycina (assembly GCA_963242795.1). Taxonomy (NCBI): domain Eukaryota; kingdom Viridiplantae; phylum Streptophyta; class Magnoliopsida; order Fabales; family Fabaceae; genus Inga; species Inga leiocalycina. The sequence goes on from OY725329.1 coordinate 53,960,415, forward strand.
TGAGCATAAACACAGAGGGACGTCTTGTGCTTCTCAGCCAGAACCAGAGTATTGTTTGGTCAGCAAACTCAACAATACAAGGCCTGAATCCCATTGCGCAGCTTCTAGACTCTGGAAACCTTGTACTGAGAAATGAACAAGACCAGAATCCTCAAAACTACCTATGGCAGAGTTTTGATTATCCATCTGATACATTTTTACCAGGAATGAAGATTGGGTGGGACCTGAAAACTGGGCTAAATCGACGCCTAATAGCATGGAGGAACTGGGATGACCCTTCTCTGGGAGACTTCAGTTGTGGTATTGCACTTCATGCTACTCCTGAGTTAGTAATGTGGAAGGGCTCAAAAGAAATCCAGAGAAGCAGCCCTTGGAACGGAGTCAGGATTGGTGGTAAAAGCACCCCACTTTTCCAGCTGCAATTTGTCGTCAATGAAGATGAGGTGCTGATGCAAATTCATGTTTCATAAATCTCTCATACATAACAACCAAACTGATATTTGAGTTGTCTGACCATCTTGGTTTCATTTTTTTTTGGTTTTGCATCAGGTGGTTTACACTTCTAATCTCCAGAACAAATCTGTGACTACAAGAGTTGTTCTAAACCAAACTGTTTATTCTCGTCAGCGTTTCATCTGGGTTGAACAAACCAAAAGTTGGATGTTTTATTCATCTGTACCAAATGATAAATATGACAATTATAATTCTTGTGGCCCCAATGGAAATTGTATTGATACTGAGTCACCACGTTGCCAGTGTTTAACAGGATTGAAGGCAAAATCACCTCAAAAGTATGATGCATTGGACTGGACTCAGGGATGTGTGCGCAGTGAACCATGGCACTGCAGGGTCAAAGATAAAGATGGTTTTAAAAAATTTAGTGGGTTAAAATTGCCAGATACAAGAACATCTTGGGTTAATGCAAGTATGACACTTTGGGAGTGCAAGGCTAAATGCTGGGAAAATTGTTCCTGCAACGCTTATGCAAACTGGTACATTACTGGAGGAGGTAGTGGTTGCATCCTTTGGTTTGGTGATCTTATTGATTTGAGAGTGTTTAGAGTCCCTGGGCAAGATCTTTTTATTCGAATGGCTTATTCTGATATTGGTATGAACTTCAATCTTGTAATTTGTGCTCTTATTTTTTTTTTTTTTTGAGATTTCATCTTTTTATTGGTGCTCTATTACTTCATTTTTCAGTATATTGATTGTGTGCTGATTCATTCCTCTCTCTAACAGTACTAGAAGGTGCAGAAAAGCACAAGAAAAAGGTGGTTGTGGTAACAACAGTTACTTTTACCCTGGTTCTCTTGATGCTTTTGGCTTTCTTTTCCATTCATAGGAGGAACAGAAAAAGAAGAGGTAAAATTTCGTAATCAGATTACCTTTCCATGAATTTATTCATATTTTTGAAATTGCATTCAGCAGCTTATCTATTTATGGAATGATTACTATCTTATTTATCATTTTTTCCCAAAATAGAAACTGGGATTCGTTATAAGCAAAGCTCGCAAAATATTAGGGATGGCAACTCCCCATCCTATCTTCTTCCAGCTTCCTACAATCTTATTTTCTGAAAGGGGAAAATTACTGGTTTTAAAAACATGGGTGTGTTGTTAAGTCATCAAATGATGTTGGTTCCTTGATATTTACAATGGATTTGATTAATCACAATATTTTCATCCAATGTTAGTCTCCCATCGGCAAATAATGATTCTAAGATGAGCTTCTGTTGTCCAAAACCATCTCCGAAACATGTCACTGCAAGATTGAGCTGTCACTTGCATTCACTTGCCAAGTGTTCAGTGTGAATCTCACACCAATTGTTACATTGACAGGGAAGCATGTAGAGTCGTGGTTTCTGGCTCAGTGGAACCTTCTTGAGATGCTCTTGTCAGGCTTCCAGTTATAATGAAAAAGAAAAAGAAAGTAAAATAGTTCCCACTCATGTTTCATTTGATGAAAACGATTAAAAAGTTGCACTTAACAATTTCTCTACTTATATTCCCCAATTTTCAAGTTGGATAAGCTTTGCATTTGGTGGCACACACATGACTATAAATTTTAAATAGAAGTTCTCCATTTTCTTGTTTATGACGGTGAGATTGTAAGTTTTACTTGACATGATACAGAGAAAATTTTGACCGAGGATGGTCATGAAAGAGATCAAGAAAACTTAGAGCTGCCTTTCTTTGACATTGCTACAATTATTCATGCCACTAACAATTTCTCAGGTGACAAGAAGCTTGGCCAAGGCGGTTTTGGACCTGTATACAGGGTATGTATGCAACATCCCTAGATAGAACAGAGGAAAAAACAGTGTCCTCTAACTTATCATGATTTAGTTTTCTTTGAATGTCAATTTTTAGGGTACACTTGAAGATGGGCAAGAGATTGCTGTCAAAAGGCTATCAGAGGGATCTAGACAAGGATTGAAGGAATTTAAGAATGAAGTAATAATGTGTGCGGAACTTCAACACCGGAATCTTGTTAAGGTTCTTGGCTGTTGCATTCAAAGAGAGGAGAAAATGCTCATCTATGAATACATGCCCAACAAAAGTTTGGATTCCATTCTTTTTGGTCTGTTTCTGAAAAAGAATTTGGTGCTTACTTTATGGAAGTTTTAATTTGTTCCATGTTCAGATTTAATATAACTATGAAACTTGACAGATTTTCGCCAAAGTGAATCTCTGAATTGACCACGGCGCTCACACACTATTTTTGGAATTGCTCGGGGACTTGTCTATCTTCATTAAGATTCTCGATTAAGGATCATACATAGAGATCTTAAAGCAAGCAACATTTTGTTAGATAATGATTTAAATCCGAAAATTTCAGATTTTGGTATTGCAAGAATGTTTGGAGGAGACCAAATGGAAGGAAATACAAAGAAAGTGGTTGGTACATAGTAAGTATCTCAACAATATTTGAGACACTATCTTGTTACACTCTACACATTTTTACCTATTATTAACTCTTGTCACTTGTTATAGTGGTTATATGGCACCAGAATATACCGTCCATGGGATATTTTCAATAAAATCTGATGTGTTCAGCTTCGGCGTATTACTTCTAGAAATAATAAGTGGAAAGAGAAACCGAGGGGCTTCCTATCCAAACTATGGTTTTAACCTTATCAGCCATGTGAGTGACCTAAGAACTTATAAACTTCATTTTTACCTACAATGCTGTAACTCACTGGTTGAGATCATAGATGCTCTAAATTCTTGCAGGCTTGGAGACTATGGAAGGCGGGTAACACAAAAGAACTAATAGATGCTTGTTTGGGGGACAATTTTAATTTATCAGAAGTATTGAGGTGCATCCATGTGGCTCTTCTGTGTATACAGCTGCGTCCTGATGATAGGCCAAGCATGACATTAGTATTAGTAATGTTGAGCAGTGAGAATGCCTTGCCTGAGCCAAAGGAGCCTGGTTTCTTATTAGAGAGGCCTTCTGCTGAAGGAGAATATTGTTCAAGCAATGAAATATGTTTGACTCTGCTACAGGCCAGATAGGGCTATCTTGTTTCTTGGCATCCATTCTTACAATGCTTTTTTTTTTTTTCGCAAGATGAAGCTATGTACATTCTATTAGCTCACTGTCAGTGTCTCATAGGTGATTGAAGTTAAAAAAATGTGTGTCGGATTGTTTTTTTTGGGATGAAAATTAAGCTTTTGATCCCTATAATTTTAACTTGATTGTAACTTAATTACTACACTTTGACTCAGTGTAACTCAATTCCTAAATTTCGACTCACTACAACTCAGAACCTATGGTCTTGACTAATTTATAATTTAGTCTCTAACATTATAGGAAAGTCCTCATGAGAATATTTTACACACTGAAATCTATTATATAAGAGGACGGTTTGACAAAATTGGATGCTGAACATTTAAACTCTCAATGAAAAGGTGTGTCAAAAGTCTGAGGGTTTGAAAATATCATCTCATATGTGAAGATTACAAGGTGATCCACAATTGCCTCTTGATGATTAGAAAATGAAGCTAATCAAACTCTACACTAGTTTCTTATTGCTCAAATTAATCTAAATATGCATTGATGAGACAAATAAGTCTCATAAATTTGCTAAAATATGATGATGAAGTTCCAAAACTCTCAATTCTATACACAAATTGTTGGTTGAGATGTAAGCGGTCTCATCTTATAAGGAAGAGAATACAAGTTCGAATAATGAGAAGCACACTTGTTAGCAAGACTTTAACCTTAATAATCCTGACTTGATAGAGATTAGGCCCAAGTCCAAAATGATTTGGGGATACTCTGGTTTCATAAAAAAAAAAAAACAAAACTCTCAGTTCTCAAGCATGAATTTTTCACGCATGCAAAAAAAAAAAAAAAGGGCAAAATTACCCCTTACACAACATTTGCATATAAAATTCTCTAATCAATTCTCTAGATTTACAACTCAAACTATTATATTCACAAGTGAATCTACGGATTTTCGTATTAATTATTTAAATTTTACATTTGAACTTATAAGTCAATTTCCTGAATTTACAAGTCAAGATCTTTATTCGGATCAGAACAAAGGAGCGATTGGGTGAGCTGGGATTCACTTTTTTTTAATAACAAAGGCAAGATTAACTTGTAAAAGTCAAATTATGCCAGCAGTGGCGTACAACAATCCACATCTCCTACTAGACGATCTATGCATTCCTGGGGAGGAGTGACCAAGATAGACAAATCATCATGCAGCCGATGAACCGTCCGAGCAAGAATGTCCGCGCACTGGATGGCTGAACGGGAAACATAATTAAGAGTGATGTCCCAATCCGAAAAGAGCAGCTCCCTAATCTCAGAGATTTGTGGTCGAAGAGGATGATATAAACCACTAGCATTCATAATCCCTGCTGTCTACACAACTTCAGTCCAGATAAAAGAGCAGCAATCTCTGCTGAAGTCGATGACATATAACCCAGCTTCTGCATGAAACCCATCACCCATTCTCCCTTTGCATCTCGAATTACACCCCCACCAGCTGCAACCACATTTTGGCTCACCGATGCATCGATATCCAAGCGGAAGTAGTCACTGGCTGGCGGGACCCATGAATCATCGGTTGGGGAAATAACACCAAAGACTTTATGTTGCAGCTCCTCTCGCTCAGCAGACTCGCATAACTGATTAAGCCCGGTATGTAGCATCTCCGAGGCAAGATAACGATCTCCTTCCATCACTCCTCTACATCTGTTCTTCCAGAGCAACCAGCTGATTATCGCAAATACTTTAACCCATGGCCATTGCTTGAATTTGGAAGTACCTAAGTCTGTCCTGAAATTTTCCCTAAGCCAAACCTGCAAAGGTGGGATTCACTTTTTAAACTGTCTATTTTAAATTTGAGCCTTAGATTTATGTGCATATGTTTGTGTTTTTTTTAGGTTGAGGAGGGACTTTTCACACATAGATAATTAGGTGATTTCATAAAAACTTAATTTCAAAATAATCTCTGAGGACTACATAAAAATCAAGTCATTTCGAGACATTATTATAAAATTATCAATGTCAAATACTCTACATTTCGACGTTCTTTCAGGATCCGATTCTTCCAAGACACGTGTGAAACAGGCCTGACCTAAAGCTTCTGTTATGTAGTTGTAAAGGCCTTTTCTCTGTTGACATTTATTATGCTCTCTTATTATCCACAAAAATATGATATTTGCACATAGTTTATTCATTTGTTTCTTGACTTTTCTAAATACTTATGACCCACTTCTATGCATTGTTCATTACGACTTCTTGATTGACAATGATGGGGAGCAATATGTTTCGTACGCGACAATATGGCATAATGGAGAACAATAATAGCTTGGTTTTGTAGTTTGAACTCTGCTGAATTATTTATTATGTGGGTTTTCAGTTCCTGATCAAACTTGTCACCTGTCCGCTTTCTCTCCACCATTAGTTTTGCTGCCTGAGGAAAGGCAAAGAGATACCAGCTTTGTCAAGTTAACTTTCCCTTGTTCAAACTCCGATGTATATTTTCCTTGATCCATTGAGAGATCTAGAAATCAACTCAAAGGAATGGCCATTTTTTCTCTTATACTTGCTGTTATAAAACTGCTATTGATATTCCCTCCCTTTTCTTCTGCATCTGATGTTATTACCCATGATCATCCGCTCCCTGATGGAAGGACCTTGGTGTCTAAAGATGGGATCTTTGAACTGGGCTTCTTCAGCCCAGGTAGTTCCACAAACCGTTATGTTGGAATATGGTACAAGAGCATCTCACAGAAAACTGTTGTTTGGGTGGCCAACCGTGAAAAACCAGTTAAAGACAACTCAAGTGTGTTGAGCATAAACACAGAGGGACGTCTTGTGCTTCTCAGCCAGAACCAGACTATTGTTTGGTCAGCAAACTCAACAATACAAGGCCTGAATCCCATTGCGCAGCTTCTAGACTCTGGAAACCTTGTACTGAGAAATGAACAAGACCAGAATCCTCAAAACTACCTATGGCAGAGTTTTGATTATCCATCTGATACATTTTTACCAGGAATGAAGATTGGGTGGGACCTGAAAACTGGGCTAAATCGACGCATAATAGCATGGAGGAACTGGGATGACCCTTCTCCGGGAGACTTCAGTTGTGGTATTGCACTTCATGCTACTCCTGAGTTAGTAATGTGGAAGGGCTCAGAAGAAATACAGAGAAATAGCCCTTGGAACGGAGTCAGGATTGGTGGTAAAAGCACCCCACTTTTCCAGCTGCAATTTGTCGTCAATGAAGATGAGGTGCTGATGCAAATTCATGTTTCATAAATCTCTCATACATAACAACCAAACTGATATTTGAGTTGTCTGACCATCTTGGTTTCATTTTTTTTTTGGTTTTGCATCAGGTGGTTTACACTTCTAATCTCCAGGACAAATCTGTGATTACAAGAGTTGTTCTAAACCAAACTGTTTATTCTCGTCAGCGTTACATCTGGGTTGAACAAACCAAAAGTTGGATGATTTATTCATCTGTACCAAATGATGACTGTGACAGTTATAATTCTTGTGGCCCCAATGGAAATTGTATTGCGAGTGAGTCACCACGTTGCCAGTGTTTAACAGGATTCAAGCCAAAATCACCTCAAAAGTATGATGCATTGGACTGGACTCAGGGATGTGTGCGCAGTGAACCATGGCACTGCAGGGACAAAGATGAAGATGGTTTTAAAAAATTTAGTGGGTTAAAATTGCCAGATACAAGAACATCTTGGGTTGATGCAAATATGACACTTTGGGAGTGCAAGGCTAAATGCTGGGAAAATTGTTCCTGCAACGCTTATGCAAACTTGTACATTACTGGAGGAGGTAGTGGTTGTATCCTTTGGTTTGGTGATCTTATTGATTTGAGAGTGGTTACAGTCCCTGGGCAAGATCTTTTTATTCGAATGGCTTATTCTGATATTGGTATGAATTTCAATCTTTTATTGGTGCTCTGTTTTTTTTTTTTTTGAGATTTCATCTTTTTATTGGTGCTCTATTACTTCATTTTTCAGTATATTGATTGTGTGCTGATTCATTCCTCTCTCTACCAGTACTAGAAGATGCAGAAAAGCATAAGAAAAAGGTGGTTGTGGTAACAACAGTTACTTTTACCCTGGTTCTCTTGATGCTTTTGGCTTTCTTTTCCATTCATGTGAGGAATAGAAAACGAAGAGGTAAAATTTCTTAACCAGATTACCTTTCCATGAATATATTCATATATGTGCAATTTCATTCAGCAGCTTATCTATTTATGGAATGATTACGATCTTATTTATCATTTTTTCCTAAACTAGAAACTGGGATTCGTTATAAGCAAAGCTCGCAAAATATTAGGGATACCAACTCCCCATCCTATCTTCTTCCAGCTGCCTACAATCTTATTTTCTGAAAGGGGAAAATTACTGGTTTTTGAAACATGGGTGTGTTGTTAAGGCATTAAATGATGTTGGTTCCTTTAAATTTACAATGCATTTGATTAATCACGATATTTTCATCCAATGTTAGTCTCCCATCGGCAAATAATGATTCTAAGATGAACTTCAGTTGTCCCAAACCATCTCCGAAACATGTCACTGCAAGATTGAGCTGTCACTTGCATTCACTTGCCAAGTGTTCAGTGTGAATCTCACACCAATTGTTACATTGACAGGGAAGCATGTAGAGTCATGGTTTCTGGCTAAGTGGAACCTTCTTGGGATGTTCTTGTCAGGCTTCCAGTTAAATGAAAAAGAAAAAGAAAGTAAAATAGTTCCCACTCATGTTTCATTTGATGAAAACGATTAAAAAGTTGCCCTTGACACTTTCTCTACTTATATTCCCCAATTTTCAAGTTGGATAATCTTTGCATTTGGTGGCACACACATGACTATAAATATTAAATAGAAGTTCTCCATTTTCTTGTTTATGATGGTGAGGTTATAAGTGTTACTTGACATGATACAGAGAAAATTTTGACCGAGGATGGTCGTGAAAGAGAGCAAGAAGACATAGAGGTGCCTTTCTTTGACATTGCTACAATTGTTCGTGCCACTAACGATTTCTCAAGTGACAAGAAGCTTGGCCAAGGCGGTTTTGGACTTGTATACAGGGTATATATGCAACATCCCTAGATAGAACAAAGGAAAAAACTGTGTCCTTAACTTATCATGATTTAGTTTTCTTTGAATGTCAATTTTTAGGGTACACTTGAAGATGGGCAAGAGATTGCTGTCAAAAGGCTATCAGAGGGATCTAGACAAGGATTGAAGGAATTTAAGAATGAAGTAATAATGTGTGCGGAACTTCAACACCGGAATCTTGTTAAGGTTCTTGGCTGTTGCATTCAAAGAGAGGAGAAAATGCTCATCTATGAATACATGCCCAACAGAAGTTTAGATTCCATTCTTTTTGGTCTGTTTCTGAAAGAATTTGGTTCTTAGCTTTATGGAAGTTTTAATTTGTTCCATGTTCAGATTTAATATAACTATGAAATTTTACAGATTTTCGCCAAAGTGAATCTTTGAATTGGCCACAGCGCTTTCACATTATTTTTGGAATTGCTCGGGGACTTGTCTATCTTCATCAAGATTCTCGGTTAAGGATCATACATAGAGATCTTAAAGCAAGCAACATTTTGTTAGATAAGGATTTAAATCCAAAAATTTCAGATTTTGGCATTGCAAGCATGTTTGGAGGAGACCAAATGGAAGGAAATACAAAGAAAGTAGTTGGTACATAGTAAGTATCTCAACAAGATTTGTGACACTACCTTGTTACACTCTACGCATTTTTACCAATTATTAACTCTTTTGTCACTTATTATAGTGGTTATATGGCACCAGAATATGCCGTCCATGGGATATTTTCAATAAAATCTGACGTGTTCAGCTTCGGCATATTACTTCTAGAAATAATAAGTGGAAAGAGAAACCGAGGGGCTTCCTATCCGAACTATGGTTTTAACCTTATCAGCCATGTGAGTGACCTAAGAACTTATAAACTTCATTTTTACCTACAATGCTGTAACTCACTGGTTGAGATCATAGATGCCCTAAATTCTTGCAGGCTTGGAGACTATGGAAGGAGGGTAACACAAAAGAACTAGTAGATGCTTGTTTGGGGGACAGTTTTAATTTATCAGAAGTATTAAGGTGCATCCATGTGGCTCTTCTGTGTATACAGCTGCGTCCTGATGATAGGCCAAACATGGCATTAGTATTAGTAATGTTGAGCAGTGAGAATGCCTTGCCTGAGCCAAAGGAGCCTGGTTTCTTATTAGAAAGGCCTTCTGTTGAAGGAGAATTTTGTTCAAGCAATGAAATAACTTTGACTGTGCTACAAGCCAGATAGGGCTATCTTGCTTCTTGGCATCCATTTTGCATTGCTTTTTTTCTCAAGATGAAGTTATGTTCATTCTATTAGCTCACTGTCACCGTCTCATAGGTGATTGAAGTTAAAAAATGTGTCAGATATTTTTTTTTTTGGGAAATCAAGCTTTGGATCTTATAATTTTAATTTGGTTGTAATTTAGTCCTTGTACTTTAACTCAGTGTAACTCAATCCTAAATTTCGACTCACTACAACTCAGTACCTATAGTTTTAAGTGTTTTATAATTTAGTCTCCAAAGTCATAGGAAAGTCCTCATGAGTGTATTTTGCACACTGAAATCTATTATATAAGAGGACGGTTTGACAAAATTGGATGCTGAATATTGGAACTCAATGAAAAGGTGTCAAAAGTTTGAAAGTTTGAAAAGATCAATTCATAATATGTGAAAATTACAAGGTGATCAACAATTGACTCTGATCAGAAAATATCTAATCAAATTCTACACTAGTTTCTTATTGCTCAAATTAATCTAAATATGCATTGATGAGACAAATAAGTCTCATAAATTTGCTAAAATATGATGAAGTTCCAAAACTCTCAATTCTACTAACAAATTGTTAGTTGAGATGGTAAGTGGTCTCACCTCGTAAGGAGGATAACACAAGTTCGAATCTTGAGAAGTGCACTTATTGAAAAGGTTTTAACCTTAATGTTTCCGGTCTGACAGAGATTAGGCTCAAATCCAAAATGACTTGGGGATATTCTAGTTTCATACAAACAAAACTCTCAATTCTCAAGCATGAATTTTTCACGCATGCAAAAAAAAAACAGAGAGGCTAAATTACCCTTTACACAACATTTGCATATGAAATTCTATAATAAATTTTCTAGATTTACAACTCAAACTATTATATTCACAAGTGATGAATCTACATAATTTTTGTATTAATTATTTAAATTTTACATATGAACTTATAGAGTGATTGTTTGGAACAATGATTGGAATCTTTAATTTTCTAAATTTACAAGTCAACATCTTTAATCGGATCGGGACCAAGGAGCAATATGGTCATTGTGTGGGATTCACTTATTAAATTGTCTGTTTTAAATTTAAGCCTTGATTTATGTGCATATGTTTGTGTTTTCTTTTTGGTTTGGTTGAGGAGGGATTTTTCATACACAGATAATTTGATAATTAGGTCATTTCACAAAAACTTAATTTCAAAATAATCTCTTGAGGACTACATAAAAATCAAGTCATTTCAAGAAATTATTATAAAATTATCATATTTCAATGACCCTTATATGCCTTTCTTCTTGAAAATAAAGCATAAGCAGGGCATTTATCTTTTAAAAGGGATTCCAATAATAATTTGACGTTCTTTCTTTCTTTGTGTGTTAGTTTGACATATAACTAAAAGAATATAATTGTGTTTCCCTTGAAAAAAAATTATGCTATGAAAACTTAAAATGAGATTTTTTTTTAATAGCTAAACAAATCTTATTAACACTACGTCATAATTTTAAATCATAAGCAATGTTGTCCTAAAAATCTTTTTCAGATTCAGGATTTGATGACTTCCCATTTTATTATATTTGAGATATATTTTGATATATTTAGGAAGTTATCAATGCTAAATTAAAGAAAATTTTCATGGGATTTATTTTATGAGATGTCAATTGGGTGTGCATCATTTTTGTTATTTTAAATTAAAATAGAAGTTTTTAAATTTAGGAAAGAAAAAATAAATAATGATAATAGGAAGTTTTCTCAAATTAAAAAAAGATTCATATTTTTTAACAATTAACATTAATTTCTTAAGAAACGTAAAACTTTTGACTTGGCCATCATTTTCCTCCAGCCATATGCGTTCAAGCGTAATTGTGAGGCTCAGTTTTACAGTATCAATGACTTGTACCTTACTTATTCAAAACTGATTTTTTCATCTTTTCTTATTTATACTTGCTTCCCTACACAAAACCTGCAAAACTATATTTAATTATTATGCAACATCATTATTCGCGGTGGATAGTCAAATTCAAACCTATGATATGTTTCTTACGGCTTCAACAATTCTGCATTGCAAAACACAGAAAATATATCCCCATGATCCATCCAAAGAAATCGCATTCGGTTATTAAATTGGCAAATAATTACTGGCATTCGGTCTTAACTATTTTTGTTTTTTAATTATAGAAAAGCATGTTGTATATGCATATGCTAGATTTGGAGTATTACTGTTGTGTTCTGATACTGTATTATCTCTCTGACTTTCTCAGTAGCTTCCTTTGATTCTTCTTCTTGCCTCCAAGCAAAGATAATAAAGAAATTAATCTTACTTTTAAATTTTTGTACCGTTTAACTATTTCTATTTAAATTTTTGTCAGATACTAAATTCGTAAGTAATTATGGCTTTATTTTCAAATTTTTGTATCGTTATTTGGTTTAACTATTTCTAATCATTCTGCAATAAGTAACTCGTATTCAATTACAAAATTCATAAGTACTAGCATTTGGTCTTAACTATTTCTGTTTGTTGATCACCAGTTAAGAAGAAATTGTGTTTCTATATTATATCATTATCCACTCATTTTTTAATCATCCTATGTGCAAAAGATTGCCTCCAACTCAATTTTCATCATCAAAGACCGCTTTGTGGTCGCATCTTACTAGGTCGAATTCACTATCCAGAAGTAGAAACGTACAAAATAACCATTATTAATATAAAACCGTCAAGTATGTCTTTAATATATGATGGTTAAGAACCTTCAGGTATTTGCTTAGAGAAAATGCAGCGCCTTCATATATAGCGGCTCATAAACTTCAGGTATTGACCAAAATAACCGTTGAGCATGGACTTTTTTGTAGTAGCGTAAATTTAGATCCAAATCCTTATCAAAATATAGTGAATAATACTTTGGATTGAAGAAATTATAGGAATGAAAAATGACTATTTGAAACTACAATAACTAAAAATGAAAGTCAATTAAATTGTAAGGACAAAAAAAAACAATTAACTCTCAAAATATGTTTATAACTCAAGATTAAAAAACAAGCTCCGGCAAAGAATAGAAGAATGTAACCTAAAATAGTGTTTAATATGTAATGAAAAGAAATTCGTTAAACTAAACCTTCCCAACATTAGAATCATCAAGAAAAGAAGAGAAATTCTAGGCAATAAAATTATTAAAAGATATTATCATCTATCCATTTCTGCGAGATTTACCCTTTACTATAATACTTTTATGCATAACATTTCTGTGAGGAACGTACATTTGATGGAAGTTTGAAATCTACATGAGACTTCTTCACATTATTACCTTACTCCAGAAATCAATAACTAGATCCTTTCATGATTCTAAGATACAAATCACCTTATTCATAACTTGTGCATCTTTCCATTGATTTTATATATATTGATTAAAACTGTGTTTATTGCGATATCTGATAATCACATGTACGACATGCTTGATGAGCTGCTTCTGAAAGGACCAGTTTTAATATTGATGGGGAAGAAAGGAGGTGAGATTGTAGTTGGATTTATCTATCGATTCACAATTGATTTAGTCTATCTATCTTAAATGAATCTTCTTAATAATCTCTGAATTCTTAGTTTGTTATTTTTGCTCGAATCTCGTTCACCTTATGATCATGATGCAACTTTTCCTATTTAATTTAATTTGGTGGGTTCACTTTATTTCTGAATTGTCTTCTGAAAGGAAGAATATATTGCTTCACCTTCATTTATAGGTACATAAAGAGATACTCAAATGTTCAAAGTAAATTCTTCTGACACTTTACCTCCTCCTTAGGATTCAATCCGACTCAAGTTAAAAATGGAAAAAAAAAATTAAATTAATAGGAGCCACTTTGAAAGCCTTTAGAATCTCAAGGCATGCATATCATTGTAGAAAAGAAAAGAATAAGTGACACGAAAAAACTACTCGACGATTTTATTCATCTCCAAGTGAATATTATATATAGACTCTATAAGAGCGTATAACATGCGCATACCCAAACTCAATAAAATAACAATATAATAAGCACTTAAGCAGCCCAGATAAAGGAGCCGAATCCTTCATTCGTAATTAAGGAAGGAGAAAAATGATATTGTCTCTTTTCCACTTTGAGTTGTTGAGGGAAGAAGCGCTTAAATTTGTTGTTACTTTGAGTCTTTTGTAAGCAAATCTGCAACTTAGATTTAATGAGGTCCAGCTCAATCAGCTGAAAACACATAGAGTGAATCTAGCATTCGTCCTCTCATCATTGGCTCCTCACTAATCTCAAGTTTAGTGTATAGCTTCACATCTTGTGGACCAAACAAGACAAAGTAACCAGAAGATGTTAATTGTGATACTGAAATAACATTCGCTATTGAACCCGGGACATGATAGACTTGTTCAAGTGGCAGCTTATCATTACTAGATTTAAAAGAGACAATCGTACTGCCAACATGAGCTATTGGAAGCTTTGAATTGTTTGAAGTAGCCACCTTATAAGGTCCTTTGTAATCTGACACATTTTGCAGCTTTTTTAAGTCATTCGTCATGTGCCTTGAACAACCCGAGTCAACAACCCAATCTTTTTCAAAATCAACTTGACTAGATGTGGCTGTAAGAGCATAATCTTCCTCTTTCGTAGGAGATAACGGTTTAGCATCCCACCCCTCTTCTGCTGCCTTTTTCAAGGCAAACATTGCCACTCCTGCTTTAATGATGTTATTAAACCTTTTCAATCCCCTGTTCATGGCTGTCTTTTGCTATAAAACCCCTCAGAAAGCTACAAAAGATGGTCTCTTAATTTGACTATGCTCTAAAACTATTGGCCGATTTTATTTCTCCATCTAGGACCATTATCTATAATTACAACTGATATATATTAGGAAATAATGGAAAAATTACCTTAACTAAATCTTTACTTTTTATTTGATCACATCTCCATTGAATTTAATTGATTTTTTTATAATCTCCTTAGTTTATACTAAAATTCTATATAATCTCCTCATCAGTATTTGGAACAAAATTTATTAAAATCAAATCATAATCATCTATTACTTGAGGGATACTTTCACCACCACCACCACCACTACTATTATTATTATTAACTACTACTACTACTACTATTATTATTATTATTATTATTATTGGGCTTTGTATTTCAGCCGCCGCGGCCACCACCACCACCACCACCACTATTATTATTATTATTATTATTAACTACTACTACTACTACTATTATTATTATTATTATTGGGCTTTGTATTTCAGCCAGATTAGCATAATCCCATTAGATATTATTTTCTGATTGTTCCCATGATTCTAGGAAGATCCTAGGTTAACAACATCTATGGGACTTCTTGCTGATACGTAAAATAAAGCAAGTCGTGTGAGAAATAAAATAAAAGAGTTATTGATGCGGGGTAGAATAAAGTCGGATAAAAATAAGGTTATGAAGATTACAATCTTAGGCATGTTTGATTCTGCTGTTTTTTTTTTTAATTTCCAAAACCATTTTATAATTTTTTTTTAAAACAAGTTTTGAAGAAACAAAAACCAAAAATTACATGTGGATATTTGTTTTAAAAAAATCTATTTTTGAAATGTCATGGTGGCAGCCGACGGTGACATAATCGTGGTTGGTGCTGAGTGTGGTATCAATAATGGATAGATGGTGGTTTTAAAAAACAAAAAGAAAAAAAGAAAACAATTAAAATCTGTTTTTGTTTTTTAGTTTTTAAAAATAACTCTAGTTATTTTTAAAAACAACTTATTGAAAAAAAATTTCTAAATAAAATTTTATTGGTTTTTGTTTTTGAAAACAAAAAAATTATTTTTAAAAACAAAATCAAACAATATAATATTCTATTGATTTGAACTGTCAGCAAATTCTCCCAACAACCGATTATGGGCTTGAGACATTATGCCTGGTTTAAAAATTTAATATTTTAATTATATTTTTAAATATTTATGTTATTTCATTTAAAATATAGTCCTTTTATAAAGAATTTTTGTTTAAAAATTCAACGCCCAAGCTATCTAGGACCATTATCTACAATTATAACTCAATAAAACAATAGAAAAATTACCGCTCCCTATATTTCCTTAGAAAGCTGCAAAAGTTGGTCTCTCAGTTTGATTAGGCTCTGAAACTACTAGCCGATTTTATTCATCTACGCAAGGCAATAATGGACAATTTACCCTATTAATTAAATCTCTATATTTTATTTGATGACATCTCGATTGAATTGAATTGATTTCTTTTATAATCTCCATAATTTATATTAATATTCTATATAATATTCTTTTACCAATATTTGCAACAAAATTTATTAAAATCAAATCAAAATCATTTATGATGGTGATGATAATGATATGGAAAAGCTACCAAAGACGGTCTCTGAATTTGACTTCATCTATCTTATTTAGGACCATTATCTAGAATTAAAATGACACAAAAGACTATATCAGGAAATAATGGAAAATTTTTCCTAACTAAATCTCTAGTTTTTATCTGATCACATCTCCATTGAATTGAATTTTTTTTTTTTATGATCTCCTTAGTTTATACTAAAATTTATATAATCTTCTTCTCATATTTGGAACAAAATTTATTAAAACCAAATCAAAACAGCTATAGGACTTCTCTACATGGACCTTCCTAATAAGGAAAATCCCATATAATGCTATTAAAAATAGAAAAATTTTAAATTAGGTTGGTAAATTTAAAAAATCTTAATTGAGTCTTTAATCCAATTTGAGATTTCAAAATGTAGGTAAAACTACTTTAATGCCCTCAGAAATTTTTTGATGTTTTAAAAGGGTCATCAAGAATAATTCAAGGAAAAAGAAGAAGAAGAAGAAAGCCTAAGACATGCCATGACATTATCATTGATATCAATCAAATGATTTAGTTGAAAAATCAATATGCGTGAGTTTTTTCACAAAAAAATAGTGTAGTTATTTTTATCAAATGAGATAGAGAAAAAAAAGAAGAAGGAAGTATACACATACCATCCAAATTCAGTTTACAAAAATCAATTGAAATAAAAGTCACTAACATTAACCTAAACAAACTTTGAATAATTTCCCTAACACATAAATGTGTGTTTTCAAAAAAATAATTTAGTTAAGATTTCAATTTTTTAAAATTTTTCATTTTTTAATATAAATTATTAATATTAATTATTTGTTTGTAATCAGAGGCCTGTAAATTTGATACAATTATAAGGATATGTTAGATAAGATATTAAATGTACTTAAAATTTCATAAAATGCTTTACCTATTAAAATATATAAATTTAAAAAAATTATATATGGAACAAATATAGTAAATTTATAATTAATATATTAATTAAAAAATATTTTTTTATATTGACATATATATATCATAATATTTTTTTTAAAAAAAATTGTTCATATGAATAAAATATTAAAATGAACTGCTTGGTGTACGTTTTCTCTTTACTATTATAGTTAATATTTTAACTATAGATGAATCATATTCTTTTATAAAATATTAATGTTGATATATATATATATATAAATATTTATATTAAAAAACATAAGTTATAAAGTAAATAAAATTTTTTACCCACATTTTAAAATCCTAAATTGAGTTTATGACTTAATTAGAGATTTATTGAATTCAACAACTTGATTTAGAAATTTCCCATTTTAAGTGACTTTATATGAGATTTTGTCCTTGCTGATATGTGAAATAAAGCAAGTCTTGTATCTGAGCGTTGAGATTTAATTTACATTTTTTGTAATTTGATATTTCAGTAGTATACTAGACAGTAAAGGGAAGCAGAGAAGTTCCTGTCCCTCTTCTGCTTCTTCTCTTTCCCATAAAGTGAGAGAAAGATTATGAAAATTACAATCTTAATATTTTATCGATCGGAACGGTCCGCAAATTCTACTAACATGCATTATGCCTGGTTTTAAAATTCAATAATGTAATCATATTTCTATATATATTTATTTCATTTAAAATATAGTACTTTTTTTTTGTTAAGGGGCATTTTTGCCCTGCCCATTATCCCAATTAATTTTGATCGTTAGTTGACCAAATATGCTGAGCTGACAGTCCATATATCATCCCCATCATTTTGTTAAGGTGTAAATTTGGCCGAAAGTCTATAAGCATGTTTGTTTCAACTTATAAAAACTTATAAGTTGCTTTTTACGTAAATCGAGACACAACTCCTCTCACATACTTACTTCGTATACCGTAAATCACTATTAAAAAGCAACTTATAAGCAATCGAATCGCTCAACCAAACATACCCTATATCATTTATCAAAATTAGATTTAAAACTTTTGGGACAAATTTGCACCTTGATAAAAATGATGTGATGATATGTGGACTGTCAGCTTAGCATATTTAGTTAATTAATAGTCAAAATTAATTTGGATAACGACTAATTTGCTCTATTTTTTTAACTTTCGGGACAAAATTGTCCTTCGATAAAAACTTTCACGGCAAAAATGCTACTTAACCTTATTTTTTATAAAGACTTTTTGATCTTTATCTACTACTATGACCTAATAAAATAATGGAAAAATTACCCCTAACTAGTTCTCTATTTTCTCACTAAAAAGAGTTTATCGGTTTATTGCCTTTTTTTAGTGTTTCCATTGAATTGATTTTCTTTTTATATTCTCCTTAATTTATACTTAAATTCTATATAATCTATTTCTAGCTTGTATTTGCACAAAAAGATTACTTTAATAAAATCAAAATCATTTATATGTTGTAAAATAATAATGATAACAACATCGATTCTAGGACGATGCATATTGTGCATCTGGTTTTGGATTGACCTAGACCGATTCCTTTCTTTGCCTTTCCCCACTTTCTTAGTCTGTAATTTTTGCAAGAATCTCTTTCACCAATGCAGTGATATAATCGATCTGATTCATTCCTGGCATTTTCATTTGGTGGGTTCACTTTACTTCTGAGTTCTGAGGTGTCTTTTGCTCCACCTTCATTTATAGGTCTATAGAGAGATGCTCAAATGTTCAAAGTAAATTCTTCTCACACTTTGGGTAACTTTGAAACCATGATTTCAGCAACATTTTTCTATAAGCCAAAATAAATGATTTTAGCCCTTATAAAAAGAAAACGGATTCTTGAACTCCTTTCATGCTCATGTCACATCGAGGTACTGCAGAAGAAAAAACCGCAAAATCCGATCCAATTTATCGTAATCGATTAATTAACATGTTGGTTAACCGTATTCTGAAATACGGAAAAAAATCATTGGCTTATCAAATTCTCTATCGAGCCATGAAAAAGATTCAACAAAAGACAGAAACAAATCCACTATCTGTTTTACGTCAAGCAATACGTGGAGTAACTCCCGATATAGCAGTAAAAGCAAGACGTGTAGGCGGATCGACTTATCAAGTTCCCATTGAAATAGGATCCACACAAGGAAAAGCACTTGTCATTCGTTGGTTATTAGGGGCATCCCGAAAACGTCCGGGTTGAAATATGGCTTTCAAATTAAGTTCGAGACAAAACTTCTCTCCTCTCACATATTTACCTCATAAATTGTAAACATTATTTTCTAAAAGCTAATCCATCTCCTCCTTAAGATTCAATCTGACTAAAGTAAAACATGGAATAATAGTAGTAATAGTAATAATAATAATAATAATAATCATAATAATAATGATAGGAGTCTCGATGCATATTCATGTAGAAAAGAAATCCACAAGTGAAGTACTAGTGGAGGATTTTATTCATATATAGACTCTAGTACTTCTGAGAGCAGTGCACCAATCTAATATCGTAAAAGACTAGGTAAATGAACAAGACTCAATAAAATAATAATATAGATGGCATCTGAAAAAGTTGATATTGTTTCTTTTCCCCTCCGGGTTGTTAAGCTAAGGTTGTAATATGATCCAACTTAATATGCTCAAAACACATAGAGTGACCCTAACCTTCGTCCCTTCATCACTGGCTCTTCACTAATCTCAAGTTCATGATATAGCTTCACATCTTGTGGACCAAACAAGACAAAGTGACCAGAAGATGTTAATTGTGATACCGAGATAAGATTGTATTTCATACCTGGGACATGATAGAGGGGTTGGAGTAGCAACTTATCATTATTGGATTTCAAAGAGACAACTGTACTGCCAACATGAGTTATTGGAAGCTTTGAATTGTTTGCATTAGTCACAATAGAAGGTTCTTTGTAATCTGACAAATTTTGCAGCTTTTCCACATCACCTGTCATGTGTCTTGAACAACCTGAGTCAACAATCCAATCTTTTTCAAAATCAATTTGATTAGATAATGTGGCCGTAAAAGCATAATCTTCCTCTTCCGCGGCGAATAATGGTTTAGCATCCCATCCCTCTTTTTTTTTTAGGGTAAACATTGCCACTCCGGCTTTAATAAAGTTATTCAGCCTTTTCAATCCACCGTTCATGGCTGTTGTCTACTATAGAACCTCAAAGCTATAAAAGACCGTCTCTCAATTTGACTAGGCTCTAAAACTATTGGCCGATTTTATTCATATGTCTTTGAGCATTATCTATAATTAAAATTGAGGCAAAAGACTATATTAGGAAATAATGAAAAAATTAACCCAACTAAATCTTTATTTTTTATCTGATCACATCTTCATTGAATTGAATTGATTTTTTTTATAATCTCCTTAGTTTATACTAAAATTCTATATAATCTTCTCATCGGTATTTGGAACAAAATTTATTAAAATCAAATCAAAATCATTTATTAGCCCGACCCTGTGCCTTAGCCTGGATATTTTTTATACAATCTAGGACAATTATTTAAAATTACAACTGACGCAAATTAAAAGACTATATTAGGGAATAATGAAAAAATTAACCTAGCTAAAACTATTTTTTATTTGTTCACATCTCCATTGAATTGATTTTTTTTATAACCTCTTTAGTTTATAGGAGTATAAAATTTTATATAATCTTCTTCTCATAGGTGTTTGGAATAAAATTTATTAAAATTAAATCAAAATTATTTATTACCTCGATCCTGTGCGTTAGCCTTTAAGGGAAAATTTTCCTATTACTACTACTATTGTTATTTTGTTGCTTATGGGGTATTGTATTTCATAATCCCACTAGATAGTATTTTCTCTTTGTTCCCATGATTCTAGGAAGATCCTAAATTAACAACTCCGTAGGAACCTCTCCACCCCACTTCTGTCCGCTCCTTTATTCTCATGGTTAGATTAATTTTAAACAGTTGAAATTTAATCTTCTATAAAATATATATATATATATATATATAATATTTTAATAAAAAATATAAAGATACGGACGGTGCTGATACGTGAAATAAAGTCAGTTTTGTATCCTACAATCCGTTGCAATCGCAATTTCCCATTCCGCTGTGTGAGGGCGACGGACCTAAACGGGCTGGCCGTTTAAACCAACCATTTTTGTTAATTTTATTAAATGACTTCAAGTTGAGTTTTTTATTAAAATTGAAAATATTTTTTAAATCATATAGTGCTGCTATTCAAACGTTTGAAGGAAAAAATTGATTATATTCTTATTAAAAAGCTAAGAGAAGCTTGTTAATAACATTATAGTTAGTTAAAAGTTTTCTAATTGGTTTTCTTTAAAAAAATTATTCAATTTTTAAGAATCTCTTATTTGGTTATTAATATTTCCCAAAAAAAATTTTCCTTATAAAATATTGAAAGAATCATTTTTTTTATTGATATAAGGTAAACAAAGAGAACAAGTTTTTAATTGTATTTAAATAGGTCTAAATATCATGCAAACTATATCAAAAAGAGAAACTAATAGCACACATTAAAAAAATGAGAAAGTAGAGTCTTTATCTCATGAAGCATTTTGTTTTAAGGAAAATGGTCATTTATACTATTTATTAAAAAAGATAAAATATTTAATACTTTAAAAATATTTGTTTTAAATTAAAAATTTTATTGTTTTAATTTAATTTCTTTAAAAAAAAGAAAAAAAATATTTTTTATTAATTGAGCTTGAAGCCCGTTGGGCTGGTTCGAGCCCATGAGTAAACAGATCAGGCTTCAAAATAAAAACCCTTTAAGAGAGTTGTGCCTCAACGGGCCAATTGGGTTAACCCGTTTTCGCACCTCTACTTGTTAAACTAAGAAAAGATGTGGCACCACACACATGTATAATCTCAAAAAAGATAAACGAGAACTGGCCATCACTGAAATTCATGGTGAGCGTGACGACACACCAATCGGCACTGTCAAAAAACATCCTTGCAAAAATGGCAGAGAATGTGGAGGGAAAACTAGTCTCTTAGCTAACCACATGATGCAAAACACAATGAACAGATTATGGATAGTTACATGCCTAGAGAAGCCTAAAACTAATACAAGCTAATTACTCACAACTGCACACTCAAGTGGACGGTTGGATCAGCAGGTGCCACCTCAAATGCGTTCTTTATTGTTAGAACCTGCACAGAATCGATGATTTGGAGATAATATATTGCAATGTACTCTCTATTACGGTGGGAGAATATAGAGAATACAATCCTAAGTCTCTCTCAAGGTGAGAAAGATCAACACACACTCACTGATAAAACAGTAAACAACCAGTAAGAAACACACACTCGGCCTGGTTTTCAAGAGATCAATCCCCCTCTCCTCACAAACTACTCAACTTTCTATCCACAACGTTGCCCCTAAAAACGCACACCCACAATCTGACAGTGTCAGAGAATCTGAAAATCATTACACACATCACCCCTCATTATTACCATTCTGCCAAGTGCCCCTTCCCTTGATCCGTATTGGGCTCGATATTGGGTCCCCCTCTTCAGCCTTTCTCTTGTAAATCCGGCCCCACCGCCCTCATTTCCCCCTGTTGCATGCAACACCTTGTCCTCAAGGTGGAAATTAGGAACTGGGTGCGAATGGTGCTGACATCTTCCCATGCCTCTTAGAGGTCCTTCCGCTGAATTAGCAGCTGCTGGGTCCCTTCTTTGGTCATGCGAACTTCCTTCACCTTAGCAATCGATACGATTAGTGGGCTCTGGGATTCGAAGAGGGCAATCGGCTTTGCGACCAAAAAGGAGAGCTCTCTCTCAGGGAAGCGCGTATTTTATTGGCTGACGTGGTAATCCCAGTTCACTCAGATCAATTATTGGACGGACACGATTATTCAGACTCGAGAGATTAGAAAAATGCCTGTGGGTAGAGGAACATGACCCATCCTCGCCAGCTGTCCATTTCATCACACCCTTCGCGCTCGAGCTCGCGCTCACGCTTCACCCTCACTCTCACGCTTCACAAACACAATCTCCCGCCCTCTCCTCCTATAAAAAAACACTTCCTTCCTTCCTCTCCTCACTTCAAATAGTTTCTTCTTCATTGAAATTCTGAACCAGGATGGGCGAAAGCTTTACGTATGCGTGGGTTGCAGTGATCCTTCTGCAGTTAGTCGTCAAGCTCCCCGTTACAAATTTGGTAACTCACACTGCGCTGCTTTCATTCTTCTCCTAGAATTTAATTCTTCAACTCAACGTAATTAACGATGTTGGTTAAAATTTCATTAAAAAAAACAGGACGAAGTCGTCAATTCTACTCAGACTTCTCCTGAGAACGACGCTGCAGTGCTGGTTCGTGAATCTTCTACTACTCCAGTTGCTCCGCCGGACAAGGCATCTAGCTCTCAGACTCAGACTGCTGGTGACAAATGCGAGCGTACTGAAAGGCTCCTTCGAGAGCTTCTTTCTACTGATCCAGTTGCTCCGCCGGACAAGGCATCTAGCTCTCAGACTCAGACTGCTGGTGACAAATGCGAGCGTACTGAAAGGCTCCTTCGAGAGCTTCTTTCTACTGATCCAGTTGCTCCGCCGGACAAGGCATCTAGCTCTCAGACTCAGACTGCTGGTGACAAATGCGAGCGTACTGAAAGGCTCCTTCGAGAGCTTCTTTCTACTGATCCAGTTGCTCCGCCGGACAAGGCATCTAGCTCTCAGACTCAGACTGCTGGTGACAAATGCGAGCGTACTGAAAGGCTCCTTCGAGAGCTTCTTTCTACTGCTTCCGTGAGTGCTCCACTGGACGAGGCAACCAATTCCCAGAGTCACTCATCCGATTCTGGTTCGTCCTCTAGCACGGCTAGCACATCCGCAACTCTCACAGTTCGGGATTGCTTAGTTTACCTCTGGCGATCTTACACCGGGGAGGAGTCTCCACCCCCGGATTTTAGCGAGATATGATAAGTATAATAATAATACAAAGTAAATAAGGGGTCAAACCATTGTACTGGAATTACCTTTCTGATATACGAGTATAGGGTCAAAACATTGTATTGGGATTTACATTTCTGATATACAAGTATAGGGTCAAAAGGATTGTACGGGAAGGTTTACTGATTTTAATATAATATTGACCAGTTTCCTGATTTTTTTTTTTTTTATTGAAAAGACAAGAGTTAATCTTGGTAAAAAGATCTACTCATGTTCATTTTTTCCTGCCTATCGTCTTACATATGCATTACACACAAAAAGGATCCTCAAGGGTCTGATTCTTCTGTTGCTTTTATATATGTCTGATAATTTTTCTGAACAAAACTAAATCGAAAACTATAAGATGACTAAGATAAGGATTTGGGAATCCTATAGATATTCTTGTACAGATTGCTATACGAACGAAACCTTGGGCTTGTATGTTCCCCTGCTTTCTATATTTTCTATTTATAAGCAAAGCTTGCAAAATATTAGGGATAGCAACTCCTCATCCTATCTTCTTCCAGCCGCCTACAATCCTTTTTTTATCTGAAATGGGAAAATTACTGGTTTTTAAAACATGGTTGTGTTGCTAAGGCATTAAATGACTTGAAATTTACAATGCATTTGATTAATCACAATATTTTCATCCAATGTTAGTCTCTCATATGAAAATAATGATTCTAAGATGAACTTTAGTTGTCCAAAACCATATCCGAAACATGTCACTGCAAGATTGAGCAGTCACTTGCATTCACTTACCAAGCGTTATTGGGATGTTCTCGTTAGGCTTCCAGTTAAAATGAAAAAGAAAAAGAAAGTGAAATGGTTCCCACTCATGTGTTCATTTAATGAAAATGATTAGAAAGTTGCACTTAACACTTTCTCCATACATATTCCCCAATTTTCAAGTGGGATGAGCTTTGCATTTGGTGGCACACGCATGACTATAACTTTTAAATGGAAGTTCTCCATTTTCTTGTTTATGATGTTGAGATTATTAGTGTTACTTGTAGGATACAGAGAAAATTCTAACCGAGAATGGTCAAGAAGGAGAGCAAGAAGACATAGAGAAAATGATTTCTCAAGTGACAAGAAGCTTGGCCAAGGTGGTTTTGGACCTGTTTATAGGGTATATATGCAACATCCCTATATAGAACAAAGGAAAAAACAGTGTCCTCTTATTGATCATGATTTAGTTCTCTTTGAATGTCAATTTTTAGGTTGCACTGGGAGATGGGCAAGAGATTGCTGTCAGAGGGCTATAGGAGGGATCTAGACAAGGATTGAAGGAATTGAAGAATGAAGTTATCATGTATGCGAAACTTCAACACCGGAATCTTGTTAAGGTTCTTGGCTGTTACATTCAAAGAGAGGAGAAGATACTCAACTATGAAAACATGCCCAACAAAAGTTTAGATTCCATTCTTTTTGGTCTGTTTCTGAAAAGAAAATTTGGAGCTTAGCTTTATGGAAGTTTTAATTTGTTTCATGTTCAGATTTAATATGACCATGAAGCATTGAACTGTAATAATGGAAGCAAGGATGGGCTTATCAGATTGGCTGGCCAGAAACTGAACACACTTGGATAGATCAGAGTATGAGCCTAGAAAGATGCAGAGACAAGTGTTTGACTAATTGTTCATGCATGGCCTATACAAGTTCAAACATATCAGGAGCAGGAAGTGGCTGTGTTATGCGGTTTGTAGCTTGTAGGTAAGTACATAGTTTGTGTAGAGTTCTATGAAATATTTGAATGTATAGATCTTTGATTTTTACTCTTTTCTTATTTCCCTGGTTAAATTATATTAAACCTTGAAGGGGAAGAACGTAAGAGCAAGAAAAAGCTGACAATAATAATTGTCTCAACCCTGGGTGCAATTTCCTCGGTGCTTCTACTAGGCTTTTGTTGTTAATGTTATTGCCTCCCATCCTAAATATAAGACCTAGCTGATTTTTTTGTGAAGATTAAGAAAATTAATTAAATTACTTTAAAATATTTATATTTATCGTTTTTTCTTCAAACTAATTTTTTTGACTTATAAACTGATATATAATTTAATCATATACAACATATGATATGATTAAGTAACTTATTTAATTTTCTTAATCTTCCTCAAAATAGGTTACTGCACAAGTGATTTAATTTCCTGATCATTTATAAGGTAAAACTCAGCGCAAAATCAAAGTAGAAAGCGGTAAATTTAGTGCTGGAATAAACCACGATGTACATTATTGCTTATTCTCTGTTTTCGTCAGATAATCCAAATGAAAGTTTGAAAATATCCAACCTCTTATGTGAAAATTACCAGGCGACACACAATTGACTCTTAATAATCAGAAAATGAAGCTAATCAAATTATACAGTCTTCCAGGGAAGGGAGACTATAGTTTCTTATTCAGAGTCACATGTTAATCTTGGAGGTTGAGCATTCAAAATTTATCTAAATATGCATTGATAAGACAAATAAGTCTTATAATTTTGCTAAAATATGATGATGAAGTTCCAAAATTCTTAAGCATCAATTTTTACTAATGCAAATAAATAAATAAATTACCCCCTTTTGTACGACATTTACATATGAAATTTTCAAATCAATTTCCTGGATTTACAACTCAAACTATTATATTTACAAGTGAACCTACGGAATTTTTGTATTAGTTATCTAAACTTTACATATGAACTTATAAGTCAATTTCCTAAATTTACAAGTCAACCTCTTCAATCAGATGAGGTGCAGTATGGTCTCCGCAGTGGGATTCACTTATTAAATTGTCTATTTTAAATTTGAGCCTTGATTTATGTTCCTGTGTTTGTGTTTTTTTTGGTAAAGTAATTAGGTCAAATTAAAAAAATTAATTCCAAAATAATCTCTAAGAACTTCATAAGAACTAAGTCATTTAAAAAGATCATTTCAAAATTCTTATATTTCGGGCATCTTTTTATGTCTTTCTCCCTAAAAATAAAGCATCAGCTGGACTTATACTAACATATGACTTGATGTTCTTTCTTTCTTTGTGCGTTAGTTTGACATATACTAACATATAAGCATATAACTGTAAGAATTTAATTGTGCTTCCCTTGAAACAAAATTGTGCTCTGAAAATTAAAATGAGAATATTTCTTTGAAAAATAGCTAAAAAAATCACAACACTATATACTCCCTCCAATTCTAAATATAAAATATAGTTGACTATTTTTTAGATATTAAGAAAACTAATTAAATTACTTTAAAATATTTATATTTATCATTTTTTCTCTAAACTATTTTTTCTAACTTACAAATTGATATATAATCTAAGGATACATATCATATGATATGATTAAATAACTTATTTTAGACATAAGAGGATAAGATTCCGTATTAACAACTACTACTGTGCGAATTAACAACAATTTATTTATTTTTCCATAATAGCATTTTCACAACATAATGGGTTGGAAAAGGGGGATGGGTTGGAAAAGGGGGATGGGTTGGACTATTCATCATCATCATCACCACCTTCATCCCTTCCTTCTTTAAAAATGGCGGAAGCTTGAGATCAAAAAAATCCCACCACCTTCCTTCCATCTTCTTCTTCCTTCTATCTTACACCCCATCCCACAAATCTTTCACCACCTCAAAGCTTTGGCCTTCACCATCACCACCATTTCTGCAGAGAGAGAATGCAGGGAGCTGGAAAAAAAATCGCATTTGAGAGCAAAAACACAGAACAAATGAGAGAGAGATAATAGAAAAGGGGCATGTGGGTCATTTGACTTTAGAAAATAATATCAGAAAAGTCCCTAGGGACTTTTCAGATATTTCAGATTTTTCAGGGACTTTTCTAACAATATTTTGCTTCCTTGGGATCTGAGAGTGATTTTTGTAACACCCCAAATTTTATATTCACCAAATATATTGTAATTATTTGGAAAATTCAATAAAATGGTGAATATTCATGAATTTGGAATTTATGAATTTATAAATGTTCAATTTCATGGGAAATTGGGCAAAAATAATTATGGAATTAATTTGGGTAATTTAAAAAGCCCAATATTAAGGTCCAAAAATGAAGGAATATTAGAGAAAATATTTGGTCCAAAAATAGATGAAAATTGGTGAAAGAAAAATAAGAGAAGAAATTGGATTAGAAAGGTAATGGCAAAATCGTAATTTTGCCAAAATAGCACAAAATAAATTATTTTCCAGTTAATTGAAGTTAATTTCAATTAATTAAGGAAAATAAAGATTAAAAATATATTTAGAATATTTTGGTCAATTTAATATAAATTTATGGAAAATTTGAGCAAAAAGTGCAATTTTAACCAAAATTGAGACTTTACGTGTATACGTAACCGAAACAAGTTGTGAAGCCAATTGAGACCATAGGGAGGGACCCCTAGGTGTCTTCTACATGTGGCATAAAGAAGAAAATATTGGTTGGACATGATGGCATGATTACGTGAATGTAGGAAGTTATGTACATAAAATTGGATTTTAGCAATTTTGGAAAATTAAACAAATTATTATAATATTATTAGATATTAGAATATAAGTTCATCTTTCTCATTCAGCTGCTCATTCACGCACATCAGACCTGAAATAGAGAGAGGGACGTTGAGTTTTGGAGAGAGAGAGAGAAGAAGAAATCTCATAAGGTAAGCCGATTTCTCCGACGATTTAGCTCCTAACGCGTATAACTCCGATCCTAAGCTACTCCTCTTTGTTCTTTAAGGTTTGGAAAGCTCAAATTTGGTGTTTTAAAAGTTAGGGTTTTCAGCCATTTTTGGAAAAAGCTTGTTGGAGCTTGAGGTAACTTCCAAACCTTCGTATATTAATTATTCTGGCTGCTGTGGCAATTTAATCGGTGAAATTTCGCCGGATTGCCATTGGTTTTAAATTTTGGAAAAGTGTATATCTAAGGGTTATGCTGCCCAATTTTAGTTCAAATGGTTGTTATAACTCAATTAGATTGTTAATAAAATGGTTAGGAGTAGAAAGGAACGTGTTTACGGAGCCGAAATCGTAAAACCCCGATTTTTCCCGAAGAACACAATTATTTCGGCCAAGGATGTTTGAGGGCCTTAGAGTTGGATTTTCAATGATTTGATGATTCCATTGGATTCAGTGCACAAAAATATGTGGGGTTACAGTTGGGCACTTTTTCAAAAAAGGCCGAGAAAGCATAATTACAGAAACGCCCCTAAAACTCTAAAAGTAGGGCTGCCAAGGGTAATTTCATAATTTGAAATTGAATTTGGTAATTTTGAATCCGGAAATGGATTCCTTGGATGGAAATACGTCAGGATAGCCCTAGTAAAAAATTTGGAAAAACGTGCCATCGGGCCGGATACGGCGGGGCCGGGGTCCCGGGGGCATTTTGGTAAATTTTCACCATAGGCTAATATAACCACAAGAAATACTATGGAAGTGTCTAAAATGATACTTGGATAGGTTATGACATATTTCTTGTACATTTGATGTTTTAGGACCGAGTTGGACGCTTATAGTTGACACGTCTTACGAGGCGGACCCTTTGAGACATGAAAGAGGTTAAGGTAGGAACTACTATCTCTCATATACTATGTGATTATTTGAATGATGCGTGTTACTGTATTTTGTGATCCGAACACATGCTGGAGGCACATTACCTAGCTGTGGTCTAGGACCTAGCTGAGGTACACTAGTCTTACCTAGCTGTAGTCAAGGACTCGGCTGAGGTACATGTAGGGGTTTCAACGGGTTAGTTGGCCCTGAATTTTGTGTACACACACGGATGATATGAATTTTCATTTTACTTGATACGGTGCGTTGCATATTTAATTTTCGCATTATATATGTTGATCGTATGTTTCTACTGAGATTCTTTGGAATCTTACCCCTTTTTCTAAACCAAATGTCTCAGCGGGTGCCAGCGGTTCAAAAGGCAAGAACATAGTTCCGGGAAACTGACGGGCATGTTTCTCGAGACACAGTTGGTGGTTACATTTAGCCTGTACTTGGAATATTTTGGGATATTCTGTATATATTTGTAATTATTAGTGAATTTTGCTCTGCTAATGTCTGTCTGTAAACAAATACTTATTATCAGTATAACTGTACTTTTCTGTTTGCCTATGGAACTTGTTCATTATTGCCCTGCGCATATCAAAATGGAAACGGGTGTTGACAATTTTCCCTTATATATATCTAAAAAAATTTAAAAGTGTTGTCATAATATTTGATCCTTATAATTTACCCTCATATTGATTTTGGTCCTTATAGTTTCAAGCCATAGCTTGTCGTCTCTATAGTTTATTTCATTTAAAACCATTAGTCCCTATACTTTAATAAGATCTTTGATGGTGTTAAATATGCTGAATAGATTTATGTGAGTTTTAAAAATAAAAATCCATGTAATATTTTTTTCCGGAAAATCATGTGATGTTAATATACTTTAAAAAAAGTCAAGATAATTTATTATATTTTGTATTCATGAATGGTATATAGGATTGCCTACCCAAAGAATACTCGTGTGTAAACCCAAAAAATAATAATGTTAATAAAAAATTTAATATAATTAATAAAGTCTATAATATAAACAAATGATAATTTTCCCTTTTTTTTGCTGGGGATAAAGCTTTTTTAACGACTAAGATTATTAGATAGAAAATTTAATACCTTCTTAATTGATCAATTTTACTTAGAGTTTATTTTATATAATATTATATAAATCAAGGGAAAAAACTTAACGATTTAAATGATTTAGTATCTATGTTAATAATTCAATGATATATTGATGATATAATTATGTAGATGTTAGTTAAAGTTTTAAAAATGATGATTTTGGCGGGTGTAATTTTTGAGGAAAATAAAGTTCAAATTACTTTCATTTAAAATAGAATCTGGGAGAGATTGAAAGAGAGAATGCAGGAAGTTTAATCAAAGGCAATTTAGTATTTTTAAATTTATATTTAAGTTATTTGTCCTCTTAAATAATTACAACTTTTACAGTCCTTCTCAATAAATATTATCTATTATAAGTTCTTGGTTCTAATTTTCCCTATTAATATTCCTTCACCAATAATCAAATAATAAAGATATAGAGGAAATTAAAGAACATGATAAGAGTGTTTTTTTTTTAAAAAAACATATCATATTAACCAACTTAGCTTCCGTAGAGGAGAGAGTAATTCATTTCTTAAACAACCATTATTTATTATAACTCTCATCTCACCTAACTAGACGGATTACCCCGTCCGATGCACAGGCCCTTTCATTAAAAATGAGAATGAAAATGATTTTGAAAATTGGAAAATAATTTTAGTTAGCGATGCACAAGCCCTTTCATATTAGGTACGTTGTTTATGAGCACGGTAAATCATATTGGAAATGAAAATAAATGAGTTTGAGCTTATAAGTGTTAGGCATTGTAAATGTATTTTATGTTGTTCCTGTTCTTAAAGTAATATAACAGTATAAAGAAAGATGTTTGGATATTTAAAAAATATACATGAAATGTATTTTTTTTAACTTTAACATTATGTACAAGGTTAACTGAGCATTTAATGTCCTGGGTTCAAAACTTATCCATAATTGCTATAAATATGCACGGCAATTTTATTGTTAGACGACAATATGTCAAATCATTTATGCTATTAGTAGCATTTTCTTCCTTTCTTTTCCTTTTCACGTATAATTAAGTCTTTTTTTTTTGGAAATGATGATAACCTAAGATATATGTATCTAAGGTATATGTACCACTTTGATCGTTTTGCAAGTCTTGTTTAAAAAAAATTTGGTTCTTATCATAAGTTCACCTAGAGAATAATTAATGACAGTGTTATAACTTTACCCCTATAAAATATAATGAAAAAAATGAGTTATTTAATGTTGAACAAATAGAAAGATGAGTGAAAGAGTTGAGAATACCATTTATTAAGGGTGGAAATAGGCTAGGCTAGGCTAGGTTTTGCCTAAATAGGTCTGGGCCTGTAACAAAGATTCAAAGCCTAAGCCTGGGCCTGGGCCTGTATGTAGGCTATTTTTTAGGCCTGAGCCTGGGCCTTCAAAAGGCCTGACAAGGCCTGAAGCCTGTTTAAAAGCCTACTTAAAATGTAGGACTTCAAATAGCCTTTAAAGCCTATGCCGCTAAATTCATATCTAACCCTTCATGCTTATATACAATCCTACATTATGTCTTAAAAGCCTAACATCTATTCTTATCGTAATATTAAGGCTTAGTAAGGAAAAGAAAATAATATCTAGTGACAACACTTGTCCGAGCAAATATGAATAAGAAAAACTAATCGTCTGTTGACTAATGAGATATATTTTTTAAAATCGACTAAGCATAACAAATAACGTGTAAAATTAGACTTTTACCTATTTTACTCTTTGCACGTAAATTGGGACAAACTCCCTCTGTTAAGATTATAATATTTCATTTGACACTAAAATAAACTCATAACAATTTTTATGCTTTAGTGGAGGGCACAAATTAGGGGAGAGAAAGTGAGTTAGTATTGCCATCTCGAGCGATCAAAGCGAAGAGATGTAGAGGTGAATGATTTATGCGAAAATAAGGGTTAAGTATAATGACGATGAAATATGAAACTTAGAATTAAGATTAAGTTGGTAAATTTATAAAATTATTTAGATGATATTCTATATACTTATATAATAGTATAATTTTTAAAAAAAAATTTAAATAGGCCAGGCCTGTAGGCTTGTAGGCTAGGCCTTATAAAAATAAGCTTGGCCTGTTTATCTAAATAGACCTAGCAATATGCCTGAGCCTGAGCCTGGCCTATTTACTAAATAGGCTAGGCTAGGCTTTATGTAGGCTAGGCCGTAGGCCCCTGTTAGGGGCCTGGCCTATTTCCATCCCTACCATTTATGAATGAGGATATTAATGTAGTATGAGAGAAACTAACTTTTATTGTCATAAGTAAACTAAACTTTCACGGATGGGGTGTTAATGCAGTCTCATGACATTGACAATGACAAAACTAGTAAGTATAATTATGCGGCAAGGAACAAAAACGAACTAAATATTATTAAATATGAAATATAAATGTTAAATATTAACAAATCAAACCTATTAAGATTATGACAATTTTTTTCTCTCTCCTAACAATTTCCTCTGCCTTTTACTAACTTTAACATATTTTGTTAAGAACAACACTCAGAATAATTCAGAACAATTATTTAATTTGAAAACAAATTTTAAATTAGTAAATCAATGTTAGCCAAAAAAATTAGTAAAAAAAAAATAGTAATAATGAAATAAATTAGCATGCGCAATCAAAGACTTACATTGGTAATTTAAAATTTTAAGATGATTAACAATTAGTCAACTAATATTAACAACTATTTACTCTTTTCGGTCTTATTTATAAGAGCTCAACAACTGTGTTTTATGGTTTGAGAAAGCAGTTAAAATTAGATAAAAATAATAAGTATGTCTAAAATAAACTTTTATTTCAAGTATGCCCTTGTTTATAAGGGATCAAGTAAGAGAGAAAAATAAATAAATATAAGTATCACCAACATTTTAATTAATACAAAACATATAATTAATGAGGGTAAAAATGGTAAAAACTCATTAAATGCTCAAACAATTCTTCTCATACTTTTATAAAAAAAATCAAGATAATTCAATTTTTGGATTCTTGTAAAAAATTACTGGAGGGAGAACCTGTTAGTGACTATCAATCTTGGGTTTGGATCCTCTCAGAATCCTTTTTCTCCTTTTCTTCTCAGAATCTCATCTCCACCGTCAGATATAAAAAAATAGATGGGTCGGATTTAATATTTTAGAAAACTATTATTTTGAACATAAATAAATAAACTTAAACTTTTAAAACATAATCTACACAATTCATAACAACAATAGAAACAAAATTAATAAAAAAATTAATTTATAAAACATTATAATCATAGTTTTAGAAAATATTAAATCAGAACCATTCATTTTTTTTATCTAACAATGGAGATAAGATTTTGAGAAGAAAAAGGATTCTAAGAATATCTGCTTCCATCAATGCTTGATAGTACTATTATTCAGAGTTCTTAGACCCAGACCGGACTGGTCCGGTTCCCGGTCCTGTCTGGGTCCCAATTTTTTTTTAAAAAAAAAATTTAACTTTTTTCTTTAGAATTTCATACTATAAACCTAAAATCTTCAATTACTCACCGGTTTGGTCCCGGTTTAGCCCTGGTTTAACCCACTGACTTTTAACCCAGTACCCCGACCAATTTAATACCCGGTCCGGGTTTTAATACCTTGCTATTATTTGGCCAATAGTTTGGTAGTGCTATTTGCACTATTACCTTTTTTGAAACAATATTCAAATTAAGAATAACTCAGACTAATAATTAATTTATAATAGGAAATATTTTTCTGCCAAGTGCATAATCAATATCAATAATAGTAAATAAGTAAATTAGAATAACTACCACAATTTGAATGGACAACATCAATATCTGAATAGAACTGATTACAAAATGGAATGAAATTCAATTTTGAAAAAAAAATAGTTAAAATGAATATATATCTTGGGCCAAAACAGAATATATTCAAAAGTATACTTTTCTTTGAAGTAAAATGGGGTGGGTGGAACAAATGAGAAAAGAATCGATCGCCAACTATTATAATAAATAATGAGTTTAAAATCTTAAATTGAAGATATAATTTGAATTTAAAATATTTTAGATTTCAAATTTCACATTGTAAACTAAATACTCATTTAATGAGTGGAATTTATTATTGAGAAGTAAAAAAATGACCAAAGCAACCAATGGGAATGGCATGTGAACAGTACAAATGGATCAATCAAGTAGGTAGCTCTATTGAATATATATATATATATATATATATATATAGGACTTAGGAGCAAATGAATTTATTGACCTACAAAAAATTAAAAACGCTAAAAAAATGATTATAACCAAAAGGGGGGGCAAGTACACCAAAAGATATACATTTGTATAATATTTGATGGCTGATCTAACCTAATCAACCCATCTCCAATATTATGGGTACCTCTAAAACTCCGCAACCGCTTAATCCGATCTCTTGGTGTAGAGATTATTAGAAGTTCCTGAACAATGGTGAACTACAAGCACCAGCTCACAATAGTATAACATTTTTATGGTAACAAACGCTATACAGGACATGTAGAAGAAAACAATAACCATATTGTATGATAAGTTATCAAGAAAGAGATCATATCAGACAACCAAAAAAAATTTCGAAAAAGAATGCAAGACATTTTTTCATATGCCAAATTGAACAACTTTGTACTCCATGCATTTTTTTATTCGAATAGTATATACCTAAAGAAAGATAATATAACATGAAACCATGTTTCCTAAATAATGCAGGGACCTGTGAACATACCACAAATTAATTGCAAGGATTTGTCTGTAAGACTTCAATTTTGTGATAAATTTAAGCACATTAAAGATGAAAGGTCTTTGATATTTTTGACACCATTATCAGTTAACCATATGTCACATATTTCCAACCACATTGTAATATCCGGAATTTTGGGAT
Organism: Inga leiocalycina; assembly: GCA_963242795.1. Classification (NCBI taxonomy): domain Eukaryota; kingdom Viridiplantae; phylum Streptophyta; class Magnoliopsida; order Fabales; family Fabaceae; genus Inga; species Inga leiocalycina. The sequence goes on from OY725329.1 coordinate 53,995,983, forward strand.
TGGAAGCTTTGGAATAAGCCTAAATTGAGTGGACTACTAAGCCCCGATTTAGTAGATGTCCCAAATATATTCCCTAATGATTCTAATATCTTTGGGGTATTAAGAAAGTAAAATGGTGAATTTTGGAGAATATAATTATGTTTTCGATAAAATCGCCTATGAGGCAGTGATCTTATCATAAGATTTTGGAAGACTAAATGATAATTAAAAATTATGAAATTTTACAGGATGAAAGTAGACATCCTAAGCTTTAATTTGATAAGTCATATGACTCAATAAGAGCTATACACAAAAAGATATGAATTTTTGAAGTTAGCCCAGAAAAACTGAAAAGTTTCTGAAACAACATGCAAAGAATGAAATTCTGGGAATTTTGTGATTCCATAAAGTAAAAGTCTATATTTTTCCTTGAAAATAGACTCAATAAGAGTTCTATAGGCTTTGGAATCACCTCATTTCAATTTTTCTAGAATTAGTTATGATTTTTCAAAGTTTGGGCAGAAATCTGCCAGAATTTTGTAAAATCCGAAATTTTTGGAAAATTAGTAAATGAATAAAATAGAATATATAATATGATATAAGCATATTCCTTCTTCTTCCTTCAGCTTAAACTGACGCAAATATCAGCTGAACATAGAGAGAGAGTTTAGAGAGAGAAGGAGAGGAGAAAACTCACGAGATAGGTCAATTTCTTCGGTGAATTCGTACCTAACGTGTATAATCCTTCTCCTAAGCTTCTCTTCTATGTTGTTTGAAGTATTTGAAGCAAGATTCATGGTGTTTTGAAGTTAGGGTTTCAGCCAAGTCAAGAAAATCCAGAAGGAGCTTGAGGATCGAATATGGAGCCCCGAGCTGTTGGCACGCATTACGAGGCACGCATTACGAGGTGGGAAAGGGTTAAGGTAGGGGACTTACCTTACTTGCATGTATTTGATATCTTTGCGTGTGTAATGATGTATGTGATTGCTTTACTTGATTGTGTAGAGCATATTTGAATAAATGAAGCTCTGTTTCTGTTTTCACTGTGGCCATAGTCTTGTTGTATGAAACATTGAGCATGCAGAAATGTCATTATGGAGCATACATCTAAATAAAGCTAACATGTCATACACATAGCATCAATCATGCATGCATTATGGTATCTGTTTCCTACTGAGATTCTCTCGAATCTCACCCTCCCCTACCAACAATTTAGACAGGAGAAGACAAAAGATATGTTGAGAGCAAAGAAGAGAACTACACGAGAGGATTGCAGTGGCGGAACAAAGTCAGGAATATGTCTCTGTTTTACTGGGATGGGTTTAGATACCCTAGTAGCCTTGTACGGCTACATTATTTGAATTTATCAGGTATGAATCCCTCGGGGGATATTATGTAATTATGTACATATTATCAGTATAGTTATGCTATTCCTGTGTTGCCTACCGAACCGCATATCATTTTCCGCGAATACTTTGATAAATGTGAAATTAAAATAAGGGCGTGACACACCTCATGTTATTAAAATTTTGCTTCACCAGGAAAAAATGTTGAAAAACTAGTGAGCAAAAATCATAAATTATTAGAATGCTTAGGCTCCATGTCAAGTGTCTTGCTGTTGAAAGTGTTGACAGCACAATTTCCATAAAAACAAGATTAGAAATGTCAATCTATGTAGGGCTCATTTTATAATTAGTCCAACAGCAAACTAAAATAAATTAAGCACAGAATGGAAGGAGCCAAATCTCAGTATTTTTTTCAGGCAACTAAACTTGTTGGCCATTACACACCATCAAGATGGGATGTTTTGTCAAAAATATCTATCCAACTACTAATAACCACTAAAGGGCAGAATACTCCTCTATCATAGATAAGGGACATCAAAAGACATTGAACATAAAATTGACTTATGATAATAAGATTCATAAAATTGAAGTATATTTAGCATCATTGTTCAAAGTTCACACTTTCCCTCAAAATACATGAAGATCTCACTTGCAATATACTATATACTATTCTAACAACATGGGATAAAACCATATATTAATTCTTATGACATATGAGTACGCCTAACAGCATTTGACCTATTACAAATAAGCAAACAACAAAACTTTTGACCCATTCCATAATAAGAGGAGCAGTTACTACGCATAAAACAAAGTGTACAATGACAAAAAAATTATCAGGTTCACACACATGTAGCACAAACTAACAAGGTAAATCGAAAAGTAAGGGTCTAAGAGAAAATCCACTAAGATATATGAGTTCAATTCATAATTAGAGAACATCAATAAGCAAAAATGATCACATTACGTCTTTTGGTGGTGATATTTGTGTAGCTGCATCTCTGAATACTTTCCAAAAATAGGGGCAGCCATTGATGGTACAAGCTACATAATAGAAAGAATAAGCAAGATCTAGCTTAAAGAAGTCCAGCATACTAAATTTCGATCACAACAGGAAAGATTGAAAAATGCTTACAGTCGAAGATGTGCCCCATTTTTTAAGCTCTTGATTTTATATATTTTTGCCCCACACAGACACAAACTGACCAAAAGGTTGAAGAAGAAGAAGAAAGAGACGAACCAGTGAAGAGCTTGGAAATGCGATAGAGTTTGAATCATGAAGAAACATGCGATATCCAATTCTAACGCCTTTAAGGGGATGATGCCTCACATTCTCAAAGTATGGATCAATCCTTCCTCCTTCCAACAGGGAACTGGAGAGAAACCGAACATGGCGCACAAGTCGAACTTTGTTTGGAAGAGTTGAAAGAAGCCAGAACGGCAGAGACGAGAGAGAATGGGAGCTGAGTGATGAGAAGGAGAATCTAATGAGAACGAGAGAAAATGAAGGGACCCATTTGGAAAGCTTTTTTAATATGGACCATTTAGATCAGATTTGGACGGTTCAGATTTGATTTTTTTTAATTGATGATTTTTAAATAAAAAAATCATTTTTTGAAAAAATATTAGTTAATAGATTATCTTTATTTTAAATTTTCTACCTATAAAAATAAATTTTTTAAAAAAATAAAAAAATTAAATTTAAACCGTCTAAATCTCATTTAAATAGTCCCGAAGAGATTCCCTACCTATCCAAAAGATGAGGAGGAAATTGGATTCGAAAATGATGCGGTGAAAAAATAAAATGAGATGGGGTGATTTAAATTTGAGACACTTTAAAGTCAAAAAACAATATGAATAATGAACAAGCATTGAATGTAACCAAACATTAGGTGGAAAGGGCAAATTAAATAAATTGACCAACCCCGAATGAAAGTAATGATGATGTGAACATAACATTTGGATCAATCATGATAAAGGCAGCACTATAAATAGTACTCCCCCTCATAGATATAAAATAAAATTGATTATTTTAAAAAGATTAAGAAAATTAATTATATTATTGTATAATTTTTTTTATTTTTTTCTCAAAACTAATTAATTTGATTAATAAACTAATGTATAATTTAAGGAAATACAATATATGATATATTTAAATAATTTATTTAACTTAATCTCTTCAAAAAAAATTAACTCTATCTTATATTTAAGACTGAAGGCAGTATATATTGATTGATTGATGAACATGTTAAACACGCCGATTTAATGGAGGATCCTGTTTCTGTGCACCATCTCAAGTCTCTACGTTATCATATTCCTATATAAACAAATCCATCTTAATTTAATCATCTTTTACTGATATAACGTCAAACCTTTGGCATGGCCATAACTTTTATTCAGCCATGTGGAATTGTGATGCTCCGTTTTACCCAGACCTGTGCCGTACTTATTCAAAACTGATTTTTAATTAATCTTTTCTTAATTCTACTTGCTCCCCTACCCAAAACCTGCAAACTACTACTCGCTAAAGTCTTAAAATATAAAACTTAGTGGATTTTTTTTGAAAGAGATTAATAAAGTTAAATAAATTATTTAATTACAATATGTATTGTGTATCATTGAATTATATTAATTTATAAGTCATATAAGGTAGTTGGAAGAAAAAACGATAAATATAAATATTTTAAAGTAATCTATTTAATTTACTTAATCTCTTTGAAAAAAAAGAATTAGGTTTTATATTTAGAACATGAGGTAATACTATGCTCTTCGTTTTTATAAGAAACAACTACCACACATGCCCTATTCCTTTTTATAAAAAAATCCAGAGAATATCTTGTCTTTTATTTCTCACTTTCCCGTTTTTTTATTATTTAATTACCTCATTTTAATGTCAATATACTCCCTTTGGACCTAATTATAAGATAAAATTGAGTTTTTTGGAGAAATTAAGGAAGTTAATTAAATTACTTTATAGAGTATTTTTATTTTTTATTTTTTTCTCCAAAATAATTAGTGTGATTAATAAACTAATATATAAACCAAGGATACATAACATATGATAGTAACTTATTTAACTTTCTTAATCTCTCCAAAAAAAATCAACTTTATATTATATTTAGCACCGGAGGTAGTAATAAATTTTCACAACTCTCAAGGATATGTTACTTCTACCATATTTATTTTCTTATTTTCTCTTTTACCATCTCCTTATTATAATAATTTCCTTATTTTTTTTATTCCCTGTAACATTTTAAATAAAAGCATTTTAGTAAAAATTGGTCACAATTTGACGCATTTATTATTATTAATCCAACTTGCGATTGTTACGGAGGGAGTATTAAATTCTTATATGGAACATCATTATTCGCGGTGTATAGGCTTTTTGTTTTTTTGTTTTTGTTTTGGTTGAAGATAGGCTAATTCAAACTTATGATGTGTATCCCGGCTTCAATAATTCTGGGTCTTTATAATTTATAAAGCACAGAAAGTATAGCCCAATGATCCATCCATAGAACCTCAAAGTTCAACCAATGGACACCCTGTGTTTCATGAACATTGTTGCTTATGCTCTTCTTATCTCTTGTTTCAAAGCTTCCATGGCAGTTAGTTCTATTGGTCAGTCCCAAATCCTCAGTGACGCCTCAAGAACAACCTTAACTTCCAAAGCTGGAAACTTTGAGCTAGGTTTCTTCACCCCAGGAAACTCCGACAAACGCTACCTGGGAATTTGGTACAAGAAAATCCCAAAAACTGTTGTCTGGGTAGCAAATAGCGTCAGCCCAACTAACGATTCCACCGGAGTATTAACGTTCAACGCCGCCGGCAACCTCGTCCTCACGCAGAACAACACCGTCGTTTGGCGCACGAATTTAACAAGGCAGGCTCAGAATCCTGTTGCAGAGCTCTTAGATTCTGGAAATTTTGTGATGAGAGATGTAAATGAAGCAAACCCAGAAGCTTACTTGTGGCAAAGTTTTGATTTTCCTTCTGATACATCACTTCCTGGTATGAAGCTAGGATGGGACCTGAAAACTCGTCTGAACAGAAAAATTACAGCTTGGAGTAGCCCTGATGATCCAACCCCAAGTGGGTTTTCTTGGGAACTATTGCTTCATGACTATCCTGAGTTTTTCCTCATGAAGGGTTCAAAGAAGTTCATGAGAATTGGACCTTGGAATGGTTTATATTTCAGTGGCATGCCAGATTTAAAGCCAAACCCAATTTATAATTTCAACTTTATATCTACTTCGGATGAGGTTTACTATACCTATAGCCTTAATAACACTTCTGTGATCTCAATACTGGCGGTGAACCAAACCACTTCTCAGGCAAATCGTTATGTGTGGGTTGAAGCAGATCAAAATTGGTTGATTTATCAATCTCTACCTAAGGATTATTGTGATAACTATAACCTATGTGGACCAAATGGGCATTGCATTATCAGTGACTCACCTGTTTGCCAATGCTTGAAAGGGTTCAAGCCTAACATACCACAGGCTTGGAACTCAATGGATTGGTCAGGTGGGTGTGTGAGAAATGAAGCATTGAACTGTAACAATGGAAGCAAGGATGGGTTTATCAGATTGACTGGCTTGAAAGTTCCAGAAACTGAACACACTTGGATAGATCAGAGTATGAGTCTAGAAAGATGCAGAGAGAAGTGTCTGAGTAATTGTTCTTGCATGGCCTATACAAGTTCAAATATATTAGGAGCAAGAAGTGGTTGTGTTATGTGGTTTGGGGATTTAATTGATATCAGACACTTTGCTTCTGATGGGCAGGAACTGTATATTCGAATGGCAGCTTCGGAGCTAGGTAAGTACGTAGTTTGTGTAGAGTTCTATGAAATCACTGAATGTATAGATCTTTCATTTTTGCTCTTTTCTTTTTTTCATGGTTTAATTATATTCAACCTTGAAGGGGAAGAACGTCAGAGCAAGAAGAAGCTGACAATAATAATTGTCTCAACCTTGGGTGCAATTTCAGTGGTGCTTTTACTAGGCTTTTGTTGTTATATCTACCAAGACCAGAGGAAGGGGAAGATGGCTGGTAAATTTCTTATCATATAATTTTCTCTGTTTTCTTATACAAATGTGGCTGTTGTTGACAAATATAATGGTGAGTGCAGTTATATACCAAGCCACTCAATCTGAAGGGATGAATTTAGGTGAATGAATGAAATAATCAATCTTTATGTGTTTATTTTGTTGAGGAAGTTAATACTATGTAGAATCTTGGAAAAAATTGCTGCAATAGAGTTTGATAACAGTCTAGAAATAGCAAATTCTCACCTGAAGTAGGTCTATTGGTAACAGTAGTATAGAGAATTTACATCAAGTACTGAAAATGTTACTGCACAAGTGATTTGCTGATCATTTATAATGTAAAACTCTGGGAAAAACCAAAGTAGAAACCAGTATATTTAGTCCTTGAATGAAAACCATAGTTTACATTATCCATGTGAGTTCTAAATAGAATTTTTTTTTTTTCCTGTGTTTTTGTTGGATAATCCAAATGACAATGAAGGAGATCAAAACAGGGGAGAAAGTGTAGATGATCTGGATCTCCCACTTCTTGACTTTTCAACAATAGTTGTTGCCACCGATAACTTCTCATCAGAGAACAAGATTGGAGAAGGAGGTTTTGGACCTGTATATAGGGTAAAATTAACTCTCCTAGTGTTAAGGTAGCAACATTTTGAGGTATTCATATAGTAAAAAGTGTCTCAATATACTTGCATATGTTGAAATGCAGGGGAAATTAGCACATGGGCAAGAGATTGCTGTTAAGAGGCTTTCAGGAAGCTCAAGGCAAGGAATAACTGAGTTCAAGAATGAAGTAAAATTGATTGCAAAACTCCAACACCGGAATCTTGTAAAACTTTTTAGTTGTTGCATCCAAGGAGATAACAAAATGCTGGTGTATGAATACATGCCTAATTCCAGCTTGGATTGTTTCATTTTTGGTATGAACTTCTTAAGAAAGATTGTTAGGATAGACTAATGCAATAATGTTAGCATCACCTTGCTATTTATGATACTTGAATAATTTGAATCAAACAATTAATGTTATTTTCATGTACAGATCATACCAAGAGTAAGATGCTAGATTGGCCTAAACGATTCCACATTATTTGTGGAATTGCTCGGGGCCTTGTTTATCTACATCAAGATTCTAGGTTGAGGATTATTCATCGAGATCTCAAACCAAGTAATGTCTTACTCGATGACAAGTTAAACCCAAAGATATCAGATTTTGGCATAGCTAGAATCTTTGGAGGAGACCAAATTGAAGGAAACACAAAACGAGTAGTTGGCACTTAGTAAGTATATCAATACCCAAGATAGCAAGTTCCTTACATTCACTTCCTAATCTTCTTTATCAACATTTGTTTTGCTTTGTAGTGGATATATGGCACCAGAATATGCAGCCGATGGTCTTTTCTCCGTGAAGTCAGATGTTTTTAGTTTTGGTATATTGTTATTAGAGATCATAAGTGGGAAGAGAAGTAGAGGCTTTTATCACAAAGACCGCTCCAATAACCTGACTGGCCATGTAAGCATATCATATAAAGTCTCAATATTGATTTCTTTACAACTCAACTCATGACTCATTCTTTTGAAAATGAGAAGTTTTCTGATAGGAATGACAAGTAGCATCCAAAAAGAACAAAAAATAGAAGATGTGACTAACCATTGTTTGTTATGGGACAGGCTTGGAATCTGTGGAAAGAAGGAAGTGCAACAGAGATAATAGACTCAAACTTAGTGGAATCATGCAATCTATCAAAAGTACTACGTTGTATTCATGTTGGACTGTTGTGTGTCCAACGATACCCAGAGGATAGGCCTACCATGTCCTCTGTGATTCTAATGTTAGGAAGTGAAACTGAATTGGCTCAACCTAAAGTTCCTGGTTTCTATACAGAGAAGGATTTTATTGAAACTCATTCACAAACAAGTCAAATGGAAGTTAGCTCCACCAATGAACTAACCATTACCTTATTCGAAGCTCGATGATATTGTAACTTTGTACAGAAGGATTGGCACAAGTGGAGCATGTAGCAGAGGAGCAACCAAATCTTTTTGGAGAACTAGTGTTTGTTTTTTTTCCCCCTTTGTATGTAAGTTAGATTTTGCATATTATGTGGAAGTCCAAATTTTTGATGTTATTCCATTTGTTTATTAACTAAAATATCTGGGCACCGTGTTGTTATTTTGCACATCAAAATTAATAGTAATTTTTTCTATGAAAATTGATTCCCTCTTTTAGTTATCAGTTCTGCTTCAATATTGCTGTCCTAGTTAACTAAGTTCTTAAAAATAATTCTGAATTTTTTCCGCTTCATTCCTCTCCTTTTTAAATTCTGAATCATTGATACAAAATTTAACAGTTTTTTTTTTATCCTTTATAAATTTTAACATATGAAGTATACTTTTACAAAATATTAAACTTAGACCATGCAAACGTAATTTAGAATACTCCCTCCGGTACCTAATATGAGGGCTAAACAAAAGTTTTACTTTCATCATAATAATATAATATTTCAATCAACTTGTCAAATTTATAATTTAGGTTAGTCTAATCTTTTGTCCTTCAAGTTTGCTATTATTTTGGTTTTGGTTCTTCAAATTTAAAATCAAAGGTTTTAATCCCAAGTTTTGTTGTAAATACTGCATATGGGTGTGTCAAAGAAATAGTCTTTCTAATATTATGAAATATATTTAAATAAAGAGATGCGATGCAAGAAGTCATGTTCTTATAAATTAAAAGGATTTGCGTTGGTTTATGAATCAACATGATTCATGAATTTAATATATGGTTATGACTCCTAATTGAAAAGATGTAGTTTTTAAGAGGCACCTTTTCAAGGCATTGATTCATGTTTATAAATACCTCAATCGTGACACCATTTGGTATAGAGAAATAGAAGCCTTAGTAATCTCTCACCGAGTTCTTTTATCCTCCGTCAATTTTGCCGCCCTATATCCTTACAGGAAGAGTTCGTTTAATTCTGGGGAGATGCCGCTTCCTATTTACTGAGGGGGTTGCGAAGTATCTCTTAAAGACAATGTCCTCGGACGCGACTCGAATCAAATACTTTTTTATTTCTTTACAGATTTTACCTACAATCTTAAGAGATATTTCCTGCAAATTTTGAAAAACAAATTTGGGATATTCTGCAAGGACAATCACTAAGTTGATGGTTCCTTCTTATGAAAGATTTTGATAGTTTCGGTTGTTGACCATGTCCTTCATTTTGACTGAACTCCTGGAAGTTGCGATGATGCAATGGCCCTTCCCCCTACCGTTGAACTTATTCCTTCCAATAAAGAAGAAAGGAAATATATGGGTAGTGTAGTGTGGACTGTGGTGTATATGAAGTGTCATATAAAAAAAAAAAGGAACAAGAAGATACATTAGTCCGAAGATAGTGATGAAGGGAGGGAGGTACGGGTTTTAACTGCACATGGTTGAAGTATATGAACTTACACTCAAGGCAGTTTGTAACTTTTGCTGATGGATAAGAGCCCAATTCCCCTTCAACCGGACTGTAATGTCTGAGAAGCCACACTTGTCCACATGGGAATCTTGTCAAGAGAATTCTTAGATTAATCAACATACAGATCTTGACAAACAAGAGAGTAGAAAAGAAGTCTTCAAGTCTTATCAGAGAAAGGGATTGAGGCGATGCAAGATCATCCAGAAAACGATGAAGAAGAAGGCACCCAGTCGCATATTTTCTCTATGATTAAAAGACTGAGACCGGTAGGAATGATTTTTGATGACAGACTATTGAGTTACGGCTCTAACGTCCCGGTGGGGAAAAAAACGATCTCTTCGATCACTAGGTACGCGATGATTGAGAATAATTGGTGTGACTAAATAAAATATATTATATATATAATCATGCAGTTATCTTGATGTTAATCTTGGATTTTCCACATGGGATGATACTTTATCCGTCAAAGGCTTTATTATTTTTAGTTCATAAATATATTAATTTGACTAATGGGGTAGTTACTAAAAATCATATTTCATCTCTTGAATTTATTAATTTAGTTTGGTTTGTATATTTGTTAATATCCTATGATTTCTCCTTGAATTATGCTAATCTCCTATTATATCTCCTTTTATTTCAATGAGGATCTGATACATATTAAATTAGTTAAGTCAGGATAATGATTGATTATCATATGGAGAAAATGTTTTGGGGACTGAAAATTTTATGCTGGAAATAAGTTATTGTTGCTTGTTATGTGATTATATTTAAGATAATAGATATTATATTTTTAATTGTTCATATTTACGAGGTTGCTTAGTTTGGTTTGAAAAACAAACTTGGGAATCTTGAAATTGTTGAGATATGCGATATGCTCATGTACTGGACTATTATGATTACTATGTGAAAATTTTTAATTTAATTAGAATGGGGTGATATACTGATTTAATTAGAATTATTTTTTAAAAGCGGTGAAATATATTTAAAATATTTGAAAGTGTGGGGTGCATAAAATATAGAGTATCTTGTGGGGACACCTTAGAATATATATTGAATTATTGGAAAAATTATAAAATTGTCATATATGACGTATGTTATGATTAAAGCTTATTTAATGAAGGCTTTATTATTTGCTATGAAAAGAAAATCTTGGTATGAATTATTAAAATTTGTGTATAGCTTTAAATAAGTATTACTGTAGTGATATGGAAATTTAATTATTTATCTAGTGTTTAGATAAAGGTATTTTAAATTTTCATGATTTATGGATATGTATTTATCTTGGTATATACATGCATGATTATTGTGAACATATATTGAACTTTAATGTGGATATATAGCATACATGGTCATGCATGATATTATAAGACTTCATACTTGATTTGAAATTGAAATCATGAGTGAATAAAAAATATGATTTGAAACATTGAGATCATAAAAGAATAATAATGACATATGAGAAATGTACCTGAAGATTGGTTTTAAGAATCAATATGTGAGTATTCTTTATGATTCTAATATGCTACTCAAAGCAATTTTAGAGCTCTATCAATGTATGCACAAATTGTTGAAAATTTGTAGCACCGATAAATGTTAATCTTGTGACATAATAGATGATGTGTGGAGATTGAACATTTATAAACTATAATTGAAGAGAAAGAAATAGTTAAGGGATGTCATAAATGATGACATCATGTACAATGAATTCCCGTTGTAGAGAAATACACGGATGTTGACTGAAATTCAGTTTGTGTGATAAAATTCACTCTAGTAGTGGAAAAAATAAAATATAGATGGAATGTTAAGAATGTTGAAAATCTCTTAACAAATATTTTGATAAGAAACCAACTCTTAGCGTCGATGATCTGTGATTGTCAAATGATAATAGTCATTGTAGAAAGAACAATGATGTAAGTGAAAATCGTTTGAGATATGATATGATAAAGCTAGCTTAAGAATTATGGTAGTGTTATCTCAATGGATTTGGTAAGGTCAGTAATAGACCTATCGGATCTGTTAACAAAACCCCTTGAGAGGAAAATGATTGTTGAAATCTCAAGAGGAATGGAACTAAAGCCAACTATTAATCGACAATGATGGCAACCCAACCTTTATGATTGGTGATCCCATGAAGAAGGTTCAATGGGTAAGAACAGGTCGTTCGTTAGTTCTGATTAGCACAAATATATTTTACATTCCTTCCTATGCTCTTAATGATTTTAAAATTCAACAAGGCAGTGTGCATAGTGCAGGCACACTTACATGAAATCACCTCTATAAATGTGGAGTGTGGCCGCTCCTATGAGATCTTGGCAAAATCTCTAAAACATTCATTACGTACTAGGCACGCGCATGGCCGACATAACACGCAAAACCGTCGTTAACAATAGAAATGATAGGATATAATTTGACTCTTCATGCATCTAATACACACCAAGAGATGTGATTTCATAGTCCATAGGACCACTGACATCTCTGTGTATCATGTGTTATATTTAAATGAAGAGATGCGATGCAAGAAGTCATGTTCTTATAAATTAAAGGGATTTGCGTTGGTTCATGAATCAACATGATTTATGAATTTAATATATGGTTATAACTCCTAATTGAAAAGATGTAGTCTTCAAAAGGCACATCTTCAAGGCATTAATTCATGTTTATAAATACCTTAATGGTGACACCATTTGGTACAGAGAAATAGAAGCCTCGGTAATCTTTCACTGAGTTACTTTATCTTCCGCCAGTTCTGCCGCCCTGTATCCTTACAAAAGGGGTTTGTTTAATCCTGGGGAGATTGTGCCGCTTCCTATTTACTGAGGGGGTTGCGAAATATCTCTTAAGGACAGTGTCCTCAGACATGACTCGAATCAAATACTTTTTTATTTCTTTACAGATTTTGCCTACAAGTTTTATTTCGTTTAAAACATTTATCCCCATAATTAAATAAAAATCTAGACTATTTTGCCCCTTGAAGGGCCAAAACGTCTTGTTTAAAACTTAAGCAACCAAACCAAAATGAGGGTAAACCTGAAAAATCAAATATTATATTAACCTTTCTAATTTTGCCTCAAAGTATCTCAGTTGATTATACATATTAAGAGAATTTTCATTAAAGATAGTTCCAATACATATGTTTAAAGATGATATTTTAGAGAAATCATCAATAATTTATTATAAATAACTAATTTATCTAATTTTCTCCGGTAAAATAGTTATTTAGCTCTTGTTATTGAGTACTACTTACTAAATTAGTTTCCTAGAGGATAGGGGGAGATATATATATATATATATATACTGCAGATGAAGGAAGGACAAGGTGTCAAAAAGGATGAATTAGTTGATGTTGACGACGAGGCGCACATGTAGAAAAATTGGGGATTGTAACATGATCGAAGTGGAAATATGGGGTCAGAGATAGTACCTCACGTAACTCCGCTATTTAATGTCAAAACAATATCATAAACCAGATTGAGTTTAGACTTTACGCAACATTTATACACAGGTGTAAAAATACAGTAAATACCTTGAAAAAAATCAAGTGTTTTTAAAAGGTACCCTGTCCCTTTATTTAAAACCTTTCTTCAAAAATTTTAAATATTTTTATTTATAAAATTTAAGTAACAATTAATTTTTTTATTTGATTAAGAATATCCAAACCATTTTATAGTTGAGATTAATTTCTTTCAAAGCTTAAAATGTAGAAAGGTTTTGTCCCTCCCAACAAATACATTTTTTTCGGAAGTCAGAACTTGAATTTGTAAGGTTCTTACTATCTTGATCATAGTTTGTTGGTATTATATTTTTAAAAAAAAATACCTCAAAAAGTGTTTTTATTATTTTTTTTTCCATAAAAGTGCTTTTTACAAAAAAAGAAAAGGAAAAATTGAGGATTTAATAAATTTTTGTATACACGGAGTATCTAATTCATGTCCTTCCCACTAATAAGCCTTTTAAGCTGGATATTTCCCCCCAAATTTTTCCAAGAAAAAATAATAATGTTATTTTAAAGACGTTAAAATTTAGTGTTCGTTTGGAAGAGTTTATTTTTGGATAATAAGTACTTATAATTCGTGATTCACGGTATACGAGGTAAGTATATGAGAGAAATTTTTTCTCAACTTACATAAATTAAACTTATTTTCTTAAAATAAGCTCTCCCAAACATGCCTTTAACCATCTTTTGCTGATAAGCTGTAGAACATAGGACGTCATTTTTCCGGAACCATGACTTCATGGGAACAGTGATGCTCTGTTTTAGAGACTGACAATGACCTGCACCCACCTTCTCATTCAAACCTCTTTTTTTTTTTTCCTTTCCTTATTCTACTTGATCACTTAGATATCACGATCAAATTACACTTTTAATTCTTTTGGACTTCTAGTCCAACCAAATGTATCATGTTTCTTGCGTCTTCAACAATTCTACTTTTCATGTATTTTACCAAAAAGGAAACAATTCTGCATTGCGAAGCACAGAAAATGGACACACTCTGTTTCATGAACATCGTTGTTTATGTTCTTCTTGTCTCTGGTTTGAAAGCTTCCATGGCAGTTAGTTCCATTCGTCAATCCCAAAACCTCAGTGACGCCTCAAGAACAACCTTAGTTTCTCAAGGTGGAAACTTTGAGCTCGGTTTCTTCACCCCAGGAAACTCCGGCAAACGCTACCTCGGAATTTGGTACAAGAAAATCCCACAAACTGTTGTCTGGGTAGCAAATAACATCAACCCAATTAACGACTCCGCCGGCGTATTAACGGTAAACACCACCGGCAACCTCGTCCTCACCCAAAACAACACAGTCGTGTGGTACACAAGTTTAACAGCGGAGGCTCAGAATCCAGTGGCAGAGCTCTTAGATTCTGGGAATTTTGTGGTGAGAGATGTAAATGACGCAAACCCAGAAGTTTATTTGTGGCAAAGTTTTGATTTTCCTTCTGATACATTACTTCCTGGTATGAAGCTAGGATGGGACCTAAAAACTCATCTGAACAGAAAAATTACAGCTTGGAAGGGCCCAGATGATCCAACCCCAAGTGGGTTTTCTTGGGAATTATTGCTTCATAACTATCCAGAGTTTTTTCTGATGAAGGGAACAGACAAGTTCATGAGAATTGGACCTTGGAATGGTTTATATTTCAGTGGCTTACCAGATTTAAAGCCAAACCCAATTTATGATTTCAACTTTATATCCAATTCAGACGAGGTTTACTATACATATAGCCTTAATAACCCTTCTGTGATCACAAGAGTGATGATGAACCCAACCAAGTCTCAGGGGATACGTTATGTGTGGGTGGAGGCATATAAAAGTTGGAAGATTTATCAGACACTTCCTAAGGATTATTGCGATAACTATAATCTCTGTGGTCCCAATGGGAATTGCATTATCAGTGACTCACCTGTTTGCCAATGCTTGAAAGGGTTCAAGCCTAAGATACCACAAGCTTGGGACTCAATGGATTGGTCCGGAGGATGTGTGAGAAATGAAGCATTGAACTGTAATAATGGAAGCAAGGATGGGTTTATCAGATTGAATGGATTGAAAGTGCCAGAAACTAAACACACTTGGATAGATCAGAGTATGAGTCTAGTGAGATGCAGGGATAAGTGTCTGAGTAATTGTTCTTGCATGGCCTATACAAGTTCAAATATTTCAGGAGCAGGAAGTGGCTGTGTTATGTGGTTTGGGGACTTAATTGATATCAGAAAGTCTGCTTCTGATGGACAGGATCTGTTTATTCGAATGGCTGCTTCGGAGCTAGGTAGGTACATAGTTTTTGTAGAGTTATATAAAATCTTTGAATGTATAGATCTTTGACTACACTCTTTTTTTTCCTGGTTTAATTATATTCAACCATGAAGAGCAAGAACGTGGGAGCAAGAAGAAGCTGACAATAATAATTGTCTCAACCTTGGGTGCAATTTCTGTGGTGCTTTTACTAGGCTTTTGTTGTTGTATCTACCAAGGCCAGAGGAAGAGGAAAATGACTGGTAAGTTTATTATCACATTATCTGTTTCTTGTTTCCTCATACAATTTTGGATGTTGTTGGCAAACTCAATGGTATCACAGTAATGTACTAAAGCTACCCAACTTGAACAGATGAAGTTAATTAGGGTAAGAAAGAGTAACAAATCTGTGTGCTTTGTTGAGGAATTTAATGCGTATAGAATCTAGAAAAGTGATGAAAACTTAAGTAAAAAGTGGTAAATTTTGTCCTTGGATAAACCATTATGAACATTCTCCATTTTGTCAGATAAACCACATAACAATGAAGAAGATCAAAACAAGGGAGAAAGTGAGGATGATCTGGATCTCCCATTGATTGACTTTTCAACAATAGCTATTGCCACCAATAGCTTCTCATCAGAGAACAAGATAGGAGAAGGAGGTTTTGGACATGTATATAGGGTAATTCACTCCTCTTGTTAGGATTAAAAACATTTGAAGTATTAATGCTATGAAAAGTATCTATCTAAATATTCCTACGCTGATATATGCAGGGAAAATTAGCCCATGGGCAAGAGATTGCTGTTAAGAGGCTTTCAGGAAGCTCAAGGCAAGGAATAACTGAGTTTAAGAATGAAGTAAAACTGATAGCGAAACTCCAACACCGGAATCTTGTCAAGCTTCTTGGTTGTTGCACCCAGGGAGATGAAAAAATGCTGGTGTATGAATACATGCCTAATGGAAGCTTGGACTGTTTCATTTTTGGTATGAACATTTCAAGATAGCTTTTATTATGTAGACTAATGAAATTATATCAATATCAACATAATGTTGTTTTTATGAGCAGACGATGCACAAGGCAAAGCAATAGATTGGCCTAAACGATTCCATATCATTTGTGGAATTGCTAGGGGTCTTGTCTATCTTCATCAAGATTCTAGATTAAGGATTATTCACCGAGATCTCAAAGCAAGCAATATCTTACTTGATGATAAGTTGAATCCGAAAATATCAGATTTTGGCATTGCTAGAATCTTTGGAGGGGACCAAATAGAAGGAAACACAAAGCGAGTAGTTGGCACTTAGTGAGTATCTCAATCTTCAAGCTAATATCCTCCCTATATTCATTTTTTAATCTTCTTTAACCACCATTCTATTGGTATTTTTGTAGTGGATATATGGCACCTGAATATGCTATAGATGGTCTATTTTCCGTGAAGTCGGATGTCTTTAGTTTCGGTATATTACTATTGGAGATTATAAGTGGAAAGAGAAGTAGAGGGTTCTATCATCCAAGCCACTCCCTCAACCTAATTGGTCATGTAAGCATATCATATAAAGTCTCAGTTTTGATATTCAAAACAAGAATTAGAACATGACTGATTATCTTGAAAGTATAAAATTTTCTGATAAAAATGACACGTAACCTCAAAAAAGAACAAAGGCTAAAATTTGTGACTAACAATTGTTTGGTTTGAATCAGGCTTGGAAACTATGGACAGAAGGAAGTCCAATGGAACTAATAGACTCAAACTTAGAGGAAACATGCAATTTATCAAAAGTACTACGTTGTATTCATGTTGGCCTCTTGTGCGTCCAACATTACCCAGAGGATAGGCCTACCATGTCCTCTGTGGTTCTAATGTTGGGAAGTGAAACTGAATTGGCTCAACCTAAAGCACCTGGTTTCTATACCAAGAAGGATTTCACTGAAGCAAATTCCAATACAATGGAAATTAACTCTACCAATGAAGTAACCATTACCTTATTAGAAGCTCGATGACATTAAAACTCTATGTACAGAAAGATTGGCACAAGTGGAGCTATGCAGAAAGAGAAGCAACCAAGTTTCTAAGGGGAAGAAAGGTTTATTTTTTCTTCCTAAGTACAGCAGTGAGTGAATTTGTAGATTATGTGGACAATCTAAATTTTGATATTATTTCATTTATTTATTGAATTTCTCGGTCATCAGGCTTCTTCTTGTTTATTCACCTTCACTCTGCTGCTGTAGGTAAGTCATGAGTCCCGAAAAAATGAAGTTAGTGTGAACTTGAACAACCAAAAGTTTTCAGAGATATTCTGTTAAAAAAAAAAAGTTTTCAGAGATATACTGGAACCTCTTTGGATTGTGCAGTGAAGGGTTTGATTCTTCTTGTTTTTAATGGGTTTCTAAGCATTTGGATGGGGTTAAAAAAAGTCCTTTTCTTTTTTTATGAAAACCATGGTTTGTGATTAATGTAGCCAAACACCTTAAATCCAATAATTGGTTAATTATGCCAAAACCATGGTTTTCCATAGCCTTCAGGGTCATCAGCTTTTG
This sequence comes from Inga leiocalycina, assembly GCA_963242795.1. Lineage (NCBI taxonomy): Eukaryota > Viridiplantae > Streptophyta > Magnoliopsida > Fabales > Fabaceae > Inga > Inga leiocalycina. The sequence continues at coordinate 54,014,084 of OY725329.1, forward strand.
AGAAAAACAATGACAATGTCATAGAGTAATATACTAAAAATACCCTCCATTCAACCACGAACCTACAAACCTCCTTCCTTTGTAATTATCACATTAACTTGTGTCTTTTTAGTAATTTACGCATAAAAATTTATTCTTATAAAAGTTTAGATGAGTTGAGTTTCGGAGCTCATCAGGGTTAGGGTATACCTCTGGACTCAAAAAGTGCCTATAGTGATACTTTCATATTGTCCACCAATAAGGTCATCACATCGGTGGATCCAAACATTTTCCATTGTCAATATAATTTTTTTCTACAATCTATCTTCCTCAAAGTTTATTCTCCAAAATCACTTTTAATCACTTTTTTTTTTTTTTCAAAATCTATTCTTAAAAAACGAATTCAAATATAACCAGTGAGGTGGAAGTCAGGCTACAAATAGATTTAGTACAAGTGTGAAGGGTTCAGGATTAAATTGGCTTTATTTGAGCCATATCAGTGTAGGCTTCAATAATGAGAAAAGTTCTGTAGTTCAGCTTTTGAAAATAGCACATATTTTGATGGCAAAAAGTCATGCCAAAGCCACAATTGAAGACCAACCATAAGCATAAGGGCGTGTTTGAATGAAAAACCACAAAGTAACATTTTATTTGAATTTGTTTCCTTTATTTTATTGCATCTAAACTAAGGATAACTTCAATATTTCCATATCAATTTGATCTATGCTATGGAATGTGATGTCTGCTGGCATCAAAAGTTTAGAGTTCTTTCTTCTTGGTTTACTCGGACTTTTGACTCGAGCTCTTTCTATATTCTTCAGTCATCTTGGTGCCTTGAGCTGGGAAAACACCTAAGGAAGTTACCGGGTATGGGATCGATTTCATTTAAGATGCCCATCCCTGATCCTCTACATTTCGTGAAGGCCTTTCCCACTCTTATCATCCAAGTCAAGGTCAATTTTGTGTTCAGTGTAACGCAAGCCTTCTTCACATACCACTCATGAGTTCACTATAAGGATCTAGAATGTGTTTGGATTAGCTTTTAGAAAATAGTTTTTTATGAAAAAATGATAAAAGTGATTTTAGAGAATAAATTATGAATAGAATAAATTCTGTAAAAAAAATGATTTTAATAAAATGATAGTATTTGAATAATTGTTATTAGAATCACTTTTAGGTGCAAATTACCAAAAAGGATATTAGTTTATATAATAATTACATGTAAAGTATAAAATTCCATTTCAAAGTTATTTACAAAAAATTTCATAATAAATAACAAAATTTAAATAAGTTTTTCAAATTAAAAATTATAACATTAGTCAATTTTGTAAATGATAAAATAGCTAAAAAAATATATGTCTGTATTAATAAAATTGTGGAAACTTAAATATTTTTAAATACTAATTTTGTAAAAAAAAAGAAAGTTTAGACTAAAATATGTAATTTATCAGATAATTAAATATTTGATGGGTAAAAAATGGAACTTTTAAATATAAGAGTATTTTTTTTAAACATAATTTATAATTTTAGCCAACAAAGGTTGGTCCAATTGGTAAAAAGATTGACTCATAACCAAAAAACTAAGTTCAAATCTTATTGATGTAAGGATCTTATTGGTAGGCAATTTATAAATACCTTTATAAGTGCTCTTTGAACCAGGAGGTATGTCCTAACTTTATGAGCCCCGAAACTCAATTCACCTAAACTTTCTTTTTATTAAAAAAAGCTTATAATTTTAACTAAGCTCTTTATAGGCATTTTTTTCGTATTAACACCATGTATATAAATAAGATAGTAAAACAATTTGGGATCTTGGGAATAAAATAATCAGACACATCATCATATAGTGTGTTTTTGGATACCACTTAAAAAAGCACTTTTAGGGAGAAAATCATTTGAAAAAACATTACCCAAACACCCTAAAAAAATATAGGAGCCCATGGTTTTGGAGTTTAAAATCATGGTTTTTGAAAATCTGAATTTTTCTGTTTTTTCATGTTAGCGGGCCCCATGCAATCACTTTGTCCCTTCCTTTTACAGTCCCCCCCTCTCTTTCTCTCTTATCTCTCTCTTAGCTAAACTTTTTTTCTCAGGTTGTCATCACATTTAATATTTTGTAAGTTATTACTATGAATAAAAACAAATACATTTAAACTCCTAAAATTTCATAACTACAATAATAAATAACTAAATAAAATCTAATTTACCGAATATTATAATTTTACAGTTTTTTAAAATTGGTAATTGAAAATTAATTTAATTTAGATTTTAATTTCATTAAAATTAAAAATGTTATAGTTTCAAGAAAAAGCTTAATAATATGGGAACATCGCTAATAAATATTAAATAAGAAAATTAATTGCTCTTTGTCACCAACAGACATGGAATATTGAGCTGTCATTAAAATTGAACTTAAAAAGACAAAAAGCCCTTAATTTGACAAGACGATTTTAGGTGGGAGGAAGGAGAAAGTGCACGGCTTCTCAGAACCCTCTGAATCCCTTCTTCCTCTTCCATTTTCGGCATTCTGTAGAATTTCAGTGTCGTCTCCACTCACTCGGTCATCTCCTTGGCTTGTGTCCTTCGGTAGTTTCGTCTCCGGCTACTCCTCCAGCGGCCGCCGTCTTGTTGGCTTGAGTCCTAGGGCAGTGTCGTCTCCGGAAGCTCCTCTAGTGGCCGCCATCTCCTTGGCTCGTGTCCTTCGGCTCTGTCAACATAATTTGCATTACTATGCTCACTTGCATTAGATGACCATTAGGCACGTATGGCGAAAATCCATTGTACAAAATGGGAAATCAATTGCATATCATGGAAGAGTAATTGCACAAACCAGAAGCTCGGGTGCACATCATGGAAGATTAATTGCACAAAACGGGAGATCAATTGCACATCATGGAAGAGTAATTGCACAAAATGAAAGATCAATTGCACTTCATGAAAGATTAATTGTACACAACGGAAGATCAATTGCACTTCATGGAAGAGTAATTACATAAAACGGCAGATCATTAACATATAATGGATCATCATCCTTTGCATATAACGTGGATGACCATTGGGCACGTATGGAAAAGATTCATTGTACAAAACGGGAGATCAATTGCACTTCATGGAAAAGTAATTGCACAAAACGGAAGCTCATGTGCGCATTATGGAAGATCAATTGCACATCATGAAAGATTAATTGTATAAAATAGAAGATCAATTGCACATCATGGAAGAGTAATTGCACAAAACGGAAGATCATTGGCACATTAAGGAAGAGTAATTGCACACAATGGAAGATCATTGGCACAATGGATCATCCTTTACACATCACGGAAGAGTAATTACACAAAATGGAAGATAAATTACACATCATGGAAGAGTAATTGCACAGAACGGAAGTTCAATTGCACATAAATGAAAATAACTATTTTGTCTTCTTCTTAGATCTCCAAACTTCAATGCTACTCATTATCCATCCCCGATGTTTGTTCTTCGCATGGGAGACTGCACATAATGAAGGACACGAGCCAAAGAGACGGCGGCCACTGGAGGAGCACCTGGAGACGACTCTACTGGTGCAAGGTTAACAAAATCTGAAGAGGTCTCCATGCCATAAAGAATATCACAATATAATTTGCATGTCATTATGCAGGGAAGATTAGTACATGGGCAAGAAATTGTTGTGAAGAGGCTTTCAAAAAGATCAGGACAAGGAATGACTAAGTTAAAAAATGAAGTTAAATTGATAGTGAAACTTTAGCACCAAAATCTTGTAAAGCTTCTTGGTTGTTACATTAAAGGAGAGGACAAAATGCTAGTGTATGAATACATGCCTAACATAAGCTTGGACTACTTCATTTTTTGTATGAAATATGAATACTTCAACATATTAAAGCTTATAATAGGATAGACAACTATCACTTCTTCGAATATTTCAACTAACTTCCATAAAATAGGTTATGCCAAAGGCAAGGTGCTAAATTGTCTTAAGTGCTTCGAAATTATTTGAGGAATTGCCCAAGGCCTTCTTTATCTTTATCAAGATTTTAGATTGAGGATTATTCATAGAAATCTCAAACCAAATAATGTTTTAATGGATGATAAGTTAGACCCAAAGATATCAGATTTTTAGCATTGCTAGAATCTTTGGAGGAGACCAAATGGAAGGAAACACAAATCAAGTAATTGGGACTTAGTAAGTATTCTCAATACCAATCTAACAAACTCCTTAAATTCATTTTTTCAATCTTCTTTAACTTTGTCTTGATTGTCGGTCATAGTGGGTACATGGCATCCGAATATGCAGCCAATGGCCATTTCTCTATAAAATCCGATGTGTTTAGTTTTGGAATATTAGTACTAGAGATTATAAGCAGGAAGAAAAATGGTTTTATCACCCTAACCAATCCCTCATCAACCTTATATCTCATGTAAGCATGTTTCAGAAAGTTTAATTCTACACATATATATTATGCTTTATCATAAAACCTTATCACAAACTTACAACAAAATGTACCGGTTTTATCATTATAATTAAAGAAGGAAAGGAAGTGACAAATGATTTTCAAGTTATGGTTTCAGGCTTGGAGGCTATGGAAAGAAGGAAAGAGATTTTGAACTAATCAACTCAAACATAGAGGAATCTTGCATTCTATCACAAGTAAACGTTGCATCCATATCGAACTCTTGTGTGTGCAGCAATACCCAAAAGATAGGCCAAACATGTCCTCTGTGGTTCTAATGTTGGGGAGTGAAACTAAATTGGCTCAGCCTAAAGAGCCTGCTTTCTACCCTAAGAAAGATTTCATTGAACCCATCATTTTCTTCTTAGACCAAATGGAAATTAGCTCAACCAATGAAGCAACTATTACCTTACCAAAAGCACGATGACCTATTAAGAAGAGGAACAAGCAAAGGTTTTACTGGAAATAATCTACTTAGTACCTGATGGTATTCCTATTGAAGTTTGTAAATGTTTGGGTGAAGAGGGTGTGTTGTGGCTTACAAAATTATTTAATGAGATTTTACGACTCAAGAAAATGTTGGATGAGTGAAGGGAAAGTACTGTGATCCTTATTTAAAAGAATAAGGGGGATATTCAAGATTGTGCAAATTATAGAGGAATTAAGCTTATGAATCACACAATAAAATTGTGGGAAAAGGTGATTGAACATAGGTTAAGGTTGGAGACTGATATTGCTGAAAGCCAATTTGGATTCATGCCAAGAAAGTCTACAATAGAAGCGATTTATTTATTAAAGGGGAAAATGGAAATGTATAGGAGCAAAGGAAGAGATTTGCATATGGTTTTCATTGATTTGGAAAAATGCATATGACCGTGTACCAAGAGAGGTACTATGGAAAGCTTTAGAAAAGAGAGGGGTGCGGGTTGCATATATTAAAGCCATTAATGACATGTATGAGAGGGTTACAATCAATGTTAGAACGCCTGGAGGTGTTACAAACGACTTTCCTATAAGGACTGGCCTACATCAGGGATCAGCTTTTTGCCCTTATTTGTTTAATCTAGTGGTAGATATTCTACCTGAGCCTATAAAAGAGGAGATCCTTAAATGCATACTTTTAACAGATGATATAGTTTTGTTAGCTAAATCCAGGGAGGAAATTAATTTTAAACTTGAGATATGGAGATGGACTTTGGAATCGAAGGGCTTTGCCTAAGTAAGAGCAAAACTGAATATATACACTGCAAGTATGATAAGAGACAAAGTCGAAGTAAAGTGAAAGTTGAATTGGGGGGCAAGTTATTCGACAAAATTTAGGTATTTGGGATCAATTATACAACAAGATGGTGAAATTGATGGAGATGTCAATCACAAAATTCAAATTGAATGGTATAAATGGAGAAAAGCTACTGAAGTTATTTGTTATAGGAAATTATCTAATAAGGTAAAAGGGAAGTTCTATCGCACTGCTATAAGACCAGCAATGCTATATGGTAGTAAGTATGGGCTTTAAAGGAACAACATGAACATAAAATGGGGGTAGCTGAGATGAGGGTGTTGAGATGGATGTGTGGTCATACAAGAAAAGATAAGATTCGTAATAATCATATATGTGAACGAGTTGGAGTGGCCTCTATTGAATGAAAAATGGTAGAAAGTCATTTGAGGTGGTTTGGACATGTTCAACGAAGGCCATTGAATGCTCCGGTAAAGAGGGTTGATCAAGCAGTATAGAGCCTTATAAAAGAGGTCGAGGAAGGCCGAAGCAACGTTCAATGAGGTTATAGGGAGAGACCTTTTGATCATTAATATATCTAAAGCTATGGTTTTCAACATAGCACAATGACGTCATGCGATCCATGTAGCTGGCCCTACCTAATGGGATAAAGGCTTTGTTGTTATTGTTTCAGTATCTATTTAGTACTTACTAGTTACTACTCCATCTAGTCTTATAAGAGTCTAAAATTTGAATTGTCTTGATCCTTTTTATAAGAGCATGACAAAAATTATCTGAACATTTAATGAGTTTTTTTTCTCTTTTGCCCCTTATTAATTATATGTATTGCATATAAATTAAAAAGATTGATAATGCTCATATTTATTCTATTTCTCTCTCTTACTTACCCCATAATAAGCAAGGTCCTACTTGAGAAAAAAAAATTATTTAAGATATACTTATTATTTTTAACTAATTTTAACCACTTTTTTAAACCACATAATTCGGTTATTAAGCTCTTAAAAATAAGACTGAAGGAAGTATCTCTATATAGAAGCGACAATTTTTGGATAGGCCAACATTTCTCTAGGTTTTTTTTTCCCCCTTTCATTCATGATTGCCGTATAATTTTGATATTGTTCAATTTATTTATGGTGGTTATAAGGTTGTGAATTGTAATGCACCAGAATATTTTTTTTTTTGTTAAAGGGTAATTTTGTTCTGAAAGTTTTCACCAAAAGGTAATTTGTTTCAGAAGTATAAAAAAGGTAACAATTTTATCCTGGCTGTTATCTAAGTTAATTTTAATCATTAGTTAACCAAATATACTGAACTGACAATATACATGTCATCCATGTCATTTTTGCTAAGGTGAAAATTTGCCACCAAAAATTTTAAGTCTAACTTTGAAAAAAAAATGAAGTAGATGACACTTAAACTTTTGGAGTAAATATGCATCTTAACAAAAATAACGTAGATGACATGTGTACTGCTTGTTTAGCATATTGGATCAACTAACAATCAAAATTAACTGGGATGGCCAGAAAAAAATTGTTAACTATTTTATACTTCCGCGACAAAATTGCCCCTTAGTGAAAAATACTGGAATAAAATTGCCTTTAACTCTTGACCCTTTTTTTTCCCCTTTTTAACGAGGGAAACATGTCTAATTTCTCGCAACTGATGCGTCCGTCAGATCATGTGTTGGGTCAAATGGGTAGTGAAAGTGAATGGAGGCCCATACATAGGTGCGTGCGGATTCAAACTAACCAATTGGGCTAGCCCAGTTGATAGGCCTGCAACTTTTTGTTCAAATCTCATTAACTCTCATTTAATACTTAATACCACGAACATGATTACTTTTAATAGGAGGATGTCTCTGCCTAATAAAAGAAAAAAATTACGACTTTGGTGACCAAGTCATGTGTCTGATAGTGCCTATAACAAAATTATTTATAATATGAGGATACATGTACCTAAAAAAAAGATAACAGTTTTTCAACTTTATTCCTATTTAATATACAGTGCATGTCTTAAAAGTGCAAAATCCATACAGTAATAAATTAAGAATAAAATTATACATTCATATAAAAAAAATATAATGATATGACTTGTAAGTATGGCTAAAAAACACCCTCCTATCTACATAATTAAGTACTTCCTCCGATCTTATTTATAAACAACTTTTTTCTTAATTATGCAAAATGAACTAATAGTTAAAAATAATAAGTATGTCAAAAATGCCATATTTTTTTTCATATGTGCCCTTATTTATGAAAAGAGTATAGGAGAGAGAATGAATAAAAAATATGAGAGATAACTCTTGGTGTATGTGATACTTAATTATAAATATATGTATTTAATAAGAATAAAATAGAAAAAAGAAACTTACATTTTCATATACAAAGTGAAAGTTGCTTATAAAAGAGATCAGATCTATGAGAGAAAAAGTTAATTATAAATATAACAAGAAGGAGTAAAACTAAATGAGGAATATGGAATGTAGACGTGTAGTTGTCGAGAAGAGAAGTACAAGTGACACACATCTTAAACACAACTTCTAAAGAGTTCAGAATATCCATTTTTATGTATTGTAAGTTACATTATCTAAACTAGCTTGGCCATTATCTATTAAAAAAAAAAAAGAATATCCATTTTTATTTTTCAGGATGAGGTGGCCGACTGAGGCAGCATGGGTGATTCATTGGAGCACACTGAACAACACACGCAAACAATAAAGTTATGGATGAGCATCCATATAGAAGTAATCTCTATTCTTTTTTATACTACACGCATACCACGATGCTTTTATTTATAAATTTAAACTAACTAACTTTCATATATTAAGAAGAATTAGTTAACTCTTTAATTATGAGTTAATTTTTTAATTTTAATTTTATTTATGATTGATTTTAAGAATCAACATGAATAAATTTTTTTTATTTATTATAATTAATTGGGACAAAATTATAAAAAACTCATTTATTATTTTGAAATTGGACTTATAATAAAGATTAGAGTTTTTTTATCAAAATGAATATATGAATAGGACGAGAGTGATATACTTATACACACATTCAACATATATTTTTGTGAATGAACTAAACTCAATTTTCAATTCTGTTTTGTTTTATTTTGATACCATACCGTTGTGTAATGTTTGAACTATATTTATGCGGTATTATAAATCAAAATTTGGATCTTTATAAACGAAAAATAATAAACTTTGCCTTATTGTTAACATTCTATCTAGCGAAAAAAAAGAAAAGAAAAATTTGTCTGATATTGTCGTATTGCTAACTAACTTCTCCCATAGCTTTTTTAAGATATTCAAGGTTTTGCATGCATATAGATTATGAAATCATTGATTGATGTAAAAATATTATTCGACACAAAGTAAAATACCCTCATTTAATGTAATAATTGATCAAGACATTTAGTCATATGTAGTTAAATAAATGTTACAGCTGCCTTAAATCTTGTCCAAAATTGCTTAGATTTTAGGGTTAAGGTGTAAATTTACCAACGAGAGAAGCGTCTGACATAAATATGTTTTAAAAAGGGTAAAAATAGCAATGAACAATTAAAAATGGTGCACCCAGCACAAAACTAATAAATTTGATCTAACACCGTTAAGGGTTTTCTTCTCTAATAATTTAAAGCCGTTAGGTCAAATTTAACAGTTTTGTGCTTGGTGCATCCTTTTTAATTGTTTATTGATGTTTTTATTCCTTTTAAAATATATTTGTGCCAGACGCTCCTTAGACAAAATTTTATTGATAAATTTACACCTTAACCTTATATATTCTCCAATCTTAGATTTTGTACAATATTGTTCAAATCTGCCCATTCTTAATTATTTAGACTTACTCGAAGTTTGCGTCTTTGCCCTAGTTGAAAAAAGAAAAACAATAAACCAAGTATTGAAACTCTAAAATTACAAGTATTTATACTTCAGATTAATTTAAAAAGAATTCAAATTTGACCAACCCAATGTCCTCTTAGGGACTACGTATGCCCTGAGGCATTAATAATGGCATGTCTGAACAAAGGCTTACTCTTTTACCTTGATTCTCTCTACTTATCTTACTAACAAGTCAAAGGGATATGCTAAAATTTTTTTCATTTGAATGTACAGTTTTATTCTCCAATTATTATTATATATAATATTAATATTTTTTTTAAAAAAAGTATATATTAAATATGAGTTAAGTGAGAAATTTATTAAATTTTAGGATAAATTTCAGATTTTTCTTGATTTTAATACCGTAAATTATTATTAAAAAATTATTTTTAAAGACTCCAATAACCATTCTAAATACGGACAAGCATTATCTCTCTTGGGTCTCTAAACGTGAAATCGACGGGAGTTATAAAGAAAGGAGAGATTCATGAACAAACAGCAAGGATCATTAATTACAACACCATTTTTTAAAGTTCATAATGTTGTTGTGTGTGAAATGATTAAAATAAGGCAATGGTGGGTGGGTGAGGCCACCCTACTGGGTTTAACCCGAACACCATGATGGCCTTTGACCCGTTTTCCAGAATCCTGCCATCATTATGGGAAGACAATAGAACCATATTTTTGCATTTTATTGACCTCCAAAAACCACTTCATTGGCTCTCCCATTACACCTCACCTCTTAAATCCTCTTTTATACTTCTCCCTCTCATATTTATTATTAACCTGTGGAAATTAGTGTAGGTTGTTACTAACATTGATTTTGGGTAAATTAAAATCTGGAAGATAGTTACTACTTGTTATACTCTAAACACTCTGGAACACCTTTTCGTCATAATTATAGAAGGAACCGATTTTCTTGTTAAGTAAAGTGTTTAGTAAAGAGAGTTAATCAGATTTAAACCATTCAGATATGATCTAACAATCCATATTTATTTTTTAAAATTATATTTTTTTTTTCAAAAACATTTTAACAAGTATAAAATCTAAAATAAAGATAATATATTAACTATTATTTTTAAAAAAAATTATTTAAATGGAAATTACTTAAAATAAAAAACTTAAATACAGACAATCTAAAATCAAACTTGGACAGTTCAGATTTGTTAACTCTCCCTACTAAGCACATCGGGTCTATCATAGAGTAACATGCATTTGTATAAGGGATATTTTAGATTTTTTTACATCTTGTAGGAATTTTTGGTGTAACTAATTTCTGATTGACTTACTCAAGCACTCACACGAAACCAAAGCACCAACGCGAACTTTGATTACGTTACATAGCGAATACATCATAGAGAGGAAGATAAGAGAATATTCTTATGAGAGAATCCTTTTAGCGAGAGGATTGTGTGTTATATTCAGATTTTGTACTCCCTCAATCTCACACTTATATATATAATATATATATGATCACATAGGAATAGATATAACTCATAAACTTACAGTTATATGATAATAGACATAACATTAAAACCATAAATGGATATATCTCTATATAACCCACATCTCTTTATATTTGTATGATAGCCCCTCTTAATTTAGGTGTTGGCCCTAATCCATCAATGATGAACTAATATATTCCAACATATTCAAATACATTTTTACTTTGGTTCCTTGAGGGTTTTTTCTTTTTGAAATTACACAGGATTAAAGTGCCATTTTCTTTCTTACGGAGCCTTTAACATTGTCCTAATCTCCCTATTTTTATTTGGTAAAATTACACTCAAGTTTTAAAGAAGAAGAGAAATAAAAAAATAATCTCTTAAAATTATAAACTAAAAAATGGTTTCATGAAGTTGTCAATGCCCACCCCTAAAATTATCAATGATCAGCTCGTAGAATTGTCAATAGACCAATTTTTCATTTTACAATTTTAAAGAATCATTTTTTTATTTTTCTTCTTTTTGGGTATTGGAGTGTAATTTTTCCTTTTTTTTCTACTTATGCCAATTGGGCGTCCCTATAACAAATCATTATTACGTGCACACATTCATCAAAACCAAGATCAACGGTTTAGATAAGGACAAATGTAAATGTGATCCCACAGTACCTGATGGCTTTCTTTTTTAAGAAAAAGAAAGGTTTTTTGAGGATCATGATTCTGTCTTAGATGACGTCAAAATCCCATCATCCATCATGCCATAGTTGTCCTCCCCTTACGGTCAAACCCAAAGAGGCCTCCGCCCTGCAAAATATGCACCAAATTCTTGTCGGCATCGGCATCCCTTTAAAATAGTTATTTTGTGGTATTGGTTAATATAAGATATATTTAATTAATTTAATTATATTAAAAAAATTAATTAAATTATTTAATATAATATATATTTTTTAAAATATTATATTTATCTTTTTTAATTCCCTCATTCTCTTTTCTCTTTAATTATAGTGGAGGGAGTATAGATAAATTAGAAAAATATGTACAAATATACAAACTATATCTTATAGTTAAGGCTAAAATTAACTCACCAGATATGTCTTTTATTAAATAGCGAAGGGAGTATTTTAATTAACTAGTTTGAATCTATGGAAAATGACAAAAAAAAATTTTGAAATTACAAAATTTTAAATCAAATATTTTTCATAAAATGAGTTGTGAATTATTTATCAAGTCTCATCATTATCTTATTAATTTTTAATAATAAACCTGATTTAAAATTTTACAATTTTAAAATTATTTTCTCATCGTTTTCTCTTGAATCTAACATAGTAGTAGATTAATCTCTCACATGAATTCTCCTTAAAAAAAGTATCAGCATTGAGTGTTCAACGGTAAGGAGATCATACAGAACACTAAATTTTTGTGTATAGCAACAAATCATGTCATTTTGAATAATCAAATTTTTAAACATGAGCTTTTCACCGATTTTTCTGAAAAATATATCTAAAATTTAAATGATAAAATAATACTCTCGATCTAAAAGAAAAGGTTCCTAATTTGACAAACTCAAGAATGATGATGGTGCTGACACCAACCTATCATCATCAATAATCATTTTAATCCTTTCAACAAATTTGAGAAAGTTAGCCGTAGTTAATTAACTTACAAATAAGTGTTTATTAATTAATAATTACGCTGTAAATGTTCAACTATAAATACGTCCCGTTCTCCCTCCCATTTCGGCATTGGTCAGTATTAACTTCGTCACGCAAGAGAAAAAGAAAGCATACGAACTTTCGAGAGGACTTCAATTCAATGGCGGTCAAAGTTTACATTGTGTATGTTTGCAATTACTTTTGTGTAATTACAGATTTTATGTTTTGCTGTGTTATCTTTACTTTTAATCGTTGATTTGCGCTCTTTATTCTGTGAGATTTTTCTCTTCGTCTTGCTTATCGACGACCTTGGATTTGATCTGCCAATGTATTGTTTTACTGGATCTGATACGTTCCTTTTTGAAGTATTTTGTTCTTTTCAGCTTCTTTTGAGATTGGTTAGCTTGAAGAATGGGGGAATCATAGCCTTTTTCTTACATTTTTTTCCGACTTTTGGGAGATGACTTGCGAGTCATCGATGTCGAAAGCCATTTTCTGTAGTTGTTAAATTGTTAAATTAGCCCAAGTCACTGTATCTGTTGTTTTTTGGAGTTGTTGGTCCATGAATCCGAAGAATGAGTTTAGGAGTAATTGTCTTTTTCTGTTTCTTAGATTGTTCTGCATTTCTTTGGCAGTCGTTGGAAACATCGCCTTCAAGAAGCACACTTATCATCCATTTCTTCCTTTGTTTCAATTCTGTAGCTAACTACCATATTACTTGCCCTTGCTAATCGATCTTGTCTTTGAAAATTAATTACCATAATAGTCATATTTTCTGCAAAACTGTATCAAATGAATTTTGAGACCGATCTCGTTGATTAAATGTAAACCTAACGGTCTACATTATCAATATCTTCATAGTTGGAAGGGTAATAGCAACCATGGCAAACCTATTAATAGAATTAATGCCAAGAACTAGTTTAGTTACTGAATTTACCGCCCATTCCAATTGCTTTATTTAGGAAAAGATTTCATATTTTGTTTTTGGATTTGGAAGTACCAGTAAAAAGTTTTGATTTATGAAGGATGTCCTTCCTTTGCGAGTGCAGTACAACGACGCTTTGAATCCTATTTGCAACATTTTATCCACATGAATTGGGAAGAAGCTTATCGTTAATTGAAAATAGACTACTGAACAAAATTGAAAAATGATATTTATCACCCTTTGCTAGTTTTCCTTTATGTCTCTACATGCAATAGTTATCTGGTGTCATTCTAAACTTATGCCTTCTGCTGTCAATATTCTGCTTTCCATGAACGAACTGTGTAATCCTTCTCTGTTCTTATTGATACGTAATGCATATATTACGTGTGAGTAGGTGCATAATAGCATCTAAAGGCACAGAGATATGCACAGTAATATCAAAGTGTAAAACAAACAAATTTCTAACGAGTTCTTTGGGTGCATTCTTTTCCACTTTGGCCTAACTTGATGCATATTTCTATGACCTTACGTTGCTTATCATCAATACCATATCTGGGTGCATATATTGTTCTGGCCAACTAAATATTGAAAATGAGACTGGCAACAGTTTTGGTCTGCTCTCTTTCTTTTTACAATTTTTGTTATCTTCCCCATTTCATCACTAAATTAACATATTGTGCAAGCTTCTGTAAGCTGTATGTACAGAATTTAATATCTCCATTGCTTGTACAGGTACTACTCCATGTACGGGCATGTGGAGAAACTAGCTGAAGAAATAAAGAAAGGTGCTGCATCTGTGGAAGGTATTGAGGCCAAATTATGGCAGGCAAGTACTTATGACGTGAATGCATACACTGCACATCTTTTTAACTTTTAAATGAATTCCAGACCTTAGGCTTCTGTAAACCTGGCGGCTGTGCTTCTATAGTTCTACCATTATAGAAGTTATCAGGTTAAGACTGAGAGGCTTTTAACTTGATATACCGTTGTTCCTACTTTCTGACCATCACTGTTTTAGTTGCAAGACTTATGCTGGCTTAGTTCCTTCACTGTGGCCACATAGCCAAGCTGTCCATGTGATTTTAAATAGTTCTATTAACTTCTACATACCAAGTTTGTGGCCTCATTTTTCTTTCATGGCAACATAACATAAACACCTAACAGTGCAGGACCCACCGCCTTTCAATAACCTGATGTGGTTCATCTTATTTCTGTATTGTCAAAAATTGTTCTTGCTGTCTAAGAAAACGACGTAGATCAACTAACTTAGGAAAGATCTTGTGAACAGGTACCTGAGACTCTGACAGAGGAGGTGCTTGGTAAGATGAGTGCACCACCAAAGAGTGATGTACCAGTAATCACACCCAAACAACTTGCTGAGGCTGATGGCTTTGTTTTGGGCTTCCCAACAAGATTTGGAATGATGGCCGCTCAATTCAAAGCCTTTCTAGATGCAACCGGAGGTTTATGGAGATCACAACAGCTTGCAGGTAAGCCTGCTGGAATCTTCTACAGCACCGGCTCACAAGGTGGCGGACAAGAGACTACAGCGTAAGAGCCTCACTTTGACAAAAATGTCTCTCATAAAAAGTCAAGTCAGCCACAAAGAAACACATAAACTTGTCAAATTTTGACTTGCTTATATAATCTTTTATGATTGACTTGATCTATCTAAGAACATCAGACACTGATGTTAAAGGAAATTTGAAACTGTGACAGGCTGACAGCTATTACTCAACTGGTTCATCACGGGATGATATTTGTTCCGATCGGTTATACATTCGGCGCTGGCATGTTTGAGATGGAGAAGGTGAAAGGTGGGAGTCCTTATGGTGCAGGGACTTATGCTGGTGATGGCTCAAGGCAGCCATCTGAGCTTGAGCTGGAGCAAGCTTTCCACCAAGGGAAGTACATTGCAGCCATTACAAAGAAGCTCAAGGGATCTGCATAATGATGTTCAGTCAAACATTGATCAAGGAAAAAGAGAGAGATTAAAGCCATTGCTTTAATTCAAAGTTCTTGCCCAATTTTTTTTTTCCCTCCAAATAGCCGTAGAATTTATCAGGTTGCATTGTTCTTCTATTAGATATGATTGTCAGTAATAAATAATATCCGTGAATCTAGTTTTGTATGCGTAATTCATGGTGGTTTCTGATTGTTGATTAAGAAAGTTTGCTTTTCTTGTTATCTTCATTCACCCTTCAATTGTATTTCCCTTTCAAGAGTTTTTAATGCAAATACGTAAGAAAGAAATTTATTTGTGTGCGCAACTCCAATCAACTACCCTGTTCTGATCATCGCTAGAAACACCCGAATTTTTTTTAAAAAAATAAAAATAAAAACACTTACAAAGATGAAAGAAAGGAAAAAGCAATTAAAAATTCAATTTGTGTTGGATATGGATCTAGTCTTCTGGGCCAGACTAAACCATGTGGTAAAAGAAGATTTGGGCTTGGCTCAGGCCCAATTTATGCCCTGATAACTCATAACTCCATAACTTTCCGCTATTAATGGTTTTAAAAACAAAAAATATCTACTTTTCTTACATTGACAATGCTCTAGTACTTTTTTTATGTACTCCCTCCGATCTTAATTATAAGATAAATTTGATTTTTTTGAAGAAATTAAGGAAGCCAATTAAATCACTTTAGAATATTTTTATTTTTATTTTTTTCTTCAAACTAATTAATTTAACTAATAAACTGATATAAAATCTAAAGATCCTAAAAATATAAACACTCTAAAGTGATTTAATTGGCTTCCTTAATTTCTCCAAAAAAGTCAACTTTATCTTATAATTAGAACCGGAGGGAGTACTACAATATGATTAGTCGTTAATATTATATGGGTAACTAGCAGTTTCATATCAGCTATTCACCATTTCAGTTCTTGCAGCTTCATCTTTCTAGGTCCCTCCTCATAAATTTCCCTCTCTATTTCTGCATAAAGTATTGTTGAAAACTTGGGAAAACACTATACTTCCTTTTCTACAACACATGGATCAGTGTGATATTTTATTGAAACTAGTACTAACTGAGAGGACATTGCAAGCGACATATCAGTAGGTATTGATCAGTCTCAAAAGAAAAGAAAATATTCTGAAACATTCACTGATGATTGTTACTTATTTGAATTCTTCTTCAGTGTCTGTCATCATGTGATTCACAGAAAGTCTTCTCCTTTATTTCCTTTTCTTATGATTAGTTTTGTATGAATGAGTTTTCCACTTATGAGGGTACAGCATCTAATTCCCATCGTCTCGTTTCTTGACAATGGTGATTGGTGTGTGTGTGTGTGTGTGTCATGCACGCCCACCATGAATTTCAGTGATGACAAGTTCTTGTTTTTCTCTTTTGATGTTTTCGATTCCAATGAATGAATGACTTTGGTTTAGTCCTCTTCAAAATGACGTGATCATCAGTCTCTGACATACACATGCTATTGCTCAGAACGAAAAACTTGGAATGGAATCTCTGCACTAGTAATTAATTAGTTGGCTTATTCTCTATCTCTCTGAATGAATTGAGATTATATGTGTGTGCACATATGTGGGGTGACACGTCTTTTTTTAATTTAATGTCCTCTCATCTATTGAAAAAAAAATAGTAGAAAATCATTTAAAATGGTTCGAACATTTACAAAAAAGGTCTTTAAATATATACCGGTGAGGAGGGTAGATTAAGTTAGTATGAAGCCTTCTGAAAAGTGGTCGAGGAAGATTGAAAAGAACACTTAACAAAGCTATATACTGAGTGGGACTTATTAGTCAACAATTTATCTAAAGAATTGATTATTGTTATAGAGGACAATCACATCATGCCATCCATCTAACTGATCTTACCTGAATGGAATAAAGCTCATTGATGTTGTTGCATAAGTCTTATAGATTGAAGCCTAATAAGCATTTCTCTTTAAAAAAAAAATGTTCCCTCTTATATTGTGTCCTTTGTTAAGGTATTATGACATTGATGCATTTATATTACATGTTTCAGATACTGTTCAGCTTTTAGTTACCAGCATCATAAGGTGATATGTTATAGGAATAAAAAACTTTTTTTTTTCCTTGAGAGACTAAAGGGAGATAGTTATTGAAATTTTGAACGAGTGCAGTATACTTTTTGGATAATACTAACTTAATATTTAAGTCATATTATTTTACTCTTTCATGTTAATATTACTTTGAGCGTGTGTTGCAAGAAAAACTAGGTGACCTACATGCATCGGACAAAGTCTGAATAATACTTGTGTGTGTGTGTGTACATATACATATACATACATACATACATACATACATATATATTATTCGTGACTTATGAATGATGTGATTTATTATAGATTTTGTATTTTTTATTGATATATTATTTCTGAAACTGAAAACATATATATGCGCGCACACAAACACACACACACAATTTTAAAGTTTAGTGCTGTGTTGACCAGGTCAACTATTTCTTTGATGTATCAAAACAAGAGTTTTCTGTTTTGGTGAAAAGTCATGAAGGTATTTATGTTAGGACTGAAAATACCACATCAGAAAGCTTAATTAGGAAAATGGACAAAACGAAAAATTTAAACATGTAAATAAAAGTGAGCCTAACATGTTTAACAGATAGTATTAAATAAAAGTCAATAAAAGTAACAATTAAATAATTGTCTGGAGAATTGTGCTGAGTGGCATAAAAAGTGAAGAAAAAAAGGATGAAATTATATATGGAATCTCAAAGCCTACAGTATTATATGATCTATAGGCCTAATTAACAATCTGAAGATTCTATTCCTCTTCGCTTTATTATTTTTTAGTTTATATGCTCTTTTATATCAACGATAATCATTGATTAGCAATCATGTTTTAGCATTAATTAGAAGACATAAATTAATAAAAAAAAGCAATGTTCTAATAATCAGTTAAGATAAACCCATAATTAATTTCTTTTTAGTTAATTTGAAAAACAAGTGGCATATTCAGGGAAACAATGGCTTGTGGTCATGGATAAAGAAAATGCTCTTAAAAAAAGCCAGAAAAATTAAACCATATATAATATATCAAAATCAGGAACCCTTCTACCATTTTTTTTAAGAAAAAAATCAATAATGTGCTTGTTTACTTACACTTCATGATCACATCATATATACTTTAAAATATTATCCCCATTATTGTGCTATTATTGAGAAGGTAATTAAGAAAATAATCAAAAGGAATTACTAGAGTTGTACTGATCTCAAACTCACATATGCAAAAACATATGACGAGATATTTTTTTCACAAAAACTTTGACTAATCTCACTAATTAATATGTCATTTTTATTTTTAAATTTTCTAATATCTTCTCAATTTATTTGATATCTCTTCTCTCCCTAATTATTTCTCTTACTAGTTAATTAATGGAAGTTAGTAAAAATATAATTTTAAAAATAATAATTAATGTTAATGTATTGAATTTTTAAAGTATAAATAAAATTATAAGCAACAGCTACCAAAATCATGCAAATCAAACTGTTAGATAAGATTAATTAAAATTAATAAGTGTGTTGGGAATGTAATTTTTTGTCTAAATATACACTTATGAAGATGATAAGTGGTAGAGATAGTGGATAGGGAAAAAGATGAGAGAATGAGTAGGAAAAAAAAAAAGATCAGAATGATATGTAATTAGTTGAAGATAAAAATGAAAAAAAATTGAATATAGACATATACAAATTACTTCCTTTGGTCCTTAATATAAAACCTATTTAAGGAATTTATCTTAATCATGAATATAAGATATATTTTTTATATTTGTCAACATTTTCCTAATTTACCCATATTGATACACTCTCAATAGGGGTGGAAACAGGCCAGGTGGCCTGTCAGGGGCCTGTAACGTGGCCTGTTCAGGCTAAAAGGTCAGGCCAAGACCAAAATAAAAATCTGTTTTGCTTAATAGACCAGGCCAAGGCCTATTGACAGGCTTGTTAGGCCTGTCAAACCGGCCTGAGCCTGTAAAAATATTTTTAAAAAAATCAGATAAGGGTTAGAGGATAATTTCGCTTGAACCTGTAAGTTTTAGCCTGTTTTTGGCCTGTGGCCTGTTAGCCTGTTTTGCAGTGTGGCCTGTAGGCCTGTCAGTTTGCTTAAAATATTTTAAAAATTCAGGCCTCCTTAACAGACTTCAGGCCAGGCCAGGCCTGTGAACAGGTCAGGCCCAGACTTAAAAATTGGCCTTCAACAGGCCATAGGCCAGGCTCATGCCAGTTTGTACCTTAACAAGCTAGACCTGTTAAGGCAAAAGTCTGACCTGGCCTAGCCTGTTTCCACCCCTAACTCTCAACAATAATCAATAAAGAAAGAGATTGAGGGAATTAAGGAACATAATTAGGATATTTTAGAAAAAAATATATTATATTAACTAAATTAATTAACTTCTTTAATTTAATTAAATTGAATAATCATATTTTATATTAAGAACTGAGCGAGTATTTTTTATACATAGAACCAGCCCTATTTTAGATAAAGTTGTTTATATAGCAGGGACGGAGTAATTATGAAGAAATAGATGTAGTAACTTGTACTTTAAATCTTGCTAAAGAAGAAATTAAAGCGACTAGAGAGCTTTTCTTTCCTTTTCTTGTTTAATTTGCCGCTTCAGAGGTGGTCCCATGGAAGATTTAAATTAAAAAAAAAAATCTGGAAAGTTGGTAGATAGGGTTTTTGAAGTCATATATTCCAATCAAGTAGATTTTAAAATTCCAAGATTACGGAGATTTTCTTATTCTCTTATAGCACGCTCTCTTGTCTAACTTTTTTATGTTCTTGTTATTATGATCTCTATATTATTATTGAATTAGGAAAGTATATGCAGTATATATATATATATATAATTAAAAGACTCTCTATAATAGCCACTCGATAAAATTAAAGAACAAAAGCATGTGTGAAAGCATCTACAACAATACTATGTATCTGTCTTTCTGATTTGATAATATATATGAGAAAAGGTTTGAATACTTGGTTTTACATACATACTATATTTTTATTCAATCAAATCAAAATATAAGTAAATTTGAAATTATTAAGAACATTAACATAAAAAAAAATTCATGTGTTAGATTTGATTGAAAACAAGTACATTAAGTATATAAAGTAAGTACGGAATTAAGTATGTGTGTGTATAAAACAAGCTCAACTATTCGGATAAAACAAACAAACAAACTCAACGACTATTGGTGAGAAGATAGACAATGTAATATATGGATTCAAGTTAGGAAAAATTAATTTACAAATCTTATAGTTTTGTCTAACTTTTAATCAAGATTTTGTAGTTTATCAGGTCATCATAATGTCACCCAATTATTAATGATAGTTTTTTTATTAGTTATCTGAAACTTTAGAAAGTTGATTAAAAATCAGGTGAAATTATGATAACTTCTAATAAAATTACAGAGATCTTGTTAAAATTCAGATAAACATAAAATTATAAGAAGGGTTAAGGTGCATCAACACTTTGAAGTAATTTTTTAAATGCATCTAGTGCCCTAAAGTATTTTATGGTCCACCCAGCACCATAAAGTATTTTTTTTAGGAGCTTCCATCACCCTAAAGTACTCTTTTTTAATAAAATTTTGTATTTAATAATTTAGATAATTTAGGATATTGGATGAACCTAAAAAATACTTTAGGGTGTTGGATACATCAAAAAAATCGTTTATGGTATTGCACGCATTTGAGAAAATACTTCAAGATGCGAGATATACCCAAAACAAATACTTTAAAGTGATGAGTGCACCACAAAATATTTTAAGGTATTGGATGCACATGAAAAAATATTTTAGGCTACTAAATTCATTTTAACCCTTATAAGAACTTCAATACTAAATTTTTAGGAAAAATATAAGAAAATACCACTTAAACTTTAAAATCTTAAATAAGTGACTTTCTATAAAAATGTATTGTCAATTGTTATACAAGTATAGTTAACACTTATACTCTCTTAGACAACAAAACTAATTTGGGATATGAAGTTCATGTGGTTTTTTTTTTTTATTTTTTCCTAATTTTTTTCCATTTTAATTACTTTTTCTAATAACAAATGAACGAAAAATCTGAATTCCACTTACCTATTCCAAGGACCTTATTAAAAATAATGTAAAGTGTGATGCCCAATCCAATTATTTTTGTAGTATTTATCAACTTCCATTATTCCTTCCAAATCAAATCTACTCTCTTGTTTCTTTCATTAACCAAAAGCATACATATATCATCATCAAATGCCATGGACACAACTCTACTCATCAATTCATCCAACACTAACAACAATAAAATCAAAGCTTCTTTATCTTCTTCTTCTATATATATATATATATAACAACAAATTTTCCTTTGATTAATCTCTTCCTGATTCCCTAATTTAAGCATGAATTCTCCAATATTATAATGACAAGTTAATAATATATATAATGTAATGGTCCCAATATATAATGTTATACACCATTGTGCATGCAAAATGGCTCAACAATGGCCTCTCTTTTGGAGGGATCCTTTCCCTTTCCCTTCTCTTTCAACACATTTTCCAATAACAGCTTTCTTTTTCTTTTCTTTTCTTTTCTTTTCTTTTGTTTTTTGTTTTTTGTTTTTTTTTTGCTTTCTTCTCTTCTATATATGAACGCAATGATCAACAACTTGACAAATTTGTGTGGGCCTCTGTGTCCTCTTTCTTCTTCCTCATCGCTATCATCTCATCATTCCCAACCTGACTTGATAAGATTCTTTCTAGAATCATATATAGGTTCATCAATCTAAAACAAAAAGATGTTAAGTCAATTTTACATATACATACAAATGTGTTAAAGATCATAAATATTCACATACATGTCTATAATAATCATGAGTTATCACCACAGAGTTAATTTAGCAGTGTAAAATCCCGCTTGATCTCTCTAAAACTCGAATTTGGGTCCCAAAGAAAAACTTGTGTTGGAAGGAGGCAGCCATGAATCCGAAGCTAGATACCAAATGATAATATTAAAAATAATAATAATGAGTTTATAGTAATATACCTAACTAATAATTAATAAATTTTGTAAGCTTGGTGTTGTATGGATTATCTGAAAGTGGCTCCAAAAGTTGGCATCCAAAAATCAACAGTGGTTTCGTGAGTGACTGGGAAAGTACTTGAAACTGGCACCAAACACAACCCTCGGCTTCTCAGGTCTTGTTTTAGGGCTTCACTTTCCTTACATTTACCAGAACCCTGCAATAATATTTTTTTCATCATTATGTTATGTTAATAATTACACACTAAATTTAATTTACTTTTGCTGATATATATATTCGTAGTAATTTATATATGGAGGAACGTGAATGTGAATTGTACCTGTTGGTGCTGCAAGGGAGCTCCACTTTTCATATATGGGGTGCTTAAAACCTAGCAGAGAATAAAACAGAAAGAAATTAATTATATATATATATATATATATATCTATGAATAAGAAAAAGTCCAAAGTCTGCTATTAATTTTTAGCTTTTGATGATATATATATTGCTTGTTTGGGATAACTTATTGTTTACTTATAAGTATTTATAAATCGTGATTTACGATACACGAAGTAAATATGTGAGAGGAGTTTTATCTCAACTTACTTAATAAACACTTATTTTCCAAAAAAAAAAAAAAATTCCAAACATAGCTATAGATTATATATATTCATGGGTTATGGGACTTACAGAGACTTGTTCGTGGAGGAATTTGATATATTCAATGGCTTCAGACAGCACTGAGGCAGTATCAGTCTGACAAAAAACATATAGGCACGGATTAATAAAGAATTGAATTAACCCATAATTAATTAATAAAACAGCAGTACTATGACTGTTATTCATTAGGGTAATATAATGTTATGATAAAAGGAACAACGTGCGGGAGATTATTATTTTAGTTTCTTCAATATAGGAACAAGTATTTAAGCTCTCTTGCTATTAGAAGTAATTCTTAGAACACTTTGAAATCTCCATAATCTCAAACCATACAATACACTTGTTTATATATTGACTAAATATATATAGATATATATCTGATGAATCAAGACTCAAAAACGAAAAATTACTACATTAAATCTTAAAAATGAAAAGCAATTACATTAACAAAATTTTCAACATACTTTTGTGGCAAAAAATATACAATCTTTATCAAGTTCGAATGTAACTTTCAGATAATCTATGTATATCACAAAGTGGTCCAACAATGATGTACTGTTGTAATTATAAAACCCAACCTTTTGTATTTATATCAAATTAAATTAATTATCTAATTAATGGTATATATAAATTTAGAAGGTGAAACTAAATTAAACTACCTTCCCAAAAGGCGAAACCAACTGTTGAAGAGCAGTAACACGGTCCCCCATCTTCTCTTTTCTCACCTGAGAACAACAGTAGAATCTATTGCTTCAAATATATGTTTAAGATTATTTATGGGTTCCCAAAAAAATAAAATATAATATAATTTCAGAAAGTTTTAAGCAGTATGAAATTTAAAAGTTTCGCTATTCTTATGTTTATTATTATTTAAATACCTTAAAAGGTGGCAAAGTTGATGAGGTTTCGTTTCTAGCCCTTTTTGGTGCTGTCTCTCCACCACTTTTCTTCCCCACGCTACTCGGTTCTCTTCCTCCACAAATATTCTGCAATACCATCATTTCAGAAAAATAATAATAAAAAACGAATCAGACTCTCTTTTTCTTTAAAAAAAAAAGTTGTCTTTCCCCAAAATCAACTAAGAGTAAGAGTATTTTAATTTATTATATTTACTATCATCAATGTTGTTTAACATTAATGCATATATTTTTATATGTACATATTGGATACAATAGTAGAAGGAAAAAGACAATATATCTCTACATATTAGGAATCTATTTTTTTTAAAAAAAAAGCCATACAAAAATTAAAAAAAAAAATTCTAGATTCACCACTCCAGGTAAGGGGGGGATAATTGAGAATCATCTCAAAAAAAAAAAAAGGATTAAGCTTTTAATTTTCACAAATCATTATATAAAGTAATAAAACTACTCATTGGTGATATTAAAAAGAAGGGGAAATTAGTGAAAATCTCTATTTAAAAATTTTATTGGTAAGAACAATCTAACATGTTTTTGTAAAGAGAAGGTAACAAAGACCCTACGGAATTTAATACACAGAAAATACTCATACTTGAATTTTTTTTTTTTTACTAACAATTTTCAAACAGATTCCAAAAACAAAAAGTGATGTACCTTTGATTGTGCATCAAAATTGGGCGAGTGAAAAGGAGGCTGCAAGGAATTAGGGAAGAGGCAAGAAGGTCGAGCCTCTTTAATGGCGGCATGAGGATGATGAAGAGCTTCCGAAGCGTTCCAGAAGGTGGTGTTGTTCGTAAACTGAAACTGCCTGTTACTGGCGCCGCCGTGATGTGGTGTTTGTTTGGGCGGCGAAGCCCTAAGAAACTGAGAAGCCATTAACTGATCACTACTAGAGCTCAAGGCCGAGGCATAGGGAAAACTATTGAAGCAGGAACGATTATGATGATTATTATTGTCAAAGGAGGATGAAGAAGAAGAAGCTTCAGGTGGTAATAATCCCTGTAATAATATTGAAGGATTTGTAGCAGAATAGGTATTATTAGAATCCATATGGAAACTAGAATTAGCTAAGCCTTGGCTTGTGGTCACTATACTATCCCCAGAAGTTGAAGATGATTCTGTAGAAAACAAAAGCTTCTCTCTCCACTCAATTTGCTGATTCTGATGCTGATGATGAAAGTTACTGCTTCCTGAACTCATATTGTTCTCTTGAAACATGGATCTGAAGCGGCCATCGGACACCCCCTTCTCCTCTCTGCTATAGAAAGCATATAATTAATTAACAAACTGAAAGAAGAAGATGATGGAGAAGAAGAGCATCTCTCAATATTGTCAGCTTTGGAATTCGTTACCTCTTGTAGTTTTAAAACAAATCAAAAGGGCAGGTACCTTATAAGGTTGGTGTGCCTTGTGAAGGTATGGATACCCCACCCTTTACACGTTTTAAAACCGTGAGGGGGCAACGGGCCCAAAGAGAATAATATCAAGAGCGAGGCGCTGGAATATTACGAGATGTTACAAAGAATAAGGATAGAGACCACTTACAGGAGACTTTGATGATGGGAGGGCTGGTTATTATTGTTCCAAGCCATTATCATGTGCAAGTTTGGGTGAGTGGAGGTGGGAGAATCTGAGATGGAAGAGGCTGGCTTGAGGTCGTGATGATGATCTGTGTTCCAAGTGAAGTTGGGGAAGCTGGTGAGGTTTGAGGAAGATGACTGCTGGGAAGGAGCTGTTCTTGAAGAAGACGAGTCCCACCAATTTCCAGTTGCTTGATGAAATTGGTCATCCGCCATGGAAGATAACAGGCTGATGAAGAAGCTATGTGTCTTAAGTTTGTGTGTATGTACAGAAGTGATGATGGAGAGTTAGAAATGAATGGAATTGAAAGTGATTCGTTGGTTGTGGTTGTTTATATATAGTCGAAGAGAGGAAAGAAAGAGATTTGAGGGAGATGAGGGGGGGGAGAGAGAGAGGAGTAACCGACTAAGAAGAATGTGGTGGACACTTTGACAATTCGGAGGGTTATGATATTTCTCCGATCCTATTTATAAACAATATTTTTTTTAATTATGTAAAATAAATTGATAGTTAAAAATAATAAGTGTGTTAAAAATATCATATTTTTTTTCATATATGCTCATATTTATAAAAAGAGTATACGAGAGAGAATATATAAAAAATATGAGAGATAATGGGTATAAGATATGAGAGAGAATGAACATTTAATAAGGGTAAAATAGCAAAAAGAAGATTACATTTTTAAACAAAAAGCGAAAGTTGCTTATAAAAGGAATCAGTTCTATGAGAGAGAAAGTTGTTTATAAATAAAATCGGAGGAAATACTGATTAGACACACTCACTCACGCAAGAATTAATTAGGTCATTTTGTAATCCACTTTCCCCTCTCTCTTCTCTCCCTATAATAATATTCTCCTACCATACCTATTCACTTTTCATCTTTTTTCCAAAAAAATAAAAAAGGTTAATGAAGGGTTACTTTTTTTTTTTTACACAAATATCTAATCCCTTGTATTACCAAGTTGATTCAAGTATTGTGGAACTGTAGAGGAGAGGTGTTATACCTCTTCCTTGTGTTTTGGTTTGAGATTTAGGGTTTTGAATTCATTGAACATGTCCTAAATATGTTTTAGCAGGTTTAAACCGTGTGTTACTATAATTCGGTTGATAAATGAAAATGTGTTATCATTCTGATCCTATTTATAAGTCCATTTTGAATAAAATTTTTTATCCTTATTATAAGTTCAATTTCAAAGTAATAAATGATATTGTCACAATTTTGCCCCTATTAATTGTAATAAAAAAATTATTCGTGTTCACTCTTGGAAAGTAACCCTATTCATAAATGAGGAAAAAATTAAAAATTTAATCTATAATTAATGAGTTAACTAACTCACATTAACTGATATGTGAGAGTTGGATAATTTAGACTTGTAAATATGAACCAGAGTGTACATTGAAAAGACGTGTTTGTTATAACCTGTCTTGTACAACCTAGCTAGATTCACCAAGTGTACTAGTTATGGGCTTTTTTATTCAATAATTTTATTTTTAGCTTTTTAATTATCCGCTGTTAAATTAATTTAGCCTTTGTATTCACAATAAATTAATTGGCTAAAAGCTAAAACTAATTCAAATCAAAAGTCACATTTTTCTCTTAATTTTATTTTTACAATATGATTTATTCCTATAATCTGAATAATAGTACTAATTTATTTTTAATCTTCTATATTCATATAGAACTCTTTGTTGAGCATTCCGATTTAATACTGTTAAGAGGAATAAACATGTTGGAATAACTTTCAAATTTTCAGGCAAAAAAATTTTCAAAATTGATGGTCAAATATAATACAATGATAAAATTAATTAATTGACAAAATGGAAACATAAGGTCAAGTTAATTAAGGAACTAATTAGAAATTAAATAAATTAAAATGCTGTATACATGAATTATTTGCCACAGATATTAAAAAGGTTAAAAGGACTATGTTGTTTAAGAAACGAAATTAAATTTTAAAATAAAATAAATCACATAACTAAATTAAATCATGTCACTTATTTC
The DNA here is from genome assembly GCA_963242795.1 of Inga leiocalycina. NCBI lineage: Eukaryota > Viridiplantae > Streptophyta > Magnoliopsida > Fabales > Fabaceae > Inga > Inga leiocalycina. Next base: position 54,041,831 of record OY725329.1, read on the forward strand.
GTTAAGAAGCATAATGTGAAAATGAAAGAAAAGTTGGAGATCGACGCTCTGGTCAATAATTAATTAAATACTCTCTCATACCAAATGGTCCTTTATTTTTTTTTCATTTGAATATGATAATTTTTTATGCATCATAATAATGAATCATTGAATATGAAAAAAAATTCTCATCTTAGAATGATGATAATAGTTTACAAAATGCACAAGACGACATGAATTATTACAAAATATTTTATTCTAATAATCGAAAATAAAGGCAGAAAACATAACATTAATTTACAGACACAAAGTAAACCCAATTTATCATTGAATTATGCCAACTAATATGTGATTTATCTTTATGAAGTGTCATTTTTAATTTACCGAGTTTAATTAATTGCGTGTTCTATATATAGTTGAAAACTTTAGGTCTAGCACAAATCAATGTTTTGACATTATGGTTACCTACACAAAAATTAGTAGTAAATGGAATTTACAAGTAGGATACGCAATTTTCTTATGTCATTCTCAAGGGTTGCGCATTTCACATCATCAACAACATTGATTTTAACATTTATTTTCACGAGTTTTTATTTCTTCATTGAGTTTTCTTGTGAATGTATTATAATCTTAAAATTAATTACCAATAATGCTAGTGAGAAATAACTTTGATCGATATATTGAAAATTAAATTCAATTATTTATCAAATTTGATTTCAAACTTAAAGATATATAATAGAGTACAACGGAAAAGAATTCGGCTGGGAGACGAATTATCAAAAAGTTAAATGATTGCACGTGAAAATCTGGTTGACAAAATTAAAATATTTGGGTCAAGTAAAAGATCAATTTGACACTTACAAACCCTGTTGACTTTTGGTGTTTCAAGGGAATTAATTAATTCAGAATTGAATAGAACATTCTTTTCTTTTAAAAAAAAAATCCATTTTCTAGATTTTTTTGTTATATGATCTTTAAATTTTTTTTGGTCGAATATAATCTTGAAATGAAAGAAAATAAGAAAAAATATGGTACATAAATCGATCTGTCAAAAATACTGTCAAGGTAAAACATCCCTTGAATATTCATAAATTTATTTAATTTAATATTAATGAATAAAATATAAGAAAGAAAAAATAGATAAAATCTAAAAAAAATATTTAAAATGTTTATAGGTCTAATTATAGAACTGTCAGGTCCCATAGTCCTACATACCACTCTGGTCCTATTTATAAATCCTTTTTAATTAATTCTCACATACCAATGAGAGTTAGTTAACTCATTAACTATGGGTTAAATTTTCAATTTTACCCTTATCTATGATTGGTTTCAAAAGTTAATCTGAATGAATTCCTTTTGTTTATTGTAATTAATAATGATAAAAAAGTACAAAATGCATTTACTATCTTAAAATTGGACTTATAAATAGGACCAAATTTTTTAGTCAAAAAAAACTTATAAATAGAACCAGAGTAGTAACTGATACAATATGTTGTCATCAAGAGGGAAAAAAAAAAGAAATCATACAATGTGTGCACACGGTTTACATGAGAAAAAATATGAATATAAATATTTTAAAATAATTTAAATAGTTCCCATAATCTCTACAAAAAAAAAAAAAGTTAACTAAGTATTATATTTAATATTGGAGGTAGAATAAAAAATGATATTAATATTTATTTAAACAAATAAATATTAAAAGTTTCTTCACTGACGACTTTTACAAATTATTACAAATGATATTTTCATTAAAATATTTAAATTATATCAATTAAGTATATTTTTAAAAACCATAAAAAAATTATTTTAAAAATATTAAATTGAATTAACGAGGACATAGATACAATTATAATTTGTACATGACAATATAAAACTTCTTATTTAGTCGTATGCTAGGGACATAATTTTTATAACTTGTCAAACTTAAATATACTCTATTGTCCGTTTTTATTTTTATTAAAATAGTTTGTGCTAATTGATTAAACGTGCAGTCATATTCTCTAGCATATTCTACCTACCCTTGCAAGGTTCATGCTCATCAACAATTGACTTTTTTTGGCCAAAAGAACAATTGACTTTATCAATTAGATTTTTTTCGCCTGTGGATTAATCAGATTTATTCTTTAGCCAAACAAAGTGATAAGAATGTGTATATATTCTTTATTTTGTCTATTCTAATTTTAAAAAAAAAATGCATTGAGGCTGTTATATGTGTGAGAAAAATTGATCATAGTCAATATATTATTGCATAAATAAATTATCTCGAAACATCTTTTATTATATATAATATAGTATTGGCTTGCCTAAAAACATTCTAATTTCTAACACTTCATCATAGACATTTATCATATATCGAAAAGCCGTTATAAGCAATAATAACTTAATATGCTCTTTTGGGGGAAGAAAACTTAATACGCTTTGTTTTAATTTGTTCTCTTGTTTCAATTAATCAATCTTGCTTCTCTTCCTCGTAAAGAAAAGTCTTACTTAAAATATCTTGTAGTTGAAATAACAAAACTCTGATTTAAACCAACTTACACTTTTAACAAATTCTTAATAAGGTCAAGAAAAGTAATAAGGGATTTCTAAATATTGTAAATTTACATTTATACCCTTGAATCTTTACAAGCCTATTTCCTCTCTCCTCAACAAGAAATCCCTCTTTCTTCTCTAATCCTCCTCACTCACCCTCTAATCATGGACCACCTCCTACCACTGATGATTAAAAACAAGAAAACCAGGCGGGGCATCGTCGGAAATCAGCCAAATTACAAGAGAAGATGATACACATTAGGGAGAGGGCAACGTGAGGAGAAGGGGGGGGGGAGAAGAAAACCGTTTTCAAAGTAACCATACCCCAAAAATCACATTTTTAAAAGTATTTTTTACGTAAGGTAAGATAAAATTTCTTTAACATATTTAAAACACTGTAAAAGCACTTTTAAAAAGTTAAAACAAACAAACACTTATACAAATCTCTTGAGAAAAGCTTGTTTCCACACTTTTATGTTTGGATTAATTTTTTTTAATAGCTTTTACGACTTACGAGGTAAGTGTGTGAGAGGAGTTTTGTTTCGGGTTACGCAAACTATAGTTTGGGATGTTACCAAACATACTTGGATTAGCTTTTCTTAAAAGGACGGCTGAAAACTACATTGCAAAGGTTACATGAAGATGGACATGATCAGACGATGCTAATTAAAATTTTCAACTTAATCTCTGTTGTCCGGATGAAGAGAGTAATTTGATTATTATTCATAAAAGTGATAAGGTTAGCCCCATTAGAGTTATCAAGGAAATTGAACATACTTCTTCCTCATGTTCTTTAGCTTTTTCCTCACACAAGTCTCATGTGGTGTCACCTTCATCTTCAATGCAAAGTTTTTCAATTTTTTTTTTATGAGATTAATTTTGATGCATGGGTGGTCTATCTTAATTTATGGAAGAATATAAGAGTATTTCTACCACCACATGTCAGTCTTGGATTTGCTTTAAAGGACAATCCTTACAATCGATTCTATGGAAGAAATCACATGGACAAATTTTCCTTGCACTGATGAATTGTTTGAGAGCATCTCCAACAAGCTTCTTCAGATCATTTCTATTAAGAAACAGTTTCTACCAAAAGGAAGGCTTCAAGAAATCCACATCAAACATTTTGTATACTGATTTTTCGTTTCCTCTAACTTCCTTTTCATTGCAAAATTTCTTTTAGGGTGGAATAAATTCATCGAAATGTTTTTAATTTTCTACAGTTATATCCTGTAATGGTTTTAGATTCTTGATATATATATATATATATATGATCGTTTTCTATCTAATGGATTTGATCATTTTCAAAAAAAATCAAAATCAAAAATTAATTTTCTTAAAAAAATCAATTTTGACAAGAACATCATGTCAACTCTGTAATTCACCCTTTATTAAAAAAAAAATCAGTAATTCAACTTTCAACCTCTTGATGTTTTTTTCAAAAACACCACCAACTTGTAGAAGCTAAGGGGGAAAAGAGTGAATAAGACAGCCTGATTGTAAATGTTGAGAGGGAGAGAGAGAGAGAGGAGAACAAGGTTGAAACGTGAGTCAACATGTGGGGCCCAGGAAGCCTTCACGCGTGCAAGGACGAGTGGGTCCCATTTCTATTCCTCTGTAGGCTGCACCCTCCGCTTTCCTCATCAGAGTCAGAGCCCTCAAAAAGTGTCTCTCTCTCTCCGCCCATATATATATATAATTATATATTGCCGTCCAAATCATTTCCTCTACTTTTTTTTATTTTTCTACTATTTAAATATTCATTTCAAGTTTCAACAATAAATTTAATTATCTTCACATTAATTATTATATTTGACTAAACGTCCCATACAAATTTACCCAGAAAGAGTCGTCATTTGTGGGGTGTGATATCAGTTGGAAATTCAAGTAAACAAAATGTCAATAGGAGTCAATTATCCAATAAGAAAATATTAATCATTAAAATACAAAAAAAAACTCATCTAAATTTATACTTGTTATAACTTAATTAATATATATGAGAGAAAAATCATAAACATTAACATCAACTTAAATTAATTAACTAACTAATTAACGAGAATCAAGAAGTCCTTAATACCATGTAAGAATTTTTCCCAAGCAGCACTACTTTATTGGGAAAATTGTGAAAAAATCCTTGATTGGCAACTTATTTGTCAAATGGGACCTTCACATGCAGATTATCTTCTACGTATGCAGAATATCTTCTCTGGTGTGCAGATGATCTTCCCTGTATGCAAAAATCTTCCCTATGCGTGTGCAAAAATCTTCCCTCCGTGTGCAGATATCTTCTCAGGTCCCATTTAACAAATAAGTTATCCATAAGGTGTTTTTTAACCATTCTCCCTACTTTATTTCCTAATTGATAATTTGTAAACACAACATGAATCACAATTTTTTTAAATAAAGATACGAGCGTTGAAGTATTTGGCAGACCAAATCTTGCATGCCTGTTCTCTTCTTAATTTATTATTAATGCATCATTCTTCATTTTCTTCAACGAGTGGGAGTAGTTGACAACATTAAGGGTCAACCATGCGCCCCTTCATGTCAAAAAAATTAATACTCCAGTTCTTTTAACTATTTCATTGGAATTTAAAAAAATAGTTAAAATGATTATTTATATTTATTCCCTTCAACCATTATTATAAGCTTCAAATTTGTGAAAGGGTGTGTTCCAATGAAAATATTAGTTTTATTTTAAGTTTGTTTAAACAATGTGTTTTGTTTTTCAATTTTACTCTTTATTAATTGTATTTATTAAATCTATTCTCTCTCACTTATTCTCTTAACTAGAGGTGGAAATAGGTTAGGCTAGGCTAGGCTTTGCCTAAATAGGCCTGGGCCTGTAACAAAGATTTAAAGCCTGAGCCTGGGTCTGAGCCTATATGTAGGCTTTTTTTTAGGCCTAAGTCTGGGCCTTCAGAAGGCCTGATAAGGCCTGAAGCCTTTTTAAAAGCCTACTTAAAATGTAGGACTATAAATAGCCTTTAAAGCCTATGCTGTCAAATTCATATATAACCCTTCATGTTTATATACAATCCTACATTATGTCTTAAAAGCTTAACATCTATTCTTGTAGTAATATTAAGGCTTAGTAAGGAAAAGAAAATAATGTCTAGTGACAACACTTGTTCGAGCAAATAGGAATAAGAAAAACTAATCAACTGTTGACTAATGAGATATATTTTTTAAAATCGACCAAGCATAACAAATAACATGTAAAACTAGATTTTTACCTATTTTATTCTTTCCACGTAAATTGGGACAAACTCCTCTTGTTAAAATTAAAATATTTCATTTGACACTAAAATAAACTCATAACATTTTTTATGCTTTAGTGGAGGGTACAAATTAGGGGAGAGAGTGAGTTAGTATTGCCATCTCGAGCGATCGAAGAGAAGAGATGTAAAGGTGAATGATTTATGCGAAAACAAGGGATGAGTATAATGACGATGAAATATGAAACTTAGAATTTAGAATTAAGATTAAGTTGGTAAATTTATAAAATTATTTAGATGATATTATATATACTTATATAATAATATATTTTTTAAAATAAAAAATTAAATAGACCAGGCCTGTAGGCTTGTAGGCTAGGCTAGGCCTTATAAAAATAGGCCCGGCCTGTTTATCTAAATAGGTCTAGCAATATGCCTGAGCCTGACCTATTTACTAAATAGGCTAGGATAGACTTTATGTAGGCTAGGTCGTAGGCCCCTGTTAGGGGCTTGGCCTATTTCCATCCCTACTACACATAAGGTTGTAGTTGAAAAAAATAATATATATCTATTGCCTTTAACTAATTTAAATTATTTTTTAAATTAATGCAAATCGGTTATTTAAAATTTATAATAAGAAACTATGGGGGTAACATGTAATAAGTAGAAAATTTGTTACACTTTTTCAAAAATAACCCTATCGTTTAGTTATCATAGGTATTATATATGGGGAAGAAGCAATTATATTTAGTCTGAACTCTCAAATGCGTCTTAATTGTATTTAGGGTGGAGGGGGATACTTACTATATTTAAATGCGTGCATGCTTTGATTATAAGTTTCTTGGTGTGAAGTTTTTAATAAATAAAGTAGTATATTCATTTAATTTAAAAAAATTTAAGTGAGCTGAATCTAAAATCTCATGAGGAATATTAGAACAGATTCCGTAATGACTAAAAAAATGCTTGCTAATAAAATACTTACAAGTTACAAATCAATCAAGCTTAGGTCATCAGTGATGGGATTAAAACTAACACCCTAGGGGCATGTACCGTAATATATAACCAACTTAAATTGATAAAATATTATTTTATTGTAAATTTTATACATAGCTTATAATGTTTTGTGCATGCATCTTATTATATACTATATATAGAATTAGTGTAGAGGATTTAGAGAATTATATATTTTTTCCAACTTACTTATTAACGTTTATTGAAGAATATATTTCTATATATATAGTGTTTTATTAGGACACTTTTTATGAAATTTTTCTAAATTCATTTTTAACATATTACGTTTTTATTCATAAATTGATATCAACAAACATACAAAAATATTTAGCCAAGTTTTTTGGGCTCATCGTAAGTGATTCATTGAATCCAATTAATGGTAGTCATAAACTCATAATTGATGGCAAGTTGGCAACATGCATGCACAATAAGATTCAATTGTTATAAAAATAATGATGAAAATTTGCCCAAGGGGCATGACTCGGATGGTTTGAAAGGGGGAGCCAAGGTGCCTCCCCCGCCATTTGTCTAAGGGCCCGAGTTCGATCCCTAGGAAGTCCCTCTACACCGAGGGTCCGGATTAGTCTACCTCCAAAAGGGGTGGGACACCGGGGGTGTAAACCAAAATAATGATGAAAATTTGATTGCCATATTTTTAAGTATGTAGGCTCGCTCGCTCACTCTCTATGGATTTGTCGCAACAGTTGCATAACCGTTGCTTATATATATGCATGATGAAGACAATGATTTTTCTTTGTTTTTTTTAAAGGGTTGCATGAATAATAACGTACATGAATATTGAAAAATAAAAGAGAAGAGAAAATTTGATCAAAGAAATTAAACCACGACGATGGCAAAGGAAGGGCATGCCCGACCACAGTTCTTATTCTTCTTCTTTTTATAATATATAATTTTACTCGTAAGATTAATGTCTTCATGATAATGATAAATTGCTGGACTTGGCTTCTCTCCTTTTCTTTTTTCGTCTGCTCTCATCCCTTACATATCCCCTTTATGACCATTAGATCAAAATCTAATTATTCACATTTAGAATTTCCTTCTCATCCTTCTCTCTATTGTAATAATATTTTTATAAAATATTAAATATAAACTATTAGATCTTAATCCAATAGTCATGAAGGGAGTAAGGGATGGGATCAGATGAGAAAAAAAGAAGATCAAGAAGAGAAGCCAGGTGGTAAGTTGCTCCACTGCACGCATGCTAGCTTCATAACCTGTTGGTTTGCATTATACTTTGTTATGCCAATCACTACTAATTCCTCCCTGATTCTAAATATAGAGCTAGATCACTAATTTACATATATTAAGAAAATTAATTAAATTAGTTATTTATAAAAAAATATATGTTGGTTTTCATAAAACATCTTCTTTCAATAATTTACATTGCAACCCATTATATATGCAATTAATAGGGAATTAGGGATTAGTTTGAGAGAAACAATTATAAATTTGGGAAGCGAAATAGATTAAGTTCTTAATTAACCCCTACATTAAAGACCGGAAGGAATAATATTTATACATAGATGAAAAGTAAATAAGGCAAATCAAGTTTGAACTTTGATTAAGAGCACGACATTGTGCAATGTACAGTACTAAAGAGAGAATTGATTGAGATTCAAGGTTGTTAATATTTAGTAGTATAGTAATCAAGCTATAAGAAAACAAATTGAATACTAAACCAAAGTCCAAGTTTATATATATTCATATTATTATATTTTATACTAAACCAAATTGAATACTAACCCTGTTAGCACTCAAATTGACGAGAGTATAATCCATTATATTTTATACTCCTCCGATTCTTAATATAAGACATATTTGGGAAGTTGATCTTTATCCTAAATATAAGACAAAGTTTTCATATCTGTCAATATTTTTTAAATTTACTCTTATTGATGCTCCCTCAATAATAATCAAGGAGAAGAGGGGATCAGGGAATTAAAGAAGATAACTAGGGTATTTTAAAAAATACATATTATATTAACTAACTTAACCAAGTTCTTTAATCCAATCAAATTGGGTAAATATGTCTTATATAAAGTACCAGAAGATATTTTATATATATATATATATATATATATGCATATGCAAAACAAAGGAGAAGGGAAAATAAAGGATTGATGAGGTCATATTGGAGTAAGGATGAAGTGGGTAGAAAGTGACAAAAGGATAAAAACGAGAGGGAGCACATGCCAAGACACAAACTAGTGTGTAGTGAGTAGTGACCTCCCACCACATGAGAGAGAGAGAGACACACACACAGATATAACATATATATTTAGAGAGAGAGAGAGAGAGGGGAGAAATATACAAAGGCACATGAGTGAGGGAAGAAGTATTGAGAAGAGGTAGAAGTCGAAGGAAAACACATATAAATGCTAGCTGGCTAACTAGCTAGGGAGCTAGTTTGTTTTGTTAAAAAAAAAAAGGCATTTTTACGGTTAATTAATATTCTTACACTGGTTGTTAGGGAGAATGTAAAAAATATTACCTGTGATATTCTCAAAAGAATGTGAAACTGATTGAGTTTCTACATGGTTCTTTCAGCAAACGGGTTTAGAATAAACTTTTTGCATTGGTTAAGACGACAAATCGTGCCCTTACTTTACACCTGATGTTTATTTTTTTGCTAGGTATATGTATTGTCCTATTGGAGGCAATCTTGTTTAAGGTACTGTTGGGTACTAAATGTGGTCATCTCTTTCAGTGAGGATTCGAACTTTGGTTTGCCAAGTTGTGAAAGATTAGCCCCTTCCGTTAGACCCAACCCTAGTTAGTTTTTACACCTGTTGTTGTTTTAACTGGTTTAGCTAGAAAGTGAAAATGTATCAGAAACCTAGAATGTATCAATGCCGACATTGATTAATGAAAAAACAAAGCACGTGAAAATGAAGAGAATGCCTAAAAAAAGACAGATAGAACATATATATTTACAAACACACATACATAAATATATATATGAATGAGAGTTGGAGAATAAATTTGTACTCTTCAACTTGAATATAATTCAAACTTGTATAATTGAGATCTCGCAAGTCTCTTGTCCATTACTTAGCTTCTTTTGAAACTAATATATTCTCTCTTCTCCTTCGATTGCTTCAAATCTTGTTTGTACTGATGCCAACATTAACCATCGTGCTTGAAAGCTCAAGCTATATTGAACCTTTCTGGACATGAGGTAATATATTGGGAAAATTTTGCCGTATCCCTCTATAGCTATTTAATATCAAAGAGTCCCCAAAACTTTTTGAAATTTTACTGCATCCTTAGGACTAAACTCAAATTAAGTTTTTTGGCTGAAAAAACATTTATGCTCTTGTTTTGTATATAGACGAGATGGTCTTATAAATCTCCGTATGTGTCTTATAAATAATATGTATTCTTATAAATAAGCATATTTGACTTGCAAAGTAAGGGCCGCACGATTGTTTTTTCACCCACAAATTTTAATTTCAATTTAATCCGAGGGGGTGCAGTGAAATTTTAGAAATTTTTGGGGGCTGTTTGATTTAAATGGCTACAAAGGGGGTGCAGTGAAATTTTCACTAATATATTCGAGATGAAAAAATAATAATAATTTGAATTGTAAGGTAGATTCGTATTTGTCTTTAATTTCTTTAATCTAAATTAGGAATTTTTTTTTTTACATTTTTAGATTTTCAGAATAGATCAATGAACTGAATTTAAAATAAACTCTTGTTTGGGGGAGGGCCGCAACATATAAACATTGGATTGGCTAAAGTATACTTTTAATCCTTTAAGTTTACATGAAACATATTTTTGATCCCTTAATTTTAGAAAGTATACTTTTGGTCTTATAATTCTAACATCATTAGTGTTGCTAAGGGAAAATATTGACGCAACAAAATCAAGTAATAACTATGTAATAAATACATACTACTAATCTTAAATTTAAAATATGTGTAAATTGAAAAATATCTAAAAGTCTATTGAAGCAGTCAATATCAAAACCTTGATTGTATTAAAAAATTATAATTTAATAATCTAAATATATTATTTTAATAATCTAAATAGCAAAACCTCAATTTCATTTGCAGCAGTTTGTCGGTTTATTTTAGTTTAATAATCTAAATATATTATATTAAAAAAATTACAACTTAAATATGTTTTATCAGCTGTAAAGTCATCACTTGAATCTGTTGCGTCAACATCTTCCCTTAACCATATTAACGGTGTTAGAAATATAAGATTAAAAGTATACTTTATAAAGTTAAGGAACTAAAAGTATACCTCATGTAAAATTAAAGAACTAAAAGTATACTTTAGCTTATTAGATTTTAGGGAGAATTACATTCAGATCCCAAGGAAGAGGAAAAATGAAGAAATGGTCCCTATAGATTGCAAAATGAAAAAAATGGTCCCATGGAGTTGTCAATACAGGCTCCTAGAGTTGTTAACGAGTAGTCAATACTGACTCATGGAGTTGTTAATGAGACTATTTTTTCATTTTGCAATCTACAAGGGCCATTTCTTCATTTTTTTTCTTTTATGGGACCTAAGTGTAATTCTCCCTAGATTTTATGTTCAATTTTTAACAAATGTGTCTACGTACTGTAATCACATATGTACAAACGCATAAATATGTATTTGAACACTGGCATATCGACTACGACACAATCTAACATGCAAACATTTCTATCCAAATACGTTGAGGCTCTAAATATTTTGCTTCACTGTTTTTGGATCATGAACCAATTTGATTATAACTCAAATATAATTAGGTTGAAGGATTTTTTCTCATCTTTGATGTTTTAACTTGAGTCTAGTAAAACTAAAATGTAAGTTTTGAAACTACTAGACCCAAAATCCTGACATAATTTTTATGAAAATATTTATTTTACAGTAAATTATACATATTATTTGTTCAAGCTAGAAGTCGTCGAAATATGAAAAGGTTGCTAATTTTATAATTTTTTTGGTGATTTGTTGCATTGGGGAAAATCCTTTTTTTTTTTTTCTGTTTTTCATTAGAGGAGGTATTATTTGTTCACATATGGGTAGTGTTATATAGTTCTTTGTATGATACTCTCAAATGTGTTTAATTGATTAATTGTACTCTGTGTTAAAACGTCATCTAGGAAATATAGGTGGATGGCAAATTCGTTAGATTTTGAATGAAAAAACCAAAAAGATTGAAGAAAAAATACCATTATAGGATCAACAATCTTAATTTCAATTATATGAATCAAATTTTCAACAACAAAATAACGTGATTAATTGAGTCGATTAGTCCTTAATTAAACTCAAGAAACAAAATCAAATTAAATTCCAAACTTCTATCATCAGAATGATCGAGATAAAATATAAATAACATGTCAAGTTATATATTATATTCAGCATATAATTTTATGAAAAATTATCATTTGGAAAAAGAAATAATTTGTCCTCGCTGGTATAAAAAATAATTTTATAAAATGAGCATGGATTACATTCTGAAAATGATGATTACCTTATGCTAATATTTTAAAAGCAGCCATTATAAAGTTAATTAGGCGGAAAATTTGACAACAAGAAAAAACATCGATGAGGTTTGACTTGTTGGCAAGTCATACCCCCACACACACAAACACAATATGTTTGATTTTTTTAAAAAAAACAAAAATTGTTGTCAAAGTCAGCCACAAAGCTTTGAGATATTGATTCACACACTGTGCCTTACACGCCAAGAGACTCATGATGGCTTGGTTTACTTCACCAACCTTGTGTCTCAATTATTAACTAGATTAACCGATCGATTAGGGTTTTGCTCCTAAACCTAAACATTACGTAAGAAAACACAAATCAAAAGCAGCTAATAAAATTTCATTAATCTTTGTTAAATACGTTGACTTCATTATTTGGTATCTAAATCATTCGAGTTAATTGTCCAAGATATTTTTTTATAGACATGGTTGAAATTAATGAACTATTAGTTTTCTTGATGTGATGTATTATTGATCATATATATCCTTTCGACAATGCTTACTCATAAGTAAACACCAATGTCTTATAATAGCCTTTTATCACGAAACATAAGTCAAAGGAGTGATGTATACAATTTTGGAGATTTTTTTGTTGGGTTGAATATGATATTGGAGGGTGACTTGCATTAATTGGACGGGTGTGAACATGCAGCAGTATATTCATTATTAATGGTTTACAATATGACCATTAGGGTTTTCAGAATTTAAAATATATCACTTTATAAATTGTGTGTTACTCTTTTAATTTTTTTTTTATACAACATCCCTAGCTAGCTAGAGCTACCATTTGATTTCACATATAAAAAAATTATATGAATAATCAAACTTTAAAAAAAAAAAAGATTTATCTGTATAATGAAACATGAACATAATCAACATATAAAAGTTTTCATCCAATAAGCGGACCCTAATTTACGTAGCTAAATAGGTGATTTATTGAGTAAAAAATAAACTGTACTATTAATGACATATGAGAATAATACGACTTCTTGTAAAACATGCCTTTTTTTCATTAATGATAAGAAAATAACTTATTTTTCTACAAAATAATATAAAAGGTTGAATATTAAAAAGATTAAAAATTATCCAAATTCCCCCTTAATAATTAAAAGAGTTAAGGTGCATCAAGCATGTCTCTAAAGTTTGTTTTTCAAATGCATTTAATAACCTAAAATATTTTATAATTTATCCAGCACCCTAAAATATTTTATTAAGTGCATCTAATATCTTAAAACTACTGCTGAAAAAATACTTTAGATGCTAAATACACCTTCTCTTAAAAGACTCATTAGAAGTTTATGACTAAGTTATAATTGCTCCTTAAAAAATACTCTATGAGCAAAATTTATCGTGTAAAAAATTTGTATTTTAATAGCAAAATTGCACCACATACAAAAATCTTTAGTGTGTTGGAAGCACCGCAAATTATTTTAGGAAACTTGACATATATGAGAAAATATATACTTCAGAGTGCTGAACGCAGCTTAATTCTAATTAAAATATAATTTAAACTCCTCTCTAATATATCAAAATTTGATTTCTTTTATGTTCAAATTGTCCAAATTGAAGAACAACTCAGCCAATAGTATTCGCTACACATACCTATGTTTAATAACTTTTGTAAGCTTGCTAATACACAGACACACACAAAGACACGCACATTGGATCCATGTGGACATTTAGTTGAGCATAAATGTGACAGTAATGATAAGTAATTGAAGATTATTCTCTGAATTTGTCCTATATGATGTCTGTTAATTCCAACGCATATTCTCTTGGTTTTATTTAATATTATAATTTGATGCTTACTCACCCACTAAACTATATTCTTAGAATAAAAAACATCTCCACCAATGACTCGCCTTTCCCACAAAAACCACCTAAGATTTCCACTTGATTCATTTTCACAGCCTAAAGGTTTTTTGTCTACTTTAGAAAAAGACAAAGGGGTCTTGGATATGATTATTTTTAATAAGACTAAGTTATACATATGATTAAGTTTTAAATTATACAACTTAGGTTGATCATGCTTTCTTGTTCTAGTAAGATCCACTAATTAATTTAATCCTTTAGCTATAGCTCGGGACATAGTGATGTAGTTTAATTATTGCAAACCATTTTGCTCTTATAGGTTATTAAAATTTGAATGGCCACACCATTATGATTAATTATTTAATTAAAACATCCAAAGTTTTAATCAACGTGTAACATATTAACAAGTAACCATTCGTACAATGTCATATTTTCTGCCATTTTGATAGCTGTCTCAGTCTCTACAATCCTCACCAACCCTCCTCCAAAGTCCAAATTAATTAACAACATCTCCCACCAAGCAATTTCATATCTTTTTTTTGGGACAAAGACACGTAAGGACCATTGAAATATTTAAAATCTCAAAATGGTTCCTCGAAATAACTTAATATATACAAAGTCCTTAAGAACTATTCTTGAATTAAGTTTTTGTGAAATGACCTGATTCCCTTTAATGAAATTAGTTGTCATTATCATAATTGTTGTGGTCATTTGACAAGTTAAACTTGTTACTTATTAAATTGTTGTTGTCATATTGTTTTTCAGATTAAGGGTGCATTTAAGTAATTTCACTACAAAATTTAATCACACGCTAGGCTCTAAGGACTTTATATTAATTATGCCGTTTCAGATCCTTAATTGAGATTTTCATATCTGAGGGAGATTTTGATGTCTTTCTCCCTTTCTTTATTTCATTTTTTTTCATACAAGAGAAGGGGAAAAAAAGCTAATACAAAAGAAAACTAAAGGCAGAATTGGAAATAAAACTATCTAATTTATTTCGTATTTAATTCAATATATCATCTCTGATATGATTTTGACACAAAGCTTGTTTGCCTTCAAATTGAGGTAAAGCTTATCTTTATGTTTTTTAGTTTTAATATAAGATCATCATAAGTTAAAATATGTTCACACACACACACACAAGGATATATAGTTTCCTAACTAAGTTGTAAACTGGCCAAGGTTTTCATTGACTTGTGAAAAAGTAAAATTTTATATATATATATATATATATATATATATATTCTGCTTTAGTAAAGTAAATATGATGATGATGATGATGATATTTGAATAAAGATGGATATATGAGGACGCATGTGTGTGCCCAATGTGACTGTCACTCTTTTCATTGACTTTGGTTGAAATTTATTTGATTTGAAAATTAAACGTGGGATTTCAACTATAATAAAGGGCCGCCTACCTAGCTACAAAGCAGGATGATGAGGATGACTATAATGCTGATGACGAAAAAAATCCCAATAATACACACATATAATATTCTTTCGGTCCTAAATATAGAACTTGATAAATGGTATATAGTGTCCTATAATTAAGGTCGGAGATAGTAATAGATATACGAATACATATATGTTACTCACTACTTAAGAAAAACCTTTCTAAAGTACCCTGGTTATAAATGAACTTATATAAAAAAAATCACTAGTAGCACTTTTGTAAATAAGGGTTAATTAATGACATTAACTTTCTAAACTGGTTCTTAAATTAACCGGTGTAGAAAATACTTTTTTACACACATTCCTCAACCAACCAGTGCAGATATAAGGATTAAAAAAATCATAGTCTCATTCTTCTGTTTGCATTTTCTTCTCTCCATTGCTTGTAATCTCAAGGCCTCTTGTGAATTTTGAACCCTAGATTATCAACCTGCTTGTTAGACTTTCTAAATTAGTTCCAAAACCACAATAAAAAGTCGTTTTTCAACTGTTTAAAAGGTTTTTTTATTTTTTACTCATAACTTATAGAACTCAGGAAATCATCGTGCGTCAAGAAGATCCTCCGAATCTATCAAAATAATTGGACTTTCGAAGAATGGAGCGAGACTCAAGAAAATAAGTACCAATAAATATCTTAGGGAGAAAAAAGACGAAATTTTTTTTGTACAGTATGAATAGTATATACACACACATTAAAAAAAGTCAAGTAAATTAAACCCTAGGTAGGTTAGTGGGAGGTGAGTGTGTGGGTGTACATACACCAAAAACATGAGGTGTGTAATTTGGTTTTTCATGTTGTGATAATGTGGTGTGGGGTAGGGTTGACAAATAATGAATCTTGACCCTCTTTCATGAAACATTCCTTGGAGTCATAATTTGGACCCCACTTGTATTATATTCTCATTAAAAAATCCCTACACATTTTAATTAATACTATAGATATTCCAATCCCTCCTCCCTGATTTGCTTGTCCTTTTGTCTCTCTCTCTCTCTCTCTCTCTCTGTCTTCATATTCTTCTTCTTTCTTTTTTTTCTCTTTTGATAAACTATTCAATATCTTTCTTTAATATATTAATTATTATAACTTTGTCTCCAGCTGTGTGATGTTTAATTGTCTACTATACACAAGAATATCTTTTGTTCATTATTTAAACAAGACCTTGTGCGAGAGACCCAAGTTCGAACATTGTTTTTCTACATGTCACGTTCTTTCATCATTATCTCCGATTCTTGTCTCTACAAATAATTGACACTAAAACCCACATCTGAGTCTAACTGTAAATTTTAGGGCACAAATATTCAAATCAATTACTATTAGGCTTTTGTTATAAGATTTCTCAGTTAAATCACTGTGTTGAAAATTCTCTTTCTTTTATTGGAGGATAATCGAGTTAATAATATGATGTTTTGTCTATGCGCCTTATTTTATTTTATTTTTTTTCATTTTGATATTGACACCTAAAAAATCAAGTGAAACTTTCTGTCCTAATTGGGAGACATGCTTACTATAAGATTTTAAAAGAATAAATATATAGGGGTTTAATCCAAATAATTTTCTTCCAAGAACATAGACAACATACAGCACTAGCACTCTACATTGAGATTTTTTTGTGAATACTCAGATTTAGGGATTAAATTTCTAAATCAAGAGACTCAAGTAGATGGTGGGAGAAATTCTTATGAGTAGGGATTGGAGAGTATAATCATTTCAACATATCATTGATTAATTATGCGTTTAATCAAAAAATTAATTCAGTGGATGCCATCCAAAGAGAATAAGCCACGTGGCTGAGTTTCTATGGCAACTAGTGCACAGCATGACCTCATTTTGACATCCTTAATGTTAAGAAAAGAAATTAAAAGGAAAAAAATTAAATAAAGATGAGTAACAGGAATATTTATCCATTTAAGGTATGAATAGGGATGAAGACAAAAGCTAAGAGAGGGCCCTTAAGCTATAAGGCAATGATGATTAATGGAAATATGAAGAGGACCACACTCTGGACCTACGTACCTACCTCCCCTTCGCATTCCTAATTTATCGTTTCAATAATACTCAGTATAATATAATTAGGAATGAGCCAAATCGAACTATGGTTCAACACTGATTTAAAGTGAATTTATTTTCAATTTTTTGGTTCGGTTAGTTTGGTTAACTCGATATATATTCAGTTCGATTGAAGTATTGTACTTGATATCGGTTGGGTGTCTAAGTTATATACATTTTGGTTTATGAACCTAACTGAATTGGATAATCAAATATTCACCCCCAATATGCAATTATCTCATATTGAATTCGAGTGAAATTAGTTTTCTAGGTTATTTTTGTTGGGTTAATTATAAACTGTTTAAGGTATATTGAATTTTTTAGCTACTTGACTATAATTACTATCCTCACTTGTTTATTCATGTTAATTACATTTATCTTCTCGTGCTTAATATGTTGAATTTAAACTTGAATTCTTTTTGAGAAAGTCAAACAAAATATAAACGTAGTGACTTTTTTCGGGGTGTATAATATGCATTGATGAATTACATTATAGACATGCTTGAGAATCTTGTTAATGACATGGTACCTCTACTGAAGTTGTTTTGGAGATTCAAGTGGAGGGAGTACCAGACACTTCAAACGATACTATATATATATATATATAACATTGATATAATATTTATATGCAATGGTTATGACATATAA
Organism: Inga leiocalycina; assembly: GCA_963242795.1. Lineage (NCBI taxonomy): Eukaryota > Viridiplantae > Streptophyta > Magnoliopsida > Fabales > Fabaceae > Inga > Inga leiocalycina. The sequence goes on from OY725329.1 coordinate 54,060,039, forward strand.
TGATGTTGAAATGGATGTGCAATAGTTTACAAGAAAAGATAAAATTGATACTCCCTTTGGTTCTTAATATAAGACGTATTTACCTAATTTGATTAGATTAAAGTAATTAGTTAAAATAGTTAATATGATATGTATTTTCTAAAATACCCTAGTCATCTTTTTTAATCCTCTCCTCTCCTCTCCTCCTTGATTATTATTAAGGAAGCATCAATAAGGATAAATTAAGAAAAAATAGACAAATATGAAAACTATGTCTTATATTCAGGATTAAAATCATTCCTCCAAATATGTCTTATATTAAGGACCGGAGAGAGGGAGTATTAAAGATATATGAATGAAAAAGAGTTGAGAGTGATATTTATTGACCAAAATGATAGAAAATTATCTAGCGTGGTTCAGACATGTACAAAGAAAGCTTTTGGATGCACCGATAAAGATGATAGATCAAAAAATATGAAGTCATCTAAAAATGTGTAGAGGAAAACTAAAGAGAATACTTAATAAAGTTATTGAACAAGATTTATTAGCTAACAATTTAGTTGTTAATAAAACATAATGATGTATATTGTGAGATTATATGTTGGTGACTCCACCCAGTAAAATAAAACTTCCAGTAATGGTTGTTGGTAATGGCACCAAGCCAAGCAAATGAGGGGACCATTTTTGGCAACTCATGTTCACATGCAAGTGCACTTAAGCCTGTGATTTGGGAGGCATTTTAGGAGGTGGTTAAAAAAGCCCAAAGAAAAAGTAGCCACTAGGGCCCAACCTTCCACTCTATTGAAGGTAGGTAACCCTTCCTTCTTCTTCTTCTTTCTTTTGAAATTAAATAAGTACTAACAACATGAAATTATAAACAAGATTAAATCTGTGACTTCTTACTTATTGGGGAGTTCCCATACCACCGGGCCATAAGACCACTGGCAAGGTAGGTAACCTCTGAGTGACTAATAAATATTTGCCATCTCAAAATAACTCGAACAAAATAGACTTTAAGGAAATTATATATATATATATATATAAGTTTGGAGTTTATTTTTGGAACGAAATGAGAAAGAGAAGGCGTGAATGGTGGAATGTGATGCAAACTGCGTGGTCGGTGAATCTCAATATCTTCTCTGACTTGAGTGCCACAATGCTGGCCATTGCGATGCACCTTGCAAGTCAAACTCATGTCCCCTCCATTTGCTTCTTTTATATGAGAGCATAACATTTAAATTTCAATTTTATTTTTAAAAAAATTGAGTTTTAAGTACTGGGGTATGTCAAATTCAAACACGTGATATGTGGGAGGATTCATTGAGTTGTAAGCAAGAGTTTTAATTGTAAGTTGAGAGTTACATTCGAAACTTATATGTTATTATTAAGATTCTGAAGTGTGTAGTTATTTTGAAGCTTTTTTTTTTTAAAAAAAATATTATTAATTCAATCATCTTGTACCTCACTGTTATTCTCCCTTCTCTTTTCTTTCCCTCAAATTATATTTTGTGAATTTGGGCTTTATCCCTCATGTATATTAAAAAAGTAAAAAATAAGGGGTCAATTTTTAATAGAACTAATAATATTAAAGACCATAATTTTGCTTTAACCCTAGTTTTTTGTTAATCTTAAAACGACAGGGCCCCGGATTAAAATTCAGGTAAAGTATAAGAACCTAGAAAAAAGAAAAACAAACCATTTAAAAACCAATAATATTTTTTTAAATTAAAAGGTCATCAGAATACCAAGCAACATCCTAGCCCAAGATAAAAACCAAGAAACTAAAGCCCATAAAAAATCTGAAAAAGATAGTAAATGGGCTGGATATATAAATATGTCCATATGATCCAATTTTCTCCAAACAAAAAGCCCAAAAAATAAAATTGAATTATGGGGGCCCAAAAAATGGCTTAGCAATAACAACCGCGAGTTCTTTGGATTAAAAAGGAAATTGATTAGCTGAGTGATTACTAAACCAAAATTCGAAGAGTACAAAAAAAAAAAAAAGTTGCGCAGAAGTCAGAAGAGGAATCGAACCGGGAAGCAGCCATGGATCTTCTCTGCGACGCATACGACAATGCGTCTGACGATGATCAAGATCAACCGAAACGCCAGAAGCTCGCGCCTTCTTCCTCAAACCCGCCAAAACCCTATCTTCCTCCTCCTATTAACCACTGCTCGCAGCTTCAAACGCAATCTTCGCTTCCTGGCAGATATATTTCCAAGCGACAAAGGGCTCTTTTAGGCGTTAATCCCACTGTTCCCAACCCAGCTCCAGCTCTGGTCTCTCCTTCTGTCACTTTATCTGGTAATTGTTTTTCCTGTCACATTATCCTTTTCTTCTTACTCTTTTGTTGGCTCCTATTCAACTGGCATTGAGTGAACTTTTGTAATTATTGAAGTTGCAGATGTTGCGCGAGGCTCTATTCACTCTGCGATTTGTGATAATTTACTGAATTTAATCTCGAAAATAATTGGGATGATAGTAGATACATTTGATCTGTCTACAACTGATTCTTTGATTGATCCTGAATTTTCTTTGCGCCACTACTCAATAAAATTGTGGATGATGGTAAATACATGAGCTTGATTGTATTATGGTTCTTTGCTTAAATATAATTTTTATGAGATAGTTCATGCCACTTTCCAATTTAAAGATATGCACTGCTAGTTTGGGAAATAAGCAAGCTGAAAAGTAGCTTGCTAGTTGCTTGATTTAAAGCTTGCAACATCTGCAATTTCTTGATTACTTTTTTCCCTTTCATAGACCTTTTGTTGTATATGGTTTCATTTCATTGCGTTTAGATTAAACTCATGGGCAAAATCCACTCATTTTGCGACATGTGATTGCTCATAATCTCAGGAAGCATCTTGGATACTGATCTACCTCCTAGCATTTTATCATTGTTGAGAAATAAAGCTAGAGGTCAACAAAATCTGAACCTGGTACCTGAAAGGCTATCTGTGGCACTATCTGGCCATACAAAAGCTGTCAATGCTATACAATGGTCTCCCACTCATGGTATGTCCTCCTCATTGATGCTTTCAAACTTTTCACTTGATATGTGAGTTAGTCTTCTTTAAGAGGGCAAAATATCTTTTAAACATTTCTTATTGGAAGAAGTATTCTATATGTTTGAGTTGCCTCATAAAAGCCAGTTTGAAGTATTGATAAATGTTGTCGCTTGCATGAGCATGTTTAGACAGAGAAAAAGGTGGTGAGGGGATATGCTGCTTGTGTTTATCATTTGCACTGACCAGTTCAAAATGTTAGCTTACAGCTCATCTCCTTGCATCTGCCGGGATGGACCATTTGGTTTGCATTTGGAATGTATGGAGTAGAGATCAAAAGAAAGCACGCGTAATAAACTTCCACAATTCAGCAGTGAAAGACGTGAAATGGTCTCAGCAAGGGCACTCTTTGCTTTCTTGTGGATATGATTGCAAATCAAGGTTGATTGATGTTGAAAAGGGGTTTGAGACTCAGGTTTTTAGTGAGGATCAAATTGTTGGAGCTATAAAATTTCATCCAGACAACTCAAACCTCTTTCTTTCTGGTGGTTCAAAAGGCCATATTAGATTATGGGATATCAGGACTGGCAAAGTAGTCCATAGCTTTAATCGCAATTTAGGTCCAATTTTGGATGTTGAGTTTACCATCAGTGGGAAGCAGTTCATTTCTTCTAGTGATGTGTCTGGGAGTAATGTCAGTGAGAACTCAATTATTGTTTGGGATGTGTCCAGACAGGTTCCGCTGTCTAGTCAGGTGAGATTCCTCTACATTCTTCAAATCTTTTTATCTTTCATTCTTTATGTGAGCAGCATTGCTAATGTTTGGTATTAGTTCTACATGCATGTAAAAGACGTGAAAGTAAATTATAATTTGTAAGAATTCTGATGAATCTTTGTCCAAACACATTTTTTTGCTGTGCTTTCTTTTTTATCCAACTTAGCAGAAGGCATCCAATTCTCCGAGTCATTAACCTGTTCAATTATTGTGCTTTAATTCAATACTAATAAAATCATATTACTTGTTATTGTCCGCAAATGTGATGCTTGTTGTATTTGACAATTTTCTGTCTACTTGCCATCTTTAAATCTCTGTCAAGAATTTTGAACGTACTTGCTAATTGTCGTCAACATATCAAATTTTCACATGCTAAAGGCTTGAATTTAGTATAATCTTCCATTTGTGGCACATATTTGGCACGGCTATCACATATCTCTTAAATTTATTTGAGGAGTGTTTCCTTGGCATATCTTTGGGTACTGGTAGATGATGTTAATTCTTGATTCCTATCTCTCCATCGTGCTGAGATACTCTTGTTTGCTTATATGCACAGTATTAATTATTTGGCTTGCTTTACCGTACAGTCCATATCTATTATTCAACCAGAAATAGATGACCTACGGGTGTTCAGAAGAACCATATGAAAAATCATAATTTATCAGGTTAAGTCATTTTAGAGGAATAGATTATTAACCATTACCTTTGATGGGAAAATAACACCATATTATCCCTAGTTCAAATTAAATTCTGTGGATCTATGAAACTAATAATCCTGATATATTCTGAGGCTCAATGTGCAGGTTTATTCTTATGTGTGTGTCAAAGTCTTAAGTTTAGCTATTAGAAGTTCTCTTTTAGACAACTGCCTTGCGAATATAATTGTGGTGCTTTGAAAAGCTCTTCTGGATGAAAAATGTTGAGAGCTTAATGCCAACTCGTATCCGTATTTAAAACTCCAGAAGCCTGCTAATTTTGCTGCCTAGAAAGTTCTTAATTCATGATGTCTTACTAATACATTTCTTTATTGCTTCCTCTGGTCTTTATAAGGACTGTCTCCATGGTCCTTAATATAAGACATTTTTATCTAAAACATTGATTCTTTGCCCTAAATATCCTTTTCTTTGATATTCCTTAACCAACTAAACAACCTTCTAACTGACTAATGAACTTCATTTAACGCAAGTATGAAATTTTAAAAGAATTCACAAATTTTAATCGAATTCCTTAATCCCTACAAAGTCGTTAATAGGTCCTTGCAATAAGGGCTACTTCCTTTAAAAAACTTACATTTGATGTGTTCATACATCATTCTCCTCCATGGAGTTACTGAGCTAACTCTCTCTAAAATTGTGTGGTCGTATGTGCAAAACAGCCATGTTGACAGAATGCTGCCTGTCAAAATTTCACATTGGTTGCATATGGATCAGGCTAGTCTACCTCAGTTAATTATCTACACTCAAATATGTTTAAACTCGAATTCCAACTAGTTACTTTGTCAAAATAATAAATCGTACCTTCTAGAGAAGTTGTCTGCAGAAGGCAAACTTGTACCAAGAACAAGCATTTTATAGAAATCTTCTACACCTTTTCCACAGATTTCTTGGTAAAGGTGTTATCCAACGATTGAAAAATAAGATCAGCCTTACTATTTTGACTTGAAAACTGATGAACCAGCCGTGGCTTTGATCTTTTTACCCTCAAAACCATCCAAGGTGGAAATGTTCAAGAACCAGTACTTTATCCTGGTTTAACTATTAGTCTAGCTTTTAAGACATTGGTATTTTTCAATTGGATGCAGCCACATACTCAACACTCAACGTAATAGAGATTGAATCCAAAATTGAATAATCTTTATACCACTAATGCCTTTCAAACTACAAAAGCTCCTCACTAAGGAGGAAATTCACGATTTATTAAAAAGTTAAAAAAATGGGGAACAAGTTAATTAGTGAAGTGCATGTGGTGCGTGACATTGACTGTGCACCTACACATGTGGCATCAAGTGATTCTCCGATACTGTGTCCACTTCACCTTAATGTAGATAGATGTTCTGTCTTGGCATCACCATTACATTTAACCAATAAATGAAATTAAGTGGTGGTGGTCACGTTGCAAACAATCCCATGACCTACCCTGCGACAGAACACAACCTGAAGACATTCATGAGAGTCCAAAAATGGAGTTTAGATGGAAATTGCAATGGCATGTCAAATTATTGTTGAATTATGTAATCAGTACTATTTTGACCTTATGTACATGCATATGTTGTTATGAGTCCTGTGACTGTTATATGTCTTCATAAATTCTGAATTTAGATAAGCTTATTGTGCTTTTGAATCAGGTTTATGTTGAAGCTTACACCTGTCCGTGTGTAAGGCGCCACCCATATGAGTCTACTTTCGTTGCCCAGTCAAATGGGAATTACATTGCAATTTTTACATCCAACCCCCCTTTCAGGCTAAACAAATACAAGAGGTATGAAAGCCACGGCGTCTCTGGGTTCCCCATAAGGTGCAATTTCAGTTTGGATGGGAAGAGGCTTGCTTCTGGTTCTTCAGATGGTTGTATTTATCTTTACGATTATCAGTCATCTAACGTTGTTCAAAAAATCAAGACGTCTGACCAAGCATGCATAGATGTTGCTTTCCATCCTGTAATACCTAATGCTATTGCTTCATGCTCCTGGGATGGAGGCATCTCAGTATTTGAATAGAGCTCCAAACTTTCGGCCCTGTTTCATGGCGGTTTCCGGCCTTCAGGTGACCAAAGAGGAACGTGGAAGCAAGTCTCCGCATTTAATCACAAGATAAATGACTTTCAAGGAAACGAAGGAAGATGGGAAGGAGAAAGTCCTCTTTTCTGAGTCTGTATATAGGTTTTTTTCTATTTTCTTAAGTAGTGTTAGGTTGGAATGGTTAGATCTGTCCCAGCCCATATTTGATTTAATGCTCAAGTTTTCATGTTTTCTGGCTTGTAGCATATATATATATATATATATTGTAACATGACCTTATCCAGGATGTTACGTATTTAATACACATTTGGAACTCTGCTTGGCCTTCGAAGGTGCCCTTTATCATTCTGATTCTTGCTCCCTTTATTTTTTTTATATAATGGAAGAACTGTTTCTGATAATTGAGGGATCGGTCTTGCAAGTCTGCAGATTATTATGTGTGTGTTTCCTATCAGCATCTAAATTGGCTGATGAGTCACTTTGCCTCCAACCCCACTTTGTAACAAAAAGGCAGCAGACACAAAATAAGGTTTTCTTGGCTATACCAAGATTCTACAAAGTGTTACGCTTTCTAAAAAAGATTGTTTTAGTCCAAGGATGCCATCATAAAAGAACAGTTTTGGTTTGAAGAAAATTACAGGCTGATTTCAGCATCGTCTTAAACAAATAATTGGCTTGCAAGTTGCAAGGTTCCCATACAACTTTTTTTCTCCAAGGCTTGGCCCAAAATTTAACAGTATCAAAGGCTAATCTCTAGAAATTATAGCATGCTTAGACTCTGATAAATCTCTCCCTTCAAGTCATGAACAGGATGCAAATCTTAGCCATTCATTTGATCCGGTCATTCATAGTGCGACACATGTCGTGGTTATGGGATGGCCCTATCACATGAATAGCAAGGATTGTTAGCCAGGCCTACCACAACCAATGCAGACAATATCCATTATGTCCATTAGCAATCTCTGTTTAAATGGTTTCAATGAAAATTCTTCTTATTTTTCAAGTTCAAAAAAACGTGGTGTCCAAGTCAGAAACCTTCACAAGGCTCAGAAACTGGAAATTTCGACACGTAGTTGCATGTCCTTCACACTCTAAATTGGGACAGGGGCTCCTCTTTCTCCTCCCCCTATCCCAAATAATATACATATATATAAAGGACAGCATAAAGCACAAGTCTTCTACCAGATAAGATGTAAGAAAGCATAAACATATACAGCCTTATCCTCATTAGCAGATAGGTTGTTTCTTGGATTTAAATCCGCAACCTCTTAGTCATATGGCAACGACCTTTCCTAGAAAGGCATTATACATATATACATAAAAATGATCACAAACTTGAAATGTGGCAAGAGAAGTGGTGCTGCTAGCTTACAAGTCAAGAATAATGTGTCTAGGTACTTATAACCAATACCTACCATGGAACACCAAAATGTGACTTCATTTAAGATAGTCTTGTGGGGGCAAACTCATCACCTGTTCTTAATGTTTATCCACTTCTTCCCCCTCAAAGCAAAGAGAGATTTGAAAGAGGGGGCCAAACTAGCTAGCTAGCTCTCTTCACAAAGACATAATTATGTGTTTCTTTACTTCTATTTTTCAAGGAAAAGGGGGGGGGTCAATATAATTGTAGCAGACATGACACACTCCACTCCTTTCTTTCTAGATGCATTTGCTTGAGACACCAACCAAAATATCTTCTAATCTATACCTAATCAATATCTCAGCGTATAATTTATAATTATTATGTTTGGGAGAAACATGTCTAGCTAGTTTGCTCAAAATGAATAATAGATATATAATATAAGATATCTCTTTATAATTGATTTAGTTTGAACAAGTCCACTTAAGAATTTTTTTTTTTTTTGGGGACAAACTTTTCCAATCTGCCTAATTTTCAACACTACATCTGATATGGGGTCAAAATACAAACCACTGGGGGAGATGAAAAGGGAAGAAAAAGAAAACATAGTTTTTTTTTTATTTTAAAAAAATATATTTGGGCACTATCGAGAGCACTAATGCAGCATATGAAGCAAAGGCAAAACACCAATGGTCCACACAACACAAGCCTCTCTTAGAAGAACTGTTTCTATTGGAAAATATGCTAATCCCTCTCTCTCTCTCTCTCTCTCCCCAAATTTAAAGCAAGGGGGGAAACACAGTTATGCAGCCTAGTAGCCTATAAAACATTATTTTATTTTCAACCTCTACATCAATATGCTCCCCACCTTCCTTGGTCTTAACTCTTAACCACCCCCTCCCCTCTCTTTATTATTATCCCAATAATATTTGTCTCTTTTAGCCCACACTATATTAATTCTCTCTTTCTTTCACAAATTAAAAGAGCAGCTTAATGTATAAGGCTTCCATCATATAAGGTTTGAAGAAAGATAAATATGTGCAGCTTTATCCTCACCAATAGAGAGATTATTTCTAAAATTTGAATCCGTGACCTTCAGATCACATGACAGTAACCTTACTACTACGTCAAGGCTCACAAACAAAGATGGAAGAAATTAAAATCCTAGCTAGCTAGCGCTAAGAGAATTGAATAATAATCTCTCCAGTCCTTAATATAAGACATATTTGGAGAGTTGATATTGGTCCTAAATATAATATAAAGTTTTCATATTTGTAAATTTTTTCCTAATTTACCCTAATTGATACTTTCTCAATAATAATCAAGGAGGAGAGAGAAGGAGGCAATTAAGAAAGGTGATTAGAATATATGTTTTAGAAAATACATGTTATATTAACTAACTCGACCAGCCTCTTTAATCAAATCAAATAATATAAATATGTCTTGTATCAAATAACAGAGTAAGAATAATCCATGTCATCCAATTTATCTGTGTAATATCTCATCTTAGCTTTAACTGATATGAAAGAATAATGTACTTTGAAAAGATCATTCAAGAGAGAATTTAGCCTCAAATCAAATCACCATGTTAGAGAAAGAGAATAAAACACAGAAAGAATAAAGAAGAAAGAGCGTGAGAGTGAGAGCAGAAGTGCGTGCGCCTACTACTACTAGTCCTATACTATACTGCTTCATGTGGCAGCAATCATCATCTAAAAGAGAGACACAGTGTTTGTGGCGTCAAGCGAGCATTCGCGTTTCAAGGTCCCACCCATTTCCCTGTTAGGAGACACGAAACGATGGGCTGAAAGGTATTTTCAGTTTTACTAAGCCATTTATTTGCTTTGTGTGTCTTTGCATTAGATTGGGATTACGTTTTGGATTTTTAAAAATTTTTATTTACATAAATTAAGATAAAATTTTTCATATATACTTACTTCGTATATTGTAAATCACGATTGAAGAGTTACTTTTAAAGATTTCAATCACAATAATTTTGTTTTTGTTCTTAATAGGGTTTTTTTTGAGGATTTGACATGAACTAACTAGTCTTCAAAGTTCAAACTTTGAACCCCACTACTTTTCATTCTCTTTCTTTTTCTTCCTTTCTATCTTTCATTCATTTCAGAACTAAATATGAACATGATTAGGAATCTTAATAAGCTTTTTAGGATCAGAAATCCCCAAACCCCTTTAATTATTCTTATCCCTACACACTATTATATATGCCGTTAATTACTCCTATGTCACTTTGTTACAGTACATTACTACTGTTGGACATGGTACTCAGTCAAAATGAGTTAAAAATGAAAGGAAATTCTGCATATTAGTAGGGTAGAAATGAAATCGTATACTCAGCTTAACAAGTTTAAGAACGTTTACATGCTTATTTGTAATCATGATTCATAACTACATTCACATAAACCGAAACAAGTGCAAGTTAAAAATGAAAAGAAATTCTTCATTACATATCACTTCTTAATTGCAAGGGACTGGTGTTTTAGAACATTTTCTTGCTCCATGATATGAGTTCTATATAATACTCCTTCTTGTCCTTTTTATATGTAATAAATACTTAAATCATGTAGTTCAAAATATTAGTTAAAATTAATAAATTTATCAAATTTGTATTATTCTTTTTAATCATACCCTTATTTATAAAGAGAGTACATGAGAAATACTTGGTGAAAATTTATTGTAAAGAGATAATAAGTGGCATATATTTAATGGGGGTAAAAATGGAAAAACTAGTTTAAAATTTCAAATAAAAGAAATTTGTTACTTATATTAAAGACCACCCTTATCAGAGAGAATGTTACTTATAAAAAAAACCGAAGGGAATATTATGTAATAGGGTATGGTTTTCCCTTTTATATATCCTTGACTTATCTCTGGTGTGGCTATGCATTCATGTTTTAATTGATTCGTTCATTGCTCTTACATTTAGTGCGGTTTACATTTAAATGAATCTTATACTCCTCTTTAACAAGTTTAAGGATTTTCAAGTATTTTTTTAGAATTATGATTCATAAGTATTTTAAAGTAAGCTGAAATAAAAATCATCTCATATACTTATCTCATATACTGTAAATCATAACTGAAAAAATGCTTTTAAAGATTTCAATATAACCGTGATTCCAAATAAGCCTACAATATATATGTCTATGTGAAGAAATAGTTAAAAACACCCTATAGTAAGTGTAAGAGGGTAAGTTGTACTGTTGATTTATATCTTTTTTCTAATTAACCTAAAAAATGCGCGATCAAATGTGCAAGAACACTTTAACCATTAGTAGGATGTTCCTCTCTTTCTCAGGTTATTGATCAATCTTGTCAAATTAAAGTTGGCAAGCTTTCAACTTTTTGGATAAATGTCTATCCTCTGCTACGTGGTAGACCATAATCAAAATGTTTGTGCCTTAGTTCATAGTGTTATTATCACTTAGCCTTCCAATCCTCACCTTGAAAAGTAGCCGACAAACCTAGGTTCTCCCATGTGATTTGTGGCCTCAACCAAATTCACCCATTCGATCGGTTGGTTGTGTTTTATTCTCAACCCCCAAAAAAGAAATATTAAAAAGAGAGGATGGAGAAAAAACCAACTTTGGGAAATTATAATAACCAATCATGGGTTTTCTCTTAAGATACTTGGTTTAATAATAATCCCGATTTTCCTAATTGGGAAGGATGCCTAATAATAAGGTTTTCTATGACACTTTTTTATCAATTTGGTAAAACACTATATGCTTTAATTTCAGAAACCTGACTAGGCATGATTATTATAAATCTAAGCCTTCTCTCTGTTTAACAAAAATATTATTCCAATGGTAATGATGGCTTCAAAAAGACTTTGTTTGATGATCGATGTCTACTTACTTGACGCTAAGTTCTATAAAGCTGAGTCCAGCTAGAAGATGATGAATGAAGTTGATCAATTAGATTCTGTATGCTTTGATAAGTCTTTTCTCATTTTAGTACGGATTTCTCTCTCTCTTTCTTTATATATATATATATATATATATTTACATATTATATCATTTCATTTCACCTTTTACAGGGAATATTTGTCTCATCACTGTCCATTGCTTGAATACTATCTGCTGCTTAACTGAACGTTATCAGTTGGATTCCAACCAAAAAGCCATTCAAAGGTAATATAATATAAAATTTTTCAGCACAATTCAATAGCATTTTCTCTCTTTTCTGTTTCTCCTTTCAAAAAAAAATTGTATCATATATTATTATACACACAGTTTGTCCTCATTCTTTCTTTCAGATAAAACCCTATCTTTTTGCAATGAACAAATTTATATATATATCCACTAACAATAAATGCTCTGGACTTTCCCACTCTTCTTTTTTCTCCCTTTACTTTTCAGTTTCTCTAATAAAAGAACATTTACACTAAGCATTAAATAATTAACTCTTATTCTTAGATTTTCAATAACGAAGAGGGGATATGCAACAAAGTTTGGTTCATATAATCTTAAGATCATTATAACCTACTGAAGCATTTTTCGAGGACACAAACCCTTATTCTTAGGGCACTACTTGACCGACATTACATATATGTCCAACAGTTTGTTGAATCAAGATATATTCTAGCATTAGCATATGCCTATGATTATCACACAAATCTCTACTCTCGATCAATATCTCTCTATATATTTCAAAGGGTAATAAACATGAAAGTAAAAGCAAAACAGTACGAGAGACAGCAAAAAGTAAAAGCTTGCAAGGGGAGGGGAATAAAACAATACCAATAATAATGACAAAGAACGTTTTCCAAAGTAGCAAATTATTAGTATTGCACACAAAAAAGGTACAAAGTTATTGGGCATACGTTTTAATTCACATTGCTACGTCTTGTGTTGTGAAAAAGTACTTTGTTCTCCTTCGCAATAATAGTGTGCATAAATCAATGTTCATAGCAATATTAGGTTTTCCAATTGATCAGTAAAATGCTTTCTCTCTTGACAACTATGCGATGTTTAAGGATGAATAATTGCTTTGGGAGAAAAAGTGAAAAAAAAAAGGTGATTTGAGAGAACAAATTTTAAAGAATAGCTTCTGAAAATGTGGAAAAAAATAGTTTATGGGAAAACTATGGTTTCCACCTCCAAACCATGGTTCCATTGCCAAAAGTAGATTTTGGGAAAAAATAATGTTTGGATTATTCTTCTCAAAACTATGGTTTTGAAGGACAAATTGATTATAAACAAAATGAGAGTGTTTGGGTTGTTTTTTTTCAAAACCATGGTTTTGAGCATCATCCAAACACATACCAAGTGTAAGTAGACATGAGCTGAAATAAGAACTACTATCTCAGGTCTTAAATAAAGGATCTAATTTATAATGCAAATATAGGGTGGGTATATAATAAGGTAGAAGGACTCATTAATTTAAGGTTTTAAGTTAAGACGTAGTCTCATCCACTGCTCCTGGCCCATTTTTGTTCTCCCTTCCCATTATTTTCATGTTTTGTTTCTTATTCCTAACAAGTGATATCAGAGTCAAATTTTACCCCAAACCAACGTGAAAAGGATGTTGTTGGAAGCCCTTAATTATTTTCTCTTCTCTGCATGTGAGATTTTGTTTTCCAGAGGAATGAGAATTTGACAGCGAAGTTCTTCTTTGGTAAGAACTGGTGCAATATCATCGTCTATTTGTTGCATGAAGTGGTAGACAAGGTATCATAATACTCACATCAACCAGATAGTGCTATCTATAAGGTGAACTTTGATCTTTACACAGTTCCTTTTTCTTTTCACTTTCTAGGGCAAAGTGTTTTATTTTTCTTTCTTTTCTGTTCTTTCTTTTTCCCCTTTTTCTAAGGGATAGAAATTGAAAACCAAAAGCATGCAATGCAATGCAAAGAACACGTTCTGATGGTGGTACAAGCAAAGTACTGGTTCCTTTGCGTAGATATACAAAGTCATATCTACATAAATTTTTGCTATGATCTCAAAGAACACAAAGTATATATGATGATGATGATGATCTTCTTGTCGGTTATAACTGAGTGTAGGTGAAAAGGGTTTCCACCACACACACACACACACACACATTGTAGAAGAAGTGAGAATGCAGGAAAGTGCTCGTTGAACAATAATAATAATATACTACATTTCAAGTCATCTTTGTCTTGAACCAATATAATTCAATTATATATGTCATTGAAGAATGTGTGGTGTCCATATTTGATTGGACTATACATGTCTTATTTTCCTTTCCCTCTAACATATAATAAAACACGAAAATAATAATTAGGTCACTCATCGTTTTACTGTGCATTATTTAGCTAATCAGATCCAAAAATCAATGAACACATGATCTTCTAGCCTTTCTGCTAAATTGTATCCAATATATATGAGCTAGACTAGCATTATGTGCTTGAACTAGCTCATTTATCGAGTTATTAGCTTAATGCATGGCGTCCTAAATTTTCATATGATCACATCAAATCGTTTCACTGTTCTGTACCTATAAATGTAGAGCATGCAAAATGCTATTGTCTTTAGTTACATGACTTAAACCTACTATTATTATTTTTCATTCTATTCTCTAGTATCCTGTCTTTTTTTAGATCATATTGTCAGATGTCTAAACAACTTATCAATTTAGTTTTGAGTTGGTGATCTCCCAGCACAGATATCTCTTCTGGGCCTCAAACTCAAAACCCAAAAAAATTTAACGAAGCTTTACAATGCTAGACAAAACTTTGTGTTGGCAACCTACTCTATTATTTGAAAGTATGGAATTATTAAAGAAAAAGGAAAAACTTGAGGATTTAGGGTTCAATTATGGCGGTGTTGCTGTTTGTTGACTAATTATCATGCATAGGGAGTCTCACATAACCACGTTGAGTACTGTTAAAGTCACTTGGGAATATGAACACAGAATAGTAGGACCACTATATATATTTACTCATTTGGGGTGAAAAGAATAAATAAAATAAGGCTATGCATAGTTAATTATATGCGTTAACGCATCAAAGAAGGCATATTTATTGGTGTTGAAGTGTGCACTGTTGCCTAGAATGCTAAATTTTGTTTGCTGTTGTTGTTTCTGTTCAACATGTTTTCTTAATTCTCATCATTTTGTTACTTGTTGATTTCTTTTCTCACTATATATATCTATATGAATTGAAGGTAAAAAGATTCTATAGGCAATAGTGCTGCATTGTGGGGCCGCTCATCTGATCACAGTTTAGAGGGTCCTGAATCATCATTACATGAATTTTGCATCTCTCTCTCTCTCTTCAAAGCACATATTGTGATCTTTTTTAGCTAGCCACATGAGAAAAAAAGAAAGAATCCCTCTAAAATACCTTTAAAATAAGAAAATCTCTAATCAGTATTTTAAAATCAAAAATTCCGGATCAGTACCCTGTCAGTATGGATGAACAATGCGGGAGACGCTAAAAGACGATTTTGCCCTTCAGCCCTCATTCTCGCCACTTCAGAAATAACAACACGCTGTTCTTAATTAACAACTTCGGATTCTTGATTAACAACTCTCATTTCTTGTTTCACAACTTCCTAATTTAAGTTTTAAGGCCAATAATAACACCTCTTTTTTTATTAACAACACTTGCTCTTAATTAACAACTCCGAATTCTTGATTAACAACTCTAATTTCATCTTTTTACTTTCACAATAACAATACCGGTCTTTTTATTGACAACTCTCATTTCTTGTTTCACACCTTCATAATTTAAGTTTCAGGACCAATAACAACACCTCTTTCTTTATTAACAACACCGTATTTTACATTAACAAACACTATTTTTTAGATGTGAATATGTGGAAGAATAAAACGAAATTGTTAATCAAGAATCCAGAATTATTAATAACAAGACTGGTGTTGTTATTGTGAAAGTAAAAAGGTGAAACCGGAGTTATTAATTAAGAACCGCGTGTTGTTATTTCTAAAGTGGTGAGAATGAGGGCTGAAGGGCAAAATTGTCTTTTGGAGTTGCCCGCACTATTCATCCGTACTGACAGAGTATTGATATGAAATTTTTTATTTCAGAGCACTAATTAGGAATTTTCCTATTTCAAAGGTATTTTGGAGGGATCCTCCCAAGAAAAAAAGCATTCAACTTTTACTAGCTTCAAAGTCCCCCTCATTTTTTATTTGTAAATTAAGATAAAAGCATCACTTTCTTCACCTTGAAGGTTATGATATATCTAGTAGTAGTAGTTATTAAGAAATCAAAGTTTTTTTTTATAATATGAAGGGTTTCCCCTTTTAAAGTTTAGAGCACAAAGGTTTTTACCTCTCCCAACAACTGTACTTCATGAGATTCAAACTAATGTTCTCCTCCTTATGGGGGGTGGATCGCTTACCACCTCAACTAACAGCTTGTTGGTAGAAATAAAAGCTTTTGAATATAATAATAATACTCTTTGCTTGTTGCATCTAACAAAAACTCACCAAAATAAATAAATATAAAAATGTTATGATCCAAAATGGGTGAAGTTTTTTTACTCCTTAGTTACTTTTATGATCAACATAATGACACATATATGAAGAAATATTGCTATGAAGTGAGGTTAATGAAACATCAGACATGATTATCTCTAATAGAATGATACATGTATATGACCGTATCTATTAGAAAGATTCAACCTTTTTTGTCATAATATAGCAACAACCTAGCTACATATTATATATATAATAATACCTCAAATTTCCAAGCAAAAAGATGCATGTGATGAACAATAATAAAGTTAAAAAAATTACCTGGATTTGGATCTAAGAGAGCCAATTAGCGTTAAGTCAGAAGTATATAATGCAAGAATTTTAGTTAATAACAGTAATAATGCTATCCAAAATAATTAAATTAATCAAAATTACACATTTTGAGGCAGAATCGTAGCTTATAGTCGTGCTTTAGTGTTCCTGCTTCAACTGACAATTCTCTTCCCTGTTACACCCAAATGGAAGCATCATAGTTGGGACCACTTCTCAGGTTTCATAAAGCTTAAACCACTCTTCCATTCACATTTAACCCTTTCTCTTAATTATCATTTACCAATGTGCTTCTGTGCTGGATTTTCGCTGTAACAACTAATTAATACTTAAATATAAATAACACAACCCCGAATCTAGTGTATTATATGATAGTTAACGTGTCAAAATTGTTGCCTTTTTAGTTCCTCGAGCCACAAGCTGTATAGTGTGAACGTACTCTCAAAACAATGTGAATATATACCAGAGTAGTACTATGTTACTCGATTAGAGTTACAACGTTTGTAGTTTCAGCTGTTCTTATTTTCTCCTTTATCTTTTTTTGCCTTTTTTGAAGTGTTAATTCCGTGCTAAAACGTTCCTTCTTAAGTAATCATGCCACCACTGTATGGTACAGTGATTAAACAAGGGCAATCAATAAACTAGGTTTGAATATATATTCCTCTGAATATATATATATATATATATAATCATCAACTTGCTCCATTTTCTTAAGAGGAAAGTAATAACTGAATGCTTTTTTATTGACCTAAGGGAATCATGCCCTTAAAAGATGCTAAACAGAATTATATCCGACCAGCATAGTTTGAGATCAATATCCTCCACAATAATACTACAAATAAAATTTATATATACGTGTACGTGTATTTTATATATCTTACATACACGCACTCGAACACACAATTTCTGTTTTCAATTAATCTTTCTGCAGTGTCTATACTGGAAAATGCATAGAAACTGGTATTTTTTTCAGCAGAATATATTTATATATATTGCACTATTGCAGCATGTGCGCGGTGTTATATATCTAGCTATATGTGTATGTATATATAGCCCGTGGAATGATAACCATATATATATGTATTACAGTAAGTCTTCCAAGTGCTTAATTACACTGATTAAGCGCTTGATCAATCAACTTAATTAATTATTGCGCATGTAATGGTTTCCACCTAATCAAGTTAATTCATTATTGTTCACAGCTTCACTCTTCAATCGGCCTGGACATAATTAATCACTCCTATTATATCTTACCAGTCATGGTTTTTACCTAATCAAAGACTACTATCTTATCTTTTTATATAGTTGACTGCCTATATATTACATCTTATCTTGACAATTATTTATTAATTGTGATTGGCGTATCAGCAACCTGTTAATTGAGGTGGTAAGCTGCATCACCCCCTAAATAAGGAGAATACAATTTTAAATCCCGGAAAACGCACTTACTGGGAGAAGCGAAAATCATTTGTGCTGTAAATCTCAAAATGGAAACCCTCAACCAAAAATAATTGTGATTAGAGTGCCAATAATAATGTCACCTTTTGTGATACGTGAAGAGATGGACTTCTTGACCTTTTTCAACCTAAATTAATCAACGCGGAATATTACCAGGAAAGAAAGGAAACCTATATGATTTTCCCTAGTTATGACCATTCAAGAGCCTGTGACCTCGAACCATCATCATGTGCCTAGCTACTACTTACCCCAAAATAATAATCTTCTATGTTCGATCTCCATGAAAGAAAGAAAATCAAACGCAAAAGAAAAGTCACTTTTCTTTTTAAATTTTGAATATTAATTATTGCTTATTATGATGATGAGTACAACCCTAGATATACAGTACCAGCTGCAAAATGCCTAGCTAGCGGTGGAGCAAGATGAATATTGTGAGGGGTCCTAAGATTAGAATAAAAAATGCATGTTTTGACCAAGAGACAAAAAAAGATGATATATAATATAATAAAAAGTATAATTTATATGTTTAGAGATAACAACCAAAGGAATAGGGTAATGGGAGACACACACAGTAGAGGAGATCAGGTCATGTTGAGCAATAAAATAAGCACATCACATAAAGCGCTCATCATAATTTTGGTGGATATAATTAATGATATATGGATTAGTTATATTATAAAATAATAATATGAGATCTGAGGATTTTTCTCGAGATGTTAAATGCATATCAACAAATAGGATAGAGGATAAAGAAATACGGGGCAGAAAAGTCAACGGTCAAAGATTTGCATGACTGTCTCTGTCTCCCACACACATACACACGACACACAGAGAGTCACATATTCTGTCAATTACAAGCATATGACATTCCTCAAATCCCTCACAACCCCAAGCACAATGCCTCCTCCCACTTGCCTCTGGCCCTACCTTCCTCTCTTGTTGCACCCATGTCTCCTATTCTTATGTATCAAGCAAATTTAATTGAAAGAAATCCATTTCTTATCTTTGTATGCAAGTGGTTCCAGCTTAACCAATAGTCTTGTGTGTTAAACCCTGGCCATGTAATATGAGGTAGCGAGATTTCCCCATTGTGGGTCTATATTCCCATGGATCAGACTAGTCAGTTGTTAATAGTATCGTGTACTCATGGAGAAATCCCAAAAAATATAGAAGGACATGCACTAATGATCTGAGGCTATATATAAGGATGATCAAATTCGCGGTCTACCACTTATAGAATAGCGTACATGCCACTAAGCTATAAAACCATTAACTTACTAGCCTTTTGTATTCTAGTCTTTAAGAGATTAGTCTTTATTATTGGCAAAGAATACCTAGTCTTGCTGAAAGAGTAAATGTCACCCATTAGGTTATATATTTATCAAATTTTTATTTGTTATTTGATGATAGGTGATATATAAGAACTTAAATTTCAATTATAAAAATAATGATCGAATGATACAATTTGCAAGGTTACCAAATTAAATGAACAATAATCTATATAAGTGTATAATATAAAATTTATGAAAGTCCATATTAGTCTTAAATAGAACAATTCATCTTGGACTTGTATGAAATTAAAGACAGTCCTAATTAAGTTTTATAGTGACCAATATAATAGAAGTTAATTAAAGTCTCAAACACAAAATAATTGCAACTGTTTCATTGATATCATATATAAAGGAGCAGGATCCTGAAAAATATAATTGGTTAAAGTATACTTTTGATCCTCTATGTTTTACATGAGATATACTTTTGGTCCCTTAACTTTATAAAGTATGCTTTTAGTCCTATATCTCTAACATCATTAATATAACTAACGGAAAATGTTGATACAACAAACTCAAGTGATGATTGTGCAGTTGACAAAGTGTATTTAAGTTTAAATTTTTAATATAATATATTTATATCATTAAACTAAAATAAACCGACAAATCGCTACAAATGAAATCGATATTTTGATATTTAGATTAACCAACTAATATATTTATATTGTTAAATTAAAATTTTTTAATACAATTAAAGTTTTAATATTGATTGTTCCATTAGGTTTTTAGATACTTTTCAATTTACACATACTTTAAATTTAAGATTAATAACATTTAATTATAGAATCATTGTTTGAGTTTATTACGTCACCATTTTCTGTTATAAATATTAACGATATTAGAATTATATGACCAAAAGTATACTTTATAAAGTTAAGGAATCAAACGTATATCTCATATAAATTTAAAGGACTAGAAATATACTTTAGACAATACATTACAGTTTTTCACAAAGAATCATTTAGTATTCTTTAATATAAATAAAAGTAAGATTCTAAGAGATATCATAAATAAGGAGGGCATGATCCTAAAAAAAAAAAATTTGACAAGACATTATGGTTCTTCACAAAAAACTGTTGAGTATTCTTTAATAAAAATAAAGGTGTGATTCTGAAATATATCAAATATATGGAGATGGAATTCTGAAAAAAAATTTATTTAACGCAACTCTTTAAACTCTTTTTCAAGTTTTTTTTAAGCTTCCCTAGTGGGTTTTATACTCCTTTTTTTATTCAAAAGTTTTGTTTTGGCACTGCAGGTCTTGTCCTCCACCACTACTATGGATCTTCACTTTGCAGCTCCTTCCTATTATGATTCTTCTTCCCATAAGCTTTCATTTCTTTTTCAATTAACATTTTTAGTTTCATTTTATTTTTTTATATATAATGAGAGCCTGCTAGTTGATGCTCAAGATTGCAGGTTGGGATTACAATATCTAATATGATGATGGCCGTTGGTTTAATGATTAAAAGAGAGAGAAAGCAAAAAACATGGAAAAATGATGAGGTAAAATACTGAATTTTTTATTGTTGAGCATCTCACATTCATAAACTTTAACAACCCAAATTTTAGGTTCAAATCAGGTTTGTTGAATCAGCTTCTGATATTTGTTCAAGTTTTTATATTTGCCAATTTTAACTATATTCTGATTTTCAAAGTTATATTTCAAGATTTGTTTAAGTTTTTATATTAGCTTATTTTTATTTTATATATATATATATATATATATATATATTCTTATTTTTATATTTATATTATCCTTTTACAATTAAAAGATATGTGACAAGAACTCTTGAAATGCATTAATATGTGATCTATGGATATGGCTGGCAATTCGAGCTATCCCGCAAGCTAAACGGGGCGGGCTAGAAAAATGCCAGCCCAAGCCCTCCGCCAACCCGCCTATTAATGTTTTTTAAAAATAATTATTTCACTCCTTTTTTTAAAAAAAAATCTCACTCCCTTTCTCTTTCACTCACTCATATCACACTTCTTTTCTTTTATACATTTGTGTTAGGAAGCCAATTTCATTCTTACTTTTTTTTTTTTCATCTACTCACATCACAAAAACATATAAACACATTTCTTTTAAAATAAAAAATAGTAAAATAAGTAAATAGAATATGAAATAAAAGTATCAAATAAAAAGTATGAAGAAGTAGTTAAACACAGCATTGAAGGAAATACGATAAGGGTATTTGGATTTGTTTTAGAAGGAAAACTAAAAAAATTAAGCGGGCTAGCCCACGGGCTAAACGAATGCAGTGGTGGGCAGGTTGTTTTACCTACTCTATTTATGAACAATCTACAACAAAAGCATTGGAGAATATTGTAAACTTTTTTAATAATTGATTTTCTTTTAGAATTCAAAACATTGTAAGATAATGTTTTTATTGTGAGAGTGTTTAAGTTATTAATTTCCTTTCATTTGTACGATATTTATCTATAATGTATTGAATTTTGAATCCTATAAATATAATTTTTTATTTAATATTATTATCTTTTTATTATCAATTATTATATTGTGTCTTATATAATAAACATTAATAGTAAAAATAAATCAGAACAAATGATAAAAATAACTATATATAATAAAAAATAAAGTCAATATATTACGGATATTAACATAGAACTGTTATATATGCCCTTACTATATTACGGTTCGGAATCATTATTTATCTGTGCAAAACATATATAGCACCTGCATATATGACGATTCAGAACTATCATATACAGTCGATAATAACCATTATAAAATACATTTTTTTGTTGTAGTGAGAACTTATGTTTGTACTCTCTCCAATAAATTTTTTTTTTTTATAAGATACTGCTTCTAACTATCTCAACAAAATCCAAGAGATAATTAAAGTACTATCTCTAAAAATAAAAAATAATACACTGGGAAAAAAAACTTATTATATTTTTTACATTTTGCCTCATCTTTCGATAGACTTTAATAGAGACAATATTTAAAAAAAGGATACTATTAGGTGACTTCTAAAGGATAAATAATAATACCTACCTTACGAAAAGGAGTAGAGGTATTTGTCCAAAAAAAAAAAAAGGAGTAGAGGTATTTGAATGGTTCAAAAAAATGGGACCTTCGTGTGGTATTTATTTAGTTTTTTATTTTAATTTTTGTTGGGGATGGCGCCATCCCATGCTATGTTGATAACGGGATGAGGAGGTTTCGATGTTTGACGTGTTGGAGAAGTCAGGTGCGAGGCACGTGACAGGGCTGGGGGACAGCGACGTTGGCAGATTTCAACACGTGGCAACACGTGGGGGCACACTTGGGCAAGGGCTTTGACGTGGCAATAGTACCAGCTTGATGGCAGACAGTGATTGGGAGAAGGGTGACTTCATTTCCTTTACTGTCCCCTCCTCTCCATTTCTTTATTTTTAACGTTAAATTAATTTTAAATGGTTGAGATTCAATAACCTATAAAAAGTAAAATATATATATAATACTTTAATGAAAATATAATTATATCAAATTTTAATGATTTAAATTTATTTATATATTTTTTTTGTTATTTAATATTATAATAATATTTTTATAGGATATTAAATCTCAACTGTTCAGAATTAATCTAATGATAAAAATAAAAAAATGAAAAGAAATAAACGGTAAAGAAAATAAAGAAGCCAATATACCGACAGGGATTACCTTTCGGTCTTGATCTGATGACGAGGCAGCCTCTGCACATATACCCCCTATCATTGACTTGACTTGGCTGTATTCCTCTTCAATCTTATTTATTCTCTCTTATTAGTTATTATCAAAGAAAAACAAAGAACATTTTCCCCTCCAATTATTAGTAGATTTTGCCCGTAGTCCACAAGTAAAGAAAATGATTTTGAGTTTTGAAATCAAAAATCATATTTTAGCGTTGAAAAATTTCACCGACTCTATTATTAGAGATCATATACAATATAATGATTTTCTTTTAGTTTTTCAAATTATTTCCTTAAACATTACTTCATCATGTTAAGGAATGAAAAAACGGACCGGACAATAAATCGGTCACAGTACAGGTTCAAGGGTTAATAGGTCAACCGAGGTCTAACCGGTAGTTGAACCGACCATATTAAAATATTATAATTTATTAGTGGCAATATATATTAATATATTTTTAAATTTCTATAGATAAAAATGAAGATTTTTAGAAAAAAAGATGCTTAAAATCTATTAGTTTTAGTTTTAATGTCTATACTTATGCAATAATATCTCTTATTCTATAATTATTATATCTTTTTAAATAATTTTTTTCATTATATTCTTCATTTTTTTATATTTGTTCTTTCTTTACCTACTTTTCTCTTCATTTTGATCTTCAACCTTCCATTTTCCCCTAAAAAAGAAAAAGATAAAAATTTGAAAAAAAAGAAAAGAAACCGGTTCAACCGATTGAACCACCGGTTTTATCGATTCTAACCAATCCAAAAACCGATTAACCGGTCTGACGGTTTAATGCTCAAACCAAATCAGACCACTAACTGGTTCCCAGTTCAACAGGTCGAACCGTCCAGTCCGATTTTTTGTTCTATGCTCCATGCATTATTGATTGTACTATGCTGCTCAATATATATAGTCAAAATATGAAACACTTTTCAGGTATAAGCGATGGATAAATATTGTGACTCATTTATAATTTTTTTCCAACCCACAGTCTTATAAAAAAATTCTCAAAGGCACGTCTCTCCATTAAAAGTCAATAGCGTCTATGAGACTCGTTTGCATACATCTTAATTTCAAAAGAAATGTCAATGACAAAGAAATAAGCCTACACTCTTTTGAATATTACTCTCTCTGATCCTTAATGTACGATATATTTAAGAAGTTAATATTAATCCTAAATATAATATATAATTTTTTTATTTATTCATATTTTTCTAATTTACATCTATTGATTATATACTTCCTTAACAATAATGAAGGAAGAAAGTGAAGGAGTGAATTAAGAAAGATAACTAAGATATTTTAAAAATACCTGTCATATTAACTAATTTAACTAACTTTCTAAATCTAATTAAATTAAATAAATATGTCTTATATTAAGGATCAAAATAAGTATTGTCAAATGACTATATATAGCTTCTAATAGGTTATCTAATGTCATGCATGGCTTATGAACCCTTTTGGTTGTCAATAAAAAATATTTTTTGGATTGAAATATTTATATTTTTGAGTGTGTTTTATGAAATATACGTATGTATATGTATGACATCCTATATTTTTCAAAAAGAAAAAAGAAAGTATCTACATATCATATAGCGTATCATAATCCGATTCACATATCGTATCTTTGCATCATAGCTTTAAATCACTGATCATAATTAATGTGGAAAAAGAATAACATCTGACGCAACAAATTAATTAAAGACATGATCAGGAATTGTGTTTAGTACAATGCACTCAAACTATATAACCATTAATGATGATTTGTTCTAGCTAGATTTATAAGAGGAAGCATGTGCGTCGAGGATATAATAATAACTGAAAAAAAATTGAAGAAATTAACACACATGTTTTTCCAATAAATTAGAAACTAATATATATACACCAAGTTAACTATAAATCGATCCACATGTTATGTACGTGTGAGAACCCTATCCAATCATAAAAGATTTGATTCCACATCATATCAAAACTGTTGTAATGAAGTTGTAACCCTAATTAAACACTTCAACTATATATCTAATAAAATAAAAAGTCAACGCACAAATTAATAAATACTCCCTCCGGTCCTAATTATAAGATAAAGTTGACTTTTTTAGAGAAATTAAGGAAGCCAATTATATTATTTTAAAGTGTTTATATTTTTAGTATCCTTAGATTATATATTAGTTTATTAGTCAAATTAATCAGTTTGGAGAAAAAATAAAAATAAAAAATACTCTAAAGTAATTTAATTGGCTTCCTTAATTTCTCCAAAAAAAGTCAACTTTATCTTATAATTAGGACAGGAGGGAGTATATATTAAAACCGGTCAATTAGTTAGGATATATATACACACATACATACAAGAAAAAGATGAAACAGCACAGGCTTCTGGGTGGTGTGCGTGCGGCACACAAAGTGTAGGTTGACTTGCCACAATACATACAGCGATGGAAATTAAAGCCTAAGATTTTGTGTGTTAGGCACCGATTTGAAGGACACATACGGATCTTATTATGAATCATTAATCCCAATAATTAATTATATATATTTCTGTCAAATAATGTTAATGCCTTTCCCTCTCTGAGATCCTCGATCGTATTCCTTACGATGTTATCTGATCTGAGATTTCAACTCTCTCCATTATACCCAGCTGTAACATATTCTCATGCAAATCTCTCTCTCTCTCTCTCTCTCTCTCTCTCTCTTGTTTGAAGATATCAAACAATGATTTGAAGCAAACGTGTGTGTGTGTGTAATATAATTGTATATCCCTTTATTTGCAAAAAGTCAAGATGTAAACCCTACTTTACTTTCTTTTTAATTTCGTGCCCTAAGGAATCGTCGCTAATGATTTGAATGGGGTTGGATCATACAATTTTTTTTCAAACGGTCTTCTTAAAGATAATAATTTGAATTGTTTTTAAAATAAAAATTAATAACAAAAAAGTGTGCTATATATCAGATCTAATCTCTGATGGCGAAAACAAAGAAAAAGGGAGAGAGATCTAAACAATTTAACATGACACGAGAGGTTACGCCTGTGTTTGGTATCACTTATTTTTGGACAATAAGTCCTTATTACACAAGCTGAGATAAAATTTCTCTCATATATTTACCTCGTATACCGTGAATCATGATTTATAAGCATTTATTGTCCAAAAATAAGCTATTCCAAATGAGCACATAGTTTATGAGGTGTATGTATATATGCAAACGCATCTTATCTGAACTAATAATAATTAAATATGGCATTTAAAGAAGGTTGATAAATGGTAGGTTACATACGTTGTTTATGAGGTGTACGTATATCTGCAAATACATGGAGTCCAATTTCATAAAGAAATATATATTTGGTGTTTCTAGGATTTTCTAACAAGGATATGGTCGGTGTTTGAAGGAAGAGATCATGTGGTTTATTGTCACGAGTTAGTGTTATACCCACTAAGTGTTACGTTGCTTGTGTATGTAAAATTGCCCAAAACACAAATAAATACAACGAACTCACATCATACGGATGACGACTTTAATTTGGTTAGAGTATGTGTGTGTGTGTATAAACTTTGAAAATGAGCCATCTTACAATATACACACACATGAAGCCAAAAAATACAATAATATTTATTTAAGAAATATTTCCATACATCAATGCAATGATATTGGTCGGCACTTTTCTGGTAAAACCATACTGTTTCACGTAATCAGTTTTCGATACAAAACAGAAAGAGCATCTCATTGCTTTATTTAGTCAAAATCCATACGTCAATGGTGCATAAGTTTAATTACTAGCTATAACTAATTAGTTCCTTCTTCTCGTTGCTTTTTTTTTTTTTCTGTCTACTTCTGATGAAAATCTAAAAATCTTGCTGATATTTTTTCTTCCACATCAAAATCCATTTGATGTTCTTTAGAACTTTATTTGATAAAATTAATAATCAATTTCGTTTACCAATTTAATTATATTTTGGGATCACATGATTGGCAACTTTTTATATAAAGTTGTGTATACTGTAACCTATACAAAGTGAGGGGGGAAAAAAAGTAAACTGCATACACATTTATGTTGCAAGATGCTGCTTCATTTCTTTTAATTAAAAATTATGTTTTAAGATCGTTTTCTATAAGAAATCCTATATAATTCTTTAATAGAATTTTTTATAATATTAGGTGATATCGAGTTAAAGTCTAAATGCTATTAATAAATTTATCATAATCACGTCTCGTTCAAAGTTGTGCATATTTGACTTATTAGGAGTAGTTGACGCCATTAATAAATTTTTATCTTCCAGATTAAAATCCTCATGTAGAAAAATTAGTTAGCAGTGTTTTAATTGGTTAAGCGTCCAATCTTTCAACCTATTTTATTGAAAGTTAGGTTAACTACATATGTGCCTACATTTGCAGCCTCTTCTATACTCCTTGTGTTCACATTCATTCAATAAATAAACAATTAAGTAATAGTAGTAGAAGTCTTCTAGTAGCTATATAGTCCTCCTCCGGTCTTACATATTGGGCAGACAGGAAAGTTTTTTTTTTTTTATGTTATTTATGGGGCACCTCATTAGATTTTTAAGGTGAATGTATTTTAACCCTTTATTTATTATTGTGTTAACTTTATTTTCATTTAGTATTATATATATTAAATGATAGAGTTGAGGAGTTGTTGTATCAAAAAAAGAGTGGGAAAGTTGTTGAATTTTTTGACAGGGCTAATACTCCCTTCTGTCTTATTTATAAGCAACTTTTCCTTTGATTGCTTAAAACGAACCGGTAGTTAAAAGCAATAAGTGTATCAAAAATATCATATTTTATCCATATATGCCCCTATTTATGAAAAGAGTGTAGGAGAGAGAATAGATAAAAAGTATGAGAGATAATGACTATAAAATATGTAAGAGAATAAGTATTTAATAAGGATAAAAAAGGAAAGAGAAGCTTACATTTTCAGACAAAAAGTGAAAGTTACTTATAAAAAGGACCAGCCCTATGAGAGAGAAAGTTGCTTATAAATAGGATCAAATGGAGTAAGATTTAAGGTTTTTCTTAGTCTGTGAGAAAAATATTGGAAGTGTCTTATACATAGGACCATAGGAGTATAGGGCAGAGAAATAAGTTTTTTTTTATCCTATTTATAAGGTAGCTCATTAAAGTTTTGAGGTGAATGTACAATTTAACCCTACATTTATTATTGTGTTGACTTTATTTTCATTTGGTATTATGTACTACCTCCGGTCCTAAATATAGGATAAAGTTTGTAGTGCAATTTGCACTACAAACTTTGTCCTATATTTAGGACAGGAGGGAGTATAATAAATAGGGGTAAAGTTAGAAAGTTGTTGAATTTTATGACAGAGTTAATAAGATTTAAAATTTTTTCTTAGTCTATATGAAAAATATTGAAAGTCCCCTATATATTTGGACCAAAGGAGTACTAATTAAACTCAACTACTCTAGCAATCTTCAATTTCCTTTTTTTTGGGGGATGCAATCTTCCATTTTAAAGTATACACCAGTGTATGGAAAATCGGACCAGACCGACCAATTCAGACCGGAAACCGGTGAACCGGTCTCTGGTCTGATCCGGTTGGGCGAAAAAACTGGTGAACCGGTTAACCTAGTCTGACCCAGTGTGAACCAACCTAAACTGGGGTGAACCGGCCTGACCCAGACTAGTCACAGTTTTGGCTTTTTTCTTTTTTTCTTTTTTTCTTTTTTACTTTTTTACTTTTTTACTTTTTTATACTCCAAATGAAGTTCTTTTGACTTTTTTTTTTTAAAAAAAATATTTTCCTAACATTTTTTTATTTATAAAGAGCTTTAAAATGATTGTGAAATACTTTTGGCATTAGTTGGGAAAAAACCATTATGTACTTAATGATATTTTTGTAGGTATTAGGTTCAGAAGGTTATATTGGACTATTAATTGAAAAATAACTCTCATATAATTTTTTGAATGGTATGTATGAACATTTAAATTTTTTTTAATTGAACCCGGTCTGAACCACTGACCCTTAACACAGTGCCTCGACTGATTCAATATGCGGTCCGGTTTTCAGTACCTAGATATACACACAAGTCAGTGTACTATTCATCACTGGCATAATTAATGCTACGAATTGAGGGTTATCAATTTATTAACGACTATGTAGACATTTTTATTGCAAAATGAATTGATTAAATAATTTAAAAGAAAATTTGCTAAAAGACTCCCTCGTTACACAATTTATTATAGAAGGTACCTAATTAAGGATTAAAGTTTTTTTAACATGTGTAACTCTTCTTCAACTTTATGTAACATATCTTTAACTGCATACCTATATTTTGCACAATATCAGGTCTTTGTTGAAAGGGGTGCTAACATTTAGTTTTTGACAGTGTCTCGAATATGATTGCCTCCAATAAAAGGATACTTATGGTTAACAGGGGAAAAAAAAGATAGATTACACACACAAGTGAAGAAGGGTTGTCTTTAAACAAATTATGAATACTTTTGGGAAATTTTGCCATGGGTGATTTTTTTTTAAACAAATTTCCCTAATTTAAATCTTTTAAAACAAGTGGAACCAAAGTATATTTTACTTAATTTTTATAGACAATTATAAATTCGGACCTTATAATGGGAAGTTCAACCATTTTTAATAAAAAACTGGGAATTGAAGGATTAGAGAAAATATCAAGCATATGCTGCCTTTAACACATTTAGATATTATATAAATTAAAATAACTTATCTTGATTAACGTTTTGGTCAAAAAATGGGTATATATTTTTCTACTCTAACTCAAGTTTCATGCCGTGCTTAAAAAATTAAGCGAGAGCGAGAGATTAAGGATAAATAATGAAAGAACAAAAAATAACGTGATGAGAAGCTTGTTAAGTTGTTATTAAATGAAGCTACGTAAAGAATTAGACAACAAAGTCCTATTGGTACACGTGTCAACCTAACAACTTTGAGTTTCAGCTGGCCGGTCCCATTTGGATACTTCATCTCCATATCAGAGGAAATCACACCAATATGCCCAAATTCCAAATTCCAGTAAAACTAATTTGGAGTTATTTTTACTTTTTTTAGAACTGATTGATACTTATAAAAAATAGTTAATATTATTGTTGGTAGATATAATTTGATTAAATTTTGAGTTTAGTCTTTATAATTTTAAATTGTTGGTTTTATTTCTTATAAGGAAAACTTACTAGAAGTACAGAGACCAATAGTTACACTCGGGCAAAAAAATTCATATAACTAAGGGATTAAAAAAAAGATTTGAAATCATATAGACCAAAATAAAAATTTGATTAAAACTAAAAGGACTAATAATGATATTAACCCAATAAAAATGAATTTAATTAACTTACAATCACTTAAAATAATGATTTTTCAAGCACTGTTAATGGAAATGAATTATTTTTTCAAGGGTTTTTTTTTATGACATTTAATGATTTCAAAGATGTTTTTGGGATTACCAATAGTACTTCATAGGTTTAGGACCCGAACTTTGTGACATTGCAAAAATACTTTTACATACAAACAGGAAAATATTTAAAATTAGTTGCAGCCTAAAAATAATTAATTTTTCTTTAAAAAATTGGAAATAATTCCAAAAAAACATTAATTTTAACTTTTTTTTTAATATTAATATCAATAATTCAATATCAATATCAATACTAATTATAAGATAAAAATATTATATTTATGGAAGTCATTTTATTTACATATTAGAAACCATGAATTTTAGATTTGTTTTTTTGGAATTTTCCCAGAAAATTCCAAAAAAACAAATCTAAAATTCATGGTTTCTGAAAATTCCAAAAAAACAAATCTAAAATTCATGGTTTCTAATAGGGAAAATCCCTATAAAATACCACTGAAATACCGAAATCTCAAATCAGTATATTGAATTTGAAAATTTCAGTTCAGTGCTGTGTCAGTACGGATGAACAGTGACGGGTATGCGAAAAGAAGATTTTGCCCTTCATCCCTCCCTCTTGTCACTTCAGAATAACAACTCGAGACTCTTAATTAACAACTCATGATTATTAATTAACAACTCCAGTTTCTTCTTTTTATTTTCATAATAACAACACTGGTCATGTTATTAACAATACCATATTCTGTATTAACAACTCCTATTTCTTATTTCACAACTTCGTAATTTAAGTTTCAGGGCCAATAACAACACCTCTTTCTTTATCAACAATACCGTATTTTACATTAACAACATTATATTTTTTAGATACGAATATGTGAAAGAATAAAGCGGAGTTGTTCATCAAGAATCATGAGTTGTTAATTAAGAATCTCGAGTTGTTATTCTGAAGTGGCGAGAGGGAGGGCTGAAGAGCAAAATCATCTTTTCGCATACCCATAATTGTTCATCCATACTGACACAATACTGAACCAGAATTTTCAAATTCGTAGCATTGATTTGGAATTTTGGTATTTCGATGGTATTTTATAGGGATTTTCTCTTTCTAATATGTATTTTAGAATTTATTTTTAATTTTATGCTATTGTACACATCTTAATTTAGTTTTTAAGTATACAGAGCTAACTAAGAAATTGTTTGTTGAAGTGGTTAGAGCCACATTCTGTAAGAAAAAAAATAGAAATTCAAATCTTAAAAAATATATTTGTTGTGAGATATTGTTAGTAAGTACTTGTGTGAATAATATGAATTACTTCAAATCCTAAATATATGACCTAATTGATTTTTTTGGAGAGATATTAAGGAAACTAAATAAGTGGGTCTTCTATTTAGTACTCCTCTTATCCTTAATATAAGATATATTTGAGGAGTTAAGCGTGGTCCTAAATATAAGACAAATTTTTTGTATTTGTCAATTTTTTCATAATTTACCCCTATTAATATTCCCTCAACAATAATCAAGGAGAAGAGGGAATGAAGGAATTAAGAAAAGTGCCCATGATGTTTTAAAAAATACATTTCATATTAACTAATTTTTTTAATTTAATTTAATTAAATAAATATACTTTATATTATATTAAGCACAGGAGTATTTGCCTAAATTTTTGTAAATAAAAAACAAAGTAGGGAAAAGCAGGTGGGAAAAAAAGTGTACCGTACACAACTCACACGTAATCTCTGGGTCTCGTGGAACGGGATGTTGACTGGGAATGTAGCGGAACGCCGTTATTTGCTCAGTAACCGGTGAACGCAAGTAAGCGACGAATTAAGCAAGTGGGTGCCGGTATTTTGTGGAACATCCGCAACCAAAGTGCGCCAGGGCATGTGTGGTTTAAGTTTAAAGACCGTGTTTACCGGATTTTGCCGGTTAATTATTTTATTAGCTTTTCAATGCCTTCCAAAGGAGCGTTTCGCCGTTTTCCTTGTACGACAAGCACCCCCTCCCGCCAATGTGCTCCAGCTCCACTCCCCCATGACACAAAACGACACTTTCAAATTCCACATTTCAGATATTTTTATTTTGCGCGTTTTTAAAATGGAAAAATATTTAAACTTGCTTGTATGCACGGCTATTTTTTAGCCAGCAAAGCAATATCAAGAATGTGTTTCAAACCGGCCAACAAACATTGAGTCCTATGAATGTAAAAAACTTCTACAGAAAAGTTACCGCCAAATTGTATGGACAATAATTGAATGACTCAGTCCACTATAGTCACATTAAATAAATGAGTTTCACCCTATAAAAATCCATTTGACATGATTGTTATAACATAATACATCTAGTCTTTAATATATGATTTCATTAATAATATAATTTATACTATGAACAAGATTTTATATTAAAAATATAAAGTATTATTTATCACCCAAATATATGTGTGCATGTACATATTTTCATGTACTATACCCTCTTTACCGGATTATTTTCATGCTATGAATGATGAGGTAATATATATTGTTGATAACTTATGAATCATGTATTTATATATTTTGAATTTCATAGATGATACTGACCATTTAATTTTTTTTTTATTGCTTCTATACATAAATGATGCGTAGTTTAGCTTAATTTGTTAAGTATCACTATTTAAGTGAAACCATTTAACACCCCAATTAATCGTTTGTTGGTGAGACTATAAGCTTCTATTTGCTTAGAGTTTATAGTGTATAACAAACTAAAAAATTTGTAATTTGTAAATAGTATAATCTTAATATTAAATAAATGTGTGGGTGGCAAGTTATCATTGACAAAATACTTACTATTTAGATTTATTCAATGCGAGGCAACTAACTAATCTCACTTATTAATTAAATTGAGCTTGTGACTCCTTATTTAAATCTTTTTTAAGTGGATGTAGTGTTGACATGAACCCCACTGCATGGAAGTTGTACGCTTAAATAAATAAATGTCGACAAACAAAAAAAAAATGAAAAGAAGACGTCATATACTAATATGTAAGTGAATTTCCAACCGCACCCTCAACAGTCCATATTTTTTACCTCATTGTCGTTGCCCCAAAAAAAAGACAAGAAAAATATATTTACATTTGTGTCCTCTTCCCCCAGCTTGACATGTGTGCTCTTCTCTATATATACCACCACCTCTTCCTTCTCTTCCCCACCCGCCCAAACCCAACATACAGACCCAACCCTCTGTTTCTCTCTCTCTGAGTATTACTTGCTTGCTTTCTCTGACGAAACCAATTAACTCTGCGATTTCTCTGTCAAAAAGAAAAAGAAAAAGAAAATCAGAAACCCACCATGCCTGAAGCTCCCGAACACCCCCCAGGCTACGACCTTGCAGAGAGCAACAAGAAAACTCTCGAGTTCATCGAGAATGTCACCTCCAACGCCGATCAAGTACAGAGTAATGTCCTCGCCGAAATCCTGTCTCGTAATGCCAACGTTGAGTACTTACAGAGGTATGGCCTCAATGGCGCCACCGACCGCGACACCTTCAAGAAACTCCTCCCTGTCATCGCCTACGAGGACATCGAACCCGACATTACCCGCATCGCCAATGGCGACACCTCCCCGATCCTCTGTTCCAAGCCCATCTCCGAGTTCCT
This sequence comes from Inga leiocalycina, assembly GCA_963242795.1. Taxonomy (NCBI): domain Eukaryota; kingdom Viridiplantae; phylum Streptophyta; class Magnoliopsida; order Fabales; family Fabaceae; genus Inga; species Inga leiocalycina. The sequence continues at coordinate 54,094,103 of OY725329.1, forward strand.
CACCAGGTCTGTTACCCTCTTAAAGAAATATACTTCAACTCCCTGTTTTTTTGTACAGTGCTAACTCTGTTTTTCCATTTCGCAGTTCTGGGACTTCCGGCGGCGAGAGGAAGCTGATGCCGACGATCGAGGAGGAGCTCGGAAGAAGGTCGTTGCTTTACAGTTTGTTGATGCCGGTGATGAGCCAGTCCGTTCCCGGATTAGAGAAAGGGAAAGGAATGTACTTTCTGTTCATAAAATCAGAGGCGAAAACTCCGGGAGGACTAGTGGCTCGTCCTGTGTTAACAAGTTATTACAAAAGCTCTTATTTTAAGGACAGACCCTACGATCCTTACACAAACTATACCAGCCCCAACGAGACGGTGCTATGTCCTGATTCTTACCAGAGCATGTACTCTCAGTTGCTCTGTGGTCTTTGCCATCGCGACGATGTCGTTCGGGTCGGCGCTGTTTTCGCCTCAGGCTTCATTCGCGCCATCAGATTCCTCGAGAAACACTGGGCCCTTCTCGCTAACGACATCCGCACAGGAACCATTAACCCCCAAATCACTGACACATCGGTGCGAGACTCTGTTTTGAAGATCCTCAAACCCGACCCGGAACTTTCGGGCTTTATCAAGTCCGAGTGCAGCAAGAGCTCGTGGCAGGGGATTATAACTAGGCTCTGGCCTAATACCAAGTATGTGGATGTTATTGTTACAGGGACAATGTCACAGTACATTCCCACGTTGGACTATTACAGCAATGGTCTCCCTCTTGTTTGTACCATGTATGCCTCATCGGAATGTTACTTCGGAGTTAACCTTAACCCTCTCTGCAAACCCAGCGATGTCTCTTACACTCTCATCCCCAACATGTGTTACTTCGAATTCCTCCCTGTAAATCGCAGCAATGGCGGAGCTATCAACGAAAAAGACCACCAAGAATTGGTTGACCTCATCGATGTTAAGGTCGGTCAAGAGTACGAGCTTGTCGTCACCACCTACGCCGGTAATAATTTCCGTTCTTAAATTTATTAATTTCATACATTGTTGTTCAAGTTTGTGTTGGTGGGAATTTTAAAGTTTGTATTTTTCTTTTTTTGCAGGGCTGTATAGGTACAGAGTTGGGGACATTCTGAGGGTGTCGGGTTTCAAGAACAAGGCGCCGCAATTCAGCTTCGTATGTAGGAAAAACGTGGTTTTGAGCATAGATTCCGACAAGACGGACGAGGTGGAGCTTCAGAACGCGATGAAGAACGCGGTGACTCACCTGGTGCCGTTCGACGCGGCGGTTTCAGAGTACACGAGCTACGCCGACACGTCGACGATCCCGGGACACTACGTGCTATACTGGGAGCTGAGCCTGAAGGGGTCAACGCCGATTCCGCCGTCGGTGTACGAGGATTGCTGCCTGACCGTTGAGGAGTCGCTGAACAGCGTGTACCGGCAGGGCCGTGTGTCGGACAAGTCGATCGGAGCGTTGGAGATAAAGATCGTGGAACAGGGGACGTTCGATAAGCTTATGGATTATGCAATTAGTATGGGAGCTTCGATAAATCAGTACAAGACACCAAGGTGTGTCAAGTTTAAGCCTGTGGTGGAGCTTTTGGATTCCAGAGTTGTGAGCTCTTATTTCAGTCCAAAGAGTCCCAAGTGGTTTCCGGGACACAAACAATGGATCAATCTGAACAATAACTAAGGATGATTATTAATTCGGTTAATTAAAGTTCTGGTTTTTTTTAGGGTATTTAGTTAATTTAGGGTAATTTTTATGTTGCAAAGACTCCATTTTTAAGTTTGGTTGTAATTTTTAAATTTCATGACTTTGCATAGGGAGGCTCCTCATGAGATCTTTCTTTAGCTCCTCCTCCGCCGCAGCCAGCACCACCTCTGTAAAAAGTGAATTCCTGTTTCAAACATGCTTTCTTCTTTTTCTCTCCTTCTCCTTTCTCTGATCTTTTTCTTGCAATGAATCATACACAAGTTGTTAGGTAAGGTTTGGTTGGAATTGGAGCTTTGACTCTATATGAGGATTTTCCCTATAGAAGCATCTTAGACTTGTTTCCAAATTACACATGCTTCTAATCTATGGCTAACAATCCCAGTCTGAGCTTGTCAACTTAGTGCTCATTTGGGATAGTTTATTTTTGGATAATAAGTGTTTATAATTCGTGATTCACGATATACGAGGTAAGTATGTGAGAAGAGTTTTATCTCGACTTACGTAATAAGCACTTATATTCAAAAAATAAATGGGTATGTTTGGTTGAGCGATTCGATTGCTTATAAGTTGCTTTTTAATAGTGATTTACGGTATACGAAGTAAGTATGTGAGAGGAGTTGTGTCTCGATTTACGTAAAAAGCAACTTATAAGTTTTTATAAGCTCAAACAAACATGCTTAATGTTCCCAAACATACACTTTGAACCATAAGAAGAAAAAAAGTCATCAGAAGAAACATAGTTGTTCAAGCACTGATTCTTTAATTATTTATTTTTTAATTACACATGAAATATCTATTTATTGAATTATAAGTTATTGCGGAGAGGAAAAAGAGAACATACATGTGTGAATAAAAAATATGTTTGTTATTAATTAATAAAAAGTGTATTCCGTAGAAGCATAAAAGTGCGGATAAGAAATATTACAGCGGAGGTGCGCTAAATGAACAGTGAGGGGCTGTGAGATTTGCCTGTTAAAGAGGGATCTTTGTGAACAAATTTTGCAACTTGATTAAGACTTGTCTGATGCTAATAATTAATTTTTTAAATTAGTTTAGTGGGAAAGAAAGAGAAAGGATAGTCTTGGGAGAGAATAATACTAATATACTATGATCATATTGTGTCAGTCTCTATCAGTCTCTTTAACAAAATATATATATACACAGTTGAGTGTGTCAGATCAGATTCTGCCACTAAATTGAGAAAAACACAGCACTGGGGAGTTCACATCTCAAAATAACATGATTTTTCTGTGGGGTGAATTATATGGGTCAGAAAAAGGACCCAAGGAATCAGTACCTGCGGGAGCATTAATGGCAGAAATAGTGAAAAAAGAGATTAAGTAGAAGGAAGGGCTATGTTTGGTTGAGCGATTCGATTGCTTATAAGTTGCTTTTTAATAGTGATTTACGGTATACGAAGTAAGTATGTGAGAGGAGTTATGTCTCGATTTACGTAAAAAGCAACTTATAAGTTTTTATAAGTTTAAACAAACATGCTTAAGGAAGGATCAGAGCAATATCACCCTCTCTCGTTCCCTGCTTGCTACATTCTTTGCAAACAATCAAACAAGCCAACTAGCAAAACTGTTTCTCTTCTCTTTTTTCTCTTTTAATATGGTTAGTGGCGGTTTAAATCTTAATTTATAATATATAAGGTATGTATATAAACTGAGTTTTGTTTCAATTTACATAAATAAGTGCTTATAGGATATTCAATCATGATTCTAAATAAACATTTGATTGAGTCAGATTTAAGTATTGTGAGTTATAATTGATGTGCTTTCTCATAGGTTTTATATACATATATATATATATATATATATATTAATTAAGACTTCAAACTTGAGATTCTATGTTTAAACGGTTAAATCCATGTCAATGGGACCACCCCTCTTAATTTTTCTTCTCCTTTTCTTCTTAAACAGACTAATCAAAATCATATTGTTCAAGTAGGTCACTTGACTTGGGTAATTAAGAATGAGATGGATTAGATAGATTAAAAAAAATATGTTGTAGGAGTTACCATCAGTCGACTTTGATAATACTTAGATACGATATTAACTCCGGTTACTGATATAATAGTTAGTTGGAAGTTAGATTTGGTTCTAAATATAAGACTAAATCTATTTTACCCCCCCCCCCATATTTATATTTTTGTCCTTGACTTTAATTAAAAAAATTTTAAAGGAAACCAACATGCATTTTTAACAAATAATTAATTTAACTAATTTTGTTAATCTACCCAAATTAGTTAAATATATATTATATTAAGGAGAGGAGGTAATAAAATCAAATAGGAGATAATTATATTAAAAAAATACCATAAGATATTCTAGTATTCGATATTGGATATTAGCTGCTTGTGATAAAAATTGGTAGGAAGAAAAGAAATCCCAATTTTATTAGGCATGCACCGTTAAATAATACTATGCCATAACTTGGGATATAAATAGAAGGCTAATGTTTAAGAGAGACGCGCGTACTAACTTTTGACTGGTTTGATTGGGATTTAGATGTAGATGTGTGTTTAGGAATGAGACAAATGTTCTCTTCTTGATATTGACCAACCCCCATTTAATTTATAAATATTTTAAATTCAAACTAAAACCAATAGTTTTGCTAAAACAATAAACTTAAACTTCTTACATATAAAAAATGATTTGAAAGGTTCATTCTAGATCTAAATTGGTATGAATGAAACCCATATATATCTATATATGTATGTATGTATGTATGTTCATTTGAAGAATATTTAATATGATAAATGCAAGAAAGAAAAATAGAGAAGGGTGATAGTAAAAATAAGAAGGGTTAATGTGCTAAATAATACTTGTGAAACAAGGATGTGGGGTTGATAAATGAAATTAATGAGAAGACAAAATAAAGAAGAAAAGAAATGAAATTAGGAGGTTAGGGTTTAGTGTCAAATACAGAACCTTGTGTGAGAGAGGGAAAGACAAGATGAAGAAGAAAAGAAAGAGAGGGAGAGACATGGTTGTGGGGCTTATAAATGAAATTAATGAAGCTTGTGAAAGACATGGCATTAGGAGGTTAGGGTTTAGTGTCAAATACTGAAAATTGGGTTCTCAATTCCCCCTTTTTTCTAACTCTTTGTTTGCCCATTTTCAGCATCAATTCCCCCACAAAATATTACTCCAGTTGTTCCTCTTATAAGGTAGAGAGATTGAGAGAGAAGATTTATTTTAATCCTATATATAAATCACGTTGTTAAATTTTTCATATGAATATAAAATTTTACCTTTCATTTATTATTATATTGATAACTTTGTACTCTCTTGGAATAGAGTATACATTAAATAAGAGTAAAGTTAGAAAATTATTAAATTTTAATGTGAAGTTAATGAGGCTTAAAACTTTTCTTAGTTCAGATAAAATATATTAGAAGTACCTTATAAATAAAACTATAAGAATATATATATATATATATATATATACTTATACTGATTTTGATTAGTCATAGTGAAATTAAAACTCTTGTGGCATATATAAATTTCCACTAGCTACTTGGAATTATTTTTCAACACATTAACATTATGTATGTATGCATATTTCGAGTATCCTGCCTAATTATAATTACCCATTATCAGCCAGTCAACCTTTTGCTTATAGTAAGAGATTAATTAACAACCACCACAGTAACAAGTTACAAATTAAACAAGAATCAACAAGTCATGTTTATAGCCTATGAATAACGGCATGTATTAAAAATTTTATTATGAATATTAATCCATATATTTGGAAGAATTATACCGCAAAAACTAATAATCTTATACTAGTCAAAACCCTCCCCATATAATTCACTCTCAAAGAAAGAGCCAATATACATTATGAGCATAAGTTCTCCAGAAAACTATATACCTCATAAATTAACCGTTACAGTTAAGGAGGCCAAAACCTTATAAGATGTTTCAAATTATTGGAAAGTGCTGTGCCAGTCGAACTTATAAGAGCCTCTGAAATAGAAATACTGTCCAAATAATGCGTATTTTGTTTTAAGCGGTAAAGATTTTTTAATTTATTAAATTGCCCAATTCAGACGAAATACAAGTTTGATAAGACACAACATATATTAAGAATGATGTTACTTGAGAATAGAGTGAACTAAACTAAAACATCAACCTCAAGAAAAATATCCTGCTTCAGTTTATATATGCAAACTGAGTAATTTACAATCGAGTCCAATAATATATCGGCTTGGAAATTTATTAAAATAATATTAAAATTAGATTCGTTGGGATTTTTACCGGACAGCAGCAAAATTGTAAATCATCAGAAAACTAAAGCAAGTTGCAGGAGGAGACAAATCCACGTAAGTGTAAGATCGATCTGTCTGTGGGGCCCACTTCCTATGCATTCACGGTTCCCTGTGACCGTAGAATCCGGCACTAAAGCAACTGGATTGGCCGTCGAACCCCACCCATTGGCGGGGACCACCCCCTTCAGCGCTTGCCACATCCCCGGTACACCGTTGACTTATTGTACATGATCCCTCTCCTTTCTCCTTCTCAAGCTAAAAGGAGAAAGAGGAGGAAGTGGGAATGTGGGCCCCCACTAAGGGTCTAACCAATCACAGCCCATCAAACCACGTGGTACTGTCATCTCGGATCTCCTTTTCCACGCTTATGCTCCGCTCCGATCCAGTTAATATGGGTCTCCGTGGTATGATCACCCGCTCCAGGCAGCATGAAGACAAATACACTGTCCAATTAACAGTGGCCACGTGGCGATAAGCTCAGTTTCTTAATTAGTTGCCTGATTTGGCAAATGAATTACCGAGAAGCAGGAGGTGTTGCGTGGGCCTGCGACGCACTTGATCTTGAGGCTGCCTTATCCGTTTTCGTCGAATGAACTAAAAGCTGGATGTATCTTTTTCCTAAAGAAGAAAAGGCAGAATTTTCAGCTGATTTGATATGGTTCAAAGAAATAGAATTCTTTTACCACTTCTATTTACTACTAATATTAATTAATAACTAATTAATGATTTTGTGTTATTTTATTTCAGTAAATATATGAAGAATATTTTTTAATTTACTCACAGTTGATTTTAACCATAAAAACAAATAAATGAAATGAAGAGGAGAGAAGGGAGAAAAGAGGGAAGTTTAATAAAAAGATCTTATGAGTCAAATTATATCATAAAAATTTAGAATTATTTGGTCTAAAATTTAACCATCGCAGCATATACTCATATAGGCAAAACACAGACACATGTGCGTCTTTATTTTGTATGTCTCTATCTGTACATGGATGATAAAATGCACATAATATTTATTTGAACTTAAAAATATATAATTTTTTTCTTAAAACTAAAAATGTAACCTATGGAATTTACTATCCATACAATTTTTTTTCTATGTTTCGAGAGTACATAGAAATAAATTTTTATGCAACTTAAAGAAAATTAGAAGAGATTCATGTAATTTTTTTTTCCTGATTATACTTTTCTTTCCTTTTCTGATTTTTTTAATCGAAGAAAATGCAAAAGAGGTTTGAATTCCTTCCTCAACGTGAATCTCACTTTCTTTCCAACTCTATCCCCATGAATCATGTTCATGATATCGTTGTGTCATTACTCATTAGAGAACTACAAATTCATAATATTTTTAAATAATAAAAATAATTGTCAAAAATGAATCATTGGACAGGGACTGAAATTGTGGTAGAATAACTAACTAACAATGTAAAAAAGAAGCAAAAAACTTGATAAAGAGTGGAACAATTACTTTTCCTTATTTATATTTTACTAAAATTGCCTCATATTATATATATATATACACACACACACATATGAATAACAACCCAGTTGGTATTTAAAAGCGTTTTTGTATTCACACAAACGTAAATTCAAATACTAATGGGAGTTGGTCCAAGTGGTAAGCGGTTTATTAGTTCCGCTTAAGTAAGGTCTTGGATTCGAGTCTTATATATGCAGAAAATTTTTATTGGGAGACTCTTCCACCATAGTCAGGTGCGCGACGCGGGTCGAATCCAGATGTAGTCGATGCAAAACTCCGGTGAACCGGGTGGGCAATAAAAAAAACAAAAAACAAACGTAAATTCAAATGGTGGGACGAAACATCTATATAGGTCTTTGTGGCACTTGTTGGTTTTCACAAACTAACGCAAATGAAATAGAAAATAAGGAAAAAAAAGTTGATGCAAGTAGCTAGGGATGGAACATACTACAAAATCCTCATAAAAAAACAAAACATTATTAAAAAAAGAATTAGGCTTTTTGATAAAAATGGGCAGTAGTTATAACAAGAATTAGGTGAAGGACAACTGACTTCTATATTCAAGAAATAATCTTCATAAAAAAAAAAATATACTAGCTTGACCAAAATTTCTATCTTCTGTTTACACAGATTTATTTTTCTCTCCCTTGCATGTGATTGAGGAAATTTAATGGTCTGAATTTTCAGAATGTTATTAAAATTTAATATGATTTAAATAACTCATAATAATATAAGATGCTAAATAGTCATTCAAAAATTTTGAACTAATATTATTTAGATTAATAATAAATTAAAAACATATATCATTTAAGAAAAAATGAAACATGAATTTTTTTATTAACACGCGTCTGGTCGTTTTTTTTTAATGTTTGAGACTATTCATATTTATGATAGACTAGCTATTGATATATTGAAGAATAGAGAAAAATCAGGAAAAATGAATTACAAAAATTTAGAGTGAAGACATATATAATTTAGCAAATTTTTAACATTATATATTATTTTTTAATATAATATTTTCAAATATTAAAATGAATTTCAAGAATAATTTCATTGATAAAAAATTAGCTCAAATTTTAAACAATTTATCAACAAAGAAAATGTTAGAAATGAATACAAGAAAAGAAACTGAAAAGGGAGAAGTACTTAACATTTCAATACATCAAATACAATTTCCTTATTTAAAAGAACAGATAAAAATATTTGTGCAAATTAATTGCATATTTAAACAGGAATAATTAGTTTATTTACATATATCAAACAATTTATATAATCAAATTTAAATAATATGTAATTGAAAGAGTTACCCTACTCAATACTCAAGTTTAGGTGTTTTTTCAGCAACATACTCAAATTTATATTCACCTTTATTGGATGGTAATAAGAAATAAAAATAATTTATTAATTCAAATTGACAAAAGTAATATAATACACCCTTGACATTGATCCGTGAGACCTTGACTGAGTCCTCACTTGCCAATTGCCATCTCAATTGGCCCACCCCACACGTGTCCCTGCCTTCATTGGCGGACCCCACTCTTTCCCGCCTTCCTCCCTATGACACTTTAATTTTCAAAATAAAAAATTAATTAGCTTAGCTAGAGATTATTGTTGTCCCACGTATGAGTTGTATTAGACAACTATTTATAATCAAAATGGAATATTATCACTATATGATCACACAGTTCCGATTTAAAGCAAGTAGCAGACTTATATTTCTTGTGTTTGTGTAATGTTTAGATAAATTTATTACCAGAAAAGCTCTAAAATTATGTTGTACGATTGAGCTATTCAGTAACTGTTAAAATGTGGTTGGTCAATTATAAAAAAATTTTCAATTTTAATTTTATCAGTTTTTTTTAAAAAATAATTTATTTTTTTTACAAAAAATTATTTTTTATATATTATAATCTTATCAATATTTTTTGTTGTTGAAATTTATCAATAAATTAATAATAAAAATATAAGAAGGTAGGAAACTATCACTTAATTTTTATTGTATCTAAATAAAAAATATTTTAAGTTTTTTAATCAATTTTATGAACATCAATTCTCAAAGAAAATTTTGACATATAAATTATTTTTTATTTATTTGTTCTTAAAAAGTGCACTACCATTATTTTATTAAAAACGTGGATGACAAACTATTGAGAATCAAATTAATTTTTTAATTACTAAATTTGTCAGGAGTGGATTCCATGAGAGACAAAAATAAATAAGAAATGATAGGTCTCTAAGTCTCATACGAACCAATTATTGGATTATTACAAAAATTTTGTGTGTGTGTGATCTTGAACAGAGAAAGACAACCCTTTAACCCAGGGGGTTGCTGTATTAGGTTTGCCACATCAATCACATTAAGCAACAAAAATTAGGTCACCACATGAAATATTTGCTTCATTAAAAATAAGCTTTGATTTAGACACTGATTAAAGTCACATTTATTAGTTTAGTTATATCATTATTTTGATCCAATAACTCCTCTAATTTTGGTTTATACTTCTTTCAAATATTTAGTTTTCAACATTGTTTTTAAAAAAATACTTTCTCTAGTCTCATTCATATATTATCTATATATTAGTGTTTGGTGAATCAAACTTTCTAGAAGGCGTGCCTTATATTATTTTATGTATCAATGTTGTTTATCAGATCAACACAGTAACTTTAACTAGTGGTCCTATTGCTTTCTTAATGATTTTTCTCACCTTCCAACCAAATTAAAACAAATGTTTTAAATATGTGCGTGTATAAATATGCACACACGCAAGAGGGTGGTGCCATGTTTCATAAGCAGAATACAGGACCAGGGTGTGATGATAATTTTTGTTTCAAAAAATATTAGCAGCAATATTAGTTTTTATTATCCTGTTCATTGAAAACTTGGCCCGTTTGATAAAGAGTTTGTGCCTAATGTCTTCCCAGCTAACACACACAGATATTATATATATAGACACACACACAAGTAACAACACTAGCTTCTTCACTGGTTAGATATATATTCCACTGATAGCTACATAAATCTAACATAAAATATTTTATAAAAAATGTGCTTTCTTTGGAGCCAATAAAATTTCATGCTTACACTGGAACAAACCAGAAAGCATAACCACGCAGTTAGATATATATATATATATATATATATATAAAGGATAAGCTTTGATTATTAATTGGTTGTCACCACCTTCAACAACACGTAAGAGGCATCTTATAAGTATTAATTTGTGCTCTTTATCTCCAATGTTTCTGGACCACTTGGCAACTCACACTCACATCATTTTTCAAATCCTATACCTATAGCTAGTTATTAGCTTTTAATTAGGATTAGATTAAGGCTTGTTTTTTCGTGTAAGAGTTTAATTTGAGTGACACTTCTTATACATGAATATATTATATATAATTGTAAAAAATAATCTTAATATACATCCGTTTGATTTCTCACGCATGCAACCAATAAAAATTAGTCCAATTGATAAGGAGTTAGCTCATACTATAGGGTTCTGAGTTCAAATCTCACTGTTAGTGGATGATTTATAAGTTTCTCTGCTGTCTGTGTTCTTTAAGTAGAGCAACATGCACTAGCCTTGATGAACTCCTAGAACCTGAGTCATTGAGACTTTTACTTATATATAAACCTAAAAAAAAAAGAGATTTCTCTTACATATTAGCATACATATATACTAAAAAAGTTAAAGCTAAGCGAAACAATTTATTGGGTCCAAATTATTCTTATTCTCTTGATAATGATGATTATGTATATATATAATAAAAGGGCAAAATTGCATCATATAATACTTTAGGTTATTAGATGCAGCTAAAAAATACTTTAGAATACTAGATAAACCATAAAATATTTTAGAACACTAGACACAATTAGAAAAATACTTTAGCTAGCGTGTTAGACAAACGTTAGCCCTTACTTTTTATACACGAATAATGTATATATTAAATCTAAAATAAGTTTTATTTTTCATGACCAATAAACTAGTATGAGATGTACTAATTAGCTTGTACAAGTGCACGCATGCATAGACTTTAAAGCAAGATATATAAAAGGTCAAGGTCTTTAACCAATCATGTTTTAACTTAACCATCTATATATTAACAAAAAAGTCATCAAAATGAGAGATCAATCATTAGGGGACCAATAACTCAAAGGAACGAGAATGAATGCAAGAAGATTAACCCTCTTTGCTTATTCGATCAAGAAACCCTACATAACAACCTATATATAGCGTCGTCCTTAACTAAAGGCTTAATTAATGTAATTTCAGACAGTAGATCAGAGAGGTGACATTATTCAATAACGTTGGTGCTTAATTGGTGGCTTTTCTTTATTATATCCTCTTCAATTCGCCCTTAATTAATTATTAAACAGAGTATATGTGGAGTAGGTGAAACCTTGAAGGTTGCTATAGAATAAACAGAACATGTCTCAAAACATGGTGATTCCTTATCTTTGTATCGCTTTCAGACTACTGCTTCTGCTCCTGTCACTGATTACACTAATCAATTAATTATCTTGTTTGACAGTAACATTCATAATTAACCACTAGGCAGTCGCTATATATCTGTCTAATAATTAATTAAGGGCGAATTGAAGAGGATATAATAAAGAAAAGCCACCAATTAAGCACCAACGTTGTTGAATAATGTCACCTCTCTGATCTACTGTCTGAAATTACATTAATTAAGCCTTTAGTTAAGGACGACGCTATATATAGGTTGTTATGTAGGGTTTCTTGAATAAGCAAAGAGGGTTAATCTTCTTGCATTCATTCTCGTTCCTTTGAGTTATTGGTCCCTTAATGATTGATCTCTCATTTTGATGACTTTTTTGTTAATATATATATGGTTAAGTTAAAACATGATTGGTTAAAGACCTTGACCTTTTATATATCTTGCTTTAAAGTCTATGCATGCGTGCACTTGTACAAGCTAATTAGTACATCTCATACTAGTTTATTGGTCATGAAAAATAAAACTGGTTTTAGATTTAGTATATACATTATTCATGTATAAAAAGTAAGGGTTAACGTTTGTCTAACACGCTAGCTAAAGTATTTTTCTAATTGCGTGTAGTGTCTTAAAATATTTTATGGTTTATCTAGCATTCTAAAGTATTTTTTGTCTGTATTTAGTAACCTAAAGTATTATGTGATGCAATTTTGCCTTTAAATTATTTTTTGAGTTAATTTTTATAATCGCTCTTTTCTAATATTTTTAACACTAAGCTTCAAAATTAGTACTCATCTTCAACACTTTTAATAATCAGTTTTGCAATTTTTTCAATAGTCATCTTAAAATTTTTTTAGACTTATTTTTCATGTTTTAAACCTTGATCTTTAATTATTTTTAATACTGAAGACATAGAAGATAAGTACCTTCAATTAACCGACTTTTTGGAAGTTAACAACAAGGTTAGAATTGTTTCCAAAAAAATATTTTAGGGTTCATACTTCATAGAAAAATACTTTAACGTTCTGGATGTTTATGAAAAAATATTTTGGGGTGTTGGATGTATATAAAAAAAAACTATCTCATCAGGTTCTGGATGAACCACAAAATGCTTTACAACTCTAGACATATTTAAAAAAAAAAATTCAAGGTATTGAACCAACCTTAACCCAAAAGTAAACATACAACTTTTCTTTTATCTGCAATTATAGTGGTCAAGAAAACAGCCATATGTTTAATTAATTAATGTTTTCAAAGCTATCTTCAGCTAAATAACGACAAAGAATATATATAAAACAGCGCGCGCGCGCACACACACACATGTTAATTAAAATGAAGCAAATCAGTGAGTGACAGAGATTTCTGTGATTATAATGCTGTTTCCTTTCGATTAGTTTCCTTTTCTTTAGTGATTATATATATATATATGGTGCTTTCAATCTGACGTGTATTCCCCAAAAAAATAAATAAAGTCTTCTTCAATTTCTGTTTACTGTTAAATTAAAACATGATGTTCTTCTGCAGATATCAACCACTCTGATCTCTAGTAGGATTATTATATATTAACATATATATTTACTTAAAAAAAATATTTTTAATAAGCTTCCTGTTGAGAAGTTTACATCAATCGCTCAGACAATATATAATTGAACAAATTATTTTTCTGCCATACAAGTCTTCGAGATGACTGAAACTGCCAAAACAAAATGTCAACTTTATTAGTTATTTAGCTATATACCCTCTCCTTCACGTTAGAAGTTACGTCTTGAAGAGGATAAGACAAAACGATATCAAATAATTGAATGATACTTAATTTCATGTTTCAGATGAAGCAATCTGAGAATAAAATTTAATTTGGTCACATTAATGAGACACACACGTATATTTTTAATTTATATATATTAAGCCTTTCGATAGAATGTCAAGTACCAACCGAAACCACATTTGACATATGCCTTAGTTAATTAATTATGTTTATAGTATTCATTACCAACCATATAGGATTTTGATCTTTGGCTTTTCATCATTGGTTTGTCCTAATTAAATCACATGAAATTTTCAGAAACAAGAGGATCATTATATTCTTCATTCATTATCCTCATAATTTGCTCACACCTTTCGCTGGGAAAAAAACATGAAGAAACGATAATTATGTAATTTTTCTAGAAATATAATGACTTGTGATTTATGAATAGTGACAAGAATGTAGGTGCTTATGAATTTGGCTATTGAGTAGTCATATTGATTTTTTAAAAAATTCGTAGTCAATTTTTTTAAAAAAAAATTTCTTAAATAAAACAATCGATTTTAATCCTAATAAACTGAAATCTCCTTATTTTATAATATTTACCAATCTATTATAGAAGAGTGTAGCACCATATACACTGTTTTCGATATAGTCATAAGCACATGTAATACGTAAGGTAGACTTTGGTTCAATTGCATAAAAATGACAATGAGAGGGGTGAAATGGTTTGGCCTGAACCAACGACTCTTATAATATATAATTCAAAATAGATTTTGTGGTGCGATTGAACAAAGATTCTTCGACAAAAGCAAAATATGAATTGAAATTGAAGAACGGGAATTAGTCAGTATAATTGAGTAATTGACGCAACATTATTCGTGATTCTTTTGTGTTATCGACATGCTTTTTGTTTATAAATTTTTCAGATCAGCGCTCATTATTAGAATATAAATAAGTTCACATTAATTAATTAAAAAAGAGATTAAATTAATGGTATATAACATTATAGAGGAGTTCTATTATAAATGAATATTATATATCTAACACCTATGAGACTCAAAAAAAAAAAGTATAAGCCAAAAAATTAAAGGTATATACCATACAAAGTAAAAGGAGAGTCTTATCAAATAGTTTAAGCTATTTTGATTTAAAAAAAAAACAATCGTATCAGATCCACGTATATAAAATTGTAGTACACATGGCTTAATAACCTTACGTTCTAAAACTTTCATTTCTACCTGATTAGTTAGATACATATATAGTTTATAGCCCAATCATTCACCTCACAAATTGGCAAAATCTAATGCAAGTTCATATATATTATGATTGAGGTCAGATTATTATATTTATCAGACGTCACCTTGTCTTTTGACCACGCAATAACGAACATTATTGAGTCTCTTAAACTATTATGATATATTTTGTAATATATGAAAGTTTTGTTGGGATGGGTCTTAAAATCAAATATTTTGAGATGAGAATAGATACCATAACTTCAAAAACACTCTTACGTGTTAACCCAAATCTGAAAAGCTCCGACCATGACGGAAGGGATTTGAAAATGTCGACGGTTCATCTTCCTCAATGTCGTGAATCCTTACCCCAGTAATGAAAAAAATACAAGTTCAAATATCTGAAACACACTTATTTCATAGAAGTGAAAACCCTTTGTACTCTAAGCCTCAAAAAGAGAAACCCTTAATCATATGAAAAAAAGGGGCATGAATCCTCTTCTTCCTCAGTTTTCTCTCATCTGATTACTTTGAATCCTCTCTTTTTCAATGTTCTTTAGGATGCTGGGTGTTTTACAAGAAAAAAGTCATCACAGGTCATCGTTCTTTTTAGACAAGTCTTGAGACTCAAAAAAGCGTATACAAATGTACTTATAGATCTCAAACATCATTTGCTAGTTGATGTCAATGATAAAATCAACCCATTTCACCCTGCTGGACTGGAGCAAACAAGGAAAATTTGCAGAAAAAATCAAGTTGGAAATTGGGCTTAGATGTTGTCAGGCCCAACCAAGCCCAGCATGTATTATATAGGGTTAAAGGGGAAATTTGACCCAAAAGTTGTCACCAATAGGTAATTTTGCTCCAGAAGTATAAAAAGAGAGCAATTTTGCATTGAACATTATTCCAATTAATTTTGACCTTTAGTTGATCAAATATGCTAAGCTAACAATCCATATGTCATCCACGTTATTTTTGTTAAGTTGCAAATTTATTCCCGGATGTACATGTGTCATCTACTTCATTTTTTTCCAAAGTTAGATTTAACAATTATAGGTCAAATTAGCACTTTAATAAAAATGGCGTAGATGATATATGGACTTCCAACTCAACATATTTAGTTAAATAATAATTGGGATAATGGCTAGGGCAAAATTGCCCCATAGTGACAACTTCTAGTACAAAATTGCCCCTTAACCCTATTATATATTTTTGTTGCACCTTTTCTATTCATTAAAAAATTCATATAGATTGATTTAAAACGGTTTCCTAAAAAAAATATGTATAGCAGGCAATAAATTAATTTTCAAATTATTATGAAAAATATTAAGATTTCAATATTTAAATTTGGTTTGATTTTTTATGCTCCATTTTACCCATAAATATTAAAGAATGTCTGTATCAATAACTAATAGGTTGGGCTTTTGGGTTAGTTGCGCCTTGGGCTCTTATGAATGTATGCGCATCTATTGAAAGGTGAAATTCTATGCTTTTCTTTCTAAATATTATCTCTAGTAGTATCAATCTATATATATATATATATATTATCTCTAGCTGCAAGATGCCAAAGTTGAAGACATCATTTTCATGAACCTTATTACTCTTGAACTTTTTATAAAGAGACATTTCTCTTAATATAATATGGGAACATTTTGATTCATAATATGTGGGCCAAAAAAAGACTCAAGAATTTTGAAATTTTTTATAAATTTTTACGAAGAGACACCTCTTTAGATATGGTTCATGAATCTCTTGATCTTCTGTAAATCCTTACAAGAATTCTTCCAAACACTTCATGAACTCATCTTAGATTCATGCCTTTCTAGATAATTCATAATTCACGAACCATTCCATTTTTTAAAGTCTTCTCACATTAGTATAGTTTGTGTCTAAAATTTTCCTATTATATATATAATCAATAGGCAGCATCAAATATAATACAATAACAAACCGTTTCCTTTGGAAATTGGTAAGATACCTATAAGCCGTTACGTATATATATGACAAATTGCACTACAAACAAGGAGTAATTTTGAGAATATGGTTCAATTAATCACCAACTTGAACAACTCACATTAAGTAATCATCAACTTGTATGCTAGTTGATAATGATAAAATCAATAAGTTCTAATGCTTCTCTATTTTAAGGTTTTATTAAACATCTTTTCTCTAAAGTTGGTCTCAATCATCTTTTTTTTTTTCCTTTTTTTTTTGGCCATAATCATTATATCTTTAATAAAGGGTTTGAACTCACAACCTCATACTTAAGAAAGCTTTAAAGGAGGTACTTAGTTTCAGTTGGGCTACAAAAGCCCTAACCAATTTTTCTGATACAGCAACTAATATTCAACACTCTTTATCACAATATTTATGTAGGAAACTTGAGAGTACTAAGATTGTATTTAGATGCAAACTCAACTGAAAAGGATTATATTTAGATACAAACTTTTTCAAAAGGAAAGTTTGCTTCCCTGAAAAAAAAACTTGAGAGTACTAAAATTGTCCAAGTTTGCAAATTTTCATGATGATGCAATCCAATGAGTACAAAATCATAACCTGGCTATGGAGCAAGTTACATAATCAAGTCAACTTTTCATATGTCATGAACTTTATTTCGGAGAAGTTCATTTTAACCTCTCTTGCCAACAAATCCAGACATCAATTCTCTTCCAACTACTATTCCTCATTGTCATAAAATCAGCAGCAAATTCTGTCCTATATACTGACACAGGAAATTCTGATTATGGACGGTACTTGTGTACTGTTGATGTATTGTAATAAAATTGCATGGTTTTGTATGTTGCATCTTTAACTAGACATATATATACCTGTATAAGGCATAGGTTGTTCTAGAATATGATTACAAAAATACTAGGAATGGTGAAATGTTGAATACTTTGATTTTTCATCGAGCGATTAATTGAGTAATGGTTATCTCATTGGATGTTCCAAATTGTGCAGGTTGCGAGGAATTTGCTTCCCCTGAGAAGTTGCTCAAATAGAAACCTGGTTGCTTAGGGTTAGCCAACTCCATTTCACTTCCCAGCATTAGAATCACTGAGGACATGTTAGGCCTATCCTTTGGATGTTCTTCAACACATAATAGGCTAATATGGATGCATCTTAGGACTTCTGATTCAATGCACGAGCCCTCAATTTTCTTGTCAATTATCTCCAAAGCCTTGCCTTCCTTCCATTTTCTCCATGCCTAGAACACAAAACAGACCAATGTCACATTCAATATGACAATATATATAAGATAAACATGAAGTATGAACCAAGTGTGTCTCAAGTTATTACATGACCAATAAGGTTTTGGCTGTGGTTCGCATGATAAAACCCTTTATTTCTCTTGCCGGATATTATCTCCAACAACAAAATACCGAAGCTGAAGACATCGGATTTTATTGAAAATACCCCATCAATAGCATATTCCGGTGCCATGTAGCCACTGCAAGAGACACAATGGAAACAAAATATAGTTAATAAGGATACTATAAAGAAGAACATGGAACTTGATTGTTACTCCCTCTAGTCCTTAATATAATACATATTTACCTAATTTGATTAGATTAAGGAAGTTAGTTGAGTTAGTTAATATGACATATATTTTCTAAAATACCCTAGTCATCTTCCTCAATTCCCTCATTCCCTCTCCTTCTTAATTATTATTGAGAGAGCATCAATTAGAGTAAATTAGGAAAAGATTGACAAATATAAAACTTTATCTTATATTTAGGACTAAGAACAACTCTTCAAATATGTCTTATATTAAGGATAAGAGGAGTAATAAGAAACTTACTAAGTCCCTACTACTCTATTTGTGTTTCCTTCAATCTGGTCTTCTCCAAAAGTTCTTGCCATCCCAAAATCTGATATCTTTGGGTTCAACATGTCATCAAGTAGCACATTACTTACCTTGAGATCCCTATGAATGATTCTCAATCTAGAATCATGATGAAGATATAAAAGGCCTCGAACAACACCACAGATAATGTGGTAGCGCTTAGACCAATCTAGAACTTCACCTTTTGCATCATCTGTTCCGTTCAACATGAATAAAATATCCAAATTAGTTTGCAAGTTTTTCAAAGTTCAAGCATCTTAAGCCATTAAGTTCACCAAAATCATTAAAGCATCATATCTGGAACCATTTGTTCTTAATATTTATAATACCATACCAAAAATGAAGGAATCCAGGCTGCTATTAGACATGTATTCATAAACCAGCATTTTCTCTTCCCCTTGAATGCAACATCCTAGAAGCTTCACAAGATTCCGGTGTTGAAGTTTTGCGACCAGTTTTACTTCATTCTTGAATTCAGTCATTCCCTGTCCTGAACTTTTTGCAAGCCTCTTCACAGCAATTTCTTGCCCATTTACCAATTTTCCCTGCATATCCAAAATTTGTATTATGCTGATATCATCTTTTCAATATTAGCACAACCTTCATTTTTACAATCCTTTCAGTGAAACATTAAATCTTACCCAATACACAGGTCCAAAACCACCTTCTCCTATTTTTTTGTCAATGGAGAAGTTACCAATGGCAAAGACAATAGTTGAGAAGTCAAGCAAAGGAAGATCCAAATCTTCAGAATGTTTTCCATTGTTCTGATCCTGATCTACATGTTTAACTTTATCTGACAAAATAGAAAATGGCTTCAGCTTTGTTTCAAGCGTAAGTAGGTAAGTACTACCTTATTGACATAGTCAAAATGTACACATTACAAAAAAGAAACCAAAAAAAAAAAAAAACCTGAACTATATTGCCTGCAAAGATAAATTGCAGACTCAGATATATATATATATTGGTATGCAGGGGAGTTTACTCATAATAGTCACATTTCTATAAAGAAACATAAAAAATGGGGGAAAAGTATGTAATTCCTTGGTGTTAACTATCAGATGCTTGGGTATGACTTAGATGGGGGAAATTATTTTTGAAGAATCAATGATTTTGTGCTGACATAAAAATACCCATGGGTAATACATTAGTAGCAAAACAATCTGATAGCAAACATATAAAGACCTGAACTAAGTATTCTCCAAAAACTTTGCAGTGATCTCTTTACCACTATTGTTTTTGCAGACTTTAAGGATCCAAATGCACCCAAGTAAAAGCATCCCTGAAGTTGCAATGGCAATGATGACAATAATTGTCTTTGTTAACTTCTTATGTCCTGGCTCTGCCTCTTCAACTAATTGAATCAAACAAAAAAGCTGACGTTAGTACACATATGAAGGAAGCTATTGAATGTTTCAAGGAAAACAAAATGAATCTTTGTTGTACAGCTTACTTAATTCTGAAGCATTCATTCGAATATAAAGATCCTGCCCACCAACTGCCATTTGTCTAATATCAATTAGATCTCCAAACCATATGGCACATCCCCTTCCTTTTCCTCTAATATCTGAATTTGTATATGCCATGCAAGAACAGTTACTTAAGCACTTGGTTCTGCATTCCTCTAACCCAATAGTGTCATCTAACCAAGTAAATGTAGTATCTGGAAGTTTCAAACCACTCACTTTGAGAAACCCATCCTTTTGCTTGAACTTGTTGCAGCTCAATGGTTTCTTATGAACACAGCCTTGTGACCAGTCCATTGAGTTCCACATTTCTAATGACTTAGGCCTAAACCCTTGTAAACATTGACACACTGGAGAATCAGTAATGATACAATTCCCATTAGCTCCACAGAGGTCATAGGTGTCACAGTAATCTCCTGGACTTGAGGCATAAATCTTCCACTTTTGATCTGTTTCCATCCACACATAGCGATAACGAACATAACTGGTTTGGTTCATCACTAACATTGAAACTAAAGAGTTAGTTCCGATAGTATAAGTGTAATAGACCTCATTCTGATCAGAGACAAAGTTGTAATGAAACAAAGGGTTAGGCTTTAGGTCTGGGGCACCACTCTGATACAGGCCATTCCAAGGTCCAGTTCTATAGTACTTCTTATTTCCCTTGTTCATAACTGATTCTGGATAGTTATAAATCTCTATACCCCAAGAAAAATCTCCTGGAGATGGATCTTCTGGGCTTTTCCAAGCTGTTAGACGCCTATTTAGACCATTTTTGAGGTCCCACCCTATCTTCATACCTGGCAACATTGTATCAGATGGGTAATCAAAGCTTTGCCACAAATAGCCTTCTCCTTCTTCTGGGTTTGCATCTTCCTTATCTTTCACCACAAGATTGCCAGAATCAAGAAGCTGAGCAAATGGTTTCTTTGCTTGTTTTTGAGGGGTTGTACACCAAACGACAGTGTCGTTTTGGCTGAGGAGGACAAGACTTCCTGTCCTGTTTAACATAAGGATCCCAGAAGTGACATTGATCGAGGTTTGGCGGTTTGCTACCCAAACAATGGTTCTGATTGGAATCTTCTTGTACCATATTCCTAAATAGCGTTTGTTGGAGATTCCAGGACTGAAGAATCCCAGTTCAAAGGTTCCTCCCTGGGAAACTAAGGTCATGCCATCTGAGAGGCTTTGTGATACAGCAATTGAATCAGCTGCCATGGAGACTCTTAGAGAAGGGACTAGTATGTATGTAATGATGCTAATGAAAGAACGCACATTCATTTTGGTACTGTTACAGATAGCTTCAGATGTAGCCAAATGCAGAGAATGAGTTGAGATAGAGACACTATAGTTTGATTCTTGCGTGCTGTTACTAACTTGGTTAAGTCAAAATTAGGTCTTGACAATACAATTTAAAACATGGCAACTTTTCATAGTATGAAGTGACCGTTTTGCTTCAAATGCAAAGTGTAGTTAACTTGTGCATCAGTAGCAGTAAGTTCCCATGTGTCAAAATTAGTTTTTTTTTTGGGGGGGTGGGGGTGGTTGAAACTGTGACGAACAATTATTGGCAATTAAGTCAACAGATTATATAATAGGGTGGCCCAATACATAAAACTCTCATCAGATGAGGTTTGGAGAGGAGTAGACGTACACAACCTTATCCTTACAAGCAAAGAGGATGTTTCTAGAGCTTAAACTCATGACCTCCAAGTCATATGACAGCAACCTTACCGCTGTACCTAAACTCAGCTCATCAGATTTTATATTGGTGTTAAATTCTCCATCCCTGTTTGTGATTATTTCTTTCTTGTTCCTTCTTTCTTTGTTTGGTAACATATTGTTTTGCTAAATGTGCTGCAATAAAAGGAAGAATACTTTGATTGTTGAGCTCCTCCTATTCTTAGTAAAAGATTAGGTGTTGACGATAAAACATCATGATGACCTGCGAGTTGCGACCCAAAAAAAAAAATTGACTATATTGCTTGTAATGCAAAATGTGATCAAGTTTTAAATCAGCAGCCGTAGAATCATAGTGTGATTTGATGTTTCTGGAAATAAAGTGGGGCCCACTGTAAATGTTTTTCAAAGTTGTGCTTGTGCATCCATGTATTCCTTTGAATCTGTTTCTGAGCAATTTCCCTGTGAACTGTGATTCATTGGGCAGTTCCTCAAGCCAAAATTATCTTCATGAATTTTGCATTAGATAATAATAATATGAAATCTTGGACATTCTGGCTTTTGATCCCTGTTTTGGACATTACTACTATTAAATGTGACAATTGTTTTATCTCCAAATAATATGCAGTAGATAGGGCAAGGCCACTAATAATCAAGATTCACTGTCAACTCTCCAGGATTATCTTTTTACTTCCTTTTTTTTTTTAGATAACTAATATGCAAGTTCCTATATAGTTTCATTTGATTGTTTACAAGGTGCTATAGTTTTTTTCCCCTTTTTATTAAGTCCTTATAGTTTCATAGGTTTTTAATTATGTTTCTATAGTTTTTTTTAATTCATATACTTAAATGTATAGGGACTTGATTAGAAATCATATAAAATTATAAGGACCTGATAAAAAAGGGGGGGAAAGTTATAGGGAGAGGGTTAAAAATAAGTTGAAACTATAATATCTTGCAAATTAATTATCCCTTCTTTTTTGTCCTCTATTTATATATATAATCATCTTACATTATTATATTTTAACAATGTCAGTCTAAACAGGGATAGTTCTCCTAATAATTTTTTTCCATCCTTAATTCACAGCCTTGCTTAAAGAGTATCATGTTGCTTCAGGTCCAAAAAAAAAAAAACAAAGAGTATCATTGTATCATGTTACTTCCCCTCAACTCAATCACCATTTGATCCTTCTTTTTTATTACTTCTGAATACTAATATATATATATATATATATATATTAATTAAAAATAAAAAAGAAATTTTGGAGTAGGGCCGGATTTGGAATTGGAGTAAGAGATGATGTATTATGGAGGCCAGCTGGGCTGGAACTGGCCCATTAGTGATACCAAGACCATCCAAAACACAAGTACCTGTTGGATCTTACTGACAAAAATATAATACAAGACCATACTAATATAGTTGGGTTTAGCAGGGGCTGATTAATAATTTAAAGAATAGTTAACCTGCAGGTCATTATAGTTTTAACCAATTTTTAATTAGGTTTCTATAGATTTTTTTTTACCAAGTCCTTGTAGTATTTTTCCTTTTTATCAAATCCTTATTGTTTCATCGGATTTTTAATTGGGTCCTTGTAGGTTTTTTTGGATTTTAATTTATTAATTTAATTGTAAGTTAAATCAATGAATAATATTAAAATAATATTTATGAATAATAAACTTAAATTAATAATTGTATAATTCAAAAAATAATTAATGTAATTAATTAGTAATTCTTAATTGATTAATTATAATTCTATTCTATTTTTAGAGATAAATTATAATTAAACTTTTAATATTCCTCATAATTTTTTAATTAAACATATATTTACATTATTTATTTTTTAAAATCTACATGGACCCAATTAAAAATCCTTTGAAACATTAAAGACCTGATAAAAAATAAAAAAAAAAACTATAAGGACCTAATTAAAAAAAGGTGAAAGTATAAGGAACCGATAAAAAGAAAAAAACTATAAAGACCTAATTAAAAATCGGTTGAAACTATAAGGACCTACATATTAATTATCTCATTATTTGACTTACCTATACCTTAGCCTTTCTTTTGTTCTTTTTTCTTCCACGGAGAATCCGACATCCTGGATCTACCTTCTTTTAACTAGGAAGATTTATCGGAGATCTAGGGTATGTTTGGTTGAGCGATTCGATTGCTTATAAGTTGCTTTTTAATAGTGATTTACGGTATACGAAGTAAGTATGTGAGAGGAGTTGTGTCTCGATTTACGTAAAAAGCAACTTATAAGTTTTTATAAGTTGAAACAAACATGCTTCTAGACTAATTTGGATTAAGTCAGATAAGACCACACGGGTAGATAAGCTCTACTACCCTGTATTTAACTCGAGACCTACTAGTTGAACCAAGTGCATGGTGGTTACTTCTGCCTTTCTTTTTGATCGAATATACTTCAACCTTTTTTTGGGTATACAAGGAAACCCCACCACTCGTATCCGATCTCTTTTCTGGACACTAGCCTTCTTAAGTGTGATAGATATCCGAGCAACCAATTAGTCCGAGCTTGAGGAGCGAGAGTGTGTTTTTTAACGGGTTATCTTCTCTCTGACAAGCTCGCTTCCTGATATTCAAACTTGTGTTCTCATCTTTTAATTTCTTCATTTGATCATCTCTCATCATATTTAGGTTCAAAGTTTTTTAGGATTGTCGAATACATTTTAAATCAAACATGAGACTACTTTAAGGGCCAAAAAATTTGAGACTACTTTAGAAATATTTAAATAAGTAAAGACTTATTAGGCTGTATGTTTTTCGATGTAAATGAAAAAAATAAGTGAAAAGATTATGTCATTTGCAGACACAAAACATATCCGAAACGAAGGACGGGCTTGTATATCCTCTTTAGTGTCAATTTGAGTTAGCGTTTAAGAAGCACATTACACAAATTGAGACAAAGCTCCTCTCACATACTTACCCCGTACATCGTAAATCACGTTGAAAAAACTGCTTATACCGCTAACCTAAACAGGCACAGTCTTTATGTGTTGATATCTAAAGATATTGTTGGAAAATATATGTGTGTGTATCTAAAGATATCATCCCTTCCGAGACATTGTGGAGGAAGCGAGGGATCTCATCTATAAAGATTGGCAAATCAATCTTAACAATCTCTATAGGGAACAAAACACTACTGCAAATAGATTGGCTAGGTTATCTCATCATTTGATAGAGAATTTTTGTTTCTTTGATCAACTACCACCTTCTATAACGGGAGAGGTGGTTGATGAAAAAGGGTAAATTGTTTGATGTTTTTGGTGTAGGGTCTCCTCTTTTTGGGAGATTTGTATCCAAGTATTATTTTAAAAAAAGATATTTTTGTAGGACAAAATTCATGGAATACAAAATAAATCATAAATTATAATACATAAATGTTCCTATATCAATAGTAGAAGACTTATAAGAATTACCTCTTACCATTGCTAAGCTTTGATTAGATAGAGAACTTACAAGTCCTGATGAAAGAGAGCTATAAAAGAAAGTGACAACAGAAGACAATTGTCAGGTCACTTTCTGACTGGTTGTGAGGCACAACTATGGCAACTGGGTTAAGAGTCGTCGCCAATCAGGGAACATCAAGTAGTAGTCTAGATTTTCTAACGCTTGTGTAAAATTGGTCGTAAACTCAAGTGTCTTTCCCACCATCAGAGATATCACATTAATAGCCAATAACCCTAATCTTGAATTGGGCCTGGATCTAACTTACGGGCTATATTCAGAATATTTTAATTAATTACCTAAATAATAATTAATAATAATTAGGGAAAATCCCCAAAAAATACTATGTGAACTTTGAAATTCCCAAAAGGTCATATAAATAAGGAAAAAGGACAGATTGGTAAAAAGGTAGGAATGTGGGATATCAAAATTTGGCTGAAAAGACTTAAATGCCCTTATTTCATCCTAACAATCTCACTTCTCTCCTCCTTCACAGCTTCTTCCTCAGCTTTCTCACTATTCTTTCTCTCTCCCCTCTCTTCTTCATCACCTTCCCCATCCAAATCTAGTTCACAGAGAGCACTTCACTGGCCAAATTCTAACTAGCACACCCTCCTCTTTCTCCCATTTGATTCCTCTCCTTCTCCACCATTTAACCTAAATCTTTCAGAGGTTGGTGCTAGATGAGCATTTTCATGTAGTTTTGCCTTTCAAAAGACACACAAAAGCTAAAGGCGTAATCCGTTTCTTTTAGGTGATAAATATAGTTGGATGGTTATGAATTTGCTCTTATGAAAATAGTTAGAGTTTTTCACTACTCTATACCCTGTTTGTTCAGTAGTTAAAGAAGTTGAATGCCCCATTCATCAGTCATCAAGAAGGTTGCACAGAAGAAAAAAAAGGGTCCCAAATCGCTCAGTTGTGCAAATCTCTTGGCTTAGCTTTGTTCTAAGTCCAGTTGTGTGAATCTAGCAGAAGAAGATAAAATAGAGTATGAATCTACCGTATTCTTTTTCTCTAGCATAAATTAGCTTCTGCATATCAATCCTATAAAGAGAACCCTCTTTCTTCTCTTTGCATATCGTTATGAGAGTTAATTGAATGTAGAATCCATTATTGAAGAAAACAATTAGAAGTTGAACAAAGGAAGCCTCGATCTTAAAGAATAAATTAAATGTACAAAAAAAAATCCTAATCTATAGTCTATTCATCCTAGCATTAAGGTTGATCTTCTCACAGTTCTAAATAATTGCATCTTCATGTTTTTAAAAGTTCCAAATGTTCATTTTATATGTATTGTAGTTGCTGTCATACAAAATCTGGTTTTTTTTGTAAATATCAATATTGTACTTGTCATTACCATTACTACTTTTGCTAATGGTAACAATTTATTGTAAGTAATGTATATGGAAATGACGTGTTCTTTGGGATGACTTGTATGCATTAGATGTACGTGGAATGAGTAATATTCATAAGCCATTTGATCATTTGCATAATAGTTGCTGTTATGAACATTTCTGATTTTTTATCAACGTCATCACTGCACTTGTCATTACTATTACTAAACTTATCAATATTATTAACAAAATTAGTCAACACATTTATTTATTTTGTTAGTACCTAACGATTTTGTCAAAATAATTACAAATTTTTGTGAAAATCATTAATATTTTAGTCAATTACATTACTCAATTGGTCTAACCCAACACTCTTGACTAATCATTTCACACATTTTGTTAGTACTTATTGATTTCGTCAAAGCTATTACAATTTTTGTCAAATTCATTAATGTTTTAGTCAATCCTATTACTCAATTGGTCATAGCCTAAAACTTTTGGCCAATCCTTTGACACATTTTGTCAATACTTATTGATTTCGTCAAAACCATTACAAGTTTTATCAAAACTATCAATGTTTTAGTTAATCTCATTAATCAAATTGTCATAGCCCACAACTCTTGGCCAATCATTTTACACATTTTGTCAGTACTTATTAATTTTGTCAAAATCATTACGATTTTTGTTAAAAACATTACTGTTTTAGTCAATCTCATTACTCAATTGGTCTTTAAGTGAGTCTCAAGGCATTTTGGTTTTTAAACCAAAACATGAAAAAATCATATTTCCACTCCATCCCTTTTTTGTCCTTTGCAAGTTGGGAAAATACCAGTTAGGTCCCAAGGTACAGAATTAATTCCAAAAAAGTCCCTTTGCAAATTCCAATGTCAGAAAAGTCCCTAGGGACTTTTCTGACAGCAATTCCCTTTGAGAAATGACTAAAATAGCCCCCACTCAAATAAGGAAAAAAAACGCACAGAGGAGAGATGAGTGAAGCTCGTATTACTGTATTAGTGATCAAGGCATTAAGGAAAACAGAAAAACGCACACGGACGAAGGGCGTAGGAGGTGTAACATTGAAGGGATACAAAGTGGCGTTAATGTTCTTGGGAATCTCGTCTTCTTCATCATCCAGGTACGTGCAGCAACGTAGAGAAACGAACTCTCAAAAATTTTGTTTCTTTCTGTGTGTAACATACTTCGTTGAGAGTGAGGGTTTGGTGAAAGGTTGGATCTTGAGCTAAAAAATGGAGTAAGTGGTAGGTGGTAGAGAAGAAAAGCTAAGAATTTGGTAGACAAATGAGGTTGATCATTGAAGTTGGGATTTCACCTTGGGTGGGTTGGGTTTAGGTTAGAGTGCTCTGTTTTTATGGCATGGTAACAGAGGAGCTGCTGTGTTTAAAGTGAGGATGATGAATGTAGTTGGTATTCTTTGCTGGAAAAACGCTGAAATGAAAAAAAAAATTGTTGTAAATTTGTGCATATGAAGTTGTAAATATAGCTGTGGAAGTTGTTAATATGTATCGTAGGTGTGCTCTATTTTTGGTGAAGCAAACAAAGGTTTGACCCTATTTTTAGTGTGTTTGGTGTTGTTAGAAAAAGCACTTGTGTAAGAAAAAAAGTGTAGTTAACGTGTTGTTAATGTGTGCATATGAAGTTGTAAATATTGCTATGAAAGTTGTAAATACGTACCGTAGCTGTGTTCTGTTTTTTGGGAAGAGAACAGGGGTTTTGCCTTATATTTAGTGTGTTTGGTGTTATTAGAAAAAGCATATGTGAAGGAATAAAATGTGTAGTGAACTTGTTGTTAATATGTGCATATAAAGTTGTAAATATTGCTATGGAAGTTGTAAATACATACCGTAGCTGTGTTCTATTTTTTGGGAAGAGAACAGGGGTTTTGCCTTATATTTAGTGTGTTTGGTGTTATTAGAAAAAGCATATGTGAAGGAATAAAATGTGTAGTGAACTTGTTGTTAATATGTGCATATAAAGTTGTAAATATAGCTGTGAAAGTTGTAAATATGTACCGTAGCTATGGTCTATTTTTGGAGAAGAGAACAGAGGTTTGGCCTTGTGTTTAATGTGTTTGGTGTTATTAGAAAAAGCATATGTGAAGGAATAAAACGTGTAGTTAACTTGTTAATATGTGCATATGAAGTTGTAAATATTGTTGTGGAAGTTGTAAATACGTACCGTAGCTGTGGTCTATTTTTGGGGAAGAGAACAGAGGTTTGGCCTTGTGTTTAGTGTGTTTGTTGTTATTAAAAAAAGCATATGTGCAGGAATTAAACATGTAGTTAATGTGTTGTTAATATGTGCGTATGAAGTTGTAAATATTGCTTTGGAAGTTGATAATACGAAGTTTGTGTTGCAGATTGACATGAAAGATGGGAAGTTGTTCGGGGAAGAATTTATTTTGTTTCTTTCATGTGGGGGGAAGTTTTTAAATGGTGGAGAAGATGAAATGCAATATGTTGGTGGTTTAGTAAGAACAAGATGCATAAAGGAAGGCACAACATATGAGGAGTTGCGAAGAATCATATCATCCATAACGGGAAAAGAAAGGAATGAAATGCAAATGAAGTTCAAAGTTGCCCTTGATACGTCAACATTTGTGGATCTTGTAGATGACGAAGGGGTGTATCATCTAATCAAATATAATGAACAATATGGTCATGTGTATATTGAAGATGATGGTGATAATGACAGTACAGAACCAGCAATGAACGGCCAAATGGAAGAGCAAGAAGTGTAAGTTTATTTGTCCTAAGAAAAGTAATTTCTTCCAACGTGAATATGTGCAAGAGCACTAAAACTTGTAATTTCTTGCAGGATTGATCATTTGTTTGGAGGTGAAGGAGGAATGTGTACATCCCCACATGGTTTGTTAAATGAAGGTCAAGTGATCCCATCATTGACTTGTGCTACACAAATGGTGCCAACCCCTATACCAGAAATGAATCATGGAAAATGGAGGGATTTGATTATTGGAGCAGGACCGATTTTTCCGAATGCTGTGAGCCTTCGTCAAACGCTATACAAATATAGTATTGCTCATAAGTTTGCATACCAATTTGTGAAGAACAATCAACACAAGATAATTGTGAAGTGCAAGGTTGAAGGTTGTCCTTGGTACATGGGTGCATATTCATCAGGAGAGCATCAAGATACATAGTTTTTAACCATTAGAACACTCAAAAGTGAACACGTTTACCAAGCACAAGATAGCCTAATAGTTTTGCATCCACACAGGTCGAGCTTGACATCATCAATCGTAATGGATGGTTTGAGGTCCAATATTGATAAGACTGCTAACGTCATTCGATCAGACATGTACAGAGAGTATGGGGTGTGGCTGAACTACCGTCAAGCATATAGGGCAAAAGAAAGAGCGGTAAGGGAATTACATGGTCGAGTAGAAGACTCTTACATGGTAATTCCTTGGATATGTGACAGACTAATCGAGAGTGACCCGGACACAGTTGCAAAATGGGTAGCCTCATCGAATAATAGATTTCATAGGGTATTTATTGCTTACGGTTGTTCAATTAAAGGGTTTTTAGGAGGTTGTCGGCCCATACTGTATGTAGATGGTTGTCATCTAAGTGGCCCTTATAAGGGAACAATGTTGTCAGCTAGTACATACGATGCAGACAACCAGATGTTTCCCCTAGCATATGCCATTGTGAGTGGTGAGACGTATGATGAATGGTCTTGGTTTCTATCGAATGTGAAAGACATTACTGGCTCAATGTTGGTAACAATTGTCTCAGATCGCAATAATGCGATTATTGGTGCTGTAAAAGAAATATTTGGCAGTGAGAGACATGCTTTTTGCTACCGGCATGTGAAGGAAAATTATAGTGCCGAGTTCCTATGAATTAATAGAGGTCGGACACGAACATCGGCGAATAGCAAGGAGAATGCACTCCTTCTTCTTGATGCAATTGCATATACAAGGTTGGATGAAGACTTCACTAGTGCAATCGGTACATTAAGATTGTTCAATCCACAATTGGCAAATTGGGTGGAGAATCATGGGGATGTTGAGAAATGGGCTCTAAGCAAGTTTCCTTTCAAAAGGTGGGACAACATAACAAGTAATCTTGCAGAGTCGTTTAATGCATGGATGTTAACAGAAAGGAAGCACACCGTGTCAGTTTTAATTCATGAACATCGGGAGAAATTGGCTCGAAAATTGATTGCAAGCAAGATGGCCATGGGTAGTTGGAAAAATGCAGTGGGACCAAGAATTGAAGAAAAATTGCTGCAACAAGTTAAACATGCTGAAAATATGGAAGCATCATATTATGGAGACAATCAGTTCTCGGTTCGAAGTAGATGTGGAGATGCCATCATTTTTGTGAATATGGATCTTGGTGAAAGAAAATGCACGTGTCTAGCATGGCAAATGAGTGGAGTGCCTTGTGCCCATGCATGTGCAGCTATTAAGGTACTTAGTGGTAATGTCTACACATTTGTAGATGACTGGTTCAAACTGGAAGCACAGAGAAAAATATATGAAAGTTCCATGAGGCCAGTCGCAACTCATGATTGTCCACGGGTTGAGTCTCCAACGGTGACGCATATGCTAACACAAACATTCTTAGACCCTCCAATCACTTCAAGGCCACCAGGGAGACCGAAAAGGAAAAGAAGGGAATCTCAGTTTCAAAACAAAAAGATATATCATTGTGGGAGATGCAATGAGGCTGGGCACACAATCAAAACTTGTAGAAATCCAAATCCATCCTAAAAACATTTACATAAATGTAGATTATTTTGATAGTAACTTTCTGGTGATGTATATATTGACCATGAAGTAGTTGCATTCCCTCACCCCTTTTGCTTGTTGAATGCATCCCCAACTTGGTGTATCTATGTAATTAGTATATCATATTAAGTGTAATGAGTAAGTGAACAAAAAGTACTTACTCATAGTACTTAATATTTTATTGTCTTAGTATCTATGGAAATGATAAGCTATTCTGTTGTGACAGTACAGGTATTATTTTGTTTAAGTTAATGCTATGTTGTTGTGACAGGAGGCACATGAAATTGTACAACCATAAGAGGGTTGGGCAATGACCTTGTGAAAACAACTTTTTTTTGTTGTGAACACATATGTACATAATGGCTTGTGCACAAGGCTACATGATGTTATGTATGTTAGCTCAAGAATATTATGCACTGTCAAAAATTACACTGTCAAAAATTGCACTGTCAAAAATTGCTAGTTGTAAACGCTGCTTATTACGTTGTAAATATAGCTGAAGATGTTGTAAATATTGCAGATCATCTTGTAAACGCTGATAGAAGAAAGTGGAGCCTAAGTGTTGGCTTGTTACACAAGCTACTGCCCTTGGTGTCCTTGGGGGAGTGGTTGTAAATGTAGCTGAAGCACTTGTAAAAGGAGCTTACGATGTTGTAAACGTAGCAACAAGTGTTGTAACATAAACCATTCACACTTTCTTTAAAAATTGCTAGTTGTAAACGCCGCTTATTACGTTGTAAATATAGCTGAAGATGTTGTAAATATTGCAAATCATCTTGTAAACGATGCTAGAAGAAAGTGGAGCCTAAGTGTTTGCTTGTTGCACAAGCTACTGCCCTTGGTGTCCGTGGGGGGAGTGGTTGTAAACGTAGCTGAATCACTTGTAAAAGGAGCTTACGATGTTGTAAACGTAGCAACAAGTATTGTAACATAAACCATGTACGCTTTCTTTCTCCCAAGTTGTAAACGCCGCTTATGACGTTGTAAATATAGCTGAAGATGTTGTAAATATTGTAGATCATCTTGTAAACGATGCTAGAAGAAAGTGGAGCCTAAGTGTTAGCTTGTTGCACAAGCTACTGCCCTTGGTGTCCGTGGGGGGAGTGGTTGTAAACGTAGCTGAATCACTTGTAAAAGGAGCTTACGATGTTGTAAACATAGCAACAAGTGTTGTAACATAAACCATGTACGCTTTCTTTCTCCCAAGTTGTAAACGCCGCTTATGACGTTGTAAATATAGCAGAACATATTGTAAACGTTGCACGAACTTGTAAAATGAGCTTAAGGTGTTGTAAACGTAACTTACTTACTTGTAAAAAGAGCTAAAGTTGTTGTAAACGTAGCAACAAGTGTTGTAACATAAACCATGTACGCTTTCTTTCTCCCAAGTTGTAAACGCCGCTTATGACGTTGTAAATATAGCAGAACATATTGTTAACGTTGCACGAACTTGTAAAATGAGCTTAATGTGTTGTAAACGTAGCTTACTAACTTGTAAAAAGAGCTAAAGTTGTTGTAAACGTAGCAACAAGTGTTGTAAACTTAAAAACAGCAAACACTTGTTCAAATGACATGTCCATCAACCTGAGCAAAATAACTGATATGTACATGTTCATATAAGCTGAGCAAAATAACCTGAGCAAAATAACCTGTTTGGGGACCTAGTCAACCATTTCATATGTACATGTTGTAAAGTTAAATCATTATGTCACAAAAATAACTGATGATGGTGTAAACTAACTATACGTTAGTGCCTTTTGCATCAAGTTCGCATACATACAAAATATCAACTACAGAACACTGTAAGTAGCCATTTTTACAGAAAAATACGTCAAATGCTACACGACTTTCTTCCTCTTCATTTGTTGACTTCCGTTGAGAAGGGACAACACCTTTTAAGCGTGTTTGTTCTGTTCATGTGCAACTAGCCACCATAAACAATCTACCTTCACTTGCCGAATCTGATGATCACCAAGCTTAGGCATAGTGTACCCCGCCTTGTCATGTGTAGAGCCATCCCAGCTATGTAACCATGACAGAATATGAACACCACACGAATCGCTGCAAAACAAAAAGCCACATACACCGTTCCCATGTTATAACAACCGAATGGGTCAAAAAAAGCAATAGTTGAAAGAGTTGGCGGAACAAAAACAGCACTAACGTATCAGCTTGGACATGCACTTTTGCCCAAGTAACTTCCTTTGGTATTTCCTTCCCTTTGTCATATACTTCGGGTTTTACTCGACTCAGTATGTTAACAATGCAATCTCTCTGGAAGTTGTACGAAAAAGAAGTTATGTCAGAAAACAACAATGACGAATGCACACAAACCATATGAGAAACAAGCACTTACACACTGCTGTGCGAGGCGTTCTTTGGCTCGAATATCTTCTTTTTGGCTTTTGCTCATTCTCTTCGGTTTTGTTGCATCTTCTTCTACCTTTTGTGCCCTTGCATATGTTAATTGGTCAACCAATGAGTCCAGGACATAAAACCACATTGTCTTCGTCTCCAAGACATAACAAAACTAATGATCCAGGCGCAGGGTAGGAGCAAAAATCAAGTCGTAATCGCCAATGTTGTAACCAATATGTTCAGGCAAGATCTCCGCATTATGTGATTCCAATGACCACTTCTTAGGATCCGCTGCCATTTTTTGCATCAATTCTGCGGAAAATATGTGTCTGGTCACCCAGCTGCTATTGTGTACTTGATCCCCCACTAACGTCCTCGCAACCATGGTCATAAACTATGCACCATTAAAAAAAGAGTCAGCAATTCGCAAAATTCAATGAACATAGTATGAGTTAATTGTTCAATTAACTTACCCTGTTACTAATCCAACCCCTTGGACGAAGGCAATATAGTTCACCGCGGGTCAAGAAATAGTCATA
This sequence comes from Inga leiocalycina, assembly GCA_963242795.1. Classification (NCBI taxonomy): domain Eukaryota; kingdom Viridiplantae; phylum Streptophyta; class Magnoliopsida; order Fabales; family Fabaceae; genus Inga; species Inga leiocalycina. The sequence goes on from OY725329.1 coordinate 54,128,467, forward strand.
CATGTCTACAAACTCCCTAATACACAAACAAGCGCACAAAGTCAGTTTTTGTGATTCATGTAAGTTGAGATTGCAGAAGTGTGATTACTTACTCCACATCCTCTGGTGATTTACATCGTGTAGTGCACATTTGATATAAAACTTCCTTATCCTTCTCATCTTGACTTCGCTTCTTAGCCATTGTTGTCACCCAAGGAGACCCAATAGCAGGTTTCTTAACCCTTGTAGATTTCCTCAATTGTGCCTGTTCCTTTCCTTTCGATTCCACTTCCTCCTTATCTCCCATACCATGTACACCTCCTACTTCTTCCTCTGACCCTTCGTCTGCACTTATAGACTGCTCCTCATCGTCTTCTCTTTTTCTTATGTCACCCCCCTCAGCATGTTCATCATCTTCACTTTCAGACGAAGATTTAACGTCTTTCACCTTTTCATCCCCTTCATCCATTTCTCCCCCGCCTAAGAGCCTCGCCTGAAGGGAAAGAAGTTCCTCTTGCACTATTGACACCACCCTTGACATAATTCGATCATATGTTCTCTTGATTTCCTACAAATTAGACATCACAAAAACTTAAGTCAATATTTTCAACTGAATGTTGTTGTGACATCAGATTTTACATCTTACCGGGTGTGTTAGCATGGTTTGTTCATGCAATTCAGAAGAGGCTGATCCAACTACATTACTGACTGAATGTAGCAACCCTTGGTTGCTTTCTTTCTCTGTCTGCACTCTACTCTTTACGTTGTTGTCATTCCAAAACGCAAGCGCATTTTCACTTGTAGAGGCATGTAGTTGGCCTAGGGGAAAATGTTGCAAGCAAAACACCTGTATAGAAATTAAATTACAACTTAACAGCAGCAAAATTCAACATGTAATGCAACGATATACAACTAATTAAAAAAGCCAATAAACGTTACATAGATCAAACATGCACTTACCATTAGAAAATATATACATCCCCCGACATTGATCCTCCCTGCATCTTTCCCTTTTACTAATTTCTTCTTGTACTGTGCAATAGAATTTGATAGTTCAATCAACACAAAACTCAACCAATCGTACTTCCCAAGACCTCCTTTTGTCGCCGTCATCACTTTCAACACTCTATCAGTCACTTTTACACCCGACCCGGGACACAAGAGAGTTCCCAACGCATACATGACAAAGAGGAATTCGAATTGCGGATCCTCGTCTCTCTCAATTAGCCATTTTCCAATGGTCTTGTAAGGCACTGACCCGTACAATGTCTTCAATTGTTCAAAACCTTCTTCTTCTTTGTTGACTTTTTCCTCAATGTCCCCCCCTCACATGGTAACCCCATCAATTGTTGAACATCTTCCCGGCGGATGTTCAATGACCTCCCTCAAATCAAAACATTGTTTGTTGGAGGGTCAAATGCAGATATCAACTGACCACATAGATCTCGGGGGATTTGTGAGCAGCTTATGTGAACTAACTTGTCAAATCCAATTTTCTTTAGCCTTTCCATCTTATCTTCTCTATTTTTCACAATGTTGCACACTTTCATAAATTGATTAGGAGCACATCGGGTCAAGAATGGAACCATGTATTTTGGCCCTTTTGCCTCACTCCTTAAATTATTTGCCCTCACCTTATATGCCTCCTTCTCCTCATCTTTCAATGCGTCCCAAGCTTCTTTCATAGACTGTGTCTCCTCTTTTAAACGCTTGCACTCCTCCTTCTTATTTTTCTTGTTCTTAAAATAATCTTGTGTAAACAATATATACCCTGAAACTTTTTTCCCCCTCTCTCCCTCTCCATCTTTCCTTTCTTTCTTCTTTGCCATTTTTTGCTTAACCTTGACTGTAATTACTACTTTATTCACACACCACCAAAAACATAAGACATTAACCAATCATTTGTATATAACAAACAACTAATTTAGGAAGTTAATTGCAATTCCACATCAGCAATGTACAGAACACAGTCATGTAGACAATATATATATATCAATCACTAAGTCATATAAATCAACAATGAAGCATAAGGTTATGAACAAAACTTTCTTCTGCAACTCATCACACACAGTAACTAACTTCCAAATGCACCTAACAGCAGCAATTATAGAGAAGCACATTATAGAGAAGCATTAATAGTAACTAACTTCCAAATGCACCAATTATAGAGAAGCATTAATAGGACATCAATTAATAGGACATCAATTTATAGGACATCAATTAATAGGACAACAATGAAGCATCAATAGGACATCAATTTTAAACAGTAACAGTAACTAACTTCCAAATGCACCAATTATAGAGAAGCACATTATTAGCCTCATACCCATTGATTCTGACCTCAAACCCAATGCTAGAGCAGCACATTATCACCAAACCACATTATAAAACATTCCCTGGCCTTTAACGTTACTCATAAACAAATATCCATACCCCCAAAACAACAACACTGATTCAGCCATCACATACCAGCGCCACACATAAAAAGAACAAATTTAAACCCGACAAGCACCTTCCTTAACCAATGTATTTCCCCAACTAAATTCCAAGAATCAATACTTTCCCCCAATCCCAAACTAGTGGCAATTATTTTCTAGTATATTCAAAATTCACATCTATCTTGGAACAGCATAAATTTTGAAGTTATACTCATGCATATACATAAATAAACCAAACAGAATAGAATAAACGCAGTGATCACAGAACCCCAACCACAGAGGCGTTTCCTTTGTTTGGTATTTGGTAGCAGAGAAAAGAAACGAACAGTGTCAAAAAGTCGTAATGCATCAAAGCCACTAGCGGATGTTGTATTTTGCCAAATATCTTACTTCTTTCAAGCCAAATTAGAGCAAGCAGGGAAAAGAAATAAAGACACCACGGAGACATATTTTAACCGCTAGGTCCGTGAAAGCCAAAAACATATGAATGAAAGCCAAAAATAGAAAGGACACGCAGACAGAGAGCACAACAAGAAATGCGGAACTCACAAGTACAGAATGAAAGAGAATGGCCATTGGAGAGTCCAAGAGCAGCAGCACCGCAACAACAATTTTTGGTGCCATTTCACAAAAAAAAAACCACACAGCAAAGGGGCGGACGACTGACCGTCGGAGGACCACTCGAGGGACGCTGGGTGTTGGACCGATGCGGCTGACGTTGTTCGACGGCCGCCGGATTCTTTGCCGCTGCAACACCGGCCGACGCCAGAGGAGCCCACGAACACCGGCTGCTTTCGCGGCGAACTGCGCTGCACGCTTGGGGTACGGCGCACTCACCCACACGGACGCGCACGGCAGCGACGCGGCGTCGAAGCCCCCGACGCTTGACGATGACCCACGGTGAAGACGGAGGAACGAGAAGAACGACGCACAGAGCCGCGATTTCGAACCCTCTTTCTTCTTTTCAAAATGAAACTCAAGCTTTCACTGGGGGCTATTTTCAAAAATAACGAGAAGCAGAGCCTTATGACGATGACCTCTTTTTTTAAATTTGAGTGGGGGCTATTTTAGTCATTTCTCAAAGGGAATTGCTGTCAGAAAAGTCCCTAGGGACTTTTCTGACATTGGAATTTGCAAAGGGACTTTTGTGGGATTAATTCTATACCTTGGGACCTACCTGGTATTTTCCCTTGCAAGTTTTAATGTACTTTTTTGTGTTTTGGAAGTTGAAGTGGTATTTAAAAGTTTTCCCTCCTAATAATTACTCCCTTCTGTCTTAAATATAAGACAAATCTAACTTTGTTTGGGGATATTAAGAAAGCTAAATCAGTTACTTGATCATATCGTTTATTGTGTATCTTTAGATTATATATTAATTTATTAGTCAAGCAAATAGATTGAAGAAAAAAATATAAATACTTTAAGCTAATTTAATTAACTTTCTTAATTTCTTTTAAAAAATTAACCCTATCTTATATTTAGAATCGGAGGTGGCATAATATATTAATAAAATATCTTACCATTTTGTGTAATAAATTCTTCATTAAATTTCACAACGCCACCCGCTTAATAATATAAATTCAAACCCTTTTGCTTTCAGGATCTGCCCCGACATTTATTGGTTAGTTTTGGTCCAAAAAAATTATTGGTTTGGGGAATTAATTTTCTCACTCACCCTCCCCTGGAGTATTTTAAAAAATACGTTGCATTTTTATGGATTTATTGTTTTTAATCAATTTTAAAATACGTAATTTAATTATAATTGGAGGGCATTTATGTATTGTTTGCGGGAATAATAGATTAAGGCCTCGTGGTCCCATGTGGGGGACCTCAATCACTGCATGTTTTACACGTGGGCCAAATGCAACTAGAATCCTGACGTGACAACCACAACCATTTCAATCATTTTTGGGAAAATCATAGATAGGATAACAATATTTGAAAAAATCCTCACGACTTGCCATGATGAATAAAGATGGATAAATGTGAAAATTCGATAACAAAGTTTGAATAAAGAGGTATCTAACACCATAATATTTATTTGAATGTAAAAATATGCATAAAATTTTTAATTGAGGTAAAAATAATAACTCTGTTAAACTTTCGTGAGTTTTTGTTTTTTTTGTGGGTCCCACCTGCCGCCTTCTCACTCTTCAACATCATCTTCAACCCCTGTCTCACTCTCTCTCCTCACCCTGATTCTTTCTTCTCTCTGATTCTGTATTTTTCATATGGATAACCCAACTGGCCATCTGAATTTGCGCATATATATATATATATATAGTTATACACACCAAGGTATTAAAATTCGGACCGGGCATTGAACCGGTAGGGGTATTGGGTTAAGGATCAGTGGGTCAAACTGGAGCTAAACCGGGACCAAACCGATGAGAAATTGAAAATTTTAGACTTATAGTATGAAATTCTAAAAGAAAAATAAAAAAAAAATTTTTAAAAAATACCAATCCGGACCGGACAGGAAACCGGATTGGTTATCGGCCGGTTCGCCAGTTCCCAGGCCGAACTGGCCGGTCCGGTCCGGGTTTAACAACCGTGATACACACACCCCCCACGAAAACTTCTTACGTATTTGCAGGCTTTTACTTCTTAAGGATGATGTTGAAGAGAGAGGTGGGAGGTGTTCAACACAAGAAAAACTGACGGAAGCTTAACGGAGTTAACGTGTGTTATTTTTGCCCCACTGGAGACTTGATGTATATTTTTACACCAATTAGATGCCCCCTGTCCAGAGACTTGATGCATATTTTTACACCAATTCCGAACTTTGACGGAAAATTTACAACTTTGCCCGTAAAAAAAAAATAGAAAAATCTCACAACTTATTAATAATGTACCTCTTATTTTTATTTATTATTAATAAGTTACGAAATTTTTTAAATATTATTTTTTATTGATGGACCTGCTGTGATTTTCCCTTTATTTCATTTTATATTTACATTAATATTTGTAAAAGTGATTTTTTATAATAATAATAATAATGATAAAATTTTATTTTAATAATCTTTTAGTCTAGGTTTGGTTTTTGGGAGGAGATGTTACCTTATATTTGGTTTGTTAGAGAGGTAGAGAGGAGATCTTTTGTGATGAGAGTAAAAAGTAAAGGGAAGGAAGAAAATGAAGGCCAAAATTTTAGTTTCCCTCTTACTCTAAAATTCAAACTAAATGAGAGAATGAGGATCCCTCCCCTAAAACCAAACAAACCCTTATAAATTAAGATTAAAGTCATAGTATAAAAAATCGAACTGGTTGGTTCAAATGGTTGAACCGGTAATCGGTCAGTGGTACAGTCTGGTTCACCCATTGGGTCGTGAACCAGTTTGAACCGGTAAAAACAAGGAAAACCATTGGTTTAACTTATTGGACCGGTTTCATTTTTTTATTCTCCTAACTATTATCTCATGCTATTTTTGAGGGAAAAATGAAAGTTTGAAGACCAGGATGAAGAGAAAAGTAGGTAAAAAATAAAAAAAGAAGAAGACGATGATGAAAAAAATTATTTAAAAGGATATAATAATTATAAGAAAGAATATATCATTGTATAAGTATAGGCATCATAACTAATACTAATAGATTTTAAGCATTTTTTTTAAAGATCTTCATTTTTATCCATGAAAGTTTAAAAATATATTAATTTATATATTGCCACTAATAAATTGTAATGTTTTAATATGACCGATTCAACTACCGGTTAAATCCCGATTGACCCATTGACCCTTGAACTTATACCGTGACCGGTTCATTGACTGGTCCAATTTTTTGTTCCTTGATTAAAGTTGAGATAAAATTTAATTAGTGTAATATCATTTATATTTTGATAGATTTTTTTTAAACTTTTTTATTTAGATGGTATTTTGAGAAGTGAGTTTCAAAAAGTTCACATTTGAGAAAAAAGCCCAAAGCCTAAAAAACTTGCTTCAACTTTAAAATGAGCTTTGAGCAAAATGTTGTTTCTTTTAGTTCTTAATATAAGACATATTTATCTAATTGATTAGATTAAGGAAGTCAGTTAAATTAATTAATATGAAACGTGTTTTAAAAAACACTATAGTCATCTTCTTTAATTCTTCATTCACTCTCCTCCTTAATTATTATTGAGAGAACATTGATAGAGGTCAATCAGGAAAAAATTGACAAACATAAAAAATATGTCGGGTTGGGAAAAGAGGAGGAGAGAGAGACTAGAAAAGAGAGAACAAAAAGAAGGAGGAGGAGAATATTTAGAGAAAAAGGAATTATTATTCAATCGATTTGTCAAAGATGCTTACCATTGAGAAACCTAAGCTCTATTTAGGGGTATTCAAATCCTAGGACGGGACCGGGATCACCCATTCCCGGTTCCCGTCTCGGGGGTAGTCGAGAGTGGGAAGTCATTTCCGGTCCCAGTCTCAGAAAATCCCAGGTATAATCGGGACCGGGAATTCCCAGGACCGAGATTGGGAATTCCTGGTTTCAATAATATTATTATATTAGTTTAATATTTTATAATCTAGTGTTTAAAATGATTATTTAACACATAATAAGGTCATAAAAATCACACAAATTGAGTTAGAATTGATAAATAACATTATCATCATCACCATCACATTCATCATTTTTGTTATTATCTTTCTATATTATATAGTTAGAATTAATATAACGATATATACGATTTAACTCTAACTAAATATGTTATATACATTTTATCAAATAATAACTTAATTTATAGTGTAAAAATACAAAAATAAAAGAATAACTTATTTTTTAAGGAAAAAAATAAAAAAAACCGGGACTGGGACAAAAAATTTCTGGGATAAAATGTCTAGGATCGGGTTGGGACAACTGAGACACTTTGAACACCCCTAGCTCTATTTATAGAGGGCTAGAAATAATAAAATAAAAATTCAAATTCAAATTCAAATCCTAAATCAGATTATAAGATACTATATATCCTATTTTATTGAGACACTACAAATATTAAGATTATAAATTTGATAAATCATAATCTAATGGATGAACATCCTTATTTAATATCCCTAATAATGATAACCCTAAATCTCCTAATTAAGCTCTAGATATTCCTTATTCCAAGTATTTGATAACAAAATTATGTCAAACATATTTTTGAACTTAAATTAGCTTTTTCCGTGGGAAAAAAAAAATTCAGATTTACCCTTGCAACGCTATTGCTAAGCATGCCCTTAATTTCTACTATTTTGGCCTCATTAATCTTAATCTCTTCAATAATTTTTTTTAACGAGAAAAAATTACTTTAACATGTTTACCAATATAAAATCACTTAGTGCCCGTTTGGTTCACGGAATTGAAGGTAATGTAATGGAATGTAATGTAATGATGATTACATAATTTGTTTAGTTCGTCATTAGAGAAAGATGATATATATACATAACAATGTTTGGTTGGATTACATTGAAAATGAGAAATACATGGGAATAATATAGCAAGGGACAAAATTACCCCTGTCTACATATATAATAATGTACACATTGGGCCTATGATAATTTTTTAATTCTGTGCAATATACACATTGGGTTCATGGTAATTTTTTAATATTTAATGATGAAAATATTATTCAGTGTACAGGTTGGGTTCATGTTAATTTTTTTAATATTTAATGATGGAAATATTATTTAATGACATGTTTTAATATTTTTTTAAAGGTGGAATATAATTTTTTAATTTTTAATGGGGAATATTTCTTAAGTTTCTATATTATTAATTACTTTTTAATATTTACTGGTGATAAATAAAATTATTTAATATTTAACAGTATTTATGGGTGGACACTTTGATCAATTTAAAAAATTATGATGGCAATAGTGTCATTTTCACTTGATTACAGGATGTCTGCATCCTCATTCATCAGTCATAGCAGTGTAATCATGATTACATCAAATGATGTAATCACGATTACAAAATGTAATCCTATTTACATTACATAAGTGCAACCAAACGCTGTAATCACTCTATTATATCAGGATTACATGTAATCCTCTCTCATGTAATCGAACCAAACGGGCTATTAATCTAACTTGATCCAAATCAATCTTCAATCTAGCTAGTTGAAGTGAGCAAATGTAACTCTCTCCCACTTGCACAGGCAAATGAGCAGTTGACACCAGAGTATGGAAAACTTGATCGGACTGGTCCGTTTGGCTTGGGAATCGGCCAAATGGTCTGGTTCAGTGGCTAGACCAGTTAGACCAATGCCACATTTTTCAAATTAAAAAAAATTAATTTAAATCATTTTTTATTAATTTTATTCAAATTTTTCTTATAAAATAAGCCTGAAATCTTTACTTTCTCATTGGTCTAGCCTCGAGTTGGCTCCGGTTTAATTCTGGTCTAACCCATTGATCATTGACCTAATATCTCAACCGGTTTAGCGTCCGATCCAATTTCAGTGCCTTGGTTGAAACATTATAAAGCTATGTTTGGAATAGTTTTTTTTTGGAAAATAAGTGCTTATTACTTACTCCCTCCAGTCCTATTTATAAACAACTTTCTCTCTCATAGAGCTGGTTCTTTTTATAAGCAACTTTCACTTTTTGTTTGAAAATGTAAGTTTTTTTTTCCCTATTTTACCCTTATTAAATACTCATTCTCTCTCATATCTTATACTCATTATCTATAATACTTTTTATCTATTCTTTCTCCTATATTCTTTTCATAAATGAGGGCATATATGGAAAAAAAATTGCATTTTTGACATAATTATTGTTTTTAACTACCAGTTCGTTTTACGCAATCAAAGAAAAAGTTGTTTATAAATAGGACCGAAGAAAGTATATCGGGATAAAACTCCTCTCACATACTTACCTCATATACCGTAAATCACTATTTATAAATGTTTATAAATAAAAATCAAACTATTTCAAATAAACACATTAAATGCATCCCAAACTATGAAATATCCGATTTACCGTTTGACCTCCCAATCACCATCCAATCCATATTGACCTCCCGCTATTTTTCTTGGCCCACTCTCCGATGTGGAATGAAAAATCCACCGCATCCGTTTCTACTCTCCCGTATTCTTGTTCCAAAAAAGATGACTGCGTGTAATTATGGATTAACATGATCCAATGCATATAATATAATGTATTTTTTATTTTTAATATAAGACATATTTATCTAATTTAATTAGATTAATAAAATTAATTAATATGACATGTATTTTCTAAAACATTTTAGTAATTTATTTTAACTTCCTTATCACCTCTCCTCCTTAATTATTGTTAAGTGAGTATAAATAAGAGTAAATTAGGAAAAGATTCACATATATGAAAAATATGTTTTATATTTAGAATCAAAATCAACTCCCCACTTATATTAAGGACTAGAGGAGTAGTATTATTATCCTTTAATATAAGATCAATTGATTAACTTAGAGAAATTAATCAAGTTAAATAAATTAATTACTTTAAATATTTATATTTATTTTTTTCTATAGGTTGATTTGTCCAGCTTATAAACAGATAATCTAATAATATATATAAATATTTTAAAGAAATCATTCGACATATGCTATAATTAAAAAATCAAATTGTTATCATTTTTTATATTTTAATTATTTAATTGTATATTATTAATACCTATTTATTGATAAAAGTAAATTCATAGATTTAAATCTACGATATAGTTTTACGTGACAAAACTCCTCTCACATACTTACCTTATATATCATAAATCACTATTTAAAATTACTTATAAGTAAAAAATAATCTACTTCCAAACGAGCTCTTTGTATTTTTTTGGGTTTACTGTGTAGACCATGAAGCGCTTTCTTCCTAACCATGGTTAAATTGAATCCATTCAATCATTATAACGCGTTGCTTTTTTAAAACAATATCTTATGATCATTGTGTTCCTAATTAATTGCTCTCACTTTAGCTCTGGGGATCATCATCATAATATCTCCTCCAAAATTCCCATCATGCCCCTACCTGCCCACACACTTCTGCCCCTACTCCCTTTATTGGACCACACGTTCTTCAATATAAATACTAGTCGTAGTATATGGCATAATATGTACACATAGTTATTGGCCAAAATAAAAAAAATGTACACATAATTATTTTTTTATTTTTATTTTTATGATTTTGACTATACTTTATGCTATCCCAGACATGTCACCGTACATTACGGCATTGCTGTTTTGGACTGTGATATCAATCAATAAACAAGTTCCTTTTCTGGTTGACTGGTTGTATGCTTATATCTGTGTGTAGATTAAAAGAGATGAGCACAAAATGAATATTTTCTAAAAAAAATATGTATTCATAATATAAATTGTATTGTTTTGTCAAGAAAATATCCTTTATTAAATTTTTTAATTTATAGTGGGAAGATTAGTTTAATTATGTCTTCTATTTTTTTTTAAAAAATTATGATGAAATAAATTATAAATATAAATTTTGTAAATAGAACTCTTCAGAACAATTTAGACGGTCTAAATAATCAAAACATCCTTATAATATATTTATTTAAGTTAAAGCCACTTACTCTTTGATACTAATCCAAGAAAATAAGTTTCGATTCCGGAAGGAAAAAAAAAGAAAGAAACTAACTTTCGATCATAAAAAATCCAAGAAAATGATAATTATAATTTATTCTCTTCGGTCCTAAATATAAGATAGGGTTAACTTTTTTTAGAGAAATTAAAGAAGTTAAATAAGTTACTTAATCATATCGTATGCTGTATATCATTAGATTATATATCAGTTTACATGTTAGACAAAATAGTTTGGAGAAAAAATGATAAATATAAATATTTTAAAATAATTTAATTAAACTTTTTAATATCTCTAAAAAAAATCAACTATACCTTATATACTTATGGAGTAAGATTTAAAATAAGCCCGTAACCGTCGACTGACATCTTCCACTCTTTGAACTCAATTACATTACAAACCTAGATTTAGGATAAATTGCAACCAGGTCCCGGATAATATAAATAATAATAATTATGTCCCTTAAAATCATTAAATTAAACTAAAGTCTCATAGGACTTGGTTGATATTAATTCTTAACATGAAAATACCATTTTGCTCTCTTTTATTCAAAACAAAAAAATGAATCAAAGTACTATAAAAAAAAAAAAAAAGAATCAAATGAGTCTTGTGATATTGTTTCGCGCAAGTATTTTGTCAATGAAGAGAAAGAGAAGTGTATAGAGGTGGTTTTGAGACAAAATATGCGCAAGAAACATGATCACAAGGCTCTTTTGATTCCTTATTTTCAGTAAAATGAAAGAGGGCAAAATGATATTTTTACATTAATAATTAATATCACCTAAGTCTCATGAGATTTTACTGTAATTTGATGATTTTAGAGAGCCTGGTTGTTATTATTTTTGTTATTTGGGACTCAGTCACAATTTTTCCTAGATTAATTTTGAAGTTATTTTGATGTGGAATATTGTTAATGGTAATTAATTAAATTTACAACAAGATAGATTATGTAGAATCATTTTGCTTTTACTTTGGGAGAAGGGAAATTAATTAACCACAGACATTTTAATTAGCTTAGTGTAAACAAAGCTTGAAACTTTCAAGATAAATTAGGACACACAAACATCAACCAAGGAAACCAACCACTACATTAATAATAACCATAAGCACAAACCAACAAACATCAAAGACCCACCATTTTTTTATGGAAAGTTACAAATTTCATTTTCCTGATAAAAACTATAGAAACAATTTATTATTCCTTTGTGTGAAAGTTACTATATATTTAAGGGAGAAAAAAAAAAGAAAGCTGCTATATATTGACTTTCCTTAAAATTACATATAGTAATTAATTTATATAACGTTGGAAAATTTTAATTTTTAAAATTTCTAGTAGCGCACTTTATAAAAATTGTTCCCTTATTTATAAATCATTATAAAAGCGTAAAATTTCAAGAAAATAAGTATATTAATTTTATGATTCGATGTTACATGAACAGTTATTTTTTTAAAACAATTGTTACTGTTATTATATTTCAACTCATCTAAATTAAATTAAATTAAATTGAGAAAAACACACAAGGGTGGCAGACTCTTCCAACAAATAATACACTTGCATGTTGGGTGGTTAATTAAATTAACACAGTTTTAATAATTAAATAAACGAAACTACCAATTAAAAAAACCTTTTTTTGCGCCGAAAAAAGAACTCTGGTTTGGATTTGGACTCAGGAACATATGTATATATATATATAATGACAAAAATGTGGGCAAGGGATCAAGGGCAATATGGTAAATTAACAACTGTGTAACCTATTCTTAAAATAGTCTTTCTATTTCTCAGCTTCTCTCACAACAACACACAAAAGGAACTTCCCTTAAACCCTCCTTCCTCCTTGATCCTCCACATGTGATGTGCCTTTCTCTTTTTGGTGCAAGCAACCATGTCCATGGCCTTCTTTAACACCTTCCTCTCTCTCCTCCTTCTTCTCTCTGTCCCTTCTCTCTGCTCCCCACACTCTCTCTCCTCTTCTTCCTCCTCCATTCATGACCTGCTTCGCTCAAAAGGCTTGCCGGCCGGACTCTTGCCGGACGAGGTCAAGTCCTACACGTTGTCGGAAAACGGCCTATTAGAGGTTTTTCTCGACGGACCTTGCCTGACGAAATATGAAAACAGAGTGTTCTTCGAGAGCGTTGTGAGAGCTAATCTCACTTACGGTAGTCTCATCGGAGTTGAAGGTCTGTCTCAGGAGGAACTATTTCTATGGCTTCCGGTCAAGGATATCATCGTCGATGACCCTAAATCTGGCCTGATTCTGTTCGACATTGGAGTCGCTCACAAGCAGCTCTCTCTCTCGCTCTTCGAAGATCCGCCTCATTGCAAGCCCCAAGGTAATTCGATCAGATTCTTCTTCTAATCCTCTGGATCGATCGATCTATCGATCGGTTTTAATTGTTGTGAATTTTAGATCTGATTCTTGATGTAATTGGGCGTGTTTTGTGTGTGTGTGTGTGTTTTTTTTTCCCGTTTGGGTCATTTTTTATTTTTCTTTATATGCTTTTTCTGAGGTTGGGGGACACATCACGTGGCACTTGGTGTTTTGATGATTTTGTGTGTACGAAACAGCTTTTTGGAGGACGTTATGGCCTGGTCTGTTGTCTGAACTGCTTCAGTAACATTCATGATTTCCGTTTCAGAAACAAATTGCATGCAAACAATTAATAATTGTTTATTTGCTCATAATATCATCTACTCCTCTCACCTGGTCTGTGTCTCCTGTTTTACCCCAAAAAAATATTAAAATACAGGATGAAAACAAAAAATCTTTATATGAGAGAGAGAGAGAGAGTGATTCAGTAGGACTTTCTCATAGTCAAATTTCCATAATCACTCTGCAAAATCATATGGAGCAACGCGGGTTACTACTATATATCACTCTTTTTTTTCCAGGTACTGGCGTGTCAGAGAATTTTTGTACTTTGAACATCTGATTTGGATGCAATCTTGTTAAAAATGTTCACATTTACTTTTAGTGGAAAGAGGGGTATTTAACAATTTTCAAGGTCGAGTTCACAAAAGAAGAGAGGGTTTGGTTAAGTCAGTTGCCTGATGATGATATGGTTGGTTGTTTCTTTCACTCACCATTATATTCTTCAACTTTTGCCTGCATTTCCCACGGGCTTAGATCATCAGAGAAAAAGCCACAGCTTTTCTTTCTCGATCTTTAATCTTTTATTTTATTTTTGGGTCATGTTTGATTCTGATTCTGATTCTGTGGGCTGTGTTTGTGCAGGTGGTTTGAAACTGATGATGAAGCATGTGAGGGAGGAGAAAGGATTCCAGGCTCTGAGATAAAAACAAATAAGAAAAAAACAGAAGATGCCACCGCGTTTTCAACAGGGCGTTCCTTATTATTGTCTTTTGCTCTGTCATCATCATGCATGTTCATATATATATATATATATATTAGCTCTGCAATTATAGTCATATGATCGGTAGGTGTTGCTAGGGTCAGAGATCAGGTTTGTTTGGTGAGAGTTGTAAAGAAAGAATTGGTGGGGAAGATGAAGAGCCTGGGAATTTAAATCTGCTTTTGTCATCATCAAAACTTATATAAGTTCCTATCTTCCAACCTTTTTTGTTCATTCCTTTGTTCTTTTTCTGATGTGTTTGATCTTTGAAGGTATAAAGATGTTGTGATAAGTGCCAAAGAAAAGTATCAAAATTAATCCAGCTGGGTTTTGTTTACTTTACACTATATTAAGCAATGATTAGGGAAGGTTGCTTTAGAAAAATGGAAGAAGAGTGATATTTGGAATATACTGATGAACAAGTATCTCTCTTTTCAATTATTTTTCCCCTTTAAGGCATATTATATTAATTAGTTATTTGCATTTTGCAAATTGATGGTTTGGTTCCTTTCTTTGTCTTGCGCCAATGATAGAATTGGAAGAAACTGATGAGTTGGATACCTTCCTTCTTTTTTTGACCTTGCATAAAAAAAGACTTTGTGATCATTTAAAGCATACACCTGGAAACTAAACTGGAACTTTGCTTATTTCAAAAGCATCAGTTTTGTTGAGAAAAAACACTTAAATACCATTTAAATTTCAAAATCCTAAATTGATTTTATTGACAATAAGAGTAATAAAATTGATAAAAAGATTATAATAATTCACCACTCAAATTTTTGAGAAATCATTGATTTGAGATTTTTAAATTCAAGTAGTATTTATTTATTTTTTTGGTTTACTTTTGCCATTCCTTCCCTCTATTTCACAAAAACTTGTCAATTTTACATTATAAATATGTATTAAATTTTTTAATTTTTTCCTTTAAAAATTTTAGATTTTAATAATTTATTTTAATTTAAAAAAGAGTAATAATTTTTTAAAAATAATTATTAAATTAATCTATAATATTTAAGTCTATTCAATAATTTTACTCTCCAAACAAGTTACTCCCTTCGATTCTAATTATAAGATAAAATTAATTTTTTTAAAGAAATTAAGGAAGCCAATTAAATTACTTTAGAGTGTTTATATTTTTAGTATCCTTAGATTATATATTAGTTTATTACTCAAATTAATTAGTTTGGAGAAAAAAAAATACTCTAAATTAATTAAATTATTTTTTTTAATTTTTCTAAAAAAATCAATTTTATCTTATAATTAGAACCGAAGAAAATATTTTTGTGATAAAAAATGAATGAAATGAAGATTGGAGAGATGCTCCCTTCCAAGGAGGAGGCTGTGGGGCCCGGGGGGAGTGGGGGTTAGGTTCACGCGGGAAATGTGGGGCCAGTCACGGTTTTAACTGTTTAGGCCCCACCCTACTTACTTTTCCTTCTCTTTTGCTTTAGGGAATCCACTTCGCCTTCGTATTTATTTGCATTTTTTTTACCAAAAAATTGGTTTGATTAAAAAGTTTTAACAATTCCCACGTTATTTCATTGAAGCCCCTCTTTTTTTTTTTTGCCAATATCTCGTTCACTTCCTATCTTATGACTTTTGATGATTTATAAATGGGTAAGGTGCAATTTTAACAATAAAAGCTTTTAGCTGATAGTTCAACGTCTACCACAATTAAATTTTAAAGGGTGTAGAAGTAGACATAATATTTTAAAATGATACAATTTTCACAATTTAATAGCAATTGTATTAAATTGATCTAAATGGTAATAAAGATAGAGGGAGAATAAGTGGATCCCACACTTAAAAACCAATAGATGTTTGAGTCAATTTAATGAAATTGTTAAAATTGCATATTTCAAAATTTAATTATGCTAAACGTTAATGGCAAAAACTTGATTGATACAATTGCCTTTAACCCTTTAAAAATTGCATTCTCAGCTTATTATCAACTAAACAAGCCTTCGTTGATTGAATGATTTATAAATATAATCTTATTATGAAAATATTTTTTGCTAATTAACTATTTCATAGGGAGAGTCAAATAATATGAATTTCAAAAGTTAACAATAACGAGTCAGTATCACCAATTAAAAAAAAGAAAAACAAACAATAACATATTGAATATTGATCAAATGAGGTAAGGACTAAGGAGTTACATAGGAAAATTATTTAATTCTTATTACCTCCATTTTAAATATAAAATATTTTTAGCAAGTTTTTGTTGTTGTTGTTGTTTTTCATTCATGTGAGCATTTTGCAGAATTATAAGGAAAATTAATTTTTAGCTAAAATTTTAATAAAAGTAAATCAAGCTCCTATTAGAAACAAATAATTGATAGCTGATATTTTATTAAAAATATCTTATACGAGGGTGGATGGAGTACATATTTTAAAGGAAGTTGAGGGTAGTCAGTGTCACTGTCTGATTTTGCATGCATTAATCTGGAGCGTTCTACATATTGTAAGTATCTACTTTAATTTGGACATATATATAAACCAAATTCTTAAATGACTTAAAAGGGTTTTTGAACAAAAAAAAAAAAAAAGACTTAAAAGGGCCCATATACATGACCACCATAATAATATCAAATTATCAATAATTCATATGGCACCACTAGCTGCATTCTTCAAAATATTAATAATAATAACAACGACAATTAGATTAGAGCAATCAAAAAGGTCCTAACCAAAAAAAAAAAAAAAAGAAAAGTTGAAGCTCAGCCAGAGAATGAGGAAGATAATAGTAAAAAAAATATATATATATATATATATATATTTATATTAATGAGAATCATTCGTTTGGTTGGAGTACTACAGATAGTTTTGTCCTTTCATTTTTATCCGTTTGTGAAAAGCCACATTCATCAACATGTCTTTTTCCAATAACAGACTTCAATTGCAAGCAACTTTTTTTATGAAATATAATAAAATTTTAATAAGATGTGATTTTTTTTTTAAAAAAATAGGTTTGAATTTTCGCTGAAGATATAACCATATTTAATGTGTGACTGTGTTTCAAATATGATTATGATAAATACAAGGACATTTATATTAAAGGGGGCAAAAAGAAGAAAAAGGTCATCCAGCAAACGACGCATGGTAATACTTGCAATCAGACAGTCCGTTACTGTAACGTACATTTTCCATTAAAAAAAAAATCAGATCTTATCTTAAATCTTATGGGCCTTCTCTTTTCCGGTAAGTAAGCACCCGAAACCAGTCTTCTTCCTCCTGAGTTACCTCGCCACTTTCGTTGGGATCTCTTTACTGTTGATCGGCGAAAAAATGGGAGGAGGAGGAGCCATGAGGAACGCCATGAGGGTCACTGGTCTAGGCGTCGCCAACGGCAGTCTCCGGGGTGCGCCGATGCCGCCCGCAGCGGGGCAATCGTCTATGAAGGCGCCACGTCCGTCGTCTGCTGCCGTGTCATCGCAGGGAGTGAAAGCTACGACAGCTCAAGTGGCGTCGCCGGTACACACGGCGGCGTCCTGGGATGAAGATGATTGGGAATTCGCTGACGCGAGTGAACTGATTATGAAGGCCGGGGAGCCGATGCCTAGGGTTGTGTTCGACGCTGCTCCCAGCTTTCAGGAGGCCAAGGCGGCGACCACAGAATTGAAAGAAGCTATTGATCAGTATGTAAACTTCTCTATAGCTAGCTATCGTTGAGATTTTGGGTTTTCCCGTTTTGGTTCGGATACTAGAATTTAATTTGAAAAAAATAATAATAAATTTGACAACTTTAACCATCTGTGATTCAAAATTATGACATACTAGGTAGAGTTGCAGATGCTTCCAATGTAAAGCGTCTTATTATTGTCAAATCCTCTCATGCCACTTAAATTTATGTTTGTAAGGATGGGGATGAGTATCTTTGTATTTGTGTTTACCATCGTCTCATTCTAGAGGGGGAGCATTGTAATCACAGTATTTAATTCTTTGATATAAAAGAAAAAGGCCAGTTAAGCTTATAACATTCTTATCATTTTAAAGCATTTTAGCTAAATTACCAAGGGGCAAGGATTAGGTTGCTTATGTTGAGACTAAAGGTGTTACTGTACTGTTCTTCCGCTTGACCTATGCATAAGGATATAGATTATATTCTGATGGGATGCCAAGTCCCAATTAAGTAGAATTGGATGCTCCGTGGGTAGTTAAGGGGGTTGGTTCTACCTCAACAGTTAGCTTTCGGTGTTGTGTTCATGATCCTACTTTTCTGGGAGGACTACCCATGGAGGATTCTAATTGGCCAGAGGCCGAGTCGGCTTTCCATGGGGAACAATTGATGGAGCTTGTTAATGTGATATCAAGTTTCAATTAGTAGAATGGGTCAATGGAATGCTCATTGGTGTATTTAAATAGGTTGGTTCTCCCTCCCCAACAGCTAGCTTTTGGGATAGAATTCCCCATGCTACCTAGGTACCCATCATATTCTTTTGTTTCCTTCCATTTTCTTCAAAGGAAGTTTTAGTTTATGTTTTGTGGGATTCCTTGGAATTATAGGAACATAATTCATCTGCTCTTGGGGTAGCTTTTAAACTAAAATCTGTTTTGGAGGTGCACATATCAAAAATTTTGCGCCGAATGCCTCATAGTTTATCCATATGTGAAGTATGTCCAATAGGAAGAATGATTTACCGCTTATTTTCTCTTATCAAATTTTTCCCCTTTATTTTATTCTTGTCTTTGGAGAATATTTTATCTTTAGTTTTGGTTAACCAAATGGCTGCTTTTGATTGGAATTGATTTTTTCTCTTACGAAAGTCAATGAAGTCGGAGTGGTATGTTTTGGTAATAATTAATTAATTAACTAACTAACTATAGTTGCGTTTTTTCCTTTAAACACTCATTCTATGACAAAGTCACGACAAAGTTTATAATGTTTCATATCAGCCACAACTAGCACTCTGTTTTAGTTTACATGCTTTATGCTAATGACGGTTGATTTGAGCCTATTGAAGCAGATTAAGAAGCGGAGTGGTTCAAATGTTAAGCTTGGAAATAAATTCTTCAAATTTATGATCTTATTTTAATTCTGCAGTCATTATTTTTTAATTATCTCCTCATTCTGTCTCTATGTTGTGTTATGGAATCTTGCGTAATTTAAGTTTCTTTTTTTTTTCCAATAAATATATCCATGTGCTAGTCACTTGTGGTTATCTCCCTCCCTCCCTCCCTCCTGGTGTTTGGATGTGTATTCTTAGTTGCGCTTAAGAGGAATTTCATTTAAATTATTTGAGTGTAGTGGAGATTCTCTATTCTTAGATCATCCTTTTTTTTCTGGAATTTTTTAGGATTTACCTGTCTAATTCTGGCGACAAACATGAGGTTTCTACTGAGGGTAGTAGAGTCTCTGTTCAGTCTTCTAATTCAGAGCTGGAGACTAAATCTTGTGAATCTGAACTCGTGCCAAAGCATGCCCTTCAAGCTTTTCAATTTCTGAGTGCTAGTTCTGAGGCCCAGGTAAAGTAATAATATAGTGAATTGCTTTGTCTCAAACATGAGACTCAATGCATAACATGAAATTATCAGCAATCCAATTCCATTCCAACTTCCAAGCGATCTAAAAGAGGTTACTGATTTCATGCTAGTGGATCTGTGATTGACTCAAATCAATTTCACTGCCTCTGTCTTTATCCAGACTGTTGTGGCTTCTCTCGTCTCCGACCGCAATGTGTGGAATGCGATATTGCAAAACTCTACGCTGAATGATTTCCTTCATTCACAGGAGAAAGGTAGCCATCATTAATTGTTGGGTTATGATCCAATTTTGTCATGGAAGTTTTTGTGTAGGAGTTTCAAGTATCCAAAAGTTTTTTTAGGATCAATATTGCCTTGGAAGTGCTAAAAAAGGAGCAAAGTTACCCTAACTATCAAAAAACTAACCTGACTGTTAAAAAAGTAACATTAATAGTTAAGATTTCTAACAGCTAGAGGTGACATTACTCCTTTTTTAACACTTCCAAGGTGATTTTGATCCTAAAAAAACTTCCGGATATCCATAACTCTTGCATGAAAACTTTCGAGACAAAATTGAACCTTAACCCTTCATTGTTTCCATTACTCTAACGATCCTATAGAATTAACTCTGATGTCGAATTCTTCTGCAGTTGCCAGCTTTGAACCAAAGAAGTCTGACATAAAGCTGGAAGAGTTGCCTGATTCTGATGATGAAACTAGCAGCAGGCCAAGAAATGGTTTCCTTCACGGTTTCAATGATATAATGCAGAATATGAAGCGCACAGTTGCTGAAATGCTGAGCGGTGTCTCCAGTTACTTTCACAATTTATTTGGGTTCTTATCACCCGAGAAGATGGGTTCTGATCAGGCCGAAAAGCCAAACACATTCTTCACAGATCCTACTACTATGAAAGCAACTTTCATGGGATTGGCTGTGGTGGTTGCTATGGTGGTTATGTTTAAGCGAGCTTGAACCTCTTTTTCGGCAGCATCGCAAATTTGTCGAGCTTTCGTTGCCGGAGACGTACTTGATCAGGTTTTACCTTTTGGACCAAATGGCTTTCTGAGCATTTAGTTTGTGTATATAAGATGCATATGAAGTGGATTTTACTTGTTTAAAGATGGGATTTGATATGTGAAACTTCTCAAGATTATTGTGACTCTTGGTGTCTAAGAGTGAAGATTTTTGTAGAACGTTGGCTTTGCTTCTCTAAATATGTCGTCAGGATTCTATTCCTCCTTCAAGTTAAATGACAAAACCAATCCTTTAGAGTGAAGTTTTATTTTATTCCTTTTTTTAAAACCAAAATTTCTGCCACACTTTGTTAGGTTTTACATGTTTTATACTTATTACTATTTCTTAATCAAAATTTAAATCTTTAGAAAAAAGAATCTGATTGTTCGACATTTTTTAAATTGATATTATTTTCGTTTATCACGTAACATGGAAACAGCTTGCTCAGGAAGCACAAAAAAGTGTGTTTTAAATAATAAGTCGAGATAAACCTCTTTTATATACTTATATAAAAAATCATAAAATCATCAATATACGAGATAAAGTGTGTTTGGGTATGCGTTTTCGCTGAGAAATCGCTAGAAACCGCGCGAATAATGGGTTCATCGCATGATTGAGAGGGGATGCCAAAAAGCGAGTGTTTGGTTGGAATTGATAACATTTCGTGCTTTCCATAATTTCTTGCCCATAAGCTCAAATGGGGAGCTTTTTGATTGTGATTCGTGGGATATGTTTTAAAATTTTTTTTTAATTATACTCAGTATATTATCAGACTTATTGTAATTTTAACCTTAATATACCTTTTCAGTTCCAAAACTTACTTTAAAATATTTTTTAGTGTTTTTAACCTCTTAAAATATTTTTTTAGTTGTACCCAATATACTATCAGATTGATTACAATTTACCCTTAATGTACTTTTTCAGCTCCAAAAATTACTTTAAAATATTTTTTTGTGCTTTTAACCTTTACCCAGTCTTAGGAGACTAACTACAATTTTACCTTTAATGTATTTTTTTTTAAGTAGTAAAGAGCAATACTGATTTATTGATTTCTATCCACTTTAAAATATTTTTTAAGTAGCACCTAATATTTTAAAGTAATTTTTAAATATTTACTTGATTTTTTAAATATTTTTCCACCCATTCTTTCTTTCCATTATCACAAAAGTTACTTATACTTAATCTAATCCAAACAAGGTTTACTTTTACAAAAATCATTTTTACAACCGCCAATTCAAACATAAATCACATTACACAATCTGGCTTTTATTAAAAATAAGATTATAAAAAATCAAATAAAAAAAAACCATTTTTCCTATCGTTATTCCAAACACATATAAAATCATTTCTAAAAAGCAAAAGCAATGAATCTCATTCTACATGCCCACTTATAGGGCTGCTTTTTATTCCAAGAATAATTTATCATAAAAATCTCCGAGTCTCTAATTTTCTTTCTTCCTTTTCCCAATAAACTTTCCTTTCAATGAGTGCCTTATCTCTTATATCTTAGTGTGTGTTTGGTTGAGCTTATTTTTAAATAATAAGTTATTATTACGCAATACGAGGTAAAACTCTTCTCATATACTTACCTCGTATACCGTAAATAACGATTTATAAACACTTATTATCCAAAAATAAGCTATTCCAAACGAACACTTATATTCACTCATGTCATACGGTACCAGAAGCTGAGTATCTGATCTCATTCAGGTGATATTTTTTAATTAATTTAGTTTTTATTTGATTTTTAGATTCTTAACATTGAATTAGTTTTTTTGTTAGCTAGATTCATGTTCTTAGGGTCTGTTTGGGTTAGTGGTGGCAGAAGTTACTTTTTTTAATCTGACCTTTTATAAAAGTCAAATAGAATAAAAGTTATATTAAAAATATAATTTATATTTGGATTCACCGTGGCAGAAATGACCTTTTTTGGAAAAACTGGACTTTTGAGCTTACTCTTAAAAAGCTGTTTTTAAAGAAAAATAAAATAATTTTTTTATTTATTGCAATCAATACAGGCAAAAAAGTAAAGAATGCATTATTATTTTAAAATCAGACTTATAATAAGGACTAGTTTTTTTTTGTCAAGATAAACTTATAAAAAGGATTAGAGTGAGCACTCCCACTTTCCCAGCTCTCATTTGCCAAAGAGCCCCTTTTCTTTCATAATCACTGCTCTCTCTCTCCACAGTTATCATAAAAGCACCAAATTTGAGTTTATAAGTTACTGTGGTTTTTTTATAAAAGCAAGATAATTCCTGCCGTGAACCCAAACGGCCAAAATTCCTTAAAGTGCTTTTTTCCATTGTTAATGTACATCTATGTGCCTTAGCGTTTTCACAAACATGCACTTAATGCTTGTTTGAATTAGCGGTGGAGAATAAGTTTTTTTTGCAAATGAACTTTTGGAAAAATTAGATTAAAAAAAAGTCAGATTGTAGATGTGATTTGTATTTGAATTGGCGGTGGCAGAAGTGACCTTTTTTCTAACTTTAAATCTGTTCGGATTATTATTTGAAAAATCAGTTTAGATAAACAATGATTGAAAAATGTATGAATTTTATTGGATACTACACACACATACATATATATTATATTGTGATAATTGAAGTGAAAATTAAAATTTGATAAAATAAAAAATGTTTAATTATTTTTTAAAAAAAAAGAAAATACACTAAAATACTTGATTATAAAAAAACAGAGAAAGAGGTAAAGAGAAAGCAACTAGATATACAAAGTTCTTCCATAAAAAGATATACAAAGTTGTCGGGTCTATCCTCATTATCCCTCTCTCTCTCCAACTCCTTCATCTCATCTCATCTCCAGCTTGT
Source organism: Inga leiocalycina (assembly GCA_963242795.1). Classification (NCBI taxonomy): domain Eukaryota; kingdom Viridiplantae; phylum Streptophyta; class Magnoliopsida; order Fabales; family Fabaceae; genus Inga; species Inga leiocalycina. The sequence continues at coordinate 54,152,075 of OY725329.1, forward strand.
AACAGGAGAAAGCAGAGAAGACAGAGATAATTCTCTCTCACAAAGCTTTGGTCAAAGCCTTGTTTGGTTGCACATACAAGGAAATAGCACAAAGTTGAATGAAGAGAGAGAGAGTAGGGGAAGGGAAGCAAAGAAAAAGGAGATTGCCATCGGTGAACCACCTAGGCGATGAAGCTTTTTGATGAGACGATGCAACAACGGACTGCCATGGACGCATGAAGAAGTGTGAGACAGATGAGAAGCTCGAACAAGTACCTGAGGACATAACGGAATTAAATGCTCCTAATGGTCTTCTTCACCCACCGTCTCGACGTCGTTGCGGCATCACTGCGAGAAGCTCAAAATTTGGACTTCTTTTCAGAAGCCACTTTTGACTGATAAGCTCAATGGAGAAAACGTCTACCCAAACGAGACAGTTTTTTCCCCACCGGGTTTAAAGCCTCCCACCACGCGGTTTGAGCCTCCAACCGCTTTGTCAAACACACCCTTAATGTTGAGAAATTCTTAAGTGCTCCTTTAATAAAAACTCTCTGATGAGAATGTGCCAAATCAATGAATCTTATCCTACATGTTAGCTTATGTTTCAAGAATATTTTATCATAAAAATATCTCACTCTCTGGTTTTCTCTCCCTCTTTTTCCAATAAACCTTCCCTCCAATTTTCACTATTCAGCATCTCTTTTTTCCTTTTCCTGTTCCTTTTCCTTACCTCTTCTCGTTCACCGCACTTACTTTTTCTCTCCCTCATTCCTACTTCCCCATTGCTTTTTCTTTTGCTTTTATATTTCAACTTTTCCTTTCCTCCTTCATAGCAAGTGTCAATGTTCCTTGAACTACTAGTGGCAATTTATAGATGGCCCATGGCTCAAACACTTAATCAAAGGCTATCTCTCATACAAATAAATTATCAAATTGGCATTCTAAACAGAGAACTACCACTCAAAATATTGAAATGTGAGAATCACTTCAATCCAAATCATGACAAGTTTACCAATCTCTTGCAAAACATTTCTAATATCTTTTTTAATTAATTAGTAAATAAATATAATTAAGTTTTTAGGCTCACTTTATATACCAACTTTCAAATTCAAAATCAGGTGGATATTTATATTCGCTTGAAATTAACAATAAGGCTAATTGCAAATTTCAAATAACTCCCGTAGACATAAAAGGAAAAACATTAATAACAACAAATACTAAACTAGTATATATACGTTTTTTTTTTCTCATTCTTAATTTATTTATTGATTTATTCTAAATACAATAAGGCTAATTTTCTTATTCTTGATCTGTCCGTCACTAACTACATGTCATCATCGGATAATCTTCCAGAATTTTCAGGTTGATAAAAGTCCCTAAGTGATATTATCCGCTTTTGCAACTAATTAAAACCAAGTCCCTGCACAATTTGGAAAATATTCATTCAGTACCATTGAAATGCTACTTAAATATCATTATTTTTAACTAAAATTCTGCAGCTTTACCCTCTAACATAATCCTCTTAATTTTCCATTTTCCCCTCTCTGCGGGAAAGGCATTTGTGCCATTGTGGCAACTGGCAAGATGCACCTAGCAACCTTGCAATAAATTCTTAAATAGAGTGTACATATAATTTGCACACTTTAAATTTAATTTGCATAGTTTAAATTTTTAAGTATCAAAATATTAACAAGAATAAAATGTAAACCATCTAAATTAAATCTGTTTAATTAATTTAGTTCCACGCGTGTGTATATATCCCGCACGACTCTTACTTAAATGAGTAAGGAACCCATATGATTCATATGAGCAGTTGAGCACGTTAGCTCCATAATCAGTTATGCAAAAATTAAAAAATCAGTACAAGACATGATTCTATATACTCCTTCTAGTCCAAAATATAAGTCACTTCAACTAATTCATCGAAATTAAGAAATTATAGTTAACTCATTAAATTTGTCTTCAATTCAAATAAATTTCCAATTTTACCCATATTAAATGAGGTTTTAAAGGAGCAAGAAAGATACAATTAGCCATGTTTGAACATTAACTACATAGGTAAAATTGACAAATTATCATTAATTACTTTCAAAGTGACTTATATTTGGACCAAGCCATTATTCTAGAAACGATTTATATTGTAGACTAGAGGGAGTATATATATGCATCCCTTCAGTTCTTAATATAAAACATATTTACATAATTTGATTAGATTAAGGAAGTTAGTTAAGTTCGTTAGTATGATATGTATTTAAAAAACCACTGTTGCTGTGGCTCCCTGATCTGGGGTTTCTTCTTGCACTGTTAATATGTGTTGCTCGGATTCTTAGGCAGTCATTTCTTCCCGTTTGGTGGCTTCCCTGTGTCGTCGTCTTCGAATGCTCTGGGAGCGAGATTGGCCTTTGGCGATGGTGAGTAGTATAGCTGGGAATACGGGCCAGCTCACGGGTTGCGGGCCTGTGCAGCCCGCAGTTCTGTGGGTTGGCAAAATGCCAATCCTAACCCGCAGTGTGCGGGTTGCGAGCTAGCCCGCGGGCCCACATTTAAAAAAAAAAGGTCATATTTTTTAAAGAGAATTGAAAATATGATACACATATATATGAGTAATTAAATTTACCTTCCTAGTACCAATCATTTCTTTTATAAAAATTTAAAAACATAATCTACAATTTAAGAGATAAAGTTATCAAATTTGTTAAAGTTTATAATCAAAACATTAACTCATCTTCAAGCAACCAAAATATAATAATTTTGTTTAAAGAAGAAGGGAACAAGCTAAAATTTTTTCTCTTCGGATTGGGAGGTACCAAGATAGAAGTGGAAAAATAATAAGTTTTGTAAAATTATTATATATAAATAAAAAATAAAAAATTTTGCGGGTTAACCCGCTAACCCGCGGGTTGGCCCGCATCAACTCGCGGGTTATGCGGTGCGGGCCTGTGAGATCCCCATTTTTGCGGGTTAGGATTTTTCCAACCTTAACCCGTCAAAACCCGCGGGCTCACGGGTTGAGCCAGCGGGTTGGACCCATATTACCGGCTCTAATAAGTAGGGAGATTACAGGGCACGCAGCGTGGAGGCTTGGAGCTCTAAAAATTGTTAAAAAAGGGCCCATATGTATACATGACCACCATAATAATATCAAATTATCAATAATTCATAGGGCATCATTAGCTGCATTCTTCAATAATTCCGTCGATATTTTAATCACTCCCACTGTGATCAATAAACAAAAAATTAATAATAACAACAACGACAATTAGATTAGGGCAATCAAATATCATATATGTGGTCCTAACCAAAAAAGAAAAAAAAAGTGTTGAAGCACAGCCAGAGGAAAATAATAGTAAATAACTATATATATATATATATTAATAGTTTTGTCCTTTCATTTTTTTTTCGTTTGGGAAAAGCCACATTCATCAAGATGTCTTTTTCCCATGATAAACTTCAACTGCAAGCAACTTTTTTTTTGAAATATAATAAAAATTTAATAAGATGTGAATTTTTTTTTTTAAAAAAAAGCATAGCATGAAATTTTTGTTGGAAGAGGTGACATTTAATACCGACAATACTTTTAGGATTATTTCTAACGGTAGATGCTCATACTTTGAGGGGGGTGGGGGAAGAAAAGCTCATGGAGCAAACTACGCATGCTTGCAATCAAAAAGTTCGTTACTGTAGCGGACATTTTCCATTAAAAAGAATCTGATCTTATCTTAAATCTTGTAGGCCTTTTCTTTTCCGCTAAGTAAGCACCCGACACCATTCTTTTTCCTTCTGAGTTACCTCGCCACTTTCGTTGTGATCTCTTTACTGTTGTTCGGAGAAAAAATGGGAGGTGGACCAGCCATGTCGAACGCCTTGAGGGTCGCTGGTCGCGGCGTCGCCAACGGCAGTCTCCGGAGAGCGCCGATGCCGCCCGCAGCGGGGCAATCGTCTATGACGACGCCACGTCCGGCGTCTGCTGCTGCTGCCGTGTCATCGCAGGGAGTGAAGGCCGGGGAGCCGATGCCCAGGGTTGTGTTCTTCGCTGTGCCCAGCTTTCAGGAGGTCAAGGCTGCGACCACAGATTTGAAAGAAGCTATCGATCAGTATGTAAACTTCTCTATCTACCGTTGAGATTTTGGGTTTTCCCGTTTTGGTTCCGTGACACTTCTACCAAAAAGCAGCACCTGTGACTCTTCTTTTTATAGTAAGTAATAACTGTGACACGTACGTTTAGGAATTGCCTACGTTTTTTTTTTAAAAACACTTCTTACAGTGTATTCTTCAAGGTAATTAAATCCGGATTGGTCACTGAACTGGTCGATAGGGGTGGAAATATGTCAGGTCAGGCCAGGCTTTTGCCTTAACAGGTCTGGCCTGTTAAGACACAAACTGGCCTGAGCCTGACTTGTGGCATGTTGAAGGCCAATTTTTAGGCCTGGGCCTAGTCTGAAGCCTGTTAAAGAGGCTTGAATTTTTAAAATTTTTTAAACAAACTGACAGGCCTACAGGCCACATTGCAAAACAGGCCAATAGGCCACAGGCCGAAAACAGGCCTCCTTAAACAGGCCAAAAACAGGTTAAAACTTACAGGCTCAGGCGAAATTATTCTTTAACCCTTATTTAATTTTTTTAAAAAATATTTTTATAGGGTCAGGCCGGTTTGACAGGCCTGTGGCCTGGCCTATTAAGCAAAACAGACTTTTGTTTTGGCCTTGGCCTGGCCTTTTAGCCTGACAGGCCAGGCCTGAACAGGCTAATTACAGGTCAGGCTACAGGCCCCTGACAGGCCGCCTGACCTATTTCCACCCCTACTGGTCGAGGTATTAGGTTAAGGGTCAGTGGGTCAGACCGGAGTCAACCCGAGTCCAGACCGGTGAGGGGTAAAAAAAATAATAAATAATGTCTTTTCTCATTACAATCCAAACTCAAAATGCAAACAAAATATTGAAAATAGTAAAACAATCATATAGTTAGCAAATCTTTTTTACAATTTCCTTGACAAAGTGACATGACTATATCATATATATACCATCGAATGACACCTGTTATAACCTGTAATCCAAAAATATTCATCATAAACTAAACCTGTAACCTGTAATCCCAAAATATTAATCATAATCCCAAAATATATATCAAAATATTCCCACCTTTAATAACTAAACTAGTAAACTAATAATTATCATCATTAAAACAAACATCAACTACATCGTTCAACTCTCTAGGTACTGAGACATTAGGAGGTGGAGCTGTAGGAGGTAAAGTAAATGCACTAGGAGCAACAGAGTCAACATTTGAAGATGGAGCCCCAACGATATCATCACCACTTATATATCAAGTGAATAAAATTAGTAATAGTTATACTAAAAATAGGGTTATATTCGTTTGTGTAAGAAATAAGAATCTAATATTAGATAATAGAAAATATTATTAGAAACCTCCATAATCTTTCGCCATTTATTCAAATTGAAGATTTGTCATTTCTACATTATCAAATTTAGGAGTAGGATCTTCTTCAAGCACCAAAAAGTCTAGTCTATCGATTGATTCATAATCAATGGGATGATAATTATCTTTCTTCTTCTTCAATTGATTCGTATAATGCCAACACGATTGAAGATCAATATTTAATAAAACTATATAATGCAACCATTCAAAAGTCATGACATTTTAGATTAGCTAAACTTTAACTTCAGATTGTAGTTTGTGAAAACCAAATAATTAAGCCTTTGATGCTCCAATATGTTTCTTCTTTTAGTATGGATACGTTCAAATAAACTCCAATTTCTTTCATAGCCAGAAGAAGAAGAAGTTTGACTTAGAACACGTATAGCAATGTGTTGTAATTCTGGTACTGAACCACCATAGTACAACCACCACTCATCTTCAGAATAAAATAAAAGACATTTAGTATGTATTAATAAATATTAAATAATAATCATAACATGTGCTTTCAAATATAAAACTTAATATACTTATGAGGGACTAGCTTTTGTGCTGTTTTTTCACATGAAACCTTATCAAACGAGTCTTTACAGTCATGGTAGACACTAATTTGTTGCATCATTGTAACAAAATGATCATCAGTGTCAGGTGAGAGTGCCTCAAACAAATTGATCACAACATCTATCAGTCTATGCTTTCAAACAAAGTTAAGACTATACAAGAATGCATGATTTAAGAGATATGCCGCAGCATGTAGTTAATTTTTCAAATGTTTATCCCAACGACTTTGAATAATATCCATGTAAGGCTTTTATAGTTCATTCTTCCTTTGAAACATGTCTTTAATTACATTTTTAGCTCTCTGCATGCTTCATAGACATAAGGCATTGAAGGTTTCTCATTCGAATCCACAATCCTCAACAATCTTATCAACGGAGACACAAGTCTCACAATTTCAAAGCAATCGCCCCAAAACTGATTATTTAGCACGATGGCACTGAAAGTTTTCCTAGGTTCAGTGGTTGCTAATTTGTGCTGCACAAAATGCTGATCAACAACCAAAGCTTGTAAATCACATTTGTGCGAATATATGCTATGAAGGGTGATGAATGTGGTGGTGAATCTTGTTGCGCTATGACGTACAATTCCCTTCCAACCTGGTCTATTCCTAAACTATGACAAGAAGATCATATGATTATATACAAATACAATAATTTTAGATGCGTTATTTGCAAGTTCTGACACATGAGACATGGTTGCAATGTCTTTCAAAATAAGATTTAAATAGTGAGCTACACAAGGTGACCAATAAATAGTTTTATACTTTTTCTTAATCAATCTACCACATACTACATAATTAGTTGCATTGTCACTCACCACATGGACAACATTTTGAGGATTAACCGATTCAATAACTTCCGTGAATAGTGAGAATAAAGTGTTGGCATCTTTAACAATATCCGAAGCATTAACTGATTTCACAAATACCATGTCATATAATGAATAAACTAAGAAATTAATCAAAGTTCACTGTCTAACATCTGTCTAACCATCAGCCATGAGTGTGCAATCATTTTCTTTCCATTTAGCTCGATGGCTATCAATCAATAGTTGAAGTCCCTTTTTGCAATCTCTCAACATGGTAACTCTATACTCATGAAAACTAGGGACCTTAAACCTAGGCCCAATTGTAGTAGTAGCATCAACAGCTTTTTGAAATAATGGACAAGTCATTACATTAAATGGAACACAATTCACATAAGCCCAATGAGCAAATGCCATTTTTGCATTATATTGTGCTTCTTGACTTACCCATGCACTCTTGATGCGTGGTTGGCTACAAGGAGTTGTCCTAGGTGCAAAATAACTATCAACCTTCCCAACTATAGGAGCTTTCCTCTTTGAAGAAGCAAGTTGTTCCTCAACGTCTCTAGCTTCATTGTCCTCAACAATAGGTTTTTTCTTTGCACCTTCTAACAAAGATTTTTTCATTTTAGCACGTACATCATGAGAAACCTTTTTGCAAGAACTCACTTGACCACTCACACCAGCTAAATGTTGTTTCAACCTATTTATCCCACCTCCCCTATAACTTAAAGCACATAAGAGGCAAGCAAAAACATTTATTTTTCCCTCTTTCTTAACAGAAACATATTGCCAAGTTGGGTCAGTTTTTTTTAAAGTCCTTGATGTCTGTAGAGGGGGTAAACTACCGTTAGGAGGATTGGTAGTGTCGGGATTGGGGGTGGTAGCATCATTCTCAGGTGCTTCATTAATTCCCTCCATTAACAAACCAAAACCAAAGCAAATAGCATATAAACCCTTTCAATTCGCAAACCACAAGCACCCAGTTGATTAATAATTACTATAAGAGCTATAATGAAACACAAAACCAACTAAGCCAGTAAGAAAAAAAACAAAGCATCATCTGTGGTTCATTAGCAATATCAATACAATGAAACCAATGCAACATTGCAACCAGCCAATAAAAATAAAGGCATAGGAATACAAAAATCAAACTGAAAATTTGAAGAACAGGGCAAGGAACATCGACCTTCATAAGCAATATCACATATAAACCTTTCCAATTCGCAAACCATAAGCACCCAATTGATTAATAATCACTATCAGAGCTACAATGAAACAAAAACCAACCAAGCCAACAAGAAAAAAAAAACAGAGCATCAGCCATGGTTCATCAGCAACATAAATACAATGAAACCAATGCAACATTGCAACCAGCCAATAAAAATAATGGCATAGGAATATAAAAATCAAACTGAAAATTTGAAGAACAGAGCAAGGAACACCGACCTTCATCAGCAACATCATTGGTGAGGAAGCAACCAACATCTAACAATCAGTCGATTTCAACCAAAACTACTAAAACACTAACAATCAAACCCAAAGCTCCCACCTTTCAAGCAAGATGTTGAGGAAGCAACCATATTAAGCCTCAAGGAGACAGAAACGACAGTGAACTCACATCGCTAGAGTGCTCAGTCTCAACAACAGAGTGTCGCTGCCTCGCCACTGAACTCCAACTCCGCTAACCCTAAAGGTTCGGGTTGCAAGCACCGTCGCCGGTGAAGGGAGAAGGAGAGGTTAGAGGGAATGACAACGTTGAAGAGGAAGAATAGAGAAGATGACAGGAAGGGAGAAAGAGTGAAGGTAGAGAAACTAAAGCTAACCCTAAAGCTTTGGGTTGCAAGCGTCGTCGCCGGCAAGGGGAGAGGGAGAGGTCAGAGCGAACATCGACATTAAAGAGGAAGACCGAAGAAGATGAAGCATCAAACTCAGAACTGAGAGAAGGATGATGATGATCGCGTGTCAGCTGAGGCTTTCCAAAGAAGTTGATTCGGAATTGAGTTTTTAACTTTTTTTTTGAAAAAACTGAACAAAACGACGTCGTTTTGCATAGTGGGGGGCAAATTTTGTTAACTTGGTTGACTCGCTGAGCAGGGTGAGTCGACCGAGTTATGTCCGGGTCATATTGAGTCTGCTGAGTCATGGCCAAGTAGTCTGACCCGGGGTTAGACACTCAACTGGACCGGTTAAGGGCCCAATCCGGAGGGTTCCAGTCCGGTTTTGAGAACCATGATTTTCTTGAGAAAGTGTCACAGGAAATGTACACTTCTTCTGGCACTTTCTTAAGGAAATGATATAGGAAGTCTATATTTTTTTTAAATTTTTGCTTCCTATGGCATTTCCTTAAAAAAGTATCACAAGAAGTATCATTTTTTAAACAAATAATTTTTTTTTCGTATTTTTCTTTTAGAACCCTATAATTACAGTTGACAACATATTTTAAACAAATTTTTATATCCACACCAAAATGAAGAAAATCAAACCACAATCAAATAACTCCAAAATGATACAAATTAACAAAATCACTACTAAGTAAAATACAAGTGTTAAAAATAAATAATTATTTTACTTATACAACTCATCAATGTTAACAATTACTACAACAACTAAAAATTGTAACTACTACATATCTTCATATACAACCTATATATAATAACATTTAATTTTATCTCATTTATTTTTAAGCATATAAAAATGAGAATATTTTTTTAGATTTCATAATAAATTAAATATAAAATATATTGAGAAAATTAAACTATTAACTACTAATAATATTAGATTTGTAAGCTCAAAAATTAAAAAACTCACCCTGTATAGGAAGTTTGAATGGATTGAGTTGAAACTTCAAGCACAACACTCGGGAAAAAAAAATTTTAATGAAGGAAAAAGAAAAAAACAAAGTTGCATGCTTGTTTAGAAATAAAAAAGAAAAAGGGTGGTTAAGAAGACAATGTGGTGTACGTAGTTTTAAAATATAAAATTAATAAAAAAAGTGAGTGATTATGTACTTACAGGACGAAATGAAGTTATAAGGAGGAGGAAATGGGACCAAAAGGAAGGAGGAGGGGGTCAATTTGGTGCATTAAATGGGATCAAAGAAAAGAGGAGGAAGTGCAAAAAATGAAAAGAGGAGGAAGAAATATGAGAAGTTATGGAACAAAGGAATGAGGAGAAAGTGCTGAAGTGGGGACGGGGATACGTGACAAAAAGAGAAGGAGGAAATGTGAGGACGAAGAGGATAAGGAGTGATAGCACGTGTAGGATGAGGAATGAAGACCTAGGTAATGAAAGCAAATCGCGGGAGAGGGAAGGGTTTGAAAAAGAATTAAAAAAATATTATTTTTTGTGGTGCTTACTAAGCCAAGAGTTAAACAAAGTACGTAGCAGCTATGACACTTCTTTGAGCAAGTACCACAACTGCTACTTCAGTTTTTTTTTACAAAAAGACACTTTATGTTGCGCTTGGTCAAGCAAGCGTCACATAAGATCACCTAGCAGCTATGACACTTACCTAAGAAATTGCCACAGTATATCAAATTTTTTTTTAAAAAAAAAAAACTCAAAAGAAGCTATAGTACTTCTTTAAAGAAATACCACAAAATGTCACTACTCCTTATTTTTGTAGTAGTGATACTAGAATTTAATATGAAAAAAATAACAAGTTTGAAAACTTTAACCATCTGTGATTCAAAATTATGACATGCTAGGTAGAGTGGCAGATGCTTCCAATGTAAAGTGTCCTATTATTGTCAAATCCTCTCATGCCACTTAAATTTATGTTCTTGAGGATGGGGATGAGTATCTTTGTATTTGTGTTCACCATCGTCTCATTTTAGTTTGAGGGGGAGCACTCTAATCACTGCATTTAATAGTTTGACGTAAAAGAAAAAGGCCAATTAAGCTTATAACATTCTTATCATTTTTAAGCATTTTAGCTATATTACCAAGGGGCAAGGATTAGTTTGCTTATGTTGAGACTAAAGATGTTACTGTACTGTTCTTCCTAGGTACCTATCATATTCTTTTGTTTATGTTTTGTGGAAATCCTTGGAATTATAGGAACATAATTCATCTGCTCTTGGGGCAGTTTTTAAAGTAAAATCTGTTTTGGAGGTGCACGTGTCAATAATTTTGTGCTGAATGCTTCAAAGTTTATCCATATGTGAAGAATGTCCAATAGGAAGAATGATTTACCGCTTAGTCTTTCCCCTTTATTTTATTCTTCCCCCTTATGAAATCTTTCCCCTTTATTTTATTCTTGTCTTTGGAGAATATTTTATCTTTAGTATGGTTAACCAAATGGCTGCTCTTGATTGGAATTGATTTTTACTCTTAAGAAAGTCAATAAAGTCTGAGTGGCATGTTTTGGTAATTATTAATTAATTACCTATAGTTGTGTTTTTCTTTAAAACACTCATTCTATGACGAAGTTAGGATAAAGTATATAAAGTTTCATATCAGCCACAACTAGCACTCTGTTTTAGTTTGCATGCTTTATGCCAATGACGGTTGATTTGAGCCTATTCAAGCAGATTAAGAAGCGGAGTGGTTCAAAAGTTAAGCTGGGAAATAAATTCTTTAAATTTATGATCTCATTTTAATTTCTCATTCATTATTTTTTAATTATCTCCTCATTCTGTCTCTATAGTGTGCGATGAAATCTTATGTAACTTAAGTTTCTCTCTGTTTTTTTTTTGTAAAAATAAATATATCCATGTGCCCCTGTCACCTGTGGTTATCTCCCTCCCTC